>OY856411.1:730465194-731926861 GCA_963693085.1 Alisma plantago-aquatica | reverse complement strand
ATCCCCAAAACATGGATAGAATTTGTTTAAACTAAGTCTAGTGGTTTGTAGGAACCTTCAACTACAAGCTCTATATGAGAGGTTCCCACAGTTACATTTTGTGCCCGTACAATATAATTAAGAGAAATTGCCTATAAAGTCCCTTGATCACTCTTTGAGCTTTATTGCTTTCAACATTCATTAGAATGCATGGGATACTTGTAAAAGAGACAACCCTACTTGTTTATATTAAATCTCTTCATCCTTATTTAATCCTCTCTCTATTAGAAGATGATGAGTTGAAGTTATCCTTTAGCTAACAAAGGTGAAGGGTGGTTAGCCCTACATGAGGAAGATGAATCCCTTGCAAGGTTGTTGGCTCCCTTATCCAGATAAGGGAAGCTAGTAACCATTGAGTTAAAAAGGGAGGTCTCTCAGTGGAACTCTTGTGGTGGACTACAAGGTGATACTTGAGGTTGAAAAGTCCTATAGGCTGACTTCTATAGGTAGTGGAGCTACATCCTTGGACACAAAACCACTCTATATCCTTGCCTTCATTTTTTATTGTCCAATATGTCTCTCCATTGAGTTTAACAATCATATTGGTATATATGTGAATATATAATAGGTGGGATTAAATTATGATATCTCAATTCACCCCCAACTTGAGAAAGTAGATCCTACAATTTTTAAATTAAATCCATTTTTTCGAATTCTATTTTCTAACTAGTTTAGGTACATTAACAAGAATAAAGCTATTATTTGAAGTTTTAAGGTAAGATGAGGTATAATTAAGTGCATAATGATTGTTAGGTATTTATATTATATATTATAATTTCTTCTCCACTACCTTCAAAGTTTCAAGATTAGGCTTAAATTAGGTTTGTAAAGTCCTAAGAGAAGTTAGGATATTAGCTTTAACTAGTTGGACCACATCCTTTTTACTTGAATAGTTAATTAGGCTCATTTTTCTACTAGGTTTTAGACTAGTAAAATCTAACAATACAAATTTGTTTCAATGACTTTTCAGACCTAAAACTATCTTATAGGAAAGTTTTGTTCATTTATTTAATAATGACTACTTATTCCATATATGATTTGTTGAGGGACATTGTAATGACCCTGACCTGGGTTATGTGTTAACCCTATTTGTTTTGGCTAAGTAAGTTCTATAATATAATCCTCTAAGGTGTTTTGTTATCATGTGACACACTTATGTTTCAAGTTTGGTCCCGATTGAATGTTGTTTGAGCAATGTTCCTTTATTTTAGACCAAAGTGTAACTTACCCAAGATGAGGGGTTATATTGCAAAATGTCACATGTTGAATGAGACTTAAGTGTTTTAGCATCATAATAGAGAGAATGATGCTAAGTGGTGGCTTGTGGAAAGCCTAAATGCCAAGTTTGAACTTGTTTGAATAATGCTAGTACCTTATGCACCAATTTTGGTACAAATTGTAAATTACCCAAAATGCAAGGTTGATATGCAAATTACCTCCTGTAGAGAGTTCCAAATTACTCTATGTATCATTTATACGATATATAATGAATGATACACCATGTTTGAATCATTTATGAGTGGTAGTATTCTTGGTGGGGAAAAGACCAAGAAAGGGGTTGAATGGAAACCCTAATTTGAGCTTATATTGAGTGTATCGGGTTGTAGTGTTAAATGGGAGTCCCTATCGGCCAACGAGCCAAAGAGGAGACCCCCATATCATGTTGTTAACTCTTTGACTTTGCAAAAACGAGCTAATCACCTCAATAAAGAAATGGATATCGGTTTGCAACTTTCCTTAGGAAAGGTTGCATTGAATTATGAATATAATAATAATGTGAGTGGAAGTGGATTATCCTAGAAGATAACTAAAGGGCGTCGACCCTTATCCCTAGAATTATCCTTAAGGTTTTATTTTGCATGTAAATATAAAGATGGAATGCATACAAGAACATGTGTCAATCAATGCATGGCCATGTGGCACCTACTAGTAGTAAGGTGATGACACCTCTTACTTTCTCTCCCATGAACCTCAAGGATATATACACTTCCTTTCACCTACTAGTGAATATTTTCGACCCCTAAAACTCTATCCCTCTAAAATATCGTGCATAGTAGCTCAAGGAGCAAGGGGATCTCGAGTACCAAACTTAAGGTGAGGCCATGGTCATCTTCAACCTTGGTTCAAGCATGGATCTTAGTTGTAATTCTTTCCTTCCTTTTCTTCTTCACCAAGTTCTTATCTATAGTGATTCTTTGCTTATAGAGGAGTTTTGAGCGAGCCTTGGACTTTTGATAAGTCATCTTCAACCTTAGGAACATGGTGATTTGGATCTTGGATCTTTGAAGTTGTTCTTAAGGCGGGTTATATAACTTGAACCCAATTATGTTATTATTCACCACCTATCTTGCTATACTAGATGGTTTACTTTCAATTATGAGTTTTGCTTGAATACTTGATGAATCTATGAGTTCTAATAGTTTTCTAGATCTGTTATTCATGTAATAGAATAGTTATAACGAAGTTCTAGAGCTTGAATATGATGGTAACATGATACAAAGTGATATCGAGTTCAAGCACACAAGCAAGCACCTCTAACCCGATATGGTCATGTACATACGTCACTAGCATGATATGCTTATGAGTTTATACAACTTTGCACGATATGGTAATGAAGTTCACATATTGAACACGATATGGTATCAACCATATACCTTTTGCATGATATGAGGTCAAGCAAAGACCCCATGTACGGTATAGTGTCAAGTACACACGTCTAATTGATATGCTAAACCCTAATTTTTAGCAACCTAATATGCGTAACACATACATACACCTCATGAATGATATGGTGATGAATATTCACTTCATGCACAATATGGTGATGTGGTATACACCCCTTGCATGATATGAGGTCATGCATACACCTCTTTTCCCGATATGGTGTGAAGCATACACACACCTCTTTGCCCGATATAGTGTGAAGCACACACGCACATCTTTGCCCGATATGGTGTGAAGCACACACACACCTCTTTGCTCGATATGGTGTGAAGCACACACACACCTCTTTGCCTGATATGGTGTGAATCACACACATACCTCTTTGCCCGATATGGTAGGCACACATACACCTCTAAGGTGATATGGGTAGCAAGCATACACCTCTAAACCGATAATGGGTTAAGCATACACCTCTTGGACAATATGGTGTTGAGCACACATCTCTAAAATGATATGGTGGGTAACCCAATACAATAGATGACAAAAGTGGTAAGGTGGTTAATACCCTAGAACATGTGATGGCCAATACACTAATGTATGGTGTGGCCAATATCTTCAAGTGAGATGAGGATGTTACACCCATGTATGGTGAAGGTGATAAACCATATGATTGGTAAGGTTGATACCTTGATAGGTAAGGGTATGAGGGATATGAAGATGCCTAGCCCGATATAAACCTAATCCAATGCATGTGTTCAACTTGACATACATGAGTCAACCCGATACACTTTGTAAAGGTGTGGGCAAGACACTCTTAGGAGTGATGAGTGTAACACAAAGTAATGGTATGACTAATACCTTGATAGGTGAAACACCTAAAGTGGTTGATAATGGTCAACCCTATATCAACAATGCCTTAACCCGAGATGAGTCTATATCACTTGATGATAGTTGGGTAATTCAAATGTGTGACTTATGGCCAATACACTACTGGATAAATGTGATGAGTTAGTGCATAAAGTATTAGGATGGGAGATACCCGAATACAAGATAAGTTGATGAACTTAAGTTAAAAGTGACGAGGGAAGTGATAATCCAAGGTATGATAAATATCACATCCAACACCTCAAGGTTGATACAACTTCATGCACCTAAAATCCAATATACTTGGATGAGTAACACATGAAGTGTGTCATGTCAATTGTTACATTGAAATGTAATGAGTTGAATGCACTTTGATGAGTGTAGGGTAACATACCTTGAAAAAGGGTTAAGCCAAGTTAATAAAGTATGATGTAATCAATATCCTAATGAGATGAGAGAGAAATTCATACTTTGTACTGATAATCATTTAATGATAAATGATGATAATAAATAAGTATGATTGAATAATTATGATATCAATGTATGCTCCTAGATGTGTGGAACAATGAATTAAGGTTTGGATTGATAATATGAACTTGAAACCCTATTCAGCTATAAAGGGAAACCCTAACCCTTGGGAAGGTTGTATTTCTCTTATTGCATAAGCCTTGTAAACATGTTAAATACTTGTATAACAAGTATAATGTTTATATGGTCTGATGACCTAAAAATATTTGTTGCCTAGTGAGAGGTGACAAGATGTTTAATGGGCCTTATAAGCCATGTGAATAGTTTTTTCCTAGTGAGAGGTGACAAGATATTTAATGGGCCTTGTGAGCCATGTGAATAGTGAAAAAAACACTAGAGGTGGGTGAATAGGGTTTTATGATATTTTAATAATAATTTAACCAAAGAAAGAAACCACAAAAAGATTGGACAAGGGGACAAGGATTTAGAGTGGTTCCAACCTTAGCAAATACTAAGGCAGTCAATCCACTACTTGGTTACTTACCCAACCGGGATTTTGAAAGTACTTAAATTTTATTACCTCGCAAGGATGTTACATAAAATTACAAGTACTTTCACCAAACCCTTTGGACAGCCTTCACCTAGAAGTAGTCTCACCAACCTCAAAGCAGCCTTCCTTGAAGTAACCTCAAGCTCCCCCTTGAAGTAGCCTTCCTCTTGAAGTAGCTTCCCGTTGAGACAACCTTCTTGAAGTAGTCCAAAGTCCACATTCTCCACCGAGAAGACCCTTCTCCACCTGAGAAGTCAAACCCTCTCCAATCCGCAACCTCCAACCCTAGGAGTAGCAAGGAGAGTACAAACAATATAAAGGAACAAGAAGGAAAAATAGAAATTACAATACCGTTGTAGCACAAGGCTTGATTTCCTATATCAAGCGTTTTAATCTCCTAACCAATGTATATGAAAGTGTAAGTGTTGTGGGTAGGAGATGCTAGCATATAGGACACGAAATTAGAGCAATGGAAATGAGTAGCAAATGTTGGAGTTGCTCAATTGCTCATAAGAATGGATTCTCAATTGCAAGTGTGACTGCTCAAGTATTGCACAAGTGTATATTGGGTGTCCTAAGGCTTGTCCTATTTATAGGAATGGCCTATGAATGCTTAAGGACGTTCTAGACACTTTCTAGGGGGTTCTAAGTGCTTAACTACCCGTTAGGTATCCATTAGTTTCTTTAGCAACAACTAGTTAATTTACTCTGAAAAGTGTAGACAGAACTCTTCTCGATCGACAATTTGTCGATCGAGGGTCCTTCTCGGTCGAGGATTTGTCGGACGAGGGACATCCTGGAGCAAGTGTATATAACATTCGATTCCAACTCCCAACTACCTTGTCTGCTGGGTCTAACGACTACTTGGGTCATTCTCGGTCGAGAAATTTGTCGACCGAGAGTGTCTCGGTCAAGGAGTTTGTCGACCGAGAATGACCCTGTTTCAATGTTTTGAACTAGATACTAAGTGTGTGTATGAGTGTGCAAATGTGACACTATTATAGGGAATGACCTATCTAAGTGTTGTGATTGGATAGGGAAGATCTAACGCTTGATTTACATGATGTCTAAGTACTTGTACATTATATACTTGTACAAGTTTTTTACATTTGATTACAATCACGAAATTAACACATTGTGAGCATTTAGATCTTCCAAAGTTGTGTCATCCACCTAGGTCCTACAACACTCAAGTAGCACGTTCGATCCACAAGAATGAAATGTTTGTCATCATCAAAACAAAGGGATTATAATAATGTCCAATTTAGGCAACAATCTCCCCCTTTTTGAAGATGACACACATTTCCTATAAAATAAGGAAATATAAATCATATGAGTTTCATACCTTAAGTTTACCTTTTGTAACCATTCTTGTTGCAAGTGTGTGCTGGCCGAGAGATTATGAAACTCATTTTATTTTATGTTTTTGATTTTATATTATTTCTCCCCCTTTGTTATTTCAAAAAGATAACCAAGATAAATATTAAGTATGACTTTTATTTCTCCCCCTTAATTTCATAATTAGATGCTTCCCCTTAATAAGATATTCAGTTTTAAAAGCAAGGGATACAAACCACTTATTGTCAAATTTAGCCACAATTTATTTCTCAATCATTTGCAAAGGATGTTAAACCTTGACATGATATGATATTCTTTTAGATTCATGGCATATGTGTTTTGATTTCTCATCCATTTTACAAGGGATGTTAAGCCCTAAAAATGATATGAGAATCCTTTAAGCATATAGTAGAGTACATGAATATATCTCTAACCAAATACATGGGATGTTAAGCCCTGATTTACAAAATTACTTTAAAGATACTAAGGTCATAACTAGCCTAAAATTTTCTTTATGATATTTACAAAATTTTGTAAGCTCCTTCTTAATCTTATAGTCAAGATAGTTTTTGTGAGCTCCCCCTTAATCTTATAATCAAGATAGTTTAAGGATTTTAAGGTCACAATAAGTATTTGATCACAATAAGTTAACCTTTTATGCGAGTTATGCACTAAAATCTTATTTTCAATATATTAAGATTAAGTGCAAGTAAATGATTTTCAAATAAGCATTTTGTCAAGCTTATTTTAGGTCGACCTTGACTTCGACCATAGCGCCCCTTGGTCAAACTTGATTTCAACCAAGAGGCAATTTCTACAGATTTCCAATTTGAACACTCATATGTGAAGTATAATTTCTGCACGTAACTTGATTAAATAAATATCAATTTGAAGCACTTTGAGTGATACCTATTATGATGACGTTTTAAAAACTTAATATAGGCATCAAAATGAAGTCTTTGTCCTTGATTTTCCTAGAATTATTGTTTTACATTCATTTTGAATGATGTCTCCTAAGATTTGCTATGGGTGCATCAATTTCAATTCCCTTATTTTCAGATTAATCATAAGATTCTTTAGAAGCATATATCCTTAAAAGCAAGATTAATGTCTTAAAGTCAAGATTTTGCTTTTGATTTCTTAGAACAAACAACTAGATAAAACATTTAATATTCTTTTTCTAAGAGACACTATTTGGCTTGTCATAGGATCATCATTCATTTATTACAAGCCATACACAATAATCATTATCTATTATGTCAAGATGCATTTATGCCATAGAGTTTTAGTGTTATGCAAAATGGCATTTTCAATGATAGCATCATTTTTATTTGTAATGAGTTAAATTACAATGATCATTGCACAATGATTATGATAGAACAGTAGAAGCATATCCACAATACAATGATCAAGATAGAAGCATACAATGATTATGATCATTTAAACTAAATTTTAATACACATGGCTCCTATACAGATAGACCAATGAATACTTAGGAAAAACCATGTGGATTATGATAAAATAGTAATTTCCTTGATTAAACCAACATGGTTCATAATTTTCAGTTTTAAGCCAAACAATGTAGAGAATAAACCAAAATAATCTCATTCAAGGTTCATAAATTTTCAACTTTAAGACAAACCATGAACATGCTTAATAAACTTTTTCAATCAATGAATAAAGTATGTTCAATATCAGTCTTCATATAGCACTTTTGCAATATGTTTAAGGATTTTATATTCATAATGTTATACCTTTATTCAACAATTCATGATACAAAAGATCAATATGTTTTAAAAAAATGGTCTCCACGATTTATTCTTGATTTGCATATTAAATCAATCATTAATAACAAATTGATAGCAGACTAGATTAATTGAAATAGGTTCAACAGAACTTGGTTCGGTCGAACTTTTTGTCGACCAAATTTATCTCGGTCGACATTTTTCTCGACCGAGAATGCTGCTGTTTGTACATATTTTATCAAATTTGTTGTAAGATTTAAAACCATAACCTACTCGGTCGACTAATTCTCGACCGACAGTGTTCTCAGTCGACTAATTCTCGACTGAGAATGTTTCTGTAATGTTTTTCAGTAATTTGTTTTATAAGTAAAACATAGATCACTTCCAATTCAATTATGCAATTTAAAAATTAGTTTAGTTGAGATAAAACATATAAATATCAAAGTAACATTTAGATCAAATCTCAACTAATCATATTCAAATCTTTAGGTTTTGAGAACCCAAATTAAGACAAATTTCTAAAGATGTGTCTCTACAGATTTATATAAAATGTGTATTTTCAAGTTAGAGATTTGAATCAATTTGTTATCTTATTATGTTAAGTTGAGATAGACATGGAGATATACAACTTAGAGTCTTTGGTCATATCTCAACTTAATAATATTCATTTAGTTTGGGGGTTTTGGAACCCATACTAACTCAACATCCTTTTTCTTGTAAGGACACGAGAAGGAATAATGTCCAAGACGTAAACAATAATGGCAACATATAGAATCAAACTCATGCCTCTTTCTATGAGTTTGTTCTAGGTTGTTCTTGGGTACATATGTATATTTGCCTCTAGGTACATACATAGATTGACTCTTTAGCACTTGTGTCCTTCTCCAACTAGATTTTTGATAAGATTTTCCTTTAGGCTTATAACCTAGTCCTCTCCTTCCAATTTGATGATAAGTGTCATTTAAGATTTTATCAAGAATATCATTGTTACTCAAGCTACTAACTTCTTGTTGCAACTTAACAATCTCATCCATTCTCTTCTTGATATCTAACTTTTCTTGATCTAGATTAGATAATAAAGAATCTCTTTCTTTCACAATAATATCATAATCTAGATGTGTACAAAAAACATGTTGTTTTTGAAAATCATTTACTTGAGTTTGCACATTTATCTTTTCTAGGGATAGAAGATTGTAATTTACTTCTACTGATTTTAGCTTAATATCATGATCTTCAATAGACTTTTTGAGATCTTCATTTTCAGATGTGAGAGCAAGAAGTTTGGCATGTAACTCATCATTTACTTTATTTGATTTCTTTAATTTCTTCTTGCACTCAATATACTTATCATGTGTTTATTGAAGGCTGTCAATTAAATCTTCTTTTGATAAATCAAAAAGACTTACCTCTTCTTCTTCACTTATTGTAGAAATAAGGCATTCTTTATGCTTATCTTCCTTCTTTAACCTCCATGGACAACTAGGTGTTGTGTGCCTTGTTCCTAAGCACCAATTACAACTTGTTAAAGATTGGTCTATGCTTTTCCTTTGCTTGCGGTTGTAGACACCACCACACTTCATTCTTCAAGACTCGATTAGATCTCCTTGAAGCCTTCTTTGATACCAAATGAAAAAAAACACTTGACGGGGGGGGGGGGTGAATAGGGTTTTATGATATTTTAATAATAATTTAACCAAAGCAAGAAACCACAAAAAGATTGGATAAGGGGACAAGGATTTAGAGTGGTTCCAACCTTAGCAAATACTAAGGCAGTCAATCCACTACCTGGTTGCTTACCCAACCGGGATTTTGAAAGTACTTAAATTTGATTACCTCGCAAGGATGTTACATAAAATTACAAGTACTTTCACCAAACCCTTTGGACATCCTTCACCTAGAAGTAGTCTCACCAACCTCGAAGCAACCTTCCTTGAAGTAAACTCAAGGTCAAACCCTCTCGAATCCACAGCCTCCAAACCTAGGAGTAGCAAGGAGAGTACAAACAATATAAAGGAACAAGAAGGAAAAATAGAAATTACAATATCGTTGTAGCACAAGGCTTGATTTCCTATATCAAGCATTTTGATCTCCTAACCAATGTATATGAAAGTGTAAGTGTTGTGGGTAGGAGATGCTAGCCTATAGGACATGAAATTAGAGTAATGGAAATGAGTAGCAAATGTTGGAGTTGCTCAATTGCTCATAAGAATGGATTCTCAATTGCAAGTGTGAATGATCAAGTATTGTACAAGTGTATATTGGGTGTCCTAAGGCTCATCCTATTTATAGGAATGGCCTATGAATGCTTAAGGACGTTCTAGACACTTTCTAGGGGGTTCTAAGTGCTTATCTAGCCATTAGGTATCCATTAGTTGCTTTAGCAACGACTAGTTAATTTACTCTGAAAAGTGCAGACAGAACTCTTCTCGGTCAAGGATTTGTCGACCGAGGGACGTCCTGGAGCAAGTGTATATAATCGAATTGTCGACCAAGGGTCCTTCTCAGTCAAGGATTTGTCGACCGAGGGACGTCCTGAAGTAAGTGTATATAATGTTCGATTCCAACTCCCAACTACCTTGTCTGCTGGGTCTAACGGCTACTTGGGTCATTCTCGGTCGAGGAATTTGTCGATCGAGAGTGTCTCAGTCGAGGAGTTTGTCAATCGAGAATGACCCTATTTCAATGTTTTGAACTAGATACTAAGTGTGTGTATGAGTATGCAGATGTGACACTATTATAGGGGATGACCTATCTAAGTGTTGTGATTGGCTAGGGAAGATCTAACACTTGATTTACATGATGTCTAAGTACTTGTACATTATATACTTGTACAAGTTTTTTACATTTGATTACAGTCATGAAATTATCACATTGTGAGCATTTAGATCTTCCAAAGTTGTGTCATCCACCTAGTTCCTGCAACACTCAAGTAGCACGTTAGATCCACAAGAATGAAATGTTTGTCATCATCAAAACAAAGGGATTATAATAATGTCCAATTTAGCCAACAAATAGTTGTTGCCTAGTGAGAGGTGACAAGACATTTAAATGGGCCTTGTGAGCCATGTGAGATGCTTGTGCAATAAGTATCTGTTGGGTTTTTATAGAAGGCAGAGAAGCAGCGGAAACAAAAAAAATTTCTCCCAAAACCCGGAACAAAAGGAATCGCGTCGACATCTATATGATAGGAAATAAGGTTTGTGAATCATACCTTGTCCCGAGGCTTGCTCGGCGACAATACCACGCGCCTTGCGCGGTCTTCACCTCCGGTCTTGGACGGTGTCTGTGCAGCTCCTGGTCGCACCGGGACTGAAGACTCCTCCTCCTACCGGACTGTCGGATGACAGTTGTCCTCCTGAGTGGCAGTGACCTCCCGCCTCTGAAGTAGTCCACACGGACCACCCGAAACTCCACTCTCCTTGTCCCACAAGGAAGTGGAAGGAGTCGCACCCTCCTGTTGACGTACTAGTCGCCAACACACTCTCCTGCTGTCGACTTCAACTGCAGTTGTCCTTCCCTTGCTGCACCTCCCTTTGCGGGAAGCACTTGCTCGGGCTCTCTCTCGGTTACCAAAACCAGAGAGAACGACAACTTTGTAGAGAAATCAACTTGCACTGAGTTGTACTCTGAGAAGCCCCCAATACCCCTATATATATAGGCGGGTCATGGGACAGGGTTCTCTGTTCCCGGCAATACGGGACTAAAGCAGGAGTAGAAGGGTTCGGGATTTTCCACAAAAAGCAACTGTCTCGCAACCTGAACCGATCGGTTCACAAGTGAACCGGTCGGTTGGGGACCTGAACCGATCGGTTCACCACTGAACCGATCGTTTGGGACCCTTGAACCGATCGGTTCACTCATGAACCGGTCGGTTGGGGTTCCAGGTTGGTTCCCGATTGACTTTCCTTGTTTCTTTCCCAATTGGTATCGAATACCAATATAATTCCCAATCGAATTGGGCAATTGAAACGAAAGGAAAATTCTCACCAATCCTACTTTCCCAAGTTTCTCGATTGCACCAGTTGAACCGATCGGTTCAACACTTGAACCGGTCGTTTCACTCTGTGCATGAGCCGATCGGTTCAACAATTGAACCGACCGGTTCAGCAACCTCAGCCGACCGGTTCATCACATGAACCGATCGGTTGGGAATGCAGATTGTGCAGAATCAGTCAAATGTGATTTCAATCAATTTGATACTCCAATCAACTCGTCCAACACCTTGAACACTATGATATTGAGCTATCGATTAATTGAGTGTTTAATTGAACTACTAAACTCCTTTAGTAATCAATCTAAACATTGCTTGTGGACAAAACTCCTCTTCCAGGTTGAATCCTATGTGTGTGACCCTGCAGGTCCATTTCACGTTGGCAGTGAAAGTCCATAACACTTATGACTTCACAAGCAAAGAGCGGTGCCTAGTCACACATCATTGCTACCCAAGTGAAAGTAGAAAGTTAGAGAACAACTTTCATCCTACAATCCGTGAATGGTGTTACAGTGAATGTATAATTCCTTTGTCACTGATATCCAGAATAAACTCGAGGCATGGAACAATCATCCTGTCAATGTTCATTCATTTCCTTGATCTCAGAGTAGACCGAGTGAGATGTGTATGACTTCAATATCACATATTGATTCACACGTGCATGCGCATGCCTTTCTCAATCCTACTCATCAAGTGGCCAAGGATATCAAACTCCCTCAGGAGGGACAAATCCCATATCTATCACTCACCCCTCAAAAGCCCCATGTGTCAAAGCCACCCAATCATCACCTTTATAACAACCCATGTTTCAGGACTGCGTTTGATGATGTCAAAGTGTACCCAACGACATGTGTTGAGTGCAGTGATTTCAGGTCTAAGAATCACACTCACCACCATCACTGTGAGAGCTGACTGTGACTACCAAGTCATGGTTCCATGTGTCACTCTCACGGTGGGTCTGTCTGGTACCTTGTTCTCTAACAAGTACCTATGTGCTTGGTTTGATATCACCATATCATGACTAATGAGATTCTTTCATCAACCAACACACAATCTAGTCTTTAGTGTTATTGATGTCTATGGTTATTTCCACAATAACAACCGACTAGGGACTAAACAAGAATGTATACTCTTAACATTCATATGATCTCATCGTTTAGGTCATGAACCTAAAAGCATATGTCATTGAGTAATACAATCTTTAGACATCTATCATGTTACACCATCATCTCAGAAATAGTTTAAACATATAGATTGGAAATTGCCTTTATTATTATTCAAATCATTCACAAAGTATCCCATTACAATCATCATATGACTTGCTCTATGGGCATACATACCAACAGACTCCCACTTGCACTTAGAGCCAGTCACCAAGGAAACGAAGTCCTTGTGACCTAGCATGACCATCATGCTTCTGCTGAGAAAGGGCCTTAGTCAGTGGATCAGCTATGTTGTCTTCAGTTGGTACTTTGCAAATCTTCACATCTCCTCGTTGTACGATCTCTCGTATGAGATGGAAGCGCCGCAGTATGTGCTTGGACCGCTGATGTGATCTGGGCTCCTTAGCTTGTGCAATAGCTCCATTATTGTCACAATAAAGCTCAATTGCATCACAGCTACTGGGAACTACACCAAGTTCAGAAATGAACTTCCTGATCCACACAACCTCCTTTGCTGCATGCGAAGCAGCAATATACTCGGCCTCTGTAGTAGAATCGGCAACTGTTTCTTGCTTGGAACTCTTCCAGCTCACAGCTCCATAATTAAGGCAAAACACAAATCCTGACTGCGATCTGTAATCATCTTTATCGGTTTGGAAGCTTGCATCGGTGTAACCCTTTACAACCAACTCTTCCTCGCCGCCGTACACAAGAAACTGATCCTTAGTCCTTCGCAAGTACTTGAGGATGTTCTTCACGGCTGTCCAATGAGCATCCCCGGGATCTGACTGGTACCTTCTCGTCATGCTGAGAGCATACGAGACATCTGGGCGTGTGCACAACATAGCGTACATGATGGATCTGATGGCTGATGCATATGGGATCCCATTCATACGCTCCCTCTCTTCACAAGATTGGGGACATTGAGCTCTAGAGATGGTAACTCCATGTAGCATAGGGACGTTGCCTCTCTTTGAGTTCTCCATGCTGAACCGCTTCAACACCTTGTCAATGTACGTGCTCTGACTTAGTCCGAGAAGCCTTCTAGATCTATCTCTATAGATCTTAATTCCTAGAATGTAGGATGCTTCTCCTAAGTCCTTCATTGAGAAAGTTTTCCCAAGCCAAGTCTTTACCTTCTCTAAGGCTAAGACATCATTCCCCATCAAAAGTATGTCATCCACATATAATATGAGGAATGTGGTCGAGCTCCCACTAACCTTCTTGTACACACAAGGTTCATCTTCATTTTGAATAAAGCCAAACACTTTGACTTCTTCATCAAATCGAAGATTCCAACTCCGAGATGCTTGCTTCAATCCATAGATTGACCTTTGCAGTTTACAGACTTTATTGGCATTCTTTGGATCTACAAAACCCTCAGGCTGTGTCATATACACATCCTCATGAATATTCCCGTTAAGGAATGCGGTTTTAACATCCATCTGCCAAATCTCATAGTCATAGTAAGCTGCAATAGCAAGCATGATCCTGATGGACTTAATCATGGCAACTGGAGAAAAGGTTTCGTCATAGTCAACACCTTGAATTTGTCGAAAACCCTTTGCAACCAATCTGCCTTTATAAGTTTGCACATTGCCATCCATGTCGGTCTTCTTCTTGAAGACCCACTTGCACCCTATGGGTTTTACCCCTTCAGGTGGTTCCAACAAAGTCCATACTTTGTTGGAGTACATGGATTCCATCTCGGATCTCATGGCTTCAAGCCATTTCTCAGAATCTGGTCCCTCCATAGCCTCTACGTAGGTAGTTGGATCATCATCTATGATCAACTCTCCACCTTCCTGAGTCACAAGGTATCCAAACCTCTCAGGTTCAAGGCGAGTCCTACTAGATCTACGAGGTCCTTGTGTTACTTGAGGAGAATGAGATTCCACAACACCTTGTGAATCTCCATTTTCCTCTCGTACATCTACCGGTTCAATGTTTTCTTGTTGGGCTTGAACCTCTTCAAGCTATATATTCCTCCCACTGCTTCCTTTGGAAATGAATTCCTTCTCTAGGAACACAGCTGTCCTGGCAACAAACACTTTGTTGTCAGTAGGGTGGTATAAGTAATATCCCCTCGTTTCCTTGGGGTATCCAACAAAATAACATTTATCGGATTTGGGTCCAAGCTTATCAGGAAACATTTTCTTGACGTAAGCTTCACAACCCCAAATCTTCAGAAAAGACAAATCGGGACGCTTCCCGTACCATATCTCATATGGTGTCTTTTGAACCGACTTAGATGGTACACGGTTAAGCATAAACGCGGCGGTTTCAAGAGCATGACCCCAGAAAGAAATTGGAAGATCAGCAAAACTCATCATTGATCGCACCATATCTAACAATGTGCAATTCCTTCTTTCAGACACACCATTATGCTGTGGTGTTCCTGGCGGAGTCCATTGTGATACAATACCACGGGCTCGCAGAAGGTCCTCAAACTCCTGGCTCAAGTATTCTCCACCTCGATCAGAACGAAGTGCCTTAATACTCTTACCAAGCTGGTTCTGTACTTCATTCATGAAATCATTGAACCTTTCAAGGGTTTCTGACTTATGTTTCATCAGGTATACATAGCCATACCTACTGAAATCATCAGTGAAGGTAATGAAGTACTGACACCCATTTCTGGCATTAGTTCTAAAAGGCCCACATACATCAGTATGTATGAGTCCTAATAGATCACTAGCTCTCTCACCTTTACCTGAAAAGGGAGTCTTGGTCATCTTGCCCAACAAACAAGATTCACATGTCTCTATTGATTCATAATCAAAAGAGTCTAGATAACCATCTTTATGGAGTCTAGAAATGCGCTTCTCATTTATGTGCCCTAGATGACAATGCCAGAGATATGTTTTGTTTGAGTCGTTGAGTTTTTGCCTTTTGGTGTTTACGTTGTATACACTTGTCTCCAAGTCCATCAAGTATAGACCATAAGACATAGGGGCACTGCCATAAAAGATCCCATCTTTAGAAATGGAACACTTTCCATTCTTAATAAGAAATTCAAATCCATCTTTGTCCAAACAAGAGACGGAAATGATATTCCTATTTATGGAAGGTACATAATAGCAGTTCTTCAACTCTATTATTAGCCCACTAGGTAGAGTTAACTCATAGGTTCCTACGGCACTGGCGGCAACTCTTGCCCCATTAGCAACACGTAGTTCAACCTCGCCTTTCCCCAAAGGCCTACTTCTCTTAAGATCCTTCACATTTGAACAAATGTGAGATCCGCATCCGGTATCAAGTACCCATGACGAAGAAGTAGTAAAGTTAATCTCTATAACGTATACACCAGAAGTAGAGATCTCTATCTCTGACTTCTTCTTCCATTGTTCCTTCCATCCTCTCCATGTAGAAGAAATTGGTTTGGCGAGAGAACACTTCTCTCCCTTACCATCTTTCTTCTTCACCAACGCATTAAGCGTACATAGAGTGGATTCTAAGGCTCGTGGTATATCTGGATTGTGCAGAACACTTCTCACAGTCCTCAACCAGTTATGGAATTTATTCTCAATCAATTTGCCCATTTTAAAAGATGATTCTTTTGCCATTCTACAAGAGAAAATTTGCATTTGTCAAAACCCTTTTGATTTGATTTGAATAAAATTTGACGATAGTTAATTAGGCCTTTAATTAATTACCGCTCCCACTATTTTGACTCAAATTGATAGCCCTCACCATCAATTCAGAAGATTGCAGCGTACAATCTTCTAGTGGGTCAAGATCCTGAAATCCTCTGAGCCATGGACCAGCTAGGGCTGTCACCCACAACTCAGATCTCTCAGGTAGGTAACTCTTGCCAATTGCATCATATACAACTCTTGAAATATGTCATATGCAACTCCTTGCAATGATCATCTCCATGCCTCAAGGTGCTAGATCCTATCTAGGTCACCTTGTTAAGTCTGACCCAAAGCCAACACGATGAACATGCACCCTGCTAGGGCAGACCCACATATTCATCCTTCACGCTTCCACGAGATAGACGGTGCACCACGCTTGGGCGTGCCCACACTTGGTCGATCAAGCTTTTCACGTGTGTCGCATTTGGAAGGCATCTGAAACTTAATATTTAATGAGGGATTTGGTTTTTATATACATATACATATCCAATCACCACAATATATAGTACGTATCATATACATGCTATATCCCACAGAAAACATGCATAAACGATAAAAAGCAATGATTATGGCCATCCTATTTGTGATTCCTCGAGCCAAGAGGAATCACGGTCATCTAGGTCTACATCACATGCAACCTGTACTAGATGAAATCTGTGCCTGCCTTTCTGGGTTTGATCAGCTCATCTCCATGACTGATCGGCTCACCATCAGGTTGGTTGCTCGGGTGCCACCAGCCGATCGACTGGCGCCTCCAGCCGATCGGTTCACCGGTCATCGTGCATCTCCTCAGGTCGCCACCCGCTCATCTCGTTCCTCGAACCGGCCGTCTGGATCACCAACCGATCGGTTCACTCCTTGAACCGATCGTCTTCAGGTTGTCCTCCGTTCTTTGACATAACATGAAATAAAATCTATCCTATTTACATTTGAATTGAGAAACCCCGAGTTACATTCGGGGGGAGCAAAGATAGGAATAGAACTCTCGAATTATTTCGAGTTACATCAGGAATATGAGAAAGGGAATCGGTGCGCAGACCGAGATGCAAGCAACCACACAAACAACCACACACAGATATAGGGGACTATAGGCCATAATCATGCTACACATCCACCACAAAACTCGTTTAAGGGTGACGCATATCGAGTGCATTAATATTACATATCATATATGTATATTAGGGATTTGTGGATTGGACATGTATAAAGCCGATATTATTCGCATCGCATGCAATAAATAAAGGCGACAAACCAAAATCGATCACATCGATAATCCTAAAATATAGAGAGGTCAACCTGGCTCTGATACCACTTTTGGGTTTTTATAGAAGGCAGAGAAGCAGCGGAAACAAAATTTTTTTCTCCCAAAACCCAGAACAAAAGGAATCGCGTCGACATCTATATGATAGGAAATAAGGTTTGTGAATCATACCTTGTCCCGAGGCTTGCTCGGCGACAATACCACGCGCCTTGCGCGGTCTTCACCTCTGGTCTTGGACGGTGTCTGTGCAGCTCCTGGTCGCACCGGGACTGAAGACTCCTCCTCCTACCGGACTGTCGGATGACAGTTGTCCTCCTGAGCGGCAGTGACCTCCCGCCTCTGAAGTAGTCCACACGGACCACCCGAAACTCCACTCTCCTTGTCCCACAAGGAAGTGGAAGGAGTCGCACCCTCCTGTTGACGTACTAGTCGCCAACACACTCTCCTGCTGTCGACTGCAACTGCAGTTGTCCTTCCCTTGCTGCACCTCCCTTTGCGGGAAGCACTTGCTCGGGCTCTCTCTCGGTTACCAAAACCAGAGAGAACGACAACTTTGCAGAGCAATCAACTTGCACTGAGTTGTACTCTGAGAATCCCCCAATACCCCTATATATAGGCGGGTCATGGGACAGGGTTCTCTGTGCCCGGCAATACGGGACTAAAGCAGGAGTAGAAGGGTTCGGGATTTTCCACAAAAAGCAACTGTCTCGCAACCTGAACCGATCGGTTCACAAGTGAACCGGTCGGTTGGGGACCTGAACCGATCGGTTCACCACTGAACCGATCGTTTGGGACCCTTGAACCGATCAGTTCATGAGTGAACCGGTCGGTTGGGGTTCCAGGTTGGTTCCCGATTGACTTTCCTTGTTTCTTTCCCAATTGGTATCGAATACCAATATAATTCCCAATCGAATTGGGCAATTGAAACGAAAGGAAAATTCTCACCAATCCTACTTTCCCAAGTTGCTCGATTGCACCAGTTGAATCGATCGGTTCAACACTTGAACCGGTCGTTTCACTCTGTGCATGAGCCAATCGGTTCAACAATTGAACCGACCGGTTCAGCAACCTCAGCCGACTGGCTCATCACATGAACTGATCGGTTGGGAATGCAGATTGTGCAGAATCAGTCAAATGTGATTTCAATCAATTCGATACTCCAATAAACTCGTCCAACACCTTGAACACTATGATATTGAGCTATCGATTAATTGAGTGTTTAATTGAACTACTAAACTCCTTTAGTAATCAATCTAAACATTGCTTGTGGACAAAACTCCTCTTCCAGGTTGAATCCTATGTGTGTGACCCTGCAGGTCCATTTCACGTTGGCAGTGAAAGTCCATAACACTTATGACTTCACAAGCAAAGAGCGGTGCCTAGTCACACATCATTGCTACCCAAGTGAAAGTAGAAAGTTAGAGAACAACTTTCATCCTACAATCCGTGAATGGTGTTACAGTGAATGTATAATTCCTAATCACTGATATCCAGAATAAACTCGAGGCATGGAACAGTCATCCTGTCAATGTTCATTCATTTCCTTGATCTCAGAGTAGACCGAGTGAGATGTGTATGACTTCAATATCACATATTGATTCACACGTGCATGCGCATGCCTTTCTCAATCCTACTCATCAAGTGGCCAAGGATATCAAACTCCCTCAGGAGGGACAAATCCCATATCTATCACTCACCCCTCAAAAGCCCCATGTGTCAAAGCCACCCAATCATCACCTTTATAACAACCCATGTTTCAGGACTGCGTTTGATGATGTCAAAGTGTACCCAACGACATGTGTTGAGTGCAGTGATTTCAGGTCTAAGAATCACACTCACCACCATCACTGTGAGAGCTGATTGTGACTACCAAGTCATGGTTCCATGTGTCACTCTCACGGTGGGTCTGTCCGGTACCTTGTTCTCTAACAAGTACCTATGTGCTTGGTTTGATATCACCATATCATGACTAATGAGATTCTGTCATCAACCAACACACAATCTAGTCTTTAGTGTTATTGATGTCTATGGTTATTTCCACAATAACAACCGACTAGGGACTAAACAAGAATGTATACTCTTAACATTCATATGATCTCATCGTTTAGGTCATGAACCTAAAAGCATATGTCATTGAGTAATACAATCTTTAGACATCTATCATGTTACACCATCATCTCAGAAATAGTTTAAACATATAGATTGGAAATTGCCTTTATTATTATTCAAATCATTCACAAAGTATCCCATTACAATCATCATATGACTTGCTCTATGGGCATACATACCAACAGTATCATGTATACCTTGGTCTGAAGACCTAGAGGTAATAGTTACATGATAAGTGGTAACAATGTTCAGTAATGAACTAAGGGTTTGAATACCCAGATCTAGTAATCATGATGATGATAATGTTAAGGGATGAGAATTCCCAGTAATGTGATAAGGGACTGAGATCCCGAGTGTTATGCATTCAAAGTGTTCCAAAGGTTATAAAAGTACTTGATAAATGTATTACACCTTTCTTTGTAGCATTTGTTATAATTCATGTTTGAAACTTGTTTGATGCTAAAAGATATTGTAATTCACCTAATTAATCAAGTGGAATTTCATGATGTAGTGCCCTGACCATAGATCCATTGGAGTCAGTAGCTTCTGAATGGTGAAATAGGTCTTCCCATGGGATTTTCTGGAGCATATATTTTTGAATATGTGGGGGCGATGGGCGCCAATATCCAGACATCCTGATGAGGGATTGATGTGAGATCTCCTTCATTAAAATCCAGGATGGATGTATCATAATCTATGAATGATGATGAATGTTGGGGATGGATAACTAAAATCTCCCTGAAGAGAGTGCATGCTGCGGCTGTAGCTCTATAGCAAAGATACCAGTATACCCCAGTAAGCTAGTTGTAGTTGACATGAGATATCCTACTAGTGGTCTCGCACTGACCGAGACGACAGAGGTCATGGCAGCCAACTCTTCCATTGACCTTGTATGGTACTGATGCTTTATGTAGTCGTGGTAGGCTGGAGCATGAGTGGTATACCTCATCTCCTCAGGGCATAAATGTGACTGTAAATATGTAATCAATCATGTAGTGTATATGCTTAAGGATTAAATATAGAAAACATTGGTTGATGTTACATTTCTTTTATACATCTTAAAAGGATAGATGTTATACATGTTCTTCATATTCCTTATAGAATGAATAGATGATTTACTGCTTTATCATATATAGGTAAAATTCTTCAAAAGATGATATTGCTCTACTCTGCTTAAACAATGATTAAATCTTGCTTATTAATGTAAAAGGATCCTCTGTCTAGTTTTATACTATTTAATAATGATAATAATATTGTTGGCAGAGAGTTATATCTCTCACTAGGACATGGGTCTCACCCCGTTGGTCACCAACATTTTTAGGTGGACGCGGACGAGGAGGTAGATACCCTACTGCAGAGGTACAACAACAATAGTAGGGACAACAGTAATAGCTCAGGTTGAGTATATTGTCTGTCGTGTCTTGTAGATAGAATTCCTATGTGTCATCTCTGTACTGTCAGGTCCTTGGAGTTAGTACGTAATGGTTTTATGAACAATCTGAGATTTTGGCTTATATGCCTCGAGGTTTTATGTTGCTTATGTATAGTTTTGGCAAAGCAACTGTTATATGTTATCCTCAAGATGAAATGGTACATAGTATGTACAATATGAACCATGATGTATGTAGTAAGTTGGTTCTCTTCTTAAGAGTTTCCTGGAAATGGATCTCTTTGCAAAATAGTTTTAATTTTTAGTGATTTTGTTAATCCGCTGCTTATAGTTATTCCACAATTAAATCACTGGTGATGATTTGATTTGCTGTCAGATCGTCACAAAGTTTTGGTATCAAAGCTTAAGGTCCACTGAGTTTACAGAGACATAGGACTAAGTTGTTGAGTCTGTTCTAGTTTTCCAATATACCCTATAGTGACTTCTGCTTTTGCAGAAGAAAGGGTGAAGTTTAAAAATGATTGGAGAACATGAGGAATACGTTACTAAGAGCAATGTTGTTGCACCAGGAGAGGGTAGGGATCAGGCAAGAGAAGAATGAGTGCCTGAGAATTCCCATTTTGACCCAATCAGGATCAAGAATCTTGTTTTTTATACTCTTGTTGGGTAGCTGAGAACAACAGTGATGCATATAGTAGACTGCATACTAGCATTACAACCTAGGTTACCAGTCCTCAATGCAGAGACTTTGGGTTCTGAAAGGGTTCCTGAATGACATAGTCATGTTGGAATAGTGGAAAATGTGGGAAGGATTAACATATGGCAAGAAAATAGACTCTGCTATAAGTATAGACAGATAGTAAATCTGTGATGGCAATGCCTAAGGAGGAACAATAAGCTGAGAATTAAGGAAAGGTCTCTACAATTCTAGAGACATCTGCCTAGTTTTTCTAAAAAGCCAAAGTTTTTGGTGCCACCAGTGCAATGAATGCCTAGTGAACCAGGGCAGTAGCCACTAAGTAAAGGCAAAGGTCCTAACTTTCCACTTGTAAGAACTCCAAACTTAGCTTCTACATTGGTAATAAGACCGATAAGACCATGGTACGAGGATAAGTCATGTTATAGATATGGACATGTTGAGCATATTAAACCCTTTTATTCAAAAAGAAAGGAGGAAATGACCCAACAACCAAGGCAAACTCAGAAGGGATTAGAAAAGTTAAAGTCCAATAGTGTAAAAAGGCAAAAGCAACAACATGAAACAACTAGACTCTATGTTTTGAGTCAACCAAAAGTGGTAGATGACTGTGAGGGGAGATAGTCAGATAGAGCTTTTTCATTCTGATATGTCTTCTCTTGATTTTATCATATACTCATAAGAAGGATTGTTGTTGTTGACTTCCCTTTGGTTGTCCTATGGGAACATGGGGAAGAAATGATGAGGACTAGAATTTATATTCTATTTAATATTCTTTTAAATGCTTTATAATTGCTTTTGTCCATATAAAAGAGGCAGAGATGTAAATGAGATTCCTGGAGAAATCTAGGGATATTAAGTCATGTGACTTGGATGATATGAAAAGTAAGGTATATGATTTAAACAAGGCGCATACTACCTAACCTCAGTGCTTGCATACCCAGTCCAGGTATTCAACTATTGAATATAGGGTAAGTATGGAACTCCTAGATTGCTATCTTTCTAATTACTCTAATCAAGTAATCATTTTGAGACAATATAAAGAGTATAATGAAATTGAAAATATGGCACGAATGTTTCTATCACATCCTAAGTGCAATAAAACGGAATATGAGATTATCTCAAATCAACATGTGAGTATGAGAAAGTATAAAGTACAATTCTCATGATAAGTGAAAGGGAACAAGGAAGATGATCCCTGTTCAAATAAAGAATATGTGAAGGATCATGATCTTTTCCATAATGTGAAAATGAGAAATGTGATAAAATCATAAAATTTTCATGAACATGTTAGACAAATACAAAGAAAGGAGTGATGACATGTAATCATCCTTATAATTCCTATGATGATGGCAAGGAACCTAGGATGAAATAAGAATAAATGACTCATGAATAATTGAAAGTTCATGCAATAATAAGAGGAGATGATAATATCTTCTCTTTGATAAACAACCCTAGGTGATGATGGGGTGATAAGAGGAATATGTTTCCTTATGTTCTTTCCTTTCAGGGACTTAGCAATCAAGTGAGTCTTATGACACTTGATGTGCATGAGTTAGAAGTGTTCTATTAATGGATACTTGGAAAAGTATCAGCTCGTCTTGGACTTTGGTTCCAAGATAAAGATATGTGTAATATGTTGGTATGTATGCCCTGAGAGACAATCATGGGATGATTGGTGGGATGCATTAAGATTGATTTGATAAACATCAAAGGCAAGCTTCCAATTCTTTCTGGTTCAGTCATATGAGATAGTGATAGAACAGATTGAATGTCTAGAGAATGACAGTACTCAATGATGTATGCTTTCAGGTTAAGGACCTGAACGATGAGATCATACAGATGCTAAGAGTTTGTACATTCTTGTTATGTCCCTAGTCGGATGTCATTGTGGAAGGTAGATAGAAAGCAATGACACACAAGACTAGATTGTGGTGTTGGTTGATGACATAATCTCATTAGTCATGATATATAGATATCAAACCAAACACATAGGTACTTGTTAGAGAACAAGTGTACCAGACAGACCCACCATGAGTTTGACACATGGAACCATGACATGGTAGTCACAGTCAGTACTCACAGTGATGGTGGTGAGTGTGATTCTTAGACCTGAAATCACTACACTCAACACATGTCGTTGGGCACACTTTGACATCATCAAACACAGTCCTGAAACATGGGTTGTTATAAATGTGATGATTGGGTGGCTTTGACACATGGGGCTTTTGAGGGGTGAGTGATAGATATGAGATTTGTCCCTCCTAAGGGAGTTTGATATCCAAGGCCACTTGATGAGTAGGATTGAGATAGGTGTGCACACGCATGTGTGAATCAGTATGTGATATTGATGTCATACATATCTCGTTCAATCTACTCTGAGATCAAGAAAGTGAATGAACGTTGACAGGATGACTGTTCCATGCCTCGAGTTCATTCGGGATATCAGTGACAAAGGAATTATACATTCGCTGTAACACCATTCACGAATTGTAGGATGAAAGTTGTTCTCCAACTTTCTACTTTCACTTGGGTAGCACTGATGTGTGACTAGGCACCGCTCTTTGCTTGTGAATTCATAAGTGTTATGGACTTTCACTGCCAACGTGAATTGGACCTGTAGGGTCACACACATAGGATTTAACCTGGAAGAGGAGTTTTTTCCATAAACAATGTTTAGATTGATTACTAAAGGAGTTTAGTAGTTCAATTAAACACTCAATCAATTGATAGCTCAATATCATATTGTTCAAGGTGTTGGACATATTGATTGGAGTATCGGATTGATTGAAATCACATTTGACTGATTCTGCACAACATGTACTCCCAACTGATCAGTTCAAGTGTTGAGCTGGTCGGCTGAGGTTGCTGAACCGGTCGGCTCAAGTGTTGAGTCGATCGGCTCATGGTCAGAGTGAAACAATCGGTTCAACTGGTGCAACCGAGCAAGTTGGGAAAGTCAGGTCGGTGAGAATTTTCCTTGTGTTTCACTTGCCCAATTTGATTGGAACAAGGATTGGTATTCGATACCAATTAGAAACAAAAGAAGGAAAGTCAATCGGGAACTGATCAGGACCACAAACCGACCGGTTCAGAAGTGAACCGATCGGCTCATGGGTCCCAACCGATCGGTTGGTGCTCCAACTGACCAGTTCAGGTCCCCAACCGACCGGTTCACTTGTGAACCGATCAGTTCAGGTTGCGAGTTGGTTGTTTTTTGTGGAAAATCTCAAACCCTTCTACTCCTGCTTTTAGTCCCGCATTGCCCGGGATGGAGAACCTTGTCCCATGACCCTCCTATATATATATGGGTATTGGGGGCTTCTCAAAGAACAACTCAGTGCAACAAGTTGCTATGCAAGTTGTCATTCTCTCTAGTTTTTGTAACCGAGAGAGAGCCCGAGCAAGTGCTTCCCGCAAAGGGAGGTGTAGCAAGGGAAGGACAACTGCAGTTGCAATTGGAGGCATGAGAGTGTGTTGGCGACTAGTACATCAACATGAGGGTGTGACTCCTTCCACTTCCTTGTGGGACAAGGAGTGTGGAGTTCCAGGTGGTCCGTGTGGACTACTACAAAGGCGGGAGGACACTTCCTCTTAGGAGGACAACTGTCATCTGATAGTCCGGTAGGAGGAGGAGTCATCAGTCCCGGTGCGACCAGGAGCTACACAGACACCGTCCAAGACCAGAGTTGAAGACCGCGCATTGCGTGAGGTATTGTCGCCGAGCAAGCCTCGGGACAAGGTATGATTCCACAAACCATCTTTTTTATTATATATACGTTGACGTGTTTCCTCGGTATGGGTTTGGGGGAGAAATTTTTTGTTTCCGCTGCCTTCTCTGCCTCCCCTAAAACCCAACAGTGGTATCAGAGCCACGTCAACTGCTCCATATTTTGGGAATATCGATATGATCGATTTTGGTTTGTCACCTTTATTTATTGCATGCGATGCGAATAATATTGGCTTTATGCATGTCCAATCCTAAATCCACAAATCCCAAATTACATATATGATATGTATTATTAATGCACTCGATACACGTCGCCCTTAAACAAGTTTTGTGGTGGATGTGTGCAGCATGATTATGGCCTATAAACCCCTATATGTGTGTGGTTGTTTGTGGTTGCTTGCATCTTAGTCTGTGCACCGATCTTCCCTCTCTTATTCCTAATGTAACTCGAAATAATTCGAGATTTTTTCCTACCTTAGCTCCCCCCGTATGTAACTCGGGGTTTCCCTTTTTAAAGCAATGTAATAAATAGGATAGATTTTTATTTCCTGTTATATCGAAGACCGGCGGACATCAAGACGACAGCTGAACGGTCGGTTCAAGGCGTGAACCGATCAGTTGACGTTCCAGATGGTCAGTTCAAGGAGTGAACCGATCGGTTGATGACCGGTTCGAGGAGCGAGACGAGCGGGTGGGCGGACATGATGAGATGCATGACGACCAGGTGAACCGATTGGTTGGAGGAGCCAACCGATCGGCTGGTGGCACCCAGACGACCGGCTGGAGAGTACAGATCATTCATGTGATGAGTTGATCAACTCTGATGGCAAGACACAGATGTTCATCTTGTACAGGTTGCATGTGATGTAGACCTAGATGACCGTGATTCCTCTTGGCTCGAGGAATCACATTAGGATGGCCATAATCACCGCTTTTTATCGTTTGTGCATGTTTTATGTGGGATATAGCATGTATATGATACGTACTATGTATTGTGGTGATTGGATATGTATATGTATATAAAAACCAAATCCCTCATTAAAATATTAAGTCTTATATGCCTTCCATTAGCAGCACACATGAAAAGCTTGATCGACCAAGCATAGGTTATGCCAAAGCGTGGTGCGCCATCTATCTTGTGGAAGTGTGAAGGGTAGACATGTAGGTTCTGCCAAAGCAGGGTGCATGTTTACCGTGTCGGCTTTTGGGTTAGACTTAACTAGTGATTCTTAGAGCGTCTAAGCCCAGAGGCAAGGAATGTTCATGGCAAGGTGTTGTGCATGTTCATTCAATAAGAGTTGCATATGATGCAATTGGCAAGAGTTGCCTACCTGAGAGATCTAAGTTGTGGGCGATCAGCCAAAGCTGACTCATGACTTAGAGGATTTCAGGATCTTGCCCACTAGAAGGTTGTACGCTGCAATCTTCCAAATTGATGGTGAGGGCTATCAATTTGAATTAAAATAGTGGGAGTGATAATTAATTAAAGGCCTAATTATATCGTCAAACTTTCAAATCAATCAAATAAGTCAAAATGAGTTTTGGACTAAAATTGCATATTTTCCTTTTTGTAGTAAAAATGGAAAGAAATAACAACAACTTTTCTTTGCGATCAGTCCTTGACAAGGACAAGCTAAATGGGACAAACTTCCATGACTGGTATCGGACATTGAGAATCGTTCTCACTCAAGAGCATAAGCTCTATGTCCTGGATACTCCAATTCCAGAGGAACCCGCTCCTAATGCACCAAAGGTAGAAAGGGATGCTTACAAGAAGCATGCTGATGATGCCATTGATGCAAAGTGCTTGATGTTATGTTCCATGAACCATGAGTTGCAGAGACAGCATGAGAACATGGGTGTCATAGAGATGATTCAGCATCTCAGGAACATGTATGAAGATCAGGCACGACAAGAGAGATACAATGTTTCTAGGGCGCTGTACAAGTGCGTCATGATAGAAGGAGATCCAGTTGGTCCTCACACACTCAAGATGATTGGGTATGTGGAGAACCTACAAAGACTGGGATTTCCACTGAGCCAAGAGTTGGCTACTGACGTGATACTGCAATCGTTGCCAAAATCTTACAGTCAGTTTGTGATGAACTACAACATGAACAACTTTGATAGGCCACTGTCAGAGTTGTTGGGCATGTTGAGGACAGCTGAGATACATATGAAGAAGGACAATCCCAAGTGTGTGATGGTGATCACGGGCAAGAAAGGCAAGTCCAAGCGTAAGGGCAAGGGAAAAACTAAGAAAGGTTCTGATGCTAGCCAGGAGCCCAAGACGACTTCAACTCTCAAGGCCAAGGGAGGCGTGACTAAGAAAGGAAATTGCCACCAGTGTCAAAAGATAGGACATTGGAAAAGGAATTGTCCTCTCTATCTGGAAGAACAAAAGAAGAAGGAGGCGACTGAAGCCTCTACTTAAAGGTGTCATGAAAGTAAACTTGTAACACTTTTTGAGGTATATGATACCAAGATGTAAAGTGTAAAGCACTCATAATTGGGGCAAGTGTTGCTGCCATAGATAGAGTACTTTAGTTTATTTTCAGCCTATAAGGCATGTAATACAGTTATGAACTGCTATTTCATATATTGCCAAAAGATAGAAACACTTTATTTTGCATATTGTATGACAATGATGGCAATTAATAAAGTTGAGTTTTCAATCTTAAAGATATGATCTTTGTGGCAATGCCTTGTTTATCTTGTGGTATTCGATATGCATAAGATAAAATGATACCTAAAAGTCATTAGATAACTCAAACAATCAAATTAGCATCAATCATGAGAAATTCATTTCTAGTTTCCATGTGATGGATAAATCTAGACTCTTTTGGTTAGAGAACCAGTAAGAGACATGAATATCTTGGACATGATTAATCAATCTTCACTAATGGTAGTGAGAGAATGATTATCCTATTAGGTATAATACATGTGATGTATTTACATACCTATTGGAATGAGTGCTAATACTTCAAATGGTGTTTAGAGAAATACCAATATGAGTATCTTGAAGTGTTCAAGATTATCATAGATGAAGTACAAATTTGGTAAAGTGTTAATTCTTGATGAGATCAATGAATGAAATACTTGGACCAAATGTTTGAGATCCTTTTGAGTGATTATGATAGTGTATCATAGTGAACTCATGATTAAGGCATGGTGATGTCTAAATCAAGAAGGAATCATACTCTAAGGAGTTAGAGAATGATTATCAAATAACTGAATTCTTCTTAATAAATGAATACCCCACACTAATAAAAGAAATTTAGAATCACAAGGGTTGTGAGTTCTTATATCTTTAACAGATACACCTCAATTATCTATGTGATAAGTTGTTCATGTGATGAGTCAACTATCTAGATGAATATGAGGAATCAAATTCTGAATTATGGTTTATGACCATTACATCCTAAATGATATCCATGTGAACCATAAGGTATGACCTTGATGGTAGCACCCATTGGATGAAATCCATAAGTGAAAATGAGTCTTAAGTGTTAAGACACATGGATAACATTTTGACAAGGATGATGCTTGTTGATTGCAACTTAATGACTAAGGCATTTGGCATATGGATACTAAAACCACATTCCTATGAGGAATAAAACAAGGATGTGTACGTGACACAACCTATAAGGTTTATGAATCCACTAATGCAAATGAAGTCTATAAGTTTCAATGGACTAATCAATGTGATTGATTGAGTACAAGCAACTCAGAATTGGATCTTTACTCTGATGATATAGTCAAAGGGTTTGACTGATACATCAAAGATAAAGAGGGATCTGTGATTTAGTGGGAGCGTGTTCACATTCCACATGTTGATGTGAAATGGAAATGTTCTAGATTGGAAACCCTAAAGTGGAAATTATTTTAAGGAAGATAGAGATGTTTCCTATGTGATAGGAATAGAGATCTATAGAGATAGTTCTCGAAAAACCTCTTGACCTGAAAAGAGAGAGCATACATTGGCAATCTGTACTGAAGTGTTCAATATGCACAGATTCAGTGGGAGAAAACTTGTCCATGCTACATAGAGTTAGTATCCCAAGGCCAAGTGTCCAATTCTTATGAAGAATGGGAACACTAAGAATAGATAAGGATATATCATGTATGTAATCATCCCATTGTCTTGCATGTATGGACATAGCAAGAACAAAATGCATTCATCATCTTGTATGTATGACATGACAATTCGATGTGCTCATCCTGTTAACTCGTATGTGGGACATGACGAGTGGATGTTTGTCTACTTCCAGTAAGGGTTACTGGAATACCATGAGAACTTGATAAGTACTTGGGAAGTACTAGTTCTATGGAGATAAGGAAGAGTTCAATTTAAAGAGTTACATTGATGCGAACTTCCGAAAGGACAGAAAATTAATCACAAAGTATACATAGGATGTATAAAAGTGAAAGTTTGTTGATAATTGGAAATGTTCCAATAGAACCATTTAAAAGGAAATGTCGAGTATCTATGTGTTAGAGAACAGCAGTAGATACTATATGGATCTGGAAGTTCATGAGATGAACTTATAGATATTCCTCTCATTGATGACAAGTATGGAATCCTTGATCATGCAATGTGGCTAAAGGTTAGCAAAGGAATACTAGATCGCATATTACGGCAACTCTATCTCATACGTATGATGTACAACGAAGAGATGTGAGACATGCAATTTAAAACTGACTTTGGCAAGGTGTTGCCATTACTCACTATGTTGGCACTAAAGCACAGTAACATGTGGCACATGTTTGAAGATCACTATGAATATGATTCAAGGGTGATTGGCTCGCAGTGCAAGTGGGAGTCTGTTGGTATGTATGCCCTGAGAGCCAATCATGGGATGATTGGTGGGATACATTAAGATTGATTTGATAAACATCAAAGGCAAGCTTCCAATTCTTTCTGGTTCAGTCATATGAGATAGTGATAGAACAGATTGAATGTCTAGAGAATGACAGTACTCAATGACGTACGCTTTCATGTTAAGGACCTGAACGATGAGATCATACGGATGCTAAGAGTTTGTACATTCTTTTTATGTCCCTAGTCGGATGTCATTGTGGAAGGTAGATAGACAGCAATGACACACAAGACTAGATTGTGGTGTTGGTTGATGACAAAATCTCATTAGTCATGATATAGAGATATCAAAACAAACACATATGTACTTGTTAGAGAACAAGTGTATCGGACAGACCCACCGTGAGTTTGACACATGGAACCATGACATGGTAGTCCCAGTCAGTACTCACAGTGATGGTGGTGAGTGTGATTCTTAGACCTGAAATCAATACACTCAACACATGTCGTTGGGCACACTTTGACATCATCAAACGCAGTCCTGAAACATGGGTTGTTATAAAGGTGATGATTGGGTGGCTTTGACACATGGGGCTTTTGAGGGGTGAGTGATAGATATGGGATTTGTCCCTCCTAAGGGAGTTTGATATCCAAGGCCACTTGATGAGTAGGATTGAGATAGGTGTGCACACGCATGTGTGAATCAGTATGTGATATTGATGTCATACATATCTCGTTCAATCTACTCTGAGATCAAGAAAGTGAATGAACATTGACAGGATGACTGTTCCATGCCTCGAGTTCATTCGGGATATCAGTGACAAAGGAATTATACATTCGCTGTAACACCATTCACGGATTGTAGGATGAAAGTTGTTCTCCAACTTTCTACTTTCACTTGGGTAGCACTGATGTGTGACTAGGCACCACTCTTTGCTTGTGAAGTCATAAGTGTTATGGACTTTCACTGCCAATGTGAATTGGACCTGCAGGGTCACACACATAGGATTTAACCTGGAAGAGGAGTTTTGTCCACAAACAATGTTTAGATTGATTACTAAAGGAGTTTAGTAGTTCAATTAAACACTCAATCAATTGATAGCTCAATATCATATTGTTCAAGGTGTTGGACATATTGATTGAAATCACATTTGACTGATTCTGCACAACCTGTACTCCCAACCGATCAGTTCAAGTGTTGAACCGGTCGGCTGAGGTTGCTGAACCGGTCGGCTCAAGTGTTGAGTCGATTGGATCATGGTCAGAGTGAAACGATCGGTTCAACTGGTGCAACCGAGCAAGTTGGGAAAGTCAGGTCGGTGAGAATTTTCCTTATGTTTCACTTACCCAATTTGATTGGAACAAGGATTGGTATTCGATACCAATTAGAAACAAAAGAAGGAAAGTCAATCGGGAACTGATCATGACCACAAACCGACCGGTTCAGAAGTGAACCGATCGGCTCATGGGTCCCAACTGATCGGTTGGTGCTCCAACTGACCGGTTCAGGTCCCCAACCGACCGGTTCACTTGTGAACCGATCGGTTCAGGTTGCGAGTTGGTTGTTTTTTGTGGAAAATCTCGAACCCTTCTACTCCTGCTTTTAGTCCCGCATTGCCCGGGATGGAGAACCCTGTCCCATGACCCTCATATATATATAGGGGTATTGGGGGCTTCTCAAAGAACAACTCAGTGCAATCAGTTGCTCTGCAAGTTGTCGTTCTCTCTGGTTTTGGTAACCGAGAGAGAGCCCGAGCAAGTGCTTCCCGCAAAGGGAGGTGCAACAAGGGAATGACAACTGCAGTTGTAATTGGAGGCAGGAGAGTGTGTTGGCGACTAGTACATCAACAGGTGGGTGCGACTCCTTCCACTTCCTTGTGGGACAAGGAGTGTGGAGTTCCAGGTGGTCCGTGTGGACTACTACAGAGGCGGGAGGACACTGTCACTTAGGAGGACAACTGTCATCCGATAGTCTGGTAGGAGGAGGAGGAGTCAGTCCCGGTGCGACTAGGAGCTGCACAGACACCGTCCAAGACCGGAGTTGAAGACCGCACATTGCACGAGGTATTGTCGCCGAGCAAGCCTCGGGACAAGGTATGATTCCACAAACCATCCTTTCCTATTATATAGACGTTGACGCGTTTCCTCGGTATGGGTTTGGGGGAGAAATTTTTGTTTCCGCTGCCTTCTCTGCCTCCCCTAAAACCCAACATAATAAGTAATGTCCCAAGATGAAAGAAAGATCCTTTTGTATGTTTGGTTTTGGTAATAACAACAGAAGATGGAAATGATGAGGATGTGATGTGTTTTTGGAACATATAATGGATACCAAGGTGAGGAATCCTAGTATATAATACGTTTTAGTGGTCTGAGAAAGTGAAAACATAACTCCTAATCAGATGAATTATGTTGGTTACCTGGAATGGCCAACTATGAGGCCAGTCTAGTTACATACTATAGTATGGATACCATATGTTAGGGGTTTATGCTCCGCATAAACATGACATCAACAAGGATGTATGAGTTGAAGGATCAATTGTAGAATCATTTTGGGAAAAAGCTTATCAAGCTAAAAATAATTCCTTATAATATCCCCATCTAGATCTATTGAGGCAGCTTATACAAATAACATCTAGAGATACCTCCGAGATAAGTTCTTCTTTGACAAGTAGCCTCCCCTTATGACAAGAAAATAAACAACTAACATGATAGTTGGTATAAGTCATAAGAAAGTTTAGTGTTGTATCAACATATTAGAATGGCACAATAGATGTATGATAAGACTTGTAGTTCCAAGTGGGTGACAGAACGTAACTCTGGTCTTTCTTTGGAGGTGAAATGTTAAACTAAGTGAGGAGTATGGAAGAATCCCAATGTCAATGATCTTATCACATAAGTTGTAAGTTGAGAAGGTGGAAAATCAGTAAGGTTTGACACTTGAGTTAAATAAGGTATGTATAATGCTTTTCTAACTAAGAAAAGTGTTACCTGATACAGAGTTGACTCTGTAGTCAGTAATGGAAAGGACAACTGAGTATATGTCATATGTGACATATCTTATGATGATCTTTAATGGAAGAACTTTGTTCTAGTCAAAGTTCTATGGCATCTCCATGACATCAAGATGTTATGTGTAGGCTTGATGATATGATGCATGAATAACAATTGTCTCCCTTCATCTGGGATTTCAGGGACAAAATTCTTGTTAGGGGTTTATAACTTATAATGACCATGACCTGGGTTATGAGTTAACCCTATTTTTTTGGCTAAGTAAGTTTCTTAGAATTTTAATATAATCCTCTAAGGTGTTTTTTTATCATGTGACACACTTATGTTTCAAGTTTGGTCCTGATTGAATATTGTTTGAGCAATGTTCCTTTGTTTTGGACCAAAGTGAAATTTGCCCAAGATGAGGGGTTATATTGCAAACTGTCACATGTTGAATGTTCATTAAGTGTTTTATCATCATAATAGAGATAATGATGCTAAGTGGTGGCTTGTGGAAATCCTAAATGCCAAGTTTGAACTTGTTTGAATAATGCTAGTACCTTGTGCACCAATTTTGGTACAAATTGTAAATTACCCAAAATGTAGGGTTGATATGACAATTACCACCTCTAGAGCGTTCCTACTTACTCTATGTATCATTTAGAGGAGAGATAATGAATTATACATCATTTTTGAATCATTTATGAGTGGTAGTATTCTTGGTGATGAAAAGACCAAGAAAGGGGTTGAATGGAAACCCTAATTTGAGCTTGTATTGAGTGTATCAGGTTGTAGTGTTAAATGGGAGTCCCTATTGGCCATGGATCCAAAGAGGAGACCCTGATATCGTGTTTTTAACTCTTTGACTTTACAAAAACGAGCTAAGAACCTTAATAAAGCAATGGATATCGACTTGCAACTTTCCTTGGGAAAGGTTGCATTGAATTGTGAATATAATAATAATGTGAGTGGAAGTGGCTTGTCCTAGAAGATAACCAAAGGGCCCTGACCCTTATCCCTAGCATTATCCTCAAGTTTTTATTTTGCATGGAAAGATAAAGATGGCATGCATGCAAGAACATGTCAATCCATGCATGGCCATGTGGCACCTATTAGTAGTAAGGTGATGACACCTCTTACTCTCTCTCCCATGAATCTCAAGGATATATACCCTTCCTTTCACCTACTAGTGAACCTTTTCGACCCCTAAAACTCTCTCCCTCTTAGATATCATGCATAGTAGCTCAAGGAGAAAGGGGAGCTCGAGCACCAAGATTAAGGTGAGGCCATGGTCATCTTCAACCTTGGTTCAAGCATGGATCTCAGTTGTAATTCTTTCCTTCCTTTTCTTCTTCACCAAGTTCTTATCTATAGTGATTCTTTGCTTATCGAGGAGTTTTGAATGGGCCTTGGAATTTTGATAAGTCATATTCAACCTTAGGAACGTGGATCTTTGGAGCTTGGAGCTTTGAAGTTGTTCTTAAGGTGGGTTATATAACTTGAACCCAATTATGTTATTATTCACCACCTATCTTGCTATACTAGATGGTTTACTTTCAATTCCGAGTTTTTCTTGAATACGTGATGAATCTATGAGTTCTAACAGTTTCCTAGATCTGTTATTCATGTACTAGAACAATTATAATGAAGGTCTAGAGCTTGAGGATGATGGTATCATGATACAAAGTGATATCAGATTCAAGCACACAAGCAAGCACCTCTAACCCAATATGGTCATGTACATACATCACTAGCACAATATGCTTATGAGTTTATACATATTTGCACGATATGGTAAATTTCACATGTTGAACATGATATGGTGTCAACCATATACCTTTTGCATGATATGAGGTCAAGCAAAGACCCCATGCACGATATAGTGTCAAGTACACACCTCTAATTGATATGCTAAACCCTAATTTTTAGCAACCCGATATGGATAACACATACATACACCTCATGAACGATATGGTGATGAATATTCACTTCATTCACAATATGGTGATGTGGTATACACCCCTCGCATGATATGAGGTCATGCATACACCTCTTTGTCTGATATGGTGTGAAGCATACACACACCTCTTTGCCCGATATGGTGTGAAGCACACACACACCTCTTTGCCCGATATGGTGTGAAGCATACACACACCTCTTTTCCTGATATGGTGTTAAGCACACACACCTCTTTGCCCGATATGGTGTAAAGCACACACACACCTCTTTGCCCGATATGGTGTGAAGAACACACACACCTCTTTGCTCGATATGGTGTGAAGCACACACACACCTCTTGCCTGATATGGTAGGCACATACACCTCTAAGGTGATATGGGTAGCAAGCATACACCTCTGAACCAATATTGGGTTAAGCATACAGCTCTTGGATGATATGGTGTTGAGTACACATCTCTAAAACAATATGATGGGTAACCCAATACACTAGATGACAAAAGTGGTAAGGTGGCTAATACCCTAGAACATGTGATGGCCAATACACTAATGTATGGTGTGGCAAATATCTTCAAGTGAGGTGAGGATGTTACACCCATGTATGGTAAAGGTGATAAACCATATGATTAGTAAGGTTGATACCTTGATAGGTAAGGGTATGAGGGATATGATGATGCCTAGCCCAATATACACCTAATCCAATACATGTGTTCAACTTGACATACATGAGTCAACCCGATACACTTTGTATAGGTGAGGGCAAGACACTCTTTGGTGTGATGAGTGTAACACCAAGTAATGGTATGATTAATACCTTGATAGGTGAAACACCTAAAGTGGTTGATAATGGTCAACCCTATATCAACAATGTCTTAACCCGAGATGAGTCTATATCACTTGATGATATATAGTTGGGTAATTCAAATGTGTGACTTATGGCCAATACACTACTGGATAAATGTGATGAGTTAGTGCATAAAGTATTAGGATGGGAGATGCCCTAATACAAGATACATTGATGAACTTAATTAAGTTAAAAGTGATTAGGATAGTGATACACCAAGGTATGATAAATATCACATCCAACACCTCAAGGTTGATACACCTTGATGCACCTCAAATCCAAAATACTTGGATGAGTAACACTTGAAGTGTGTCATGTCAATCGTTACTTTAAAATGTAATGAGTTGAATGTACTTTGATAAGTGTATGCTAACATACCTTGAGAAAGGGTTAAGCCAAGTTAATAAAGTATGATGTAATCAATATCCTAGTGAGATGAGAGAGAAAGCCATACTTTGTGTTGATAATCATTTAACGATAAATGATGAGAATAAATAAGTATGATTGAATACTTATGATATCAATGTATGCTCCTAGATGTGTCGAGCAATGAATTAGGGTTTGGATTGATAATATCAACTTGAAACCCTATTCGTCTATAAAGGAAAACCCTAACCCTAATAATGGGAGGGTTGTATTTCCCTTATTGCATAAGCCTTGTAAACATGTTAAATACTTGTATAAAAGTATAATGTTTATATGGTATGATGACCTAAAAGATATTTGTTGCCTAGTGAGAGGTGACAAGATGTTTAATGGGCCTTGTAAGCCATGTGAATAGTTATTACCTAGTGAGAGGTGACAAGACATTTAAATGGGCCTTGTGAGCCATGTGAGATGCTTGTGTAATAAGTATCATGTATACCTTGGTCTGAAGACCTAGAGGTAATAGTTACATGATAAGTGGTAACAATGTTCAGTAATGAACTAAGGGTTTGAATATCCAGATCTAGTAATCATAATGATGATAATGTTAAGGGATGAGAATTCCCAGTAATGTGATAAGGGACTGAGATCCTGAGTGTTATGCATTCAAAGTGATCCAAAGGTTATAAAAGTACTTGATAAATATATTACACCTTTCTTTGTAGCATATGTTATAATTCATGTTTGAAACTTGTTTGATGCTATAAGATATTGTAAGGAACCTAATTAATCAAGTGGAATTTCATCATGTAGTGCCCTGACCATAGATCCATCAGTGTCAGTAGCTAATGAATGGTGAAATAGGTTTTCCCACAGGATTTCCTGGAGCACATATTTTTTAATATGTGGGGGTGATGGGCACCAATATTCAGACGTCCTAATGAGGGATTGATGTGAGATCTCCTTCATTATAAATTTGGGATGGATGTATCATAATCTCCCGATGATGATGAATGTCGGGGATGGATAACGGAAGTCTCCCTGAAGATACCATTATACCCTGGTAAGCTAGTTGTAGTTGACACGAGATGTCCTGCTGGTGGTCTCGCACTGACCGAGATGGCAAAGGTCATGGCAACCGACTCTTCCATTGACCTTGTATGGTACTGATGCTTTACGTAGTCATGGTTGGTTGGAGCATGAGCGGTATACCTCATATCCTCAGGGCATAAGTGTGATTGTAAATATGTAATCAACCATGTAGCATATTCGCTTAAGGATTGAATACGGAAAACATTGGTTGATGTTACATTTCTTTTATACATCTTAAAAGGATAAATGTTATACATGTTCTTCATATTCCTTATAGAATGAATAGATGATTTATTGCTTTATCATATATAGCTGCAATGCTTCAAAAGATGATATTGCTCTACTCTACTTAAAAAGTGATTAAATCCTACTTATTAATGTAAAAGAATCCTGTGCCCAGTTTTATACTATTTAACAGTGATAATAATATTGTTGGCGGAGAGTTATATCTCTCACTGGGACATGGGTCTTACCACGTTGGTCACCAACATTTTTAGGTGGGTGCGGATGAGGAGGTAGAGACCATACTGCAGAGGTACAAAAACAACAACAAGGACAACAATAATAGCTCAAGTTGACTATACTGTCTGTCATGTCTTGTAGATAGATGTCCTATGTGTCATCTCTGTACTCTCAGGTCCTTGGAGTCAGTACGTAACGGTTCTATGAATGATCTGAGATTTTGGCTTGTATGCCTCAAGGTTTTATGTTGCTTATGTATAGTTTTGGTAAAGCAACTGTTATATATTATCCTCAAGATGAAACGGTACATGGTATGTACAATGTGAACCATGATGTATGTAGTACTTTGGTTCTCTTCTTAAAAATTTCCTAGAAATGGATCTCTTTGCAAAATGGTTTTAATTTTTAGTGATTTTGTTAATGTGCTGCTTATAGTTATTCTGCAATTATATCACTAGTGACGATTTGATTTGCTGTCGGATCATCACATACATTACCAATGTTTGTTTAAGAAATTAGTTACTAAATCAAAAACACCTTTATGATAATTTAAATTAACTAGCGTCTAATGTGTTACACCATATTTACTTGATGAATTGTGAGATTTTGCCTGTCTAATTTCTGACAGTAAACTTGCTATGTTTATGATCAGTCTCTCATGCCTCTTTGTAAGTAGGAAGTTTAGTTAGGTTTTAGTGAAATAAACTACAAATTTAACATAATTAAGGTGTTTAGGGAATATATAGATTGTTCATATGTAAATTGAGATAATATTAATAATTATTATTATAATATCATGATATAATATGCACACTTTAATTACGGTTGTTTAGGGGCTATATAGATTATTCATTGAGGGTTGGTTTTGAACCCAACGAATCAACTATGAACTATAAAATGGTTATAAGTCAAGGTAATTCCATTTGGGTAGGTTGGTTGATTTTGATCTCAATGTTGAAAGTTAGTCAAACTTTACACAAGTCGATTGATCTTTTGACATCTTCTTGGATAGGTTGAGGCTGAGGGTAGAACTATTTTTTCTTGGGGATAGAGAAGTCAGCCAACCACAAGGTGTTCATCCACCCTTTATATGTTGATCAAACTTTTGTAAGTATTTATTAAATCATAAATAAAAAATAGGACAAAATACAAATTTTACTGATAGTTATAACAACTTAAAAGGGTCATACATGATCCTAATAACCATCATTGTACATTCACATCTAAAGAGCTCATGTTTAAGTATAGTAAGGACTTAAGGACATTTTGGTGGAAATCTACCAAGTTAAGGTAGAACTAGGGTTTCCTACTAGATTTGGGGTGTCATTGGTAAGTAATTTGTCTAACTATCTATCTTTATTGGTTTAATTAAGTTATGTGCTCTTAAATGAAATTCATCCAACTCAGATTTTGTTAAAATTAATTCTACTCCTTTCTCCTTTTGCATGCTTTTATTGATAATAAATTTGTGTAAAGTGCTTTGACAATGAGATGCATGTTTGGTACAATTTAGACAAAGATCAAAGATATCTTAGAATCCCACATTCGTGGATATGTCAGTAAGTAGTTTAATATCATTTTGGATATTTAGACATTTTGAAAGTTAATTGTCACATTGGTGCTAATTATGTTAAAGTAAAGCAATCCTAGTGTTTTTGAACAAACTTTGGGAAGTGTTTCTAAATCTAGTCCAATACTTATTAATTTCTTACATGTTATTAAATCATACATTCTCTGTCAAAATTCTCGTGCAACACATCCTGCCTTTTGTTGTTGGTCCATATTCAAGTAAACGGTCATAGTCGAGTTGACTAAGAAATAACACCAAATATAGACTTGATCCCAACCCCCAATTAAGGTTGCTTCCCCATTTGGGTGTCATGTATCCTTTGTCTAGGATAGAGATGAATTCACCGATATATATTCTTAGACACAGTGAACTGTCATAGTTTCAATCAATCCCGAAAGAATATAAATCCATATAAACTATCAAATGTGTTTCCCTGTGCTATGTTGAAGCTACACCGATGAGGTTACTAGGAAATCCTCTACGTCAGAGTTAATGTCACATATTGGCACCTTTGTTTGAAAATCAACCATGTGTTGCTATCTTCTGCTCTTGGGTTTCTTCATTTACAAGACTAAACACCTCCTATTTATCTTGATATTAAATTTCATATGCAAAATATCATTTGTTGGCCAAATTCATTAGCATCTTTCACACTACTTTTATTTGGCTTTTTCCAAAAAATCTCAGACGTACATTGTAGCAATTTAAAGAAATAAAAACCAATTTCTATATGATAGGAGGTTATTTTTTAATCTAGATGCATAAACTAAAAAAGTGTGCACTGCATTTAAAATACCTATATATGAGATTGAATTACATTTGAGATAGTGGTGGGAAAAACATATCAAAATGGTTGGGGGAGGTGCGCAAAAATATCACTTGAAAATTTTGATTTTGTGCGCTAAAGTCACTATGAAGGTGAATGGGAGGTGTCTCATCCTTTAAAGCAACTGAGGTGAATAAGTTGGTGGTTACATCCCTTGTTTCTCATGATGTACTTCAACATGGTGGGAAGATAATGCCACTAATTTTGGTGAAAAGATGAGGCATGTTTGTTTATCTATTGAATACAACACTTGCTATAAAAAAAGAGGTGGTGGCACATGCATCAACTAGTCCATTGTCCATCCAATCATAAATAAAATATTAAACTTCCAATCGTACTAGGCACAAACTTGTGTGATGCATGAGTATTACATCATTCATGAATACAAATTTTACACATACACTTGTATATATGAGTCATTCTGTAATCCACCTTCAAGAGAAACATCTAGCTAAAACATAGATGTTGTTCTTGTTGATTTATGACATTAGTGAGTATTGTCATAAAGTTTTGTTTAGTTAGTAATTGCAAAAGTATATTTTTATTATATTGTTGAGAGTATATGTGGAAATAAGTCTAAGCGTATTGAATGACTAGTGTAAGTAATTGGATGATATGGCTGATGCAGAGATTTATGCACTAACTAATTCACTAGGAATATAATATCTAGTTCTTACCGAAACAAACATGCAATAATGACACCCGCAAGCGGACATATCTTATTGTAGTATAGTTGAGGATGGAATCCCAAGGGATACCTTTTTTAAGAACCTTGCTAGTATGTATCAGTTGAACTAACACTAATATATAGAATCGAGATTTGAATGGGTTGAGTAAACCTAATTACAGGAAAAGTAAAAGTTGGAATAAAATTGGATCTAGATTGATAATGGGAAACACTAGGGAGCAATCAAATTTCACTACCACTAATGAAATGTATGCACTCATTCAAATACAAACATGTATGAATATCTAATTGGAGATATGTAAGTTTCCACTTTGAGCTTTAGAAACTTGCATGAGTAGATTTCACCATAAGGTTGATATTTTGATGTTTATAGATAATATATATACTACTCTAGAGACTTTCCATCATAAGTTCTCATTAGGTCATCAACCAAAACCAATTAATAATCAAATATTAAACAGTGAAGTTCTCATGGGCTAAGATTATAATAAATCATGTAGAGCATATGACCAATCCACAAAACATGTGTTAAACGATTGGTAATGAATTAAATGAGTTCATACATGAATTGGAATAAGAATAAAGTTTTAAGAAACATGTAGTGGGGTAGTCCCCCTACCCAAATGGAAGTACTGCTCACTCCTCGTAGCTAGATTTTTACAACTAACTAAAGTAGAGAGAGTAGTATCAGACACAACCGAAGCCAGGAAACAATGGGTTTGATCAATTATAGGAGGTCGATTGACCTATTGGGTTGGAGGTCGATCGTTTGTGGTTGATTAAGATTTATATACAATGACTTAGCTAAGAGGTTGATCATCCTTGACTTGAGGTGTTCAATAACCAAAGGTCCATTCATGAAGAGATTTGATCACGTCAGGGTCGATAGCTATGGTGTTGCTGAAGACCGATCATCACTAAACTTCTGGAGGTCGATCACTCTTTTGGTGGAGAGGTCAATTGCTTAAGGAAAATGGGAAGGTCAATATCTCAAGAACCTCAAGAGATCGATAGCTCTCACTAAAGAGGTTGATAAATCTCGTTAATAGTAGGCTACAGACTTGTTCTTTCATAGAGAAACATGTGCGACTTGACTAGAGCGGGGTATAAGATACCTCCCTTTGTTGTTGTATGATATGTACTTATAGGACTATGTACCCCAGAGTTAGTAGTTGGATTTTCGCAACTTGTCTGGTTGAGATCAATTGGAGGTGAAGTAATATAGGTGAGGTTGATATATGAATGGCTGATATGATGTTGTTTGAGCTGAAGTTGACTGAAATAGGTTGATTAAATGGATGTCAAGCTTTGGCTGTCAACCTGAGAGGTCGATGGAAGGTTGAAAGAGGTCGATTGAGTTGCTTACAATTTTAGCCATTGATATGTTGGGTCATCAACCTTGAAGGAATATGGGATGCTTGAGGATTGAGATCGATAGTCCTTTTGAGAGCTCGGGTGAAGTTGACCAATCTAGAGGTTAGTACATAGAAGGTCAATCACCATAGCTTGATAGTTGATGATATTTGAAGGTCAATAAATAGGTTGATTGTGGCCTTATATGTGAAAATTGTTGATCAATCTTCCTTTTTCAAGTGCCCAAAATCCATTTTGGGTTGGGGCACTGCCCCACACCTCAAGAGAGGTGGCCTCCTCTTGACTCCTACCCATTGAAGGGTAGTAGGACCCCTAGGTCTTCTTGTTGTAGAGCAATAAGAGTTGGAACACACAAGAGGAGTCAAGAGAAGTATGAAATTACTATAAATTAGCATAAAAACCTAAGTAGATCAAAACAAAGCTATTTCTAAAGAAAACTAAGAGATTTGAATGCTAAATTGAGCTAATATAGCCACTAAAAATAGGATGAATATGCATTCATTAATGACTTATGGTCAAAACACACAACCAAGCTAAGAACATAATTACATCCTGACTGTGATACATTTCCACATGCTCCATGTATACATAGTTATTGACATCCTTCAAGTCATATCAGGCTGTGGTAGTCTAGTACAAAAACCCAAATTGTCATCTAAGACTGATGTCACTTTTTGTACTGGATTGTTAAAACCTTCAACCCATACCCGTACATAATAACAAATGTATGTTTCATGTCAGTTTTGGATTTGTTCACACAATACAAATAATTAAAATTTCTAAAACAAAAACATAGCACATATCTACAAGAAACCCCTATATACCATACGTCATAAGGGCATGGTATGCTAATTTCATTTTTTTATAGTTACAAAGATGCATTTTATTCTATAACAAAACATTAAAAGATGTTGGATTGTCTACATAGGGTGAGAACAAGACTAAGTTAACTCTTACACCCCATGCAATTTCCACATAACCTGACTCGAATATGACCTATACAACTAACATCAGTGGGTCTGGACAAAAATTTGACACTTTTATATGAGTTAGATTTGACTCGAGGTAACACATACCAAAAAGTTTATATACTCCTACTTAATATAGTACAAATATATATATCCACCCATCCAACACACACACACACAAACACACACACACACACACACCACACACACACACACACACACACACACACACAAACACACACACACACACACACACACACACACACACACACACACACACACACATATATATATATATATATATATATATATATATATATATATATATATATATATGAGATTAGAGAGAATTTTTTTGCCCTTCTCCTATAACCTGTAGCGAAGGTCAGATGCCCAAGGGGTACCAAACCAAGAAATTCTTGTCTAATTGTTCTGTAACACCCCAGTTTTCTTATCACATGAAAGGAAGCTATTTTTTTTCAATTGGGGAGTGTTACTAACATGATATATATTATAGTAATAATAGAAAAGAACCATAAGAGATTGTGTAAAATGCATTCTCATACATTCTTACGAAAGAAACTCTATTACATCTTCATATACATAAGAAACTTGATACCGTGATACCACTTTATACAAATCTCACATCAAATCTAGGACCGAGTAGATGGTGCCCCACCAAGAAAACTTCTTAAAATAGTAGTTGCATCCTCTTATCATGACTACCTCCTAAAGTTTTGTACAAGAAGCCATCTCGTTTCCAGCCATGTACAAAGATAACCTAGGTTAGAGTAAGTGGCATTGAATTCCTGATATGATAAACATAAATATGATATAACTCAAAGATGAACTAATATTTGAAGGTTGTAAACTTAAACTAAATCGATGTGTCTTTTATTTATGTCATTTATCTGATTTGTGGCCACCATTATACGATAAGTCCTCCTAAATTGGCGTATCTACACTCTGAGTTGGTACTGAAGTACCTCTAAATCGGCACTACATGCCTCTAAATGACACCAAGGTGGCTCTGAAGTGGTGTGCCCTGAATTGGCACCTAAGTACCTCTGAATTGGAGTAAGCACTCCTTTGAATTGGCAACATATGCCTATGATTCATCATGGGACTAAGTGAATGAGGACTTATCATATAACGTCTTATGTGAAGGTTTTGACTTAATTATCTAAATATAATATAATTGAATTTTGAATCCAAACTTATCTTATGCTGAAATTGAATACTGATATCTGAACAGAATTCTAATTATGAATATGTATTCTTAAATTCTGAATTGAATCTAAATCTTAATCTGATTTCTAATATACTTATAAATTGGATTGATCTTATTTAGAAGTTCTTATTACACTGAAATCTTAATATACTTATAAACAGAATTGATCTTGTTTAGAAGTTCTTATTACACTGAAATATTAAAACATGACTTAATATGATCTTTCATTCAGATACATGATATCTGAAATATGAGTTTAAAGGCTTGAGAAAAATGAACTGAACTGAACTGAATGTAGAAATACTATCTAAAGGTAGCTTAAGTACCACAAATCTAAAATATGACAACCTTAATACATACTCTGAATAAAATCTGAATACTCAAAGTATCATTTAACATTGAATAAGCATGACATATTGAATGTCTAATAGTAACAGACCTCTAAGTTACTTGTGGAAAGATATAGGCTCAATCATACTAATAACGAAATTCAATAGACATGTCCCACTTACCTTGTTTGAGTAGATCCTCAATGTAGTCTAGATTCCTTAGTTTACAATGTATGTACATGGACTTCAATAAATGTCTATAAGTTCATGTACATTTTACCTTTTCTATTCTTAAATCTCAAACCCCTTCATCCTAGCCATAGGTACCAAATTAGGACTCTCATTTTGACTAAATCAAAATCTGATGTAACTCACTTTTAAATTTATAAATATTAAATTATTCCAAAGTCGGAGATTATGTACCATACATATAGTGGTACATCCATATCAACCAAAAAGCATATTATGCCCTAATATATGAGTATATATATCATATATTGTTAGTAAATTGTAAATATACTCAAATATACTACTCTTACTGACTTAATTATAAACTCAGATGAAAATATAATTAAAATCATTTTTCATACTAAGTAGGCATTAAATATGCACATGGTGTCTCACAAATAGTCATTAGTCACCTTACATAATGACCACTTAGGCCCAAAACTAAATACTAAAATATTTATACATGAAACTCCAAGAAAGTCTTTAGGTAATAATAATGTATAATAAGGTTTAGTTAAAAATCTCAAATTGTTTCATTATAAATCAATGGGTTAAACACCCTTAATAGGGTTTGTGTCAAAACATGGGTTCAAAATCGAATCAACAAGATCAAGACTCAAAATCATGTTAAACACATCAAAATACCCTTATTGTAAAATTTTCATTAATTTTGAAAGTCATTAGCTATTCAAAATGTCCAATACATTAAAATCTGATAGAGACTAGTAATCAAATTATAATAAATACTATATATCAAGAACACCCTTCAAAACCATTTTTATATTATAGTAACATTTGGAGCTTTCCATAGACACCCTACTTGTCCAAAATGGACGTCTGGATTGGTAGATACAAATGATTGAATATTACCTTTCTATTGATGAATATCCATCGTCCATCTATGATCCAAGGACCTTGATATCTCCTCATATACCTACCTAGGCCAGGGTTGAGGATACGGATCCTGGGCCGCTTCCATCTACTAGGCGTGTGCCCCTTTCTTCTTCTTCCTCACGATCCCCTGTTCTAAAACCAGAAACAAGGCAGGACAGAGCCAGCTATGAGTTGGGTTCCAAACCCTCTTCGTGCAAGATCTACTGGCCCATGGTTCTGAATGGACTTCTCTGGTCTTGGCGACACATCCTCATCATGGATAATGGGTTAGGGTGCGAAACCTCAAATGCCATCCCTTCTAGCCTCTGCCAGTGGCGCTCCTCTTTCTTTTTCTTCCAAATGATTGATCTCTATCCATGTTAGGTCTAAAACCCTAGGATTGGCTCCTCCCCACCATTGTGATTCCACAATTGAGGCCAATATATAGCCTAATCCATTGATATTTCTTGAGCGGGGGTTCTACCCCTATTCTATGTCAGTGCAAACTCCCCAGTCCGCAGACGGGCTAGGAGCGTCGACAACCCTTATTTATGTATTTATTTATTTTTATATTTAATATATGTCCTATTTATAGAATTAATTATGTAGACCATATTAGGACCCGTTAACTCTCAATATTTGGTATTGACAAAATATTGTCATTATCTTTTCCAGGACAAGTTATTAGAACAAAATTAGTCAGATGATAACTCCAAATTTGTCTTCTAAGTAAATAACGGGGAATTACAAATTTAATTACCTAGGAAATTAGATAAATCAAATTTATCTAAAATTTATCCCATAATCTTAGGTTTCATTATCCATCTACTAAAATATTTTGAGCAATTATTATGAGTATTAAATACTCCATTCCCAATTTTTTACTCTAGGGACCCATGTGTAAACTATGGTTGGCCCAAAACAGGCTAAAATTGGGTTCTACGACACATGGCCCATTCTTTGGTCTTTCAAAGGGTTCATAAGCTTAACCATGTTCTCAAATACAAATTTATATATGAACTGACACAATACCTCAATTGAGAATTCCTCTTCATAAATTTGATCAATGAAAACCTAAACTAGGTCTGGAGCTTAAACCATTAAGAGAGTCATCATATTCCTTCATCATATCATATTTCTTCATTATTCCACTTTGGTTGTCACTTCTTATCATCAAATTAAAGAGGAAATTTCCAAACTTTGAAGATATTACCAAAATTGACTAAATTGCATAACAACCCCTTTTCTACATAATTTTTTTCTTAGTCCAAATATCATGAAAAATTGATGGAACCTTATTGTGATAATAAATCAAATCCTAAATTGAATTCATCAATAACATATGTATTTCTATGTCCTGAAAATTAGGGTGTGACATGTTCCCTTCATTAAGTAACACCTCAATTTTCTAACATATATATGTGTGTGTGTGTTTGTTTTTGTGTGTGTATGTATATGTATATATACAGACATACACACACACATATATATACATACATATAATATATATATATACATATCATATTTATATATATACATACATATAATATATGTGTGTGTGTGTTTGCTAATTGATAAAATAAGTATGTTTCAAGAGATGAATTTTTGCATAAAATTCCAAAATATATTTATATAAGATATCTTAAAAGACTTTATTCAAATATATCTATCTATATATTTTCTTGGATCTTCAATTTCATATGTTATACAGACTGATCTGAAACCTATGTTAATTACACCTATCTGGTATAGAAAAAGAGTGTTCAACATTGTTCATGAATCATGGCCAAAATCCGACTACCAACCCAATTAACAATATGGGTTTGAGAAAAAGCCTACCGAAACCCAGTACAAATTAACTCGATGCTCATATTAAGTTATGTTTATAGTCTATTAAATATGATTTTTTATACGACTATTCCTCTTATGGAGTTTACCCCTTGAGTCCATTTTTTGAGTATAGGTCATGGTAAAAAGTAAGAAGCACATTTGTTTTTCAATACCCATGACCTTATTATCATGTATATGTAACCATCACACCTTAGAAAAATCCTTTTCTAATTAATAATGAAACAATACCATTATGGAAATATTAATTTGTGTTATTCATCACTAAAAACAAGCATGCATGCTTCTATTTAGATGTTTTTCTTTAAGGTAGATTATGAAAATTAAAAAAAAAATAAGATGTTATGTGTGTTCCTAAATGCTTTCAAGTTTTTTCATTGAACTTTTTGCATAGTACTCCACCAAAGTCAATCAAGGACATCTCATATTAAACAAATTGAAACTTTATAATAATACATATATGACTCCTTTATGTATTTTAAAACATGGTGGAACATTAAATATAATTACATATGTAATGTAATGTCATAAGGATATGGTGGGCCAAGTATACCTTGATACGAGCCAGATATGACAGGTCCAAGTATACCTTGATACAAGCCAAACCTATCTAAATAAGCACGTAAACATGCATGCGCGGACTCAACTAGATAAGTAATATGGTAAGTTTTGGTTGGGGCAGGGATCGATGAATCTAACCTAATCAGATGTTCTCCCAATACATATGACCCCATAAATCTTAATAATTAGTATAACATAGAAGGAAATACCCATAATTAAAAATATAATTTCATAAATGTACTCTAGCCCTTCTAAAACTTTTCATTTTTAGTATAGAGTAGAGGGCCATGTCAGTATTTACAAAAAATATTACCTTAAATTTCCTCCAGTCCTGTTGTAGCACATAGGAAGGCCTATCCTTTTTTGGATGAAGAACATGTTCAATTGGAACAAACATTCTTTCTGTCCGTATTCAATACATAATCTCACATACATAATACAACATTCAACTCCTATCCATACACAGTACATAGAAGACAAGGTTAATCAAAATTTACATGTTTCCGAACTCATTACTCTAGGAGGAGTGACATAAGAACTGATGGAGTAACCATGCATATTAGAAGGCCTTAAAATTGGAGGAGAAGACATTAGTGAAGACTCCATAATGGGACTTCATCCATTAGTAACCATGCATAAGGATAGGAAGGCCTATCCTTAATTATAAAAGTGATAGTATAAACTACATTTAACCTATTATATAGTTCATTTTATATATTATATAGAGTAGACTAGAAGGGTCTATCCATAATCATAGAAAATAATTCCATGAATTGCATCCCATCCTCTTCATAGCATATAAGAGAATCTAGCTTTAATTATAGAAACTAATATTATGAACTACATCTACCCCCATGACTCTTCTTATAAAGCATATAGATATGTTAGAATATAAAGACCAAGTTTAATTCAAAAAATAAAGAACATTAATATCGAGTGATCATATGCTCTCTCTCTGTGTATATATACCCATAACTCTTCATATTTAGTCAAAAGATAAAATGGTGTGTTCATGATTATAATAAAATATCACTAATTGCATCCCACCCCTCAATAACTTTTCATTTATAGTATAGAATAGAAGGACATCTCTGTGATTATAAAAATAACACTATAAATTGCAAATAATGCATTATATGTCTCATAAATATAGTATGTAGAACAATACAAAAGGCCTATCCATAATTATAGAATTTTTTATAGAAATTGATCTCACCCTCTTCATAGAATATAGAACTACCTGTGGTTATAAGATATATGACTTTTAAATAACATCCACCTCATAAATCCTCTTGAATAGTAAGCATTGTTATGTTAAAATACAAAGACCAATATGTAATTTAAAAGATGAAGAATCGACCTGGACCAACCAAATGCTCTCTATATGTATATATACCATACTACTCTTCATATATAGTGAAAAAAATATACAAGTCCATAATTAGTAATAGAATATTATCAATTGCATCTAGAATCCTCCACAACTTTTTGTTTATGGTATAGAACAAAAAGGCATGTATGTAATTATAAATTTGTTACCGTATATTGAACACGACATTCTATGTAGCATATAGAAGGAATTATTTATAAATGTAACAATAATACGATAGACTACATCAAACCCATTATAAGGCTCATCTTGTATAGTATATATGATAGAATAAGAGATTATCCATTCCACAAGTTGCATCCCAAACCTATCCATAGAATATATAAGAACCAATCAGTAATTACAAATATAATATTATAACTTAAATCCATCCTCCATGGCTCTTCTGTTAATAGTAAGTATCAATATTTTACAACACAGTAACCAATTTGCAACTTAAAAAATATATATTTTGATTGTAACCTCTTTGACACCATTTTATTATAATAAATACAAGAATTGCATTCGATACCTTCCACACCCTTTCTTGTTTAGGATAGATAAGAAAATTAATAAAGAAAACTTTGCATCCAACTCCTCACGCACCCTTCCATATATAATATATGTAGGCATAAAAAGAAAGGACTGATTTAGAATTTTAATAAATATATATATGAAATTTCACCCAACAGCGATGCACATCCTTTCTTATACAAAATCAATTCATTTACCTCCCCATCAACCAATCCTATATTCAAGCACATCCCTTCCTATTATTATATGATAATCATTATGTAATGCACAAAGGGCATCACACACAGTGTACACATGGTGGATGGGAGGTTTTTTAGAGTTTTGAAAATTTTTGTGTGAGAGGCGGTGGTTTTGTGGGGTGATGCAGTAGGGGAAACAAATTAGAAGCAAAGTTATCAGGATAAGGTGACATGAATTATTTTTAGAGATAGAAACAGTGAGAGAGGGAGAGGGTAAGGGGAGAGAGTGACTACTTGCCTCATTTTATGAGAGACAGAAAGTACTAAAGGGGGAGGTAAGAAAAGAGGAAAGAGGAGGGAAGTGAGGATGGAAGAAATGAGAAATGAGGAGGGAAGTAATGGCGAAGAGGAGGGAAATATGGGGACATGAGAGAAGTAATGGGAGGAGGGAAGGAAAGTTATGAGGGAAGTGATGGGGGAGAGAGAAGTAATTGGAGAGTGGAAGGAAGTAATGAGAGGTAAGGAGAGGAATAATTAGGGAGAGAACATGTACAACCTCTCCCTTTTGATTAGCATAAATGCCAAAATAATAGAGAAACTTCAAACATAAGCCCTAGTAAAGAAACAAAATTCATATTCTTGACAAACATGAACAAAACAATAAACAACAAACTCATGTAATATTCCCCCTTTTAATAAAACATCAGAAACCTCTACATAAATTAATGTCCAAGTTATATATCAGCCAAACAAATTTGAATCCACTAAAACCAAAATCAAACTCATTATTTGTATGTTGTTAAGTTTACATTAGGTTACATGTACATGAAACAAACAAAATTTAATATGTGATACAATCTGGGAATAAGAGACCACATTTATTATAATCTAAATTATTCTATTTACATCCCCTCTATTATGACCTCCATGTTGGCTTGAAATATACGTGAAACATGTGAAACAATCACATGGGACTCGTATAGATCCCCAATGAGTGGAAACCTCCCATTCAAACTAAATAACATGTATCAACAAAATGCTATACAAGATTAATATAAAATGAACATGAAAAGATTATTGAACAAGTCTAAGAAACAATTATGCATTCAATAAATCAACCTTTGACAATAATGAAGTAATAAAAAGGTATTCATTTAAGTTAGATCCAATTTTTTTGCCATCTTTGAGAGAATGTGAATTATGGATTAACAATTACTAATGTTTCATAACTACAATCCTATTGCAAGACTGATATGGAATTTAAATACAACAAGTCTAGATGTAAACTTTTATAATTCAATAATGATTCTAAAATCATCTTTGTGACACTCAGCCATCTGGACCAGGAATATCAGGAAATCATGAAGATGAGGCCCACATAACACATGGAAACTAGACAAAACTATTTGAATAGCAACTAAATCTTCACAAACAACATGTGCAAATATCAAACTCATTACAAAATAAAAACCAGACACTTGTCATCAAATTTTTGCTAATTACATTGGACACCAAGCATATTAGAATAAGACAACATTTTTTCTCATAAAAAAGATTAATCAATATTCAAATGTAGGAAATTTTACTCAATAACAATAAACTCATAGTCTAGCAGTAGATGTAAATACATTGCACATACATCTTTCCACACAACTTAACATCTTTTATTTTAATTGTCCCTTGACTTGTACCTCACCAACTAGAAGTCTCTGTGCACAATTCTCATGTCAATGGCTCACTATCATTATCATAGGATTTAGCCGACCACCCTAGGATAGACACAAGAAACCATGGTACTTCATATGGTTGACTAAATATGGTAAGGTAGGGCATTCAAGCACTCTACTGTCAAATTCTAATCTTAGGTATGCAAGATAGGGACAATCATAACATAAAATCACATATCAAAATATTTCTTTAAAAAAAGTGTCCATTCTATTCATCCCGTGGCTAGGGGTCGAACCTGAGACCTCTTGGTAATGCACCAAGGGTCTTAACCAACTCGGGTTTCCTCACTTGGACACACATTAGAATATTTCTCATGCTTCAATCTTTACATTTCATTATAATTTATTTCTTATAAACATAGACTTTACCACTAGAGGATATATGTCAGAATCACAAAATGTGACACATACCCAAATCATGTTGGTATAACCTTTGAAGTCTATACCTACACTCCATAACTCCTTCTCATAATTCTCTAATTACTACAAGAGATCTATTTTATTTCACTAATATGAACCTCTAGAGAAACTCATGGTGTTCGATGCACCTAACTATATGGATTCATTATTTTACCTTTTACTTAATCCTCTTACTCATATTAAAGTGATTAGAATTAGTGATTTATCATTTGCGTATATTTTTTTGGACCTAGAATGAACAAATTGGATTTTGTTGAACAAGAAAGACAAGCATTCAACATCATGACCAACATCACAACAATCTACAATTTACAACATACACATTTCTTTCATATTCTCACATGATTTCGTATTAAGAATCATCAATGGCATATGTCTAAGATATAATCTCATGCTTAAATGATTATCCTAATCAGGTTTTCTTATATACAAATCATTACATGCCGTTTAAATTCCAGAACATTTCTTGTTATTTAATTCCATGTCACACTTTTCTAGTAAATATTCACAATGACATTAGGATCACTAACAATATCAGTAAGTATACATCTTTTATTACTTGGTATATCCCAACTGAGCTCATTATGTAGCACATGGTTTGTTCCATATAGATTCCTTAAGATACATAAATTGAATTCAAAACATAATATTTAATAACTAACAATTTAGTATTTAATAGCACATTCTTATAGTTTCTGTTCAAAAACCATCATTTCCTCTCTGCTAATTAAATAAAGCTATATATTTAGCTACCTATGTTCATATTAAATGACTAGATAATAATCTTCATTAATATTGCTTTACTTACCATATTAGTGTTAGGGATATGGCTTATTGGTTAAAACCTAGCATACAAAATTCTCGATGAAATGTCTATGTATTAGTTACATTGCCTGGCTATCAAGTAAAGGGCCCGACCCATGTAATATAAGTACTAGTATCTTATAAAATGTAAGGTAGAGAGAACATTAGCAAGCAGGACTCTTGATCTTTCCATTTGAATTGAATTTCAGTCTTTCTCTCTCTCCCACCCTTCTCGCTCAATTTCTTTCTAGCCTCCTTATCAATCTCGATCTAGGGTTTCATCTAACAATGTAATTTGGTATAAAAGTTTTCTTCTACCACCATAAATCTTATCAGCCTCTTTAGTCATAGGATCATCCTCGATAGCAGGAGTACCCAAGTACCCTTACCCCACCGGCATCAACGTGTCCAACTTTGTCTTGCTCAAGCTTACAAGCTCCAACTATCTGTATTGGGAGGTGCAAGTTCATGTGTTGATCGAGAGAAACTCTCTCGAATCCTTCATTGACAGAACTGAAAAGCCACTAGAGAAGATCATCGTGGATGAAGAAGGAATGATCACACCTAGCTCGGCATACACTATGTGGATGTGGACAAATAGGATGACAATAGGGTGGATCATGGGAACCCTAATTGAAGAAGTGCTCAGTGTAGTGGTAGGCCTTTCAACCTCAGCTCAGATTTGGACAACATTGGCCAAGAACTTCAGTGAATCAAATCAATCTAGAAGTTTTGAGTTGACTACAAAGTTGTGGTGGATTCAAAAAGGCAACAGAGGTGTGATTGAGTATCTGTGTGATTTCAAATTCATTTGCAATTAACTCCATGACATCGGTAAGCATTTTTCTGATGATGATAAAGTCTACTTCCTCTTAAGCGGTCTTGAAATAGATTTTGAGACCTTAACCGTGTCGATGATGAGGTTGACCCTTCCGTCCTATGATGAAGTCATTTCTTTCTTGAAAGATCATGATATGCGTAGATTATCCTCCGAATCTCTTTGGTCCCAATCTAGCCTTCCTAGGGCATCACACAAACTTTAGACCTAGGAACTCAGGAAGATGCAACTATCATATGAATAATCCATATATGTAGCAGTTCAATTCGAATCCTGGTCTTCTTGGGGCCAGACTTGTAAACCAGTTCACTTCTCAAGGCCTTGGGTTTAATCAGAGTATCAGGTCGTCATATCGAAGCTCTAACACTACCAACTCCTTTCATCCTCCAATATTCTATCAAATTTGTGGGAAAAGAGGCCATGAAGCCTTTCACTGTTGGCATCAATTTGACAACTCCTTCCAGAGTCCTGAGATTTCCAGATCCCCGACGGAGGATGTTGTCACTGAACAAACCAAAGCTATGACTTCTATGCAGATCTCCAACTCAAACAACTTCAACATGAGTGAGTGGCAGATGGACTCCAGTTCCACAAATCATATTACTCATAGTTCTAGTATTCTTAGTAATATTATGGAAACACATCCCGCTATCACACAGATAACGAGATGTTATGCGAAAACGTGCGGAAAACATCATAAACCACAAACTCCCAAAAACATGGGTTAATTAAAACCAATTTCGGAAAAACGGATAAACTAAGAAACTATTACATTCAGTTCCTTCTCCTGCAAGAAATAGGTTATATAAATATTTACAAGCCTTGATACATGTCCACAACTTAGGAGATCAACTATCTTGTCATCACATGAGTTCATCACCTGTTTATATGTACATAACGGCCCACATCCGGCCAGCAGTAGGATATACAAAACATCTGCAGCTATACATCGTGAAACAACGTCAAAACACCTCCAAGGGCCTGAGAGTACAGGGATGACTCTAAGATTCTACTACAAAATGACCAAAATAGCAGCATGTCCATCTCTTGCCTTCTACTGCTCTTCTTGTTGCTCGGACGCAACCCCGCGACCACCACCACATCTAGCTCGAACACCTAAAAAGGTTATAAACCAGCGGACTGAGACACACAGTCCCAGCGAGAAACATAACTCCCCACTGAAACCATAAAACCATAGAAGGATTAAAGCAAAAGAAGCAGATAACTGATAGAAGATATAACAAGAGTAGTCTATATAGAAAAGCTATTCATACCATCAAACTTACTAGATGTACAGAAGGCATATAACCAAGCATTTCTTTATGGAACATGATTGAAAAAATAAGATTTATAAGATCTTACCTCATAACATAAGGGATGTATAATAACTGCAAGTATGACAAGATCAACTATACAAGCAAGGCCTCAATCAATGTTTCGTGTTTTGTCTTAAGCAATAAATACTATTCGGCTGGATTACGTATTATTATTATGCCCTGAGGAAGTGAGCCGTACCGCTCAAATCCAACCTTTGGTTGCAAAACCCAAGCCGGTGCCATACAAGGTCAATGGAAGAGCCGGACTCCATGACCTCCCACCTCGTGGTCAGTGCACGAGTACAACACAAGTAGGACCGCAGTCTCATGCTTAAGTGGCCTCAGCCACAGGGTCAGGCTACCCTTTTCCTAGCCCACCTCGGTACAGGTATCAGCGCTAGTGAAACTGAGCCACGGGCCTATTCACTGTTCTCTGAGCCATGAACGCATTCATGCTCCCTTATCACATATCCTGAGCCATGGGCCTGTTCACCATGCTCTTATCATATTTGGGCTACGGGCCTAAATCCACACCCTGGAGTCTACAACCGAAGTTGCACTCTTACCTCCTCACTTTAGGCTAGGAGAAACCTTGCATACTCATCAATATGCGCTCTGGGTTAACCCGCAGGAGAACCCATTTCACCATCACCAACTCCTGACGATAATGGATCTATGGCCAGGGCAAACTACATGATATGTTCAACAGTGATTACTTAGTACATTTTAAGTGGATTGTTGAGGCAACCAAGTTGTAACATATGCATAACATAAAACTACATTATTATTGCCACCATCATGCTATTATGGGATCTCAATCCCTCATCACAAGAAACCATTGCCTCAACAGGCATTCTCATCACTTGGGATATCAATCCCAGATCATCATCAGAGGATAACACCTCAACTGGGCACTTTAGCCAAACTCAGGTCCTCAGACCAAAGCACATCATGCATGTTATCTCATCATCAAGAGTAACCATCAAAGCAATGTTACTCAAACATATATATATACCTCATAGCCCTTTACCTGGCTATGCATCTGTATGAATCACCTGCATGGTTAGTATGCACAATCATCATGGATTGACAGAAGAATCATATTATCCAACATAGGGTGACATTGATGATCATATGCTTTATCATACATGCCTCAACCTGTGATCATAGACATAATTCATATCATCATGGAAAGCATCTTATATGCTTATCATTTACTCAACATTATACATATCATTCCAGATTATCATAAGCACATGTAAAGTCATGTCAAGATACATCGATGTAATCTACTACCTCAAATACTATCTAGCATATCAAGGGTCACTATCATAAACCAAACGTGATAGCAAGAATAAGATCTAACATATCGATAGAAGGGACAAGACCCTCACTAGAAGTACCCACTACCCTCACCAGAAGTGTGACGGGTAGGGCACCCTCACTAGAGATGGCATCAGGCAGGGTACTCTCCCATATCGCCCAACACACAAACCACACAACGGTCAAGCAACCAGCACGGATAACGGGCAGCACCTAGGGTGTATCGTGCAATGCTGTGTCGTGCACCTCATGTGTTGTGCAACGCTATGTCGTGCACCTCATGTGTCGTGCAACACTATGTCGTGCACCACAGAGTATTGCACACCCATAGAACCTATCGTGTAGCTGAGCCCAAGGGGTGTGTTGTGCAACCAACTGCTAATGGGCAACCATGGCGTGCAACATATTGCTCAGCTATTCACATGCTATCGGCCAACACACACATGACTAGGGCCAGGGGGGTAACACCCACCACAGAACTAGCTAACAGAGCTTCCACAGCATCAAGGTATAACGACACCAGACCACCTCCTAGGTTAAGTGTGTCGGGAAGGTAACTCAACATAGTGTGATGCCCGACACAACAAAGCAAGTACCAGATGTGTAATGCCTGACACAACCACATCATGTCAACCAAGGCTCTAGGCCAAAGAAGGATATCAGGCAACATCAACCCCAAAACCATATCGGGCAAGATGCAACCCAACAAGGTCGTCATCAACCTCAAGCACAAGGGCACCAAAACCCTAGTGGATCAAGAAGATGGCTCACCTCTCAACAATTAAGAGAGAGGGGTCTTGCACACTTTCTTATCACCAATCGGGCAACACAAGGAACAACCCTAACAAAGGTATACATCCACCACAAAGCTCACCTCTCGAATCCATGGTGAGATAAGGGTGTTTCTCAAGCAACTAGAACACATGCTCACCTCTCAACTTAAACAAGAGAGGAGTATTGGCCATGATACTAGAGTTCAATCTCACTTCTCTAGACCAAGGAGGGAGAGGGGTGTTGCTCAACAAGAAACCCTAGAACATAGTTCGGCCAACAAGAACAACTTAAGCAAAAAACTCAACTAACAAGATACATAGCCGATATGATCACAAGAAGCATACAAGAACATAGAAGATGGTAGTATAGTTAGGGTTAGGAGTTATGTAACCCGCCTTAAGCAAGCTCCAAGCTCCTAGCACCACCACAAGAAGAGAGCAAGACACTCTAGGGTTCGAACACCACTAGAGGAAGAAGGAGGCTCCAAGATAAGGATCAGCCACCAAGCTTGCAAGGGGGGGGGTGTCATGCACCAAGGGAGAGGGGAAACAAAGGAACTAAAAAGGGATCCTTAGTAAGAGAAAGGGGACACATATATAGAAGAGGATGGAGGAGAAACCAAGGTAAGACAAGGCAAGGTGTTGCCTACCTAGGGACACTTGTCCATGAGCAATGCCACCACTCAAACATGTCTTAAACACATGTCCAAGGCCATTGCCACATGCAAGCATCAAGCACCAAGTGTCCACTAGTGGTGACAAAAAAGGGGGGTCAAAGGGTCCATGGGCGGCACACCTCCACATCATGCCCGACACACTCCCATGGGCGACACAACTAGGCCGACACAAGGCTCACTTGCCCGACACAAGGTCCAAAGAGGAAAAGGCAACACACCATAAGGCCCAACAAGCTCATCCAAGCCCAAAGGAACACAAGCAACAAGCCCAACCCTTCCTCTCAACACAAGAGGAAGCAAGGAGAGGGAGGAACACCTCACAAGATGACAAACTTGCCCATAAACCCTAGACTTGGGTTTATTGCAAGTAGCACCTCTAGCTCTCAACAAAGCACCAACCAACCCTAATCATCACTAAAGGTGATTAGCAAACAACTAAGCATCAGGGTTAAGCAAAGCAAACAAGATAAGCCCTAAACGGAGGTCAGGGTCCTTACAAGTTTTAACCCTCTACAAAGGGATTTCATCCTCGAAATCTGAAGAGAAAAGCGAGGGATACTTCCTCCTTATCTCTTCCTCAAGCTCCCACGTGGCTTCCTCAACACCACGTTGATGCCAAAGAACCTTCACAAGAACTAGGTCCTTCCTCTTCAGCTTCTTAACTCTTCTGTCAAGGATCATCACATGACCTTCTTAGTAGGTCACATCTTCATCAAGCTCAACTTCGACTGGCTGTATCACTGTTCCTGTATCCAGATGACTTTTCTTCAGCATACTGACATGGAACACTGGGTGTAACCTGTGCAACTCTGGAGGCAGCTCTAACTCATAGGCTACCTTGCCCATACATGCTATGACTGGATATGGCCCCATATATCTGGGTGCTAGCTTACCCTTTCGTCCAAACCTTAGCACACCTTTCCATGGCGAGACTTTAAGATACACTTTGTCTCCTACCTAGAACTCCAAAGGTCATCGACGATTGTCTGCATAAGACATCTGCCTGTCCTGTGCCGCTTTCAACTGTTGTTGTATCACCTTGATCTTTTCTGTTGTCTGTTGTACTAACTCAGGACCCAAAAGTTGATATTCACCAGACTCGTACCAACATAACGGAGATCTGCACTTCCTGCCATATAAGGCCTCATAAGGAGCCATATCAATGCTCCGCTGGTAACTATTGTTGTAGGCAAACTCTATCAGACTGAGATGCACATCCCAACTGCCTAAGAACTGCAAAACACAAGCCTGAAGGAGATCCTCCAAAGTTTTGAATAGTCCTCTCAGACTGTCCATCTGTCTGTGGATGGAAAGCGGTGTTGAATCTCAACTGCGTTCCCAATGCTTTATGCAACTGTTCCCAGAAATGACTCATGAACTGAGGATCTCTGTCAGAAACTATTGTTGCTGGCACACCGTGCAAACATACTATCTCATCCACATATACCCGAGCGAGCTTCTCGGCTGTATACATTGTCTTTACAGCTATGAAATGGATAGACTTCGTCAATCTGTCCACTATTACCCAAATGGAATCATGATTCCTAGTTGTCCTGGGCAGACCAACTACGAAATCCATGGTTATATGATCCCATTTCCACTGTCGTATCAATAGGGGTTGTAACGTACCTTCCAGCTTTTGATGCTCAGCCTTGACTTGCTGGCATACCGCACACCTAGCCACAAACTCAACTACATCTTTCTTCAAACCGGGCTACCAATACAAGTCCTTTAGATTATGATACATCTTGGTGACTCCTGGATGCATAACATACATCGACGTGTGTGCTTCTTCGAGCACTAGCTTCCTCAGATCATCAGCATCGGGGACCACCATCCTATCTTGATAGCAAAGTGATCCATCCGCGGACTCATGGAACCCATCACGTTTTTCCCTGCCAAACTCTAATCTGATCAACTGCACTGCATTATCTATTTGTTGTGCATCTTTGATCTTTTGTCTCAACGTAGGCTTGACTTGCATATGTTCTAAAAGTCCTGCTAACAAGGAAACTTTCATCTGCCGCAAGGTAACAAACATATCCCGTCTATGACATACTAAGGAACTCAACTGTGCCTTCTTTGTAGAGGGAGAAGAAGACTTTCGGCTAAGCGCATCAGCTACCACATTCTCCTTACCATGGTGATACTCGATGGTGCAGTCGTAATCATTGATTAGCTCCATCCAACGACACTGTCGCATGTTTAGCTCATTCTGCGAAAAGATGTACTTCAGGTTCTTATGATCTATGAAGATCTGGCATACTTCCCCGTAAACATAGTGTCTCCAAATATTTAACGCATGAACCACCGCTTCCAACTCCAAATCATGATTCAGATAGTTCTCCTCGTGTTTCTTAAGATGTCGTGAAGCAAAAGAAACCACATGATCTTCCTACATCAGCACACAACCTAAACCTTTCTTGGAAGCATCACAGAAAACAACATAGCCCTTTCCAGGCTCTGGCAGCACTAGCACTGGAGCACTGGTCAGCTTCTCCTTCAAACTTTGGAAAGCTTGCTGACAATGATCATCCCACACGAAAGGTACATCCTTTCTAGTCAACTTTGTCAATGTCAACGCAATCGCACTAAAGTCCTTGATAAACCTCTGGTAGTATCCTGCTAAACCCAGGAAACTACAAACTTCTGTCGGCGTCTTCGGTTGTTCCCATTATGCAACGGACTCCACCATCTTCGGGTCCACTTTAACTCCTTCTACATATATCACATGACCCAAGAAAGTTACTTCTTCCAACCAAAACTCGCACTTACTGAACTTGGCATACAACTGATGTTGGTGAAGAAGAGTCAACGCTAGTCGAAGATGTCGCTCATGCTCTTGCCTGTCCCGACTATAGATCAATATGTCATCTATAAAGACTACCACAAACTGATCTAGGAACGGACGGAACACTCGATTCATCAAATCCATGAAAGCAGCAGGCACATTGGTTAACCCAAACGGCATAACCACAAACTCGAAGTGACCATACCTCATCCTAAAAGCTGACTTTGGTATGTCATACGCCTTAATCCTCAACTGATGATATCTAGACCATAGATCGATCTTTGAAAACACTGTAGAACCACGCAACTGATCGAACAGATCATCTATTCTCGACAACGGGTACTTGTTCTTGATTGTGACCTTGTTCAACTGTCGGTAATCTATACATAACCGCATCGACCCGTCCTTCTTCTTAACGAACAACACTGGAGCACCCCAAGGAGATGTACTCGGTCAGATGAAACCTTTCTCCAACAACTCATGCAACTGCTTCTTAAGTTCTGCCATCTCTACTGGAGCCATCTTATGTGGTGTTTGCACAACTGGTTGTGTTCCTGGAACCAGATTGATCTCAAAATCAATCTCTCAGGGTGGAGGAACACCGGGGAACTCATAAGGAAACACATCTGCAAACTCTCAGACAACCGACACCTCCTCAAGGCTAGGACCTTTCACCTTAGTATCCACAACGTGAGCTAAGAATGCCTTACATCCTTGTCATAGCAACTTTTCTTCCACCATAGCTGATACTAGACATGTCGGAAGAATCTTCCTATCTCCTTGATACTAGACGCGTCGTTGCACGATATGCCTCTTTGGCTGAGCTACACACCCTGGTTCCTCGTTAGCAGTTGGTTGCACAACACGTCCATAGGCTCAGCTGCCCGACAGGCTTTGTGACCATTGTCCCTGTGGTGCACGACACAACGTTGCACGATATACCCTAGGTGTTTCCCGTTATCCTTGCTGGTTTGCTTAACTGTTGTGTGGTTTGTGTGTTGGGAAATATGGGAGAGTACCCTGCCCAATACTACCTCTAGTGAGGGTGCCCTACCTGTCACTCTTCTTGTGAGGGTAGTGGACACTTCTAGTGAGGGTCTCGTTCCTTCTAGAAAACCTATATGCTAGTTCTTACTTATGCAAACACGTTTGGCTTATGATGATGACACTTGATATGTTTAATAGTAATTGAGGTAGTAGATTACATCTATATAATTTGACATGACTTAACATGTTCTTATGATCATCTGGAATGATATGTATAATGCTGAGTAAATGATAAGCATATAAGATGCTTTCCATGATGATATGACCTATGTCTATGATCACAGGTTGAGGTATGTATGATAAAGCATATGACCATCAATGTCACCCTATGTTGGATAATATGATTCTTCTGTCAATCCATGATGATTGTGCATACTAACCATGTAGTTGTTTCATACAGATGCATATCCAGGTAAAGGGCTATGAGGTATATATGTTTGAGTAACACTGCTCTGATGGTTACTCTTGATGATGAGATGATATATGTGTTTTGGTCTGAAGACATGAGTTTGGATAAAGTGCCAGTTGAGGTGTTATCCTTTGATGATGATCTGGGATTGAGATCCTAAGTGATGAGAATGCTGGTTGAGGCAGTGGTTTCTTGTGATGAGGGATTGAGATCCCATAATAGCATGATGGTGGCAATAATAATGTAGTTTTACGCTATGCATATGTTACAACTTGATTGCCTCAACAATCCACTTAAAATATATTAACTAATCACAGTGGAACATATCATGTAGTTTGCCCTGGCCATATATCCATCATCGTCAGGAGCTGGTGATGGTGAAACGGGTTCTCCTACGGGTTAACCCGAAGCACATATTGTTGAGTATGCGAGGTTTCTCCTAGCCTAAAGTGAGGAGGTAAGAGTGCAACTTTGGTTGTAGACTCCAGGGTGTGGATTCAGGCCCATAGCCCAAATATGATGAGAGCATGGTAAACAGGCCCATGGCTCAGGATGTGTGATATGGGAGCATGAATGTGTTCATGGCTCAGAGCACGGTGAACAGGTCCCTGGCTCAGTTTCACTAGCGCCGATACTTGTACCAAGGCGGGCTAGGCAGAGGGTAGCCTGACCCTATGGCTGAGGCCACTTAAGCATGAGACTGTGGTCCTTCTTGTGTTGTACTCGTGCACTGACCACGAGGTGGGAGGTCGTGGAGTCTGGCTCTTCCATTGACCTTGTATGGCACCAGCTTGGGTTTCGCAACCGAAGGTTGGATTTGAGCGGTACGGCTCACTTCCTCAGGGCATAATAATATGTAACCCAGCCAAATAGTATTTACTGCTTAAGGCAAAACACGGAACATTGTTTGAGGCCTTGCTTGCGTAGTTAATTTTGTTATACTTGCAGTTACTTATACGTTCCTTATGTTATGAGGTAAGATCTTATAAATCTTATCTTGTTAATCATGTACCATAATGAAATACTTGGGTACATTCCTTACGTACATCTTGGTAAGCTTGATGGTATGAATAGCTTTACTTTATCAACTGCTCTTGTTATACCTTCTATCAGTTATCTGCTGCTTTTACTTTCATCCTTCTATGGTTTTATGGTTTTGGCGGGGAGTTATGTTTCTCACTGGGACTGTGTGTCTCACCCCGCTGGTTTATAACCTTTTAAGTGTTTGAGCTAGACGTGGTGGTGGTTGCAGAGTTGCGGCCGAGCAGTAAGATGAACAGTAGAAGGCAAGAGATGGATATGCTGCTGTTTTGGTTGTTTTGTAGTAGAGTCTTAAAGTCATCCTTGTACTCTCAGGTCCGTGGAAGCATTTTTGTGGCAACACATCCCGCTATCACACAGACGGTGAGGTGTTACGCGAAAACGTGCGGAAAACACCATAAACCACTAATTACCAAAAATACGGGTTAATTAAAACCGATTTTGAAAAGTGGATAAACTAAGAAATTATTACATTCAAGTCCTCATCCTGCAAGAAAACATGTTATATAAACATTTACAAGCTGGATACATGTCTGCAGCTTAGGGAATCAGCTGTCTAGCCATCACATGAGTTCAACACCTATTTATATGTACATAACGGCCCACATCCGGCCAGCAGCAGGATATACCAAACATCATCAGCCATACATCGTGAAACAACGTCAAAACGCTCCCAAGGACCTGAGAGTACAGGGATGACTTTAAGACTCTACTACAAAACAACCAAAACAACAGCATATCCATCTCTTGCCTTCTACTGTTCATATTGCTGCTCGGCCGCAACTCCGCGACCACCACCACGTCTAGCTCGAACACCTAAAAAGGTTATAAACCAGCAGGGTGAGACACACAGTCCCAGTGAGAAACATAACTCCCCGCCAAAACCATAAAACCATAGAAGGATGAAAGTAAAAGCAGTAGATAACTGATAGAAGGTATAATAAGAGTAGTTTATAAAGTAAAGCTATTCATACCATCAAGCTTACCAAGATGTACGTAAGGCATGTACCCAAGTATTTCATAATGGAACATGATTGACAAGATAAGATTTATAAGATCTTACCTCATAACATAAGGAACGTATAAGTAACTGCAAGTATAACAAAATTAACTATGCAAGCAAGGCCTCAAACAATGTTCCGTGTTTTTCCTTAAGCAGTAAATACTATTTGGCTGGATTACGTATTATTATGCCCTGAGGAAGTGAGCCGTACCGCTCAAATCCAACCTTCGGTTGCGAAACCCAAGCCGGTGCCATACAAGGTCAATGGAAGAGTCGGACCCCATGACCTCCCACCTCATGGTCAGTGCACGAGTACAACACAAGAAGGACCGCAGTCTCATGCTTAAGTGGCCTCAGCCACAGGGTCAGGCTACCCTCTGCCTAGCCCGCCTTGGTATAGGTATCAGCGCTAGTGAAACTGAGCCACGGGCATGTTCACCGTGCTCTGAGCCATGAACACATTCATGCTCCCATATCACACATCCTGAGCCATGGGCCTATTCACCATTCTCTCATCATATTTGGGCTACGGGCCTGAATCTACACCCTGGAGTCTACAACTGAAGTTGCACTCTTACCTCCTCACTTTAGGCTAGGAGAAACCTCACATACTCAACAATATGCACTCCGGGTTAACCAGCAGGAGAACCTGTTTCACCATCACCAGCTCCTGACGACGATGGATCTATGGCCAGGGCAAACTACATGATATGTTCCACTGTGATTAGTTAATATATTTTAAGTGGATTGTTGAGGCAACCAAGTTGTAACATATGCATAACGTAAAACTACATTATTATTGCCACCATCATGCTATTTTGGGATCTCTATCCTCATCACAAGAAACCACTGCCTCAACCAGCATTCTCATCACTTCAGATCTCAATCCCACATCATCATCAGAGGATAACACCTCAACTGGAACTTTATCCAAACTCAGGTCTTCAGACCAAAACACATATATCATCTCATCATCAAGAGTAACCATCAGAGCAGTGTTACTCAAACATATATACCTCATAGCCCTTTACCTAGCTATGCATCTGTATGAAACACCTGCATGGTTAGTATGCACAATCATCATGGATTGATAGAAGAATCATATTATCCAACATAGGGTGACATTGATGGTCATATGCTTTATCATACATACCTCAACCTGTGATCATAGACATAGGTCATATCATCATGGAAAGCATCTTATATGCTTATCATTTACTCAGCATTATACATATCATTCCAGATGATCATAAGCACATGTAAAGTCATGTCAAGTTATATAGATGTAATCTACTACCTCAATTACTATTAAACATATCAAGTGTCATCATCATAAGCCAAACGTGTTTGCATAAGCAAGAACTAGCATATAGGTTTTCTAGAAGGAACGAGACCCTCACTAGAAGTTCCCACTAACCTCACAAGAAGAGTGACGGGTAGGGCACCCTCACTAGAGGTAGTATCGGGTAGGGTACTCTCCCATATCGCCTAACACACAAACCACACAACAGTCAAGCAAACCAGCAAGGATAACGGGCAACACCTAGGGTATATCGTGCAACGTTGTGTCGTGCACCACAAGGACAATGGCCACAAAGCATGTCGGGCAGCTGAGCCTATGGACGTGCCGTGCAACCAACTGCTAATGAGGAACCAGGGCATGTAGCTCAGCCAAAGAGGCATATCGTGCAACGGCACGTCGCACACTAGGTATATCAGACAACACACACAATAAGGCATAACGCCCAAAAGATGCCACTCTAACGGGAGACAAAGGAAGCATAACGTCCAACCGATCTCATGTTGTCAGCCAACACACAAGGCTAGGGCCAAGGGGTGATGCCCACCACGGAGCTAGCTAACAACGCTTCCACAACATCAAGGTATAATGACGCCAAGCCACCTCCTAGGTTAAGTGTGTTGGGCAGGGTACTCATCATAGCATGATGCCCGACACAACAAGGCAAGGGCCAGGGGTATGACGCCCGACACAACCCCACAACATGTCGACCAAGGTTCTAGGCCAAAGAAGGATATCAGGCAACATCACCTCCAAGACCATATCGGGCAAGATGCAACTCAACAAGGTCGTCATCAACCTCAAGCACAAGACACCAAAACCCTAGTGGATCAAGAAGATGGCTCATATCTCAACAACCAAGAGAGAGGGGTCTTGCACACCTTCTTATCACCAATCGGGCAACCCAAGGATCAACCCTAACAAGGTATACAACCACCACTAAGATCACCTCTTGAATCCATGGTGAGAGAAGGGTGTTGCTCAAGAAACTAGAACACAAGCTCACCTCTCAACTTAAACGAGAGAGGAGTATTGCCCATATTACTAGAGTTCAAGCTCACTTCTCTAGACGAAGGAGGGAGATGGGTGTTGCTCAACAAGACACCCTAGAACATGGTTCGGCCAACTAGATGCAACCAAGCAAGAAACCAAACTAGCAACAAACATAGCCGATCATAAGCAACATAAAAACAAGAGCATAGAAGATGGGAATGTAGTTAGGGTTAGGAGTTATGTAACCCGCCTTAAGCAAGCTCCAAGCTCCTAGCTCCAAGCACCACTATAAGAAGAGAGCAAATCACTCTAGGGTTCGACCACCACTAGAGGAAGAAGGAGACTCCAAGATAAGGATCGGCCACCAAGCTTGCAAAGGAAGGGGGGTGTCGTGCACCAATGGAGAGGGAGACTTAAGGAACTAAAGGGATCCTTAGCAAGAGAAAGGAAACACATATATAGAAGAGGATGGAGGAGAAACCAAGGAAAGACAAGACAAGGTGTTGCCCACCTAGGGACACTTGTCCATGAGAAAAGCCACCACTCTAACATGCTCTAAACACATGTCCAAGGCCATTGCCACATGCAAGCATCAAGCACCAAGTGTCCACTAGTGGTGACACAAACGAGGTCAAAGAGGGTCAAAGGGTCCATGGGTGACACACCTCCACACCATGGCCGACACACTCCGTAGGCTGACACACCACAGGCCGACACAAGCATGGCCGACACACCTAGGCCGACACAAAGCTCACTTGCCCGACACAAGGTCCAAAAGGCAAAGGCAACACACCACAAGGCCCATCAAGGCTCATCCAAGCCCAAGGCAACTCAAGCAATGAGCCCAACCCTTCTTATCAACACTAGAGGAAGCAAGAAGAGGGAGGAATACCTCAAAAGGTGACAAACTTGCCCACAAACCCTAGACTTGGGTTAATTGCAAGTAGCACCTCCAGCTCTCAACAAAGCACCAACAAATCCTAATCACCACTAAAGGTGATTAGCAAGCAACTAACCATCAGGGTTAAGCAAAGCAAACAGGATAAGCCCTAAACGGAGGTCAGGGTCCTTACAAGTTAACCCCCTACAAAGGGATTTCATCCTCGAAATCTGAAGAGAAAAGCGAGGGATACTTCCTCCTCATCTCTTCCTCAAGCTCCCACGTGGCTTCCTCAATGCCACGATGATGCCAAAGAACCTTTACAAGAACTAGGTTCTTCCTCTTCAGCTTCTTAACTCTTCTGTCAAGGATCATCACATGACCTTCCTCATAGGTCATATCCTCATCATGCTCAACTTCGACTGGCTGTATCACTGTTCCTATATCCGGATGACTTTTCTTCAGCATACTGACATGGAACACTGGGTGTAACCTGTGCAACTCTGGCGGCAGCTCCAACTCGTAAGCTACCTTTCCCATACATGCTATGACCGGGTATGGCCCCATATATCTGGGTGCTAGCTTACCCTTCCGGCCAAAACTTAGCACACCTTTCCACGGTGAGACTTTAAGATACAGTTTGTCTCCTACCTGGAACTCCAAAGGTCATTGGCGATTGTCTGCGTAAGACTTCTGCCTATCCTGTGCCACTTTCAACTATTGTTGTATCACCTTGATCTTTTCTGTTGTCTGTTGTACTAACTCAGGACCCAAAAGCTGATATTCACCCAACATAACAGAGATCTGCACTTCCTTCCATATAAGGCCTCATAAGGAGCCGTGTCGATGCTCCGCTGATAGCTATTGTTGTAGGCGAACTCTATCAGACTGAGATGTACGTCCCAACTACCTAGGAACTACAAAACACAAGCCCGAAGGAGATCCTACAAAGTCTGAATAGTCCTCTCAGACTGTCCATCTGTCTGTGGATGGAAAGCGGTGCTGAACCTCAACTGCATTCCCAACGCTTTGTGCAACTGTTCCCAAAAATGACTCGTGAACCGAGTACCTCTGTCGGAAACTATCGTTGCTGGCACACCGTGCAAACGTACTATCTCATCTACATATACCCGAGTGAGCTTCTCGGTTGTATACGTTGTCTTCACATGTATGAAATGGGCTGACTTCGTCAATCTGTCCACTATTACCCAAATGGAACCATGATTCCTAGTTGTCCCGGGCAGACCAACTATGAAATCCATGGTTATATGATCCCATTTCCACTATGATATCGGCAGGGGTTGTATCGTACCTACCAGTTTCTGATGCTCAGCCTAGACTTGCTGGCATACCGCACACCTAGCCACAAACTCAGCTACATCTTTCTTCAAGTCGGGCCACCAATAGAAGTCCTTCAGATTATGATACATCTTGGTGACTCCTAGATGCATAGCATACATCGATTTGTGTGCTTCCTCGAGCACTAGCTTCCTTAGATCATCAGCATCGGGGACCACCATCCTATTATGATAGCAAACTAGTCCATCCTCAGATTCATGGAACCCATCATGCTTTTTGCTACCAAACTCTGACTTGATCATCTTCACTATATCATCTGTTTGTTGTGCATCTTTGATCTGCTGTCTCAGCATAGGCTTGACTTGCATACGTGCTAAAAGTCCTGATAACAAGGAAACTTCCATCTGCACATTCATCTGCCGCAAGAAAACAAACATATCCCGTCTATGGCATACCAAGGAACTCAACTGTGCCTTCTTTGTAGGAAAAGAAGAAGACTTTCGGCTAAGCGCATCAGCTACCACATTCACCTTACCAGGGTGATACTCGATGGTGCAGTCGTAATCATTGATTAACTCCATCCATCGGTGATGTCGTATGTTTATCTCATTCTGCGAAAAGATGTACTTTAGATTCTTATGATCTATAAAGATCTGGAATACCTCCCCATAAAGATAGTGTCTTCAAATCTTTAGCGCATGAACCACTGCTGCCAACTCCAAATCATGAGTCAGATAGTTCTCCTCATGTTTCTTAAGTTGTCGCAAAGCAAAAGAAACCACATGATCTTCCTGCATCAACACACAACCTAAACCTTTCTTGGAAGCATCAAAGAAAACAACATAGCCCTTTCCAGGCTATGGCAGCACTAACACTGGAGCACTAGTCAACTTTTCCTTCAAACTTTGGAAAGCTTGCTGGCAACAATCATCCCAGACAAAAGGTGCATCCTTTCTAGTCAACTTCGTCATCGGCAACACAGTTGCACTGAAGTCCTTGATAAACCTCCGGTAGTATCCTGCTAAACCCAGGAAACTACGAACTTCTGTCGGCGTCTTCGGTTGTTCCCATTCTGCAACGGACTCCACCTTCTTTGGGTCCACTTTAACTCCTTCTGCAGATATCACATGACCCAAGAAAGTTACTTCTTCTAACCAGAACTCACACTTACTGAACTTGGCATACAACTGATGTTAGCGAAGAAGAGTCAACGCTAGGCGAAGATGTCACTCATGCTCTTGCCTATCCCGACTATAGATCAAGATGTCATCTATAAAGACTACAAAAAACTGATCTAGAAACTCACGGAACACTCGATTCATCAAATCTATGAAAGCAGCAGGTGCATTGGTTAGCCCAAACAGCATAACTACAAACTTGAAGTGACCATACCTCGTCCTAAAAGCTGACTTTGGTATGTCATCCGCCTTAATCCTCAACTGATGATATCCAGACCGTAGATCGAGCTTTGAAAACATTGTAGCACCATGCAACTAATCGAACAAATCATCAATTCTTGACAACGGGTAAGACTTCTGCCTATCCTGGAACTCCAAAGGTCATCGGCGATTGTCTGCGTAAGACTTCTGCCTATCCTGTGCCACTTTCAACTATTGTTGTATCACCTTGATCTTTTCTGTTGTCTGTTGTACTAACTCAGGACCCAAAAGCTGATATTCACCAGACTCATACCAACATAACAGAAATTTGCACTTCCTTCCATATAAGGCCTCATAAGGAGCCGTGTCAATGCTCCGTTGATAGCTATTGTTGTAGGCGAACTCTATCAGATTGAGATGTATGTACCAACTACCTAGGAACTGCAAAACACAAGCCCGAAGGAGATCCTCCAAAGTCTGAATAGTCCTCTCAGACTGTCCATCTGTCTGTGGATGGAAAGCGGTGCTGAACCTCAACTGCATTCCCAATGCTTTGTGGAACTGTTCCCAAAAATGACTCGTGAACCGAGGACCTCTGTCGGAAACTATCGTTGCTGGCACACCGTGCAAACGTACTATCTCATCTACATATACCCGAGTGAGCTTCTCGGTTGTATACGTTGTCTTCACAGGTATGAAATGGGCTGACTTCATCAATCTGTCCACTATTACCCAAATGGAATCATGATTCCTAGTTGTCCCAGGCAGACCAACTATGAAATCCATGGTTATATGATCTCATTTCCACTATGATATCGGCAGGGGTTGTATCGTACCTGCCAGCTTCTGATGCTCAGCCTAGACTTGCCGGCATACCAAACACCTAGCCACAAACTCAGCTACATCTTTCTTCAAGTCGGGCCACCAATAGAAGTCCTTCAGATTATGATACATCTTGGTGACTCCTGGATGCATAGCATACATCGATTTGTGTGCTTCCTCGAGCACTAGCTTCCTTAGATCATCAGCATCGGGGACCACCATCCTATTATGATAGCAAACTAGTCCATCCTCGGATTCATGGAACCCATCATGCTTTTTGCTACCAAACTCTGACTTGATCATCTGCACTATATCATATGTTTGTTGTGCATCTTTGATCTGCTGTCTCAGTGTAGGCTTGACTTGCATACGTGCTAAAAGTCCTGATAACAAGGAAACTTCCATCTGCACATTCATCTGCCACAAGAAAACAAACATATCCCGTCTATGGCATACCAAGGAACTCAACTATGCCTTCTTTGTAGGAAAAGAAGAAGACTTTTGGCTAAGCGCATCAGCTACCACATTCACCTTACCAGGGTGATACTCAATAGTGCAGTCGTAATCATTGATTAACTCCATCCATCGGCGATGTCGTATGTTTAGCTCATTCTGCGAAAAGATGTACTTTAGATTCTTATGATCTATAAAGATCTGGCATACCTCCCCGTAAAGATAGTGTCTCCAAATCTTTAGCGCATGAACCACTGCTACCAACTCCAAATCATGAGTCAGATAGTTCTCCTCATGTTTCTTAAGTTGTCGCAAAGCAAAAGAAACCACATGATCTTCCTGCATCAGCACACAACCTAAACCTTTCTTGGAAGCATCACAGAAAACAACATAGCCCTTTCCAGGCTATGGCAGCACTAACACTGGAGCACTAGTCAACTTTTCCTTCAAACTTTGGAAAGCTTGCTGGCAACAATCATCCCAGACAAAAGGTGCATCCTTTCTAGTCAACTTCGTCATCGGCAACGCAGTTGCACTGAAGTCCTTGATAAACCTCCGGTAGTATCCTGCTAAACCCAGGAAACTACGAACTTCTGTCGGCGTCTTCGGTTGTTCCCATTCTGCAACGGACTCCACCTTCTTTGGGTCCACTTTAACTCCTTCTGCAGATATCACATGACCCAAGAAAGTTACTTCTTCTAACCAGAACTCACACTTACTGAACTTGGCATACAACTGATGTTAGCGAAGAAGAGTCAACGCTAGGCGAAGATGTCACTCATGCTCTTGCCTGTCCCGACTATAGATCAAGATGTCATCTATAAAGACTACAACAAACTGATCTAGAAACTCACAGAACACTCGATTCATCAAATCCATGAAAGCAGCAGGTGCATTGGTTAGCCCAAACAGCATAACTACAAACTCGAAGTGACCATACCTCATCGTAAAAGCTGACTTTGGTATGTCATCCGCCTTAATCCTCAACTGGTGATATCCGGACCGTAGATCGATCTTTGAAAACATTGTAGCACCATGCAACTAATCGAACAAATCATCTATTCTCGACAACGGGTACTTGTTCTTGATCGTGACCTTGTTCAATTGTCAGTAATCTATACACAACCGCATGGACCCGTCCTTCTTCTTAACGAACAACACTGGAGCACCCCAAGGTGACGTACTCGGTCGGATGAAGCCTTTCTCCAACAACTCTTGCAACTACTTCTTAAGTTCTTCCATCTCTACTGGAGCCATCCTATACAATGTCTATGCAACTGGTTGCGTTCCTGGAACCAGATTGATCTCGAAATCAATCTCTCGGGGTGGAGGAACACTGGGGAACTCATCAGGAAACACATCTGCAAACTCTTAGACAATCGTCACCTCCTCAAGGCTAGGACCTTTCGCCTTGGTATCCACAACGTGAGCTAAGAATACCTTACATCCTTGTCGTAACAACTTTTCTGCCACCATAGCCGATACTAGACTTGTCAGAAGAATCTTCCTATCTCCTTGGAAGATCCACTTCTTACCGCCATCATCAAACACAGCCTGCTTGGAACCACAGTCCAAAACAACCTTATACTTTTGTAAGGTATCCATCCCAAGGATCACATTGAAACCATGCATATCAAGTGGTATAAGATCCACTCGTAAACTGTGTCCCGAAAAAGATATGACACAAGATGGGCACTCTTCTCAAAGCATCGAGGAACCATCAAGAGGGGTTTCTATCAACAAGCTATCTTTCTTACAACTAACATGTAAACGACAGTTTTCAAGCATACTATAGGCGATAAAAGAGTGTGTAGCACCCGGGTCAACCAGAACAGATATAAAGCATGAAGAAGACATATCATAATGAAATAACTCCATCTGACCTGTCACCACTCGCAGGTTGACTATCACCTCCGGCTGACTCATAGCATAGAATCGAGCCGTTTCTTGCTGTCCATGTCCTCTGCTTCCTTGAGTAGAAGATCCTGCTTGCGACGCTTGACTGCATCCTTGCCCTCTACTACTACTGGGCTGTTGTCTATCTGATCCTTGTTGATTCTACCTCGGTTGTTGCATCACTTCAAGATCTTTACTCGGGCAATTTGACCTCCAATGCTCGATCTGACCACAAAGATGGCATGACCTATCTTCAAACCGTGGCCTAGATGGCCCTATCACTGCCATTGAAGCTGTACTATGTGCCTTTAACGGTGAAGAAACATATCCTCTTCCCTTACTCGGAGACCACTACGATGGTGTACTGGAACCTCTCATCATGGAAGGTGCTGAAAACCTTGGTTTCTTGAAGCCAATAAACCTCTATCCCTGGAACTGAGCATGCCTCTTCTTAGACATGGATTCTCTTTTATCCCTAACTGACCATTCGATCCTACGGACAGATTCCACAAACGTAGCAAACCGCTCTCGGTTCTCCAACGTAGAAGCATGTGTTGTCAGCTCAGCACTCAGGCCCTTCTCAAAATGTCTAATCCGCTCGTCATCTGCCGTGGCCATGTCAGGAAAAAATCTCAACAAGTCCATGAACTTGGCTTCATACTCAGTGATGTTCATCGTTCCTTGGCGCAGGCGCTCAAACTGGCTGATCTTCTCATCCAGATATGTCTTCGGAAAGTATCTGCTGACGAACTCGCGTCAGAAAACCTCCCAACCGATCACCTCACCAGGTCGCTTCTCCTCCTCGATGGTCCATTAGTGACCAGCACTACCCTTCAGAAGGTAGACAACGTGCTTTACTTTGTCTGCTTCAGGGATGTCGAGGATCTGGAAAGCCTTCTCAAGACTTGTCAGCCACAGATCTGCATCCACTGGATCAGGCGTTCCAACATAGTCCGAAGCTCTGACTCGGCAAAGTCGCTCAAAGGTCTTCCCAATACCTGATGTTTCACCATGGGGAGCTTGTGCTCTCGACATAGGCACTGGCAATCTCTCTACCATGAGATTCATCGTAGCCATCATCTGCCCCATAAGCTGTTGATAGGCAGGGTGTTCAAGAATGGCTGGGTCAGGTTGGGGGACCTCAGGCACCCGATCTTCATGTGCCTGCCCTATAGCTCCATCAACTGATGCATCATCGCTGTTCTCGGTAGCATGTTCTTCATGGTTTCCAGACATCTTGGCTCTTCTTCTGCTGAGGGCAGAAGGTGATTGTAAGAAAATCTGGAGGACTCACAAGAATAGACACAACCTAGTCCTAAATCCATGTAGACTCAGCGAACCTAGATCTCTGATACCAAAACTTGTGGCAACACATCCCGCTATCACACAAACAGCAAGGTGTTACACGAAAACGTGCGGAAAACACCATAAACAACAAACTCCCAAAAACATGGGTTAATTAAAACCAATTTCAGAAAAATGAATAAACTAAGAAACTATTACATTCAGCTCCTTCTCCTACAAGAAACAGGTTATATAAATATTTACAAGCCTTGATACGTGTCCACCGCTTAGGAGATCAGCTGTCTAGTCATCACATGAGTTCATCACCTATTTATATGTACATAACAGCCCACATCAGGCCAGCAGCAGGATATACAAAACATCAACAACTATACATCATGAAACAATGTCAAAATGCCTCCAAGGACCTAAGAGTACAGGGATGACTCTAAGATTCTACTATAAAATGACCAAAATAGCAGCATGTCCATCTCTTTCCTTCTACTGCTCTTCTTGCTGCTCGGCCGCAACCCCGCGACCACCACTATGTCTAGATCGAATACCTAAAAAGGTTATAAACCAGTGGGGTGAGACACATAGTCCCAGTGAGAAACATAACTCCCCGGTGAAACCATAAAACCATAGAAGGGTTAAAGCAAAAGCAGCAGATAACTGATAGAAGATATAACAAGAGTAGTCTATATAGCAAAGCTATTCATACCATCAAACTTACCAGATGTACGGAAGGCATATAACCAAGCATTTCTTTATGGAACATGATTGACAAAATAAGATTTATAAGATCTTACCTCATAACATAAGGGATGTATAGTAATTGCAAGTATGACAAGATCAACTACACAAGCAAGGCCTCAATCAATGTTCTATGTTTTGCCTTAAGCAATAAATACTATTCGGCTGGATTACGCATTATTAATATGCCCTGAGGAAGTGAGCCGTACCGCTCAAATCCAACCTTCGGTTGCGAAACCCAAGCCGGTGCCATACAAGGTCAATGGAAGAGTCGGACCCCATGACCTCCCACCTCATGGTCAGTGCACGAGTACAACACAAGAAGGACCGCAGTCTCATGCTTAAGTGGCCTCAGCCACAGGGTCAGGCTACCCTCTGCCTAGCCCGCCTTGGTACAGGTATCAGCGCTAGTGAAACTGAGCCACGGGCATGTTCACCGTGCTCTGAGCCATGAACGCATTCATGCTCCCATATCACACATCCTGAGCCATGGGCCTATTCACCATTCTCTCATCATATTTGGGCTACGGGCCTGAATCTACACCCTGGAGTCTACAACTGAAGTTGCACTCTTACCTCCTCACTTTAGGCTAGGAGAAACCTCACATACTCATCAATATGCGCTCCGGGTTAACCCGCAGGAGAACCCATTTCACCATCACCAGCTCCTGACGATGATGGATCTATGGCCAGGGCAAACTACATGATATGTTCCACTGTGATTACTTAGTACATTTTAAGTGGATTGTTGAGGCAACCAAGTTGTAACATATGCATAACATAAAACTACATTATTATTTCCACCATCATGCTATTCTGGGATCTCAATCCCTCATCACAAGAAACCACTACCTCAACAGGCATTCTCATCACTTGGGATATCAATCCCAGATCATCATTAGAGGATAACACCTCAACTGGGCACTTTAGCCAAACTCAAGTCCTCAGACCAAAGCACAACATGCATGTTATCTCATCATCAAGAGTAACCATCAAAGAAGTGTTACTCAAACATATATATATATATATATATATATATATATATATATATATATATATATATATATATATATATATATATACCTCATAGCCCTTTACCTGGCTATGCATCTGTATGAATCACCTACATGGTTAGTATGCACAATCATCATGGCTTGACAGAAAAATCATATTATCCAACATAGGGTGACATATATGATGATCATATGCTTTATCATACATGCCTCAACCTGTGATCATAGACATAGTTCATATCATCATGGAAAGCATCTTATATGCTTATCATTTACTCAGCATTATACATATCATTCCAGATGATCATAAGCACATGTAAAGTCATGTCAAGATACATAGATGTAATCTACTACCTCAAATACTATCTAGCATATCAAGGGTCACTATCATAAACCAAACGTGATAGCAAGAATAAGATCTAACATATCGGTAGAGGGGACAAGACCCTCACCAGAAGCACCCACTACCCTCACCATAAGCGTGACGGGTAGGGAACCCTCACAAGAGATGGCATCGGGCAGGGTACTCTCCCATATCGCCCAACACACAAACCACACAACGGTCAAGTAACTAGCAAGGATAACGGGCAACACCTAGGGTGTATCGTGAAACGCTGTGTCGTGCAACGCTGTATCGTGCACCTCATGTGTCGTGCAACGCTGTGTTGTGCACCATAGAGTATCGCGCACCCACAAAACCTATCGTGCAGCTGAGCCTAAGGGGCGTGTCCCGCAACCAACTGCTAACGGGCAACCAGGGCGTGCAGTATATTGCTCAGCTATTCACATGCTATCGGCCAACACACACACGACTAGGGCTAGGGGGGGGGGTAACGCCCACCACAGAACTAGCTAACAGAGCTTCCACAACATCAAGGTATAACGACACCAGGCCACCTCCTAGGTTAAGTGTTTCGGGCAGGGAACTCAACATAGTGTGATGCCTGACACAACAAAGCAAGAACCATATTTGTAATGCCCGACACAACCACATCATGTCAACCAAGGTTCTAGACCAAAGAATGATATCAGGCAACATCAACCCTAAGACCATATCGGGCAAGATGCGACCCAACAATGTCATCATCAACCTCAAGCACAAGGGCACCAAAACCCTAGTGGATCAAGAAGATGGCTCACCTCTCAACAATCAAGAGAGAGGGGTCTTTCACACTTTGTTATCACCAATTGGGCAATACAAGGAACAACCCTAACAAAGGTCTACATCCACCACAAAGCTCACCTCTCGAATCCATGGTGAGAGAAGGGTGTTGCTCAAGCAACTAGAACACAAGCTCACCTCTCAACTTAAACGAGAGAGGATTATTTCCCATGATACTAGAGTTCAAGCTCACTTCTCTAGACCAAAGAGGGAGAGGGGTGTTGCTCAACAAGAAACCCTAGAACATAGTTTGGCCAACAAGAACAACTTAAGCAAGAAACTCAACTAACAACATACATAGCCGATATGATCACAAACATATAAGAACATAGAAGATGGTAGTATAGTTAGGGTTAGGAGTTATGTAACCCGCCTTAAGCAATCTCCAAGATCCTACCACCACCACAAGAAGAGAACAAGGCACTCTAGGGTTCGGCCACCACTAGAGGAAGAAGGAGACTCCAAGATAAGGATCGACCACCAAGCTTGCAAAGGGAGGGGGGTGTCGTGCACCAAGGGAGAGGGGAAACAAAGGAACTAAAAAGGGATCCTTAGTAAGAGAAAGGGGACACATATATAGAAGAGGATGGAGGAGAAACCAAGGTAAGACAAGGCAAGGTGTCGCCTACCTAGGGACACTTGTCCATGAGCAATTTCACCACTCTAACATGCCTTAAACACATGTCCAAGGCCATTGCCACATGCAAGCATCAAGCACCAAGTGTCCACTAGTGGTGACAAAAAAGGGGGGTCAAAGGGTCCATGGGCGACACACCTCCACATCATGCCCAACACACTCCCATGGGCGACACAACTAGGCCGACACAAGGCTCACTTGCCCAACACAAGGTCCAAAGAGGCAAAGGCAACACACCACAAGGCCCAACAAGTGCATCCAAGCCCAAAGGAACACAAGCAACAAGCCCAACCCTTCCTCTCAACACAAGAGGAAGCAAGGAGAGGGAGGAACACCTCATAAGATGACAAACTTGCCCACAAACCCTAGACTTGGGTTTATTGCAAGTAGCACCTCTAGCTCTCAACAAAGCACCAACCAACCCTAATCAACACTAAAGGTGATTAGCAAGCAACTAAGCATCAGGGTTAAGCAAAGAAAACAGGATAAGCCCTAAACGGAGGTCAGGGTCCTTACAAATATTATTTCCTATAAGAGATATGATTTCATAATGATCGACGACGGCACCTATCTTCTTATTACTTATACTATAAATTCAAATATTATTCAAAAGCATGATATACCCACTTGAGAGGGTTCTGGTTGTTCCTTTGATAAAGAGAAATTTTCTATCAGTTGCACAGATGACGTGGGACTTCCCTACTATTTCATCTTCTTTAGAGATCTATTTCTAATACGTCATTTACAGACAAACCTAATGTTGGCCAAGGGAGTACTTAAAGATGAGATGTACTCAATTCAGTCTGGTGTGCATAAATATTTTCTATGAATAAAAGGTTCAACAACAACCACAATCACGTGGCATAGAAGGCTTGAACATACTCACAGAGAAGTACAGAAATACCTATAAGATAACAAGATAATTAGTTCATTGAATAAGAAGCAAGAGTTTTGCAATAGCTGTCAGTTAGGAAAGAGTCATAGATTACCCTTTTCTAATAAGCATGTTAAGTGCACTATTCCATTTGGACAAGTCTATTGTGATCTATGGGGCAAGTCTCATGTAATTTCAAAACATGGCTTCAATTTCTATGCTGTGTTAGTAGATGAATGTACTGGGTTTTCGTGGTTTTTCCTCTAAAAGCTAAGTCAGATTTCTTCACTCACTTTGTTTTCTTCAACAAGATGATTGAAAATCAATTTCACACTGAGGTTCAAACTCTCATGACTGATGGAGAATGTGAGTTTGTTAATCACAAAATGCATGAGTTTATGACTACAAATGACATTGTTCATCGATTGTCTATGTTTTCCATGTCTTTGAGACTTCAACAAGCACAAGCTACAACCATGCTCATTGCCATGTGTTTTCTGGGGTTATAGTGATATCTATAAAGGATATAGATGTTTGCATATATCCACAAACATAATCTACTTTTCTAGACATGTTGTATTTAACAAAATGTCTTTCCATTCAAAGAACATATCCCACAAAATGTTGCTCTAGGTGAACTCTTTGAATTTTTACATGCATCTGATTCTTCTTCAGTTGGCGAGGCTCAAATTCAACATGTTGTCTCAAAAAATATTGATTACACCAAAGATGTGAACTTGTATTGTGATGAGATATCCAATGCGTTATGTCATACCAACAAGATTATCTTGGATAATCACCTTGTCTTGGAGTCATCGACTAACTGTATGCAAAGAGACCTATCTCAACAACTCCAAAGTCCTTCTCCTACTCTGTATGCGGATGATAATGGTCAGCTTGCTATAGCATCAGACTCTAAGACAAGCATCTCTCACATATTGCCTGATCTGAGCCCTATTTCTTCTCCTCAATCGCAGTCTGATGTTCCAAAATACAAAACAAATATACACCCTATGATTACAAGATCTAATGCAAAAATGTTAAACCAAACATCTCGTTATGCTTTGACTGTGTAGATCATTCCTGAATTGCCCCGTTCGATTCAAAGTGCTCTAAAATGCCCACATTGGGTCAAAGGTATGAAAGATGAGCTTCTCGCTCTAGATAAAAATGCTACTTGGACCCTTGTTCCTAGACCTTCTCATGCAAATGTAGTAGGCTTGAAATGGATTTTCAAACCTAAACTAAAAGCTGATGGCACGTTGGAAAGGCTCAAAGCCCGTATAGTGGCTAAAGGTTACAACCAGGAGTAGGGCATCGATTATATTGAAACCAATAGCCCAGTTGTAAAAGCCACTACCATTCAAGTTGTTCTAACTCTAGCTATCACTTTCAGGTGGAAGTTGATTCAGATTGATGTCTGCAACGTGTTTGTAAATGGCGATCTCTTAGAACTAGTGTATCTTGAACAACCACCTGGTTTCATACACACGATGTACCCTAATCATGTCTGTAAACTTAACAAAGCTTTATATGGACTTAAGCAAGCTCCACGTGCCTGGTTCAATAAACTCAATGATTTCTTCTTGAGTTTGGTTTCTTATACAACAATGTTGATCCCTCTTTGTTTATCTATCATTGTCAAGGAAAGCACATTTATCTTCTATTATATGTCGATGATGTAATACTAACCAGCAATAATACTGAGTTTCTCAATATATTCCAGCAAGCTCTCAGTACTTCCTTCAATCTCTGTGATCTTGGAAATCTTTCCTATTTTCTGGGAATACAAGTATCCTCTTCTCCATCTAGTCTTATGCTCTCTAAAAAAATATATCATTGATGTTCTTCAACAGGAATATATGTGTAATTGCAAACCGGTCTCCACTCCTATTGCCTTGAACTTTCACAAAGCCACTGACTCCTCTAATTTTTCAAATGCAATGTTATACAAGTGTATTGTTGGTTGTCTGCAATACATCATAATCACTAGGCCCGACATTGCTATGCATTGAACACTATCTGTCAATTCCTGGCTTCTCCTACTAATCATCACTTTCTTCTTGTTAGTCGCATCTTGAGATATTTGAAAGGCACTTTGTTTCTTGCTTTACATATCTATCCAGCTCGTACTTTATCTTTCAATGCCTTTAGTGACTCTGATTGGGTAGGCTATCCATATACTAGACGATCAACGACTGGGTTCTATTTGTTCCTGTGTAGCACTTGTATCTCTTGGAGTGCTAAGAAGTAGACCATTGTGGCACGTTCCAGTTGTGAAGCAGAGTATAGAGCTCTGGCATCTACGATAGACGAACTCACATGGATCTCCTTTCTTATTTGAGACCTTCATATATCTCTTTAAAATCCTGCCAAATTGTTCTGTCATAATCTCAGAGCCCTTCAATTATCTCTCAATCCCGTGTTCCATGCAAGAACAAAGCATGTGGAGATTGACTATCACATCATTAGAGAAAAGTAGCCTTGGGTCATATTGTTATTGCTCACATTACTTCGTCCCAGCAACCAAAAGATGTCTTCACCAAGCCTCTGACAAAGACCGTGTTTTGGTTCTTATGACTCAAACTGGGACTTCATTTACCCTCATCCAATTTTTGGGGTGGGGGGTATTGGTTAAAACCTAGAATACAACATGCTCGATGAAATGTCTATGTATTAGTTACATTGCTTGGCTATAAAGTAAAGGGCCCAACCCATAGAATATAAGTACTAGTCTCTTATGCAATATAAGGTAGCGAGAACATTAGCAAGTAGGACTCTCAGTCTTTCTATTTGAATTTAATTTTAATCTTTCTCTCTCTCCCGCCCTTCTCACTCAATGGTTTTCTAGCCTCCTTCTCAATCTCAATCTAGGGTGTCATCCAACAACCTAATTGAAAACACCTATCTGAAATTCTCATAAAGGGTTTGCATGAATCAATCAATATTGTAGATGTTAGGTTCAAAATTTTCTACATCAAAGATCTGATAAACATGTAAACTTGATGATCAAGCAAGGATACAAGCATGAAAGTGATTGATTCAGAATACATAATGTCCATTCATTAGTAGATGCAATAAGGAAAGAAAAATCACACAAAAGGGATATTTCCCATACCCTATAGAGGGGACTACTCGCTCATGGTAGAAAATACAAACACAATAGGGGAAATAAGAGAAGGATTCGTCATCTCACAAGAGTAGTAAATCACAGCCGTGGTGTTTGAACAATTCTTCAAGATCATGAGTGATGTCATCCAAGGAACAATAAGAGAACCTCCTGGACATTCTTCATAGGTAAATAGGAAGTTGTTGATCTCTCTTTCTTATAGGATAAATATTCTGCTATGGGGGTGGAGTAGGGGGATGATGGATCTATGGTAGAGTGGAAACCTTGGTTCTGACTTTCTTTGAGATCCGAACCACGGGGCTTTGGCAGAGAATGGTATCCCTACAACCGGTAGATCTACGAAAGAGGCCTACAGAGGATGGTTGATGGAGGTTAGAGGTAGGCGTTATGGATTGCACATTGTATCCTGGTGGCATTGGAGTGAATCCTTTTTATGATGGTTGTGGTCTTCTATTTATAAGAGGGGGTTAGGATTTTGAACCCTTCCAGTCACTTTGTGCAACCATCATGTACACGATAGGTCGGTGTTGGGAGGTAGATGAAAGGTTGGCGTGACCCTTCAGTACTATCATCGATGTGAGTTGTAGGATCCTCATCATGTAGGAAACTCATCGGGCTCATTCTCATCGAGCCAATGAAATTCCTAAAAGAATTAAACCCACCCCTAGGGGTTATTGATGTGGGTTGTTAGGCCTACGTCAATGGGGCTTCTAACCAATGAAACATAGGTCGACAAGGTCGCCCGATGAATGCTCAGATCATTAATAGATCAATATATTTTATCAAAACTTTTTGGGCCCACTGAACGGATAGAGGGACCATGGTCCCCTACACTCCTACCATGTAATGAAGTTCAAGCCTTCTCTGAAAATGGGGAAAATAGTTCAAAATCTTATCAATTAACATAAAATCTAAGTGTTACCTAGTCCTAAACTAAAATGATAAAAATGAGTGAAAAAATATGTTGAACATTTAGCTAAATATAGGATGAATATGCATAAGCATCAACAACAAAAGTGGATTAAGAATTGACTAAATAATTAAACATTAAGGTGATTACCATAATCCCTATTGGTCAAGTAGGTTTGTGGAACCATATTGACATCATTACTAAAAAAGGTGGTAGAGGGAGGTACACGTTGTTCTTGGCCATATCATTATTTCTTCAAGAGAAGAGGTCAAGGGTCAATACCAAAAGGATACCCAAGTATTAAATATGTTCCTTCAACCCCAAACAAAGCTAAGTCTATTTTTCTCATTCCAAAGGAACATGACGTATGCAAACATTCCACAATAGTTCACACAAACATAGCCATGTACGACATTGGGTTGGATACGTGTCCATTGTATTCGAGGCCTTCATAGATGTTGTGGTGAACCTTAAGGAAAACAAGAAGGTCACCCACATTCACTAATATGAACCTCTAGAGAAACTCATGGTGTTCGATGCACCTAACTATATGGATTCATTATTTTACCTTTTACTTAATCCTCTTACTCATATTAAAGTGATTAGAATTAGTGATTTATCATTTGCGTATATTTTTTTGGACCTAGAATGAACAAATTGGATTTTGTTGAACAAGAAAGGCAAACATTCAACATCATGACCAACATCACAACAATCTACAATTTACAACATACAAATTTCTTTCATATTCTCACACGATTTCGTATTAAGAATCATCAATGGCATATGTCTAAGATATAATCTCATGCTTAAATGATTATCCTAATCAGGTTTTCTTATATACAAATCATTACATGTCATTTAAATTCCAGAACATTTCTTGTTATTTAATTCCATGTCACACTTTTCTAGTAAATATTCACAATGACATTAGGAACACTAACAATATCAGTAAGTATACATCTTTTATTACTTCGTATATCCCAAGTGGGCTCATTATGTAGCACATGGTTTGTTCCATATAGATTCCTTAAGATACATAAATTGAATTCAAAACATAATATTTAATAACTAACAATTTAGTATTTAATACCACATTCTTATAGTTTCTGTTAAAAAACCATCATTTCATCTCTGCTAATTAAATAAAGCTATATATTTAGCTATCTATGTTCATATTAAATGACTAGAGAATAATCTTTATTAATATTGCTTTACCTACCATATTAGTGTTAGGGATAAGGCTTATTGGTTAAAACCTAGCATACAACATTCTCGATGAAATGTCTATGCATTAGTTAGATTGCTTGGCTATCAAGTAAAGGGCCCGACCCATGTAATATAAGTACTAGTATCTTATATAATGTAAGGTAGAGAGAACATTAGCAAGTAGGACTCTCGATCTTTCCGTTTGAATTGAATTTCAGTCTTTCTCTCTCTCCCACCCTTCTTGCTCAATTTCTTTCTAGCCTCCTTATCAATCTCGATCTAGGGTTTCATCTAACAATGTAATTTGGTATCAAAGTTTTCTTCTACCACCATAAATCATATCAACCTCTTTAGTCATAGGATCATCCTTGATAGTAGGAGTACCCAAGTACCCTTACCCCACTGGCATCAACGTGTCCAACTTTGTCTTGCTCAAGCTTTCAAGCTCCAACTATCTGTATTGGGAGGTGCAAGTTCATGTGTTGATCGAGAGCAACTCTCTCAAATCCTTCATTGACAGAACTGAAAAGTCACTAGAGAAGATCATCGTGGATGAAGAAGGAATGATCACACCTAGCTCGGCATACGCTCTGTGGATGTGGACAAATAGGCTGATAATAGGGTGGATCATGGGAACCATAATTGAAGAAGTGCTCAATGTAATGGTAGGCCATTCAACCTCAGCTCAGATTCAGACAACATTGGCCAAGAACTTATGTGAATCAAATCAGTCTAGAAGTTTTGAGTTGACTACAAAGTTGTGGTGGATTCAAAAAGGCAACAGAGGTGTGATCGAGTATCTGTGTGATTTCAAATTCATTTGCAATTAAATCCATGCCATTCGTAATCATTTTTCTGATGATGATAAAGTCTACTTCCTCTTAAGAGGTCTTAAAATAGATTTTGAGACCTTAACCGTGTCAATGATGAGGTTGACCCTTCCGTCCTATGATGAAGTCATTTCTCTCTTGAAAGATCATGATATGCATAGATTATCCTCCGAATCTCTTTGGTCCCAATCTAGCCTTCCTAGGGCATCACACAAACTTTGGACCTAGGAACTCAGGAAGATGCAACTATCATATGAATAATCCATATATGTAGCAGTTGAATTCCAATCATGGTCTTCTTGGGGCCAGACTTGCAAACCAGTTCACTTCTCAAGGTCGTGGGTTTAATCAGAGTATCAGGTCATCATATCGAAGCTTTGACACTACCAACTCCTTTCTTCCTCCAATATTCTATCAAATTTGTGGGAAAAGAGGCCATGAAGCTTTTCACTGTTGGCATCAGTTTGACAACTCCTTCCAGAGTCCTGAGATTTCCAGATCCCTGACTGAGGATGTTGTCACTGAACAAACCAAAGCTATGACTTCTATGCAGATCTCCAACTCAAACAACTTCAACATGAGTGAGTGGCAGGTGGACTCTTGTTCCACAAATCATATTACTCATAGTTCTAGTATTCTAAGTAATATTATTTCCTATAAGGGATATGATTTCATAATGATCGACGATGGCATCTATCTTCCTATTACTTATACTAGAAATTCACATATTATTCAAAAACATGCTATACCCACTTGAGAGGGTTCTGGTTGTTCCTTTGATAAAGCGAAATTTTCTATCAGTTGCACAGCTGACGTGGGACTTCCCTGCTATTTCATCTTATTCATAGATCTATTTCTAATACGTCATTTATAGACAAACCTAATGTTGGCCAAGGGATTACTTAAAGATGAGATGTACTCAATTCAGTCTAGTATGCATAAAGATTTTCTAACAATAAAAGGTTCAACAACAACCACAATCACGTGGCATAGAAGGCTTGAACATAATCACAGAGAAGTATAGAAATACCTATAAGATAACAAGATAATTAGTTCATTGAATAAGAAGCAAGAGTTTTGCAACAGTTGTCAGTTAGGCAAGAGTCATAGATTACCCTTTTCTAATAAGCATGTTAAGTGCACTATTCCATTTGGACAAGTCTATTGTGATCTATGGGGCAAGTCTCATGTAATGTCAAAACATGGCTTCAATTTCTATGATGTGTTAGTAGATGAATGTACTGGGTTTTCATGGTTTTATCCTCTGAAAGCTAAGTCAGATTTCTTCACTCACTTTGTTTTCTTCAACAAGATGATTGAAAATCAATTTCACACTGAGGTTCAAACTCTCATGACTGATGGAGAATGTGAGTTTGTTAATCACAAAATGCATGAGTTTATGACTACAAATGGCATTGTTCATCAGTTGACTTGTCCATATAGTCACAAATAGGTTGGTCTGGTATAGAGGAAGCACATGCATGTTGTTGAAATTGGCCTCACTATGCTTCTTGATGCCAAAGTCCCTTTTCCCATTGACCTGAGGATTTTTTGTCAGCTTCCTATATTATTAATCGTTTGCCTTTAAAATTGAATGATCAAGTATCTCCCTTGTTCAAATTATATACAAAATGGCCGAACTATGATATGTTGCGAGTATTTGGTTGTCTATGTTTTCCATGTCTTTGAGACTTCAACAAGCACAAGCTACAACCATGCTCACTGCCATGTGTTTTTTTGGTTTACAGTGATATCTATAAAGGATATAGATGTTTGCATATATCCACAAACATAATCTACTCTTCTACACATGTTGTATTTAATAAAAATGTCTTTCCATTCAAAGAACATATCCCACAAAATGTTGCTTTAGGTGAACTCTTTGAATTTTTACATGCATCTGATTCTTCTTCAGTTGGCGAGGCTCAAATTCAACATGTTGTCTCAAAAAATATTGATTACACCGAAGATGTGAACTTGTATTGTGATGAGATATCCAATGTGTTATGTCATACCAACAAGATTATCTTGGATAATCACCTTGTCTTGGAGTCATCGACTAACTGTATGTAGAGAGACCTATCTCAACAACTCCAAAGTCCTTCTCCTGCTCTGTATATGGATGATAATGGTCAGCTTGCTATAGCATCAGACTCTAAGACAAGCATCTCTCACATATTTCATGATCTGAGCCCTATTTTTTCTCCTCAACCGCAGTCTGATGTTCCAAAATACAAAACAAATATACACCCTATGCTTACAAGATCTAATGCAAAAATGTTAAACCAAACCCCTCGTTATGCTTTGACTGTGTAGATCATTCCTGAATTGCCCCGTTCAATTCAAAGTGCTCTAAAATTCCCACATTGGGTCAAAGCTATCAAAGATGAGCTTCTCGCTCTAGATAAAAATGCTACTTGGACCCTTGTTCCTAGACCTTCTCATGCAAATGTAGTAGGCTTGAAATGGATTTTCAAACCTAAACTAAAAGCCGATGGCATGTTGGAAAGGTTCAAAGCCCGTCTAGTGGCTAAATGTTACAACCAAGAGGAGGGCATCAATTATATTGAAACCAATAGCCCAGTTGTAAAAACCACTACCATTCAAGTTGTTCTAACTCTAGCTATCACTTTCAGGTGGAAGTTGATTCAAATTGATGTCTGCAATGTGTTTCTAAATGGTGATAACCAATGTATCTTGAACAACCACCTGGTTTCATACACACGATGTACCCTAATCATGTTTGCAAACTTAACAAAGCTTTACATGGACTTAAGCAAGCTCCACGTGCCCGGTTCAATAAACTCAATGATTTCTTCTTGAGTTTGGTTTCTTCTACAACAATCTTGATCCCTCTTTGTTTATCTATCATTGTCAAGGAAAGCACATTTATCTTCTATTATATGTCGATGATGTAATACTTACCAGCAATTATACTGAGTTTCTCAATATATTCCAACAAGCTCTCAGTACTGCCTTCAATCTCTGTGATACTGGAAATCTTTCCTATTTTCTAGGAATACAAGTATCCTCTTCTCCATCTGGTCTTATGCTCTCTAAAAAAAATACATCATTGATGTTCTTCAACAGGAATATATGTGTGATTGCAAACTGGTCTCCACTCCTATTGCCTTGAACTTTCACAAAGCCACTGACTCCACTAATTTTTCAGATGCAATGTTATATAAGTGTATTGTTGGTTGTCTACAATACATCATAATCACTAGGCCTGAGATTGCTATGAATTGAACACTACCTGTCAATTCCTGGCTTCTCCTACTAATCATCACTTTCTTCTTGTTAGTCGCATCTTGAGATATTTGAAAGGCACTTTGTCTCTTTCTTTACATATCTATCCAACTCATACTTTATCTTTCAATGCCTTTAGTGACTCTGATTGGGTAGGCTATCCATATACTAGACGATCAACGAATGGGTTCTATTTGTTCCTGTGTAGCACTTGTATCTCTTGGAGTGCTAAGAAGTAGACCATTGTGGCACGTTCCAGTTGTGAAGCATAGTACTGAGCTCTGGAATCTACAATAGACGAACTCACATGGATCTCCTTTCTTCTTTGAGACCTTCATATATCTTTTTCAAATCCTGCCAAATTGTTCTGTCATAATCTCAGAGCCCTTCAATTATCTCTCAATCCCATGTTCCATGCAAGAACAAAGCATGTGGAGATTGACTATCACTTCATTAGAGAAAAGGTAGCCTTGGGTCATATTGTTACTGTTCGCATTACTTCGTCTCAGCAACCAAAAGATGTCTTCATCAAGCCTCTGACAAAGACTGTGTTTTGGTTCTTATGACTCAAACTGAGACTTCATTTACCCTCGTCCAATTTTCGAGGTGGGGGGTATTGGTTAAAACCTAGAATACAACATGCTCGATGAAATGTCTATGTATTAGTTACATTGCTTGGCTATAAAGTAAAGGGCCCAACCCATGTAATATAAGTACTAGTCACTTATGCAATATAAGGTAGCGAGAACATTAGCAAGTAGGACTCTCAGTCTTTCCATTTGAATTTAATTTTAATTTTTCTCTCTCTCCCGCCCTTCTCACTCAATTGCTTTCTAGCCTCCTTCTCAATCTCAATCTAGGGTTTCATCCAACAACCTAATTGAAAACACCTATCTGAAATTCTCATAAAGGGTTTGCATGAATCAATCAATACTGTAGATGTTAGGTTCAAAATTCTCTACATCCAAGATCTGATAAACATGTAAACTTGATGATCAAGCAAGGATACAAGCATGAAAGTGATTGATTCAGAATACATAATGTCCATTCATTAGTAGATGCAATAAGGAAAGAAAAATCACACAAAAGGGATATTTCCCATACCCTATAGAGGGGACTACTCACTCATGGTAGAAAATACAAACACAATAGGGGAAATAAGAGAAGGATTCGTCATCACACAAGAGTAGTAAATCACAACTGTGGTGTTTGAACAATTCTTCAAGATCATGAGTGATATCATCCAAGGAACAATAAGAGAACCTCCTGCACATTCTTCAGAGGTAAATAGGAAGTTGTTGATCTCTCTTTCTTATAGGATAAATATTCTGCTATGGGGGTGGAGTAGGGGGATGATGGATCGATGGTAGACTGGAAACCTTGGTTCTGACTTTCTTCGAGATCCGAACCACGAGGCTTTATCAGAGAATGGTATCCCTACAACCGGTAGATCTACGAAAGAGGCCTACAGAGGATGGTTGATGGAGGCTAGAGGTAGGCGTTATGGATTGTACATTGTATCCTGGTGGCATTGGAGTGAATCCTTTTTATGATGGTTGCAGTCTTCTATTTATAAGAGGGGGTTAGGATTTTGAACCCTTCCAGTCACTTTGTGCAACCATCATGTACACGATAGGTTGGTGTTGGGAGGTAGACGAAAGGTTGGTGTGACCCTTCAGTACTGTCATTGATGTGATTTGTAGGATCCTCATCATGCAGGAAACTCATCGGGCTCATTCTCATCGAGCCAATGAAATTCCTAAAAGAATTAAACCCACCCTTAGGGGCTATTGATGTGGGTTGTTAGGCCTACGTCAATGGGGCTTCTAACCAATGAAACATAGGCCGACGAGGTCACCTGATGAATGCTCAGATCATTGATAGATCAATATATTTTATCAAAAAAATTTAGGCCCGTTGAACGGTTAGAGGGACCATGGTCCCCTACACTCCTACCATGCAATGAAATTCAAGCCTTCCCTGAAAATGGGGAAAATAGTTCAAAATCTTATCAATTAACATAAAATCTAAGTGTTATCTAGTCCTAAACTAAAATGAAATGAGTGAAAAAATATGTTGAACATTTAGCTAAATATAGGATGAATATGCATAATCATCAACAACAAAAGTGGATTAAGAATTGACTAAATAATTAAACATTAAGGTGATTACCATAATCCCTATTGGTCAAGTAGGTTTGTGGAACCATATTGACATCATTACTAAAAAAAGGTGGTAGAGGGAGGTACATGTTGTTCTTGGTCATATCATTATTTCTTCAAGAGAAGAGGTCAAGGGTCGATACCAAAAGGATACCCAAGTATTAAATATGTTCCTTCAACCCCAAACAAAGCTAAGTCTAATTTTCTCATTCCAAAGGAACATGACGTATGCAAACTGTGGGCTCTGATCTCCAAACCATGACATAAACACTATTAAAACTTAGCGGAAGCGAATCGGTAATCAGCGGAAGACAAAAATCACGGGAAATTAAAACTTTTCGAGATAAGAACTTGGATCCATAAAAACTTCTTTCATAAAGAGAGATAAACTGTTTACATCTCAGGATAATTACTTCTTGAGTAATTATATACATCAAGATACAAAATCTCAAGATCACTAAACAAAAGACTCCAAGACCTGAGAGTACAGAGGACACATAGGACTGACTCTAATTACACCACATGGCAGCACAATCTCCACCTGAGATCACTGGTGCCCCTGGTGCTGCTGCTGCTGAGACTGATCACCTGTAGGCTGGTTCCTTCGTCTCCGACGTTCACCTAAAAAGTTGAAGTCTACGGGGTGAGACACAAACATTCCACAATAGTTCACACAAACATAGCCATGTCCGACATTGGGTTGGATACGTGTCCATTGTATTAGAGGCCTTCATAGATGTTGTGGTGAACCTTATGGAAAACAAGAAGGTCACCCACATTCATGTTAAATAGAATTGGGATTTCAATAATCTTTGTTGTGGTTGAGGAAGGAGACAAGTCAATAATGGTATGTGAGGAGGTGGCGACAGATAAAATGAAGCCATGCATAATATATGTAGAAAATTGATGCTAACATATAAGTATTATGGTATTAGAATTAGAACAGACATTCTTTGAATTGTGACCTTGATGACGTATGGCATGCAGATGTTGTTGCTGACCAAATCATAATGATGCATTATTTCTTACATCAACTTCCATTGGTGATGCACAACAACAAGCCACCCTTCCACATCGGGGTAAAGAGGAAGATAGTGGAAGGAAAATTAGGTACTTATTTCTTGTGTTCTACTCCGTCTTCTAAGTTATTGTAATTCAATTACTGACCATTTGGATTACATCATTCTAAATCTTGGTAGGTCACTGGAAATATTATATGTGATTTGTAACCTACATTGAAAAATCTAGGTGCGAGCGAGTTGCCTCTAATTTGGCAGTATAGAAACACACTAAATCTAACATGGCTTGAAGTTTTGCATATCATGTCAAGGCTACTGGTTAGGTATAGAAACCTAGGCCAAGTTATTCCCCCCAAGGCATATCTCTGGTCCAAAACCAAACCTGGACCCATTTGTTTTTCCTCCCCTCTCTTATTAGTCTCCCCAAACTTTAACAACCTTCAATATTTTGTTTCATTAAAGAAATGATAATCTCTCCAACTCCACCCACAAAGTATTATTTCTCCCCTTTCTCTTGCCACCTGTCTAATGTTGATAATCTTCCACCAACCTAGTGCTGGCACCCAATATACATTTGTCCTCCTTCACCACCTTCATCCAAATTCACCTTCTTTGTGAGCAACATAACACACTACATCCTCCATCCTTTCTCCTCCCCCCATCCTACCTTGCCAACTACCTAAAGACACCGATCTACCTTGTGGTTTATGAGGTTGTCTACCACATGGTGGTTCCAAGTAAAACAACACAAGCCCCTACTTACATGTATGTCCTCTACCTCTGCATTCACCACAAATTCGTCCCGCTACATTCTTTGTGTGTGTCATACAAAAATACTCCCTTCTCCACTCCTCCCCACTATGTCATCAGTGCAACCAACATCATGGTTTGTGTGTAGGGATCGTTGGTATAATGGTCTCAAGATGTCCGTCAAGTTATTTATCTTGTTATTACTCACACAAGGGCTTATCACCTTCTCACCATCCAAGGTATCAAGTAAACAAATCATTATTATCTTATTATCAAAGTCTACAAACATATTTTACTTTTTTTCTTGCATTTTATATATGTGAAATGGTGATTGGATAACTACAAATTGTGTATAGTTGATTCAACCCTATTTTAGGGCTTAATCTTGTGTCTTTTTGCTCTTCAATCACATCTATACCTATTAGATTACATGTTATTTCCCTTAATATGCATATTTGTGTAAAATGCACTTATGGACATTTTTTGCATGTTTTTCAAGTACTTGGACCACACTTGGATGGACAAGAGAGATGGAGGGGCCCATAGAAGGCCCCAGAGCTCCCCCAACCTACCCCTAGTGGCCAAGGGTCAAGCTTAAGCAAAGAAGTCCATGGATAACGAAGTTTGAAGCTCAAAGTGCAAGCAAAGCCCCTAGCACGGCCGTGGTAACACAGAACGGTCGTGCTGCAAATAAAGAAATCACAAGAAAAGTCTCAATTTTAAAGCAGCTGCAGAGCATACTCTACCACAGCCGTGCTACGTAGCATGGTCGTGCCGCGACAACCCACCACGACCGTGCCACACAGCACGGCCGTGCTACCAGATCCCACCACGGTCGTGCTACCCACAACCCACCACGGTCGTGGCCTTTTCAGCCCAAATTTGACCACCAACCTGACATTTAGCCATTTTAATTCCCACGACCGTGCCCTTCCCCCACGGTCGTGGTCTACCCTACCCACCACGGCCGTGGTGACCCACCATGATTGTGCTACTCACAAAATCCACCCATTTTCCCACTACTTTCCCCATTTTACCCCTAACTTAACCCTAGACCCCCTAGACACCTATATATACCTAGGTGGCGGCTGGGGCACGAAGCGAGCTACCTTCTACCCCCTCCTAGCTCCCCAAATCGCCACCCACTCCATTCCACTCCATATCCACCTCAAATCCACTCCATTTTACCATTTCCACCACATAACCCCCCCATATCTAAGCCTTCCATCCACTTCCCTCCATCATTCCACACCATTTCATCTAAGGAGAAGAAGGATGACGCCCCTGCAGCTGCTGGAGAGAAGGACTTCTTCATCTACACCGAGCTCCATGGCTTCTTCTACCTCTTTCTCCTTTATTTTTATATTTTCTATTTCTATGAGTAACTAGGCCCCTGTGGGTGGGTTGTTTGGGGGAAATTATGTTACTTTGATACCATGTTGGGGGCAAATGACATGTAAACATTGTAATTCCATTTGTTAATGATTATATTCTATTTGCATCTCATTCTCCATGGATTGCTTGTTGGTTTGTGTGTGAAATCACTTAGGAATTTAGGCAAATTGCTTATATGTGTGAATTTTGGGATTTGCCCCTAGGTCCAATTCTTGGATCCCAAGGTTTCCTCCCATCTTCCTACATCCTAATCAATCTCCCTAAACCTAAGTGAGAGATCTAAGTAGCTAGATTAGGTAATTCTAGTGCAATTAGCATGGATCCTTCTCAAGGCTAGAATGTGGGGGAATTGGGGTCTAAAACCCTAATCTCACCTCCCCATGACTACCCTCGGCCCCTAATTGCCCTAGGAATGCCTAATATAGAAGCCCAAACTTGATTAGACTCTACTTGAATTGTACCTAATCCCTAACCCAATTGAGCCTCGTAAGGGTAGTAGGGGGTGTTAGGGACTAGTTCCCCTATGCACAACCTAACATATCCATGACCAGTTAGTAGCTTAGGTTAATTTATTAGACTTTAACTTGTTGTTTGGTTTGGATAATCTAAATGGAATCATAATGTTCATATGTCACCCCCCAACTTAAGTGATAAGTTCATACCCCTAAACAGCCCACACATCTCTTCATTGCTCAAAACCCTAGTTTTGTGCTTTCTTAGCTTAATTAGCTCTTTCCTTACTTAGTTTGCTTCTTGCTTTGTTATTGTCGTGTTCATGTTAGTTTAGTTCTTTAATTGCACTTTCGCTCCTCTCTTGCTTGCCTTATTGTAATTTGTCTTTTCATACCTAGCTTAGTCCTTTATTTCCTGCTTAGTCTTAATCTAATCTAGGGTTAACATAGATTTCATTCTTTTATTTAATTCCTCATTTGTTCATAGTAGTTTAACAATCAAATCACCTTTAAACCCTTAACCCTAGTCTCCGCAGTAGGAACCTAGCCAAACTAACCTAGCTCTAGCGCCCCCTCTTTTCCCTGTGGATCGACCCTGTACTTGCCACCTTCCTATACTACGACACGACCCCGTGCGCTTGCGAGTGTAGTGTTTAAGTGTGAGTAGGTGTTAAGTTAGGTTTATAAATTTCAAAAGCAAATTCCCATCACGTGTGTTCCGACCTCGTGGGGCGCATCTAGTCAGGTCAAATCGGCTAGTGTGTTGCACCTCTAGCGGAAACACACCAATAGTTCAACCACCAATGCCTATATGAAAGAAAAACATCTTCCATCAAGTGGACGGTCTTCTACCAATTCTTGGCAGTGGATGATTGCTTATAGTTATCTTACGTGTGTCTAGATATGCTTTTGTGAAGGAGCAAACGATATTATCTGAGGACTTGTGTATGATGTGGAAATAAAGTTGAACAATTATTGTAAATTGATATGTTATACATTTCCTTTGTTGCATTAGGGATACGATAAAAGAATTCCTCCTTATGTTCACATTTGTATGATAACGAAATCATAAATGCTTAACACCTCTTCTTTTTGAAGTCCATTGGTATTTATTTTGAAAGTCAAGTAACTTATATATAATAATGATGTTAGACATACTTATTATATATTCAACCACACAATTTCTATTTATATTGGTCGTGGATAGACTTTGGATACAAGGTGTTGTTTAGGATGATATATTTATTTTTTTATTGATTTTTTATTGGTCTAAGATAGGACTCGACCAACCAATAATTATCACTAAATTTTTACTCAAGGTACGTTTGTTAAGGATCGACCCTGATTACCATATATTGGTCATGGATTCATAAATATTGCTCAGGAATATGGCCTTGAGTGCAAGTTATGTAGTAGTGAGATATTCAACTGAGTCACCTAAACTCATCTATCCTTTTATGTAGCACATTAGCATTTGTGTAAAGTTTCTTTTAAGGGATAATTTGTGTAATTATTGCACAGTGTTAAGCATTCCCGTATATAAATCGTTGCGCCTTCTCCGCTATTGATCCGACCATTCTTTGGGAAGTGGTTATATATCTCGCTTCTTGATTGCTTGTCCTTGTTGTAAGTGGCATCAGTACTGTATCTGTTTTACGGAGATTTGCTCACAGGCTATTGCAGGAAGCGAAGACTGATGCAAAGTCCACCAGTTAGAAGATGTAAAGCAACAAACTACGTAACAGTCCCGCTACTCACTAAGATATTAAACGGTACACTTAGCTGGACGGGGGTTTGGGGCCGATCCAGCAAAATAAAAAAGGGAGGAATTCCTCTATGGTCGGCGTCCGATTTGATTACAAGGATGCATCACATGGATGAAGAGTGAGGACGTCAGTTACAAGCAGTTGCACGCAAAGGAACGACACACAACATTCAAAATTGTATATCCAGAGGGATATGGCATACAGTCTGTAGACATGACAAAGCCTGCGTTTGGCACAGGACTGAGATTCTGAAATCTGGACTGGGTTAGTCAGGGTTAGTCTGGATTCCGGTGCTGGGGCAGTCAGGATGCAGTCTGACTTTGTTTGGCAACGCAGTCTGATTCTGGTCAGCTGGTCTGATTACAGTCTGACTGCAGTCTGAATCTGTTTGGCTGGAAGTCTGATTCTGTTTGGCAGCGTAGTCAGTATCTGCTTATTATGTCATGTTCTTGCATCACTGTTTGAACAAGTACGCAGAATGTGTATTTGTGATGTCATTTCAACGTAAGTTTAGAATATATTAAAAATATATTTTATTTGTGTTGTGTAGGTGTTATTTTGTATATTTATGAATATAAGGTTATCTTCAAAGAATAAGGTATGTGTAGTTGTGTTGCCGCTTAAGTAGAAGTTGGCTGAAGTACCCTTTGGTCAGCAGCAGATCCCTCCCAACCAGTCATGATATATGTAAACTCCATTGAGAAGTCGACTGCAGCCATGACATTCATGGAAACATTTCCTTTTCTATTTCTATATCGGTTCTGCTTTTCGCGCTTCACCAAAACGGGGATGTGTGTCCCGTCAATTGCCCTAATGGCATCCTAAGACAAGTATATAAGAAAAACGCAAGTAAATACCAAACTCAACGATGACGATAGTGGTTATATTAACAATGGAATGGACAATGGTCAACTAAGTGATGGTCATACCTTGAAGTAAGGGTAAAATCTTGGACTCTCCCCGATGCGGCGGTGCGGAGTTGTGGATGCAGTTGGCATGACAATATATTCACTGCACAAAGCACACACTGCATCCAACACCTCGTTAAACTTTCTACTTATGGTCTCACCACTGTGAATGTAGTCCTCAGCAAGAACACGGTTGGTATGGCCATGGCCAACCATCTGAAGGAAGTAGCAAATTGCCTCCACTGATGACACACCTCTTGTACTTTTCAACAAACCTCGGCCCTCAAGTTTGTCAACAAACGCTAAAACCGTGTTGGGTAGCATACGATACAGATCGTACACCCTCCTTTCATGGCCGATTATTATTTCTAAAACCTTTTGATGGCCGCTCCTAATACTAACCGATCTCGGTATTGGTTGGTATGTGGTTGAGGCGTCTGAATTTCCCATGATATTGTGGGAAATTTGGTCGGCTATTTGGTAGGATATTGCGTTACCAATGTCATAAGCCGGAGCAGACATAACATGCAATAGTTGTAGAATGTCATCAGTTGTTTCATATTGATGCATACCAGCCATAATGCCTATAATTAAAAGCAATTATCTGCATCAGGGAAATATCGAGATATTGCAGATATGAAATTATGGCTTGTTCCATTAAAACTATTACATAGTACTATAGTTCAGAGCTTGTTCCCAACAGAATAAAATAGTACAACAACAACTGAATAAAATAGTACAACAACAACTTCTGATAAAGTTCATCAAATAAAAGGCAGGATACTGATTTACTTATTAAATTAGTCAACCTCAAAAGTACAGTGTAGATTGTGGCGTGAAGGGTGATTGTGATGCAGAAGCTGTGTTCTTCATTTCCCACAAGTCTTGCAACCAAATGGTAATTTTGTGTGGGGTGTCCATAAGGCTTAGGTAAATATTACGGTTAGATGGATCTTTTATGGCATGCACAAGAGTGGTAAAAACTGGGACAGGGGCGTCAGGGTAGGTTGCATGAAAGTGGTGCAAAATGGTTTGGTATTCGTCTTTATCATTACACCTAGCAGCAATTCCGCTGCCCATCTCATGTACCTTGGAAAACACCTTTGTGAATTCAGACACAACATCATTAGACAGGACACAACTGTCATGTGAGCTTGATGCTCGCTTCCTACGTCTGATCGTGGTGGGAGTCGTTACAGCAGCACCTTGGTTGTGCGATCCGCCATTGGTGTCCTCACTTTGTGTCCCAGAATTAACCACGTCTTCAGTGAAACCGGCTGGACCGGTTGGTTCTGGGCTGACAAATGAATCAGATGCATCTAGGTCAACAACAACATCAGAAGGAGGTTGTCTTTCGATTGAGGACATTGCATGATGGCCCCTAGCTATGTTCCTCCCCCCCATCAGCTCGACGTCGTGGTAGTGGTAGAATGGTCTGTTGATCAGTCTCTCTAGTTCCCTGTTTGCCTAAAATAGGGGACAACTACTGATTAGGTCAAAAGTAACAAGTTTAATTTAATATGTAATAGTCAGGGGAGTATATATTATAAGACATACCGCAAGTGCCTCCCTCCACTCCGGGGTGTCAGGCAATATTGGCTTGTGCCTGTTGTCATCCCATCCAACACCACTTTTGTTGGTTACCAGTTTTATCTTTGCATAGTCTCTCCTGAGGTTCTTCCACCGAGTTTTTAACTGATCCAACGTACCCTCGTTCCTCCCCATCCTGATATGCCAATCGCGTAGCGTCTCCCTCCATGTGTCCCTAGTAAATATTCCATCGACGCACCTACCCATGTCATATTGTCTCCTCAATGCCGCAACCAGAGCCTCATCCAACTCTTTCGACCATACAATACGGAACCTTGGGTCGGGTGCAGCCATAGTAGCAATGACACTATATAAATTTAGTGTGGGTGTTTTAAACGAAACCGTCATACGAACCTAGTATGAGACTACACAGTTGAAAGCAATAACTTGTATTGAAGTAGGCTAAGACAAGATCCATTACCCGGACCAGTCATGAGATCCAAAATGTGTACAAAAAATTTTAAATTGTAGTTAAATTTGAAATGGTTGTAGCAAACACATCATCAAATAGGTTCATTACAGGAAAACTACATAAATAGCAAGCATTCAGCATGGCATTCACATTCAACGTGTTCGTATTGGTCATGAGATATACCTGGTAAGCCCAAGTGAAGGTTGAAGAGAGTTGCACGGCCAGTGACAAGGTCAGGGACGGTACATACAAGAAATTCAGAGGGAACACAGATTAGCCGAAATAGTGATATTATTTGCAATATAATCAGCAGATGTACATGTGGCATAGACGTAAATGTGGCAATAATGAAAGTTATATACATAATTTTGAAAGTTATATACATAATAGCAGCAGTAGATAATTTTTTATTTTAGTAGATAATTTTCATTAGTTTAGGGTTATATTCAGCTTATATACAGAGCTGTTGCAGCTAATATGGCTGCTTGAAGCTTCCTAAAATAAGCAAGAAGGGAAAAATATAAACATGATGGATAGAGAATAGTTTCAAGTGGGAGAAAGAGGGATACAACCACATTTGTCAGCCCATTTAGTTGACCACTTTGACAAGATGACAGTGGAGTGGGAAATGAAAGAGTCAGTAGTAGCAAGTGTGGCATATCCATCATATGTTGGGTAGCTAGAAATGAAAGAGTCAGTAGTAGCAAGTGTGGCATATCCATCTGAAAAGGGAATATGCATAATTTTGAAAGTTATACTTGTATGCATAGATGTAAATGTGGCAATAATGGGTATTTGAGGTTCCACTAATATACAAAACAGATTTATATAAATTCTGTAATCCACTATACAACAGCAGTTTTGGAGGCTGTTTTTGAAATTGTAATACATTGTCTCAATTTTAGGTCCATGTCAACAACTTTTAGAAAAATTTAACAGATTGTCCTTCAATTTTAGGTCCACGTCAACAACCTTTTCAATTTATTCAAGTTTACACTCCTCTATATATGAATTCATATTTCTCCTATACATCACTGAACATAAAAATTCAATAAAAACAAGCAATAGGGAGCATAATCAATAAACCAAATAGAAAATATGTTAATCAGTAAACAATACCATAGAACTTGACTGTGTGCTACCATCTTCTACTGAATATTTATAATCATCACATGGTTATTGTGTGTTATCATTATAATCTAAACTAGGATATGGAGTACCACAAGATTGTAAATCATTTCTCAACAATTCAAGAGCATCCTTACTGCAGTTGTATGGTCTTTTAATAGCAATTAACCGAGCTTTTCATTGAGTCAAATCTTTTCTTAATCCAAAGACTTCTTGTCAATGTTTAATCTTGATCATTTGTATAGTTTTCTTCATTCAGAGGAATTCTGAATTTAGCTCAGAAACTTTCAAATGAACAAAATAAAAATTCATTTTATTAATGAAACAATAAAACTAGTAAGATAGAATTAAGAAAAGAAATTCAACTGTAGATATATTTAAAAATTAACTATTTTAGTTTATATCAATTAGAATTTAGAATTAAAATATTAAATTAACCAATTTTACATTATCAACCAATACTTTATTAAATTTATATATTTGCTTTACGTTTTATGCCCCCATAAGCATGTATCACTGTCACATTTCAATAATACAGGGACAGACTTAGAAGTTATTTGAAGTGTCAAATTAATGTTTCCAAACATGTCTCAGATCAAGAAGATGAATCATATTTCAGTTTGTATTTTTCTATCAAAACCTTATTCTTTACTTTTAACAAATGGAACTTTTAACCTACCAACCATTTGTTTACTGTATAGGTGGTAGACGGAAGAATATGCAATGGTTGTATAGAAGGCAGAAGACAAAATCAACAGATTTATATAAATTCTCTAATCCACTACACAGCAGTTTTGGACTTAAGTAAGGGATTAAGGATAGCAGTGCTTAAATAGCAGCAGTAGATAATTTTGTATTTCAGTAGAAAATTTTCATTAGTTTAGGGTTATATTCAGCTTATATACAGAGCTGTTGCAGCTAATATGGCTGCTTGAAGCTTCCTAAAATAAGCAAGAAGGGAAAAATATAAACATGATGGATATAGACTAATTTCAAGTGGGAGAAAGAGGGATACAACCACATTTGTCAGCCCATTTAGTTGACCACTTTGACAAGATGACAGTGGAGTGGGAAATGAAAGAGTCAGTAGTAGCAAGTGTGGCATATCCATCATATGGTGGGTAGCTAGAAATACACATTCCACTATACAACAGTTTTTTATTTTAGTAATAATCTAATATGTGGCTATTTAAGTAACAAAGTTGTATAGGCAAGCATATGCCAGATGCTTGCTTTGGTATTATGATTCAATCATTAAATGGGGACAAGTAATATAAACAACATGATCAACACCTAACAGATGAACTTCCTCACAAGGTAGATGAGTGCCACCTTTAACTAACATAATGATGTTTAAGTTTATTGTGTTTCTACAAACCTGAAGAATATGAAGCATATTAGGTGATAGACAATTACTTTATCCCAATCCATGGTTGCAAACCAGAACAACAAAAGTTCCAAGTCAAGTATGTTATTTCTGATACCTCTAAACTTGTCTGAGGCACTATTTATTTCTTATAGGGTACTAAGGTACATGGATTACTTCTGTAAAGGCACACAATGTAATAGTAAATTGCAAGTGATATGACATCCTACTCAATGGGATGTATAAATTTAGAGGAATGCTTAATAATATATAGGATTTCATCAATGTAACTATTGAATACTAAAACTAACTTACACATTGTTGCTAAATATAAGATCATTGACAACGTAACAATGTAATGCTTATTCAATAAAGAGTATTTATGAGTCAAATATGATTCATAATTCTACATGTCTACCAAGTGAAGGATGTCCAAATCATGCTTTTAGTATGGTTTAACAATAAATAATAAGATACATACATAGTACTTCAATACCAAGAAATAATGAACTTTTCAAATAACTTGAGGAGCAACAATATCATGTAGTATTTCTAAAAATGTTGAAAGCTAGTCATTTCCCTCATGGGTAGAAGATCATCATTGTAAAGCAAAAATTATGTGTGTAACAATTCTGAAAAGGGAAAAAATGAGTTGAGTAGTTTGATTTTGTTGTATTTTATTTTGAGTAGTTGTTTGGTGGTTCATCATGTCATAATACTTATTGAGAAAGTTTCAGGGGCTTCTCATTTAGACACATGAACATATATCTAATAATATTTTACATCTGTCTCTTATTATGGGACATTTCTTCAATAATATGTTATTTAATCTTTCATAACTTTCTTTAGGATTTATCAATTTAGTGTGGGTGTTTAAACGAAACCGTCATACGAACCTAGTATGAGACTACGAAGTTGAAAGCAATAACTTGTATTAAAGTAGGCTAAGACAAGATCCATTAGCCGGACCAGTCATAAGATCCAAAATGTGTACAACAAATTTTAAATTGTAGTTAAATTTGAAATGGTTGTAGCAAACACATCATCAAATATGTTCATTACAGCAAAACTACATAAATAGCAAGCATTCAACATGGCATTCACATTAAACGTGTTTGTATTGCTCATGAGATATACCTGGTAAGCCCAAGTGAAGGTTGAAGAGAGTTGCACGGCCAGCGACAGGGTCAGGGACGGTACATACAAGAAATTCAGAGGGAACACAGATTAGCCGAAATAGTGGTATTATTTGCAATATAATCAGCAGAATTTGTGTGTACAATAGTAACATTGTAAAAATATTGGTATATGTCTGATGTATCACAACCCTAGCACAACAATCACAATTTGCAGTATGTTAAAAGCATGTTTACTAACAATGCAGACACTGATTAAAATCTCTGGTTGATTTAGAAATTTTAGTCCAATCTTGCCCATACTACCTATCCAAATTAGAAGAAGCTCAATAATCGAGTAAGGGTCACATTTTGATCAACAGTTTTTTATTTCAGTCATAATCTAATAACCTTTTACTTACATATTCATATGTAATACAACCGACAATATATATAAGCCTGATATATACAGGGATTCCAGTACAACATTGAGTTGTTCTGCTCATACAGTGAAAAAATATCACAAATTAGCTAATCAGGAGCATGGGTCCTGAAATATAGAAGGTAATATACAGAGAAGCTTCGAGAAAAATTAAAGTTTTGTACAATGTACTTATGTCTATACATGTGTTATGAATTTTATAACATCCCCCTTCATGTATATGTTATTTTTACCTATATCAATACACATCTTATGATCTTTATATCATTTCCCCTTTCATATATATGTTATATTTCAGATACATAAATGTAGGTCAATCCAAAAAATTATGGTTAATCCACTGATATACATGTCTTACAGGAAGATAAATATTTTATTATTTTATACATAGATATATACATTTAAACACAACTAAATCTCAATATATACAGTTGTATTGTTGCATACATAGATATATACATAATTGGATCAAGATCAAGATCAAGATCAGATTCAAGCAACTAATATGGCTGCAATCTATGTATAGTACAATTGGATAGCTATACAGGAATGCCTCAACATCAAGATCAGATTCAACCAACTACCACAGCAAAAATAGTAAAATAAATACCAAGAGTACTATCCAGAAAATAATGACATTGTACAACAAACATAGATATATATACTTCATTTGTATATTAGGACATGTGTATAGAAAATAAATAATTAAATACCTATATATAGACTCAAGACTCCATAAAAAACTCAAGGCGACATTTTGGTTAAGGCGCAGGTCAAGGCTCACCCCCTTGGTGCACCTTGACAAGTATGACATAAAGGCCAACAAGTTTACCCACATAATTGAAGTCTGTAGAAAAATAAAAACATGATGGATAGAGGACCTAAATAACTCTATACCAACTTTTGAAGTCATCCAGAGTTCCAATCCAGCAACTAGCCATAAACAAAATGATGATCAGCAATGCGAGTGCCATGTAGTAATGAAAAACCTCTTATGACCATCACTGCAGGATCAACAGCCAAAAATTGAACTACTATTGTTTGCGAAAATTGAAGTTTTGGAATGCAGGCATAGACAAGATGCAACTACATCGTTACTAAAATCAGTGTTACACAATCATCAACAACTAACATCGTTACTAAAATCAGTGTTACACAATCATCAGCAACTAACAAGTAGTTAGAAGACACAACTTAATACAATCTATAGATAATGCCCATAGTACAAAACACATTTCAAAAGAGCAACAAGGATGTGGCTAATACATTTCTTTCTCCTACATTCTATCGAGCAAGTACTGGGCATTCCATCCAGCAATAAGATCTAGGAATAAACACGTTGAAGTGATGATTATAACATTGAGAAAATGGGCATCACATGATTACCGCGATCAATAACTTGTTTCCTATCAACCACCAAGCACTTGTGGCTGAAGCTAGCATTGGAAAGGGGCGGCGGATAATAGCAAGATCATACCATTTTTTATACTGAAAACCTTGCAATGTTACTGAAAACCTTGCAATGTTACTGACGAGATCGATGAAAAGGGGCGGCGGATACCTACCTTGCAAGCAGCTCGGCGACTTCCCACAACAGCGGCTCGGCAGCGGCGGAACAGAAGAGTGTATGGAGGCTTCGAAGGTGAAATGCGACCAGATCGATGATGAAATGCAGAAGTATATAGCAGGCGGGACACTGGTTGCCCTTCATAGGGTTTACTGCACGGCGCTTTGATGCGAGTAGACAACTCGGGAGTAGCTCGGCGTTTGCAGACGAGCTTGCAGACGAGCCACCACAGCTTTGTCGCTTGATTGACCTGCTACTCCGCCTACTCCACTCGACAGGGCTTAGGGCACGCCAGTCACCTGCCATGGCTGCCGCTGGAACGACCGATGAAACGATGGGTCGGCTTTATTGCTGGAGAGAATAGTAATGGCGAGGACAGACAGCTCGTCTCGAGGTCTCGGGAGAGGAGGTATCGGGAGGGAAGACAGGATAGGCACAGAGCAGAAGAGCAGAAGATAGGAGGTAGAGGGGAAAGGAGACGAATGTCGGGATGGGTGTCGGGCGAGGGAAGGAGAGGATCGCGTAAACCGGGTTGTGAACCGGAATCCCGTCCCTCGTGGGACTGGGACAACCCCGATTTGGGGGTTCCGTTATCCCATAACGGAGGAATTTCGGGATTTTGAACCAAACGCGAACCAACCTTGAACCGGCAGATGTTTGGCAGGGTTGGCACTAAAAGACAGCACGAAACCGGGTTTCGGTCCCGTGCCAAACGCAGGCAAAGGGTCGGATTTCTACTGATCTAAATCGAATCCGATCCAACCTGCAATTATACAACCCGTAGCCGATCCGAACTTGGAAAATCCACAACTAATATAAACCCTCATTGACCCGATCCACAAAAATCCATCCCGATCCGCAAACAGCCAAAACAAAGAATGTTGTCCGTTAACCTACTTTATATATCTAAATATTTGTGGGTTATCCAGGCTGTAAATAGTGATACTCAAAGACACCCCAACTCATCCTACGTCCAAGTAGTCAATATTAACAATCTGACCGTCCAATCACTATGTTAATTAGAACATGATAAATACACACATTTCTCTCATAGTTCCACGTGCAGTCAATAGCACGAACAAGAAGCTAGCTGAGATATAATGTGACGATTCATCACACATAGCTAGCTGGAGACAATCGTAGTAGCACCTCCATCAAGACATCTCTTCAAAGTTTCGTCAGGCTCCCTGTTGCTCCCTCCGCCCAAAATGCCGTGACCCGTTCCGGTCAGTCGCCATCACCATGACTCGTTCCTCACTTCCATGAGTGGTCAGTAGCTCCCTTTCTTTTGCCTTGCCCCTGTGGCTGTGCCTCCACCTCCGCCTCATCCGGTGCCGATGATGGTCCCGAAACCGGAGCCAGTGGAGGACGACGGGGCTGCCGATTCCAGGTGGTGCAGACCCTGTTCCCTGCTGACACCCAAGACCAAAGAAGGTGCCCCCTTTCTAGTTGATTTCGGCACGCACAATGCCCATCTTCCGTCCATCATAATCGTGGCCTCGCGGCCGACACAGCATCGCCACCACCACTACAACTGGTCCTTCCGCCATATTGTCCTTCGCAGCCGCATGGAATACTTCCGGAGGCTAGGGGCCAGCTAGTAAGAGGCGGAACGCCCAATGCAAATACCAATGCCGCAACGGCCACCCAAACCCGCTGCTGGTTCATCTATGACGGGGAGTCAGGAGCGAGGAGCGGATCGGGGAGGATCTATTTCCTCCCACAACAGAGACGCAGCAGGTCCGCCGTCTCCCTTCTTGCCGCCACCTTCAGGTAGGCATGGCAACAAGTCGGAAGAGAAGGCAGAAGAGAAGAGGAGGGAATCCTCGACTGGTCGAACATTACGGCAGATGTCGTCATAAATGGGGACGTCGGCGACAACGGGAAGGCAGGGGCGGATCGTTGAGGATCAGCCGCTAGGCAGCCATAGACGTGATCCCGCGAGAAGTCGATACTCGGGAGGCAGTGAGCATAGGATGCGCTAGAATGGGTCTGCAGCAGCAATAAAATCCATACAATCAGCAAATTGTCGTTCGGATAGGATCGGATCTGATGGGATGGCGTCGGACCGAACCTGACCAAATCACATCTTTTTGCCATGCCTAATCCCCATACATAAGTTGTCGTATAAGTTTAAATAAAAGAGAAATGGTAGAGGTAACATAAGCTGGACCAGAAATGAGACCTCAGTTTAATAGCTAAAAGTAGCATTTGTAAAACTCGTCCATTTTGACGGACTTTAATCACCTTTCTATCGGGTCGGGCCTCACTATTTAACGGAGGAGCTAAAATATCACCGATACTGAATTTATACATTAAGGGCTAGTTTGGTATGGTGTAATCGGATGTGGTTTCTTGGTTAAGAAAGTAAGCTGTAGATAATCACGACTTTTGTACTGTACAAATAGTATTTGGTAGAGAGGGCTCCGAGTTCCTTGGTTTGTAAAACAAAACAGCGCACCGACCTTACAGCTGCGGCAGAAACAGCTGTAAAGTACTCGCTCCAGGGCAACTGCACCTGACTGCTCCGAAATATGGCGCGGTACCGATTCCGGGAATTTACAGCCAATGGTGAAGTCGGATGTTGAACCAATTCAACCAACTACACTCAAATGCATCCTACCAAATAAAATATAAAACTGAAAAGTGAACAATTAATTGTAATGAAGTGCAACCCCACCCTACCAAACAGGGCCTAAATACCGGCAGTCCGACGGCACGCAAACGACCCCTAAATAAAAAGACCTGGGAAGGCGCCGCTTTCACGTCCCCGTAGTATATACCACGACACGCGGCATGATCCCTCCATGTACAGCACAGCACAACAAAGGACACGTTTCTGGCCAGGATCAACCCTAGCGTCACAACCGGATTGATGTGATCATCGGAGCTGCCGGCCGAGCAGTACACCAGGAGGAAGATCACGCTCTCAAAGGCCCAGGAGATGCCTGGGATACCCACGCCGTTGTAGGCAACAGTCAGGATGTTTGGTTGCTCTGGTCCGCAGATCTGCTGTAGCTCATTTCTGTATATGAAGAGTCTCAAGAGAGGTGATGAACTCATTAGCGAATAGCGATACAGGGACCAGCAAAGCAGCTCGGCCGACGAGGGGCGCCAGAGGAAGGTCCGTGTACTTTTTAGCAAGTGCGTCTCCTTCTCCATGCATGTGGTTGATCATCAGCATTCTTCATAAATATATGATGGCTACATCAGTCCTACTGGCAAGATCTTCCTGCTTCCTCCCTTGCTAAGCTTTTATCCTAGAGCAGAATCCCTACCGCGTCTGTTTACGCGACCGTTGTCACAGGGCGGGTGATACTAGTAGGCATGGCAACGAATCGTTTTTCTTAACTCAACCCAACCCGGACCCAAATTGCAGTTGTTGTTTTGAAAATCTTGATCAACCCGACCCAAGACCTGACCCGAGTATGTACATAATGTGTATCCGTTACTACTGTATGCAACAAATCAACCGTTTTTCTACAAATTTCAAATCATCATATTAACAGAATTTTAATCATATCCAGATAACACAATTAAACATCTTTTAATCCATCACGCTACTGCTTGATAATTTGTTTCTCGGAAAAGAAAAAAATACCTCTTCACCACCCAAGTGTTTTTGCAATAATTGGGAGTCCTCTCCCCCCTAGATGCCAACTTCAATTTTATTTTACCAAAACACCATGACAAATAACACAGTCATGTAGAATTTTAACAAGAGATGTTTCTTGTGTAATACTCATAGTAATCATAAAAAATGAAAATGAATAAAATGATTTATCAAAACTAGAAGGTACCAAAAATGTCACAAATACTACAAAAGTCAATGAATATCCCAATTTTCATTCTACCCTAAATGATGTGATATGATTCCTATTCTTTCCACAGTGAAACTTCATTTGGCGGTCACATGAATAATAAAGAAAGGTGTTAAGAGATGCCACCACATTTTATATAGAAAATGAGGAAAAACATAATGAAGTGTTGTAGCCAGGGTGGAATGCTGGGTCATATCTGAGCCGGGTAAATAAAAAATAAAATTAGAAAAATTAGGTTCGATGATCTTGTTACAAGTGTGGAAGAATTAGTAACCCCATCTCATCCGGTAAACTAGTATCGAGTCATTTTTAGCTGGTGGTGAAGAGAAGAAGGACAATTTCAGGACGCCAATAGATAAAAAAAGGTGATTCTGACAAAAAAATATTTTTATGCATGAGCGTTTAGGGCTGAGAATGTCCTAGTTGTTTCCATCATTGTTCTAAGGTTCTATTTTTACGCATATTGGGGTCTTAATCTCCTCAAGGGCTCCCACAAAGGAGATTCCTCATTGGTGGTTAGGACCAATGCTGAGGATCAAAGGATGGTTAGCAGGTGTGAGCTAAGAATAAGATCTAATTATAGACAGATATAAGCAACTAGCAGAATAACAAATTTAAATAACATAATAGGACAATAGAGTAGTAATGGCCGAATAACAATTTTAATTACCATTTTAAAAGCCTATTGATGTTAACATGACATGTGGTGTCAATGGAAGGATCATATGGCCACGAGTAATTCAGAAATAAAAGAGAGAGGTAGTTTGATCCTCTGGTTTTAGGAGGTTTGAAAGGGGCCTGATATACACTAGATATGGGGATATGTATAGGTGGATATTAGGATTCAACATTTTAGACAGAACCTTCTGTAACAGGAGGTGGATCACCCTAATGTTCCATGTGTGTGGGTGCATAAATCGAGACAATTTGCCGCATGGCATGTGGCAGAGGACTTGGATCCGTCAGGTGTACCAGTTAGATAAAACTAGCTTCTTGATTCTCTAGTGATTTCAAGAATGTTTTGGAGAAAATGAAAGAAATTTGTAGAGAGAGATAATTCAACATTATCTCTTACATTTATCCAGAGAACATCATTAAACATATGTGGGAAAAAGAAATATTTTATTAAGAATAATTCAACCTGAAAACCTATGAATTAGAGCTTATAGAAAGTAGAATTGGAGAGCAAATTACACTTTGGGTTTGAAAAGAAGGTTTCTTTATAGAAAACCCTGAACTAGGCAAAAGTGGGTGAAAATTACTATAATATGCAATAAATTGAGAAAAACTACTAAATGTGGAAAATGTGATTAGCTAGAGAAATAACATTAATCATGAATTGATGCTAAGTGAGAAAAAATGGGCTGCCAACCGTTTGCCCCTCTCAAGGAAAAGTTTGAGCTAAGAGTGAGAACCACGAACTTGAGCTAAGTCTGACCCCCTTAGAAAAGGCTAAAAAAGTTGGACTTATCAAGGATGATCTGAAAAACCTTATTGAGGGTGGAAAGCGTAAGTGATGGATTTTCCTTCTAAAAAGGAATTGATGAAATAAGAATTAATAAAAAAATAAAAATGGATATAAATGATACTTCCAGAGTAAGGGTAGCATCTAGCCAAGACACTTAACTATGTCTGACCAATTTTCTAGATTCCTATAACATTAAGATGAGCTATTTGAGCCGTGAAAGTGACTCACATTTCTTTGGTTCTTAAATCAATATATGTCTAGATCATGGGGAAGTCCCCCTGCGTATGTTATTTTATTGATAGAAGGGAAAAACCCCTCTCCTATAAATAGGATAAGGGGGAAGAATACATACTCAAGACAAACCTTAATGGGTCAAAAAACACTTGAACCCAAATTATAATTAAACACAACAACTAAGTAACAAAATATACTATCTAACACTCTCCCTCAAGATGGAACTTGGGTTATCTAGTCAAATTACAAATAGACAAAAATACTAAAGAAAAATAATAAAAGATAAACCAATCCCATACAAGAATCTTCTCCCCCTCAAATCGATAATCTCAAAGTGGGTACGCAAGCAGGTAGAATGAGCTTCTTGAATCACTATGAAGTGGCATCTGGAGTAGAAGTAGACAAAAATAGGTAGGCATCAAGGTCTTTGTCTCAGTCTATCATCATCCAAAAGTAGATCAGAGTGTTGAAACACAAGATTAGAGAGTGATGGAACAAGGAAGCAGTAGTCAACATGTGTACAAAGCATAGACAAGAAAAGAGTCAACATATGAAAGACACAACCAAGTCAGAAAGTGTATGCACATAGTAGCATAAACTTAACAACATAGCCGAATAAAAGACCAATGCACACACATAACAAGCAACAAAAACTCCAAAATGAACAAAAGTAGCAGAAATGTATGAAGCTCCATAGTATGCAAGTCTACTACAAAAAAATTCATTATCTCCTCTCATAATATATTTTCCATCATAGTAGAAGAAGTAATAGTCTAGAAAGTGGTAGGTCATAGTCCTTAGAAAGTGTTGGGTCACAACAATAATACCAGTCAACATTCCATGTCACTGACAAAGACTCAACATGCAAAAAGAGCACAGAAAATAGACATTACACAAGCACAAAGCAATGGAAAATGTGCTAATAATAGCAGAAATAGCAAGAATAATGTTGTCAGATAGAAAAAGCTATAAAAAATAGCAAAAATGAGGTAGAAAACTTCATAGAAACATGCAAGGTAGATTATTAAACAGGCTATCCACAAGGTAGGAAGATAAATAATAACAACAAAAAGGTCCACATAGTAGCAAAAGGAACATCATATAGTATCAACAAAAGTAGCATGAAGATCCATAGAGAAGAAAAATTAAATTCTCCTTCTTTCCTACATCTCATATCTTCCCTCTACTCATCATCCTATATTATCCCCCTCACACCAACCACAAAGAGTGTCAAGAGGGTGGTTGGGTGGAGAGTAGAAAACAATTTTAGAAGTAGTGTTTATGTAGGAAAATATGTGGAGGAGGTAACTGACAACTCAAGTCAATAAACAACATGACTGAATTACATAGACTCAGGTAGAAAAAAATGCAAATCTTCGTGTGACCAAAAAAGGAGGTTTGTCTGGTTGTTAGGGATAGTAAAAGCATTGAGGATATATGCAATTTGTATGTAGGGCTAGAAAAGGGGGTCAAGGAGAAAAAAGATATAAAATTGCTGGAAAAGAAAGATAAGTGTTGGTGATAAAGATAAAGATAGGGACTCTCCATGCATATAAGAATCCCCCATGTAATAATAGTCGTAGATGATGTAGCACACCAAGATGTAATAGTAGTAGCAGATAACACAACATGTTAGTGAAGAGACATAACGTGTTGCACAGTGGTAGATACAGTAGCAAAGTCATCTCCAGTAAGATGTAAGTGACATGCCGTGTCACAGGGTGATACGTTGTGTCACTTGAAAAATCTCGGGGTAGAAGCAGGGCAGATCATAGGTGACACGCTGTGTAGTGTAGGAGACACACTGTCACCAGACAGATTTTGCAAACCAAGTCACAAACGAAGCACAACTTTTCCTACACACCTTGTCAAACAAAGACACACTATATTAGTGGAAAAAAACAATAGAAAACCCATAGACATCAGAAAAGGGTGGATAAATCCTTTTGGATCTCCATAATAGCAATATAGGGATAATAAGTTCCCAATATTAGCAGATAAAGGAGATCTTTATCCAAAATTTGGGAGAAAATCTCAATAGAGGTGGCATGGATGATAGAGGTGGTATAGGTGATGGTAGTGTAGATCTATAGCAATGTAGATGGTGATGCTAAATAGGGTAGCACTGGAGGCTATAAAAGCAACAAATCATGATAGGGGCATGGTGACCCATGCAGAGCTAATAGCAACAACTTCAAGATGAAATTTAATTGAGACAGTTGTTTGAGAGTTTGCAGACGTGTTTCCTGAGGAGTTTCCTGGTGTTCCTCCACCCCGAGAGATTGATTTCGAGATCAATCTAGTTCCTGGAACACAGCCAGTTGCACAGTCAGCGTATAGGATGGCTCCAACAGAGATGGAAAAGTTGAAGAAGCAGTTGCAACAGTTGTTGGACAAAGGTTTTATCTGACCGAGTATGTCGTCGTGGGGTGCTCCTGTGTTGTTCGTTAAGAAGAAGGATGGTTTGATGTGGTTGTGTATAGATTACCAGCAGTTGAACAAGGTCACGATCAAGAATAAGTACCTGTTGCCGAGGATAGATGATCTGTTCGATCAGTTGCGTAGTGCTATAGTGTTTTCGAAGATCGATCTACGGTTTGGATATCATCAGTTGAGGATAAAGGCAGATGACATACCAAAGTCAGCTTTCAGGATGAGGTATGGTCATTTTGAGTTCGTGGTTATGCCGTTTGGGTTAACCAATGCACCTGTTTCTTTCATGGACCTGATGAATAGAGTGTTTTGTCTGTTCTTAGATTAGTTTGTTGTAGTCTTTATAGATGACATCTTGATCTATAGTCAAGACAGGCTAGAGCATGAGCAACATCTTCGTAGAGTGTTGACTCTTCTTCGTCAACATCAGTTGTATGCCAAGTTCAGTAAATGCGAGTTCTGGTTGGAAGAAGTGACTTTCTTGGGTCATGTGATATCTGCTGAAGGCGTCAAAGTAGATCTGAAGAAGGTGGAATCCATTGCGGATTGGGAACAACCGTAGACGCCAACAGAAGTTCGTAGTTTCCTTGGTTTGGCAGGATACTATCGGAGGTTTATCAAGGACTTCAGTGCAATCGCTTTACCGATGACGAAGTTGACCAGGAAGGACGTACCTTTTGTTTGGGATGATCGATGTCAGCAAGCTTTCTAGAGTTTGAAGGAGAAGCTGACCAGTGCTCCAGTGTTGACCTTTCCAGAGTCTGGGAAAGGCTATGTTGTTTTCTGTGATGCTTCCAAGAAAGGTTTAGGTTGCGTGTTGATGCAGGAAGATCATGTAGTTTCTTTTGCTTCACGACATCTCAAGAAGCATGAGGAGAACTACCCGACTCATGACTTGGAGTTGGCAGCAGTGGTTCATGCGTTAAAGATTTGGAGACACTATCTATATGGGGAAGTGTGTCGGATCTTTACGGATCATAAGAATCTGAAGTACATCTTTACGCAACAAGAGTTGAACATGCGACAACGACGATGGATGGAGTTGATCAATGATTACGACTGCACGATCGAGTATCATCCGGGTAAGGCGGACGTGGTAGCCGATGCACTTAGTAGAAAGTCTTCTTCTCTTTCTTCAAAGAAGGCACAGTTGAGTTCTCTGGTATGCCATAAGAGAGATATGTTTGTTTCTCTTCGACAGATAAATGTGCAGATGGAAGTTTCTTTATTGTCTGGTCTTTTTGCACAGATGCAAGTTAAGCCTACGTTGAGACAGCAGATCAAGGATGCACAACAGAGAGATGATGCGGTATAGTTGATCAGATCAGAGTTCGGCAGTGACAAGCGTGATGGGTTTCATGAGTCCGAGGATGGACTAGTTTGCTATCGTGATAGGATGGTGGTTCCAGATACTGATAATATGAGGGAGTTGGTGCTTGAGGAAGCACATACGTCGATGTATGTGATGCATCCAGGTGTCACCAAGATGTACCATAGTCTAAAGGACTTGTATTGGTGGCCCGGTTTGAAAAGAGATGTAGCCGAGTTTGTGAAACGATGTGCAGTGTGTCAGCAAGTGAAGGCTGAACATCAGAAGCCGGCAGGTACGTTGCAACCTTTGCCGATACCGCAATGGAAATGGGATCATATAAGCATGGATTTCGTAGTTGGTCTACCCCGGACAACTAGGAATCATGATTCCATTTGGGTGATAGTGGACAGATTGACGAAGTCTGCCCATTTTCTACCAGTGAAGATGACGTATACAGCTGAGAAACTAGCTCGAGTATATGTGGATGAGATAGTACGTTTGCATGGTGTGCCAGCAACAATAGTTTCTGACAGAGGTCCTCAGTTTACGAGTCATTTTTAAGAACAGTTGCACAGGGCATTGGGAACGCAGTTAAGGTTCAGTACAACCTTTCACCCGCAGACAGATGGACAGTCTGAGAGGACTATTCAGATTTTGGAAGATCTTCTTTGAGCTTGTGTTTTGCAGTTTCCAGGCAACTGGGATGCACATCTGAGTTTGATAGAGTTTGCCTACAATAACAGTTATAAGCGGAGCATTGACATGGCTCCTTATGAAGCCTTGTATGGAAGGAAGTGCAGATGTCCTTTGTGTTGGTATGAATCAGGTGAGTATCAGCTTTTGGGTCTTGAGTTAGTACAGCAGATGATAGATAAGATCAAAGTGGTACAACAATAGTTGAAAGTGGCACAGGTCAGGCAGAAGTCTTATGCAGACAATCGCCGACGACCTTTGGAGTTCCAGGTGGGAGACAAAGTATATCTTAAAGTCTCGCCGTGGAAAGGTGTGTTAAGGTTTGGACGGAAGGGTAAGTTAGCTACCAGATATATGGGGCCTTACTCAGTCATAGCACGTGTTGGCAAGGTAGCTTACGAGTTGGAGTTGCCTCCACAGTTGCATAGGTTGCACCCAGTGTTTCATATCAGTATGTTGAAGAAAAGTCATTCAGATTCAGGTACAGTGATACAGCCCATTGAGGTTGAGCTTGACGCAGATGCGACCTACAAGGAAGGTCCTGTGGCGATCCTTGACAGAAGGGTCAAGAAGCTGAAGAGGAAGGACCTGGTTCTTGTGAAGGTTCTTTGGCAGCGTCGTGGCGTTGAGGAAGCCACATGGGAGCTTGAGGAAGAGATGAGGAGGAAGTATCCCTCGCTTTTCTCTTCGGATTTCGGGGACGAAATCCCTTAAAGAGGGTTAGCTTGTAAGGACCCTGACCTGCGTTTAGGGTTTACCCTGTTTGTTTTGCTTAACCTTGGTGGTTTGATGCTTACTAATCACCTCTAAGTGGTGATTAGGGTTTGGTTGTGCTTTGTTGAGAGTTCGAGGGGCTGCTTGCAAATAACCCAATTTTAGGGTTTTGTGTGCAAGTTTGCCATCTTGTGAGATGTTTTCCCTTCTTTGCTTCCTCTAGGGTTGAGAGGAAGGCTTGGGCTTGTTGTTTGAGTTTCTTGGGCCTTGTTTGAGCTTGTTTGGGCCTTGGGATGCTTTGTTTGGGCTTGCTTGAGCCTTGTGTCGGCCAAGACTTGTTTGTGTCATCTAAGGTAAAGCTTGTGTCGCCCAACATGGTGGTGTGTCGCCAGCAGAGCTGATGCATGTGTCGCCCATGTTGCTTGGTCTTGTTTGGTGGACACTTGGTGCACATCTTTGACAAGTGTCTCATCGTTTGCTAGAGTGTTGGCTTGAACCCTAGGACAAGTGTCCCTTGGGTGGACGACACTTAGCATAGGTCTACCTTGTTTTCTCCTCCCTTCCCTTCTATATAGGTGGCTCTTTCCCTTGCCTTAGCTTCCTTTGATCTTTTGGTCTCCCCTCCACCTTGAGTGCATGACACTCCTCTCCTTTCCTTGTGTGTTGGCCGATACACTCTCTTGGAGTTGAAGTGGTGGCCGATACACCCTCTTGGATCAGCTTTGGTAGACGATATCCCTTGGAGCTTGAAGTGCTTCTTCTTCCTTGGAGCTTGGAGCTTAAGGCGGGTTGCATAGCTTCTAACCCTAACTCCTTTTTCTCTAGTTATGATCTTGTTGCATGTTAGTAGCTTAGCTTAGTTCCTTGCTTTTGTACCTTGCCTGTGTACCTTTGGTAGCCGATCCCCCTCTGGGGTTTAGGGTTCCTTTGTGCTCCTTACTTTCTAGGGTTTGTGCTTCCTTGTGCTGGAGGTAGGTGATGACCCCTGTTGGGTGACATGAGGTCTTGTGTTGGGCGACATGGAGGGTGTCCTTGTGTTGGGCGACAGGGTGAGCTAGTGTGAGTATTGGCCGACATAGTGACCCTTGATGGTCGATATGGTCCTTGTTATGAGCAACACCTTATTTCTTGTGATGGATGATCGCCTAAGTATGGCAGGATGGTCTGTTGGTGTTGGACGATATCCCTGCCCTTGTGATGGGCGATAGGGTGCGCTAGAGTAGGGTTGGCTGATATGGTGGTGGTGGACGACATGATGGTCTTCTTGTGATGAGTGATATCCTTGTTCTTGATGGACGTTAGACCATGTGTAACATGGTGATCCTTGTGGTGGTTCTCGTGGTGGACGACAAGGCTAAGTATGGTACGCGTGCTTGGGGTTGGACGAGAGGCAAGTATGGTGATCGGGCGATACACCTTGTGGTGTGACGACCGATAGACTGAGTGGTGCCGGGTGTCACGCCCCTCTCCTTGGGATGGTGTCGGCCGATAGACCTGGTTTGTTGGTAGCATGTTTCGTGGAAGTCTGCTCTCTCTCCTGGTCGTTACAAGCGTAGTGACCTGGCCATCTTGGTAGGAGCATCGGGCGATGTGGACAAGCTGTATCGGGCGTTGCCCGATGAGCATGGGACGCCCGACCCCCCCCCTTGACGCACGTGGGTTAGTAGTTGTGGTAGCAATGTAGCGTTGTTGCATTCCTTTGTGCTAGCCGTTGTGAGCTATGTATGGGTGAGGGTTATGTTGAGAAGTAGTGACGGGCGATAGGGCTGGGTGTGACGGGCGTCGCGCCCTTGGTTTGGTGTGTGTCGGCCGATGGGCCTTGATGGGTGTTATCGAGGGTTGTATGATCCTATAGTGACAATCCCTTGTGTTTTGAAAGTGGTTAGTTATGCACCAATAAATGATGGTGGTGTCTGATTAGTAATAACAACAATGATTATGATGTTTTGCAACAATAACATGCTAATGGTAATAATGATGCTAATAGTAGTATATGATGCTGATGAGGAAGGTAGTAGTAATGAAATGTATGAAGTTATCCTTATGTGTACCTGTTAATGATAATATTAAATGGTAGTTACACTAATGGTTGCTTAATGATAAAGATAATAATGATGATAGTGGATGGTGATAGTAAGACATTGGGAATATTAGTGTTTGTTATGTATACTCAACATGATATCTTACTTGATGTGAACATCTTGAATATTCATATAATTCTAAGATAATGATAAGTAGAGTAACTTGAATGACATTTCATGATAGTATCATATTCCTTATGTTGAAGCTATAATTATTGTGTACCCTAACCATGCAGGTGATGATTAGCCATGAAAAGGCTATGAGATATATGTAATGAGTAACATCACTTTGATAATTATTCTATGAGGTTGTATGTATGATGTGTTTGTCCCATGATGACAATGTGGGCCTTGAAAGGAAGTGGCAGTACATGAAGAGGGATTGAGATCCCATGGTACGTGATGATCCTCGAGATGGATCTGGATGGTTGGCAAGAGGCCAAGTGGTAACATGTGATGTTGGATCCTTGAGATGGATCAGGTTGATGTGTTTTCAATAATAATATAATGTTGTTTACTTTTTGTTATATCTTGCATGCTATACAACTTGGTTGAATCTTGCAATCCATCTAAAAGATACTAATTAATCACAGTGAAATCATATCATGTAGTTTTCCATGGCCATAGATCCATCATCGTCAGGACTTGGTGATGGTGAAACAGGTTCTCCTACGGGTTAACCTGGAAGCACATATTGTTGAATATGTGTAGGTTGGTCCTAGCCTGAAAATGAGGAGAAAAGAGTGTAACTTCAGTTGCAGACTCAGATACGTATATAGAGCATGGTGAACAGGGCCATGGCTCAGGATATGTGATGTGAAGAGCATGACTGCGTTCATGGCTCAGAGCACGGTGAACAGGCCTGTGGCTCAGTTTTACTAGCGCCGAGACCTGTACCAAGGCGGGCTAGAGTGAGGGTAGCCTATGGAGCTGACCCTGTAGCTTAGACTACTTCAGCATGTGACTGCGGTCCTGCTTGTGTTGTACTCATGTACTGAACGCGAGGTGGGAGGTCGTGGAGTCCGGCTCTTCCATTGACCTTGTATGGCACCGGCTTGGGTTTCGTAACCAAAGGTTGGATCTGAACGGTACGGTTCAAATCCTCAGGGCATAATAATATGTAACACAACCGTTAGTATTTATTTCTTAAGTTAAACGTGAAACATTGGTTGAGGCCTTGTTTGTGTAGCTAATTCTGTTATATCTGTAGTTACTTCTATATCCATCAGGTATGTGGTAATATGCTTTGTTCTGATAATCATATTACATAGCGATATATCTTATCTTGTCAATCATGTTCCCTCGAGAGATATCTGGTTATACGCTCTTATACAACTGGTAAGCTTGTCAGGAAGAATAGCTTTGCTTTATATAGACTGCTCTTGTTATACCTGTTATTAGTTACCTGCTGTTATAGTTTATCTTGTTGAGTTTCTGTAGTTGCGGTGGAGAGTTATGTTTCCCGCTGGGACAATTGTTCAATTGTCTCACTCCGCTGGTTTACACCCTTTTTAGGTGGTCGAGGTAGACGTGGTCGTGGTCGTGGTGTTGTGGACGAGCATCTTGACGAGCAGTAGAAGGCAAGCGATGAACATGCTGTTGTTTTGTAGTAGAGTCTAGAGTCATCCCTGTACTCTCAGGTCCTTGGCAGTGTTTTGACGATGTTTTACGTGAACAATCGATGACGTTTGTATATCCTGTCGTTGGCCGGATACGGGCCTTTATGTATATGAACAGGTGGTGAACTCATGTGATGAATGAACATCTGTTCCTGAGCTGTGGACACGTATCAGATCTCGTGTATGTGTATGTGTATATATGTGACATGCTTCCTTGTAGGATGAGGACTGGAAAGTGATAGTTTCACAGTTTATCAGTTTTCCACAATTGGTTTTAATTAACCCATGTTTTCGATAATCTTGGTTATGGTGTTTTCCACACGTTTTCGCGTAACACCTCGTTGTCTGTGTGATAATGGGATGTGTTGCCACAAGTTTTGGTATCAGAGCTTTAGGTTCGCTGAGTCTACAGGGATTTAGGACTAGGTTGAGTCTGTTCTTATGAGTTTTCTATGTTTTCTTACAAAATCTTCTGCCCTCAGCGGAAAAAAGACCAAGATGTCTGGAAACCATGAAGAACATGCTCCTGAGCTTAGTGATGCTGCATTGGTTGATGGAGCAGATAGACAAGCACATGGAGATCGGGTGCCTGAGGTTCCCCAATTTAACCCAGCCATACTTGAACATCCTGCTTACCAACAGCTTATGGGGCAGTTAATGGCTATGATGAATCTCATGGTTGAGCGATTACCAGTGCCTCCTCCGCGAGCATAGGTTCCCCATGGAGAAGCATCAGGTATTGGGAAGACCTTCGAGCAGATTCGCCGAGTCGGAGCTTCGGATTATGCTAGAACGGCTGATCCAGCGGATGCAGATCTGTGGCTGACAAGTCTCGAGAAGGATTTTCGGATCCTTGCCATCCCTGAAGCAGACAAGGTAAAGCACGTTGTCTACCTTCTAAAAGGTAGTGCTGGTCACTGGTGGACCATCGAAGAAGAGAAGCGGCCTGGTGAGGTGATCTGTTGGGAAGTGTTTCGACGTGAGTTCGTCACCAGATACTTTCCGAAGACGTACCTGGATGAGAAGATCAGTCAGTTTGAGAAGTTGTGACAAGGAACGATGAACTTCACCGAGTACGAGGCCAAGTTTATGGATCTGTTGAGGTTCTATCCTCACATGGCGGCAACAGATGAGGAACAAATCAGACGTTTCGAGAAGGGTTTGAGTGCTAAGTTGACAACCCCGGTGTCTGCGTTGGAGAACCGAGAACGGTTTGCTACGTTCGTGGAATCAGTTCGACGGATCGAGAGGACAGTAAGGGAGAAAAGAGAGTCTATGTCCCTTAAAAGACCTACTTAGTTTCAAGGACGTAGGTTTGGTGGCTTTAAGAAGCCCAGGTTTTCAGCACCGTCAGCGATGAGAAGCTCTGGTGTACCATCTCAGTGGTCTCCGAGTAAGGGGAAAGGTTATGTTTCTTCACCGTCTAAGGCGCACAGTTCAACTTCTGTGGCAGTAACAGGGCCAGCTAGGCCACGGTTTGAGGACAAGGCATGTCATCTTTGTGGACAGGTCGGGCATTGGAAGTCCAATTGCCCGAATAGAGACGTTGAAGTGACGCAGCAGCTGAGACAGAGTTTTATGAGGTCAGAGAGACCACAGGCCAGTGGTAGCTAAGGACGAGGACGCGATCAAGCGTCTCAAGCTGGATCGTCTGCTCAGGGAAGCAGAGGTCGTGGACAGCAAGCAACGGCTCGATTCTATGCCATGAGTCAGCCGGAGGCGATAGTCAACCCGCGAGTGGTGACAGGTCAGATGGAGTTATTTCATTCTGATATGTCTTCTTCTTGCTTTATATCTGTTTTGGTTGACACGGGTGCTACACACTCTTTTATCACCTATAGTATGATTGAAACCTGTCGTTTACCTATTAGCTGTAAGAAGGATAGCTTGTTGTTAGAAACCCCTCTTGATGGTTCCTCTTTGCTTCGAGAAGAGTGTCCATCTTGTGTCTTGTCTTTCTCAGGACATCGCATCCAGGTGGATCTTATACCACATGATATGCATGGTTTCGATGTTATCCTTGGGATGGATACCTTAGAGAGTTATAGGATTGTTTTGGACTGTGGTTCCAAGTAGGCAGTGTTCGATGTTTCTGGAGAGAAGTGGATCTTCCAGGGAGATAGGAAGATTCTTCCAACGTGTTTGGTATCAGCTATGGTGGCAGATAAGTTGTTACGACAAGGATGTGAGGCGTTCCTAGCTCACGTGGTGGATACCGTTGTGGTTACCAAGGCGAAAGGTCCTAGTCTAGAGGAGGTGTCAGTTGTTCGAGAGTTTGCAGACGTGTTTCCTGAGGAGTTTCCTGGTGTTCCTCCACCCCGAGAGATTGATTTCAAGATCAATCTGGTTCCTGGAACACATCTAGTTGCACAGTCATCATATAGGATGGCTCCAGCAGAGATGGCAGAGTTGAAGAAGCAGTTTCAAGAGTTGTTGGACAAAGGTTTTATCCGATCGAGTACGTCGTCGTGGGGTGCTCCCGTGTTGTTCGTTAAGAAGAAGGATGGTTCGATGCGGTTGTGTATAGATTACCGGCAGTTGAACAAGGTCACGATCAAGAATAAGTACCCGTTGCCGAGGATAGATGATCTGTTCGATCAGTTGCGTAGTGCTATAGTGTTTTCGAAGATCGATCTACGGTCTGGATATCATCAGTTGAGGATAAAGGCGGATGACATACCAAAGTCATCTTTCAGGATGAGGTATGGTCATTTTGAGTTTGTGGTTATGCCATTTGGGTTAACCAATGCACCTGTTGCTTTCATGGACCTGATGAATGGAGTGTTCCGTCCGTTCTTAGATCAGTTTGTTGTAGTCTTTATAGATGACATCTTGATCTATAGTCGGGACAGGCTAGAGCATGAGCAACATCTTCGTAGAGTGTTGACTCTTCTTCGTCAACATCAGTTGTATGCCAAGTTCAGTAAATGCGAGTTCTGGTTGGAAGAAGTGACTTTCTTGGGTCATGTGATATCTGCTGAAGGTGTCAAAGTAGATCTGAAGAAGGTGGAATCCGTTGTGGAATGGGAACAACCGAAGACACCGACAGAAGTTTGTAGTTTCCTTGGTTTGGCAGGATACTATCAGAGGTTTATCAAGGACTTCACTGCAATAGCTTTACCGATGACGAAGTTGACCAGGAAGGACGTACCTTTTGTTTGGGATGATCGATGTCAGCAAGCTTTCCAGAGTTTGAAGGAGAAGCTGACCAGTGCTCCAGTGTTGACCTTGCCAGAGTCTGGGAAAGGCTATGTTGTTTTCTGTGATGCTTCCAAGAAAGGTTTAGGTTGCGTGTTGATGCAGGAAGATCATGTAGTTTCTTTTGCTTCGCGACAGCTCAAGAAGCATGAGGAGAACTACCCGACTCATGACTTGGAGTTGGCAGCAGTGGTTCATGCGTTAAAGATTTGGAGACACTATCTGTATGGGGAAGTGTGTCAGATCTTTACGGATCATAAGAATCTGAAGTACATCTTTACGCAGTAAGAGTTGAACATTCGACAACGATGATGGATGGAGTTGATCAATGATTACGACTGCACAATCGAGTATCATCCGGGTAAGGCGAACGTGGTAGCCGATGCGCTTAGCAGAAAGTCTTCTTCTCTTTCTTCAAAGAAGGCACAGTTGAGTTCTCTGGTATGCCATAAGCGAGATACGTTTGTTTCTCTTTGACAGATGAATGTGCAGATGGAAGTTTCTTTGTTGTCTGGTCTTTTCGCACAGATGCAAGTTAAGCCTACGTTGAGACAGCAGATCAAGGATGCACAACATACAGATGATGTGGTACAATTGATCAGATCAGAGTTCGGCAGCGACAAGCGTGATGGGTTTCATGAGTCCGAGGATGGACTAGTTTGCTATCGTGATAGGATGGTGGTTCCAGATACTGATAATCTGAGGGAGTTGGTGCTTGAGGAAGCACATACGTTGATGTATGCGATGCATCCAAGTGTCACCAAGATGTACCATAGTCTAAAGGACTTGTATTGGTGGCCCGGTTTGAAAAGAGATGTAGCCGAGTTCGTGAAAAGATGTGCGGTGTGTCAGCAAGTGAAGGCTGAACATCAGAAGTCGGCAGGTACGTTGCAACCTTTTCCGATACCGCAGTGGAAATGGGATCATATAAGCATGGATTTCATAGTTGGTCTACCCCAGACAACTAGGAATCATGATTCCATTTGGGTGATAGTGGACAGATTGATGAAGTCTGCCCATTTTCTACCAGTGAAGATGACGTATACAGCTGAGAAACTAGCTCGAGTATATGTGGATGAGATAGTACATTTGCATGGTGTGCCAGCAATGATAGTTTCTGACAGAGGTCCTTAGTTTATGAGTCATTTTTGGGAACATTTGCACAGGGCGTTGGGAACGCAGTTAAGGTTCAGTACAACCTTTCACCCGCAAACAGATGGACAATCTGAGAGGACTATTCAGATTTTGGAAGATCTTCTTCGAGCTTGTGTTTTGCAGTTTCTAGGCAACTGGGATGTACATCTGATTTTGATAGAGTTTGCCTACAATAACAGTTATCAGCGGAGCATTGACATGGCTCCTTATGAAGCCTTGTATTGAAGGAAGTGCAGATCTCCTTTGTGTTGGTATGAATCAGGTGAGTATCAGCTTTTGGGTCCTGAGTTAGTACAACAGACGATAGATAAGATCAAAGTGATACAACAACAGTTGAAAGTGGCACATGACAGGTAGAAGTCTTATGCAGACAATCGCTGATGACCTTTGGAGTTCCAGGAGGGAGACAGAGTATATCTTAAAGTCTCGCCGTGGAAAGGTGTGTTAAGGTTTGGATGGAAGGGTAAGTTAGCTCCCAGATATATGGGGCCTTACTCAGTCATAGCACGTGTTGGAAAGGTAGCTTACGAGTTGGAGTTGCCTCCAGAGTTGCACAGGTTGCACCCAGTGTTTCATATCAGTATGTTGAAGAAAAGTCATCCGGATTCAGGTACAGTGATACAACCCGTTGAGGTTGATCTTGACGCAGATGTGACCTACGAGGAAGGTCCTATGGCGATCCATGATAGAAGGGTCAAGAAGCTGAAGAGGAAGGACCTGGTTCTTGTGAAGGTTCTTTGGCAGCATCGTGGCATTGAGGAAGCCACATGGGAGCTTGAGGAAGAGATGAGGAGGAAGTATCCCTCGCTTTTCTCTTCAGATTTCGGGGACGAAATCCCTTAAAGGGGGTTAGCTTGTAAGGACCCTGACCTGCGTTTAGGGTTTACCCTGTTTGTTTTGCTTAACCTTGGTGGTTTGATGCTTACTAATCACCTCGAAGTGGTGATTAGGGTTTGGTTGTGCTTTGTTGAGAGTTCGAGGGGCTTCTTGCAAATAACCCAAGTTTAGGGTTTTGTGTGAAAGTTTGCCATCTTGTGAGATGTTTTCCCCTCTTTGCTTCCTCTAGGGTTGAGAGGAAGGCTTGGGCTTGTTGTTTGAGTTTCTTGGGCCTTGTTTGAGCTTGTTTGGGCCTTGGGATGCTTTGTTTGGGCTTGCTTGAGCCTTGTGTCGGCCAAGACTTGTTTGTGTAATCCAAGGTGAAGCTTGTGTTGCCCAACATGGTGGTGTGTCACCCAGCAGAGCTGATGCATGTGTCGCCCATGTTGCTTGGTCTTGTTTGGTGGACACTTGGTGCACATCTTTGACAAGTGTCTCATCGTTTGCTAGAGGGTTGGCTTGAACCCTAGGACAAGTGTCCCTTGGGTGGACGACACTTAGCATAGGTCTACCTTGTTTTCTCCTCCCTTCCCTTCTATATAGGTGGCCCTTTCCCTTGCCTTAGCTTCCTTTGATCTTTTGGTCTCCCCTCCAACTTGAGTGCACGACACTCCTCTCCTTTCCTTGTGTGTTGGCCGATCCACTCTCTTGGAGTTGAAGTGGTGGCCGATACACCCTCTTGGATCAGCTTTGGTAGACGATATCCCTTGGAGCTTGAAGTGCTTCTTCTTCCTTGGAGCTTGGAGCTTAAGGCGGGTTGCATAGCTTTTAACCCTAACTCCTTTATCTCTAGTTATGATCTTGTTGCATGTTAGTAGCTTAGCTTAGTTCCTTGCTTTTGTACCTTGCTTGTGTACCTTTGGTAGCCGATCCCCCTCTGGGGTTTAGGGTTCCTTTGTGCACCTTGCTTTCTAGGGTTTGTGCTTCCTTGTGCTAGAGGTAGGTGATGACCCCTGTTGGGCGACATGAGGTCTTGTGTTGGGCGACATGGAGGGTGTCCTTGTGTTGGGCGACAGGGTGAGCTAGTGTGAGTGTTGGCCGACATAGTGACCCTTGATGGTCGATATGGTCCTTGTGATGAGCAACACCTTATTTCTTGTGATGGACGATCGACTAAGTATGGCAAGATGGTTTGTTGGAGTTGGACAATATCCCTGCCCTTGTGATGGGCGATAGGGTGCGCTAGAGTAGGGTTGGCCGATATGGTGATGGTGGATGGCATGTTGGTCTTCTTTTGATGAGAGATATCCTTGTTCTTGATGGATGTTAGACCATGTGTAACATGGTGATCCTTGTGGTGGTTCTCGTGGGGGACGACAGGGATAAGTATGGTACGCGTGCTTGGGGTTGGACGAGAGGCAAGTATGGTGATCGGGCGATACACCTTGTGGTGTGACGGCCGATAGGCTGAGTGGTGTCGGGCGTCACGCCCCTCTCCTTGGGATGGTGTCGGCCGATAGACCTGGTTTGTTGGTAGCACATTTTGTGGAAGTCTGCTCTCTCTCCTGGTCGTTACAAGCATAGTGACCTGGCCGTCTTGGTAGGAGCATCGGGCGATGTGGACAAGCTGTATCGGGCGTTGCCCGATGAGCATGGGATGCCCGACACCCCCCTTGATGCGTGCGGGTTAGTAGTTGCGGTAGCAACGCAACGTTGCTGCATTCCTTTGTGCTAGCCGTTGTGAGCTATGTATGGGTGAGGGTTATGGTGAGGAGTAGTGACGGCCGATAGGGCTGGGTGTGACGGGCGTCGCGCCCTTGGTTTGGTGTGTGTCGGCCGATGGGTCTTGATGGGTGTTAGCGAGGGTTGTATGATCCTATAGTGATGATCCCTTGTGTTTTGAAAGTGGTTAGTTATGCACCAATAAACGATGGTGGTGTCTGATTAGTAATAACAATAATAATTATGATGCTTTGCAACAATAACATGCTAATGGTAATAATGATGCTAATAGTAGTATATGATGATGATGAGGAAGGTAGTAGTAATGACATGTATGAAGTTATCCTTATGTCTACCTGTTAATGATAATATTAAATGATAGTTACACTAATGGTTGCTTAATGATAAAAATAATAATGATGATAGTGGATGGTGACAGTAAGACATTGGGAATATTAGTGTTTGTTCTGTATACTCAACATGATATCTTACTTGATGTGAACATCTTGATTATTCATATAATTCTGAGATAATGATAAGTAGAGTAACCCTTATGTTGAAGCTATAATTATTGTGTACCCTAACCATGCAGGTGATGATTAGCCCTGAAAAGGCTATGAGATATATGTAATGAGTAACATCACTTTGATAATTATTCTATGAGGTTGTATGTATGATGTGTTTGTCCCATGATGACAATGTGGGCCTTGAAAGGCAGTGGCAGTACATGAAGAGGGATTGAGATCCCATGGTACGTGATGATCCTCGAGATGGATCTGGATGGTTGGCAAGAGGCCAAGTGGTAACATGTGATGTTGGATCCTTGAGATGGATCAGGTTGATGTGTTTTCAATAATAATATAATGTTGTTTACTTTCTGTTATATCTTGCATGTTATACAACTTGGTTGAATCTTGCAATCCATCTAAAAGATACTAATTAATCACAGTGAAATCATATCATGTAGTTTGCCCTGGCCATAGATCCATCATCGTCAGGACTTGGTGATGGTGAAACAGGTTCTCCTATGGGTTAACCTGGAAGCGCATATTGTTGAATATGTGTAGGTTGCTCCTAGCCTGAAAATGAGGAGGAAAGAGTGTAACTTTAGTTGCAGACTCAGATACATATATAGAGCATGGTGAACAGGGCCATGGCTTAGGATATGTGATGTGAAGTGAATGACTGTGTTCATGGCTCAGAGCACGGTGAATAGGCCCGTGGCTCAGTTTTACTAGCGCCGAGACCTGTACCAAGGCGGGCTAGAGTGAGGGTAGCCTATGGAGCTGACCTTGTGGATTAGACCACTTCAGCATGTGACTGCGGTCCTGCTTGTGTTGTACTCATGTACTGACCGCGAGGTGGGAGGTCATGGAGTCCGGCTCTTCCATTGACCTTGTATGTCACCGGCTTGGGTTTCGTAACCGAAGGTTGGATCTGAACGGTACAGTTCAAATCCTCAGGGCATAATAATATGTAACACAGCTGTTAGTATTTACTGCTTAAGTTAAACGTGAAACATTGATTGAGGCCTTGTTTGTGTAGCTAATTCTGTTATATCTGCAGTTACTTCTATATCCATCAGGTATGTAGTAATATGCTTTGTTCTGATAATCATGTTACATAGCGATATATCTTATCTTGTCAATCATGTTCCCTTGAGAGATATCTAGTTATACGCTCTTATACAACTGGTAAGCTTGTCAGGAAGAATAGCTTTGCTTTATATAGACTGCTCTTGTTATACTTGTTATTAGTTACCTACTGTTATAGTTTATCTTGCTGAGGTTCTGTAGTTGTGGTGGGGAGTTATGTTTCCCGCTGGGACAATTGTTCAATTGTCTCACTCCGCTAGTTTACACCCTTTTTAGGTGGTCGAGGTAGACGTGGTTGTGGGGTTGCGGACGAGCAGCTTGACGAGCAGTAGAAGGCAAGCGATGAACATGCTGCTGTTTTGGATGTTTTGTAGTAGAGTCTAGAGTCATCCCTGTACTCTCAGGTCCTTGGCAGTATTTTGACGATGTTTTACGATGAACGATCGATGACGTTTGTATATCCTGTCGTTGGCCGGATATGGGCCTTTATGTATATGAACAGGTGGTGAACTCATGTGATGAATGAACAACTGTTCCTAAGCTGTGGACACGTATCAGATCTCGTGTATGTGTATATATGTGACATGCTTCCTTGCAGGATGAGGACTGGAAAGTGATAGTTTCACAGTTTATCAGTTTTCCACAATCGGTTTTAATTAACCCATGTTTTCAATAATCTGTAATTATGGTGTTTTCCGCACGTTTTTGCGTAACACCTCGTTTTCTGTGTGATAATGGGATGTGTTGCCACATGTTCCTCTACTAGTACATCATCCATTTCCCTATATTGTAAATGAGTGGTTATCCTTGACTCTCTATTCCTCACCTAATGTTGGAATGTTTGAGATTTTGATTTTTGAGTCATGATAAGGTTCTGAGAATTCCGTTCATTTTCATGTCATGATCTCAGATTGTCAAAAGAAGTAAAAAAACAATTTGATTCAATTTAAGGTCATCATTTAGATTCATAGAAAGATACACAAGTTGAAGTAGAGAATGGTCTAGTTTTAGGTGAAAGTATGGGATAGTAGTAAGAAGTGAAACTTAAGCTTTGAGTTGGTTCAATTTAAGGTCATTATTCGAGACCCAAATGATTGGAAGATAAGGAACATGGTTGGTCCAGTTTTAGGCCATGGTCTAGGACTCCAACAAGATTTGGAAATGTGAGCATGAGTTTGGTTTAGTTTTTGGGTTGTGATCCAAGACCCTAACAATATTTAGAAAATGAAGAATATAATTGGTTCAACTTTTAGGTCATAATCCAGGACCATGGATATATAAAAATGAGGCTTTGGTTGGTTTGGTTTAGGTCATGATTTGATACCCTAGAGATCTGATAAGATCAAATAATGAATTTTCTAGTTAAATAGAGGAATTTTAGATTTTTAAGCCATGATTTGGAATCTTTGTATTTTTGACATTCTTTTGGTACATTATTTGTATTTTTATAATTTTTCTATGAATTTGTGTGATATTTATAAGGTTCTGGAAATTCTACTAAAAATATGGGGACCTATTTTAAGTTTATGCAAAAGTTTTAATTATTAAAAGACACAAAATGAGAGGAGGGTTTGAGATCCCTTCCTATTTCTGCACTAGTGAAATGCAGCATCAACAACAACCTCCTCAGAGGTGACCAGAGGTTGCAGTCATAGTGAGGAGAGAGAAAGAGAGAGTTGATATTTTGTTGTGTTCTGTCAACCTTCTCCAACGTGTTGCAAGAAACAATTCTACAATAATGGTATAGATTTGAATCGTCCTCTCCTACAGTGTTTATGTACGGAATTCATCTACATTCATCTCAGTGTAAGTATAACATTCATTTTGGCACTGTAGTTTGTCCGTTTTGGCCCTCAATGGTGAAATCCAATTTTTGGCTTCTCGGGGTTCTTTGTAGTTTGGAGGTTGAAGATGACATGAATTCATGTTCTAATTGTAATTCAATTTATTTCAATATTTTGACATTTTTATGGTCCTGGTCGTCTGCTTGACTTGATTTTAATTGTTGTGAAAAGGTCATGCCATTGCCTTTGTACTTGTGTAGGTTGTGGCTTGTGAATGGCATCAGGAGGACCCTGTCATGGATGACCTAGATAGGGGAAATGATATATCTACAATATGCATCGTAGCTTCTTTTGTTGAGTTTGTGTCTGATATATGAAATCTCTATTCAATGTTTTCTCTAGGCATACATCATAGAGGTGTGAGTAGGATCGTTGGGGAACTACTCCCGACTGAATAGTTGAGAAGAAGTGTCTTATAGATCTTCCTCTATCATGTTGTTCTCGTTGTCCACTAAATGTTCTAGGTGCTCCCCCTCTAGAACATGAAGCCACAGAAAAACTTGCCCATCTAACTGGAGTCTGTCTTTGTGAAGGCTGAAACTATAATTGTGAACCTTGTTCTGAAATATACTGAAGTTTTGGGTAGTTTCTTTTTGCGTGTTCCATCTATCCATAATGATAGCACATTTGAGTAGCAACTCCCCAACACTATCCGGAGTGCATCCTACCACAGTTGTCACACATGGCTGCATCCTATCTTTGTGGGTCTGTCACTAACACAGATGATCCTGAAGACCTAGTTGGAGGTATCCACCTAGGCAATGTATTCCATCTACTAGAACTAGACCTTCCTCCACTCTATAAAGAACCAAATCCTTGTCTCCTAAAATAAGCAAGTCCTCATCCTATCTTGAAAAAGAAACCTCCACCCCCTTTGTATCCACCACTACTCTTTTCTTCTCTACTGAAGTCTCCAGATCTTTTCTTACTTTCAAACTACTTATCAGCATTAACTGACTCTTCTACACGTCTCTCTACTTCAACAAATTTCCAAAGTTATCTTTGTCTCTTTGATCAATGGATGATACTGTGTGACTAATCTTTGATCTTAACCCTTACTGAAATCTCTTGCACTTCTCTATGTCATATCGTACAAGTTACAGGTAGAAATTTTCCAACCTTGTGAAATGTGCCTCGAATTCACCAATTGTCATACTTCTTTGTCTGATATTCTCCAGTTGTTTAATCTTTTTTTTGGAAGTGGGTAAATATATTGCCAAAAAAGAGTGTATAGCAAGGCTATACTATACATGAGCTAGTCATAACAAAAAGTATACACTGGTTATCTTTACAAAAAAAACCCAGTATAATCTAGCTATAGGGTTTAGCCCTTTTGCGAGGCCTTTCTTTGACTTCATCATCGCTCCTAGGTCCCTTTCCACCTAGTGAAACACATCCAGGTTATCAGTTCTATTGTGGATTTCCATGTTCTTGACCATCCAAATGTTGAAGCAAACATTTGTGAGGCATAGACCGCCGAAGGCCAATTCATTCAAGTTGGCACATTTAGCTTTGATATGTTCCATTGTATTGTGTAGGCTGGTTGAACTGTACTATCCCCACCCATTCTTGATCCAAACCAGTGACCAGACGTGCTTCATCTTGTTGCACTCATGGAAGAGATGTTATGGCTCTCCTCTTCTTTGTAGAAACAACACTCTGGGTTTGCATTAATGCCCCATCTCCTCAGGCGGTCCTTTATTTAATCTTATCACTTAGAAAAGTAGGAGGAAAATACTTAAGGTGAAACTCATCCACAGATTCTTTTTAGGTCATCTTTGCATTCCTCCTTTTATCTTTTGCTTCCCGCCACCACAACTCAACATCTCCCTTGAGTAAATAGACCACATGATTGATTCACTTATCTTCTGATAACTCCATTAAGAAAAATACCTTTTCCAGTTTTCAAAGACACACCTCCGCCACAACTAGATCTATTGTTCCAGAGAATTAAGTTCCACCAAGATTATTCACTAGCTCATAGGATATCATCAGACCCTTACTAGAAGATGAAGACTTCCTATCCATTTTGTATTTTTCTTTTGTCTCCAAAAAAATAAGATACATCCTTGTTGCCTCATTATCTTCTCCACCTTGAGCTATTTCTCTAGAGTCAGGGCCATAATGTCTCTCAAGTTGTTCCTCACCATGTCCACATCCTCTTCCTTTCATTTGCATATACATAACAGAACACTTATGTTAGAAAATTACAGTTCAAAGAGGAAAGAATCATAATCCTATCGGTCTCTTATCACCCCTATCCAAAACCTAAATTCATTTTAGGTTCAACATATGCTCTGATACCAAAAAAGTTGACGCGACCCAAACCCACTAACTAGGGTTTGGGCCCACCAAGTAGGGATTAATACTAACCATCAACTTTTAATAACTTAATGAGAATCATGCATAATTTTTTATTTTCTTAGATATATAGTAACATCATTTAGTAGCTGACAATATCTCATTTAGACATAACATTAAGGATATAACAGAGTCTGACTACTACACATAAGAAAGAGTTCCACACTTAATATCCATCATGTACATTACATTACATTACAAAATTCTCTTTTCTCACTCTCTCATTCCCAGGATATATAGGAAGGATAAGAGGCCATCTATTTATTCTAACTACTCTTCTTTCAAGACCTATGTGCTATGCTTGATTAAAGTTGGATTTCATCTCCTCAGGAAGATCTAATCCTTTACTTGAAAATTTGTTCAGTAGGTTGGTGAGCTACTGGCTCAGTGAGTAGAGAATCAACATGTAACCAAGATATTTATGATGTTTAAAATTTATAGAACTTAAATGCAAGAAAGTAAGCATGACAGTTTAAGAAAACTATAATTCACTCATCATGGCAGTTAAATAGATACTGAACAGAATAAAAGGATAACCTAACTATTCACATGATTTTAAATCTATTTATTATTCTATTGGACCCGCATGACGTGTTCCACAACATGTGAAAGCATCACAACAATATACCATCTCACTGTACAAGACTTAGAAGCATGGTCGGGTTCGTAGGTCTATAATCTCAATACCACGTTTGCAGTTGACATCAGCATGTATGCCTCTCTACGACTAATGGGAGCGGTCAGATATCTCATACTCCACCTCTCAATGTGGGTACTCAGCCAGTGAGTCAAAGCAATCAGGCTTGTTGTGCACCAGTTGACCTACCGAATATGTCTACTGATCACCATAACTCATATCTCAGGTACTACCGACATCCTCAATTGGTGTTGGATACCAATCATTTAAGGAGTTTCCCTCATTGGCCTAGACCCCCACACCCCACAATGATGCGCTATGGCTTATCTCGACTTATGTGAGACCTCCAATCAGGAAGCACGGTTCCTCCTTACAACACATGCCTCTTGTGAGGATTCTATGATGTCTATGGTATCTAACATCTAGTGATATTTAGTTAATTTAACATGATTCATCGATGTCACTAGTAATTGCCCTATTATCATGTTTATGCATTCAACAATAAACACTGAAGTTATCTGACTAAATTTCATCTTTCAAAATTCGATCCTTTGACTATGGATTAGGGAAAAACCGACTTCCATGATGCCTCTAAATTCACCAATTTATCACCTGTCACACATAACATCTTACCACGAAATCTTTTAATATGATATCACACAACCAAATATACTTATATGCATCTTTAATACTAAAATTCATTGCACAATCTTAATAGATTTATCACAATCATCACAAAGTAAGATTCAATACTGAAAAGTTTATATTTCAAGTTATTATGTTGTAAATCAAGGTTAGAAGGTAATTTTCCACTCAAAGATCTTGTCTATAGTTACTGATCTTAACATCTTCACCAACCAAGCTTCGATCTTAGCTCCCACAAGTCTGAATCAAGGTCCAAGTAACCATTTATCATTCTAATACGTCTTTTAGTATGTTTCTCGACCCTAAATAAGGTATGTTGGAGGTTGAAGATGAAGAACATAGGTTAGCCCAAAACACTGGTCACTGGATCAGGTATTTTGAGCTAGTATAAATGAAGAGAAGGAAGAACCAACAGTGAAAACTACTTATCAAGTCGAATCTATGTCAAACCACTTGGATTTTCATCATTCTTCACGTTCTTCCCCATAAATTACCCTCCAGGTCATCCTTTCATTAAGAGAAGGGTCTGAGATGATAGAGGATCAAATTGTAGTTCTAACGTACTTTGTTTTATTGAAAATAGATATTTATAGACCAAGATATGATCATTTTATGATTAGTTGTCCTAGACGACATCTGTTGCAGTTTCTACTGGGCCTTTCAATCGCTACAAGGCCTTGCAATCACTACACTATTGCGGTCGCTACAAGGCCTTGTGGTCGGTACAAGGTCTTGCGGTCGCTACATGGTCTGTACATGTTACTAAAAAGGGCATAACTCTCTCATTTTAACTATGATTTGATTAATTCCTTTTGTGTTGGATTCATAATCGAATTCTCTAAATCCTAAAGTATTAGTTTGACAATATTATTAAAAAAAACTATTTATTTATTATTTCCTCCAATATCATTAATTCTCTTCTTGCATACATGTATGGGTTAATTCTATATCAACTCTAACTCAGATCTTTGTAGTATGCTTAAGTCATGATTATTAGTTGTCCAAATAAACCAAAGTTAATATAAAGCACAAGGTAATATATTACTAACAAAAGCAGAACAAGAATTAAGATTATCTTAAATCTCTAGAATTACCAGCAAAGCTAGAAGAGGGTTGTGATAGTTCTCCCCATCTAATAAAAATTTTATCTCAAAATTTCTAAAAGAGGAAAGGAAACTTGTTACACATATCTGACTCTACTTACCAAGTATCTTCTTATATACCATGATTCCTCCAAATAATCTTTACTAGGGGTATCTCTCATTTTTTAAGCTTTTGAAATCTACGGTCTAGAATTTGAATTGGTCCTTCAACATAAGTAATATCCTCTCTCAATTGTATAGGATCTGGGTCTATAATCCTTTATGTACCAGGGTGATACTTTTTTAACATAGATATATGAAACATATCATGTAAATTGGGTAACTCCATTGGAAAATCTAGTTTATACGCAACTGGTCCAATTCTTTGAATGATTGGACAGGGGCCCATGTATCTAGGAGTTAGTATGCCTTACTTTCCAAACCTACGCACACCTTTCCATGGTGAGACTTTCAAATAAACCTCATCTCCAACCTCAAATTGTAGTGTTCTATGCATTTTCTCTACATAACTTTTCTATCTATCCCGAGTAGCCCTCAACTATTCTCTGATCACAGATATATTTTATGTTGTTTCTTCCACCAATTCTGGACCTAGAATATGCCTTTCTCCAACTTCACACCAACAAATAGGAGATCTACACTTTCTCCCATATAGAGCTTCATAAGGAGACATTCCTAGACTCGAATGGTGACTATTGTTATAGGAAAACTCCATAAGACTGAGATTATCATCCCAACTGCCACTAACCTATAAAACACATGCTCTCAACATATGCTCAAGGGTCTGAATTGTCCTCTCTGATTGTCCATTTGTTTGAGGATGAAATGTTATATTAAACTTCAACTTTTTTCCCAAGGAATGTTTAAACGGATTCCAAAACCTAGATGTGAATTTGGGATCTCTATCAAATATTATAGAAACAGGTATCCCATGCAATCTGACTATCTCATCTATATAGACTTCAGCTAACTATGGCATATCCGAAGTTATCTTAACTGGTAGAAAGTGAGAAGACCTTGTTATCCTATATACTATTACCCATACATAGTCAATATCATGTGTTGTCCTAGGTAATCCAACCACAAAATCCATAGTGATATTCTCCTACTTCATTCAAGGATAGGAAGTGACTATAGAGTACCTATCGGCTTATGATGTTCAACCTTGACTTCTAGACATACACCACACTTAGCCACATACTGAGCCACATCCTTCTTCATACCTAACCACCAATATGATTCCTTTAGGTTTCTATTCATCTTTGTATTGTCTGGATGCATTGCATACATGAAAGAATGAGCTTCCTTAAGAATCTACTTCTTTAACTCAGTGTCATCTGGCACACACAATTTGTCATGTTGGTACAACAACCCATCATTTGAATATCGGAACTATGTTCTCTTTCCTTCTGTCATATCATGCATGATCTGTTGCAAATCCTTATCGTTTTGTTGGATTTCCTTGATCTGATCATAAAATGTAGGTCTAACATGCATATGTCCAATCAGTCCTCCTTGACCAGACACATTCATATCCAAATTTATCTCGCTCATCTTAACCAGCAAGTCTCTTTTTACACATGTCATAGTAAATATTTTTGCAGACGATGTTGACATCCTACTCATAGAATCTATTGCAACATTGTTCTTTCTAGGGTGGTAATCAATGATGACATCATAATCCTTTATAAGATCCAACCATATATGTTGCCTCAGATTGAGATCCCTTTGTGTGAAAATGTACTTCAGACTCTTATGATCAGTAAAGACCTGACATGATTCCCCATAGCAATTTTGATTCCATGTCTTCAGGGCATGTACTACTGCTGCCAACTCAAGATAATGTGTGGGATAGTTCTCTTCATTCTTCTTAAGCTATCTAGAAGCATAGGTTACCACTTTCCCTTCTTGCATAGAACACATCCCAAACCTCTCTGGGATGCATCACAGAATACCACATAATCTTTATCTGCCTCTGGTAATATTAAGATTGGTGTTGTGGTAAATTCTTCTTTAAAATTTGAAAATTGTTCTCACGTGTTTCAGACTAAACAAAAGTTGCATCCTTCCTTGTTAAGCATGTAAGAGGTGTTGCTATTGCACTGAAGCTCCTTATAAACCTACTGTAATATCCAACTAATCCCTGGAAACTTTTCATCTCAGTGGGGGTCATAGGTTGCTCCAACTGAAGAATAAATTCCACCTTCTTAGGGTCAACACTGACTCCTCCTAATATGACATGTCTAAGAAAAAATACTTCAGCAAACCAAAACTCACATTTGTTGAACTTAGCATAAAGTTAATGTTGCCTCAACAATTATAGGGCTATCCTTAGATGTTGATCATGTTGTTATGCATCTTTGGAATATATAAGAATATCATCTATAAACACTACTATGAACTGATCTGGAAATGGTCTAAAAACTCTATTCATCATGTCCATAAAGGTTGCAAGGGAATTTGTCAGTATAAAAGATATAACTACAAACTCATAATGCCCATATCTTATTCTGAATGTTGACTTAGGTACATCAGATGCCTTTATCATTAACTGATGATATCCTGATCTGATGTCGATCCTAAAAAAAGATCATTGTTTCACATAGTTGATCAAATAGGCCATCGATCCTAGGCAAAGGATATTTATTCTTAATGGTTATCTTATACAGTTGCCTATAGTCTATGTATAACCACATGGTTCCATCCTTCTTCTTCCCAAAAAGTACTAGAGACCCCAAGGTGATGTACTAGGTTGAATAAATCCTTTATTCAATAACTCTTGTAACTGGGTATTCGATTCCTTCAACTCTGCAGGTGCCATTCTATAGGAAGGTAAGGCTGGTAAAGCCGATATCTCAAAGTTTGTACTTGGTAAAGTTTGTATCTCAAAGTCGATATCTCTATCAGGTGGTAAACTTGATAACTCATCAGGAAAGATATTTGGAAACTCACATACTAATGGAACATTTACTATACTGACTATTCTTTTCTCCACCCTAGCATCCATCACATGTGTTAAAAATGCCTCACACCCTTTCTTATCATCTTATCAGCTACATCAACTAATACTATACATGTGGGCAAGACTTTCCTATCTCTGGTAAAGATAGATGAGAAACCACCTTAGTGAAGATAGCTTCTTTCTTCCAACAATCTAACTAGACATGATATGTCTCAAGGAAATCCATACCCAAAATAATTTGACAAAAGTCAATATCTAAGAGTATGAGATTAACTGTTATTGTATGCCCACTAAAACTCAACAGACATCCAGGACATACTTCTATAAAAACTGAGGATTCACCTAGTGGAACTTTTAACAATAACTCATAAGATAAATTTTGTATTAGAAGATTTAATCCACTAACTATCAATCTTTGAATGAAGGAATATGTCACACTAGGATCTATCAATATTGTAATAGAAATATTGTTAAAGAGAAGCATCTCACCTATCACAACTCTGAGCAAGACTACACCTTTAAATGGTGTCATTGAGAAGAAGTGTCTTGCAAATCTCCCTCTGCCATGTTGTCCTCATTGTCCACTATTGGTACTAGGTGCTCCCCCTCTAGAACTTGAGGCCACAAAAGAACTTGCCCCTCTAACTGGAGTTTGTGTCTGTGAAGGATGAAACTGTAATTGTGAACCTTGTTCTGAATTATCCTGAAGTTTTAGCCAGTCCCTTTTTATGTGTCCCATCTTTCCACAATGATAGCACATTTGAGTAGTGACTCTCCAACACTCTCTAGAGTGCATCCTACCACAGTTGTCACACATGGCTACATCCTGTCTTTGTGTGCCTCTCACAGACATTGATGATCCTGAAGACCTAGTTAGTGGTGTCCAACTTGGCAGTGTATTCCAACTATCAGAACTAGACCTTCCTCCACTCTGTGAAGAAGCATATCCTTATCTCCCAAAAAAATGAATTCCTCATCCTATCTTGGAAAAGAAACCTCTGCCTCCTCTATATCCACCACTACTCTATCCTCCTCTATTGAAGTCTCCAGATCTTTTCTTACTCTCAAACTACTTATCAACATTCACTGACTCTTCTGCACGTATCACTACTTCTAAAAGTTCCCCAAAACTTTCTCCGTCCCTTTGAAAAATGGTTGATACAGTGTGTCTAATCTATGATCTTAACCCTTGTTGAAATCTCCTCAACTTCTCTATGTCATCTGGTACAAGCTACGGGCAGAAATTTGCAAACCTTGTGAAATGTGCCTCAAATTCACCAACTGTCATACTTCCTTATCTGATATTCTCTTGTTGTTTAGAAGATGAAGACTTCCTATTCATCTTGTATTTTTCTTTTATCTCGAGAAAAATATGATACATCCTTGTTGCCTCATTATCTTCTCCACCTTGAGACATTGCTCAAGGTTCAGGGCCATAATGGCTCTTAGATTGTTCCGCACCATGTCCACATCATCTTCCTTCCATCTGCATATCCATAACAAAAAACATCTATTAGAAAATTATAGCTCAAAAGGGAAAGCATCCTAATCCTTTCGGTCTCTTATCACCCCTATCCCAAACCTAAACTCATTTTGGGCTCAACCTATGCTCTGATACTAAAAAAGATGACGCTACTCGAACCCACTAACTGAGGTTTGGGCCCGCCAAGTAGGGATTAATAATAACCATCATCTTTTAATCACTTAATGAGAACCAGTCACAACCTTTTCTTTTCTCATATGTATAGTAACATCATTCAACAACTAAAAATATCTTATTTAGACATAACATTAAGGATACAACAGAGTTCAACTACTACGCTTAAGAAAGAGTTTCGCACTTAATATACATCATGTACATTACATTACAAACTTCTCTTTTCTTACTCTCTCATTCCTAAGATCCATAGGAAGGATAAGAGACCATCTATCTATTCTAACTACTCTTCTTTCAAGACCTCTGTGGTACTCTTGATTAAAGATGTCTTCCATCTCCTCAGGAAGAGCTAATCCATTACTTGGAAATTTGTTTAGTAGGTTGGTGAGATAATTTCTCAGTGAGTAGAGAATCAATAGGTCTTATGATGTTTACAATTAATAGAATCTAAATGCAAGCATGTAAGCATGGTAGTTTAAAAAAATTACAATTCACTCATCATGGCAATTAAACACTTACTAAACAAAATAAAAGGATAACCTAACTATTCACCTTGTTTAAAATCCATTTATTATTCCACTTGACCCATATGAGGTGACAACATGTGAAAGTATCACAACAAGATAAGATCTCACTGTATAAGACTTAGAAGCATGCTCAGATTCCTAAGTCTTTAATCTCAATACCATATCTACAAATGGAATCAACACGTCTGCCTCTCAGTGACTAATGGGAGTGGTCAGATATCTCAGACTCCACCTCTCAACTTGGGTACTTAGACGGTGAGTCAAATCCCTTAGGTTTGTTGTTCACTAGTGGACCTATCGAAGATGTCCACTAATCTCCACAACTCATATCTCAGGTACCACCAACATCCCTAGTTGGTGTTGGATACTAATCATTTAAGGAATCCACCCTCACTGGCCTAGATCCCCACACCCCACAATGATGTCCTCTGGCTTACCTTGACCTATGTGAGACCTTCAGTCGGGAAGCACATGTGACAACCTGCTGTCATTAAGACAACAAGTGTACAATAAAACATGCGGAAATGATCATTAACAATGGATTACTAAAAATCATTAATTTTTTAAACCTTTTGCAAAGAGATCCATACACAGGAAAACTCTTTTATCAAGAACCAATTTATTTCATTTACATCCTGGTTCATGAGTACATATTCTTTACCATTCCTTCTTCAGGATTACAAGCATCATCTGCTCTATTAACAACTAAACACAGACATCATAAGAACCTCAAGGCATCAAGCCAAAACCTCAGATTGATTTATTAAAAACACTAGTTACTAACTCTGAGGACCTGAGAGTACAGAGACGACACATAGGACTTCTATCTACAAGACACGACAGATGATACACTTAACCTGAGCTGTCACTGCTGTTGCTGATGTTTTTCCTCTACAAGATATTCTCAGTCTCCTCTGTGCTTGTCCACCTAAAACAATGTTAGATCCCACGGGGGTGAGACAATTGTAATTGCCCCAGCGAGAGATATAACTCTCCACAAAAAAACATTATTATTGTAGTTTAATGATATAAAATTGGGTAGAGGATAAACATTTTAAAGCATTCTCTTCTTTTAAAGCATTGCAACTATTTATGATAGAATACTAGATCATCTATTCTCTTAATAAGGAATAGGAAGAACATGTATATCATTTATCCATCATATTATACCATCATGTCAAACTTCTCTTGTGACACTCATTATCTTGATATGTCACCCATGAGACATTCTTGTTTCAATCTATTGGCCTTAGCCAATCTACTAAACAGATATGAGATTATATCTCCCATGTACTCATATATCATTAATACAGGCATTGGATTATTACCAATCCTGTGTCATCATTATAGGCATTGGGTTATTACCAATCCTGTATCATCATTATATACATTGGGTTATTACCAATCCTGTGTCATCATTACAAGCATTGAGTTATTACCAATCCTGTGTTATCATTACAGGCATTGGGTTATTACCAAACATGTGTTATCATTACAGGCATTGTGATTTCCACCATAAAATCAAGGTGAAAGAAGGTAATGGACCTTACCTACAGGTTGGGGGTCATCCTCCTATTTCTCCTAAGCTCCCTTGGTCGTTTTGCAAGCAAAGAGTGAAAGTGGATTCGAAATTCCCCTTTCAAGCTATGGATAAATGAGCTTATATGCATTTTTATTAAAATTCATTTTAAGAGAGAGAAAGTAGGAGATAACTACTCCATTTCCTTGCCACTTGCCCCCTCCTATTCCTTGGGTATGAGGATATCTTCCTTGCCTCTTATTCCTCTCAATTATCCATGAATTAAAGAAAAACAAATTAAGCACCTTAACCCTTATAATAATATCCTAAAGTTAGTGGATGATTCTTTTCCTTTTAATAATGTGAGTGAGTTATCCACTTCCTTTAGATATTTCGTTGCCTTTGCAAGGCAAAAGGACGTACACACATAAGTATTTCAACCAACACAATTTTGTTTGAAGGTTACTTCCATTAATATAATTATTTTTGCATTAAATTGAAATAGGGCTTCAATTATGCTTAAATCTTGATTATTTTAATATCAAGATTCTCTCTCCTTCAAAGAGATACAAATGAGACACCCCTCTCATTTTATTTGATCTACATGATGCCAAGAAACATTAGGGACTCTGTAGAAGTGGTAGTTTGCATATTGAACCCTAGGTTTTGGGTAAATTACACATTACACCAAAACTAGGTTTTAATGCACAAACATTGCTTAATAAGCTCTTTCTTGGTGCTCAGCTTCCACAAGCCATACCTCTGCATCATTTTCATTCTCATGATGCTCAAACAGTTTGAGGAACATTTTATCATGTAACATTTGAAATTTAACCCCTCAACTTGGGTAATTTGCACTTTAGTCCAAAATAAGCAAACATTGCTTCAACATTATTCAAACAAGACCAAAATTGAAACAAAAGTTCCTCTTGAGCCTTAATTACTTTCCACAAGATAAAATTAAGGATCTAATTAACTTGATTAAACAAAACTTCCAGGGTTAGGGCATAACCCAGGTCAGGGATATTACAATGATAAACCCCTAACAAGGATTTCATCCCCGAAATCCTAGATAAAAGGAGACAAATATTATTCATTTGTTATATCATCAAGTCTCCACATAACATCTCATTGTTATGGAGACACCATAGAACTTTGATCAATACAAAGTTCTTCCACACAAAATTCTCATAGAATCAAACACACATGACACATACTCCACTGTCCTTTCATTATTGACTGTGGAGTTAATTCTGTGTCAGGTAACACTTTTTCTTATTTAAATAGAGGTTATTTGTTAATTTAATTTGATAAAATTTTACTACAATAATTTTACAATTATTCCTTCAAATAGTTCATTCTCATCAATGTTATGTTAATGCAAAGCATAAACCCCTAACATATGATGTCCATACTACATTAGGTAACTGGACTGATTCCACAGTTAACCATTCCAGGTAACCATCATAAAATAGCCTGATATTTCTCAGATACTAGAATACCTTACCTTGGTATCTAACACATGTGTTGATAACACATCACATCCTCATCTTCCTTTGGTCATTGTATAAATTTTCAACTATTCATGAGTCTTTTACTCTTGTTTCATCCTAGGTTCCTTGCTATTAGCATAAGAATTATAAAGATGATTATATATCATTATCTCTCAGCATCATAATCACCATGAATACTAGATATGGTATTCAAACCTTCAGTTCATCACTGAACATTGTTATCTCTTATCAAATAACTGTTACCTCTAGATCTGAGGACCATGGTATACATTATACTAAACATCTTCTTTTTGTTTATAAGTTGATTTATAATTATATCAAATTCCTCCGTATATCAATTAGAATGTGGTAGAAATATCCATGCCACGTCTCCTTATTGGTTAGGCTTCTTTGGATTGTTTCAGAATGATTACTTGATCAGAGTAATCAGAAAGATAACAATCTAGGTATGCCATACTTACCTTGCCTTCAATAAATGAATACCTGGCCAGGGTATTCAAGAGCTGATATTAGGTAGTATGCATTTATTTTATTTTATGTTTTCATCTCTTTAAATTTGATATACTCAATATCTCAGATTTTCTCTGAGTTCCTTTTTCATCTCTTCCCTTCCTTAATGAAGAAAGAGAAATTTCAAAACATAAAAAAGAATATTAAACTAAACACTAGTTTTCATCCTACTTATCTCTTCCTCATATCCTTAAAGGGTTATATAGATGAACTAAACAACACAACCTTTCTTATAGTAGAGAGTAGAGGATATTTGAAAATAAAAAGTTTCATCTTAAAATGTCTACCTCTCACAAGTTATCTAGTGTCTTGTTTGTTGGGTCACCTCATCACTTTCTATTTGGACATTGTCACCTTAGATGTCCTCTCTATCCACATCTATAGCAAGCTCGGAGCCTTTTAGGTGACTGCTGCTTGGGTGCACTACATTGTGGTTGAGTCAGTACTACTGAAATATTTGATTGTTTAGTACCATCAATTCCTTGTTCATGTGACTGTTTAGACTTCCTTTTAAGGTCTGTCTCATGTTTCTTTGTCAAAGACCCTTCTATCCTTTGAATTGACTCCAAAAATGTGGCAAACCTCTCTCTACTTTCTTGGACAGATGTCAGAATAGACATTTGAACATTGAGTCCCTTCTCAAAATGTCGAATCTTTTCTTCCTCAATAGTAGCCATTTGAGGAAAAAATCGCAAAAGTTCCATAAAATTGACCTCATATTCATTTATTGACATGGCTCCCTGTCGAATTTTCTCAAACTACGAGATCTTTTCATCTAATTATGTCCTTAGAAAATACTTATTGATGAATTCTCGATGAAATTCCTCCCAATTAACCTCTTCGTCATTCCTTTTTATTTCTTCTATAGCCCAAAAATGTCCAGCACTACCCTTCAAAAGGTATACATCATGTTTAACTTTGTCACCCTCTGGGATACTAAGGATCTTAAAAGCTTTTTCTAACTCAGTGAGCCATAAATCTGCATCTACTGGGTCAGATGTCCCAGCATATTCTATGGCTCCAACACGACGTAGTCATTCAAAAGTCTTACCAGACCCATATCCTTCATTGGGAACTGGTGCCCTAGGTGGTGGTACCGACATCTGGTCTGTTATATGCATCGCTGCAGTCATGAATTGCCCAAAAAGAGTAGAAAAATCTGGGTTTCTCATCATGACCTCATCAATAGGGGAATTCTCAGGCACTATTTCTTCTCTTTCCTGATCCCTAGCACCTTCTACTGGTGCAGCAACATTGCTCTCAGCAACGTGTCCCTCATGTTCTCCAGACATCTTTGAGTTATATATCTTCTTCTGCATAAGCAGAAGGCACTATAAGATACACTGGATACACTAGAACAGACTCTACTACCTTAGTCATATGTCTCTGCAGACTCAGTGAACCTAGAGCTCTGATACCACTAAATTGTGACAACATGTTGTTGTTAAGACAATAAGTGTACAATAAAACATGCGGAAACGATAATTAACAGCAGATTACTGAAAATCCCTAAATTTTTAAACCTTTTGCAAAGAGATCCATACACAGGAAAACTATTTTATCAAGAACCAATGTATTACATTTACATCCTGGTTCATGAGTACATATTTTGTACCATTCCTTCTTCAGGATTACAAGCATCATCTGCTATGTTAACAACTAAACACAAACATCATAAGAACCTCAAGGCATCAAGCCAAAATCTCAGATTGATTTATTAAAAACACTAGTTACTAACTCTGAGGACCTGAGAGTATAGAGACGACACATAGGACTTCTATCTACAAGACACGACAGACAGTACACTCAACCTGAATTTTCACTGTTGTCACTACTGCTACTGATGTTCTTCCTTTGCAAGATATTCTCAATCTCCTCCGTGCTTGTCCACCTAAAAAAATGTTGGATCCCACGGGGGTGAGACAATTGTAATTGCCCCAGCGAGAGATATAACTCTCTGCCAAAAACATTATTATTGCAGTTTTATGATATAAAACTGGGCAGAGGATAAGCAGTTTAAAGCATTCTCATCTTTTAAAGCATTGCAACTATTTATGATAGAACAATAGATAATCTAGTCTCTTAATAAGGAATAGGAAGAACATGTATATCATTTATCCATCATATTATACCATCATTTCAAACTTCTCTTGTGACACTCATTATCTTGATATGTCACCCATGAGACATTCTTGTTTCAATCTATTGGCCTTAGCCAATCTACTAAACAGATATGGGATTATATATACCATGTACTCATATATCATTAATACATGCATTGGGTTATTACCAATCATGTGTCATCATTACAGGCATTGGGTTCTTACCAATCATGTGTTATCATTACAGACATTGGGTTATTACCAATCATGTGTCATCATTACAGGCATTGGGTTATTACCAATCATGTGTTATCATTACATGGATTGGGTTATTACCAATCTTGTGCCATCATTACAGGCATTGAGCCTCTGCCAGGTATTAGACTCTTCAAAACCTGATTACACCGCCAGGCATTGGACACTACCAATCCTGATTTCACATCCAGACATTGGACTTTAACCAACCCTGATTACACAGCCAGACATTGGACTTCAACCAATCCTGATTACACAGCCAGGCATTGGACTCTACCAATCCTGATTATAGGCTTCATGTCTCTACCAGGTATTGGACTTTAACAATCCCTGATTACACAGCCAGGCAATGGACTCTAGCCACTCCAGATTAAAGGCTTCATGCCTATGCCAGGTATTGGACTTTAACCAGCCCTAATTACACATCCAGGCAGTGGACTCTAACCACTCCTGATTACAGGCTTCATGCCTCTGCCAAGTATTGGACTTTGACCAACCCTGATTACACAGCCAGGCAGTGGACTCTAACCATTCCTTATTACAGGTTTCATGCCTCTGCCACGTATTGGACTTTAACCAATCATGACTATATAGATCAATGGATATAAATTCCTTTAACTCATCATTGATCATCACATCCTTCTCTGGGCTCTGAACCCTGAGGTTAGCCTTCATAGCTTTTCACATTCTTTATTGAATACAATTGTTCCTTTTATTAAGTTTATTAAAACATTATCATTTCTTACAATAAATTTTTTATAATCATCTTGGTACCTCTCACTATGCCACAATTGTTCTCATGGCTCATATGGCCCATAAAGCATCTTGTCACCTGTCACTAGGAAACATCTAACCATATGGCTCACAAGGCCATTAAACATTTTGTCACCCATCACTAGGCAACATCTAATTATATGGATCACAAGGCCATTAAACATCTTGTCACCTCTCACTAGGCAACAATAACATATTACCTCATGTAACACAATAGTAACACCACTATTCCCTCAATAGGGTTAGGGATTACTATTCACGTCACATTAGGGTTTCTCATGTCCCATTACCCAATTTAGGGTTAGGGTTTCCCATCTCACATTAATTAGGATTTCATATTTATCAAATCAACCTTAATATATTGCTCCATACGTCTAGGAGCATCCATTAACATCTTGAGTATTCAATCATGTTTAATACTCTTAACATTTATCATTAAATGATTATCAATACAAGGTATGAGTTCATTTCTCATCCTTATCAGGGTATGATTACATCAAACTCATTAGTTTGGCTTAACCCCATTCTCAAGGTATATTAGCCTATACTTATCAAAGTATATCAAACTCATTACATTTCATTGTAACAATTTACATAACACACTTCATGTGTTTCTTGTCAGGTATATTGGATTTGAGGTGCATCAAGGTATATCAACCCTGGAATGCTAAAAGTGATATCTATCATATCTTGATGTATCACTTTTGTCATCGCTTCCAACTTACTTGAGTTATCAACTTATCTTGGATTAAGCTATTTCCCATCTTAATACTTTCATCCACTAACCTATCACTTTTACCAGGAAGTGCATAGGTCACACACAAGAATGGTCCAACTATATTCAATGATATGGACTCATTTCAGGTTAAGGCATTGCTTACTATAAGGTTGCCTATGATCAGCCATTTGAGATATTTCACCATTATAAGGAATTACCCACCATTTTATCATTAGGGTTCTCTCATACCATTGCATAGGGTTTCACATGGCATCACCCTCAATTACGATTTCACATGGCATCACCCTCAATCAAGGTTTCACATGACATCACCCTCAATTAGGGTTTCACATGGCATAACCCTCAATTAGGGTTATGGCTTATTAACCCACTCGATTAGGGTTTCATGATCTCTTTACTAAGGATCATACCCTAATCACATATTCATCATGATTAATACTCATGTATGAATTCCTTTCTATCATCCTCTCAACTTGATTAGGTTACATCAACCTTTCAATCAAAAATATGCAACTATGGTTGACATAGTGTATTGAGACATTGCTTTCATAAGCTTTTAGGGTTAACCATTCTAAAGGTATCGATCATCTAGGTACTTTAGGGTTTCAACCTTTGTACCTATCATTGATAATCATTATTATCAACTATTGGATCAATGGATCAATCATCGCTTTAAATTTCCAAACGATTTGATCACTTTTGGCCTCCATTCTGTTTTGGCATTTCAACACCAAATAGTTTTAAAACTGTTTGATTCCAAATGGTCTTGAGACCGTTTGACCCCAAAAGATTTTAAGACCGTTTGGACTCAAACGGTCTCAAGACCATTTGGTCCAAGTCAGCCTCAAAACCGAAAGGGTCACCTAAAGGTTTCCATCAACCAATCGATCATGATTTGCACCATTGAAATCTTCAACAATTGAACTAGTTAAGTACATCAATCATTGAATCTTGAATCTCCAAAAAATCCACCTTAGCTTTTGACCTCCAAACGGTCCTAAGACTGTTTGATCTCAAATGGTTTCAAGACCATTTGGACTCAAACGTTCTCAAGACTGTTTGGTCCAATTTGTTTTGAAATCGAATGGATTCTATTAGGGTTTTAACCACTTCACCCGATTAGGGTTTGCAATTGGTAGATTATCCAATCATGGAACCTTTAGAAACCAATAAATTAAATCTATTAGATCATTATTCAAAACATCAACAACCCCCCTCAAATGGTCAACCCCTCCATTCGGTCAACCACTCCAAACGGTTTGGAACCCAAACCTCCAAACGGTTTGGTGAAACCGATTGGATCATATTGTTGAAACTATTTGCACCCAATTTTATTTTGAGGTGTGTTCTTAGGATGATGTCATCATCATCAAGCTTCAACCCTTCGAAACTTTCTGTGATCTTGGTAATGATTTCATCAATTAATCAAAAAGAAATTCGAGAATGATAAAGGAATCAACACGTGTTGAAGATATGAAATAAATAATAACATTCAAGGGTTCAAGTTATAAAAACTTTACATCTACAATGGTGAAAGCAACTCCTTCAACTATCCCAAAGCTCGTCCTCAATCTTTTGAGTGAAAAGATTGGCTGGGATTGAAGATTGAGTGAAGAAAATAAGAAATCAAGCATTGATTTGTGATGTCCACCATAAAATCAAGGTGAAAGAAGGTCATGGAGCTTACCTACAGGTTGGGGGTCGTCCTCCTATTTCTCCTAAGCTCCCTTTGTCGTTTTACAAACAAAGAGTGAAAGTGGATTCGAAATTCCCCTTTCAAGCTATGGACAAATGAGCTTATATTCATTTTTATTAAAATTCATTTTAAGAGAGAGAAAGTAGGAGATAACTACTCCATTTCCTTGCCACTTGCCCCCTCCTCTTCCTTGGGTATGAGGATATATTCCTTGCCTCTTATTCCTCTCAATTATCCATGAATTAAAGGAAAGCAAATTAAGCACCTTAACCCTTATAATAATAATATCCTAAAGTTAGTGGATAATTCTTTTCCTTTTAATAATGTGAGTGAGTTATCCACTTCCTTTAGATATTTCGTTGCCTTTGCAAGGTACAAGGACGTCCAAATATAAGGATTTCAACCAAAACATTTTTGGTTGAAGGTCACTTCCATTAATATAATTATTTTTGCATTAAATTGAATTAGGGTTTCAATTATGCTTAAATCTTGATTATTTTCATATCAAGATTCTCTCTCCTTCAAAGAGATACAAATGAGATGCCCCTCTCATTTTATTTGCTCTACATGATGAAAAGAAATATTAGGGACTCTCTACAAGTGGTATTTTGTATATTGAACCCTAGGTTTTGGGTAAATTATACATTACACCAAAACTAGGTTTTAATGCACAAACATTGCTTAATAAGCTCTTTCTTGGTGCTCAGCTTCCACAAGCCATACCTCTGCATCATTTTCATTCTCATGATGCTCAAACAGTTTGAGGAACATTTTATCATGTAACATTTGCAATTTAACCCCTCAACTTGGGTAATTTGCACTTTGGTCCAAAATAAGCAAACATTGCTTCAACATTATTCAAACAAGACCAAAATTGAAACATAAGTTCCTCTTGAGCCTTAATTACTTTCCACAAAATAAAATCAAGGATCTAATTAACTTGCTTAAACAAAACTTCCAGGGTTAGGGCATAACCCAGGTTAGGGATATTATAATTATAAACCCCTAACAAGAATTTCGTCCCCGAAATCCTAGATAAAAGGAGACAGATATTATTCATTCGTTATATCATCAAGTCTCCACATAACATCTCATTGTTATGGAGACACCATAGAACTTTGATCAATACAAAGTTCTTCCACACAAAATTCTCATAGAATCAAACACACATGACACATACTCCATTGTCCTTTCATTATTGACTGTGGAGTTAATTCTGTGTCAGGTAACACTTTTTCTTATTTAAATAGAGATTATTTGTTAATTTAATTTGATAAAATTTTCTTGCAATAATTTTACAATTATTCATTCAAATAGTTCATTGTCATCAATGTTATGTTTATGCAAAGCATAAACCCCTAACATATGATGTCCATACTACATTAGGTAACTGAACTGATTCCATAGTTAACCATTCCTGGTAACCATCATAAAATAGCATGATATTTCTCAGATACCAGAATCCCTTACCTTGGTATCTAACACATATGTTGATAACACATCACATCCTCATCTTCCTTTGGTCATTGTATAAATTTTCAACTGTTCATGAGTCTTTTACTCTTGTTTCATCCTAGGTTCCTTACTATTAACATAGGAATTATAAATATGATTATATATCATTATCTCTCATCATCATTATCACCATGAATACTAGATATGGTATTCAAACCTTCAGTTCATCACTGAACATTATTATCTCTTATCATATAACTGTTACCTCTAAGTCTGAGGACCAGGGTATACATTATACTAAACATCTTCTTTTTGTTTATAAGTTGATTTACAATTAAATCAAATTCCTCTGTATATCAATTAGAATGTGGTAGAAATATCCATGACACAACTCTTTCTTGGTTAGGATTCTTTGGATTGTTTCAGAATGATTACTTGATTAGAGTAATCAGAAAGATAACAATCTAGGTATGTCATACTTACCTTTCCTTCAATAAATGAATACCTGGCTAGTATATTCAAGAACTGAAATTAGGTAGTATGCATTTATTTTATTTTATGTTTTCATCTCTTTATATTTGATATACTCAATATCTTAGATTTTCTCTGAGTTCCTTTTTCATCTCTTCCCTTCCTTAATGAAGAAAGAGAAATTTCAAAACATATAAAAGAATATTAAACTAAACACAAGTTTTCATCCTACTTATCTCTTCCTCATATCCTCAAAGGATTGATTATACAGATGAACTAAACAACACTACCTTTCTTATAGTAGAGAGTAGAGGATATTTCAAAATAGGAAGTTTTATCTTGACATGTCTACCTCTCACAAGTTATCTAGTATCTTGTCTGTTGGGTCACCTCATCACTTTCTATTTGGACATTGCCACCTCAGATGTCCTATTTGTCCACATCTATAGAAAGCTCGGAGCCTTTTAGGTGACTGCTGCTTGGGTGCACTATATTGTGGTTGAGTCGGTACTACTAAAATCTTTGATTGTTTAGTACCACCAATTTCTTGTTCTTGTGACTGTTTAGACTTCCTTTTAAGGTCTGTCTCATGTTTCTTTGTCATAGACCCTTCTATCCTTCGAATTGACTCCACAAATGTGGCAAACCTTTCTCTACTTTCTAGGGCAGATGCCAGAATAGACATTTCAACATTCAGTTCCTTCTCAAAACATCGAATCTTTTCTGCCTCAGTAGCAACCATTTGAGGACAAAATCACAAAAGTTCCATAAACTTGACCTCATATTCATTTATTGACATGGCTCTATGTCGAATTTTCTCAAACTGTGAGATCTTTTCATCTAAGTATGTCCTTGGAAAATACTTATTGATGAATTCTCGATGAAATTCCTCCCAATTAACATCTTTGTCATTCCTTTTTATTTCTTCTATATCCCACCAATGTCTAGCACTACCCTTCAAAAGGTATACATCATGCTTAACTTTGTCAGCCTCTGGGATACTAAGGATCTTAAAAGCTTTTTCTAACTCAGCGAGCCATAAATCTGCATCTGCTGGGTCAGATGTCCTAGCATATTCTATGGCTCCAACAGGACATAGTCGTTTAAAAGTCTTACCAGACCCATATACCTCATTGGGAGCTGGTGCTCTGGGTGGTGGTACCGGCATCCAGTCTGTTATATGCATCACTGCAGTCATGAATTGCCCAAAAAGAGAAAAAATATGGGTTTCTCATCATGACCTCATCAACAGGGGAATTCTCAGGCACTATTTCTTCTCTTTCCTGGTCCCTGGCACCTTCTACTAGTACATCAACATTACTCTCAGCAAGATGTCCCTCATGTTCTCCAGACATCTTTGAGTTATATATCTTCTTCTCCATAAGCAGATGGCACTATAAGATACACTGGATACACTAGAATAGACTCTACTACCTTAGTCCTATGTCTCTGTAGACTCGGCGAACCTAGAGCTCTAATACCACTAAATTATGACAACCTGTTGTTGTTAAGACAACAAGTGTACAATAAAACATGCAAAAATGATCATTAACAACAGATTACTGAAAATCACTAAATTTTTAAACCTTTTGTGAAGAGATCCATACACAGGAAAACTCTTTTATCAAGAACCAATGTATTTCATTTACATCCTAGTTCATGAGTACATATTCTATACCATTCCTTCTTCAGGATTACAAGCATCATCTGGTCTATTAACAACTAAACACAGACAGCATAAGAACCTCAAGGCATCAAGCCAAAATCTCAGATTGATTGATTAAAAACACTAGTTACTAACGCCGAGGACCTGAGCGTACAAAGACGACACATAGGACTTCTATCTACAACACACAACAAATAGTACACTGAACCTGATCTGTCACTGTTGTCACTGTTGCTGCTGATGTTGATGTTCTTCCTCTGCAAGATATTCTCAGTCTCCTCCGTGCTTGTCCACCTAAAAAAATTTTGGATCCCACGGGGGTGAGACAATTGTAATTGCCCAAGCGAGAGATATAACTCTCCGTTAAAACATTATTATTGTAGTTTAATGATATAAAACTGGGCAGAGGATAAGCAGTTTAAAGCATTCTCATCTTTTAAAGCATTGAAACTATTTATGATAGAACAATAGATCATCTATTCTCTTAATAAGGAATAGGAAGAACATATATATCATTTATCCATCATATTATACCATCATGTCAAACTTCTCTTGTGACACTCATTATCTTGATATGTCACCCATGAGACATTCTTGTTTCAATCTGTTGGCCTTAGCCAATCTGCTAAACAGATATGTGATTATATCTACCATGTACTCATATATCATTAATACAGGCATTGGGTTATTACCAATCATGTGTCATCATTACAGGCATTGGGTTATTACCAATCCTATGTCATCATTATAGGCATTGGGTTATTGCCAATCATGTGTCATCCTTACAGGCATTGGGATATTACCAATCCTGTGTCATCATTACAGGCATTGGGTTATTACCAATCCTATGTTATCATTATAGGCATTGGGTTATTACCAATCATGTGTCATCATTACATGCATTGAGCCTTTGCCAAGTGTTGGACTCTTCCAAACTTTATTACACCGCCAGGCATTGGACACTACCAATCCTGATTTCACAGCTAGGCATTGGACTTTAACCAACCCTGATTACACAGCCAGGCATTGGACTTCAACCAATCCTTATTACACTGCCAGACATTAGATTCTACCAATCCTGATTACAGGCTTCATGCCTCTTCCAGGTATTGGACTTTAACCAACCCTAATTACACAGCCAGGCAGTGGACTCTAACCACTCCTAATTACATGCTTCATGCCTCTGCCAGGTACTGGACTTTAACCAACCCTGATTACACAGCCAGGTAGTGGACTCTAACCACTCCTGATTGCAGGCTTCATGCCTCTGCCTGGTATTAGACTTTAACCAACCCTGATTACACATCCAGGCAGTGGACTCTAACCATTCCTGATTACAGGCTTCATGCCTCTGCCAGGTATTGGACTTTAACCAATCCTGATTATACAGATCATGGGATATAAATTCCTTTAACTCGTCATTGATCATCACATCCTTCTCTGGGCTCTGAGCCCTAAGGTTAGCCTTCATAGATTTTCACATTCTTTATTGAATACAATTGTTCCTTTTATTAAGTTTATTAAAACATTATCATTTCTTACAACAATTTTTTATAATCATCTTGGTACCTCTCACTATGCCACAATTGTTCTCATGGCTCATGAGGCCCATAAAGCATCTTGTCACCTGTCACTAGGAAACATCTAACCATATGGCTCACAAGGCCATTAAACATCTTGTCACCTATCACTAGGCAACATCTAATCATATGGCTCACAAGGCCATTAAACATCTTATCACATCTCACTAGGCAACAATAACATATTACCTCATGTAACACAATAGTAACACCACTATTCCCTCAATAGGGTTAGGACTTACTATTCACGTCACATTAGGGTTTCTCATGTCCCATTACCCAATTTAGGGTTAGGGTTTCCCATCTCACATTAATTAGGATTTCATATTTATCAAATCAACCTTAATATATTGCTCCATACCTCTAGGAGAATCCATTAACATGTCGAGTATTCAATCATGTTTAATACTCTTAACATTTATCATTAAATGATTATCAATACAAGGTATGAGTTCATTTCTCATCCTTACCAGGGCATGATTACATCATACTCATTAGTTTGGCTTAACCCCATTCTCAAGGTATATTAGCCTATACTTATCAAAGTATATCAAACTCATTATATTTCATTGTAACAATTTACATAACACACTTCATGTGTTTCTTGTCCAGGTATATTGGATTTGAGGTGCATCAAGGTATATCAACCCTGGAATGCTAAAAGTGATATCTATCATATCTTGATGTATCACTTTCCTCATCGATTCCAACTTACTTGAGTTATCAACTTATCTTGGATTAAGGTATTTCCCATCTTAATACTTTCATCCACTAACGTATCACTTTTACCATGAAGTGCATAGATCACACACAAGAATGGTCCAACTATCTTCAATGATATGGACTCATTTTAGGTTAAGGCATTGCTTACTATAAGGTTGCCTATGATCAACCATTTGAGATATTTCACCTTTATAAGGCATTACCCACCATTTTATCATTAGGGTTCTCTCATACCATTGCATAGGGTTTCACATGGCATCACCCTCAATTAGGGTTTCACATGGCATCACCCTCAATTAGGGTTTCACATGACATCACCCTCAATTAGGGTTTCACATGGCATCACCCTCAATTAGAGTTATGGCTTATTAACCCACTCGATTAGGGTTTCATGATCTTTTTACTAAGGATCATACCCTAATCACATATTCATCATGATTAATACTCATGTATGAATTCCTTTCTATCATCCTCTCAACTTGATTAGGTTACATCAACCTTTCAATCAAAAATATGCAACTATGGTTGACATAGTGTATTGAGACATTGATTTCATAATCTTTTAGGGTTAACCATTCTAAAGGTACTAAACATCTAGGTACTTTAGGGTTTCAACCTTTTTACCTATCATTGATAATCATTATTATCAACCATTGGATCAATGGATCAATCATCACTTTAAATATCCAAACGATTTGATCACTTTTGACCTCCATTCAGTTTTGGCATTTCAACAGCAAACAGTTTTCAAACCGTTTGACCCCAAACGGTTTCAAGACCATTTGGACTCAAACGGTCTCAAGACCATTTGGTCCAAGTCAGCCTCAAAACCGAAAGGGTCACCTAAAGGTTTCCATCAACCAATCGATCATGATTTGCACCATTGAAATCTTCAACAATTGAACTAGTTAAGTACATCAATCATTGACTCTTGAATCTCAAAACAATCCACCTTAGCTTTTGACCTCCAAACGGTCCTGAGACCGTTTGGTCCAATTTGTCTTGAAATTGAATGGATTCAATTAGGGTTTTCACCACTTCACCCGATTAGGGTTTGCAATTGGTAGATTATCCAATCATGGAACCTTTAGAAACCAATCAATTAAATCTATTAGATCATTATTCAACACATCAGAAACCCCCCTCAAATGGTCAACCCCCTCCATTTGGTCAACCACTCAAAATGGTTTGGAACCCAAACCTCCAAACGGTTTGCAAACTGTTTGGTCACCAAACGGTTTGGTGAAACCGATTGGACCATATTTTTGAAACCATTTTCACCCAATTTTCTTTTGAGGTGTGTGCTTAGGATGATTTCATCATCATCATCAAGATTCAACCCTTCAAAACTTTCTATGATCTTGGTAATGATTTCATCAATTAATCAAAATGAAATTCGAGAATGATAAAGGAATCAACATGTGTTGAAGATATGAAATCAATAATAACATTCAAGGGTTCAAGTTATAAAACCCGCCTTCAAAGAAGATTCAAAGCTTAGAGCTTCACATCTACAATGGTGAAAGAAAATCCTTCAACTATCCCAAAGCTCGTCCTTAAGCTTTTGAGTGAAAAGATTGGCTGGGATTGAAGATTGAGTGAAGAAAAGAAGAAATCAAGCATTGATTTGTGATTTCCACCATAAAATCAAGATGAAAGAAGGTCATGGAGCTTACCTATAGGTTGGGGGTCGTCCTCCTATTGATCCTAATCTCCCTTGGTCGTTTTGAAAGCAAAGAGTGAAAGTGGATTCGAAATTCCCCTTTCAAGCTATGGATAAATGAGCTTATATGCATTTTTTTATTAAAATTCATTTTAAGAGAGAGAAAGTAGGAGATAACAATCCATTTCCTTGCCACATGCCCCCTCCTCTTCCTTGGGTACGAGGATATCTTCCTTGCCTCTTATTACTCTCAATTATCCATGAATTAAAGGAAAACAAATTAAGCACCTTAACCCTTATAATAATAATATCCTAAAGTTAGTGGATAATTCTTTTCCTTTTAATAATGTGAGTGAGTTATCCACTTCCTTTAGATATTTAGTTGCCTTTGCAAGGAACAAGGACGTCCACATATAAGTATTTCAACCAACACATTTTTGGTTGAAGGTCACTTCCATTAATATAAATATTTTTGCATTAAATTGAATTAGGGTTTCAATTATGCTTAAATCTTGATTATTTTAATATCAAGATTCTCTCTCCTTCAAAGAGATACAAATGAGACGCCCCTCTCATTTTATTTGCTCTACATAATTCCAAAAAACATTAGGAGATCTCTAGAAGTGGTATTTTGCATATTGAACCCTAGGTTTTGGGTAAATTACACATTACACCATAACTAGGTTTTAATGCACAAACATTGCTTAATAAGCTCTTTCTTGGTGCTCAGCTTCCACAAGCCATACCTATACATTATTTTCATTCTCATGATGCTCAAACACTTTGAGGAACATTTTATCATGTAACATTTGCAATTTAACCCCTCAACTTGGGTAATTTGCACTTTAGTCCAAAATAAGCAAACATTGCTTCAACATTATTCAAACATGACCAAAATTGAAACATAAGTTCCTCTTGATTCTTAATTAATTTCTACAACATAAAATCAAGGATCTAATTAACTTTCTTAAACAAAGCTTCTAGGGTTAGGGCATAACCCAGGTCGGGATATTACAACACATTTCCTCCTAACAATGCATGCCTCTTGTGAGGATTCGACAGTGTTTAGGGAATCTAAAGTCTAGAGATGTTTAGTCAATTTAACATGATTCATCACCATCACTAGAAATTGCCCTATTATCACATTTATACATTCAATAATAAACACATAAGTTATCTAAATAAATTTCATCTTTCAAAATTTGATCCTATAACTATGAATTAGGGCAAACCCGACTTCCCTGATGCCTCTAAATTCACCATTCATCACTTGTAACAAACAACATCCTACCTAAAAATCTTTCAATATGATATCGGACAACCAAATATACTTAATATGCATTTCTACTATTGAAATTTGTTGCACTATCTTAAAAGATTTATCACAATCATCACAAAGTCAGATTCAATATTGAAAAGTTAATATTTCAAGTTATTATGTTGTAAATCAAGGTAAGAAGGTGATTTTTCACTCACAAATCTCGTCTATAGTTATTGATCTTAGCCTCTTCACCAACCAAGCTCGAATCTTAGCTCCCACGATTCTGAATCAAGGTCCAGGCTTCCATACATCATTCTAAACGATATTTTAGTGTATTTCTCAGTCCTAAATAAGGTTTGATGGAGGTATAAGATGAAGAATGAAGGTTATCCCAAACATCTGGTCGTTGTATTAGGGATTCCAAGCAAGGAGAAATGAAGAGAAGGAAGAATCAACAGTTAAAAACTACTTACCAAGTCAAATATATGAAAAAACCCTTGGATTTCTGCCGTTCTTCATGTTCTTACCCAATAACCACCCTCTAGGTCATTGTTTTGTCGAGTAAAGGGTCTGAGATGATAGAGGATCGAATTGCGGTTCTAACTTCTTTTGTTTCATTGAAAACATATATGTATAGCCCAAGATATGATCATTTTACGATTGGTTATCCTGGGAAGCATCCGCTACTATTGCTACAAGGCCTTGCAGTTGCTACACTACTGAGCCTTGCAGTCGCTACAAGGTCTTGCGGTCACTACAAATTCTGTACATGTTACTAAAAAGGGCATAACTCTCTCACTTTAACTCTTATTTGGTTAATTCTTTTTGCGTAGGATTCTTAATTGAACTTTCTACAATCCTACAATATTAGTTTGACAATATTATCAAGTAAACAATTGTTTAATAATTATTTCCTCCATTGTCATGAACTCTCTTCTTGCACACATGTGTAGGTTTATGCTATATCAACTCTAACTCGGATCTTTGTAGTATGTTTAAGTCATATTTATGAGTTCTCCAAATAAGTATTTGAGATTACCAAAGTTATGATAAAGCACAAGATAGTATATTACTAACAAAAGCACAAAAAGCATTAAAATTATCTTAAATCTCTAGGATCACCAACATACATGCCTTTAACTATGGTCAATGCAGACTGAAGGGCCCAAGGGATACATTTCCCAGTGAAGTAGGGAGTGAGAGACCTCATCTAGATGGGTTGGATCTGGGCCGTCAAACACGGGCACCCTAGAATCAACGACCCAACCGTCATTTTCTTTGTGACCCTGTTGGCCTCTGTGTGCCCGTGCTACTGTGGAAGGACCCAAGAAAGGGTTTTGTTGAAGCCACAACAGAGCAAGAGAGGAGATCTAGGGAGCAAACTCTAAGGAATCATCCCAGTGTGTCTTACTACCATGACTTGGTGGTCTACAATGCAGGCCCATATGATAATAGGGAATGTGGCACCCATCAGACTGACGATAGTTGCCACCATGAAAGAAGTAGGAGAAGAAGAAAGTGGAAGTGAGGATGTGGTGCATGAAAACATGACAAAATATATGGTAAATGAAGGGAATATAAACAAAGTGAATGCAAGTGTCAATTTAGGGTAAGAAGGCTTGGATTGTCCATGTCAAATGTAGTTGCAAAGTTGTTGTACTAGCCCTAGCCCTAACACAAGGTAGAAGACAAACTAGGGATTAGGGTACATCATTAATCAAAAGTCAATCCAGGGTCAAGGAGGGTGGATTTGTGGTCCCAAAATCAAGCCATCTCATTGGTTGCGAGGATTTCCCATGCATTTTTGACGTGCTTAAGTCATTTCAAAATCGAGTTTCTTTGGCATTGAAAAATTCATACCTCCCAGACCTTAACTCCTATCTAGGTGATATTTTCATTGTTAGTTCACAAAATTCTTCCACTTATGTATTAAAAGTTTGGATTCATTATAATAATGTTGAGGGTACTCAAAATTACAAGTTCATATTCAAAAGTTAAATTATTCCCTCAATCTTAGGCAATTAAGAAAAATCATCATCGTCGTCATCTAAGACTCAGTCCCAACTATGTTGGGGTCGTCTACATGGATCCTTCATTTCCATTCAGCTCTACCATGGGCCATATTCTAGTTGAGATGTAGAGATTCAAAATCTCTCTTTATAAGCTCATCCCATGTTAATTTAGGTCTTCCTCTTCTTCTATTTATTGCGATTGACTCAATAGCATTGCTTTGTATAGGCGCATTAGTCAGTTTGCATTGCACATGTCCATACCATCTGAGTCAGACCTTGCACAACTTGTCCTCAATGCTCGCCACCCCTGCTTTATTCCTGATATAATCATTTCTCAAGCGATTATTTCTTGTCTTCCCACACATCCATCTCAGCATACACATTTCAGCCACATTCATCTTATTGAGACCTTATTTCTTCACCGCCCAACATTCACTCCCATAGAGCATGGATGGTCGTATAACTATTCTACAAAACTTACTTTTCAACCTTAGAGGGATCTTCCGATCACGTAAAACTCCAGTTGCACTCCTCCATTTCAACCATCCTGCAGTGATCCTGTGACAAATGTCATTTTGGACATCCCCATCTATTTGAATAATAGAACCCAAGTAATGAAATTTATCACATTTTGATATATTTACTCCGTCCAACTTGGCTCCATCATTCACACTATGGATTGACTGAAATTTCAATTCATATACTCAGTTTTGCTCATGCTAATCATCAATACATTTGATTCTAATGCCTCTCTCCACCATTCAACTTTATCATTTGATCCATCTTTAGTTTTTCCAATCAAAACAATATCATCAGCAAATAGCATACACCAAGGAATATCATCTTGAACATTCTTTGTCAGCTCATCCATAACAAGAATGAACAAACATGGGCTAAGTGTGGATCTTTGGTGAACCCCAACTATGATAGGAAAAGTTGGTGTCTCTCCTCTAAGAGTCTTCACACTTGCATTAGAGCTATCATACATGTCTTTGATCAAGTCAATGTATTGGACTGGCACACCCTTTTTCTCCAAAACCATCCAAAACACTTATCTGGGTACTTGATCATAGTCTAGATCAATAAACACCATATGAATATCTCTTTTGCTTTCTCTATATTTCTCCATAAGCCTCCTTATTAGAAAAATAACATCAGTTGTTGATCTTCTAGGCATGAATTCAAATTGGTTGTTTGATATCTGTGTTATAGAGCTTAGCTTAGTCTTTGCTCAATAATCCTCTCCCAAAGCTTCATTGTGTGACTCATCAACTTGATACCTCTATAGTTTGTGCAGCTCTGAACATCACCTTTGTTCTTGTAGATGGGGACTATAATACTATTTATCCACTCATCTGACATCTTCTTTGTCTTCAAGATCTTGTTAAAGATCTTTGTTAACCACATAACTCCTTCACCCCCCATACACTTCCATACATCAATGGGAATATCGTCTGGTTTGCATGCCTTTCTCATTTTCATCTTCTTCAAAGCATTCTTGACCTTAAATGGTGAAACTCATCGTGTGTAAATTATATCTCTTGTATTCATGTCACACGAGTCTCTAACATTATCTGTAGTATCTCCATTGAAAAGCTTATGGAAGTAATTTCTCCACTAGTTCTTGATATCATCATCCTTCACCAACACCTTGCCATCTTCATTCTTGATGCATATCACTTGACTCAAGTTTCTTCCTTTCCTTTCTCTTATACGAGCCATTTTATATATATCTTTTTCCCCTTCTCTTATGTCCAACTTCTCCTAAATATCATCAAAGTATCTAGACCTTGCCTCCTGAACAAGCTTTTTAGCTTCTTTCTTTGGTTGCTTATATCTTTAGAATGTTGCATCATCTCGAGATTTGGGAAAGCTCCTATACATCTCCCTTTTTAGTTTAATAGCCTTCTGTACTTCATCATTCCAACACCAAGTCTCTTTCTGTGGAGGTCTACAACCTTTGGACTCCCCCAAAACCTCTTTGGAATTTTTTTTTATGTAGGAGATCATGTTATGCCACATAATGTTAACATCAGAGTCCAAGTTCCAAGTTCACTCTTTGTTGAGTTTATCATGAAAAGTCAATTTATTTTCTCCTTTAAGATTCCACCACTTGATCCTGCTATCTTGGTTTCTATTATGCTCGCCTTTATTAATCTTCATGTTAATATCTAAAATCACCAACCTATGTTGGGTTGTGAGCTCTTTGCCAGGAATCACCTTACAACCTTTGCATATATTACGATCCACTTACCTCATAAGGAGATAATCAATTTGGCTACTATTACATCACTCTTGAAAGTAATCTTATGAGATTCTCTTTTCATGAAATGGGTGTTTGCCAAAATCATATCATATGCCACTGTAAAATCCAAAATCCTCTCTCCTTCTCCATTTATACTACCATATCCAAAACCACCACGAACTCTCTCATATCTAGAATTACTACTCCCCACATGGACATTTAAATCACTCCCAATAATAATCTTCTCCTTTGTCGGTACTCCCTACATCAATTCATCCATGTCATACTAAAAATCCTTCTTAGCCTCCTCGCTAAGGCCAACTTGGGGGCATAAGCACTAATAATGTTAAAAATATTCACCCAAAGAACAAACTTGATATCTATGATTCTATCTCCCATCCTTGTGATCTTTACAACATCATCCTTAAACATCTTATCAACAATAATACCTACACCATTTCTATGTTTATCAATACCTGTATACCAGATTTTGTATCTTGTATCTCCAATCTCTCTACAACGTTCCCCTATCCACTTTGTTTCCTGCAAGCAAGCTATATTGACTTCTTCTCATCATGATATCCTCTATCTCTGAAGATTTCCATGTTAGAGAGCCAATATTCTAATATCCAACTCTATTCCTTTTTTGTTGAACTTACTTCTTTACCTGCCTTCTTCAGAAATGTTGCCCTTGGAAAATTTTCACTACATTCGGGTAATGATGTGGTGGGAATAGCTTCTTTACCCACACCCTTCCAAGATGTGGAAACCCTTGCACATTTTTCTCTACATTCGGGCAATGATGCAGCCGAACTAGCTTCTTTACCCACACCTGTCCAAGATGTGGAAACCCTTGTTTGGGAGCATATGGGTTGATTTATGTCAATGTGGAATTTTTACCCCATGCACATTCGATATTTTCGTCCTTCAACACAACTGGGCGTCGTTGTGTCAAAACCCCTTGCATATTGATCACTGCACCCGGGTGCCGATGCAGCGCATCGCTAGGTAGGGACGCTCCAAGAAATTTGTAAGGATCCATGTCATAGAAAGAGTGACAAAGTTTTATGGCTAGTTGTTGACCTACCACCGACCCTCCTTTACCCGGGCTTGGGACCGACTATATTTGCACAAAATATACAAAAAACATAGGCAGAGTTAGGAAATTAAGCACAATGTGAAATTTAAATTAAATCCATTTCATCTATTGAGCATAATATGTCTCAAAGTCATCTAATTAAGTGTGAGGAATGTTGTTGAAGCTACTAAGGCAAGCAATGATTGTATAAATACCTAATATCCACCCTCAAAACAACATAATTTGGAAATTAATTCCCAAATATTGAAGTCTTAAGACACTTATATAGAGCCTACTCAACCTGTTATTTTTCATAGTGTCTCTAATGCAAAGACTACAAATGGAAATTCTCAGTGGTAGTTGTAGAAGAATAAAGGTAGAATTGCCTCTCCTCCAAAATGCACCTCTAAGATGCATGGTCATAGGTCAGGAGGTATTTCTCTTTCTCAAAATTAGTTCAAGCATTTGGAATTTTAGGATGATAGAAATGTTTTTTTGGTTAAAGTCAGTAGGTGTATGACATTTCCAACAAATGATTAGTTCTCCTACTATATTTTCGTGGAATGCTTGGGGTTGGAATAAAACAAAAAAATATTTCCACATAATTATTAGTTCTCCTACTATATTTTACAAAGATGTTCAAGATGCTAATGCTACTAATGATTCTTCTATTGTTTGCATTATGGAATCAAAAAGTTAGAAAAATGAAAATGAAAAAAAGCATTGAACCAATTATGTAATGGAGCATCATGGATGTCCAATAACTCCTCACACCCTCTTTGAAGAGTTATAATTTTGTGGAATACTAAAGATGTTACTTAAAAAAGTGGATGAAGGAGATAAACTTTTTTCTTGCATTGTTCATATTTTTTATGGGTCCTTTTTACTTATTTTGTGTATGGTCATAACCCTAACTAGAAAATATTTTCTCTCTGGCAGAGTTTATCCTCCAAACCCATACTTCTCCCTAGATGTTGGTTGGAGATTTTATTCAATTAGACTTTTGTCAGACATGTATGATAAGGAGGAATCCTCTTCTCTTGTTATGAATCTATTAAATGTATTTATCAATGGGAAACATCTTCATGAGGCAAATTTTGTTGGATCCAAATTGACATGAGATCATAAATAGGCCGAAGATAATTTGATTCTATCTAAGATTGGAAAGGGGTTCTATAACCCTAATTTTCTTGATTTATTTTCTAAATTTTGGGGCACCATAAACTATATTATTCATAGTGATCACATGTTTTGTACAATTCATCTTGACTCTGCTAAGTTTAGGAAAAGAACCTTGTTTAGGTTTATTAATACTTGGACTGAAATTCTTGGATTTAATGATGTTATGCAATGTGAAACATCTAGTTTATATTATTGGAATCTCATGTATCAATTATGTTAAAATCTGAAAAATATCAGGATTGACCTTTGTGAATGGAATAAGTCATTGGTTGGAAATCTTTTTGAAAATAGAAAAAAATGGAAAATTAAGATCTTATTGCCCAAGATAAAATGGAATCTAATCCAAAGAATTTTTTTCTTATTGATGATGCTATTGCTAAGAGAAAGTTAGTTGTGGAAGCTTATAAAGTTGAAGAATCCCAAGTGAGAATAAAACTAGGATTCAATGGTTAAAGTTGGACGATAAGAATTCACTACAGCAAAATTGCCCATTAGCGGCATTTATTCTAGTGGCATTTATAAAAAAAGCCACTATCTTTCTAATATACAAGCATTTTTAATTAAAATGCCTCTAAACCTCCTATTATAGAGTTTCTAAAAAGGACTTAACATTAAAGATATTTGTATTTTTAATTAGCGGCAATCCTAAATTGCCATACCCAAATTTGCTAAGGCAATATTGACTTTCCCGCTCCAAATTTCACGACTCACGCTCCAAATAGCTACTCTCTCCCTAATTCAGCCCGACATCTACCGCTCTCTCGCAAGCTTGCGACTTCCTCCCTCTCCAGTCTCTCCTTGTGACGAGCCCTAGCTTTGTGGATCGCGTCGGCTCCAGAGAAGTTGCCGGCCGTAGAGTTGCCGGCGCCGACGGTGAGTCCCAACCTGGAACTGGAATTTGCGAGTGGAGGAGAGTTGCCGGCCGTGCGCGTCAATCGGGAATCGGGAACCTTCATCCGCCGCTTATTTTGACCTAGCCAACCTGAAGCACCGCCTCAGGCGCCGGCGAGCTCGAGTGAGGGACTCCAATCATCCAAATATTTGCAACTTTCTGAAGAGGTATGTTGGCGCTCCCCCTCTCCTCCCCACAATAACTCAATGGGATCGTCAGGTTTCTCTCCTTTTCCCTTGTTCACTCTGCTAGCCCCCCTGCACCCCCACAAATCCCACCCATAGTCAAACTCTATTTCTCACACCCTATTTTCACCTCTTCTCTGCCTCCCAATTTGGTGACACTCTGACCATCTTCTCTGCCTCCCACCCCCATCTCGTCCCCTCTAGGAGAAGACAACCTCCAGTCCAGATCACCAAAGAGGAGGCATTGGAAGGACGAGTTGTGAGGAATATAAAAGGAGGAGAGAGCTCAGTGAAGCACATACGATATTTCCCTACTTTTTGGTTCTTGCTTATTTCTCAGACTCGGTTGAGTTCATCTTTATCCTTCTAGAGCTTCATGGTTATTGTTAAAAAGTGTGTTGGACATTGTAATCGTTGTTGTGTATTGATATGTACACCCATGTCCTATGTTTAGGAGAGGAGGAAATTACAAGGAATTAGACAGAACCCTGATGGCCACGACAAACAAGCCCATGCACGATTTACTGATTGGGCACAAAATATTTTCCTAAGGCAAATTATACAGGATTCCAATAGAGATTTTAACTTAAGATTTACTGATTTTTTCCCACGCTTAGCTTTAGTTGTGTTTTTTTATATGGATTGGATAGAGATTTTAACTTAAAATAATTTGCTGTAAAGATTGCCCCACGGGATATGTTCAACATGGAAGAACAATCTTGTATTGAGAATGTTGAAGCTTATGTGCAAGGTGAAACTGGAGATGGGCCATCAATGACATCAGAGGATGGAGATACTGATTGTGACATAGTTAGATTGGATATGGAAGGAATTACTGTTGCTAGTTCAACAACTGAAAAAGACCAATCCCGAATTCAACAGGATGATGAAGGTGTATCTCAAAGTGATGATGATGACTGTTTTGAATGAGAAGATTACAAAATAGCAGCCATTGTTTCTTTTTGTTTATCATTAATAATTGACTTAAATAAGCCTTTTTTGGCTCAATGTATCTCTTTAATTTTCTGTCTCAAATTGTGCTTGAGCTAGGTGTATCAATTTTGCATGTCTGACATTATTCTTATTCATATTTATCCTTGTCTCTACTGTTGTTTATAATTATATTTGCTTAAATATCTGAGTTTCATTTTCAAACATTATTAATAAAATTGTTATTATGTTGTTCAATATTTTTCTAAATGTGACCATTTTTATGTGACTTGATATACTCAAGATGAGAGAACAGTACAGTGACAACTGCCATAACATGACAGTCACAAGCAATGATAAGAACAACAACAATGACTCATGTACGGTGACTCATTTGCCTAGCATTACTCGACATGCTTGTTGGCAATCTTTGAACATTTCAACCTCAAATCACTCCAAAAAAAATTTAGCTTCCCTTCCAACTAAAATTCGTAATGATAGAGCAAACAAATTCAATAAAACTGCTGCTAGCTCTGCAAAAAATGCCCAATCAACCACGTCTCCCCAAGACTCTAATATGGCAAAAAATGCCCAACCTTCTGATGGGCTAGGTAATCATTTCATTCATATCATTGTATTTATAGTGCTGCATTTAATCATATATAATTTTTTTTTGATGCTCCCGGCGTGTTACTCTTCTATTAGAACCGAAAAAACCAAAGCTGTACAGAAAAGGCCTTAGACAAGGTGTCCAAAGACTAACCAAAACTGCTCACAAGCGAGCAACAGAAAACTGTAAAACAAAACAGCATAAAACAAGCTATACACAGGCTAATCCAGAACAGAAAACTGGAGGACAAGCCCTCAAACAGTATCTCCAAACCATAAAGCTCCATCCAGCAACAAAGCATCAAACCAGAGCACAACTCCAAGCCAGAAAAAAAAGGACAGATAGCAGCTATACGGAACCCTGCAAACTCTCTGCCACACAGCAACAGATCTTCAGCAAACGTACCAAGACCAACTAACAGAGGCTGTAAACATCACTACAGACCCTCTCCCATAAACTTGCAGCTCTAACCCGCCTACCAACAAACAGCCTGCTATTCCTTTCCAACCACAGATGATAGAGGACAGCAGCACCAACAAACTTCCTCTCTCCACTAAAAGAAATAAGATCTTCAGCAGCAACCGGCTTCCCACCAAACTTCGTCTTGAACATCTCCCACAAATCAGAACTGAACGAGCAATTAAAGAACAAGTGTTCAGTAGAATCTTCATCTTCCTGACATAAAGGGCATCTACTAGCAAGATGAAAGCCCACCATCTTGAGAAAATTAGAACAAGGTAGACGATGCAAAAATAACTTCCAAAGAAAACACGCCCAATTCCTGGGCATTTTACAATCCCAAGTCCACTTCGCCCAAATCACACAATCTTTAGATCTTCTGAAAATATCCCAACCATCCCTTGTCTTAAAAACATCACGATTATTGAATTTAATCTTGTCACAACTTCCAGGCTCACCAACAGGGATGTTCTTGAGGATGCTATTCACCTTATCCGATCCTCTAACATTCGGGTAGCACCATCTTCCATTCACTAAACAAGAACTGACCTTGCAAAATTCCCCTTTACCAAACCTATACACCTGTTGTTTATCACACAACTCAATCAAAGATTTCTTGCCCGGAAGCCAAGGGTCTTTCCACAACAAAAACTCATTCCCATCCCCCACACTGAAGTCGACTTTGCTTTTGAGGATACCTTTGAACTTTAGTAATCTCCTCCACAGCCATGAGGAGTTAGACCTACTCTCCACAGCCCAAATAGAACTGTTATGAATGTACCTTTCATGCAACCACTTGACCCACAAGGATTCCTTACTTCTAGCCACATCCCACAGATTTTTGAGCAAGGCAGCGTTGGACCAGTCTTCAATCCGCCTAATACCAAGACCCCCTTCATTGCATGGTAAACATATGTCATCCCACGAAACAGAATGCAAGTGCCTCTTGTTTTCAGTATCATTCCAAAGAAAATCCCTCATGATCTTCTCCAACTCCAAAACAACCCCTTTCGGCAAGGGGAAAGCAGCTGTCCAAAAAAGATGGTACGAGGACAGAGTGGAAATCACCAGTTTGACTCTCCCTGAGAACGATAGCAGTTTGCTCTTCCAAGCATCAAGCTTACTCCTCATCTTATCCACAATCGGACTGCATAGAGCTTTAGTAAGCCTCCCAGTGAATAGAGGTAAGCCCAAATACCTAACAGGTAGCTAACAACAAGGAATATTCAAAGCATCACTCAATCGTTCAGTATCCCGGACTCCCTTACTGAAAAACACTTGGCTCTTCAGCTTATTAAGCTTCAAACCAGAGATGTGCTCAAATTGAGAGAACAAATCAGCAATCCCCTTCACATTCTCCAAGTTAGCTTTAGAAAAAAGAAGGAGGTCATCAGCAAAAAGGATATGGGAAACACCAAAATCAGTAGATGCCATCAAAGGACTAATAGTTTTATCCTTCACAAAACTTTTAACAAGGGAAGATAACCCCTGCATCGCCAACACAAAAAAATACGGAGCAAGAGGATCCCCTTGCCTGACCCCATTACTAGCTTTGAAGGATTCAGTAGGACTACCATTCACCATCACCTGAAAAGAAGCAGATTCAAAGCAAGAAGAAATCCATCTCAACCAACAGTCCGGGAACCCCATCTTTTGCATAATGAACATCAAATAGTCTCTTCTAACCGTATCATACGCCTTCGATAAGTCCACCTTAACACACATCTTTTCCCCACTTTGACTAGGAAAGGAACTAAGAATTTCGTTAGCAAGAAGGATAGCATCCCCAATACTCCTCCCTTTCATGAAAGCAGCCTGGTTGAGGTCAATCACCTCCGGAAGAACATCCCTCAACCTATTAGCTAGGATTTTAGTGATGAACTTAAAGATGACATTACAAAGGGAAATTGGCCTGAAATCCTTGAGTTTTGTCGCCCCAGGTAATTTAGGAATCAACACAATAAAAGATTTGTTGCATTCACTCAATAATTTCCCTGTTTCAAAAAAGTTCATAATAGCCTTAGAAACCTCATCACCAACAATATCCCAGCAGCTTTGAAAGAAAAGGGCATTTAACCCATCCGGACCAGGGGCCTTGTCCCCATTATAGCTTTTAACCACCTTATGAATTTCTTCCCTCGTCACCAATTTCACAAGAGACTCCACATGACTAGCCAACAAACTAGGTAGAATCCACTTGTTAGACCAACAAACCTCCGAGTGCTCAGCAGAATTGAAAACTTTAGAAAAGTAGTCCACCACATGCAATTTAATCTCCTCAGGAGTTCTAAGAACATTGACACCATCATGAAGCAGATAGATATTGTTATGCACCCTCCTAGCTCTCAAAGAAGCATAAAAGAATCTAGTATTCTTGTTTCCATCCTTCAGCCATAAAACACGAGATTTCTGTCTAACAAAGTTCTCCTCATTTTTCATGGCGGTCAAGGCATTTTTCCTGGCTTCAATCAAATCCTTTTGGAGATTCACATTCATAGGCTGACTATCCACCATTCTTTGCATAGCAACAGCCTTTTCTTCTAGCTCCCTAGCTACATTAAGAAAATTGCCCACCTTCATTTTGTTCCAACTGATCAGATCAGCCACAACTCTATTGATTTTCCTGTACACTTTAAGCATCGGAGCTCCATTATTTATATCCATATTCCAAGCATTACGAACAACATCTTTGAACCCCTCCTGACCAACCCACGCATTGATAAATCTGAAGGGAGTTTTACTCTTACTCTTAATGTTCAACTTCCACACCAAACTACAATGGTCACTAACCACATTAGGAACCACTTCACCCCAGAGAGAAGGGAAGAGAGCTAACAAATCATCATCACAGAGACATCTATCAATCTTCGAGAACGTACTAATCCCCATTTTGCTTTTGCTATCCCAAGTAAAAAAATTGCCTTTGAAGCTCACCTCCAGCAGTCCCGTACCAAACAAAAAATCATTAAAGGCTTCCATACTTCTTTTAGAAGGAGGTCTCTTCCCTATTTTTTCAGCACTCTTTCTAACTGCATTAAAATCACCAATCAAACCCCAAGGAGTTCCACTTCTATGAAGCATCCTCAGCGAATTCCAAAGATTTTCCCTATCCAAATCACCATTAGCCCCATACACAGCCGTCAAGCAGAACCTTATATCCCCAATAGCCAAACGAGTATGAATGAACTGATCCCCTTCATCCTCCTTGGTGATATTAATCATAGGATTCTTCCACAGAATCAAGATTCTAGTATAGGAGTAGTAAGCCGCATTATCCAAATAATCAGCATCAGGCCACAAGAAATCAACAACACCCTTTACCTCCTTGCTATCTAATCTAGATTCCAGCAAAATCAAAACATCAGGTTTATGCTTCCTCACCTCTTTACGAACGCCTTGGAGCTTGTTGTGGATGCCCCTGACGTTCCACGACATGATAGATAGAGGACTATCCATTGGGAAGAGAAGAAGAAACTCTACCCGTATTGCCACTCCCACCTGGAACAGTAGGAACTTCTTCTTCTACAACCGCATCACCGCCCACCCTATCTTCTGCATTGGTTTCTTCGAGGTTTGAAAGCAGAGAGAGATTACCATCCACAACACCTGAAACCTCCCCATTCTTCAAATTTGCCAATAGCTGAAACCTATTCGGAGTGATTTGAATATTCTTAACTGTAGAAATTGGTTTAGCATGTATACGAGGAGGGGATTTGGACTTCCTTTTATTAACTACCCACTCTGGATAAGGAACTGGAGTAACTTCAGGAATCACTCCTTTAACAGGAACCCTGTCCGAGGACACAGACTTCTCAATAGGCATTTCTTCATTCACTTCATCTGTAGAAATAACCTCATCAGTGACTAAGGCATTATCAGTAATGGGGTCACCTGAGCTGCTAATGACTTCAACCGCATCACTAAAGACTTCATTCTCTTCAACCTCCGAATTAGACACCACCTTAGATTTTGGTACCCACGCCTGTAGAACATTGTTCTTTTTACCCTGACCATAAACCTTTGACTTAGTGACACACATTCCAGAGTCATGGCCGAAATTACCACAGCCTTCACACTTCAGCGGCATCCATTCATACTCAAACAGTATCTTATCAACTTGTCCATCTTCACTCTGTATTTCCAGTTCATTCGGGAATTTGAAATCCGCGGAGATAAGAACTTGTATCCTTGCATACTCCAGACGCGTAAACTCAGCTGTTAATTTGTCAGTCCGAAGAGGTTTCCCAAGATAAGAGCCAATATAATTGAACATCTCCTCGTCCCATAACTCCAGAGGCAGATCGAGGACCTTTACCCAAATAGGGATTTCAGATAGTTTCAGTTTCTCCATAGGTTCCCCACGTTGCCACTTCTTAATTATCATAGGTTTACCCGCAATAAACCAGGGGCCCCCTTCAATGGCGTTCACTAAGTCGTCATCATTGGAAAACATCAGAATGAAACAACCTTTACCTCTCGATCTGATCTCCAGCGAGCCCTTCACACCCCAGATCTGCGCTAGATACCTCACCAGAGAGGGCCAGTGTGGCTGAAATCCCACTATGTATCCCGCCGCAGTCCTTCTCCACCTTTCCATGTTGCGCTCGGCAATTCCCTTGGGGTAGATGAGCTTCCCTTCTGATATTTGTATGTTCAATTTGGTGAGCTTTGGAACCGAATCGGCGTTTGGTCCATCATTCTTCGCAACTAAGTCAGCCCAAGATCTCACAGCAGGGGCTACTCTCACTGCAGAAAGAGGGATATTCTGCACCTTCCCTTTTCCCGGATCCTTCACCTTCCCCACATTCCCCAGATCAGACTCTGAGATCACTGGAATATCTCCAACCGGCTCCACCGTTACCTTCTCTTTCGCTTTCTGAATCACCTTCTCAGTCGCCCGAGAGACGGGGAGCGCCGCCGCCATTTTTCTTTTTATCTAGTATTAATCATCTTCTTAATCATATATAATTATGCATATATTTATTTTATCCTTTATGAATGAATGCTTAGGTCAAAAACATTGACCAAACAAATTCAATAAAACTGTTGCTAGCTCTGCCAAAAATGCCCAATCAGCCACGTCTCCCCAAGACTCTCAAACATGCACCACTAAAAAGGAGATGGGAACAAGGTTCCAAAATCAGCAAAATAAAGAAAGTGGTGATAAAGTTACAAGATCAAGAATTTTACAGCTACCCCGTGTGCCTAATGTCAATGCTTCCGTGTCTATTCATTCAAGAATTGTAGAGAATAGAGCTTCCAGTAACCAAAATAGCAATGTATTTCCTGATAACATGGACCAAAATAACATATTTGATCACCATGTTGAGTCATTGAATGTTACAACAACACCTTCTGATGGGCTAGGTAATCATTTCATTCATATCATTGTATTTATAGTGTTGCATTTAATCATATATAATTATGCATATATATATATATTTTATCCTTTATGAATGAATTCTTAGGTCAAAAACATCGAGCATGTGGCCGAACACAATGTTTGAAAGTTTGGAAAAGAAAGCCCGACGATCCAATTCCCATTGATAAAAATCAATTTGGACAACCAGTAGGTGAAAACCAAAGTCACTTATCAAGTTTTCTGACAACCATTGCAAGAGATCCCAATTTGTGTCCATTAAACTATGAGGATTGGAGACAATTATCAGCAAATAAAAAAGATTCTATATGGAATTTTGTGAAGGTATATTATTAATTTTATTTTTAAATGGTTAAATGAAGCATCTAATTGATATCCTTTATGTCAGTAGAGTAAATTCACAATGGATTCAGATATGAAGGAGTGGACAATGAAGAGACTAGGAAAGAAATGGAAGGACTACAAGTGCGAGTTAAGGAGACTATACTTTGTAGAAGATAGTCCATACGAACAACAGCTTGAACAAGTTGTTCCCCGCGTGGACAAGTCGCATTGGAAATTTCTTATCGATTATTGGAGGAGTAATAAAGGAAAGGTAATATTATTTTTTCTATTTGTTGATACTTACAGTACCGCACAGATAATTACTATGCACAATACTGCAATGTTTTCCACAGAGGAAGTCTATAACTAACAAGACAAGCAGAAAATTTTGAAAAGGTTAGCCACACAACAGGAACCAAGTCGTTTGCATGTCTGAAATATGATGTAAGTTAGTAATTTTTGTGATCCATTTAGATAATTTGATGGCATCCATTAATTTGATGTTTACAATAACCTTGTTTGAATGATAAAGATGGAGAAGGAAATAGGCGGAGAAGTGGATCCCATAATCTTTTTTGAGAAAACTCATCGTAAAAAAGATGGGAGCATAGTTGATGTTGAATCCGCTAAAATTTTGGTACAACACATAATATCCTATAGTATTATGTTACATTTACTAATTTCATAGAGGTATATATTTGGTATAAATTGCATCTCGTATGATTTGTTGTATGTAGGAAAATTTTTCTGAGGTGGGAGAAGAGCTGCAAAGAAAACAACATGATGTTACTTCAGATGAAATTTATAGGAATGTTATGGGAGAAGAGAGACCAGGATATGTTCGTGGTTATGGACTTGGACCATCACCTTCTGATATCTGGGGCAAGAACCGTAAATCCCGAGAAGCTGAAGAAGCACAAAGGAAGCATTTGCAGGATAATCTTGAAGAACAATGCTTGGAATTTGATGCAAAACTTCAACAACAAAAGGATGAATTCAACCAAAAATTAGAGGAGTTACTTGCCTTAACTAGAGCAGGAAACAGTCAAGCACAACATGTTGGCACTGGCCAAGTATGAATACATTTTATACAAGATGTGTGGTATCAATTATTTTCCATGTTGACTTTTATGGACTTATGACAAAAATAAAATAATTGTGCAGACAAACTTATCAATGCAAACTCCACTCCATATAAGACATTCATCATTTAAGAAGGGACAAGTATGTTTGTATTACTGTGAATTGCACTTCATTTTACGTTTATATAAATTTGTTATGTCAACTGTATTTTTTTGTAGGATGTGTATCTGTTGAGTTTTACATATCCAGATGCTAGAATTGCATTCGATCGAGTCTCTGAGGTTGACCCCATGAAAAGGGTGGGAGGTGAAATTTTAGGCTCATCATTTGTTGCTATTTTTGTAGAGGTTGCTTTGTTGGGCAACGATCCTCTAGTTAGACCTTATGATCAATATCAATATGTTGATGATGCTGTTGGCAACGTCATAGCATGGCCAAAAACACATGCGTTGCCAAGGTGAGCATAAAGTATTGCTTATACTGTTACATAATTGAAAACAAAAGTAGTATCTAAAGTCATTTCCATTTGTTGCAGGACATGAAGTTTAAATTTAATTGCATTCTTGGATACTATCTAAAGAGAGGAGAGCTGTAGTTATTTTTATGTAATCCACTTTGTTATTTGTACATGCCGATCCAAAGTAATGGTGTTTCATGTCCATTGTCGTAGACAATGTTGCCAATTAACAATCCTATTTTGTTTTGTCCTACTTTTAATTTTGTTATGGAGAATCTTAGCATTATGGATGATACACGCATTATGATTGGTTTGTGGTTTTTAGCTATGAGCAGTGTTTTAGATTCTTGTTTGTGGGTACAAATGAGGTGTGTTACTTGTACGAGTGTTGTTCTGTTTTCTCACTGTGTTATTTTTGAATGTTTTGTTTTTAGTACTAAGTATAATATAGCCTAGTGTTTTTGCATTTTGCAGAGGCACACTAATTCATTGTCAACATTTCAGAGGTCTGCTCTGGTTGAGAAGTCTAGGCAGAAGCCTCAAGAAAGAATGGGTGTTCTTAGTAATGTGGGTTCCTCCTTGTTCCCTTAATTGTTAAAACAACATTTGTATATTTGTCTTTTTTCCTTTACCCCCTCCATCTAAAATAATACCCTTTCTGTAACATGTGGTTGTGATGCAGGCCCTAAAAGCCAATAACTATGGTAATGATCCTCTTCTAACTACAGCTCTGTACTTGGAGATTAATTAAAGGCCAATCTCGAGAGCTGACAACCTCTGTATTGATGTCTTGTCTGACTGCCCAGGGCTCCCTATAATAGTTGGCACTTGGGAGATCTTTGGCATGGATGGAGGATGGATGTGGTGAACTTCTCTACGCAATGTGACACCCGTAGGCATATTCAGGATCTCATTCACTGTGGATACATGAAGGGCGTTGTAAGTAAAATCTTTTAATGTATTTCATTTAAATTAGTTAAATGAAATACATAAAAAAATTTACTGACAACGCACTTCATGTTTCCACAACGAATGAGATCCTGAATAAGCCTGCAAAGAAGTTCACCATAGCTGAGCATTCTCCATCCATGCCAAAGATCTCCTAAGAGCCAACTATTATACTAGGAATGGATGTGTCCCATGGGAGCCCTGGGCAGTCGGACAAGCCATCAACAGCTGATGTAAGTTTTGAATTTTGACTACTTAGCATATGTATGGGTTTTTGAATGCTTAAGAGATACAAGTTAACTAAAACCTAACCATAATTTAAGAGTTTGGTACATTTTTCACTTTTTCCTATGTCATCCATGAAGTTATTTTATTTTGGTATCCTACAGTGTCATTAAGCTAACACAAAATCATCATGCTATAGTATGCATTCTTGGATACTATCTAAAGATAGGAGAGCTATAGTTGTTTTTATGTAATCCACTTTGGAATTGGAGGCTGATCTTTACCCCTTTGTGTTACAGTTCTATCTTGATGCTGGAAAGGGACATGTATACATGTACATTTTTGTGAAGATCGAGTTGCATTTAATTTCAAAGACTCCTTTTGTTGAATGCGTGTCTGAAGCTTTCCATGGGCATCACAGACATTCTATTGATGCTAAGTGTGCACAAAGATGGTATGCTACTAACTTATAATGATACATATCATACAAGTGAACCAGAAGTTACTATCATTATTTCTGCCCATGCTTTAGTGCTTCTATGCCCATCATTTGATTTTTAAAGATACCAAACTTATTTACATATCATTTCAGTTTCCATTGGAGAATCTTAGAGTGGAGAAAAATGTGTTGAGCGCTCAATTAGAAGAGAAGGATGAGCTGAAGAGGGAAGGTTATTCAACATGTCACTTTGTAAGTGTAATTGTAATTTTTTATAATTTGCCTTCAAGTGACCACTCGAGCTGTTGTGATAGTTGAACAATCACGTGTGTTTTTGCATATGCTAGATTTTGTTAGAGGTCCATCTGTCTATGAGGCTTGCACCATTAGGGGTGACAAGGCTTCCTCTGTATATAATATGAATTGTGCATGCTCTGTTTTGCATCTACTTTAAGCGAAATACGGCCAAAAGCCCTACAGTTCTGCATTCCTATCCCTGATCTCTTTCCGATTAACACACATAACTCCAAAGGTGCACCCAAAGTGGTGGATTGAGGAAAATACAAACTTTCCAGGCCTTTTTATATATAGTTACTTTCATGTTCTTGAACTGGACATGATTAGGGTAGAAGTGGAGCCAACCAAGACCAAACTAGTTTTTAGCTATAGGGAGGACTATAGTGGCTGAATACAATCCAAGACAACCAGTTGCAACCTTGTCAAATATGTGAGATAATGACTGGTTTATAGGTCAGATGGTGGAATTTCCTTCTGCATTGAGGGAAGCATTGCACTTTGTACAATGAGTTGTGGCAGCCACATCTTTGGCTAATAACTACATGCTTCTGAGGAGTATGCTCGGCTTCCCTGTAGGACAAGCATGTTTGGTGCACATCTTTTCTACATCTCTATTTAATAATTAACTCATGAATTTACCATTGCATATTCCACACATTTTTTGTAGAGTAGGAATCATTATTTACCTTGTTATTATGTCTCATTCTTCACATGCCTTCATACATATTGCCAAGGGAATTTCATCTATTGGGGAGTTTTTATATTGTTCTCTGTTGAATAAGCAAACATCACTCATAATTATTGAAGTTAGTTCTCTTATTGCTTTGATAGAGATGGAATGTAAATTTCTTTTTAATTTGATGAATAAGCAAACATGAACACTGCTTTGATAGAGATGGAATGTAAATTTCTTTTTAATTTGATGAACCAATGTACTATCATGCTAACTGTAATCATGTACTAGTGAGATTTTTTTATGAACATCACACTTCTATTGCTGCAACTTGCAAGAGGAATTAACAATTCCTGAAAGTTTTTTTGGTAATGGTTTTTTCTAATTTCAGAGCTAAAACTTGAGAAGAGCATGAAATTGCATTAGGTCCTTGGAGGAAGCTATCAAATGAAAATGAAATTGCAAAGCAAGAAAGAAAGGTTTGCTTGGCCATTTGTCAGTTAGTTTGTTGGTGGATTCGACATGGATGTTGCAGCTGCTCTGTATTAGTCCACTTGGTGGATTCAACCTGGATGTTGAGTACTGTTGCATATGTATTGACTATGGATATGTTTGGACCTATTGTTGATAATGCAGGTGGCATTGTTGAGATGACTCATCAGGTAAATTATTTGCTTCTACAAGGATCATCACATTTGTTTCTACACATCTATTAATTGAGCATATGTGGTATATTTCTGTGTTAGTGGTGTGATTATCAATAGATTTGTACTGTTCAAGGATGGTTGTAGCGAGTGCAAATACCTCTTGATGATGTGAATGAAGCTCAATAATGAGAATGGGGGATGGCCGAGCCCAATAGTTTGATCTATAGGTATGAATTTTTTTTGTTTATTTCCTATACATGGTGCTAAATGTGATAATCTTGAAATTGATAGTGGCGGTTTGATGTTGTAGGCTCTAATGGATTTGTAGGATGAAAATGAGCAAGTTCTTGAGAATGGCTGCTTGTTTATCTGTAATCTACCCTTTGTTGCCATGTAAGAATGAAATCTGGGGGGCTAACTACTATTGAGCTCCCTAATAAGAAAAAGTCATTCCAATCAGCAGAGGTATCTTCATGTGCTAGATCCCTTCTTTTTTGCTGCATTTCTAGTTGCTGGTTTTCCAGTTTATTTGTTATTCTAGATGTTGGTTTCCAGCTGATTTGTTATTCTAGATGCTGGTTTACATCTTATTTGTTATTTCTTTTTCTAAGTCAAGTGGCTATACATCGATCAATTTGTTATTCAGATTTGAATGTTCCAGCTAATGCTTATAATTTCCACTCTTCAGTGACCTTTAGTCGGATAGATCCTGAAGGAAAGTTGGTCATGGGCTTCAGAGAGGCTTCCAACTTACAGACCACACAGACAACAGAGATATGCAATAATAAACCCGAAGTTCTATAGGTGAAGTCGATACCATCAGTTTGTCAATCTACCATTTGGCACATAATGTTAGTGTTAATCTGTTATTGACAACAAGTATGATAAAACAATTTTGTCAGTTGATATTCCCATTTCATTTCTGTAGGATGGCCATGAGCCTTTTATCACTACATTTTGTTTAAAACAATCTCAACAAGTCTTTATTCTCTAATTTATAGTTTGTAGTTGCTTTTTCCTAATTAATCTATATTATCTTCAGCTAGCAGCCGAAGTCAGTGTTGGAATTCCTACTCTGGTACGGTGCTTCACATCTTCTAGCTTCAATCGAAAGTAGAGCAATACAGATCCTTCTACACTTGAAATTGAAGGTAGTGTGCTTATCATAGGAACCATAGCATGTATGGCGTTATTTTGATGGTAAAATGAAGTGGTTGATACTTCTTTTTGTTAATGCTCGCTTTGTATTTTGTAGAGGTGCATTATGAAGGGAGGCCATTGAGAAACTTGATTCAGTCCTTTGGTAGGTCTACTTAATCTAGAACGAGAAGGTGCTTGCTGAACGGGTTGTTGAATCAACTGTGCTATACTCAATCCATGTAATTGTTGTTGATTGTTGTTAGCCACTACTCCCTATACATTTACTGAACTATGCAAAGTAGATGACAACCCTTGAGGCACAATTGGTCGGGAAGAAGGTAACATGATGCCCAAAATGACAAGTTGGCTTGCAGGTGGAGGCAGCTGGGTGGTTGAGGGGAATCTACTAGAAAGATATATTTGAAGACGTGGAAGATGTCATGTAGGCTGCAAGTATGGTGGCATATTTAGTTTGTTCTATTGAAAACAAGTTCCTTCAATCAGAAGTTATTGTACTGTATAGAAAATTGTTGTATGAAAGTATGTCATTGGTGTTGTATTCAATATAAGGGGCAAGGTAAAATGTCCTCCCCATGTAATTGTCAGTTGTTTATAAATAAAAAATATTCATACTTTAAAAAAACTAAGTTTGGTTGCAATTGGCATTCAATTAGAAAACATGATAATGAATTGAAAACTGAATGACTAAAAGACATGAAAATGTAGTAATACAGAACTAGTAGTCATTAGTGGCTTTTTTATACGCCATTAAACTCAATAAGAACATTTTCATACACCAACATAATACAAAATAGTGGCATTTGTATAAAAGCCAATTGATGGATAGTGGCTTTTTTATAAATGCCAAATGATGGTTTAGTGGCCTTTATGTGGCATTTATTCTAAGCCACTAAAGACAAACCTTTAGTGACTATTACAACTTAAGACACTATCTTCCTAGTGGCATTGGCGCTAGAGACATTTTTTTAAATGTCAACAAATGCCGCTAAACCTGTTTACTGGCTTTTATTTTTTTTAGTGGCTTTTCTGAAAGGCCGCTAATGAGTATGTTTGCTGTAGTGATCCAAAATTGTTCTATTCTTCTCTCAAATTCGGAAGAAGCCAAAACAACATTAGGGGTTTGAACATTAATGGGTCTTTTAATACTAATGAATCTTCCATAAAAGAAATATCTTTTATTTTTATGAGGACCTTTTTCAAAAAGATCCTAAGGTGAATCCCTAATTGAATGATAACTGCACACTACCTAAATTGGATGATAAGAGTTTTCTTCTTCTCTACAGAAAATTTACTGATAAGGAAATTAAAGATGTCATTCATTTTTTTAATAGTGATCAAGTTCCACTTCCTGGTGGACTTCACTATCATTTATTTAAAGCTTGTTCACCTTTTATTAAATATGATATTAGATAAGCTATCCATAATTTCTTTGATTTTGGTCAAATTGTAAAAGCATTCAATCAAACCTTTACTCTTATTCTCAAGTCTAAATATGCCTCCAATGTTAGATATTGGAGGCCAATTTCACTGTGCAATGTGATTTATAAATAATCTTTGAAATTATTGCTAATCCTCTCTACACAATTCTACCCTCTATTATTAGCATATCTCATTGTGCTTTCTTGAAAGACAGATCCCTTTCAAAATCTACTCTTCTTGTTAATGAACTTATCGATGAGATGATGGAAAGTTTGAAGTCAAAGTTGTGTGTCAAGGCTGACCTAATGAAAGCTTATGATTCAATTGATTCGAATTACTTATCTATGATTCATGTGAAGATGAATTTTCCTACTTGTTTCACACATTAGGTGTATGAGATTTTTGATAATGTTAGTTTTAAAATTATATTTAATGGTATTCCCATGCATTCCTTTTCTCCTTAAAGGGGAATTAGGAAAGGAGTTCATGTGGCTCCTTATTTGTTTGTTCTTACTATGGAAGGTTTCTCTATAATGATTAATGAAGCTGAAAGCAGTGGGAAGAGTACTCCTTTCAAAGATTTGAATAATATCTTTTTTTTTCTCACATCTTATTATCTAGATGATGTTATGATTTTCTATGACGTTGATCCTTTTTCCATTAATGCACTAAAGGATATTTTTCCAAACTTCGGGCTTATCTCTGGCATGAATATAAGCTCCACTAAAATTTATGTTTTCGGTAATAATATTACTGATGAAGATTATGATATCTAGATATATTAATATTCAAGTGGGAATATTTCCTATGGAGTGCCTTAGTCTTCGACTTTTCAAAGGTAGAATAGGTAAAAGTCTATGTGTTGATATTGTTGATAGATTCAAGAAAAGGATACACTACAAAAAATACATGAATTGGCTACAATTTATTTAATTACATATATACTATATGTAGTCAAAGCCAATTTTAGCTATATTTCTTAAAAATATAAATAAAATAAATGAAGCCAATAAGATTGATCAACTTCAACTACATTTGTCCTCTTTATTTTAGATGTAACCACTACTTTGTAGCTAAATTTACTAAACAACACCCCTCTCCCGCGTGCATGTATTGGATCCAATTAAACCCGCGCATCCCAGTTTCCCATTCTCTCTATTCCCCGCTATCTCCTTCTCTCCCACACACTCGATCGGCCACTGATCACGCTATCTGACTAACTGTCACGCCCGATCGTGCGAGCCTCCCGCAGTCCACGTGCTTGAGTGCTTCCGCACATCCCAATCCTTGCATTGGCAGGATGAAGACCTAAAACCGTCGTGGATCCTGAACTTGTCGTCCAGCTTCGCCTGCTGAATAGTTTGCATCTTCAAGCGATCATTGCCCCCATCCAGTGATCGCCTCTTCTGCAAGATCATCGGCCCTTCCCAAAGTCGCCACCTCCTCCCAAGGTTGCTGCCTCTCCATTGTCGTAGACAATCCCGAAGGTCTTCAGACCTCTATTTCTATAAGTCTGAGATGATTGCAGTTCCTTTTCTTCTATTGCTGAGATCATATTGTCTTTTGTTTGTTGATCGATCATGGAGTCAATTTTTAATATTTCTGTAGAGGAGTGATACGTGTATCTTGTTTATATGCTCTATTATGAAATTGTTAGGCACGCCATCATTATCAATCACCACTGCTAGAGGATTTGGACTAGGGATAGTAGGCAATGGTTATTTTTTAGCACATCACAAGTATGCAGACTCAATGCAGGGGCATCTCAGGTTTTATTAATGGGACAATCTAACACTTTCTAGATGAAAGCTTGTCACAAAAGATAAGTGGGTGTAGTAGGAACCAATATAAACCAACACATATTATAATAATGAGCAGTCCAAGACCCACCACTCTTTTCCAATATTGTAATGGGCTGAACTGGAGATGTAAGGCTTTCATAATATAATATTCCTTCTTTCCAATTGGTTCCATTTTTATGGTTACCCTGCAGATTTGACACAACATCATGGTCCCATATTATAATAACTTCCCAATATTATTAGGTTTTGAATTATCTATTTGTTGCATGATCAGCTGTGAAGGATGAACACATAATCTTGTGGGTTGCTTAGTGTTCTTATTGTGAAGCTTGCTTCTTACTTTCCCCCATCATTCAAGAAGAACATACATTAAAGATTATAGGTTTAAATCATCTTCTATGGGTCCCAGTGGATCAACTTCTAAATGAAGACAATTTGTCTTCTGTTAGTTCCACTGTACACGTTGCTTTTAATGGAACCCCTGCATTGTTAGAGTGTATGGTAGCATAAGTTGTGACTGTTTGATAAACATAACCTATTTCCATCACTACCAAACAAAAGTTTTGTTTATAGAAATATTAAGTTTGTTTTCTTCATATGTTACCTTCATAATGCATTCTTCTGCAACTTAGTAGCTAATAAACCAAATTGTTGATGTAACTTTGATTTTCATAAGGTGAGACTATCCACATAAATGTTAAGAACAAACATTCCAACAATACTTGTATGCTTTTTGTTGCTTTATCAGAACAGACCTAGGAAGCCTGTTGTGTTACTTGCATAAAAAATCACTATAGGTGAAAGACAAGGGCCCCTGAGGTTCATTTGATATTTATTAATCATCACAAGTTACATTGGATGTATATATGTACCTCTTCCCTCCTGATGGGATGTGCTTATAGAAGTAAACTTGATAGGACAAAGAGAGCACATATTCTTCATGGAAACACTACCATTATTTAAATCGGTATCTAACCATATTTTCATTGGGACCAGAGCTTATCTTTCTTATCAATCATAAAATGATAGAGTGATTACTAGATATAGCACACACTTAAGTGGACCTAAGGACATAATTTTTATCTATGTCCCATGCTATTTCTTTTGTTTGTCAAATACCCTGTATAAATTCTTAAGCTAAGTGTTATACTTTGGCAATAATTTTCACCTAGTTATTTTTCTCTTCATACTCATGGAACGTTTTAGGATTACTAGATAACTCTGTCTTTGCATAATAATTGTATGTCATTATCTAGATGTAGACGACTAAGAATATAATGTAAAATCTATGTATCCATGTTTAAACCCAAAAACCTTTGAGACCCATTTTGTTGCATACATGCGTATTAGGCGAACTTATCATAGAATGGTGGTTCAACACCATCAAAATTCTGAGAACACCATTTTCAGGGGAGGATAAAGACATATGGGTATCACATTTGAAGCCAGATTAAAGAGTCTTGACTAGTGACTACCAGTGTGCAGACTGTTGTGTCTCAGCCAGACTAATCTGTTGTACAAAAGAACATAACTGGTGTAGTTCAGAAACCAACTGTTGTGTCCAACAATGGGTGGTATATCCTATTGAACATTGTTTCGATTATATATTTTAGAAGATGAAGTAAAACACTTTAGAATAGTGTAGGGACTAAGTGGACACACACTAGATAGTAATTATACTTCTTGGAAACTCTACAATACAAAGTTTACACTGCCCATCCATATCTTGACACTTTTTTTCTAATTTCAATATGTATATGGTACTTGAACTTGTGTTTTTGTAAAAATATAAATTGAGAGGAACATAGTGTTTTCAAAAAAACCAACTCTCAACTTGAATTTGAGCTGCTATTCTTGACTACTGCACTTTGTGAGGAACTGTCAACCAAATCCTTTATCCCTTTGTATCCAAACCTACTCAATGGCCCCAACACCAAGAGCATGGAAACAACGGTGTAGATCAGGTTGAGTTAATTAACATCTAGAATAAATTCAAAACACATCATGATAAGTTAATGTGTAATTTCCAACCATGGGATTTCTCCACACCAGGTTGTCACTTGCCACCACAATTAGAAGTAAGTAATTTTATTGTGTCTTACATGGTAGAATAGTTTATGTCTTCTTATTAAAACTAGGTGATGCTTTTAATCTTGCCAAAAAAACAAAGACAAGAATACTAAAGTTTGATTTTGTTATAGGTATCACAATACATAAATACATGATTCTATGAAATTGTCATAGAAATGTTTGTTCCAATAAAGCATTTGTAAGCCAAACTATAATAGAACATGCTTGGATTTATTAATGCCACAACATCAAAATAGGTGCAATCATCATGAAAATTAAGTTTCTAACACACTGGAGAGGATGCACTTCAAAACAAACAAGAGGTGCAATTATGCTCTGCGTCCTACTAGAGTAACGAGCTTAGTGAGTAGTTTCCATTTTTTTAATCTCCATGCATGATTTACCTTTGCTTAGTGCTAGCAAAGGAAGGCAGGGTGAGTACACTACCTCCTGACTCCCACCCCCTAACAAAATATAAGGGATTGGTGTGCATGATCTATTAAATCCTTGAAAATTTTGATAAAAGGGAAATGGCTGACATTTTGAATAAAATGGGCATTGTTGTTGCTACTTATAGATAAAATCATAAATATACATTAGGGTAGAGGTTTTGAAATCAAATCAATAATCCTCATTTGTAAACTAACCACCCCTAAAAAGTTGGAGGACTGAGAAATAGAACATCAAGAGGACTGAATGCCATGCTCCCAATGAATGCATGTTGGTACTTCATCACAAGGAATTGAATGTTGATACCGACGCCTTATTGACGGCGTGGAAATAGATAAAAGTTCCTTCAGAATTATGTAGATGCTATTTTCCCTCTTTTCTATAGGTTTAGAATAAAGTTTTTGTTTGATGTAAAGCTTGTCAATTCATTCGATATAGAAAGGATTGCCATCCGAACCACCATTATAACATTGTTTTACATTTCTCTTGCTACATAAGACCGTGATATGAATATTCTATAGTATTGATTAACATTTAGACCTCTTTTATGGCAAGGATGCATTTCACACTTATGTATGTGATGTTCTCTAGTATGAAACGATGCATGTGATGTTTCTGTTAGCTCTTTCTATTATTTACAACTAGTACATGATATTCTCTAGTGTAGGTCATGGTGGTGTTACAACAGTACATGATATTCTGCTTGAATCACGTCTCATGGTCATGGCCAAGCTGATAAATATTGTCATTGAATATAATTCCACCAATAGTTCATTCATTGAATATTTTTACCTAGAATGAATTTGGGTCCAAGTCGGACTGTCTTAAGACAGTACATTAGGCTTGGGTGTATTTCTTTACCAGTGAAACTTTTGTTTTGTCAACAATATTAGAGCATGTTTGTATTTCTTTACCAGTACATCACGCCTGGATCAATTTATAGTTCAAGTCCCTGCCATGCTTTTAGGAACCCAAGTGGAAGCAGAGGTGGGGATGACCATGCCTTTGTCCTGATAAACAATAGTGAAATGGAAAATGATGGACAGTTTGGACTCCATGCCATGCCTGGGCATTTTTCTTCTTGTGATAAAATATTGTATATGCCTTTGCTTTCATATGTAGGATGTGACATCTTTATATGGATCGAACCATGTTGCTGCAATGCCCATGATGAATCTGTTGCCAAAGACTAATGTTCTCATAGATTGTCGAGGGAACAAGTAGGAGGTATCAATCACTACCCCTTGAATATGCATGCTATTTACAATGCAATGGAACTTGGAACATTATTCTGGAGTGCTTTATCAGGTAAGTGATGTGACAATAAAATCAAGTTCTACCTAATTGTGTTTTCATGTTTCTAGTATATATAAGGTAATGGAGCCTGTGTCTGAAGCATGGAAAGAGAGATAAGGGAGCTTGAGACACCAAAAAAGGTCCCTCTTGTGCTTTAATTCAGTATTACTTATTTTTTGAAGAGTCATTAGGCTGGAAGGCGTCAGGTTCTTCATCATTGGCTAAATATATTGATTCCTCAACTGTTAAGCTTGCACTACTCTTTCTGACCTTGTTAGATGAGATAGCTTTTGCTGGCTCACAGCCAATGCATGCAGCTGGATCACTGGATTGTGGGTGTCATTCAGACTAGATTTGGAATTGTCGACATTCTCTAGATGACATGGGGATTAACAGCTTGTTGCCATAATGACTTGAAATCACAAGATAGGTATGGCTTACAACTCAAATGTTTCTTGTTCCCTTATGGTGTATATAACTGATTGGTTTTGAATCTAATATTAAGTATAAAATGATCAATACAGCTACAATTTATGTGTATGCCTAATACTTAGCAAACTTTAAATTTTCTTATTGATCTCAAGCAATTTAGACTCCTACAATCCCACCCCAACCCAAAGTCAGTACAATACTCAGAAAGATATGTTGTTCATTCAAACTTGTTTGTCGTCTCGTTCAAAGTCAGTCCAATTGGAACACTAATTGTGCCCTTTTGGATAAAAAACTTAGAGCCTTCTATAGATTTCTTAGAATCCTATATTTTGTAATCATTCAAAATCTGCATTGCAAATATATGAGCATAGATATGTAGAGATCCTAAGAGATTTTCATTCAGTAATGGTGTTTTATCAATGATGAGTCTTTTTATTTTATTTTGAAGTGTTTTTGGAATTTTTTGAAGTCATTGAGAGAATGTCTGGGGATACTATACTCATTCAAGATGCCATGGGAGGGAAGGCAAGTTTCCATTCTACAACAAGGTTTTCTTCAACCACCAATATGAGCATATTATTTCTTTTGGGTTTGAAACAGCCACAGTAAAGACAGTTTTAGTAATGCATTCAATATCTTGAGTTTTTCTGTGTCCAAATATCTCTAAATGGCCATTTCCCACTAAAAATGATCCAAATTTCAGGAAAATGTAAGTCAACTAAATGGATGAAAAAAATTACATGCTTCTTTATCTTTTGGATTTGAATTGGTTTTATATCTTAGCAGATAACCCATGTCCCACTTGTTAGGAATTGTTTTAGCAGGACAATATGTCGGAGAAGAAAAGTCGGTATGTCTAATTACCAAAGTGTAACCGACAACACTAAAACTTCATGTTAATTAAGAAATAAGAAATTGAAGCTTTTAACTTTTTGAGTTCCTCCTACTTTGCTCGAATTTGGGCATTTTCATTGGCATCTTGTCTTTATTTATTTTTTTGACTTGCTCATGACTTGTAGATACTATAGATCTTCTATGGAACTAATGCTTCCTACTCTCTAAGGTGATGGCTGCAAAATGCAGGGAGTGAGAATATGTAGGAACAATTATGATGACAGAGGCCTACGAAGATTGTAGGGTCTGGTTTGAGGCAGTGCCTTTGGTAGCACCATGCAAGCTGGTCGATGAGTTTTTCACTTTAGTCTTACATAGAAGATGGAACCTCATATTTGAGTTCGTGGGATACTTGACTGGACATAATTATTTTCTGAAGATTGTACAACTTGTGCCTTAAATTCAGATTTGTTTAGTTGGGGATGAAACTTTGGATTCAAGTTCATCGGTATTCAGATTCTGAATTATTAACCTTTCTTCTATATATATATATCATAATACCTGCACTCTTTGTATCTCTTCCTTACTTGCATGACTGTTTGATATTGCAGTTCTCTTAAAACTGTTAGTCATACGAAAGACTTTGATGTTAAACTGAGTTATGACAAAGTATACTCTCAGCCTTTTAGGGTCTTCTCTAACAACTTTGCCCTATTTCAAATTTTTGGGTAAACAAATGCCAACGAGATGTGTTAACATTTCTCAAAGAATCTTGTTAGTGTTGACTTTATGTTGGTGCTATCTTTCACCTTCCTAGAGCAGGAAATCACATCTTCTTTCCCCTGGTCCTTTTATTGGATCTTTTCGATGCTTTTCTGGAGGGGATATGAGGAGCCAGCATGACGATAGGTGAAAAGCCATAGAATTTACCCACATTAGGAGCCTGTCCTTAGGTCACACTGGCATCAACTGGGACAAGTTTGACAAAACCAAATTTTTGTTGGTGATGGAATGTTTACTAGTATCACTATGACATTGTACCCAAATTCTCCAGTGAAGACAAAAATGCATGTTGCATAGGAGACAATGGATGTGGCCTCGATAGGGAGGAAGCGACCATCTAGGGCCCTAAATAGGAGAGAGAACCATCTAACAATTTAGTTGGTGGGGCTTAGGCAATCGATAGAGAGAGGATGTACCAAGGAGGAACAAGTTGGTAGGTGGCTGATGGGTAATGGGAAAATGAATGGGTGGTAAGAGTGTAGTAGCAGGGAGGATAGAGGGACGGGGTAGGCATTTTATAATCTGCTGACTTTTTACTTTTGATTCTGTTTAGTTTTTGAATTTGAACCAACTATGCAGAGCTCTAGTTTTGTAGAGGAAAGGCACTATTGAGGACTGTGATTTGAGAAAGATGACAACTTGAGACAATGGTGGAACAGTGGAAGGGGATATCCTCAGGGATAACATCAGTCAGCAAAACATGTGGGATACCTTAAGAAAGAGAGTTGTTGATATGGACAAAGACTAAATATATAATGAAACAACTATATCACTAGATAAAGTAGCACATGAGCAAGAGAGTCTTCTTAATATGTACAATGAAGGTACTGACACTGACACTGACACTGACACTCATCGTGTTTATATTTCTCAGACCTATGAGTTGTTGAAAATAAGCTATTCACTGTCATGATTTTTTAACCAAGTTTTTTGCGCCAAGAAACTTATGTGTTAGTTATATGACTCGGCCTATTGTCTGAGTTTTCATTAGTTATATTGTCATGATCTTATCAGTTGGATAGGGTACAGTCGTAGAATGCTTGCCCTTGATATTAGGCTAACTGTTGACAACAACTTTCTTATATTTTAACACAACACTATCATCAAAAACCTTGTTAAGGGTGTGAGAGGAACCTTCAGACTAGGAGTTTATACAGCTGTAATGGGTTCTAGTTGTGCCATAAATACAACTTTGTTGAATGTTTCAGTTGGTAGGAAAACAGGTAGGATTGCGCCATATACATTGACTTCTTCAATGTAGGCCTCCCAATGGGTTAGATCTCTTAGATACACTCCAAGATTGTATTTCTTGTTTCATCATTTTCTACTTTCTCTTGCAAATCTTTGCATATTCTTTTTTCTTAATCACTCCATAGGTTTAAGGGATATATGAAAAACAAGAAACAAAATAGGTTCACCTATTTAGTATCTAACATTTCCGTGAGTTTTTTTCTGGAAATAACAAAATGAAATGATTTTAGGTCTTCTATTTGCGACGGTTTTCATTATCTCTCCTCTTTCACAAAGTTCATGCAGCATTTTTGGTCAAGTTCATCTTGAAGAAAAATCATTTTATCTTGTGGACATATTAGAATCTAACCTCCTTGAATATTAATACAAAATTACATGACATGCACATTCCTTTATAGAACCAATTGCTAAATAATCATCATGTTTACATTTCATTTATGAATTTTACTTAGGATTTCTTTGGTTGTTAGGGATTGATTATTGCTTTCAATATGTTTAGCTATGCATGCACTTTGAAGCCTCTTTCCCTACTTAGCATTTTTTTCACAACAATATGTGTTTTTCTTATGGAGAAGTTGTATGCCAAATCCTTGCTTTATATCTTGTTTTAGTGTTGGTTTCATTCTAATTGATTATTATATATGAGTAATGCATTTTTTAACTACAACCTCATGCTAATTTCAAACTAAAATTGCTTGGAGGAACTTAATGTCAATCTATAGTTGAAGTTTTACTTTGATGGTGGGACAAGGTGGAAACAATTGAGCTACTTGCCGAAACCTAAACTACGAGTGTATAACATTTGTATTCTAAATAATTGGGGCGTTTTGACACTACTTTGTCTTTTCTTAGGTTGAGCCTTATGTTTGACAAGAAACAGAAAGTAAAGTTTTAGTATCAATAGGATACTATCTTTGATAAGATAATATTTATGTGATATAGGATATGGTTTCGATAGATATATTTGTAGTAACCTCTATGATAGAAGGGTATGGATCAACAAATGCTATAGCTTGGAGGTCATGGCTTGTTGTCATGCTTTCTTTGATTATCGAGACAAATTTTCCTTTTGATGCTTATAGGATGTCTAATTAATGGCCTCATTCCAGTTTGAGTTTTCTGCAGGGATCATGATTCAGTTTCAATGATATAAGCTCTGAAGATAGGATCCTTAGCTGCACTCTATAATCATGACAGTTGATGCAAACCCTCAGTCTGGGAGTTGATGTAGATGTAATTTATTAGGCTAGTGAGCTTACTGAACCCATGTTACAAGTCATGGTTATGGATGCCATAAAACTTAGGTTCCTACACCAACAAAATCTTGTCCCACATGATGTTGTAATTAACCAAAACCTTGGATTTCTTCCATTGCAACCTTCTCCAAGGAGAGGTTAAAATCAGGAAGAGTCTACATCTGCCTTATTTTGTTAGTCTAATAAGGTCAATTGCCAGAACTGTTCACTACCTTATTTATAGTATGCTAGCATGTTTAAAATGTATCAAACCCCTTCAAGTGAATCCCTCTTTGCCTTGCCCTTTACCAAAAATCTATCAACAATGATCAACGGCCTAACATGACCCACATCTTCTGACTTCATTCAAATCTGAATCTCAATGTCCAAAAGATACACCACTATCTTTCCATTAAATCACTTTCCTTCCTAGTTACCATATAAAAGAAGAATATAATTAAAATCTACTACTAGAAGAACAGGTTCCAGTACAAAACAAGTATCTATCTCTTCCCAGACAATTTTTCTCTATCATCAGAACAACCTCCCCTTGATCGTGTGTATATCCTATTTTCCTGTACTTTTCCAAATACCATCGTCCAAAAGAAGCTTTTCTAGGTCACATTTAGATCGCTAGTCCCTACCAAATATCTAGAGGCCATGTCCACTCCCCAAGAATCCAAAGCACCTACTACACCATTTCATTGTTTTTGCAATGCTTCTTGGAGGCCTTCCTCAATTGTGAAAGATCAAGATCAAATAGACCACACAATCGACCAAGATCAACTTTCTTTCTCAGATTTTGTTATTCATACTATGTCCTTCCATAGTCGTCTTTTATACAATTCATTCATCTAATTTTTGTTAAATAGAGGACATGCACTTCTATGTCAGAGATAGTTAAGAAGGAGCTCAATGATGGGTGCTACCTAAAACAAGACATATAAACAATTTTATAGGCAGAATTCATGTAGGAAGTGTTGGGTTAATCATTCAGATAGTCCACATATTTCCTTGGGGCAAATCCAATCTACCAAGAGGATTTTATTGGATGAATGGGTGACTGACTAAAAGTTATGCTCTTTATATCTGGCTTTTAGTACTATAACCTTTACTAGTGAAATGACAACTACTAGTGTTTGTGTACGACCTAAAGCAGAGATCAACAGATTGCCCAAATGCATTGGTGAGTGACACTAAATTATTTGGCTTGCTGCATATAAACAAGTTGAGACTGGAATTATGTTATAATAGTTCCTACACTTTACTAATGCATGAAGAGGACGAATTTCATATCTTGCACAATTGTTCTTACAAACAGAACTGTCGTTAATCATTTCTTTTAGTTTTAATACCTAGTATAGTAACGACCAATCATCTATTACCATTATCTCTTGGTTTAATGTGAAATTAGTCCTCATATTGTGTTTCCCCCTGAATATAGTGTTGCACTCCTAACCTTGTTGATACCATTCCTTTAAATTGATGTACAACTCTCAATTATTCCATTTATCCCTTCTTCTAAAACATGTGATGTGTATAAGAATCATGATCTCAGTCTAAATTCTTCTTAGTAAAAAATAATATAACTTCTAATCACATATATATTTGCTAATAGATGCTCTTTTGTAAATATTTAAGTCTATGACAGAAGAAAAGAGAAACCGACATGATGATCCCTTTAATTTTTGCAATATTTGTATGAAAATTCTTGATTATATGTTCATAAAGAAAACTGGTGATCGAATTACTTCTTCCATGTGCCAATAGGCCCAATACTCAATTGATGTTTTACATATTATCTCAACATGAGCAGTTGGAGTTTGGATTTCTGGAAATTGGTTAGGTGTTTGATACAAGAATTATTGGGAGTTGGGATTTCCATTTTGAACTTGCATTTTTTTTATTGTCTCCAAGGTGCAGGGTATTGGAAAAAGAACAGGCAAATCGTTGTTCGTTTTCTGAAAGGAGCTTTATAGGAATTATTCACATTGCCTTACTCTTCTCCCTTTGGAAATTCGAATTTGAAAAAGAATTGAGATATTGCTATACCTCATACAAAACATAATGAATGCTATATTTAAAAATAAAGCTATATACACCATATTGGAACATTGGTCTCATATCTCTAATTCAAGGCTGGTATATTAGGTTAAATAGGTGTCAGAACAACAGGGGTATTCCCTGTTAAGCTCATATTCTGCCATTTCTGTTCCAGCCAAGGGCCGGAGTAATTACTGCCCCTTCTTATATTCAAATTCTTCCATCTTATTCCTACTGTAACAATCTGCTCTCCATACGAATCAACTTTGATTTTAAATGTCTTGAAATGGGCTTTTTGCAATGCCAACAGACTTAGGCAGCATTTCTTTCACCGGCTTTGCTCCGGCACGGCAATCTGACCAGCCACGACATGTTACCGGTTGTCTGCTATGCCGTTTAAATGATAAACAACTTGACGCAGGGGTTAGTTAACCTAAAATTTGCTGGATTATCTGTCGTGCAAAATCATTACGGCAGAGAACAAGTTAGTGTGTTGGGGATATCAATTTCCAATGGGACCCCTCTAATGGATTATTCAATACATGTAACAATAGGGCATAATATACTTTGTCTAGACAGAAAAAAGTTACTTGTATACCAAACAATGGATATATTATCAACAAGTTTATTTGTAGTTGTCCCAAACAACAGTTATCTTACACAAGATTAATATACCACTGGTTAATTTACCGTGGAAACTAAACTTTTTGTAACTGTGTACCAAACGCAGCCTTAAGCTGTTTGTTTTTACCATACTTATATTGGACGGACACTCTGATGTGGGTGCAAAGGGCCTTCTCAAGGTTTACATGTTTAAATAGAGTTCGTGTAGGGACTAAAACTATGGATAGATGAAAGAGATGAATACTACTCTCCATATCTTTAGGGAGAGTGAAGAGTACTGACTTGACAATAAGAGAAACAAGCTGGAAGAATCCATGTTTCTGAAATGATGTAGAAACTTACATGTGATCCTATTTGTAGAAACTTGCAATATGTATTTGTATACATATGTGTGTAAGTACTTTGGAATAACCATTGAACGACTCTCTTATTGAGAGGCAACAAAAAATAAACAAAAGTAAACATCTATTTCTTTATAGTGCTAAGTGATTGCATTATAAGATCTCCCTCTTTATATGAATAACTCAACTTCCATATTCCCAGTTTCTTCTGTATGATTAATGGCTTAGAACTAGACACCATCTTTCCCACCTTCAGATGCAAAAGATACACCATCTTTAGATGTAATTTTAGTTAGATAATAATCATATTTATATCAATATGATAATATTTCAGCTACAGTGCTATTGTACTAGGAGTCTAGGAGTATTGGTCTGTGAATGTCCCTAATCCTAACATGTGTCTTTGCTAATGAGTGTATGAAATCTTATTAACAAGTGGGAACGTGTTTCTAGTGAATATAATGAAGTATCTTAGTATCTACCTAGTTCGTATCGAATATAAAACAACCAGCTGACTAGAAAAGGCATGCTCACAGTTTTCCCCTTTTCAGAGCTCTTATGTAGATATTCTAATGTTGTAATGGCCATGTTTGTTTTCTTTTATCTCTTGGACAATACTGCATCAGGTTTGAAATGTTGATGGGAATGTATTCTTCCTGATAGATCACCAACACTTCACAAAAAATGTGCATTTTTGGATATAAGCAAAGCATGGCAAGAAGCACCTAGGGATGCCCTCCTTTGCATTGGCGCTGTAGTTCAAACAACAAGTTGTGGGGTTTTCCTTTTGTATTGATTTTCTTTTAGTTGCACAGTTATGTTAGGATATTTAAACCCTGCAGTGGTTTCTTTGTGCCACAGGTGTTGATTTTCTTTTGAAAGTCTCATCGATATCATCTTTCTGATGCCTCTTGTTGAATATCACCACATCCCTTAGCACTAATGTTATGAGCCACTAATTCTCCTTTTCATCATTAAGTTGTTTGTCTTGTTCTAGTTTCATTGCATTAGCAAACTCACACCTCCACACTAAGTGATTTGTTTTAATAGCACATTGACATAAGCCACATCTTGACGCCAGTTGGAAGCCAAGTTGTTGCAGCAGGTCTTCTGTTATCAGCATCAGGTGGAATGCCTTCCAATAGTAAATGTGGATGCATCTAGGCAGATTATTATGCCACAAATACCTTGCGAGGTTAGACTTTGTTTAGCCAGGCGGCTGAACTCCCAAGAATGCCCAAGAGTAAACTCTATCGGTCTAGTTAGATGACAACAATATCCCTTTGTGATTTTGAATACCTCACACACTTTCTTGAGAGGGTCAAGGGTACATTCAGGGGGGTGTTCCAGCTACTGTTTAGAATCAAGTAGCTGACCTTCTATGTTTTTGTTGTATTTGACACCATTTGAACCTCAATTTTTCTGCACTTCATGCAAAAAAGGGAGGATCTGCATGTATTAAATTTTTGTTATGTTGGTTACAAATCACTCTGATCCCTTAATGTTTCTGTAGGCTACACAAAAATGGAGTGTTTCTGTAGTCTACACAAAAATGGAGGATCCATCTGCAGTCTTGAAGATGATCTTATTCTTATCTAATCATTGGTTGATTAATGTATTTAGAATATGCCGATGATGACATATAATTCTTTTTATCTTCATCCAGTTTTCTAATGGAGTTGCAGACCTCTCTTGGTTTGGTTGAACAAGGTTTTGATCGAATTTGTACGTGTAGAGCAATTTTATACACAATTTGTTGGGTAATCTTTTCAGAATCATAAGTTAATGTTTATATGCTTTCTTTGCTTCGTGGCTCGTTCTTTTATGGTGGTAGTCCAAGTCGAATCTTATGGTGTGAACATCGATGTTTTTTGTAGCTTGGATCATTCTTTTCTAAGTTGAGGCCACTCTATGAATTCAGATTTGTTTGTTTGCCTCCCCTTCTCATTTGCAGATTCAATATTTTGTCAAGTTGTTTGTGCACCTAGTAAAAAGGCCTATCTATATAATATCCATCTTCTCTTAATATCTTGGTTAGAAATGTGGAAAGTATGATATATTTGTGTCTTGTTTAGGTAATCATAGTCAGAGTTGAGATGTGAGGTATTTGATGATGCTAAAATGTTACATTTCATAAATTTTCTAAGAACTTGGTATTCTGAACTGCAGTTGATCTTCAGTTGCTTGAAGTATTTGAGAAATTCCATTCAATTGTACGGATTTCATTAACCCCTATACGGATTTGTTCTTCTTGACACTCTTCCTGCCTTGATCATATTGGTTGTGATGTCTTATATGGTGTGATATTGTCACCCCAATCACCACCACTATTTCTCTTTAGTGGAGAAGTGGTCATAATTTACACTTAATTTCTTTTTATTCCAAAATGGAACAATGGCAGAGATCGGTGGATGATTGCAATGAAGCTCTTAGGATCCAACCAAATTACACCAAGGCTCTCCGCCGAAGAGCTGCTTCATATGGAAAGGTAAATTTCCATACCTGAGTGTGTTGCTTACTAATGTAGTGTTGATTCATGCTCACTGCAGTTATTTTTGCTTCTTATGACAACTAATTCTTTAAGTTGATCTTCTTTCCTGCCACCTTTTCATCAGTAATTCTATGCTCTATATGTGTCTAGATGCAAAACTTGATTCTAGCTAAATTTAATTTGGAATAGCTTGAAAGGTGGGCTGAGTCAGTTCGCGACTATCAGATCTTAAGGAAGGAACTTCCAGAAGACACTGAGATAGCTGAATCTCTTTTTCATGCCCAAGTAGCATGGAAGGCTTCTCGAGGAGAAGAAGTTTCCAATATGAAGTTTGGGGGAGAGGTTGAGAAAGTGATGGGTATTGAGCAGTTCAATGCAGAAATATCTTTTCCAGGTGAGTTTTGTCGTGAGTTTGGAACCTCTTAGTTTTTATGTATATGAATATGACCTTTGTTTGCTTTAGGAATTGATAGGTGATGACCTCGATGGTGTCTATGGGATGAGTTGTTATTCTTCCAGTTGTACATTGAATTTGACGTAGCAGTACTGGTTTTTGTACTCGCACCATTAGAAAACATAGATAAAAGGTATTCTGTTATGTTTTGCAAACCACATATTTATGTTTTCAAAATTGTGGCACATTTCAATGTCTCATATTTCAAATAATATACTATGCATTATCACTTATTCTTTATTTCCAACAGCGGCCAGCTTATTAACATGAATTGTGGGATATATTTGTAGAATTTGAGGCCTTTCATTCCGATCTGTTAACAAATAAGCAACTCAGATTTTCTTTTGGATGTGTACAGCCACTGTACAAACATAGCGACCAACTTCGTAGGGACGATATTCCTTCTATCTCTGCTTAGAAGGTTCTTTTCAGATTCTTATCTCGGGTGCTTTTGGACGATGCTAGCCGAACAAAAACAGCTCGAACAGAAGAAGAAGACAATAAGGATGTTAAAACTGGTCGAGAAAGACAACTCTTTCACAAAGATGTTAGTAGACCACTGAATCATTGATATATGTATATACTATTCTTTGTACACATTATGTAATAGGGGCAAGGTATACGTCCTCCCCATGTACATTCGACGTTTCATTATAAATGAAAGTAAGATTGTTGGCATAATGAGCATAACTTATTCTAAATACTACAATTTTGTTACTAAAATAGGTTGTGTACTAATATATATATATATATATATATATATATATATATATATATATATATATATATATATATATATATATAGTCGAGCTAAGAATATATATGTATGTGTACTAAATGACACTACAAATGTATCTAGATGCATAATCAGCTACATATATATGTATATAGTAATTGTTGTCTTTCCCTACACACTAAATACATATACAATGTATTAACTTCATTTTTTTGCTACATACTGACTATATATACAATTGTAGTCATACATTTATCTATAATTATACTTATATTTAAATATGTAAGGACACTATCTAGCTACGCTTCCGGATACATATGAATTTGTAGCGAATGGATTATCTAACTACATTTTTGAAAAATATAGTTAAAGGCTTTAGCTATACGAGCATATACTACAACTTGTATGTGTAAAGAAATATGTAGTTAAAGCCTTTAGCTACAAAATATGGGGTTTTCGCTACAATTTTTTTTATAGTTAAAGACCCTTTTTTTGTAGTGATAGAAAGATGGAAGTATCATCATCTATCATATGCTGGAAGATTGGAACTTGTTATTCTACTTTATCTTCTTTTCATCTATATTATACATAATATTTTCCCCTTCCTTGCAATCTTATGGACGAAATAGATGTTTTAAGCAAAATCTTTCTCTGCGGTGGTCCCAATATGAGCATAAAGACTAATATTGTGGCTTGGGAAGACATTTGTAAACCCAAGAGTGAAGGTGTCTTAGGAGTCATGTTGACTAGAGATGTTGTAGTTCATGACTTCTTGCGAAATTTGGGAAATTGCTACTATAAAATAGTCTTTGGGTCAAATGGATACATGAAAAATACCTCAAAGGGGACTCAACGTGGAGAACTAATGCTAAATATTCTTCTTCTTGGCATTGGGAGTGTCTTGTTAAATTCAATGATTCTATTTGTAAATAAATGAAATGTCCACCTGGATATGGAAAAAATACCTTAATATAGAGGGATCCATGGAGAATAGAAGGGAGCTTCCTTGATGATATTCTTTCTCCTAATGATATATCTAACCTAGGGAAAGGGTAGTTTTTCCACCCTAAACAACCTCTTAGACGAAAAAGGTGACTGTATTGAATCTAAATCAAGACATGTCAATCAGATTATGCAAACTATTCAGGATCTATATAGATCAAGAGTTTAGGATTCTGATAGTATCTTTCTTGATGATACTAAAACCAAGGAATCTCTAGGGTTTCTGAAATGTTATCAGAAAGAAAAGTAAGTATGTTGGTTTGAGTGGTTGTGGAAACTAAGGCCCCTAATTGAGCGATTTATTTGTCTGGAGAATTTTATCAAGAAGATTTTGACTTAAGAACATATTCAGAATGCATGCTTCTCCTTTCCTTAAATGTGTTATATGTGTAGGAAGGAATCATAATCCATCCAACATTTATTTTTTGACCATGAATGAGACTAGAAAGGACATAAATCTCATTATCTTTGAATATAGAAATCATGGAAAAGATAGTTCCTAGGTTAGAATCAAATTTCCCATTGATAATCTTTTAACTTTGAATGTATATATAAACTTATTTTTAAAATTTTATTCTTGTCTATTTTTCTTTTAATGAATTTTTCCATAAGCATTGTATAATTCCTTATGTTTTCATACAAAGGGGTAACACACTTTGGGTGACCAAAAAAAGGAATGTAGTCATATATAATTGGGCCTCTAGCGAGTCAAGATGTACATAATTGGATGAAAGAGAAAATGAAAGTTGTCACTCCTTCCCACCTTAACACAATCCTTCAATTGATATAGGGAATTCATATAACATACCAAAATCATCAATGCATCAATAAAACACATCATCACTTTCATCGTCAATTTTCATTCCAAAATCTGGCAATTGAGCTTGAAGGTCAAAGCATAGTCATGCAAATCATCAAATTGGGGGGTTATAGAAAAAATCTCAAATTTGGAGAGATCACCATATATATATTACCAATTTGGAGAGATTAAATTTTGGTCAAACGAATACAACTCTTTGGATCAGAAGTAAAACATGACTTTCAATCCTAACATTTTGGGTTCTAGCTTCTACATTGGCCTAGATGGGTTATACAACTAGGATTGATATTCTTATATTTCAACAATTTGAGGAAAACATCATATTTCAATATTATGTTTTTGTGTTCAAGGTCAATGGAAGGTCCCATCCTAGTCCACATGAGAGCTCATCCCCGAGTCACAAATCAAGCGAATCATGATAATCTCATTTCAAGGTTTTGAGATTTGGGAACATGAAAATCATCAATCATATATTGAGGTTGATCTCCATGTTCAAATAGTGATCATATGAGTCTAACAAATATAAAGATCAATAATCATGATTCAAGATTGCATTAATTAATATTAGGGTCAAGATTTTTGAAAACCAAAATTCATAGGTCACAAAATTTAGAATCTAGGCCTTAGATTCTTATCTAAACCTTAGGGATGATCCTTCATCCACATACAACAATTGAGTGACATTTGAGAAACATGCAAGAAACCTTTCAAGATGTCAATTTTGATTTCATTATCATGGTGTTGAGGTGGATGAAAGATCTAAACTCAGGTCATTATAGGAACATAACCAAAATCTATTCTGCATTATCATATATCAAAATCATCTTAAAATTGAGATTGAGTATCAATGTCATTATAAAACTAGCCTATTAGAAACTTAGGTCAAGAAATCAAAATAATATGAAAAGGGTTACCTCTCCAAACTCTAAATAATAAACAATATGAAAATTTAAAGGGGGTCCTAATAGGGATGCGACCTAGGTTAGGGGATCCATTAGTCAAATACCACCCTAATCTAGCACATTAGTCTTTATAGTCATGAACCATCAAGCATATCCAAATTGGTAGAGTATCATTTATCTAACTATATTTCATAATGTCATGACATCAAAGATCAATATCATCATAGGTAAACCATGGCTCAAGATTCTGCAAGATCAAGGTCATGATTACCTTCCCTCCCTTTCATGATCAAGTCAAGGGTATATTTTGAAATTGAGAAGTCAAATTGGGCACTCCAAGAGTTAGAGCATTATAGGGAAAGATTGAGATCCATGTCCATCATATTATACTAAATTGAGTTCACAAAGAGGTATAGAAATCAATAGGGGAAAATTCCTCTTGTATCAAAGTCTTTCATCATGATTTGAGAGTCTAAAAGCATAGTGATTTTGTGGCATGATCATAGTCCATACCAAATTGGGGAAAAGTTGCTAAATCATGTTTGAGGTTTATCAAAAATAGGAAAACATAGACTTAATCAGATAGGGACCTCATAAACCATGAGGTATAAGGTATACATACACCTTATTTCAATAATCAAGAATATTATCATTTTACCTAGAACATAGAAAGAATATAGTCTGGATTTGGTGAAATTGAATTCACATGATTTGAGAGGTCATACATGAGTGCCTAACTCCAAGATTACTTTCATGAATTATAATTGTGTTTTCAAATTTAGGTCAAATAATGCCATCATTATTATTTACTAAAATTTTACCTGTTCATTCAAATTTTAGTCTTCCCCATACATAAGATACCATAATAGAGAGATCATGTGATTAATTTGTATGAAATGGATTACGTGAGGAGATGAGTAACTAACTAATCATCATATACTGGGAAGCTTAGGGTAGTCTTTAGGGAAGATATGAGATTCTATAAGACTCTCTAAGCTTCAAGGGGAGATACCTAATCTATTCTTGGATCCACATTGGATATTTAGGTGTGCAAAGGAACATCAACCACCACAACTAGGTGGATAGGAGGTGATTAATAGACATAACCTCCATGTTTTGCACCATACCCATTGCCCTAGTTTCACCATTATTAGTTTCAATTATCCCTATAGTCATATGATCAATTGTATTATTAAACATGCATAGAGGATATGTGATTGCTCTGGCACCATTTCTCATGGAACCACTTATTACATAAATACAAAACCCTAATGGGTAGATAGCCAAGGTGGGAGGACTTGGGTGTCTGTCCCTAGAATGTATCAGATAACATTTGCATTGATAAAATACACAATCAAAAACTTATAAGGACAAAGGTATGAGACAACAGGGCATATCAAAAGAATGCTAAATTAGTATCTGACATAAGATCTTAGTCCCATATATAAAACCATTTGAATTCCATGTGCATGTCATTAGATATCATCAGAGTGAGAGAAGAAGATTACCATATAAGAGCAGATGTAATGATTTTAGAAACATACATGATGTACATGTTACCTGAAATCATAAGCTAGGTGTGCATCAACACAATTGTGTTGAGTACTCTTTAAAAGACATAAAAATAAGAGAGCATATATTGCTTGGAAAAAACTTAAAGTAATAATAAGAAGGAAGGCCAAAATATTGACATGCTTTCTTTTTAACATACAATCATATTTTAGGTGTATTTCCAGGATACTAAACAATAGTATATGGCCATTGTCTAGTTTCCAAAAGGTAGAGTTTGTGAGGGTCATCGAAGCCAAATCTACTAATGACACATGTTTCAACTTGAGGGACTACATGACTAAGTCAAGAGTTAACCTTTTTTTTTATCAAAATGTTCTAACCTTATTTGAAAACTCAAGTAGGAAAGCCAACCTTGTGTACTTCACCCAAGAATATAGGAAGGTGCAAAAGGTTTTTATATGTACAAGTTTAATTTTGTTTTAAGGTCTGTTCAATATACTTCAAGCCAAGTGGAAGTACTAATTACAGGGATCGAGTATCTCAAAGAAGTATATAAAGACAAGAATTATAAGCATACATACAAGAAAATTCAATACCACTAGCACTAGCCAATAGGAGGACAAAGAGTACCTTGATTACAAAACAAGATTAACCACTGATTTAGAAAACCATACTTAGTAAACTTGACTAGATCTTGGAAATTAAGTCCATAAAGTGATGCTAAGATTAAAAATAAGTGTGGTTCGATTAACATCAAAAATGTAAGGTGTCATTAATCACAATCATGGTAGTTGATGTGTCACCTAAGTCGAGGTATCATATCCTTCATCATTGATTTCATTGTCTCAACTAATCCATAAAAGCTCGTTATCAAGCAATATCATTCATCATGGATTCGTTAAGAACCTAGGGTGACATATCAAAACTAATATTAAGGATAATAAAATTAGGGTTACACGATCTTAAATCGAGTGATCATAAGATTCAAGTGAGGGAAATCACATAGTCAAAACTAGTCATTTGAGTCATTTTCATACAAGAAAGTAATCATTTGAGTCATTTTCATACAAGAAAGTAATCATTTGAGTATAGTGAGATCCACTTGGATTATGTATCACAAACATCAATTATATACTAGCTAATATGCAAAAAGTAGCACAGATCATCATTGGGTGATATTTGAACAAGATTAGATCTCCGAAAATCAACATGCATCATAGGTCGCACTTCATGTCAAGAGTAGTCACTTAGTCATAGAAGTACACAAGAAAGTTCCATAAGGCAGTTAGCAATACAAGGCACATTAGAGTAATGATTTTGAGGTTAGATATTTGTTTTGGATATGAAAGATCAACAATTGAGCAGGATTGGGGATTAAACATCAATGTATCCATATTAAGCATGTTTCAAGGTTCAATGCACAAAATCAAATCAATATAGGGTACTATCATGAGAAAGTTTGAATATTGGTTCAACATACATCAAAAACTACTGATTTGAATCAAGAATAAGTTAGGGCACATTCAATCAATATTAGGCATTATAGATTTTTTTTTGCATAGGAGTCTATAATAGGTCATTTTAGCAACAATAAATCATTTAAGGTGCAAGGACTTGATGCATAAAGCTATTCAAGTTACTTATCTTAGGCTATCATCAAGTTTTGGGGCATAAAAGGTCAAAGATCATGTATCCAATACCATAATCATGTAAAAAGAGATCAAAAGTAAGAATTTTAGGATATCGGTGAAAGAAAAAGTCGATCTAGGTCATAGAAGTATTTGTTGAAAATTAATGTTTTTCCAATCAAAATGACATATTATAAGCCTATATTTGGGCAAATGATTGCTTTTTTATAATATTTGCAAGATCAAGATGTTTATATAAAAAATAGGAAGAAAAAGAGATCAAAAATACTATTTTTCATTTAAAGGTGGCTATTGACCAAGTAATCTACAGTTGGCATGTCAGCAGCCTATCTAACATGTTCTGGGTACGTGGAGGTACGTCTTTGACTACAGTCAATGTGGAGTGGCGAGCCTGTAGAAGCAAGGGTGGGTGAGAGACATTGTCCATGTGGGTTGTATATGGGTCATCAAGCATGGGCATCCTAGAATCGACGACCCAGCCCTCATCTTCTCTGTGACCCTACCGACCCCTGTATGTTCCTGTGGCCATGATGATGCCCAAGCAAGGGTCTCACCAGAGCCACAGTGGCACAAGGTAGGACAACTCAAGAGTGAGCTCCAAGGAACCATCCAAGCATATCTTTCTCCCTTGGACTTGATGGGCTACGAAGCAGGCCTAAAGGATGCTTGGGGAGGTGACACCCATAGGGTTGAAGGCGGTAGCCACCATGAAAGAAGAAGGAGAAGAAGAAGTTGGAATTGAGGTTGTGGTGCACGAAAATGTGAGAAAATATATGGGAAATGAAGGGGGAGAAAAAACAAATTGAAAGCAACAATCTATTTGGGGTAAGGAGGCCCACATTGTCTATTACAGAAATAGTTGCAGTGATGATGTATTTTCTCATAGATAAGGTAGAAGAAAAGCTACGAGTTACTAGATTTAGTTCTGTCATGGATCAAAGGTTGATCCAAGGGCAAGGAGGTTGGATCTGTGGTCTCAAATTGAGCCTTTGCATTGGTCGACGGGAGTTCCATAGATTGTTGACTTATTTAAGTCAGTTAAAAATGTGTTTCTTTGGCAAAATTACAAAATTTAGATCTCCAAACCACAAGTTTGATATAGGTGTGCAGAATAGATTGATTTCAATAGGTAAATAAAGAGTGCATAACCTCCTATAGTAGGAATGAGGCAACTTATGTGGGTTATACGAGCCCCACTTAAGTGTGAGTACAAGATAAGGAATAGAGCAGATACGACCATATCAAATATACCAACACACCCCCTCAAGTTGTAGAGTAAATATTGTGAAGTCCCTACTTGACGCCCATTTACTTGAACAAAATAGTAGGAAGGGGTTTGGTAAGGACATTTGCAACTTGATCACATGTCCTACTGTGAGGAGTGATGATCTGCTTGGCTTTGACCAGGTCTCATACAAAATGACGATTAACTTCAATGTGTTTGTGCAGTCATGAATGATTGGATTATTAGATATCTGTATAGCCACCTAATTTCCACAATATAAAGTAGTTGGTGTTTGGAAAGGGGTTCCAAACTTAGTCAAAATGCACTAGACTCATTGTTGATCAGAACATGCATGAGCCATTGCCCAAAATTCTACCTCTGTGTTGGAGTAAGCTACTACAACCTATTTTTTACTCTAGGCAACTAGGTGAGTGCCAATCATGACACAAAGTAGACTAACAATCTTTAGAATCACCTATACAATCTACATCTACATATCTAGATATAGAGATGACCTTGACTTAGGACGTTTGTAGAGTAGTCCTTGTCCTGGAGTAGTGTTGAGATAGCAGAGAATGAGTTGAGCACTAGAACAGTGGGTCTGGAGCGGTGCACTCATGTGTTGACTAACTACTCCAAAATCACAAGTATATATGGTCGAGTAATAGTCAATTAAATTAGCTTCTCGACTATGTGATGATACTTCTCTGAATCATCAAAGATTTCTCCTTAATGCGTAAGCTTCAAATGATAGTCCATCAGCGTAGAGATCGGTTTAGCTCCTCTCATGTTGGTCTCTTGAAGGAGGTCTAAGACAACATCTTTGTGACAAGTTGATAACCAAGCCTGAGCAAAGAACTTCGACCTCGAGGAAGTATCATGTAACATCCTAATTATAAAAAAAGGATATGGATAAAACTTTTGGTTGAAGATATGTACATCAATGAAGATTTAAGAGCATGAGGGTACTTTATGCAAAAGAAAAATCCATACAATTGAATTTCTATTATTGATAATATGAACTCAATTGATGTCTTAGTCCTAAGTATGATAATTTGAGACACTAGATTGATTTTCAAGAGATTTCAGATGTGTTTTACACTTAAATTATGTACAAAAAATTGACGAGTATCGAGGATAATTAAATATGCTTAGATTTAATGATATCTCCAAATATAGAAGTATATTTGACCTCGGTCTTGAAATCTCCTCAGATGATAACAAGATATGTTTAATCACACATTTAGAAAAACAAATGATCATCGTATAATTTATTAGGAGTTATTGAATTTGAAATGGTATTAATTCGTTTAAAGATTTTTAATGTCCAAATCGAGAATATGAAGCCAAGGTAATTGTCTAGACATTCACAAGTCGATTGGACCTAAAACGTAAAAGTATGTATATAGTTACATATATGAATTTTGAGAATAAATTGGGATTTTTCAAAGAATAATTACAACAACTTTAAAGGATAATGGATTAATTTTTTTATAGAAAATGGGCATGCTTTGGCTTTTAAAATTGACTTGGAGTTTGACTATGATTTTTGGGTATGGCACAGTGAACAAGTAAGGAATAAGTTTCGTGAAATTTTAAAGTTATTTGATAATTTAGCGCAAAGGATAGAGATGGGATAATAGTCTTTATCCAAAGACAATGTTTTGTTTATGTGTCGTCGGATCAAAGGTACACGTGTGAGTCCGCTTAAGTCCATTTGAGGATGTTTGGTTCAAGATCTGATATGGACTAGACGCTACCTTTTTGTATCATGTAGGCGGTATGCGACTAAACCAGTCCAGTTCTAGTCTTACTTTGTTTGACATGAACCGAACCGATGGGGTCCGTTTCGGATTCCATAATCCTATAATCTAGAGCAAGTCAGTGTTGTCCTTAGCATGATTTCATATCCCAGTCCGGATTTTACTCAGTCTTTTGTGTTATTTTGTTTTATATGCTAGACTAAAAATATAAGTTATGAGGTCAGTCCAATCCCATGAGTGTTTGCAATGAGATGAGCTGCCAAATAGAAACATAATTTAATCCAGATAAAATAATCCGGAACTTAATCCAGATAAAATAATTTGGATCTATCGAATAATCCAATTTGAATTTCATCTCGCACCAAAGAGAGGCTATAGGATTAGGGTTAGAAGACTTATATAAAAGAGAGATTGATTTGACTTTTCATAATGTCTTGGAACTGTGTCGTGCCTTAAAATTTGAAAAATTCTAGCCACAGTCATCTACCCACCCGTTCACATACCCGAAATCTAGAAAAATGCAAATTTTAATGCTTGCATAGATATAGCATGTACATCCGTTTTTTTGTGTTATTTCCCATGCAAAACGCATGCAACAGGCATGCAAAGGGCATTTATTGTCCACTGCTCATAAACAGTCATGGGCAAGTACCGCTATTTATTCTCCATTCAAATTTTTATTCATTGGTAATTCCTTCTATTTTTTTTAAAGTATTGAAATTCAAAGTATGTACAGACGTACAGTACTTATTGTTTTCTGTTTCTTCATATTCTATATTTTGTCTCTAATATATAAGTACTGTACATTTTATTGTTTATATTCAAACTCGTAATATGTACAGACATACAATACGAGATGTACATTTTGTTATTGGACTTATATTTGACAAATTGGGTTAAAAATTAATAATTGGGTACAATACTTATAGATGCGTTTTATAGTTGATTATGGACCAGATGTGCACTACATTTTTGTAAAAAAATTATGTCCAGACAAAAAATATTGTTATTGGATTCCGTAGGTACTGCACTTATGCTTTAGATCAGTTATACAATTATGCTTGATTTTGTAATTTGTTAAATATTGTACTTATGCTTGGTTTTATAATTTGGTAAGTCTTGTACTTATGTTTGAAAAAACTGAGTTGGAATTAACAAGTGGGTACTGTACTTATTTTGCATGGATTCCGTAGGTACTGTACTTATGTCCAGATGACAAATGTTACTACTGGATTTCGTAAGTATTGTACTTATGCTTCCAGGTCAATGTTGTTATTAGATTCCGTAGGTACTGTACTAATATGTTGTTATTGTGCTTCAACTCTCTGACCATCGCAACCTTTATATGATGTATTGTACGACCGAAGTAGAAAGATTGATGAAAACTGGGGAACAGACGTACTGTACTAACGTGCAAATATTGATGGGTTGAAATAGAGTCGGAATGAGGAGTTGCAAGAGAGAAAACAAATTAGTAAAAATGAGGGCTAGAGAAAGGAATGGAGAGAGTTAATTGCTGGACAATAAAAGCCGGCTGTATGGAATTAATTGGCGTGAAGTTATTTCGTATTAAAAGCCTGCTGCATGGAGTTAATTGGTGTGTATTAAAAGTCGGCTAAAAGTCTGCTGTATGGAGTTAATTGGCATGCATGAAAAGCTCACTGATACCATATTTTTGTGTACTCCCGATACATGGGTGGGTGGCCGGGTATAGAAGGAACTGTGTGTAGCGTAGTTCTAAAATTTCATACTAACGTAAGAAGAGTGGTCGGTGTTTTCCCAACTACGGAGAGGGTTGTCGTTGTACAATTTCTTGGCTTCTTGTCGCTGATATCAAGCAGTCTTAGGCTGTGCGCGGCGGAAAAAGAGAAGTCTCGGTGTCTGTTTTATAGTTCTACAGGAGATTGCAACCTCAATATTGTATTTATGGGAACTACCGAGGATGTGTTGACGAAAATTCAGACTGTAGTGCATAAAGCCTTTTCTACCCAACGAGGTGATAAATCGCCCAAGATATTAGATTCAGGATAAAGACACAAAACGATGGCCCTTATTGCTAGATATAGAGCCGCAGTCATTGTTGCTTTGCGACGAGAAGGTAGACTGACAAAATGTGAACCAGATCTGATTTGATTAAATTAAATGCCCGGAAAAAGTAGATGCCATCTCGGCACGTGTCCGTCTCCTCACGAGAATGCCATGTGACCTTCCAAGAAGGATATTGGGTGCGTACATGAAGAATTATATAGGTTTTCTGCATGTTGATGTTGTTGTTCTCTGTTATGCGCTTGGGACTCCAAGAGAAGAACTTTATTGTCAACAAAGATGTGTCGAGACCGTGTACGTGCTGGATTTGTCCTTTCATGCCAGCAACCTCTAGTTTGAATCTACATTCCAGACCCCCCTGCACGCTATGGATGTCAAGTAAATGATAAATATTAGGATAATACCACCGAATCAGACACAATGTATAAATCAGACTTCATATACTCACATGATGTTTTTTTTCCAACACTGGTAAGTTGTTCATGCCCATGAGTATTCATACTTATTAAGCTCAATATATTTACATATTTCTCATGTAAGACATTATGATATATGTGTTCTAAGATTTTAAGTAAGATGTGTAATTAAAATGTCCATACATTCATGATGGTGTCCACACATATACTCAATATCTCAAATTGAGATATGTTGTTAAGATTTCTTAGAACGATTGAGACTGAAGAACCAGGTTCATATTCCTATAAGACTTCTTAGTAACAATTCGCATTAATGAATAAGACTACAAGATAAGATATCAAAGAAAAATAGTCATACTTTGTAATATTGGATAACATTATATTTGAGATTTCAAATAGCATTATGCTATTAAGATTTCTATACAGATTAACATCTGAGAACTAAGAAGTTATTTAGATTTCCTACAATGACTAATATCTAAAAGTTAAGTACAACGTGAGAATACAAGTTTCTGAACATATTAAGACATGATCCTATTTTCAAGTTAAGGGTACTATTGGGATCAAAATATATCATAAATTGAGTTTATGATGATACTGATTAAAATTATGATACATTGAGTTATGATTTATTTTCAAGATAAGATTTTATAAGATTCTTGTTTTAAGATTTAAGATTTATGATTTAAGCTCATATGAATACATTAAGATCAGAATTAATGAGATTTTATAGAGATCGAGTCACCTTATCAGAAATCATATTTTTAGATATTTGATACTTAAGTTGCCCTCATATATTTAGTATTTCAATATTTAGTTCAAATCCTTTCTCCTAAATCTTCATATTCAATTGTCATATATCTAGTATCAAAAGTTAATTAAGTCATTCCAACAAATTGGAACATTAGATTAAGATTTATTCAGAAAATAAGGATATTAGATTTAGATCCTGATTTAGATTACTCATTTTGTGAGTAGCTAAAAATTGAATAGAGATACATGATAAGATTTTTAGATCCAATCTCAATTTTGTAGTAGATGAGATTCATATTCAGATGTAGATTCAGTTCAATATTTAAGAGTGGAGATTCACATTCAAAATTTAGGACATGTTTAGTACTCAGTATTCAATTTTAGATAAGTTTAGATTTAAAATTAAGTAAAATTAGACTTAAGATAGTCATTTAAAACCTTGACATAATACATTATATGATAAATCCTCATTTAGAGAGTCCCGGGACGATTCAGAGGCATCTGTTGTCAATTCAGAGGAGTGTTTACTCCATTTCATAGGTACTTTGATACCAACAGAGGATGCTTTACACCATAAAGGATACTTCGATGTCAACATAGGGCATGTAGTGCCAATAGTAAACTTCAGTGTCAACAGAGGAGGACTTATTGTATAATAGTGGCCACAATCAAATAAAATTTGTAAATAAAAGATACATTAATTCAGAGCAAGTACATAATCTCATTTAGAAGTATGATATAAGAGATTTATAATAGGAGAGACATTACTCATGCTCGTTGTGCAAGTTATGTGACCCAAGAACCTACGTGTAGGTCATGAGACCCAGGTACCAGAGTACATGTCTCTAGAGAAAGATAATAAGAACTAAGTTAAAGAGAGATGCAATATATATGTTTCAAATGTTATACAAAGTCTAATGTTAGTTTCATGCTTATAATGTTTAAGAGTATTTCATAATATCTTGTTACTTTAGTTTTGTACATATAGAATACTCATGTCACTTACGCTAACAACCATTTTTCCAATACATGGTTGGGGACGAGATGTTCGCAGGTGAGGAGCAGGAGCAAAATAGATATCAGAGACTCAAGCACAAGGATAGATCAAGATAAGATCTGGTTGGTTGCCAACTATAAGATGATCCTCAAGTTTATATATTCAACTATTTGTTTGAATGTTTAGAACTTTATAGTAGAGACTCAAGATGTTAAATGAGTTTTCCATGTAATAATATTTATGTTTCTTTTGTAAGAACAATCATGAGAATGTTTTAATACTTCAGTTTGTGTGATTGATTATATTGTTGTTATGATTTCCAGTTTGACGTACTGCCCCCCCCCTTTAGTGCACGAGTTATGGATAACTCAGAGTTGCTTCCGCTATGTACACATGTGTTCTTGGCGAGGGTGTTACATATCGTAGGGTGCCCATTGTGTGGAAATGTTCCCGCATGAACTACTTCATCTTTGTTATCCACATTGTTCATCACCGATGATGATGATACTATAAACATATTTAGAAATAAGAATGTAGACTTTGGAGAACTTGGAGAAGAACAAGGAGTGTTCGGTGGTTGGTATTTGAAAGTTAAGATGTGTAATGACATCACTTAATGTGTTGAACCAGGCCCATGGAGACTTCTTGAGACCGTAGAGAGATTTTTGGGGATGATACACTTTGTGAGAAGATGCCTCCTCAACAACAAAATTGGGCATTTGTGGCATATAGACTTCCTCCAAGAGATTGTTGTGAAGGAAGGCTTTCTTGATGCCGAGTTGATAGAGAAGATATTTGACGTGAGTTTCAAGGGAGATAAGAATGTGAATGGAAGCAATCATTGTCACTTGAGAGAATGTCTCAAAGTAATTCATGCCAAAAGTTTGGGTGAATCTTTTGGCAACGAGGTGCGCCTTGAGTCGTTCAATAGAGCCATCCGACTTGTGCTTGATAGAGGAAACCCACTGAAAGCCTGTAATATTTTTTTCAGGAAGTGGTGTTATAAGATCCCATGTCTTTGTTTTGTGGAGAGCCTTCATTTCTCCAGCATGGAAACTTCCCATCCAGGATGATGTAGAGCATTTGTTGGACACTTAGGAACATATGTTGTGTCTAGGGATGTAGCAAAGGATGACATAAAATAATAAAGATGTGCTAGACAACAAGTGTAAGTGATGCGATGTTTGATAGTGTAATAGTGTATACATTTGTGTAGTGCCACTGGTAGATTAGATTGATCTGGAACTTACCATGATGATGCATGTACAATCAGTGACTCATCTTACATGTGTTGGTTTGGGGATAATTATGGTTGTGGAGTTGGTGGTGATGGGATGAATGGATCAAGCATCTAGAGCATAGTATCAGTATGATGCATGAGTTGTGAAGATGACGAAAAGAAGATGTCATCTTTATAAAGTGTGACATCTACATAGATATAGACTTGGCCATATCTAAGGTCAAGATACTTGTACCCTTTTTGAGAAAAAAAGGATAACTGAGAAACATTGTTCAAATAACTCGAGGGGTAAGCTTGTCGGCCTTGGGATCAAAATTATGAACAAAGCCGACACAACCAAAAACCCAAGGCGGTAGGTGAAATGGTGTGGATTGAGGGTAAATAATGAAAAAAGGAGTGTGCTTCCTGAGAGTAGAGGAAAGTTGGCAATTGATAAGAAAGCAAGTAGTGAGAACCACTTCAGATCAAAAAATGCTTAGGTAAGTTAGCATGAGTGAGAAGAGAGTGTGTAATGTCAAGTAGATGATGATTTTTACGCTCAATGATATTGTTTTACTGTGGAGAATATGTACATGAGAATTTATGAATCATCCCTATGTTACGGCAAAAAGAGACGACAACCTTTTGGGTATACTCAATGTCATTATCGGTTTGAAGAATCTTAATAGAAGTGGAAAATCAAACTAAATTCACTCATGAAACTTGAGAATTAGTGTAAATACTTCATCGTGAGTTTGAGGTAGATAAAGCCATGTCATTCTAGAAAATTCATCTACAAACGTAAGAAAATTTCTATAATGATTAGCTAGTAGTCCTAAATGGACCACAATGTCACTATGTACTAAGTCAAAACATATGGGATGATTGTTTACATATGTGGGTTGGGAAGGAGACACGATGGTGTTTTTGTATCTGAGATGCATTATAAGAAATAGAAGAGAAAAAGGATAAATAACTAAATACTTTAAGCTTGTCCAAAGTTAGATGAACATGATATAGGTGCAACTGAAGTGGCGTGGAGACAAGATGGGCATGTGGTGGGCTTGAAGGTGGGACAAATAAGTAGTATAGATCACCAGAGCATACTCCTTAACCAATCATTGTCAAATTACTCTGATCCTATAAAATAAAACCAAATGGATCAAAGATTACACAACATTAGAGGGAATCAACAATATTAGTTGCATACATTAGACTGTATGGAAATTTTGAAACAAAGTGGACCTCAATCAACATTACTTTAGAAGAGATTGGAATGGGGCCACACTGAGTTACTCATTTAACATATCCATCATTGATGGTGATTGAAGAGTGAGGGATAAACAAACTGTACATGGCTAAAAGATGGGGCATACCAATCATGTTGTGATGCACTCGAATCCCACATTCCAATTCAAACTGGAAGAAAGCATGGACGCCCCAAAGTTACCTTGAGAGTGGTGTCTAGGTCGGAAGAAGAATTGACATTAGGTAAATACCTGACTTGACAATCATAGGAGGCATATGCGATCATGCTAAGGCATTCATACTCCTCTTTTAATGATTAGACATGATAAGTTTGAAAAGATGCATGTTGTGGAGGATATACATGACTAATTGGTAGGGTAGATGCTTGATCGACATGGGTGGGTATTTGGGAAACATGGGAAGATCCACTACCACTCCTCTCCCATAGTGTGTTGGATAGCCATGTGTTGAGTGACATACATCTTCAGTGTTTCCCAACTTGCCACAATAAGTGCACTTTAAGCATTGGCCTTATCCACAACCATCTCATATTGACCACTACAACCATTTCTGATGGAAATTCATATGCAACAGTGGGAGAGATGCGAGGAGCAAGCATCTCATACTGGTCCAAGAGTGCATATGTGTGTTCCGTAGATGGAAGGGTTGCACCAACAAATGGAGTTGTCGAACAACTATAAAATAAGGATGAATCTTGTTAAGGAAGTTTCCAATGAGGAGAGTTTCCCTCTCTTTGATAACCGCAACAAAGGTCACCTGAGAGAAGAAGTTTATCAAGTTAAATAGATCATTCATTGCATCATAGTACTTTTGACAAGGGATGCTCCCCTCTCTACTTGGAGAATATCTTGTCAATGGAGTTGTAGATACACACACAATTTTCCGCCTAAGAGAGGAATTGATTTATTTTGTCTCACATTGTCTTTGTGCACTTGTGCCACATGTACTTCACTACAACATCAGAATCCATGCACCCTTATAGTCATGAGAGAACCTAGATGTCGTCTATAGTCCAGGAAGTATCAGGCTCGGTAAGGGCATCCTCGGTGATAAACTTGAGTTTCTGTGATTCTAGAAATGTCTAAAAATCACTCATCCACAACAAGAATATGTCATCATTGACTTTGATAGTTGTTATATGGGGAATATAACTATAGATAATGGTATGTGGTGGCTTGGCGGAGTCACTCGTGGTATGATATTAATAGTATCATAATAATAAGCATGACACATATAGAGAGTAAAGGTACCATAATGTAGCACAGTACAAAGAACATAATAGAAACACTAAGGTATTGGAATGTATCATGTTACAAAGAACAAAATAGAATTAATATTGAATGAAAACTCAGTAGAAATAGGAGTAGCACTGCTAGAATGGGACTTGGTAGGAAGAAAGTAGTACTACAAAATAAAAACTTGGTAAAAAGAGGAGTGGCACTACTAGAATGGATCTTGATAGGAAAACGTAGTATTATCAAATTAATGGCACAGTAGGATTGACAAACATAAAATACCCAATTTTTAAGGAAAGCACGCATGCATGTGGATTAGGGAAACCACATGGAGAGAAATAAAAAAATAATACTTTTCTCCTTATTTGTTTTGGTACTTTATAGATCAATGCAAGGTCTTTTGATTCCTCTCTTTAATGTGTATATAGAGCTTTGCTTAAATTAGAATATGCAGAAGAAGGAAGGAGAAGAAGATAGGAGTCTTCTAGAACACCCTACAAATAGAGACCATGTTTGGTGGTAACCTGGACTGGCAGTGGCTGGATCCAGTTGGCTGTGCTTAGAAACGATGGGCATTTGTGGCTACGTGTGGCTGCTAGCCACTAGTGGAGGCTGGCCACTTAGAGAGAATGTGTAGCATACTGAATCTTAGATTTAATCTCCATATAATCCTTTTTCCCAAGTTTCCCTTTCATTTCCGTCCTTTATGTCTAAAGTTTCAAATTTGGTTCAATTTGAATGTTGTTTGTGCAAGTTATGTAATTTTAGGAACATTCTGGACTTTATGCAATTTACCCAATTGGTAGGTTTTATTTACAAATTATCATTTGCACTATAATCCTTAGATATACCCTTACCATTCTCAAGATTTTTAACCATGGGTCACCTAGTTGCACCTTGGTTTGAATGTGTTTCTCTCCAAGGGAATTTCAGGGATTACCTTCTTTATAAATGAGCTTATAATTAAAAGCTATCAACCAATGGGGTTAATTATTTGATTGGAGGACGGTGGGGATGGCCTAGAAGTCTCCATGGGATTTTAGGACCGACATTTGATATATAAGAAGTCTCTATGAGTTGTCCTCTTGCATGGCCATGAAGCACTCGCCTAAGGACAATGGAAAGTCCCATAGACACCTCATGCTTGCCCCCTTCTTTATAAAGCCATATCTACCCCTTCCCACCTCCCAATATAAGAAGCAATCCTCTCCTTATCTTTCCTCTAGTTTAGAGCATCGTTCCTACTTTGTTCGGCCACGAACTTGCTATCCCAAGGTAAAAGAGAGTGCTTACCTTGGTGAAGAAGGCTCCTAGGGTTCCAAATTTGCTCTATATAGGGTTTCTAAATCTCCTTCTTGGTGATTTTGACCAAAACTAGTAAGTTTCCTCCTTTCCCTTCCATGTTTTCATGTTTTTAATCTTCCTCCCACCTTCTTCCAGGTCAGAACCATGGCCTTTCATGGTGAAGCCCCACCTAGAGCCCTTAAACACCTCATATCCACGTTCTTTTGCTAGAGTTTATCACCTCTTAAGTGGAGAAGGTAATTCTTGCTTGAAATAGGATCTCTATTGGAGGAACCTGCCTCTTTAGCTCGTGAATCTTTCTGCTTGAACTTGTCCACCTTCCCTGGAGGCGATTTTTGTTAACCCCCTTCCCATATATTGCTTACTACATGCTTCAAAACTCATGTTTCTATGTTTAAAACCGATGATCTCCATCTCTATTTACCACGATCTTCTAGGATTTTGGTTTCTTGTTGTTTTACCTTCTCGAGTAGATCTAGTTTGGTCACCTATGCAACTCCTAACCTGATCTTGGATCAAATGGTGTTTTCTCCCTCTCCCTCTCTCTCTTCGCTTATCTCGATCAGTTTGATGATGTGGCAATTTCCTATTGGTCAGTTTTGAGAAATTCATAACTATTTATTCCCTTGTCCAAAAATAAAAAGAAAATATGTTCATAACTCAAAAAATGTGCTCTTTCTAATAAAAATAGTTCCAAGGTTTGGTTTTGAGTTTTGTTGAAAAGATTTTTTAGAAAATGAATTAAAAACCTTAAAACCACCAAAAATACACTTGAACCTTCATAACTTTAAAATATAAAGATTATATGTTTTCATAATTAGAAAATTCTAACTAGAGCAGTGATGATGTTTTCAAGGCCTGAGTTGGAATTTTGTGCAAAAAAAATCCAAAAATTAAGGTTTCTATACATTAATGTGCATTATGCACTCTAATACATGTTAATACATTGAAAATAGGCAAAGAGGAACTTTGACTCAATTAAAGTGGTGAAGGTTAGTAGTTGATATCAATAAGAGAGGTATGTGCATTCTTACACCCTAAGTTGGGATATTTGCAAAGCAAACCCTATACTTTCCTAATGAGGCTTTAATGAACCCTATTCCATCTATTCATGATTCTTTTGTTAAATTGCCTCAAAATTGGTAATGATATTCTTTCTTGGGTCTTGTACCCCATTGTCATGTTCTAATTGATATGATGCTTTTACTTTCCATGATTTCTTTTCTAGCATGTTAATTTTATGGACTATTTAGCTATAGTAGCGGTACTTATGTACAACCACCCATAGATAGGGCATGCAATAATTCGCCTCGGGGAATGTCTTAATGTCCCCCATAAAAATATATGTAGGTGACTGGGAATGTATTAATTCTCCCCTCACCTATAGGTTGAGGTTCGGTAGGTGCCTCAACCCTACTTAGTTAAGGTAGTCATAATTACCATGCATGCAACCCTTCCATTATATTTTTTTTATGGCAATCATCAATTTAAAAATAGCCTCATACTCTTGAAATCTTCATCTTATTATGAAAACTAGCCTTTATTTACATGTTTTCTTTTCCTTGATATCCTATTCATATTTTTTGACACATACCATATTTTCTTTCCCTTTTTCTGGGTGTTTTCCCAACCACCCAGGTTTAGATCGAGGTGTTGAACATGATCAAGGATAACATAGCTTACAACATGGACCTAGCTCTTAGAGATGTTTTTGGATATAGATTTGAAGTAGTTTAGACTTCTCTTTACTTGGATCCTTATGTTGTATCATACATGTAAACCCTTATGGGATATTATGATGTACTTTTGTAATCTTTTATGAAAATTTAATATAGTCATTTGTTTAATTCAGCTTCTACACTTCATTTTTTTTAATACCATTTATTGAAATTTGAAAATTTTACACCTATTCCAACATACCTTTGAGTGTGTTCAGAATGGATGTTTTATTCTTCAATTTTTTCAGTAGGGAGTGGATCCCCCCTCTCGGGTCTCACTCCTTACAGCATGATATCATAGAATGGTAAGGGAATATCTAAGGATTGTAATGCACGTGATAATTTGCAAAAAAACCTACCAATTGGGTAAATTGCATAAAAGTCCAGAATGTTCCTAAAATTGCATAACTTGCACAAACAACATTCAAATTGAACCAAATTTGAAACTTAGGCTCATTTTATGATTTGAAAACACATAAAAAACTTAGATTAAGGTTTATAACACCTAATAAGGTCCTTAAATAGACTTTCACTTAGGTATTTGTGCATAAACCCTTTTATCAGTACAAATAGTGAATAAACGTTTACCAAACCACTATAAATTTCACTAATTAAACATAAAGGACATTAAGGATGGAAATGAAAGGGAAACTTGGGGAAAATGATTATATGGAGATTACTTCTAAGATTCAGTATGCTACAACACTCCACTCTTTAAAAAGGATTTTGTTCCCGAAATCACAAACAAAAAGAGAAGGGTGAGTATGCAACATCCCAACACTAAACTCCCAGGTTGTTTCCATAATACTTCACATAAAACTTTCACTAACTCAAACTCCTTATTTTTCAACTACTTGGGAGTTCAGAATCTTCTCAAGCAACTCCACATAGGTTAGGTTCTCATGGATCACTAAGGGTTCCACGATTAAGATTTTTTATTAGATATAACATAGTTAACATTTTATGCCTATTAATATTATATTCATTATGATATTATATCATCCTTATTATTTTTTCAATTGTGTCATGTTATATTTACTTTGTTGCCAAAAGATTTATATTTTATTATTATTCAAAAGCTCCTATATATTTCTTATTTATCTCATTAAGATTTTTAGCACAATTAGGGTTTACTCAATTATCTCAATATACTTGATTATTATCCTTAATAATTTGGATTTAGTCTCCGTTATCAACATATTGAATTATAATATATTGTTTTACACGAAATAAGATATTTATCCAATTTTTTACAATTGATCCAAATAATGCCACATCGATAGTTATATATATATTAAACATTGTCACATTACCTTTTTTTACATTAATATCATCATTAATTATTTTCTCATATTTATTCACTCCTTGTTATTGATTATGCACATTTATGTGAATCCAATTACTTCTTATCCATATTGAAGATATTATATGTATTTTAGTGATCAAGGTGGGATATATTACATATTAATGATTTGATTCACATACCAAGTAATGCTTAGGTGATTAATTAGGTGTGTATTAGAGAACAAGGTGGTATGCATTTCATATCAATGACCTTATTATTTATGATTAGGTGATTATATATCATTTATGTGTATTAAAGTATGTTATCTGATTATGATACCTAATGTCACTAATGTATCAAGAATGACATTAAGGATGTATAGGTTAAGTTTAGATGATTACAATTTAATGTCTAGGTCGATATGATCATTTATTCTTCACCTATACATTCTTAGCATGCATTAAGGCCAAGAGTAGGTTATAATTATCTTCATCATCATTTCATTAGGGTTTATTGGTCCAAGAAATGTTTAGCCTCATGTGTACCCACTATTAGTATTATATGTGAGTTACTCATATTATGTGCATTAGATATTCATTAGGGTCCAAACATGTGAACTATTCATTAGATGATCATTATATGTTCATTAGTATATAAACAAGCATGTCACATTATAATTACAATTTGTTTGGTCAAAACTATATCCAAGAAAACTATCCTCCGAATCATGGAGTTAGGGTTTCTAGAGTTAGTGTAGCTAGATTTTAGTATGTTATAGAATGTTGTCCATTGGGCTGGCAGTGGGCCGCTAGTGTGCCTGGGCGCCATCGAGACTGCTGGGCAGGTCGGCCGTTGGCCACCACAATGAGGGGAAGGAGGAGGGGGAAGTATGGGCGACAAAGGTGTGGTGTGGAGGTGGTGGTGGTGGGTTGTGGTCTGTGCTCGTCGGGTGAGGGAGAGGGAGGGTCAGGTGGGGAAAGGAGAGGAGAGGGTTATGGTTTTTCTCTTGATACCATGTAGAATAGATTTATTTTTACAAGTAAAAAGGGAGCACATAGCCTCCTGATATATAGGAGCGAGGACACTTAAATGGGTTATAGGAGTCCCACTTAAGGGTGAGTATAAGACAAAGAAAAGAGTTGACACAACCATATCAAATATACCAACAGTTTGAAATTTTCATCATTAGTTCACAAATGTCTTTTACTTCCTATATTAAAAGTTTGGATACAGAATAATAATGTTGAGGGCACTCAACTTTTGTCATTCATATTTCAAAGTTAAATTACACACTAAATCATAGTCAATTTAGCACAATGTGATGCCTAAATCAAGTCCATTTCATGAATTGAGCATAATGTGACTCAAAGTCATCTAATTGAGGGTTGGAATGTTCTTGATTATAATTGAGTATCTAATGAGTCAATTTGTACATAATAAGATGAGAAAGAAATCTAGGTTGTGACACATTCTCACACACAAGAGAAATCCACTAATTGTTCTTCTTCTCTGGCTCTTCTATCATACAAGGCACCAAATACAAACAACTAGTGGGATCATATATGTAGGATGATCTCAATGTCCTCCACCAAGGCTCCTATTAAGTCCATTCCAAATAGGACATAGGCCAAAACCTTCATGTTCCAACAATCTCCCTCTCAGGCCCATGAGGACATTTCATCTTCAGTAATCAACTAGAGTAGCTTCTAGATTCCATCACACATGTAACGGATTCCAATAGGTGGTCATTCTCTTGAAACATATCGGGATCATGTTGTTTTCATCCATCTTCTTGAAGTCCCACCATGAATTTATTTTGTTCCCAAACAATTGAAAAAATTAACATGATAACGTGGCTTCTCTCTTCATGTCAATACAAGAAACTTTGTAAAACTGAAGGTCCAATATTAAATGTAGAGAGCTCTCCCCAAGAGAGGAGACATTGCCCCCGACTACCAACCATGTCTTTCCCTCAAGGCAAACTTGTTGGTTCATCACTTACCCATAAGAGAGCTCCATTGTCCATGCACCGAATGTACCCCTACTACCAACAAATATTTCACCTTAAGGCAAAGTGGTTGGCCCTCTCTCATCCACGAGAGAGCTCTACGGATTTTTCTTATTCTCTAGCTTTTTTTACTGTAGAAAACACCAAACAAGGAACAAGTGATGTGATCACACTAACATGTGGAATGTTCTTCATGGCCTCCATCATGACATCTATATATAGACCTTCATACCATGTGGTTGTAACGAGACTCCTAGTTCAATTCTAAAGAGTAATCCATGTTGTACATAGGGAACTATCTTGTTTCCTCTTGGATTGAACTTCTATTTGGATCTATAACACACATGACGAACTCCTATTAAGTCCAAATTTTAAATGGGACATAGCTGGAACCTTCGAGTTTCAGCACGATCGGCATTGTTATTCATTGAATTTGTACGTGTTATCCATATCTAGTTCTTGTTTTACAGTGATACCACGCGTTACTGAAATTATATCACAAAATGCTATAAAATTAATTTCATACCGAGTAGGAAGCATTATAAATAAAAAATAATCATTAATCAACTCGGAATTATGGTCTAAATCAAAATAGCTTACAAATTGTTAAATTGTGTTGGGTGTCGGCTCGGGATAGAGTTCAACTGGAAACCCAACAAAGCAAGGGTCGTAGGATGCAGCATGCACAAATTATTTGTTTCACTTTAACACAGCCCCTGGTAATTATTAAACAAAATAGAAAACTGGCCAACATGAAGCTCTTTACTTGCTAGGTTTTTCAAATGAATCTTCCCTTTCATTCAATCTCGTAGATCTAATGGGTACTGTTGTCTTAACCGAACATCATAGCACAAAAGAACATTTTCTGGGTATTAATTGTATCTTTTTTCAGAGACTATCCGATGTAAAAACCATCCATGATGACAAATATGGTTGTCATCATTGCAATTATTCTATATTTGTAATTGGTTAATGGCCTATTTATAAATAACTCATGTTGGCAACCAACATATTTTTTGCTTATTAGCCAAAAGGAAGAAGCCTGATTCAAAAAAGGCTCTAGCATTTATGAATTTTGAGATTAACTGTACTAGTAAAACCTTAACCAAAGATCAGACTTATATTTTCATTTGGAAGCTCCGGAAAATTACGAATATACATATTAGGAAGCTCCGGAAAATGACGAACGAATACATATTAGGAACAAGATTCGTTGACAAACTGAAACTTGAAACTCATACATCGATTTTCTTTACATAAGCTTAAGCATATAGTGCAAACTGGCAACCTTTGCCCAGCATTAGTAAGCGAATCAACTGCTTGTTAGCCGATGCACTATCGTCAATTACATACGTTCATTACACTTTAAGACTTTGTGTGTATATCAGAATTATGGTCTATATCAGAATTTGTAAATTGTATTGGGTGTCGTCACGGGATAAAGTTCAACTTTGAACCCAACAAAGCAAGGGTCGTAGGATGCAGCATGCACTAATGATTTGTTTTACTTTAAACACAAGCTACTTTTAAAAAATGTACCAACCCCTGGTAATTATTAAAAAATCAGAAAACTGACCAACAAAAAGCTCATTACTTGCTAAGTTTTTCCAATGAATCTTCACTGTAATTCAATCTCGTAGATCTAATGAGTACAGTTGTCTCGACCGAATATCATAGCACAAAAGAATATTTTCTGGGTATTAACTGTAGTCTTTTTCAGAGATCCGATGCAAAAACCATCCATGATGACAAATATAGTCGTCATATTTGCAATTATTCTATATTTGTAATTGGTTAGTGGCCCAAAGGAAGAAGCCTGATTAAAAAAAAAAAGCTCTAGCATTTATGAATTTCGAGATTAACTGAACTAGAAACTTTAACCGAAGATCAGACTTATATTTTGATTTGGAAGCTCCGGAAAATGACGAATGAATGCATATTAGGAAGCTCCGGAAAATGACGAACGAATACATATTAGGAACAAGATTCGTTGACAAACAGAAAACTTGAAACTCATATACCGATTCTCTTTACATAAGCTTAAGCATATAGTGCAAACTGGCAACCTTTGCCCAGCACTAGTAAGCGGGTCAACTGCTTGTTAGCCGATGCACTATTGTCAATTACATACGTTCATTACACTTTAAGACGTTGTGTATACAACAAACAAGAGACGGATAATGACTAAGACCCAAGTGAGAAAGCATACACAAATAAGGACGGGAAAAATGTTGGCTGTTGGTAAAATACATGTTAACAACTCATCAGAAAACCAGAGTATTTCTGTTGGAATGATATCGATGTACAAGAAAGATTATTAATAAATACACCCTGAACTGGAGCACCTATTTCTGGGTTTTCTCCACCTTGGATTTGACCTTCTGCTCGAGCACGGATTTGTCAGTGTCCAAGCTAAACATCCTGTTGAGTGCATGCATATTCTCAAGTGTTTCATCAAGCGTTCGGCTATCACTGCCATCACATCTAAGGTGCTGCAGTGGGCCGTGAAGAAGCTTGTTGACAATGCCACTGCTGAGTTCCTCCACAGCCTTGCGAGTCTTTTTGGGCAGGGTCTCGTCCCCAATCTTCTGCAAGCACTTCTCTAGCTCTGAGGCCTTGATCCTGTCAGCATAAGATCTCAGCTTCTTGATGGTAGGAACTGTCTCCAGAGAGTCTCTCCAGGCCTCAAAGGATTTCAACTCCTCAGTGATTATAGTTTGGGCTTCCATAGCCTTCCTTAGCCGATCCTCTTTGTTGGCCTCCACCACTTCCTTGAGATTGTCGACATTATAGACACGGGAAGTCTCCAATTCCGAGACGCAGGAGCCAACGTTCCTAGGGACGGAAATATCAATGAAAAGCCTCAAACCGCCGACGTCTTGGCTCACGGGAGGAAGGGCCTCCGCGTGTTCTTTCAAGAACAGAGGAGTTTCCGATGCAGTGCTGGTGAACACAACATCAGCTTCGGCGGCGCACGAGAGCATCTCTTCGAGGGGTTTGTACACTATCTGAATGTCTTTCATCTCCTCACGGATGGCCGCCACTCGTTCTTCTGACCTGTTTACAACGACGACCTCGCGGCATCCTTTGGCGGACAGATGCTTGATGACGAGTTTCCCCATTTTGCCAGCTCCAATCACGAGCATCCTTGCTGGAGTGAATGAAGCGGTTGCGGGAAGTTTCATCAGTGCCAGCTCGACGGCAGCCGAACTGACCGAGACCGCACCAGAGGCGATGCTGGTCTCGCAGCGAACACGCTTCCCTGCGGTGATTGCGTTCTTGAAGAGGCGGTCAATGTTTTTCCCTAGAACGCCGCTTGCCTGGCCGACCTTAACTACTTGTCTGACTTGAGCTAGAATCTGTCCTTCGCCGAGGACGAGGGAGTCGAGGCCCGCAGAAACCTCGAACAGGTGGCGCGAGGCGTCGCTGTCGCGCAGCATGAATAGGTGTTGCCGGAGCTCGGAAACAGGGATGCCACTCGTCTGTACAGAAGAGAGAAGTTCAGGTTACCGTCAGGACTATAATTAATTTGACGACATTAAAGAACAAGTATACCTTAGCCATCCATTCAATGACCTCTCTGATGCCGCGATGCCAAGACAATGCGACGACATATATTTCCATTCGGTTGCAGGTGCTAAGCACAGCAGCCTCTTCTATGTGGTTCAGGTCACAGAGCTCCCCAATGGCGCGTGGCCAATTAGCTTCTGGGATGGCAAGCTTTTCACGCATTTCAACAGGGGCTGTATGGACACTCAAACCAATGACGGCTATGCTGCTCTTCTCCTTTGTATACCCTGGAAAATAACAGGACTTTGCATTTAATTTAAGGCAGCTGAGAAGAGACGACTAGGAAAATATAGTTGATACTAGCATCATGACGCAATAATTAGAAAATCTTTGCTACACAGTAGCCCGAAACATGATTGAAAGTAAAAACACCCGCCTCATCCTTGGATTCGTATGAAAAATGGGTTAAACGCTAGCATGATGCTTGGATTCGTATGAAAAGTGGGTCAAACGCTAGCATGATGCTTGGATTCATATGAAAAGTGGATTAAACTCTAGCATGATGCTTGGATTCATAAGAACTAACTAGCATAATCAAATAGGGAGTCCAGATGATGAATTATATGTTCCGTTAAAATCACAGTCCCTTCAAGTTTGTGTATACAATCTAGTCGTCATCGTCCACCAGGATAGACAAAACGGGAAATAAGCAAAGAAACAAAGTAAAGTTGCTTACTGTCAGCACCCGACGCCTTTAGTTGCTCAAGGGCGGAAATGCTGGGGGACTTGCTGCTGCTGTTACCGGATGATGCTGCAGGATCTGCGACAGCAACAACCTGTTGCACATTCTCCGCGTCCACAGGAGGTGAAGAAGATGCGGCGGCTTCACATCGTGGCAAGGCTCGGAGGGGAGGGAGTCCTTGTCTAAGCTTGTACAGCAGCAAGGGTTGGCGGCGAACGGCTATTAAGGAGGAAGGACAGGACTTAATCCTTCCATCCTTGGTGCTGCTAAGGAGCAGCTGGTCGACCTTGGATGACCTCGGAAGTGTCGATGCCGGTGCGAAGCCCCCTGCCGCTGCCATTTCGCCAATTGCTGATCTCCTGGGCCGCGATGAAGATAGGGCGGGTGAGATCCTGATATGGCCTCTCTCTAGCAAGCAAAGTAATTGAACGACGGCACACCTCTTCGCCCTTGGCCTCCCGCCCCCTCTCCTTTCTTAGTTCCTTCTTCGATTTCTATGAATTGACAATGGAGGATAAAAAGGGAGGAGGCCAAAGAGGAGAAGAGGCGGTGAGGGGAGATACCAGGAGAGATTTCAGTTTGATTGGACTTGATTGGGGGGTGTGATATGGTGACGGTCACTGGCAGTGCGTGGATCCGTTTTCGTTTGATATGTGGGGACGCCATGGACGAACGACGATAGATTTTGTGCGTTTGCATTGGTGGCTGTGGAGCGCCGGGCGTGTGCCTTGGATCAGGCAAGCTGCGGCTTTCCGCATTCTCATTGGCCATCTCCAGCACTGCCTCTATCTACAATCCATCAACTACGACTTGGCACGTATACGCCTCACGCCTCACATGATTATCTCAAGTATTTCCCTCACCTAGTGTCATAACCAAAATACAATTTAAGTTCAAATGTTACCAATATTCAGAAAAATCTACCAAAAGAAACAACATTTTAATATTGTCCCATCATGATTTTCGGCATCCTTACTTACCGAATCATAGTTCATGATTAAAAAAAGGAAAATGATATGCAGACTAAAACTGGACTAGATTTGCTGCCCCCCGCCCCCCAAAATGCAGCCACCTAAAATTTTAAAATAATGAGAACGTGACTTAAATTTTTGAAATAAGGAGAGAGAGAGAGAGAGAGAGAGAGAGAGAGAGAGGAGTGGGTAGAGAGGGGAATAAAGCTATTTTTGCTAATAACTTTTGAATCGTGATGCATTTTTTTGATGAAATAAAAAATCGTTGTATTTCCTTATAAAAAAAATATGTTACAACAACATCAATTTTGACATATTTAAAAAAAATAGAATAAATAATCTAAAAGATGAGAGATGATGTGGTTTGATTAAGAAAAATAGATGAGAGATAAATTTATTTTTCTTATAATTTTCAATTTGTAATGATTCTTTTGACAAAACAAGAAAGATTGTGGTCCTTACAAAAAATATTTTAAAACAAGATCAATGTCAACATATGTTTGATAGAAAAATGAATGGTGCTACTTTCATCCTATCTCTCATATACTTGCTATGTTATCACTGGTGCAATTTATTATTTTTATAAGAGAAAGAAAACATAAGGAATATATTTGCTATGTTGTTATCCTGATATAACTTGAGTTGTACCTTCATGTGTAATTAAAAGTTTATGTCTTGTTTCATAAGAAGTTTCACATGAAGATCCTACTAAACTCACCAACGAAAATAGAATAATATAAAATGCTTACCGCTTTTGCATTCAATTGAACTTGCTTTACCGTTTCGGGATTCCATATTACAAACTCCGTTCTAGGAAGCTCAAAGGGCAAGGACACCATACTCCAAAGGTCCAGGCTGATCCCTTGGAAGTAAAATTGTTTTCTTCTCTTCCAATAGGTGTAGTTGCTTCCATTAAAGGATGGTGGCCGAGTCACATGAGTTCCTTCAAGGTTGAGGTTGCTAAGCATGTTGTCCCCTATTCTTCAAGACCTGTTAGGGCTCCTTGAAGACCTACTCTGATACCAATTGAAAGATCTAGAGGGGGGGTTGAATAGAGCTTTAGGTACTTTAAAATTTAATTAAAAATTGAAAGCAAAGAAGAAAGAGGAAACAAGGAAGATAGTTCAATTTTGAGTGGTTCCAACCTTTGAATCGAAGGTTGCCAGTCCACTACGCAATTGTTTCTAATTGGGATTTCGAAAGTGATTTATTTTATTTACCCCTCAAGGATGTAACAACAAAATACAATTACCTTCCACTCGAAGTAGCTTTCACCTTGAAGTAGCCTCAACCTCCTTGAAATAACCTTCTTAAAGTAACATCAAGCAACCTTAGAGCAGCCTTCACCACCTTGAAGTAGCTCTGCCACCTTGAGATAGCCTTCACCTAAAAGTATTTCCAACCTCCTTTGAAGCATCCTTCTTGAAGTAACCTCAAGCAACCTTGGAGTAGCCTTCACCACCTTGTAGTAGCTCCACCACCTTGATATAGCCTTCACCTAGAAGTAGCTCCAACCTCCTTTGCAGTAGCCTTCTTGAAGTAACCTCAAGCACACCTTGGAGCATCCTTCACTGTAACGACCCTGCTTCCCAGTAACCTCCAATTAAGGGAGACCAAGAAGTCAGAGGCGTTATCCCAAAATAGGATCGATGATTTTACAAATAATGAAAAATAATTAATAAATTCTACTAAAGACTAAACTGAAAATGGGAATAAAAATTTTCTTTTAACATACCTTCAAAATTAGGTAACTGGGTCTTCTACCTGAAGTAGGATTATATCTACCTAAATCATCCTTTATTATTTTAACTTTAATCTTCACAAGTGACACTTTACTATTGGTCCAATTTCAAATATTACCTAAAACACCGACAAACAAAATGACGGTCAGTATAACGAATTATACTGGTATGTGGAGGAACCAATAATCTTACATTTAATTGTAACAACATATTGCAAGCAATTATGATTTAACATAACAAACTTTACATTTTAAACATGACTACTCAATCCTTACATACCCTAGCCTCTGTGTTGTCCCTGCAGTGGACATGGATACTACCTCTCATATGGTAGATCTCAACTAACCCCCATGATCCTACCTTACAGGTAGATCAATACATAGGGTCGTGGAGTCGTATGGTCCTACCTAAGGGTAGACCAACACATCGACTCATGATAACTTGATGATCCTACCTCGTGGGTAGACCATGTACTAGGTCATCTATCTCATCATCATCAGAGCTACAAAGGAGGACCAGGAACTGAGCTAGTCATGCACATATATTTATGGTGATAGTCATATTCACTTTATAGTTGCATGAAATAAATGTCAACCAATCAATTAATTTTAAGCAACTGGTAAAACCACAGAAATCGCCATGAAACTAAAGTGATTTAACCATAAGCGTGACCACATACCTATTTGGAGTCTCAAAGAAGCAATATATCCAAATCGAACTAGATGTCCAATCAAGCAAGCCAATCAATCAATCAAGCAAACATTGATCCTTAAAACATGTATAACACCTAGTTGTTACCATCTCATCCCAAACAACTCTTTATGGACTTGGGATACCTTTCTAAGGTTTCTAATCCAAATTAGGGTTCATTAGGGTTTCTTAGATCTAATTCTCAATCTTTATCCTTTTTAGGTCAACAAACCCTAAAATAGCTTTTATAATCATAAAATCCCTAATTACTCAAATTATCCACATTAAGGATCTTTTATACTCAAATTGGCTTTGTAAAAACATATGTTTGTCTTATTCATGGATTTGCACAATTAAAACCATTAAAGTCATAATGATCAAAATTAGGGTTTTTAGGCCCATTAAAGCATATTTATGTACGTGGAACCCTAAATTAAGCCAATTATGCATAAAGATCATCTTTTTAGACCTAATTCTCTTTTTTTATAATGAACAGGTCAATATTTTCTCAAAATATCTCAAGAATGTTGTTAGATCTAATTATCATCAAATCTTAGGGTTTTTCATTGATAAAACCATTAAAGATGACATCCCTATATGATTTTCAAATTTCAAGAATATTTAGGCCTCAATTTTATTTTTAATGGATTCCTTGTATTTTTTTTTATCAATTTTCATATATAGTTTATCTCGATCTGAGTTAATAAACCATTTATAGAATATTCGCAAAATGCAGACATATAGACTAATCAGGAGAGGCCCTGCGCACCTTTTGTTTTCATTTTCTGTTATTTCTTTTTCTGGCTCGCGGATCCCTCTTTGAACTGCCTAACCCGACACCCGGGTTGGCTTCTCTCCCCCTTCGTTGTCCTCACAACGCCCGCATGGGCTCTGTTCCGACAGGGGAAATAGAGTCCCTGACGCGTCGCCCGGGCAACGGGTTCCAAGGGAGATGACGCCTACTAGCAGCCATTGCACGCCCCCTCTTGGTCCAGCGATGCTCCGAGGAGGTGTAGTTGCTCTTGATAGTCACTGGGAGGGGTTCAGAGCATAGTCATGGGAGAGAGCTCCCCACAGCAGCTCCATGGGAGCAAGATAAGGTGAAGATAAGAACAACGCCCCTATGGAAGATTTGGCTTGGCATATGGTATTATATGACTCAAGATTGTCACCTTGTACCCCCCCTATCATGCCAACCAAGGATCTTATATAGGCGTGGTAACAACTGACAATGGATCCTTGGTATTCCTATTTAATAGGGATTTGGGCACTTTTCCTATAGGGCACGATAGCTACCAAATTATGGCTCGCTATGTTCGCCACTTCCTCCCAAAATCAAAGGGGAAAGTCTTATAGAAAAAGGTGGAGAAACAAGGGAGGTAGGGGCGAGGGAATTTAAGAGGTAATGTACCCCCTTTCCTATTCAAATGCAAGGTAGGTGACAAGTGTGTCACCGTTGGATCTCAGATCCAATGGTTCACATCGCACGTGCCCAAATATAAGGAATTCCAATGTGAATGTGAATGGTGAAATTTAATGATATTTCCTTTATCCTTTCCACTTTAGAACATTTTGTAAAAATTATAACTCTCATACCGATTATTCAATTAATACCAAATTTTAAAGGAAAGTCCTTGATGACTTAATCTACTTGTGTGCCAAGTTTGGGACTCAAACTCGAAAGTATGAGAGACTTGTTATCATATGCAAGTTATTACTTAAAAAGGCATATTTTATACATATTTTCTCTCTCTTACTCTTTTATATTCTTTATTTGGATTCCTTTTACCATTAAAAACCATGTGGACTCAAAATCTCATCCATGATGATTCAAATATACATCTTTTCACATATTTCTCATATTTTCATCATTATCTCAAATTTTCTTCTTAATAATGCATTATTTGATTTCTTCTTTTTCTTTTAATCATATTGGGCTCATTAACATATTATGATCCACGAAATCACATGCACAAAGGAAATATTTCATTGGAAACCCATTCAATACACACAAATCATACAAATTCGATATTCATACATTTATTTTGGAAATTGCATTTCCAACCATATGAACCCAAAAATTGGGGTTGTAACATCCTTCCCCTCTTATAAGAATTTTGTCCTCAAAATTCCATCAAACATACAAACAATTCAAGATAAGACTTTTCCATGTCCATCATTGACTCCCATGTGGCTTCATCTTCTCCATGGTGCTTCCAAAGAGCCTTTATCATCTTCTATTCTTTACTCCTGAGCTCTCTCTCACCTCGGTAGCTCGTACCCTCATAGGTGAATCAGGGTAAGTTAGCCTCCCTTGAAGTTCAATAGGTTCAATGCTCAACACATGGACTGAGTACCTCACATAGTGCTCTAGATTGGACATATGTAACACATCATACATCATATTATCATGAGGGGTAAGGCTAAACATAAGCAACTTCACCAATCCATCTCAAATGGATCCATGCATCAAGGACTCAGCTTTCTTAGCTATAGCTCAGAGGGGTCAATTTTTCATATCACATGTTCACCCACAGTGAACTACATGTCAATATGCTTTGCATCAGCTCACAACTCATGTCGATCCTGGGATTTCTCAGCCATTTCTCGATCAAAGCGACTTCATCTGCATACACTGTAGTCTTTCTGACCTTCACAAGGTCCTCTCACTGACATCATCCAAGTGAAGTGGTGACTGACACATCCTCCCTTACAGAACTTCATACATCCCGATACTCACTATGGTTGCTATCATAACAAGCAAACTCTTCTAGGGGCAGGAACTGCTCCCATGAATCACCCTAAATGAGAACACATGTTCTCACCATACCCTCTAAAGTCTGGATCATACTCTCTTGACTGTCCATCAGTTAGCGGTGATATGTTGTACTCAACTTCAATCTAGCATCAAGTTCTTCTTACACCTACTTCCACAACATGGAAGTGAACTTGAGGTCGTACTCAAGAGCCTTTGAACTCAGATCATGGTGAAGTCGAACTATCTCTCTCTCATATATATAGCTCAACCAAAACTGTCACACTGACAGTGCTCTCTATTAGGCAAGGGATTAGGTCAACTTGGTAAGGCAATTCTACCATAACCCATGTCGCATCTTGACCTCTCTTGGTCCAGGGGACACCCACCACATTGTCTATGGTGATCTACTCCCATTCTCTCTCAGGGAATCCTCATTGTCTGTAGCAACTCACTTGGTTACTGGTGTTTGGGCCTCACCTTCTGGCATGCATGGAAACAAGCCACATGCAACTCTGTAAACTTTAACTATCTTAGTAGTACCACAACATATGATGTACTTAAAATCATGATCTTCTGCATGTCATGATTCCTCAAGGTTGACTCCTGAGAAACCCTAAAACACTCTAGTAGCGGGTTTTTCCACCTTCCTCTCGTGAGAGGTGTAGGTGAGGTTCTCAAACAACCCTTTTACTTCATCAAGCTCTGGGATGGCTAACTGAGTAACCACCAACTGGACCAATGAGTCTGGTTGTATCTGGATGTTAGCCACATAGGTATAATCTTCTAACGATCACAGGGTTCACCTAGCAATCTCTTTCATCTCTCTCTATCAGCTAGACAAGGCAGATGTACACTTGAGTTGTATCTCGACAAAGAGTATCAGTTACCACATCAATTTCCTTATGTGATAGGTGATGGTGTAAACATAAAACTTCATATACTCCACTCATCACCCTCATCTCGAGTTTTAGTCTAACCGAGTCAAGAAAACTTTGAGCTCATCATCTCAATTACCATACCCAAACTGCTCTTGACAAGAACGTCCTCATATGATGATTACCTTTGTTCTCTTCATGTTTCCAAACCACATATCCAACGCACTCTGAAAAGGTGTGGTACTTCCTCTATCCTCATACATAGTAGAAGGGTTTCAGCTCATATCACCTTTATCCTCAGTATGGCATGCATTTTGTCCTATCTCTCAAACCCATAACAAGATGAAATAAGCATTTGGCTACAATCCAAATAAAGAGTTCAACCTGTTCCAAGAGTAGAGATGGTGCATCACACATCGACATCACACTTTCCAATCTAAGTTGAAACATACATCACATGTCTCCACACCATGAACATCTCCATTATGGGTCTACACCCATGGGAAGATTGTTCCCATCACCTCTGGATCTTAACATATCTATTATGCACACTCCTTAGTCATTACCTCAAGGTCTCTAGGGTGCTGACACTTTTGGAGTGATCTGACCCTTATGCATCTAGGGAGTGCCTCTCACCTTTACCCTTTAGCCCCAATGAACTTATGAAGGTAGCCAAACTCATAACCCATGGCCCTTGGGCAAAGGTAGTTGTTATCTCCTGACCCTATGGTCTTGTGCAATTAGGGAACATACAACTCCTACTCCCATCGGTCTTATCCCTTCCTGACCTTAGTATTGACTTAGAATTCCATCATAGAACATATCAAACCTAAATCCTAGCCTAGATCTTCATCATCTCTCTAGGCACTCATGGTGAAACTTATATTCCTTCATTGGAATCATGGTGACCTACCTGTCTCAGTCTGGCCCATACAGGTTACCTCCACGGAAACATATCCTCATGTCCCTTACAGATGGTCACACATGGGTCTATAGATTCATGGTCATACTATGTGCTCTCCACTTAGATCATCAAGCTCCTATGAAAGACCTCTTTAAGTTACCTCAAACCTAATCAAAAGTTGGTGCTCACCCTAACATGAAGGGTCCCTTCCCAGGACGGAAGAAAACTATCACTTGATAGTTACAAAGGTCACAAAACGTTCTTACCTCCAAGGTTTACATCATCATGCATATTCTTAGCCCTATCATGATACTTGGGCACATATCTAGCAAGGAGATGACCTACTAAACCATGTTAAGTTCATTGGTATGTCATACGTATTCCTTATTCCTCAATGTTGGACATGCATATGTCACCATCAAACATATATCTCAGCTCAACTGGGGTTTCCTTTAGCTCTAACACATGAGGGGGTGACATACTTGGATCCTTAGGAACTCAAACAGCCTCGTGAGCATCAGGTGCACCAGGTACTAATACCTCCCCTCTTAGGTCTAGGAACCCCATGTTTACCACTTAAGCATCATCAGTCTAACTGCATGCTCAGTTGTTCAACCATGAACCAAACCTATACAAGATATGGAACATACTTCCTACCATCTTCCACATAAACAACCCTGAGAGTCCTACATTCAGATAACGAATTGGGTGCAAAACCTCACAACTTGTTATCATACTCCTTCAGGGTCTATGAAACTCTCATTCCTACACCTAAAAGGTAGGAACTTTCACGAAGCCTCTTTCTCTCTTCTAGGGTTTGGTTCCTCTAAGGTATCCAAGGTACGATAAGCCTCCAAGGATCATGCATGAGGAAACCACATACATCCACTCATGGTCGCCTATTTCAGGTCATATAATATCCAAATTCTCATGATTCCTCATGTCTTAGAGTCAAGGTCACCAACCTTATTCATCGGGTCTGGTTCTTTCTCTCTAGAGCTAACCCTACAACTGGTCCTACCACTGGAGGTTCTCTCTCAGAAGATGGGTCAAGCTCTTAAGGATACACGTCTATCCCCACTTAGGTGCAACGTACTTATCAAAACTTATGTTTGGCCAAGATTACCCAAAGATTTTTGCATGCCCATCTCATAAACTATTAGGCACAACCTATCCGGCTTAGGTCTAAAGCCTACCAACCTTGATACCACTCTCTTCTTTTCTGTTCATATATGCTCGTTAGGGTTCCTATATGGTCACCATCATCCCTCTCAATGAGGGAATTATCCCTCACCCTAACAAGTACGACCCACCCAAGGTCGGGTCACCAAAGGCACCAGGGTCGGACAACCACACATGGTCCATGTTTCTCATGGATACTCAAAATCTTTACATAGTACATGCATGTACAATCTACGTACATACCTGCATGGTCAACTATGATATCCAACTCATCATATCTTCTCTTTCTCTAACTGTCACTTAGGGTTAGGGTTAGCATCATCCTCAGAGGATGCGTCAGGTCTCTACCTCTTCCTGGAGGCCTCTTCCTCCAAGGCTAACTCTCTCCTCATCCTCCTATAAGAAGGTCTAACCTCAGGGCTCTCCTGAGGGTACAACAACACACGCTATGCAACCTTAAGCATGTAACTAATCCTTAGTTTGCACTTAAACTATTAAAACTTATGTCCATGACATCTTGTTTACATGCTTTTCATTATTTGGTGGAGGATTCCTTAATCCTTATTACTCTTATCCCAAACACATGAGGGTGGTAAAGAGAGAGAATACCCTAAGCACTTAATGTTTCTCCTGAAATAAGAGGTAAAGAAGGGACGGAATTAGATGAGAAGACTTAGAGGTATCTTATTTTGAGTCAAATCCTTTGATTTTCGCCAGGAAGTCACACAAAATCTAGGAGTCCTCGTAGATTGACTAGCGGGTCAGAGGAAAATCTTGCCAACCCCCAGATGGTGATCCTTTTCTAGACACCTCCATCATTGGAAAATCCTCTAATAACTCCCTTGGATTCTAAAGAGTTTGTAAAATGTAAATGGAAAACCACAACTCTGATACCAAATATAACGACCCCACTTCTCGATAACCCCTAATTAAGGGAGACCAAGAAGTCAGAGGCGTTACCCCAAAATAGGATTAGTGGTTTTGAAAAAAATAAAAAATAATTAATAAATTCTACTAAAGACTAAACTCAAAATGGGAATAAATTTTTTCTTTTAACATACCTTCAAAATTAGGTAACTGGGTCTTCTACCTAAAGTAGGATTCTATCTACCTAAATCCTCCTTTATTATATTAACTTTAATCTTCACAAGTGCCACTTTACTGTTGTTCTAATTTAAGATACTACCTAAAATATCGGCAAACAAAATGGCAGCCAGTATAATGAATTACACTGGTATGTGGGGGAACCAATAATATTGCATTTAATTGTAACAACATATTGCAAGCAATTATGATTTAACAAAATAAACTTTACATTTTAAACATGACTACTAAATCCTTACATACCCTAGCTTCTGTGCTATCCCTACAATGAATATGGATACTACCTCTCATATGGTAGATCTCAACTAACCCCCATGATCCTACCTTACAGGTAGATCAATACATAAGGTTGTGTAGTCGTATGGTCCTACCCAAGGGTAGACCAACACATCGACTCATGATAACCTGATGATACTACGTCACGGGTAGACCATGTACTAGGTCATCTATCTCATCATCTTCAGACCATGCACTAGGTCATCTATCTCATCATCATCGGACCAAGATCTGAGCTACTCATGCACATATATTTATGGTGATAGTCATAGTCACTTTATAGTTGCATGAAATAAATGTCAACCAATTAGATAATTTCAAGCAATCGGTAAAACCATGGAAATCACCATGAAACTAAAGCGATTTAACCATAAGCATAACCACATACCTATTTGAAGTCTCAAATAAGCAATATATCCAAATCCAACTAGATGTCCAATCAAGTAAGCCAATAAATCAATCAAGCAAACATTGATCCTGAAAACATGTATAACACCTAGTTGTTACCATCTCATCCCAAACAACTCTTTATGGACTTGGGATAGCTTTCTAAGGCTTCTAATCTGAATTAGGATTCATTAGGGTTTCTTAGATCTAATTCTCAACCATTATCCTTTTTAGGTCAACTAACCCTAAAATAGCTTTTCTACTCATAAAAGCCCTAATTACTCAAATTATCCACATTAAGGATCTTTTATACTCAACTTGTCTTTGTAAAAACATATCTCTATCTTATTCATGAATTTGCACAATTAAAACCATTAAAAGTCATAATTATCAAAATTAGGGTTTTTAGGCCCATTAAAACATATTCATGTACATGGAACCCTAAATTAAGCCAATTATGCATAAATATAATCTTTTGAGACCTAATTCTCTTTTTTATAATCAATAGGTCAATATTTGTTCAAAATATCCCAAGAACATTATTAGATCTAATTATCATCAAATCTTAGGGTTTTTCATTAATAAAACCATTAAAGATGACACCTTTATACAGTTTTCAAATTTCAAGCATATTTAGGCCTCAATTATATTTTAATGGATTCCTTGCATTTTTTTGATCAATTTTCATATATAGTTTATCTCGATCTAAGTTACCAAACTATCTTTCTAGGATATTCGCAAAATACGGACATATAGACCAATCAGGAGAGGCCACGTGTACCTTTTATTTTTGTTTTCTTGTTATTTCTTTTTCTGGCTCGCAGATTCCTCTTTGAACCACCTAACTCGACACCTGGGTTTGGCTTCTCTCCCCCTTTATCGTCCTCACAATGCCCACATGGGATCTGTTCCGACAGGGGAAACAGAGTCTCTGACGCGTCGCCTGGGCAAGGGGTTCCAAGGGAGATGACGCCCACTAGCAGCCAGCACACGCCCCCTCTTAGTCCAGCGACGCTCTGAGGAGGTGTAGCTGCTCTCGATGGTTGTCGAGAGGGGTTCAGAGCATAGGCACAAGCGAGAGCTCTCCACTGTGGCACCATGGGAGCGAGACAAGGTGAAGAGAAGAACAACACCCCTACGGAAGATTTGGCTTGGCGAATGGTATTATATGACTCAAGATTGTCACCTTATACCCCCCTATCATGCCAACCCAGGGTCTTATATAGGCATAGTAACAACCGACAATGGATCCTTGGTGTCCCGGTTTAACAGGGATTTGGGCACTTTTCCTATAGGGGCACAATAGCTGCCAAATTATGGCTTTCTATGTTCACCACTTCCTCCCGAAACCAAAGGAGAAAGTCTTACAGAAAAAGGTGGAGAAACAAGGGAGGTAGGGGTGAGGGAATTTTAGAGGTATTGTACCCCCTTTCCTATTCAGATGTAAGGTAGGTGACAAGTTTGTCACTGTTGGATCTCAGATCTAATGGTTCACATCGCACACGCCCAAATATAAGGAATTCCAATGTGAATGTGAATGGTGACATTTAATGATATTTCCTTTATCCTTTCCACTTTAGGAGATTTTGTAAAAATCATAACTCTCATACATATTATCCAATTAGTACCAAATTTTAAAGGAAAGTCTTTGATGACTTAATCTACTTGTGTACCAAGTTTGGGACTCAAACTCGAAAGTATGAGAGACTTGTCTTCATATGCAAGTTATTACTTAAAAATGCATATTTTATATATTTTTTCTCTCTCTTACTCTTTTATATTCTTTATTTGGATTCCTTTTACCATTAGAAACCATGTGGACTTGAAATATCATCCATGATTATTCAAATATACATCTTTCCACATATTTCTCATATTTTCATCATTATCTCAATTTTTCTTCTTAATAATGCATTATTTGATTTCTTCTTTTTATATTGGGCTCATTAACATATTATGATCCATGAACTCACATGCACAAAGGAAATATTGCAAAGGAAACCCATTCAATACACACAAATCATACAAATTCCATATTCATACATTTATTGGGGAAATTGCATTTCCAGCCATATGAGCCCAAAAATTAGGGTTGTAACATTCACTTTGTTGAAGTAGCACCAAGCAACCTCCTTTCAACAACCTCCAGCCCTAGGAGTAGCCAAGGAGAACAAAGTACAATATAAAAGAAATAGATTGGAAGAAAGAAATACTTAACTAATGAAGTACAACGTTTTGATCCTATACCAAGCATTTAGACCTCCTATCCACTTAAGATGGATGTTGTTATGTGGTGGCTAGGAGATAGTACCTATAGGACACAACTTTGTATCACAAGGAGGAAGATAGAAAGTGATTCTCAACTTTGTTACTCTCTAGAATGGATGCTCATGTGTAGCTTGTATGTTTTGGGTGTCCTAAGGATTTTCCTATTTATAGGAATGGTTTGGAGGTGTTTAGGGACGTTCTAGGGAGTCTCTAGAGTGTTCTTAGTGCTTAACTAGCCGTTAGGCAGATAGTAGTTGGGTTGCAATGGCTAAAATTTTCGTTAAATGTGAAGTTTCTAGAACTTTTCTTGGTCGACAATATTGTCAGTCAGATGACTCTCAGTCAACAATATTGTCGTCCAGATGATTGTCTGGGTTCAGATGGCTATATGTCTATTTCTCTCTTGTTTAAACCTATTAGAATAGTTATATCTCAGTTTACAATATGGTTGACCGAGATGGACTTTTTGCAAGGATTTGCAATGTATGCATGGTCCTATTAATGACTCATATGAAACGTATCAACCCTAAAGTCTTCATGTGAGTGTAAGATAGGGTTTTGGGTGGATAGGGAAAATCTAATGCTTGATTTACATGATATCTAAGTACTTGTACGTTATATACTTTTACAAATTTTTACACAAAGTACAATCATGAAAATATTAAACATTGAAGCACATTGATCTTCAATTTGTATTGATCTTCAATTATCCACTTAGTATGATCTCCTTATTTCCTTGACCCTTGAAACACTCAAGTAGCACATTAGATCCACAAGAATGAAATTTTTTCATCATTAAAACAAAGAGTACACTCATGTCCAATTTAGCCAATAGTGACATGCTGGTATTCTCAATTGGGTTCAATTTGAATAATGTTTGAGCTATAATTGCTATATTGTACATGTTTTGGACCATATTGTAATTTACCCAATAGTAAGGGTTACCTTGCAAATTGTCACATGAATAGAGTGTTTCTTATGCTTTAACATCATGAGAGAGATGATAATGCAATAGGGTGCCTTGATTGAATCATAGTTGAATATGTAACATCATCAAGTGTTATTAGGGATTCTAGGGCTAATTAGTTGACATGGTGACTAAGTTAAGGTTGAGGGTTGTGACCACTACACCACTTGTGATGGTTGTGATTGAGACACATGCTTAGGATGCATGGTCGTGACTGAGACAACCTTGTAAAGGTGGGTTGAAACACCTTGTCTTCTAGTGTCTCGACCTATGCACATATGAGACTTAGGGTTTCAACCCTACTGTGTCTCAATTGAGACAAAGATGGATGTAGTGTCTCGACCGAGAGAAGGGGGCCAACCGACCCTATAGGTCACGAAAAACCTGATGGATAAACATGGACATTTTTATTTTTCATGTGAGTGGAGGATAGGTTAATCCTTTGAAGCACATGTGTCCTTTGATGACCTAGTATGTTGACACCTCAAAGATCTCTACTCCCCTCCTCCTTTGGATATATAATCCCTTCCTTACCTTGCAAACAAATCATTTTAGTCACATACTCCTTCTTCTACATTGAGATCATCCTTGGAGCTTCAAGAGCAAGAAGGATCAAAACTTGAATCTAGGGTGGCCGATCCTTTGTGCATGTTGAAGATCTTGTGCTAGGATAGACTTTTAGTGGTGGACCTTGGTGAATCTTCTCTTAGTAAGTGATCTTCTTTCCTAGATCACGTTTGTCTTATGAAATCCCCATAATCTTCTTCCTCCTCCATGGTCGTGGATCATCCATGGTGGTTATTCTTGATGATCTCTTCTTCACAAAGATCATATGTCAGGTTTATCATGGTGAACTCAAGAGAAAGATGATCCTCTTTCTCTTTTCCTTATCTTTTTGGTTTGGCCAAGATCTATTTCCCCTTTTTCCTGAACTCCCTTCTGATCAATAGTTTTCTTGTTCTTGGAGGTGGTCCTTTGGTTGAAGAGTGGAACCTTAGTTGAAGCTTTTGGAGCTTGAGATCCTAGGAGAAAGTTCTCTCCAAATCAGGGGGTTTTTATAAATTTTATCTTCATCTATTATATGCATCCTAAACCTGATCATTACTGCTGTTCTAAATCTCAAAAATGTGTTCTTCATGATAGTAGGGATGATTATGTTTAGGTTTTAATTTGTGTATTATCCTAGAAAGAATTACTTTTGCTTTAACCCCTAAACATTGTATTATTCTTGTTTACGGAATTGTTTTATCTAGCCTATGATCCTACGCCTTGTTGGTTGATGCACCGTTGCTGCACATATTATTTAGTTGGTTAGCGTTGCATTTGTGATGGCTAAGCGAGTAGATGTTAACCTTGATTAGGTCTTGGTAGCAAGTTGAGACCTGTTTGTGTTTGGGTCAAAACACTTGGTATATAAGTCTATGACAACATCTTATATGATTGGGTCATGACGTTGCTTAGTGGTGGTCGCGATGCACCCGTAGTACACGGTCACAACACGCTTTGGTGCTGCATGGTCCTGATGCCTATTGAATGTATCCTTGTGATGCAATTGTGATGTTGCACTAGTAGGATGGGTGTGTCATGGTCGAGGTGTGTTGCACACGTCACGGGCAAGTGAGCTGAGTGTCCCAGGTGAGTGAGCAAGGTATCTGTCATGAGTGAGTGACCATGGTGTGTGTCGCAAGCCTCAACACCCCCTACATGCATTGTGACCAAGAGAGAGATGCACGTGTCGCGGGTCATGACACAAGCCTTGCACGCATTGTAGGTTAGAGAATTGTTGCATGTGTTACATCTAGAGTCAGCCTACACGCGTTGCAAGCCACAATCCCATGTTGTGCGAGTGAGAAATGGTGATACATTTAGGTATGTAAATGAATGTTGTATAGTGTAATGGCTTATACATGATAAAATAATTACACATGGTGAATTAATAATGATGATACTTATCTTTTATACCCTTGAAACACATGGGAAGTAATGAATTAGAGTTTAGGGGTTAATTACCATTATGAAACCCTAATTGTCTAAGTTTGAAACCTAACCCTAATCAGGTGTCCATGTGGCTTATGTGATCATTTTACTTGACACATTGTATTCTATAATAGTGTTTCTCTCTTTTGATTATGTAAACCTGATCTTGCAGGTGAGATAAATGGTATAACCATGTGAGTGATATGGTGAACCTTGTATGATACATGGTGATGATTATGAGCATTGCTGAGATATAATGTATTATCAATAATACATGATTTACATAAATGGGTCTCATGACCTAGAAAGTGCCTTGAGCCTAGTTTGATGTGAAATACTCTAGTGATGTGATTAAGGAATTGATACCCTATTATGATGTGACATTGTTAATGACATTGTAAAAGATAGTAATTCAAGTACCATGTGATGATGAGACAAGTTCTCACTTAATATGTTTCATATATTTTGAAGTGAATTTGTTTAGGGTTTATATGTTGTAACTTGATTGATGCATTAAAAGATATCAATTGGAAGGTTTCATCAAGTGAAACCCTAATCATGTAGTTGCCATGTACTGTAGATCTATTTTCAACGTCTGTATATATCTAGATGGTGAAATAACTCCTATGGGAAACTCAGAGTGCATATTATTTAATATGGGGGTGCAAGTGATAGCCTACCTTGTATCCTGAAATTATTGAAATAGTGGTATATTGTTAATTACTGAATGACCATGCATGAGCCTGTTCTCTAGTGTTGTGCCATGCACCAAGGAAGACTAGTTGTTTTACATGACCATAGCTTGACTATGAGTTATTATCCGTACATGACTATAGCTATGACTATAAGTTTTTTTTTGTGGGAAAATTTATGTAAGTATATTCCAAAACCCATGAGAGGGGACACAGTTACAAGCCACACCCTAACATGTGGATACATCAGCCAAAGAATTGGTTACAACAGATCCCAATTCCTAGCAATAATAGGTGTTGTTATGACCCACTCCATGATTAACCAGTAAGCACAACGCTTAGTGCATCATTAAGTTGATTAAGTTGAGTTAAGTACTCACAGATGCAATTAGTGCTTTGATCTAGTTTTATAGTCTAATTAGCTTGGTTTCTTGCCTTGAGAAGGTATTGGATTCTGTGCTTGAAAGTTTGCAAAAAGAATCATTGCAATCAGACCCCCAGGGCCATAGTTATGGCATTTTTAAATTTCTTGGACCAATAATTGATCAGCCTTTCTCTCACGTCCGAATATGAACACGTGACAAAGGAAGGAATCAAGCTTTAAATTTATAACTCAGATCCTTCTAGGCCCCCACAACTTTATTACGGGGTCGAAGTAGATATACGGGGTCGAACATAGGGACGTGGTGATGTTTAGGATACCACAGATCTCATTCTTTAGTCAGATAAGCCAAAAGCGATGTTTGATAAAAAGGGTGCTAGAACTAGTCTAGCGGATTGTCACGATTTAAAACAAAACAAAGAAAAGAAAAGAAAAGAAAACAAAACATATCTTGTGGTTCTACTAATCAGAGAAAGAGAGTTCCTAGCTATGTAACCACAAACGGGGTAGTCTATGCACTCGTTCTCGGGCATAGACAACCCTCGAACACCTAAACAAGCATCTAGTACACACAATGGCATCTTTCCTATGGGGTCATCCCACTCGCTTTCACGATGTGTGACTAAAACCATCAACAATATGTCCTCTAACCTCTCTCGAGGATGGCAAATCAATATCTCAGAATATGCTTAGTTCCCTCTCGAGTCTTAGGACATCTGGAGATATTAGGAACAGAGTACCCCTGATCATCCTCCTCTCAGGTTTAGATCCAAACTATCGTCTCTTAGCTATTCCTACAACAGATCTCTCGATACAGGCAGAAATAGAAGTTCAAACTAGTAAGAGATCAACCAAACTAGAAATCATAACTAGAAAGAGAAAATAGAACATGCAACATACTAGATCTGAAATGAATCTACTTGCTTAAGGCAAAAGTACATAAACATGCCCAGATCGGGCTACATAGCCAAGAAAGAACTTAACTAGCCATGGACAAGCATAATTAGCACCGAACAAAGACGGATGAACATCGTTGTGCAAGAAACCAAGGAACACAATAGAATGAAAGAGAAGAAGAAAGAGATATAGCCCATGGAGGAGAGGTGGCTCTCACTCCTTTGCCTCTGTATAGGCTGGATCTCGTCCTTTGGTCCTCCACCTTGATCAGATCTGGACTCCTTGGTTCTCTCTCTCTAGATCTGCTCCAAACAGTATCCTAGTGGAGGTGATGCGGATGTCGGCGGAGACTGATCTTCTCTCTCCTCAACTTCTGCCTGTGGAGATTGTAGACCAGTAGTAGAGGAGGGCGGTGATGCAGATCTTCTCTCTCCTTAGTGGTGAGGGTGAACGTAGCACAGATCTTCTCTCTCCTTGGTTTCCACCCTTGGAGAGAATAGATATGAGATGGAGACAGAGGAGAGAGAGAGAGTGGAGGATGGTGGTTGCTGGAGCACGTAGACTGGCTGCCTTGGTCCTCTCGGACCTTGGGATGCTCCCCCGAGGCTCTGGCTCCAACCCGACAGCCTTCCGACGTCTGAACTGGATCCACCCACATTTTGGCCTCAAGGCTAGATCTCGTCTTTTGGTCTTCCTCCTTGATCAGATCTGCTGGACTCTTTGGTCCTCTTTTTCTCTAGATCCGGAGGTGGAGGATGATGGAGGTTGTGGGTCTTCTCACTCCTAAGCTTCTGCCCTTGGAGCTCGAAGGCCAGGGGATGATGGAGAGTGGTGGAGAATAGAAGCTCGCTGAAGAGGAGGGTGTAGGGTGAGCTCTTTGGCCTTCTCAAACCTTTGGGCTCTCCCAGAGAACTTTGGGAACCTTCAGATCTCGGAGCCGCAGCCTCTCGGCATCCTTGGTCAAGGCCCCCCCTCAAATGAGTGAGGGGACACCTATTTATAGAGGCAGACTGCAGACCGCGGCCAGCAGGTCGCGGGGTCATCCACGGTCGTGACCGTGTCCAATACCGCAGTCGTGGTTCTTGGAATGGAAAATCACGATCGCGGTGATGAAGATTGCGGTCGCGGTCTGGGCGGCACGGTTGTGGCGGGAGACCACGGTCGTGGTGGAGGGAGTTGGCCACGGTTGTGGTGAGGAATCGCAGTCGCGGTTGTGGAAGGAAAAATCGTAGTCGCGGTTATTGGGAACCGCAGTCACATTTATTGGCCACGGTTGTGGCAGATGGCCACGGTCGTAGCGAATAATCACGGTCGCAGTTGTTGAAGATGAAGACTGCGGTCACAGTGTTGAAGCTCGTGGTCACGGTTATTGGCCACGGTCGTGGCGGATGGCCATGGTCGTGGTGAGGGATCGCGGTCGTGGTGAACGTGGGATGAGGCGATCCACAGTCGCGGCAAAGATCGCGGTCGCGATCAAGATCACGGTCACGATCAAGATCGTGGTTGCAATCATTTACAGGATGGGTCACGACATGGATGCTGATGGAAGGTGGGATCATGGTCGGAAGGGGGCAACGCCGTCATGGTGTGCATGCGAGGAGAGGGGAAACCATGGGTAGGAGGAGACTGCCACAATCATGGATGCCAAGCAGTTGTTGGGGTTGCAGGTGGAGGGCGGACCGTGAAGGTGATGATGGCAGCACGGAGGTCATGGTTCTGCAATGGCTGAGGACAGATGAGAAGGCCTCAGGTGGGTGGATGAGGGTGACTCACGGCTAGTGGAGGCTGTTGATGATCGTGGTGAATACAAGTGTTGAAGAAGGCTTCCACGGGTCTGTTGATTGTGAGGTCACGATCTTACAGGCAGAGAGTCACAAACATGTGGTTGGGTGTAGAGACCACAGGCGGACGTTGAGTTCACAATCAAGATCGTGACCTGTCCTTAGTCACGGGGCGCAGGGCATCGTGAAGGGTAGACTGCAATTCTCTGGCGGCGCGGTCGCGATCTGATGGCGATGAAGGAAGGTGGGTCGCGATTATGAGGGGGTGTTGATCACAAGTTGGATGAGTGGAAGGGAGCCACGATTATGTAGATGGATCGCGATTATGTGAATTGTGGGTGCGGTAGTAGGGTTAGAGGGAGCCCGCGATCAAGGAGAAGAAGCGGGAGTCAGTAAGGGAAAACAAGGGGGTCGCGATCAAGAAAAGTGGGCTGAGAAGGTTGGGCTCATGTGCCCAATTGGCCTGCACATGAGATATAAACCCAATTAAATTAGGAATTAAATATTCAATGGGTGTACACATAGAATTAGAAACTGAAAGAAATTGATCGGAGCCAAACTGGGCCCAGAGTAAAGAGCAAGACTGTGATGACAATGCATTCATCATAAGGTTATATATCAAACAATACAATTAATTGGGCCTCAGTTTAGCAGAGAGAGCATGGATAAGAGGTTGTTCATCTATGTTCGGTGAATGCTAGTCCAACGCTGGCTATTTAGCTACATTATTGGCTATTCTAACTACACTATCTAATGAGAGATAGAAAGCATAAGACATGAGCATTATTGGGCAAATTAGGACTAAAGTGACACAAAACTATAGATAAAAATGCATAGATGATATGCGTAGATTTGGGTGTTATCAACTACCCCAAGCTTAAAACTTGCTTGTCCTCAAGCAAGACTGTGCTCAAAGAACAAAAAGATAGCATCCAAATTAAGCTTGGCAATAAATGCTAAAGTTAAGAAAAATAGTTTAAAGCATCTATTCTCCCCATCCATGTCATTTCAGAACAACCCCCCACCAATCAACCACAATCCGGCTAAAGCAAGATCAAAGAGTTTCCAGGTAAGATTAAACAAATTCACTACAACCTGCCGATACTCATGAGGGTTTGAATCATAATTATTTAAATATGAAAGAATTGTCACATAGATTATCATGCGGGTGATGAGCATTTAGCCATCACCATGATTCCGTGCATACCAATCAGATATACAACGCCTCTCACTTATCCAAGTCCTTAAGAAACTAAGCAAAAAGACTCTAACGACTTCTGAGGATCCTGATCTGCATCAGGTTGGTCCATGTAGTGAGCAACAGTCCCTGCAGTCCGAACCAGTTGGTCTAAAGCAGTGAGATGAACTCCTCGTACTGCACTCGAACCAACCCTACTACTGGGATGATCTCATAGGTCTCCTAGGGGTTCCTAGTGACTCTCTAATGAGCATTTGGAGTGATACTACCAGGCATGACATACCCGCGTTCATGAGTGCAGTTATACATCGACTGGGCACGATCCTCAACTCTCCTAAAAGAGAAAACAACGCTTATTTATTGTTCACACTCAGGCTTTTATCATCTGCATTCTATTTGTAGGCTTGGGTGAGAACTATATAGATATTTTGGGATTTTGTGGGTGGCCTAGCCTCTTTTTACAAATTTTTATATTTTCATATTTTTGACTCAATCTAATGTGAGAAGGCACGTAGTCCATCAAGGAAAGCACTTCATCTTGATTGTAGCTCAAAACTCATCATGATCCGATTGACACCTATGTGAAAAGTTGCAATTATGATTCAAGAATCCTTAGAATAGAGGCAAGCTTGTGAATCCACAGCTAGGATTCTTTGATCATGTTTTAGCTCATTCCAACGGTCCTTTACCATGGATTTTCCATTCACAATATAGATCAAGGGAATTTAGCTTTAAGCTGTGAAAAAGGGACATAACCTTAGATTTATTACCAAACTCAAGGAAAGAGTCAAAGAGCAAGTCAAGCAAAAGGTCAAGCAATTTTTAAGATAAAAACTATGCATTTAGGCATAAAGTCAAGCATTTATCTATTAGGTTTGCACCATATAGCCATAATTGTGAAGCTACAAGCTTATGCTAAATGTAAGAAATAAACATGCATGCAAGAAGGGTGAAGAGAAAGAAGGGTGAATCCTACCACCCCAAGCTTAAAAGTTTGCTCGTCCTCGAGCAAGACTTAAACTTGAAATAGTGAGGCAGGAATGCGTGATTTTAATGACAGTTATTTAAGTTCTAAAGATGATGCATGGATGCAAGGATATAAAAATAGTTAGAGGAAAGAAAACTATCTAAGCAATGTTATGAAAAAAAACAAAATTTATTGTAATAAAAGGGCGGGAGGGTGGGTAAGAGAAAAGGGGGTGGCTGCCCCACAATAGCGACACTGGGATCCCAAATCCTAAGTTTTGGGACCAGTGTCACCTGTGTCTTGCCGACAGGTTCCGCCACATAATAGGAGTAGAATAGGCAGATGTGTTGGCCCTACCGAGTCTGAAGAAGCGAAGTGAAATCTGACGACTAAGTGAAGTCATCTCTGTGCTGGAAGTGGCTTGAACTGCACTGGGATGAGTTCTTCGGCATATCATCCTCGGGGTACCTTTCATTATATGAATCTGAATATGAAGGCCCTGGGATGTCGACACAGGATGAGATGGAGGGGATAGGTTGAATGACTTGGGTAGGATCCATTTCTCCTCCCTCCATCTCTGAACTTGAAGTTGGATGCTCATATAAGCTACTATATACAGTCTGAGTCATCCAATCATCTTCTGGCGTGGAGTCAGGGGTGTCTTCATGCTCAACAACCATGTTGTAGTGAACCGTCCATCATGCCCCCTTGACGTCCACCCTACCTTGTAAAGGTAAGGGTGTAAATGGCGGCTCGTGTTGCTCCAACTCGTCATCGTCAGTGTATTCACTGCTCCATGTCGAGTAGTTGTCATCGTCATCATCAAACAAATTGTTCCAAACCATGACCGGTGCACTGATCGAAGCTAAGTGACATGTCTCAATATGAGAGATATCACCCTGGTCTATGTCAATGTCTGACTCGGGTCCCTCAAACCAACCCTCTGGATGTGAAGTTGTTTGGCTATCATTGTGAGGATAAGAGTCTTCATCATCGTCATCATCGAACCATTCATGTCTATTACTCATATCTTCCATTGGTTCATCAATTGGGTCATCTAGACAGAATGAAGGGCTTCCCCAAGTGGGTTGGTCTTCACAGAAAAATCTTGGTGAATCCAGTTGATGGTCTGAATAGGATGGTGATGCATACTCCACTTCAAACCCAATGGAATGGTCTTGATGACTGACGTCTTTATTGTCTTGTGATGGTAGTTGTAACTGAATTGTAACCAAATCGATGAGCTCTTGGAGCCTCCTGCCTTGTTCAACATCTTTATCATGAAGTTGTTGTACTTGAGCAGCAATGCTTTCGAAACCTGCTGATTCTGCCATGCACATATGAGGGGAATCCACTGTATCAAACTGATGCTTTAGGATGAATCCTTGTTCAACAGTTCGAAGCAAACTACTACTGTGGTCTGCAGCCTCGGTGGCTACTTTGAGATGACAATCCTGCTCTTCAAGTAGTTGTTGCATTGGATCGACATATTCTTGGAGATGAGGGGCTAAGGAGGTGAGTACGTGAATACTTTCCCCAGCCAACTCCACTTCCTTAATCAATTCTTGATCCCATGATATCACGAGAGTCGAGGGCTGACTGGCAGTCTCCTTTGTTGGAATTTCATCATACGACGACGGTGGAGGTGAGTATAACTCGACTAGTTGTAGAGCATGACCTTCAATTATTTGTCAGTAGTCGAAACTGCGGAAAAACTCAGGAGGACAGGTGGACAAAATAACTCATCTTATTGAAGCAAGATCCATGGCTAAAAAAGGTATAACAAAAAAAGGAAAGGTATTCAGTACATATGAACAAGTATGTTTAAAATAAAAGAAGAACTATGCATATATATACGGGCTTAAAGTGACAGAACAAAAATCTTTTAGGCGTGTAAATGTGGAAAACCACGTCCCAGACAATAGTGCCAAAAAGTTAATCAGCCTTTTTCTCACGTCCGAAAATGAATGCGGGACAAAGGAAGGAATCAAGCTTTAAATTTATAACCTGAAACCTTCTAGGACCCCGCAACTTTATTACGGGGTTGAAGTAGATATACGGGGTCGAACACAAGGACGTGGTGATTTTTAGGATGCCACATATCTCATTCTTTAGTCAGATAATCCAAAAGCAATGTTTGATAAAGAGGGTGCTAGAACTAGTCTAGCGGGTTGTCACAATTTAAAACAAAATAAAGAAAAGAAAAGAAAACAAAACAAAAAAGAGCTCGTGGTTCTACTAATCAAAGAAAGAGAGTTCTTGGATATGTAACCACAAACGGGGCAGTCTATGCACTCGTTCTCGGGCATAGACAACCCTCAAACACCTAAGCAAGCATCTAGTACACATAGTGGCATCTGTCCTGTGGGTCATCCCACTCACTTTTGTAATGCGTGACTAAAACCATCAACGATATGTCCTCTAACCTCTCTCGAGGATGAAAAATCAATATCTCAGAATATGCTAAGTTTCCTCTTGGGTCTTAGGACATCCAAAGATATTAGGAACAGAGTACCCCAGATCATCCTCCTCTCAGGTTCAGATCCAAACTATCATCTCTTAGCTATTCCTACAACGGATCTCTCGATATAGGCAGAAATAGCAGTTCAAACTAGTAAGAGATCAACCAAACTAGCAATCATAACTAGAAAGAGAAAATAGAACATGCAACATACTAGATCTGAAATGAATCTACTTGCTTAAGGAAAAAGTACATAAACATGCCCATATTGGGCTACATAGCCAAGAAAGAAGTTAACTAGCCATGGACAAGCATAGCTATCACCGAATAAAGACAGATGAACATCGTTGTACAAGAAACCAAGGAACACAATAGAATGAAAGAGAAGAAGAAAGACATATAACCCATGGAGGGGAGGTGGCTCTCGCTCCTTTGCCTCTGTATAGGCTGGATCTTATCCTTTGGTCCTTCTCCTTGATCAGATGTGGACTCCTTAGTTCTCTCTCTCTAGTTCTACTCCAAACAATAGCCCAGTGGAGGTGATGCAGATGTCGACGAAGACTGGTCTTCTCTCTCCTCAGCTTCCACCTATGGAGATTGTAGACCAGTAGTAGAGGAGGGCGGTGATGTAGATCTTCTCTCTCCTTAGTGGTGAGGGTGAACGTAGCACAGATCTTCTCTCTCCTTGGTTTCCACCCTTGGAGAGAATAGATATGAGATGGAGACAGAGGAGAGAGAGAGAGTGGAGGATGGTGGCTGCTGGAGCACGTAGACTGGCTGCCTTGGTCCTCTCAGACCTTGGGATGCTCCCCCGAGGCTCTGGCTCCAACCCGACAGCCTTACGACGTCTGAACTAGATCCACCCGCATTTTGGCCTCAAGGCCAGATCTCGTCTTTTGGTCTTCCTCCTTGATCAGATCTGGACTCTTTGGTCCTCTTTCTCTCTAGATCTGTCCCGAGTAGCAGCTTGGTGGGTGAACAGAGGTGGAGGACGATGAAGGTCGTGGGTCTTTTCACTCCGAAGCTTCCGCCCTTTGAGCTCAAAGGCCAAGGGATGATGTAGAGTGGTGGAGAATGGAAGCTCACTAAAGAGGAGGGTGTAGGGTGAGCTCTTTGGCCTTCTCAGACCTCTGGGATCTCCCACGGAACTCTAGGAACCTTTATATCTCAGAGCAATAGCCTCTCGGTGTCCTTGGTCGAGGTCCCCCCTCAAATGAGTGAGGGGACTCCTATTTATAGAGGCGGACTGCAGACTGCGACCAGTAGGTCGTGGGGTCGGCCACGATCATGGCCTATGCCCACGATCGTGGCCAATACCGCGGTCACGGTTCATGGAATGGAAAATCATGGTCACGGTGATGAAGATCGCGGTTGCGGTCTGGGCACCACGGTTGTGGCAAGAGACCACGGTCGTGGTGGAGGGAGTCGGCCACAGTCGTGGCTAAAGGACACGGTTGTGGCGAGGAATCGCGGTCGCAGTTGTGGAAGAAAAAATTGTGGTCACAGTTATTGGGAACCGAGGTCACGGTTAGTGGCCACGATCGTGGTTGATGGCCACAGTCGTGGCAAATAATCGTGGTCGCTGTTGTTGAAGATGAAGATCGCGGTCGCGGTGTTGAAGCCCGTGGTCACGGTTACTGGCACGGTTGTGGCGGATGGCCACGGTCGTGGTGAGGGATCACGGTTGTGGTGAACGCGGGATGAGGCGAGCCACGGTCACGGAAAAGATCGTGGTCACGATCAAGATTGCGGTCACGATCATTTGCAAGACGAGTCGCGGCATGGATGTTGATGGCAGGTGGGATCGTGGTTGGAAGGGGGCGACGCAATCATGGTGTGCATATGAGGAGAGTAGAAACTGCGTGCAGGAGGAGACTGCCACAATTGTGGATGCCAAGCGGTCGCTAGGGTTGCAGGTGGAGGACAGAATGTGAAGGTGATGATGGTTGGGCGGAGGTTGTGGTCCTGTGATGGCTGAGGACAGATGAGAAGGCCTCAGGCGGGTGGAAGAGGGTGTGCTCATGGCTGGAGGAGGTTGATGGGGATCGTGGTGACGACGATGGAAGTGTTGAAGAAGGCTTCCATGGGTCTGTTGATGGTGAGGTCATGATCTTACAGGCAGAGAGTCGTGAATAGGTGGTTGGGTGTGGAGACCGCGGGCAGACGTTGAAGTCGCGATCAAGACCGCGGCCTGTCCTTGGTCACGGGGCGCAGGGCATCGTGAAGGGTAGACCGCGATTCTCTGACGGCGTGGTCGCAATCTGATGGCGATGAAGGAAGGTGGGTCACGATTGTGAGGGGGTGTTGATCACGAGCTGGATGAGTGGAAGGGAGCCGTGGTTATGTAGACGGGTCACGATTCTGTGAATCACGGGTACAGTAGTAGGGTTAGAGGGAGCCCGCGATCAAGGAGAAGAAGTGAGAGTCAGTAAGGGAAAATAAGGGGGCAGCGATCAAGAAAAGTGGGCCGAGAAGGTTGGGCCCATGTGCCCAATGTTCCTGCACATGAGAGATAAACCCAATTAAATTAGGAATTATATATCCAATGGGTGTACACAAAGAATTAGACACTGAAAGCAATTGATCGGAGCCAAACTGGGCCCAAAGTAAAGAGCAAGACTGTGATGACAATGTATTCATCATAAGATTATATATCAATCAATACAATTCACTGGGCCTCAGTTTAGCAGAGAGAGCATGGATAAGAGGTTGTTCATCTATGTTCGGTGCATGCTAGTCCAACACTGGCTATTTAGCTACATTATTGGCTATTCTAACTACACTATCTAATGAGAGATAGAAAGCATAAGACATGAGCATTGTTGGGAAAATTAGGACTAAAGTGACATAAAACTATAAATAAAATGCATAGATGATATGCGTAGATTTGGGTGTTATCAATAATGTAAATTACCACTTTAGTGGGTCGGCTACCTTTTTCCCTTATCTTCTTCTTCCCTCGATCGTTTTCTAGAAATGACTGAAGTGGTGCCTAAAGCAGGCAAATGATAGCAGTAGAGGGGGGTGAATGGAGGGCGATTTCGAGCCCAAGCTTCGTCTCCAGCAGCACCCACCCTTCCTTCCTCCTTCCTCCTTCCTTTCTTCATCCTATCCTTGCCCTAGTAGTGCCCTAGCGCCGCCCTACCTTGAAACAACCATAGCTGCACGAAGAAACAACCAGGGACCTTTTGAGTGCGAGGAGCAGCATGAAATCAACGCCCTTGGCTTCGTCCTTGAGGTCCATGCCCGAATCTGCAGCCACGAGCAGCACCTAGCTGCGTTTTTATCTTGTTTCCTCCACTTGTGCGTGAGAAAGCACCTGCTGCTTGTAGCAGGTCCAAACCAGAGCCACTTTGGGCACGAGGAAGCACCAAGGAATGACATCATTAGCTCATCTTTGAGGTCCAAGCACGAAGCAACGTTGAGCGACACTAAAATCAAGAAGCTGTGTGTGTGCTACGTTTGAACCATGGCTGTCCCAAGGTAGAAGACAACTTCCCGATGCTTGAAAACTAGCCTCAGATGCGTTTCAGTCATATTCGAACATCTCGAATCGCTGTGAGTAGAATCTCACCCCCAAACGCAAGTGTAACTCAAATAATTGGACATTTCGGTTGAAATCGGTGTTATTCGCGGATGTCAGCGTTTACCAGGTGCCGGGCAGTGTCGGCGTCACTTAATTTCTAAATTGCACGAATTTCTTAGTTACGCTTGCACGATGCTAGTTAGTTGAGAGTGTGATTTAGATTAGTGAAATTACAAGATTGATCGAAACCTAAATTGTTTAGTTAAATGTTGAAAAAAGTAGCACGCGACCAATAATGGTATAGTTTGGGTATAAACCCAGGTTGTACATTTTTAGTAAATTAATAGGTGCTCGATTTCAAAGAAATGACAATGACATGAAAATGTGAATGGAAACCTAGTTGCACGCTCCCTATTATATTTAATGTGCATGGTTCAGTCTTAACACAAATTGGCATGTTTCTCAAGGTTATTATTAGAAATTCCCAATAATTAATATTAAATCTTGCCATGATAAGTAATTGACTCTTAATTGGGTTAAGTGATGCACAACTCATGATTAGGGTTGATGTGCACATTTTTAGGAATTTTAGATAATTTACAAGTGCTACGGATGATTTCTCATATGTTGAGTAATCAACCCTTATCAGTATATTAAGATGTTTAATTGCATGATTTTAGTATGTATGTGCCAAGTTGACAAGTATTCTATTTATTTAAATCTGCCTGCAAGTACAATATGTTGATTTCTTAGCAAATTACAATGTTTGATCATATTGCAATGCCAAGTTAGAAATGATATACATGTAGTATTTATAAGTTTCAAATAAATAGACTCGGTACCATAGAGATACCAAAGCCAAGAATAAGTAAGAGAGAGATGTAATGTAGTAAGAGCTTTTCTAGAATAATAAAATAATAGATTAAGGGCCCTGACACTATAGAATCCCTATGAGAGGTCTACGCCTTAGGGATGAAACGACCTACCCTGGAGGTGCGTCCAATATACGGGGGTCGGAACGTACCAACAGGTGGTACCCGGGATGAAGCCCTAGTGAAAGTATCGTTAAATTATAGTTTGTAGTGTCCAACATCAACCAGAAGTCCTGGTGGCACTAGAGTATTGAAAAGCCAATAGGTGGCTTGACTCTCTGCCTGTGTGCTTAGGTTAGAGGAGGAGTCTAGTTTACGACACCATAGGAGTGTTGAGGCCAGAGAGTCAGTTTTCCTATTGCAGACTAGGAGAATAGTCAGACTTAGCTATCTCAGGGTGTCGGCTAAGTCTTGTACGGTGGGATCGTAGTTCGCTACGAGTCTTTTTATATAGAGTACACTACATATGATCAGGGCATAAGATAAAATATGTTCATATAGGTTCACTGAGTTTCTATAAGTTAAAGAGTTAAGAAAGATTTGAGTTAGTTTCACTGCAGTTGTCCTTTAAATGAAATTTTCATATTCTCTGTTATTTAATTATATCTACAACTTTGCAACAGTTGATATCTTAATGAAATGTTGACATCTTCTGACATTTAAATTACATTGCTTAGATCTTCTCAGTATAGTATTACCTTGTATTTTATTCCAATTAATAATCATAAAATGAGTTATCTGCGATGGTTGGGTGAAATTCTGTTCACTGAGCCAGTTGCTCACCAACCTACTGAAACATTTTTCAAGTCAGCGTCAGCACGAGGAAGCTGAAGGATCATATCTCCCAAGTTCTTAGAAGGTAGTTCGTAGTTAGATAGAGTTATCTTATTCCTTTCCCCTTGGTCCTTGGGCATGTGGTGTGATAGTTAGAGAATGTAATATAATATGTAGTTTAGTTTTAAAATTATCTGTTATTGTTACAACCCCAATTTTTGGGTTCATTTGGTGAGAAATGTAATTTCTCATATTAAATATATTGGAACAAGTAATGATATAATTTGTCTTGAATAAATGAGTTTCGTTTACAATAACCTTGTTGGTTGTATTGTGGGCTTTATTGGCTATTGGGCCCAATAACAAGGAAAAGACAAAAGGAACTTCATTATTAATAAGAAATGGAGAAAAGAAAAATGTAGAAACCTCTAGAAGGCAAAAGAATTTAATACAAAGGTGGATTTTTTGCCTCTTGGATTCCTTGGGTTCCAAGGAGTCCAAAGTTGCAAAGATAATGCAACAAGAAAAGAAAAGATCAATTAAATATTTCTTTATTAAGAAAGAAATTGAAAACAATAATAAAATGTTGAGAATAAGTGGAAAGAGGTATAATTGAGTTATTCTTAGTGGATTTTCGTATTCAAAGGATTCCTAATGTTAAATGGAATGCCAATGTGGAAAATAAAAAGAAAGATAAAGAGAAATCCTCAAAACGAGATATTTTAATAAGAAATAAACAAGATAATGAGAAATAATGAATATAGATGCATCTAGAAGGATAAGAAGTATCCTTAAAAAGGAATTTCAAAATATTAGAGTTTCTTGGGGTCCAAGGAGCCCCAATGGAGAAGAAAGAAAGAGAAAATACCAATAATGTAAAATAATAGAATAATGTGATATATTATTAATGAATTTTGTGGTATTGATAAAAAGGAAATATTTTCTATTAAAAGAAAATATAATTTTGTAGCCAATAGATTAAAAGGCACGACTAGAGATAATGAAAGAGATAATTTTTGTATTTCTAATTATCCATGAAATAAGGAATATCAAGGAAATAAATAGGAGAGAGAAGAATTACTTCTCCATGAAGGAATAAGGATTCTTTTTGGAAAAGGCCTTGTATCCTTGTGGATGAACATAATAGGGCATGGATACCCTTCCCTATATAAAGAGTAGAGCCCTGGTTCGAGTTCCAAAGAGATCCCATGCAACTTTCTCTCTCTCTCCTTCATCTTCTTCGTCAAAACCCTAACTGAGATGGTAAAGCAACCCTACAACAGACGAGGGGTTGTGGAGTCATCTTGGTGGAGGCGGAAAGCTTCCACGACCACCCTGGAATGATCGGCTACTGCCCCAATGATATAGTCTTCACGCAGTTGTTGCCGACCTGCTGCAATTGCGGCAGCGGTCACATGCTTCTCTCGCTTGGGAACAACCGCCCTCGCCGCTACCAAAGGACCCCCCTGTGTGCAAAAGCACGGCGGAGCCAGGGCGGAGGTTGGCGGCAACCATCGGGGTCTAAGGAAGGAAGGTGGATCAGCACAGGTCGTGGCTAGGGCTGCAGCCGGCAGACTGGTTGAGCATCGTGAGGAGGAAGATGACCCATGGGTCGTTGGATGAATTTGCCCTCCGCGAGCGGAAGAGCCGACCCACTTAACCCAGGGCAAAGATGACTTTTCGAAATGTTTTCAACTAACCGAGCAATGTTGCATGGAGCAGGCGACGTGGCGCCCTCTGGTTGGCTCTGGTAAGTAATATCTTGCAAAAATCATATTTAAATATCGGTAGCTCGGATGGATACACATAAAATATGAAAATTGCTCAGAAAAATGAGAGGAATTCATTAAAAATGGTTTTAGAGGCTAATTCCTCTTTATATTCGAAAAGTAGGGTAAGTTATCAACTTTAATGAATTAAAGATTAAGAAACCCTATTTGGCGATGATTAATGTATTTAGTAGGGTTTAATGGATGATTAAAGTTAATATTAACCTGTTAATTGTAAAAAGGTATATTGAGAACAAAAACGATGAACTTTGCACATAATTGGTTTAATTTAGAAATTTGTGTGCATAAATATGCTTTAATGGGCCTTGGAACCCTAATATTAGTAAATGTGACTCTTAAAGGATTTAATTGATCAATTTCATGATTAAAGTTGAGATATGATAATTCTAAGCTATTTCGAGTATAAAAGTTGCTAATTGTGGATGAATACACTTAATGTAGTAATTAGGGTTTTCTTAGAATTATTGACAAATAAAGTTCATATGTGATTTAGACCATAATGAATTATGAATTGATGATAAATGAGCATAATGATATTGTCATGGATTAAAAGGGATAAAATTGGTCATTTTAATGTAAAGAGCATAATGGGCTTAATTGATGGTCAATTATGCCTTTTATCTAAAATTAAGGATTAGATGTTGAGATAATTAGGGTTTGTGATCATTTGTATAACATTAGGGTTTAAAATAGTAGGAGATGAAGGGAAACCCTAATTGGAATGGAAACCCTAAAAGTGGACTAGAAACCCTAGGAAGCGAGCTAGGTTTAATAGATATTGATGGCATGATTAATAATAGGAAATTGTATGCATATTTCATGATCTCATACTGTGCTTGATTATTTGGAATTCTTGATTGAATGGATTATTCTATCTCAAATCAACCTGACAGATTTGTGGTTACGCTTATGAATAATCACTTTAGTTTCATGGCGATTCCCAAATGTTTTATCGGTTTCCTGAAAATAACTGCGTGGATGACTTTTATTTCATGCAACTATAAAGTGACTATGACTATCACCATAAGTATGCATACATGACTGGCTCAGATCATGGTCCTCCTATGTGGCTTTGCAAATGATAAAAAGCTTAACCTAGAGCAAGGTCTAGGCTATCAAGAGTTAGGTATTGGGCTACCTACGTGTAGTCCCATGCGACTCTTTAACACACCATGAGTTAGGTATTGGGTTACCTATGGGTAGTGCCATGCAACTCAACCCTAGATATTGATCTACCTGTTAGGTAGGATCATGCAGGGTTTAATGGGGATCTACCATGAGGAAGGTAGCATCCAGGTCCACTGTAGGGACAACGTAGAGGCTAGGGTATGTATGGATTGAGCAGTTATGTTAAATCATAATTTACTGCAATATGTTATTACAGTCAATTGCACGATTATTGTTTCCCCCACATACCAGCTTTATGCTGACTGAGTATTTGTTTGTCAGCATTTTAGGTACAAGTGAAAAGAACAAACAGTAAAGTGGCATATGTGGAATTAAATATGAATTAAAGTTCAAAGGAGGATTAGTTAGAATAGACTCCATGTGGATAGAAGTAGATATCCAAGTTTTTGAAAAAGGTATGAAAAGTTTAATTTTATTACAGCCTTTCAGTTTAGTTTAGTAAAATTTGATAATTATTATCGATTGTTTGTAGAACCTTTGATCCAGAAATTGGGATAACGGCTCTGACCTCTTGGTCTCCCTTAATTGGGGGTTACTGGGAGGCGAGGTCATTACATTTGGTATCAGAGCATAAGTTCCTCATTTAATCTGTAATAATTATTAAATTTTACAAAATATGTAGACCCCAATGGAGTTATTAGAGGAATTTTCAAAAAACAGAGGTGTCTAGAAAAGGATCACGTCTGGGGGCTGGCAAGATTTTCCTCCGCACCACTAGTTAGAATACGAGGACTCCCAGATTAGTGTGACTGCCTGGTCAATGTCTTAGGATTTGACTCGAAATAAGATACCTTTAGGACTCTCTCATCTTGTTCATCCCTTCTCAACTCAAATGCTGTTAAAGATTATAAGGATTAGGGTTTTCTCTGTTTTCCTCACCCTCTTGAGGTATGGGTAAGGTTGATAAGGTTTAAGGAATCCTCCACCAAATTAATAAAAAGCATGTAAACAAGATGTCATGGACATAAGCTTAATAGATTAAGCGTAAAAGAATAGATACATGCTTAGGTCGTATGACATAAGTTGTCATGCCCTCAGGAGAGACATGAGTCTAGACATTCTTGTCAGGAGGATAAGTAAAGAGAGTTAGTCTTGGAAGTAGAGACATCCATTATAAGTGGAGACCTAGCACATCCTTTGAGAATGATGTTAACCCTAACCCTAAGTGAATATTAGAGAGAGAGAGATGGCATGATGAGTTAGATGTCATGGTAGACCAGGTGTTTGGATGGACATGCCTTGGATTCCATATGAGCCATGAGAGGTTGGATTACCTAGTGCCTTTGGTGACCCAACCTTGGAAAGGGTCATGCATGGTAGAGAGAAGGATAGCTCCTTCATTGATGAGGTTAGAGAAGAACCTATGGAAACCCCATGAGCTTATATGAGCCTGGCATAGTATGCACCCAGAGTACGTCAGTAGTGCTGACAATAGGTTGAAACCCTGGCCAAGAGAGTATGATGGATATCTTATGGGATAAGCATAAAAAACTATAGATAACCTTGAGCAAACATAAGCTTGAACATAGGCTTCACCCTGTAGGGATATGCTTGTAAGATAGACCCACCTTCATAGAGAGAGGACCTATAATAGTAAGGTTGTTAGTAGGGTTATCTCTAGAGAGAGAGAGAGAAGGACCCAAGCTAGAAGGTTGGAAGCTTAGACTCTGAGATATGAGGGACAGTGGGGAGTTGAGGATGATGCGACCTAAGTGGATGATAGTGGTTGCTTCATGCTTGATCCATGGAGGCCGATGGTATCCGAGTTTCTGTTAGAGGAACCAAACCCTAGAAAGAGGATGAGGTTACTAGTACTTATGTGCTAATAGGTGTTTACCTTCTGAGATAGGAAGAAGTGTTCCTTAGACCTGGAAAGGTTTAGTAACAGGTTGTGAGGCCTTGTACCTTTTTGGTTGTCCTTGAGAAGGACTCAACTCTGAAGTGTTGCTCAAATAGAAGGATGACATGAAGTGCATGTCATGCCTTATACATGCTTGATTTGTGGTTAAGAGATTGAGCATGCAGATGGACACCAAAAAGTGAACCTAGGGTTCCTAGGCCTAAGAGGGGAAGTGGTGTACCTGATGCTCAAGACAAGGTTTGAGTTTATATAGATTTGAGCATGGTACTCCTCATGTTTATAGGAAAGGGAAACCCCTTAAGTTTAAGGTATGTTTGATGAACCCTTCACATCTAAGTTAGTGACATAGGCAGGTATGACCTTGATCCAATGTTGAGGATGAGAACAAGTATGACCTAGCATGGTTTAGTAGGTGGTCTGCTTGTGCCTTAGTGACTTTCTAGGGTTAAGCATGCTCATGTGGATGTAAACCCTAGACATAAGGACATTTGTGACCTTTGTTATCAAGAGTTGTAGTTTCCTCCCATCCTGGGAGAGGGACCCTTTGGTAGGGTGTAGACCAGTTTTGTGGGTTTTGAGGAAACCTAAAGAGGTCTCATAGGATCTTGAGAAGCTAAGTGAAAAGTACATGGTATGAGAATGAACCTGTAGACCCATAGATAACCATCTCTAAGTGCATGTGGATGTGTTACCATGGCGGTAACTGGTATGGGGCCTGACCAAGGTAGGCAGGTTTCCATGACCCCTATGAAAGGATGAAAGTCAGCCCATGAATGCAGAGAGAGAGATGATGAAGGCTTGGGTAAGGTTCTAAGCTGGACATGTACTATAATAGAATCCTAAGTCTATCCTAGGGTCAGGTAGGGATAAGACTGATGGAAGTAGGAGTTGCCTAATTCCCTAGTTGCACATGACCATAGGGTCGAGAGGTAACATCTATCATTGTCTGAGGGCCATGGGTTAGGAGATTGATCACCTTCATGAACTCATGGGACCCAAAGGGCCGATGAGTAGGGCACTCTCTGGATGCATATGGGAAGAGGGATGACCCCAAAAGTGTCAAAACCCTATAGACCTAGAGGAGATGACCAAGGATTGTGTGTGGACCCAAGTAGGTTCAAGACTAGTTTTCCATGAAAGTAACGTTGATATCGAGAATGATTGTGATGTTGAGACATAAGATGCACGTTTCAACTTAGATTTAAAGGTGTACTGGCAAGGTGGGATGTACCATCTCTACTCTTGGAACAGGAAGAACTCTGTATTTGGACTGCAGCCAAATGCTTATTTCCTCTTATTATGGGAGTGAGAGATAGGAAAATACACATGCCATACACCAAGGATAAAAGGTGATGTGAGTTGGAGCGTTTCCATGAGGTATGAGGACAGAGATGATAACATACCCTGGTGGAGTGAATGATACATGGATGGTTTACAAACACTAAGAAAATAAGGTAGTAATCTTGTGAGGATGTTTTTAACATGAGCTATATGGAAATTTGCAAGTGATATAAGGTTGAGGTTAATAACCAAGAGAATAAGCTCAGAGTTTTCTTGATGAAGATAGACTTAGAACTGAAATGAGATAATAAGTGGAATACATGGAGGTGTATGTCTTCAACTTTACCTTACACATAAGGATGTGAAGTGGTTGAGATGCAGCTGCCTAGTTTAAGCTAGAGGCTAGAAGAGGTTGTTAGGCTAACCCTAAGTTTGTTTGGCTAACACTCAGATGTAACGATATCAGTTGATCAAGATAATGGTTGTTTGGTTAGACAGCTTAGTCCTTGATGTAATAAAAGGATGGTGGTAGAACTCCAGATGCACTTCTATGAAAAGGAAGGTGATGAAACCCCAATTAGAGTGGTTTAGGGTTTCCGAGGAATCGATCTTAAGGAATCATGACAATACAGAAGATCATGATTTAATATTACCATATACCATGGTACTACATAGATAATAAGTGACAATAGTACTTTGGATGCCTAAGATGAAATTGCATGTTGACATGCAAGCCAGGAGGTGAAGGACGAACACCAATAACCTAGTGTATCGATACAGAGGATAAAAGAGTCCCTGAGAGGGAATGGGAGTTCTTCACTATGGATGTTGTGGTAAGTCTTCCCTAGACCAAGGAAGGTCGAGATGCAATATGGGTTATGGTAGATTGCCTTACCTAGATGACATGAGAGAGAAAGAGTGATGTCAAGGGATAGATGTGGTTGAACTACATATGAGAGAGATTGTAACATCCCTGACCTGGGTTATGAACTAACCCTAGGTGTTTTGCCTAAATATGAAATTAAATCCTTGTGATTAACTTTGGGCATGTAATTAAGTTCCTCAGAAACATATATTTCAATTTTTCTCCTTTATATATAAAGTTGTAGCATTGTTTTGTAATACAGGGATCTATGTGCAAATTACCCAGTTAAGGGATTAATTTGCAAATTGCACATGTTGAGATGTTCCTCTGATTTTGAGACATCATGAGGATGTTTATGATGAAGTTTGAGGGATTTCCCAAGCTTGAGCACCAAGGTGCAGCTGTGGAAGCAACCCCTGTACTTGAAAACCCTAAATTGGTGTAAAGTGCAATTTACCCAATTTGAGGGGTGCAACTTGTAAAATACATCATCTAAAATATCTTTTATGACTCTTGGCATCATTTAGAAGAGAAATGATGAAAAGGTCACTTCATTTGAATAATCATATAATAAAGAACACCTTTGTGATTGAATAATCAAGGTGTATGTATAATAGCCCTTTTATGTGTATGCTTTAGTGATGGGCTGATCCTCTTTGCCTTCAATTCTTGACCTTAGAAGGAGTTTGTCCTTAGAAATAAGATGTGGGGACGTACAAAGAAGAAAGGAAGGACTTAGATGAGAAATGAGGAAAGCATATGTTCTTATGTTGAAATTTCACCTAAGTATATATACTACTTTCCCCACTTAGCAAGGGAACGATCCTCTTCTTTTCATTTCTTTTCCCCTTGCTCAAAACCGACTAAGGCAGAGCTCTGGAGCATAGGAGAACGACCAGGGAGTTCAAAGTAAGTTTGGATCATCCCTTTTGCTTGAATTCGTGGAGGAAACTCGATTTCAAGGTTGAATTCATGGCTAGCTCACCTAGCTTTATCTTTCTAGCCATTCCTTTTCAACTTTCCTTGGAGAATACACCTTGGCCGACCTGTGGATCTCAAAGACGCCATTAAAGACCTGAAGCTTGGAAGCTTGGAGCTCAAGGAACAACCTTTAGGCGGGTTTTATAACTCTAAACCTTATGCTTTGATTATACATCTTCTTCTATGCATATAGTTGCTAGTTCTTCTTCTTCCCTATCTTCCCTTGCATCCTTGCAAGAAAAATCGTGAAGAACTGCTACTGTTCTTGAGGTAGAAGATAAGGGCATTAATTCCTATGCTTATCCACGAATTTCCACTTTACCAAACGACCTCCACCAATTGCCCATACAGTTTACACAACCGTTTGGTGGGCAAACGGTTTCAGGGTCGTATGAAGGCAAACGGCCTTCAAGACCATTTGGTCGCGTTGAGAAAGCAATGACCGTATGGGAATCTTGTTTATAATTATGTAGGTTTATCACCCACAATATTTGAGGGGTTAACTCCAAAGGAATCGTGAGATATAAGCAAATCAATTAGCAAATCCAATTGAATTAAGTTCTGATTTTCAATCTGTTTAATTTGCCCTTTTTGGACAAACGGTCTCAAGACCGTTTAAGATGGTTGACCAAGCGTTGACCCTTGGGATTATTGTTCATAATGATGTTTATTAATGACTCACCAAATTTGATGGATTAATTCCAAACGAGTTATGAGTTGAAGGTTGATGAATAGGGCAAATCCTAATTGAAATCAGTGCTGAAATTCCAATGAGTTAATTAGTGATTTTGGGTTTATTAGCCCAAACGGTCTTGAGACCGTTTGGGGAATCATCCAAACGGTCTCAAGACCGTTTGGGGATCACCCAAGACCGTTTAGAGGTCTGGGGTCAAGTATAGTTGACCAATTGAAGGTCCAAAGGTACCAAATCATATTGCAATTAAGTATTGATGTGATGATCAACTCAATAGATCAAACCTTGATGAATTTTCACTAGAGTCCAAAGGATGGATGGGAAAACGGTCTCAAGACCGTTTGGAACTCATCCAAACGGTCTCAAGACCGTTTGGTGTCAACCCAAGACCGTTTGGAGGTCTAGGGTTAAGGTAATTTGATCAATTGAGGGCCCAATTACAGTGGGTTATTGAAATAATCAAATTGCTGATTTGTGACTTAATTAAGCTTCAACCCCTATCAAATCAACTTAGATTTTGATGAATTCTTGGGAAAAATGTCTCAAGACTATTTGGAGGTTATCCAAACGATCCCATGACCGTTTGGGCCAAGTTTGAGCCCGATTGGAGGTCAATTGATGGGATCAACTTCGCTTTGATTCACATTGTTGAGTGTTGATGGTTGAATGTTTATATTGTTTCAATTGATAAGTGGTTACCAAGCTTGAGACCAATTGAAGGCTTCAACATAGGAAACCCTAATCGAGTTTACCTTTGAATCACCTTGGAGGTCCATGCGATCTTGAGCTTTTAGGATCATACGACCTCAGGACCGAATGAGTTCATACGACCTCAGGACCGAATGAGTTCATACGACCTCAGGACCGAATGAGTTCATACGACCTCAGGACCGAATGAGTTCATACGACCTCAGGACCGAATGAGTTCATACGACCTCAGGACCGAATGAGTTCATACGACCTCAAGATCGTTTAAGGGTAAATGGTCTTGAGTGTCATGCGGTCTTGAAGTCAACCAAAGTTAAACGGTCTACAACCTTAAACGATCTCAGGATCGTTTGAAGGTTGAAGGTGTGAAACCTATTGGGGACTTTTAAGGATAAGTCTGCCTAATGCCTTGAAGGCTTAGATGGTTTGATGGTTGTTCAACCTAAACCCTAATGATACCTATGGACATTAAGGGTCAAGTGGTTAGTATATTAACCCATGTTATGATCAATGGTGAACTTTACCAAAATACCCTTTATGGATTCAAGTAGGTAACCCCTTTTTATCATGCAAACCCCAATGGTTACAATGGTGATGACTTGGCTAGGCTTATCAATGTTGATTAGACCTAACCCAATCTAGAGGGATGTAATCATCACCTATGAGCAAGAGGAGAGAGAAAATCCCAATTATGGTTGAAATCCAAGTAAAATACCTTCAATACACATGAATGTGCATAATTGGGGTATGATCCACCTATGTGAGATCATGAAAACCCTAATTATGATAGATGATGAATCTTAACCTAATCTGAGAGCATCATTGATGATGTTCCTCATACATGATGATGTTACGAGTTCATTTTACCATAATGTGAATAATAAACCCTAATTCTAGGGTGATGGCATGTAATGTGAATAATAAACCCTAATTCTAGGGTGATGGCATGTAATGTGAATAGTAAACCCTAATTGATGAGAATCAGGGAACTTAGCTCTTATGGTAAGAATGGGAAGTATAATTCTTGATTTGAATTGCTTTTATCAGTTGAATTAACCTTGCAGGTTTTGATATAAAGATGATCATATCCAGGTATGGATGATGATGCTATATTCATTGAAAGCATGTTGTTAGCTTTATGAATAGTAAAATATCTTGATGCATTGTCAATGGCAACCTATGAATTAAATGGGCTATGAGAGCCATAAATACCATCAAGGTCATGCTTTAGAGATGACTTGTGATGAATGTATTGAGAAATGATGATTGATGAGAGTTAGGCTTGTTACATTTAGTATTCTCCTTTCATAGCTGTTATGCTAATGTTATTGTTTGAAGAACAATGTATGATGTTAAAAGAATATTGAATGTACCTAACTAATCAAGTGTAATGTAGAGCCCTGATCATAGATCCATCATTGTCAGAGATCAAATGATGGTGAAATAGGTTTTCCTAAGGGAACTCCTGGATCACATACTTTTGAGTATGTGGGGTATATGGATGTGTAGAACCTTACATCCTAGTGTAGGTGTTTGATGTAGATGTGTAATCCGTCAATCCTTCACTACAATCCCATACCGTATCAGTGGATGGTAAACATGAAACCTCCTGATGACGAAGAAAGCACATATATCCATATCAGTGGAAGATAAACATGAAATCTCCTGATGACGAAGAGAGTACAGAATGCCACTGTAACTCTAAAATAGCGAAGGACTAGATTACCCTGGTAAGCTATTATAGTAGAGGCACGAGATGTCCTACAAGTAATCCTCTTACTGACTGAGGAAGGTGAAGGTCATGAGAATTCGTCTCTTTCGATGACCTAGTATGATACCGAGGCACTTAGCAGTGATTGGTTGGAGTATGAGTGATAAACCTCATCTCCACATGGCATAAAAGTAATGTTTGAAAAACATAATCCACAACATAGCATACCTGTTAGAGATAACTACGAGTTGATTGATTGATGTTACACTGTATAGTGCAAATGTCTTCATGTTTCATAACTGTTGAACTCATGCTTACTATTAAATCTGATGTTGAATACTTTGAAGCTTTTACTGCTTAAGTCATTCTTTGAGGTGCTATAATAAAGCTTCTGGCGGAGAGTTATAACTCTCGCTGGGACAATTATGTAAAATTGTCTCACCCCGTAGTCTTCAACTTTTTAGGTGGACGTCGAGGACGGAGGAACAGGTCTACAGGTGACCAGTCCCAGCAGCAGAAGCACCAGGGGCAGTAGTGAAATCTCAGGTGGAGATTTAGCCTACCATGTGGTGTAGTTAGAGTCAGTCCTATGTGTCCTCTGTACTCTCAGGTCTTGGAGTCTTTTGGTCTGAGATTTTGGTTATGAGTTCTTGAGATTTTGTATCATGTTGTATATAATTACTCAAGAAGTAATTATCTGAGATGTAAACAGTTTATCTCCTTTTATGAAGGAAGTTTTATGGTTTCAATGCTTTATCTCAAAAAGTTTTAATTTCCGCTGATTTTTGGTATTCCGCTGCTAATCGAATCGCTTTCGCTAAGTTTAAATCGTGTTTATATCGTGGTTTGGAGATCAGAGCCCACAATTAAGTGGTATCAGAGCTCTAGGTTCACTGAGTCTACAGAGGCATAGGACTTAGGATGTCGAGTCTATCCTTAGTATCTCTTCCTTATCTAATAGAATCTTCTGCTCCTTAGGAGAAGAAGATACATAAGGTTGGCAGAGCCACATGATGAGTACGTGGCAGAGAGTAGTGCTAGTGCACCTCGAGGTGGTGCAAGGGTTCTAGAAATAGAACAACCTGCACCTGAACCACCCCAGTTTGACCCAGATGATATGGGTAACCCAGCAGTTCAGACGATGTTTGGGCAGTTTATGACTGCCATGACACACATAACTGACAAGATGCCCATGCCTGCACCTAGGGCACCTGCCCAGCCTGAAGGACAAGGTATCGGTAAGACGTTCGAGCGACTTCATCGTGTCGGAGCTACCGAGTACTTTGGGACTGCCGACCCCGCAGATGCTGATCTGTGGTTAACAGAGTTGGAGAAGGCTTTCAGGATTCTTAATATCCCGGAGGCTGAGAAGGTTCGACATGTTGTCTATCTTCTCAAAGGCAGTGTTGGTCACTGGTGGAACATGGAAGAGCAGAAGAGACATGGGATAGAGTTCTCGTGGGAAGAGTTTCGTCGGGAATTTATCAATAGATATTTTCCAAAGACCTTCCTAGATGAGAAAATCTCTCAGTTTGAAAGATTAAGGTAGGGCATGATGAACATTAGTGAGTATGAAGCTAAGTTCATGGAGTTGTTGTGGTTCTGTCCGCACATGGCTTCCACAGAAGAGGAAAGAATCAGGAGATTCGAGAAGGGTTTGAATGCTGATATATCAACCCCTGTGTCTGCCTTAGAAAACCGAGAGAGATTCTCTACCTTCGTTGAGTCAGTCCGAAGGATAGAGAGATATGTGGTTGAGAAGAGGCAAACCCAGAAAAGATATCCACAGTTCCAGGGTTCTTCATCTAGGGATTCCAAGAAACCGAGATTCTCTGCACCTAACCCTCCACCACCCAGATCAAGTTCCCAAACTCAGTGGTCACCAAGTAGAGGCAGGGGACGAAGCCTACCTCAACAAGAGACTCGTAGTTCAGCATCGATGTCAGTCACAGGACCACCCAGACCACAACAACTGGAGAGGAGCTGTTACAACTGTGGGAAGGTGGGGCATTTAATGAAGGACTTCCGATCTAGGCCTGTCAGTGTGACACAACCTCAGAGGCAGAGTCAACAGGGATCTCAGAGAAGGCAATCTCAAGGAGCAGCTCGAGGACGTGGACAAGCGTCTCAAGCTGGATCATCAGCACCACCTCAACACCAGGCGACAGTAAGGTTCTATGCTATGATCCCACCTGATGTAGTGGTCAATCCACGGGTAGTGGCAGGTCAGATGGAACTTTTATATTCTTATATGTCTAAATCCCGTGTGGTATCTGTTCTGATTGACCCGGGTGCTACGCACTCCTTTGTCACTCGGAGAGTGATTCGTAACTACAATATGACGGTTAGTCATATGGCAGATAGTTTGTTGTTGGAGACTCCGTTGAGTGGGTCTGCCATTTTGCACGAGGTATGTTCTCCCTGCATCCTCTTCTTTTCTGATCATCGCATTCAAGTGGACCTTATACCACTTGATATGCAAGGATTTGATATAATGCTCGGGATGGATACCTTAGAAAGGTATAGAGTTGTCTTGGATTGTGAATCCAAGTTGGTTGTGTTTGCTGATGAAGGCAACACATGGATCTTTCAAGGTGAAAGAAGGATTCTGCCCACCTGTCTTGTATCAGCTATGGTTGCTGATAAGCTGTTGAGGCAAGGATGTTATGCATTCTTGGCCCATGTGGTAGATGTTACCAAGGAAAGTTCCAATCCTACTGAAGTTCCCATAGTCAGGGAATTCGAGGATGTGTTTCCTGAAGAACTTCCTGGTATACCACCACCTCGGGAGATTGATTTTGAAATCAATTTGATCCCAGACACGAAACCTATAGCCCAAACACCGTATAGAATGGCGCCTGCTGAGATGGCAGAACTCAAGAAACAGCTTCAAGAGTTACTTGAGAAAGGTTTTATCCGACCGAGCACTTCACCTTGGGGTGCTCCGGTTTTGTTTGTTAGAAAGAAAGATGGGTCAATGCGGTTGTGCATTGATTATAGACAACTCAATAAAGTAACGATAAAGAATAAGTACCCTCTGTCGAGGATTGATGATCTCTTTGACCAATTGCGTGGTGCAACCATCTTCTCAAAGATAGACCTGAGGTCTAGATATCATCAACTCCGTATTAAGGATAGTGACATATCCAAGTCTGCCTTTAGGACAAGATATGGTCACTATGAGTTCACGGTTATGTCGTTTGGACTAACCAATGCACCAGCTGCATTCATGGAACTCATGAATAGAGTTTTTCGACCCTTCCTTGATCAGTGTGTTGTCGTATTCATAGATGACATTCTGATCTATAGTAAGGATGCTCAGCAGCATGAGCAGCATCTTCGCCAAGCTTTGACCTTGCTAAGAGAACACAAGCTGTATGCTAAGTTTAGTAAGTGTGAGTTCTGGCTGCCGGAGGTATCTTTTCTTGGACATGTGATATCTGCATCGGGAATTCGTGTTGACCCTACAAAGGTAGAATCTGTTCTACAGTGGGAACAACCGAAGACGCCGACGGAGATTCGAAGCTTCTTGGGGTTAGCAGGCTATTATCGAAGGTTCATTAAGAATTTCAGTTCCATAGCCTTACCCTTGACTAAGTTGACCCAGAAAGATGTTCCTTTTGTTTGGAGTGATAAGTGTCAGCAATCTTTCCAGCTGTTGAAGGAGAAGTTGACAAGTGCACCCATACTTGTGCTACCTGAGCAAGGCAAAGGATATATAGTTTTCTGTGATGCTTCTAAGAATGGACTAGGGTGTGTGTTGATGCAGGATAAACAAGTAATTTCTTTTGCTTCTTGACAGCTTAAGAAACACGAAGAGAATTATCCGACACACGATCTGGAGTTAGCTGCTGTAGTTCATGCCCTGAAGATCTGGAGACATTATCTTTATGGAGAGACGTTTCAGATTTTCACTGACCATAAGAACCTTAAGTACATCTTCTCTCAGCATGAGCTCAATATGAGACAACGCCGCTGGATGGAATTAATCAAGGACTACGATTGTACAATTGATTACCATCCGGGGAAGGCTAATGTGGTTGCTGATGCCTTGAGTAGGAAATCAACAGCATCAACCATGGAAAGGGCACAACTAAACTCTTTAGTATGCTCTAGAAGGGATATGCTTATCTCTTTGAGATAAGACAATGTGCAGTTGAAGTTGTCATTGTTAGCCGGATTGTTAGCTGAGATGCATATTAAACCTACCCTTAGAGAGCAGATTAAGGAAGCATAGCAAGGTGATACTGTAGTTCAGCAGATTAGATCGGAGTATGGTAGTGAGAAACGAGATGGTTTCCATGACTCAGATGATCAAATATCCTGTTATCATGGGAGGATGATAGTGCCAGATGTGGACAACTTGAGGAAGTTAGTCCTGGAAGAAGCTCATTCTTCGATGTATGCCATGCATCCAGGGAGCACCAAGATGTATCGAAACTTGAAAGATATGTATTGGTGGCCTGGAATGAAGAAGGATGTTGCAGAGTTTGTTCTGAGGTGTCCTGTGTGTCAGCAAGTTAAAGCTGAACACTAGAAGCCTGTAGGAACAATGCAACCTTTACCCATACCACAGTGGAAGTGGGACCATGTTACCATGAACTTTGTTGTTGGCCTACCCAGGACAAGCAAAGGACATGATTCCATTTGGGTAGTTGTAGATAGGTTAACTAAGACAACCCATTTCTTACCTGTCAAAACAACCTATTCTGCTGAAAGGTTATCACAGTTGTATGTTCAAGAGATAGTGCGTTTGCACGGAGTTCCTGTCACTATAGTTTCTGACAGAGGTCCCCAGTTTACAAGTCGTTTTTGGGAACGACTTCATAATGCTTTAGGCACCCAGTTAAGGTTTAGTACGGCCTTTCATCCACAGACTGATGGATAGTCGGAAAGGACCATACAGACCTTGGAAGACCTGTTGAGAACATGTGTTCTCCAGTTTACTGGAAGTTGGGATCTACACCTAAGCTTGATAGAGTTTGCCTATAACAATAGCTATCAACATAGTATTGATATGGAACCTTATGAAGCCTTGTATGGTAGACGTTGTAGATCACCCTTGTGTTGGTATGAGACTGGTGAGCATCAGTTGTTAGGACCTGATCTTGTGCAACAAACTATAGAAAAGATTAAGGTAATACAGCAACAGATTAAGACTGCACAAGATAGGCAGAAATCTTATGCTGACAAGCATCGTAGACCCTTAGAGTTCGAGGTTGGAGACAAAGTGTATCTCAAGGTCTCGCCTTGGAAAGGAGTCCTTCATTTTGGAAAGAAAGGGAAGTTAGCTCCTAGATTTATGGGGCCTTATCCAATCATTGAATGGATTGGAAAAGTAGCATATAAACTAGAGCTGCCACCAGAGTTACAGAGATTACATCATGTGTTTCACATTTCTATGCTAAAGAAATGTCACCCAGACACTGAGTCAGTTCTACAACCTATGGAGGTAGAATTGAATGATGATATATCTTATGAGGAAGGACCAGTGTCAATCCTTGATAACAGAATTAAAAAGTTAAAGAAGAAAGATTTAAGCCTTGTGAAAGTCCTCTGGAACCATCATGGTGTTGAAGAAGCCACTTGGGAACTAGAGGATGAGATGAGAAGGAAATACCCTGCCCTTTTCTCCTAATACTTTTTATCGATTTCGGGGACGAAATCCTTGTAAGGGGTGGATAATTTTTAACATCCCTGACCTGGGTTATGAACTAACCCTAGGTGTTTTGCCTAAATATGAAATTAAATCCTTGTGATTAACTTTGGGCATGTAATTAAGTTCCTCAGAAACATATATTTCAATTGTGCTCCTTTATATATAAAGTTGTAGCATTGTTTTGTAATACAGGGATCTATGTGCAAATTACCCAGTTAAGGGATTAACTTGCAAATTGCACATGTTGAGATGTTCCTCTGATGTTGAGACATCATGAGGATGTTTATGATGAAGTTTGAGGGATTTCCCAAGCTTGAGCACCAAGGTGCAGCTGTGGAAGCAACCCCTGTACTTGAAAACCCTAAATTGGTGTAAAGTGCAATTTACCCAATTTGAGGGGTGAAACTTGTAAAATACATCATCTAAAATATCTTTTATGACTCTTGGCATCATTTAGAAGAGAAATGATGAAAAGGTCACTTCATTTGAATAATCATATAATAAAGAACACCTTTGTGATTGAATAATCAAGGTGTATGTATAATAGCCCTTTTATGTGTATGCTTTAGTGATGGGATGATCCTCTTTGCCTTCAATTCTTGACCTTAGAAGGAGTTTGTCCTTAGAAATAAGATGTGGGGACGTACAAAGAAGAAAGGAAGGACTTAGATGAGAAATGAGGAAAGCATATGTTCTTATGTTGAAATTTCACCTAAGTATATATACTACTTTCCCCACTTAGCAAGGGAACGATCCTCTTCTTTTCATTTCTTTTCCCCTTGCTCAAAACTGACTAAGGCAGAGCTCTGGAGCATAGGAGAACGACCAGGGAGTTCAAAGTAAGTTTGGATCATCCCTTTTGCTTAAATTCATGGAGGAAACTCAATTTCAAGGTTGAATTCATGGCTAGCTCACCTAGCTTTATCTTTCTAGCCATTCCTTTTCAACTTTCCTTGGAGAATACACCTTGGACGACCTGTGGAGCTCAAAGACGCCATTAAAGACCTGAAGCTTGGAGCTCAAGGAACAACCTTTAGGCGGGTATTATAACTCTAAACCTTATGCTTTGATTATACATCTTCTTCTATGCATATAGTTGCTAGTTCTTCTTCTTCCCTATCTTCCCTTGCATCCTTGCAAGCAAAATCGTGAAGAACTGCTACTGTTCTTGAGGTAGAAGATAAGGGCGTTAATTCCTATGCTTATCCACGGATTTCCACTTTACCAAACGACCTCCACCAATTGCCTATACGGTTTACACAACCGTTTGGTGGGCAAACGGTTTCAGGGTCGTATGAAGGAAAACGGCCTTCAAGACCATTTGGTCGCGTTGACCAAGCGATGACCGTATGTGAATCTTATTTATAATTATGTAGGTTAATCACCCACAAAATTTGAGGGGTTAACTCCAAAGGAATCGTGAGATATAAGCAAATCAATTAGCAAATCCAATTGAATTAAGTTCTGATTTTCAATCTGTTTAATTTGCCCTTTTTGGACAAACGGTCTCAAGACCGTTTAAGATGGGTGACCAAGTGTTGACCGTTTGGGATTATTGTTCATATTGATGTTGATTAATGACTCACCAAATTTGATGGATTAATTCCAAACGAGTTATGAGTTGAAGGTTGATGAATAGGGCAAATCCTAATTGAAATCAGTGCTGAAATTCCAATGAGTTAATTAGTGATTTTGGGTTGATTAGCCCAAACGGTCTCAAGACCGTTTGGGGAATCATCCAAACGGTCTCAAGACCGTTTGGGGATCACCCAAGACCGTTTAGAGGTCTGGGGTCAAGTATAGTTGACCAATTGAAGGTCCAAAGGTACCAAATCATATTGCAATTAAGTATTGATGTGATGATCAACTCAATAGATCAAACCTTGATGAATTTTCACTAGAGTCCAAAGGATGGATGGGAAAACGGTCTCAAGACCGTTTGGAACTCATCCAAACGGTCTCAAGACCGTTTGGTGTCAACCCAAGACCGTTTGGAGGTCTAGGGTTAAGGTAATTTGATCAATTGAGGGCCCAATTACAGTGGGTTATTGAAATAATCAAATTGCTGATTTGTGACTTAATTAAGGTTCAACCCCTATCAAATCAACTTAGATTTTGATGAATTATTGGGAAAAAGGTCTCAAGACCGTTTGGAGGTTATCCAAACGATCCCAAGACCGTTTGGGCCAAGTTTGAGCCCGATTGGAGGTCAATTGATGGGATCAACTTCGCTTTGATTCACATTGTTGAGTGTTGATGGTGGAATGTTTATAGACCTTAATTGAACCAACTCCAACCCTATTTGGATATCAATTGAGGATCAATTGAGTGACCAATTGGTTAAGTCTAACCCTAATTGTTTCAATTGATAAGTGGTTAGCAAGCTTGAAACCAATTGAAGGCTTCAACATAGGAAACCCTAATCGAGTTTACCTTTGAATCACCTTGGAGGTCCATGCGATCTTGAGCTTTTAGGATCATACGACCTCAGGACCGAATGAGTTCATACGACCTCAAGACCGAATGAGTTCATACGACCTCAGGACCGAATGAGTTCATATGACCTCAGGAACGAATGAGTTCATACGACCTCAGGACCGAATGAGTTCATACGACCTCAGGACCGAATGAGTTCATACGACCTCAAGACCGAATGAGTTCATACGACCTCAGGACCGAATGAGTTCATACAACCTCAGGACCGAATGAGTTCATACGACCTCAGGACCGAATGAGTTCATATGACCTCAAGATCGTTTAAGGGTAAACGGTCTTGAGTGTCATGCGGTCTTGAAGTCAACCAAAGTTAAACGGTCTACAACCTTAAACGATCTCAGGATCGTTTGAAGGTTGAAGGTGTGAAACCTATTGGGGACTTTTAAGGATAAGTCTGCCTAATGCCTTGAAGGCTTAGATGGTTTGATGGTTGTTCAACCTAAACCCTAATGATATCTAGGGACATTAAGGGTCAAGTGGTTAGTATATTAACCCATGTTATGATCAATGGTGAACTTTACCAAAATACCCTTTATGGATTCAAGTAGGTAACCCCTTTTTATCATGCAAACCCTAATGGTTACAATGGCGATGACTTGGCTAGGCTTATTAATGTTGATTAGACCTAACCCAATCTAGAGGGATGTAATCATCACCTATGAGCAAGAGGAGAGAGAAAATCCCAATTATGGTTGAAATCCAAGTAAAATACCTTCAATACACATGAATGTGCATAATTGGGGTATGATCCACCTATGTGAGATCATGAAAACCCTAATTATGATAGATGATGAATCTTAACCTAATCTGAGAGCATCATTGATGATGTTCCTCATACATGATGATGTTACGAGTTCATTTTACCATAATGTGAATAATAAACCCTAATTCTAGGGTGATGGCATGTAATGTGAATAATAAACCCTAATTCTAGGGTGATGGCATGTAATGTGAATAGTAAACCCTAATTGATGAGAATCAGGGAACTTAGCTCTTATGGCAAGAATGGGAAGTATAATTCTTGATTTGAATTGCTTTTATCAGTTGAATTAACCTTGTAGGTTTTGATATAAAGATGATCATATCCAGGTATGGATGATGATGCTATATTCATTGAAAGCATGTTGTTAGCTTTATGAATAGTAAAATATCTTGATGCCTTGTCAATGGCAACCTATGAATTAAATGGGCTATGAGAGCCATAAATACCATCAAGGTCATGCTTTAGAGATGACTTGTGATGAATGTATTGAGAAATGATGATTGATGAGAGTTAGGCTTGTTACATTTAGTATTCTCCTTTCATAGCTGTTATGCTAATGTTATTGTTTGAAGAACAATGTATGATGTTAAAAGAATACTGAATGTACCTAACTAATCAAGTGTAATGTAGAGCCTTGATCATAGATCCATCATTGTCAGAGATCAAATGATGGTGAAATAGGTTTTCCTAAGGGAACTCCTGGATCACATACTTTTGAGTATGTGGGGTATATGGATGTGTAGAACCTTACATCCTAGTGTAGGTGTTTGATGTAGATGTGTAATCCGTCAATCCTTCACTACAATCCCATACCGTATCAGTGGATGGTAAACATGAAACCTCCTGATGATGAAGAAAGCACAGATATCCGTATCAGTGGAAGATAAACATGAAATCTCCTGATGACGAAGAGAGTACAGAACGCCACTGTAACTCTAAAATAGCGAAGGACCAGATTACCCTGGTAAGCTATTATAGTAGAGGCACGAGATGTCCTACAAGTAATCCTCTTACTGACTGAGGAAGGTGAAGGTCATGAGAATCCGGCTCTTTCGATGACCTAGTATGATACCGAGGCACTTAGAAGTGATTGGTTGGAGTATGAGTGATAAACCTCATCTCCACAGGGCATAAAAGTAATGTTTGAAAAACATAATCCACAACGTAGCATACCTGTTAGAGATAACTACGAGTTGATTGATTGATGTTACACTGTATAGTGCAAATGTCTTCATGTTTCATAACTGTTGAACTCATGCTTACTATTAAATCTGATGTTGAATACTTTGAAGCTTTTACTGCTTAAGTCATTCTTTGAGGTGCTATAATAAAGCTTCTGGCGGAGAGTTATAACTCTCGCTGGGACAATTATGTAAAATTGTCTCACCTCGTAGTCTTCAACTTTTTAGGTGGACGTTGAGGACTGAGGAACATGTCTACAGGTGACCAGTCCCAGCAGCAGCAGCACCAGGGGCAGCAGTGAAATCTCAGGTGGAGATTTAGCCTACCATGTGGTGTAGTTAGAGTCAGTCCTATGTGTCCTCTGTACTCTCAAGTCTTGGAGTCTTTTGGTCTGAGATTTTGGTTATGAGTTCTTGAGATTTTGTATCATGTTGTATATAATTACTCAAGAAGTAATTATTTGAGATGTAAACAATTTATCTCCTTTTATGAAGGAAGTTTTATGGTTTCAATGCTTTATCTCAAAAAGTTTTAATTTCCGCTGATTTTTGGTATTCCGCTGCTAATCGAATCGCTTCTGCTAAGTTTAAATCGTGTTTATATCGTGGTTTGGAGATTAGAGCCCACAGAGATGGTTCAACTACACCCTTAAATTGTGTTTATTTCGAGTATAAAAGTTCCTAATTGTGGATAAATACCCTTAATGTAGTAATTAGGGTTTTCTTAGAATTAATGACAAATAAACTTCATATGTGATTTAGACCATAATGAATTATGAATTGATGATAAATGAGCATAATGATCTTGTCATGGATTAAAAGGGATAAAATTGGCCATTTTAATGTAAAGAGCACAATGGGCTTAATTGATGGTTAATTATGCCTTTTATCTGAAATTAAGGATTAGATGTTGAGATAATTAGGGTTTGTGATCATTTGTATAACATTACAGTTTAAAATAATAAGAGATGAAGGGAAACCCTAATTGCAATGGAAACCTTAAAAGTGGACTAGAAACCCTAGGAAGCGAGCTAGGCTTAATAGATCTTGATGGCATGATTAATAATAGGAAATTGTATACATATTTTAGGATCTCATAATGTGCTTGCTTATTTGGAATTCTTGATTAATTGTATTATTCTATCTCAAATCAGCCTGACAGGTATGTGGTTACACTTATGAATAATCGCTTTAGTTTCACGGCGATTCCCGAACATTTTATCGGTTGCCTGAAAATAACTGCTTGGATGACTTTTATTTCATGCAACTATAAAGTTACTATGACTATCACCATAAGTATGCATACATGACTGGCTCAGATCTTGGTCCTCCTCTGTGGCTTTTAAAATATGCTAAAAAGGGTAACCTAGAGCAAGGTCTAGGCTATCAAGAGTTAGGATTGGACTACCTACATGTAGTGCCATGCGACTCTTTAGCACACCATGAGTTAGGGATTGGGCTACCTATGGTTAGTGCCATGCGACTCAACCTTAGATATTGATCTACCTGTTAGGTAGGATCATGCGGGGTTTAATGGGGATCTACCATGAGGAAGGTAGCCTCTAGGTCCACTGCAGGGACAACGCAGAGGCTAGGGTATGTATGGATTGAGCAGTTATGTTAAATCATAATTGACTGTAATATGTTGTTACACTTAATTGCATGATTATTGTTTCCCCTACATACTAGCTTTATGCTGACCGAGTATTTGTTAGGGTTGAAATATGAGAATCAGGACCTAGAAGATCCGGCGGCTCTGACCTAGCGGCGGCGTGCGTGCTCTGCGGAGGGCGTCTTTTCGGCGGCGGCGCCGCTCCAATCTCGGTTAGGCACTCCGCCTACCGAGATCTACCCCCTTGGTTCTCTGCGTCGTGATCGGGTGAGATGCTACCCTCTCCGTTCACGAGAAGGCTCACGCGGCAGAGCGCCATGTTGGCGAGACAGGCCGTCCAAGACAGAAGAGAGGGATTTGCGACGTCTGCCATACCACCGGATACCGTTATCCAGGACATCAGGCACGTCCTTCGATCACCAACCCCGACGATCAGTCCGATGGAGCCAGAGGGCGGCCGCGAAGTAGGGGCTGTTGTCGTGCAGGTTCAAGGTTTGGATAGTCCGGCTGTCAACCCTAGCGAGGCAACGGTGCCGACGAGGGCTGCTTCAACCGAGAAGATGGGTTCGGGTAATCACGACGAGGTTGCACGACCTTTGCATGGCGATTCGTCTTCCGCAAGGTCAGGAGAGCAGACGAACCTACCGGTGTTCCCCGCTAATAGCAGCCGTCTGGAAGAGGAGGGAGGACAGAGACCCCGGGAGACCAGTAGCAGTGACGACGTGCTGGTCCGAAACCCTAGATCGGCTGTCACAAACTGTGATCCTAGAAGACCATCTCCGGTGCCATGGGAGATAGGGGTACCAAAGGACACGTGCTACAGATGCTTGGGGAAAGGACATTGGCAGTCCCAATGTCAAAATGCCATTGTTTGTTACAAGTGCAGAAGACCGGGTCATGTTGCTAGGCGATGTACCTTCGTCCCTCGTCCTCAACCACCCAACATCTTTTCCATGGAGGAATTCCCGGCGATGAGAACTGGCGTTCCGGCTCGAGGTGGACCTCAACATGTTCCCAAAAGAGTTGCAGTCAATCTAGGACCTGATACAGAAGAAAGGAAGAATAGAGCCATGGCTCTTGGTCGTGCTGTGGAGATAGCATGGCAGTCCTGTACTACCTGGGAGGCTTTGGGTCCTGTGTTGCAGAAGATGTGGCCGCACGCGACAGATATATATCGTCATGCTCGTAGAAAAGCTGTTGCCTTCTTTGAATCTAAGGAGCTAGCGATGGATTCTTGTAAAAATGGTAGTTTCCAGTTTCAAAACAACAGAGTTACCCTCAAATCCTTGGAGGACGGTGAGCCTTGCTCCAAGAAGGAAGCTTTATGGTTCTGGATCACCAATCTTCCTATTGTCTGTCGTGATGATGATGCCATTGATAGTGTTGTTAACAGCTTTGGCAGTTTGGTCCTTGTTTCGGACTGGATGCGTAACCACGACGACATTTCTGGTATCTTGGTCCTTGTTGAAGCCTTCAGAGAGGATGTTCCACAATACGTAGCCCTTACTTATGGCGATCGGAGGTCGGATGTGATGTTGCAGATGGTAGCAAGAGGGAGTCCTAGATCATCCCTTTTCTCACGCACTGAGATTGGTGAGGAGCTAGGTATTCCTATGGAAGCTCTCTCTATCCATAGAACAGCTTACGTAAATGAGGCACTACAAACGGAGGTTCCTGTGAATACAGCCGTTCTTACTGAGCCAGAAAAGAAGGATGAGCAGCCGCTGATTGCTGTTGAAGATGAGCCATCCAGTGAAGAAGATAACCAGCAGCAACGTGAGGCACAACACAGTAGAGTCGTGTTTGATGATGAAGGGAATAGGGTCCGTTTACAGCTGAGCAGTGTTCGGGATTTCATTCACCTAGGCGATGGGAGTTCAAGGGCAGGCCATAATGGCAGCAGACGTCGGCCAAGATTTGCGTGTGAAGAGGGGCCTTCTTCTCAGTTTGATAGTCGAGTACATGGGCAGCGACTACATGGACACAGAAGACGTTTATCAGAAGGCGAGACCCCGTTCTCGGATGATGACTGGATTGATAGAGACAGTGATGTTTGCCGTGGTGGCTGCTAGCCGTAGTATCATCCTTGGTTCTTCTCTATGGATTCCAAAATCTTATTCTGGAATATTAGAGGAGCGGCGAACAACAAAACTAGAAGAGTCCTGGGCAGACTTTGTAGAAGACACTCCCCGAAGATTGTTTGCATTGCTGAACCTTTCCTACATGCTCTTGTTGCGGAGGAGCTTCTTGATATTGTTAGGCTTGACTGGACTTCCAGTAATGAGGAGGAAGGTGGTAAGCTCTGGCTTTACGTTGATAATGAGATAAACCCCACTGTGGTCCGGAAACATAGACAGCATATTACTCTTAAGCTCAATATGGCGGACAATCCTGTTTTCTTTGTTACTTTGGTTTACGCGAGCTGCAATCATGTGTCTAGAAGGAATCTCTGGGAGGATATCAACGATCTTTCTAATATGATGGGTGATGAGGCATGGCTGATTACAGGTGATTTTAATACCATCAGAGATAATGCTGAAAAGAGAGGGGGCCTTGACAGAAGCTTCCAAGATATCATGGAGTTCAACTCTTTCATTCATGATGTTAATATGAGGGAGGTTCCTTATGAAGGCAACAAGTACACCTGGGTTGACAAGCAGTACGGCACCCCTTCTATTTGGGAGAGGCTGGACAGATCTTTTCTCAATGAAGCTTGGTGTAATTCTTTTCCTAATGCTTTATCCTCTCACCTTACCCGGTACAGGGTTTCTAATCACTGCCCGATTCTTTACCAGCCTGGGACTATGAGAAACTGCAGAGGCCGTAGATCCTTTTCTTTTATGCAGATGTGGCTGAGCCATGAGAGTTGTCGTAATCTTATCAATGAGACTTGGGATTTGGTTTCGTGGGGGAACCCGTCCGAGTCTTTCTTTTTCAAGCTCAAGATGGTCAGAGAAGCCCTTAAGACGTGGAGCAAGCAGACTTATGGTGATATTGAGCAGAGGAAAAAAGATCTGGAAGACATTGTTCACACTACCCAGATTGCTTATGATGATAATCCCTCGTTAGATAATGAAACAAATCTCAGACAAGCGGAATATGAGCTTCAGGAGGTCCTGGATACTGAGGAAAACATCTGGAAAGAGAAGTCTCGTATTAGCTGGCTCAATGAAGGCGAAAGGAACACTAGATTCTATCATGCTATCGTGAAGGCTAAGAGGAAGCATAACAGTGTTCGTAGCTTGTTGATGGACGATGGTTCGTTTTTGGATGACCCTCGTGAGATTGCAAATCTAGCTGCTGCGCATTACAGAGACTTCTATAGTGACTGTTCCACGTACGATGATGATGTCCTTGATGAGATGTTGCAGGCTATTCCGGAGATGATTTCTATGGATGATAACAGCTCCCTCACTGCTATTCCTATGGAGGATGAGGTCCGTGTTGCCCTTGCACAGATGGACACGCACACTGCCCCAGGCCCTGACGGTTTCACAGTTCCTTTCTACACTGCTATGTGGGATACCATTAAGAAAGACTTCATGTTGTTGACTGAGATGTTCTTTACTGGCCGTGTTTGTCACCGGAGTCTCTATAGCTGCAGAATCCTTCTTGTTCCGAAGGTCGAGAATCCTAAAAAGATTGAAAAAGACTTCCGTCCTATCTCCATTGAAAATGTTTCCTTGCGTATTCTTGCTAGAGTTGTTAGTAACCGCATGGCCAAGTTGATGCCTTCTATTATTTCTGAGGAGCAGGCGGCCTTCATTCATGGCAGGGAGATAACTCATCACATCAGGATGACCAAGGAGTTAATGCATGATATTCACAAGGGCGGACAGCAGCCTAACGTCATGATCAAGCTAGATATGTCGAAGGCTTTTGACAGGGTAGAATGGCCGATTCTCAAGAAGATCTTGATGAGATTTGGGTTCTCGGACGATTTCTGCAAGTTGTGTCTTAGTTTCTTCTCTAATGCGTGGGCTACGGTCTCCGTCGGGGGTGAGTATGATGGTTTCTTTCCTATGCTCAGAGGCCTCAAACAAGGGAATGCGATCTCCCCTTTCCTGTTTATCATTTATGAAGAGCTTCTTAGTAGATACATCCATCACATTGATCATGTTCACAAGTTGGAAAGATTCCGCACTCGTGGCAACGGCTCTGCTCCTCTGTTTATTCTCTATGCGGATGATGTGGTGATGTTCCTTAATGCTCATCCTGACACTTTGCAGCGTGTTCATTAGATTATGAAGGCTTATGAAGTAGCTTCTGCACAGAAGATCAATCGTGCCAAATCAATTTGTACTGTGGGCAGCAAGAGTGATGCTACCATCTCCAACATTGCGCACACTCTTGAGATAGATACTACTGCAGATTCATTTTTATATCTGGGAGTTAACATCAGAATGGGTAGATATGCTCTTAATGATTTTGAGGGGCTGTTTCAGAAGATTAGACAGAAGGTGGCATCCTGGAAGTCGAGGCTCCTCTCTTTTGCTGGTCGGAAGTTGCTCATTGCACATGTCCTCTCGTCGACGACTGTTCATACTGCTGCTGCCATTGGTATTCCTTGTGGAGTCTCGGATCGTATAGACGCTATCCTGGCTCGGTTTCTTTGGGAAGATAGAGAGAATAACCATCGTAAGGCGTGGATTGGCTGGAACAAGATTGCAAAGCCTGTGGAGTATGGCGGTTTGGGCCTTCATAATACGAGAATTGTCGACAAAGCTTTCATGGCTAAAGCGTGCTTGGAGATTTTAGCAAAGAACACGATTTGGGCAAGATTCTGTAGAGAGAAATATGCGAGTAGGGCGCATAGTAGATCTGAGTTTTATCCGCACAATGTTAGATACAGTAGTTCTGCTTCTGCTTACTGGAAACATCTTTGGAATCGGTTCCCTACGATTCTTCCTTTCTGTAGATGGCGAGTTGGGAAAGGTCTCATCTCTTTCTGGGACTCCCTATGGTGTGATGAGAGACTCTTTGATCATGCCTTGCATACCAGTAATCGCAACCATCATTTCCTTGTTCGTGACTTCTGGATCCAAAATGAAGGTTGGGACTGGATTTCTTTGAGGCAGCTTCTCAATGAGGATGGTATTTATCTGATCAAGAAAGCCGACCAGCAGATAAATGATGATGATGATATGCTTGTTTGGTGTCCGGAGGTGACGGGTATGTTCTCTATCAAATCTGTGAAGAAGATCCTGACTATGAATCAAAATGATGCCCCATCTGCCGTTCAGAAGATTTGGCACCTAGATGCACCCAAGGCTTGCACGCTCATTTGGAAGCTTTCTCATAGAGCTCTTCCTACTGATGACAACATTATTAGGTGCCATATTGCTTTTTCTTCTAGATGTGATTGCTGCGATGACCCCAATACTGAAGATATGGATCACCTTTTCTTCCATGGCTGCCTTGCTTCTGCTTTCTGGAACAAGTTCTCTCTTCTTACTGATCGAACCCGGCCTCATAATACAGCTGAGCTTTTATCTATCTGTTCGCGGGGGAGATCTTCCATTGTTATGGAGTGGATTGCAGCTTGCCTTGCTACGCTTATTCCTTTTTACATTTGGAGATGGAGATGTCGTGCTAGATATGATGGCTGTAAGGCCCCCATTGCCCATGATATGAACTGCATGATTACGCAGCTCAACACCATGTTGAAAAAGAGATGGTTCCGCGCCCTCGCCCAACCGGAGGAACATAGGCGCCTAAATCATCACGGTATTGATGACCCTAACTATGCTCTTAGGGAGGTTCACCTTTTGAGATGGATGACCCCTGACCTCAATTCCTTGTAGATGAACGTCACGATTGGTAGGAGTAGAGACTCTTCCGGTCACCACAGGTGGTGGATGGCTAGTATCATCAGGAATCACCGGGCTGCTATTTGTCAGATTGCTAGAGCATGGTTAACTGCAAATGATCATCTTTCTGCTTCCCTTCAAGCTTGTGCAGTTGGGTTGAAGCTGGCCGAGAATCAATCATTGCGGATTGCTGTTTTGGAGATTGATGACGAGTATTCTTATCGCATGCTATGGGGCACTGCTTGTGTTCCTTGGAGGATTTCTCGTATTGTCAGGGAGATAAAGAGCTACATGGAGGATGAAGGTATTGTTGGTTCACTTGTTCACATGGCCATCAATTCTATTCCCAGAGAGATTGGTAAATGGGGAGTCCTCAGTCAAGATTTGATTGTGATTTCTGATCCTAGTTGTTTTCCGCCTAGAGTTCGTGGCATGGCTCTTCTTGAGAGGAACCACACTCCCTACGTGGTTTTGAGGTTTAAGCATCCTTAATGCTCTGGTTGGGTTGCTGCTTGTTTATGTCCTGTTGTCGTCTTGGCTGTTCGGGGCTTTTGCTATGGTCTCTGTGATGTGAGTCAGTCATGTGGGGGTTGACCTGCATTTTATAAGCAGGAGCTGTACTTGACGATTTTTTAGCTCACACGAGGAGGGTGAGATGAATAGACGACCTTTTGGCTTAACTAAAAAAAAAATGCTGACCGAGTATTTGTTTTTCAGCATTTTAGGTACAAGTGAAAAGAACAAATAGTAAAGTGTATGTGGAATTAAATATGAATTAAAGTTCAAAGGAGGATTAGTTAGTATAGACTCCATGTGGATAGAAGTAGATATCCAAGTTTTTGAAAAAGGTATGAAAAGTTTAATTTTATTACAGCATTTCAGTTTAGTTTAGTAGAATTTGATAATTATTATTGATTTTTTATAGAACCTTTGATCCGGAAATTGGAAAACGACTCTGACCTCTTGGTCTCCCTTAATTGGGGGTTACTGGGAGGTGGGGTCATTACAATTATGCTTTATATTCTGTGTGGAAAAAATGTAATATGTCGTGTAGTTCTGCTTTATCTTCCTAGTAATGTAAATGGTAAGTTGCTTCCGTAGTTAATACGATCTGATGTTAATCAAGTTATTAGGTTTTTCCTTTAAGTTAATTCTAAGTGATTAAGAAAAGAAAAAGTTAAGGGTGTATTTGTATTATGTTAAATACTCTTGTCATGCCCTAATCTCAAGATTAGTGGATATTGTGAGATTGGGGCGTGACAATATTTTTGGTATCAGAGCATAGGTTTGAGTACAGAGTTACTCTAAGTCAAGGTCAGGGGACGATAAGAGACCAATTGGATTAGGACTTAGGTGTTTTCCTTCTGTTATACTATTTCCTTCCAGGTGGACGTGGTCATGAGGACCAAGTTGAGAGCCACATTGGACCTGATCCTCAGGAGAAGGGTCCAGGTGGTGGAGATGATGTGGATGAGGCATCAAGGATGTACATGATGTTTCTTGAGACCAGGGAATAGTATAAGATGGAGAGGTGAGCTTCTACCTCGAGTAGCACGGACCTCATGAGATCCCATGAGCTGGTTAAGAAGCTTGGAGGTACTGAGTTCAATGGAACTACGGACCCTGCAGTGGCAGATGAATGGCTGAGACAGTTAGAGAAAGTGTTCCATATGATGGAGCTTTCTGAGGAAAGACAAATCAATCATGCAGTTTATTTTCTTAAAGGTGATGCATAGATCAGGTGGCATGGAGTGGAAGTGATGTGGGATTTTATCGCACTAACAAATTCACACGGGGTTAAAATCCCTGAGCTTTTACCAAAACCAAAGTGCAATAATACCACCCGCAAGCGGACGAGTCTTATCGCAGTATAGTTAAGGATCGAACCCAAAGGACAACATTTTTAAGAATCTTGTCAGTCGAATCTAGTTCAAGTAAGACTAATATTTAGAATGATTTGTTGGTTTGTGGTTAATTAAACTAAATTCAGGAAAGTAAAGGAGCATAATTAAAGTTGGGTCTAGATTAAATGATATGGAATCACTGGGATGGTACCAGGTTTCACCACCACTACACATGCAAACACGTCCAAACATCAAACATCCAGGTAAGATATAACCATCCAAATGAAGCTACTACAAAACCCCCCATACGGGCATTAGGCTTGCTTAAGCATCACCTTATGTATCAGATGTCTCATCACCATCCAGATCATATACTTACGGCTCCGAAGATACAACATCCAACTAAGGCTGTGGTCCTCCCTTAGGGATGTTTAGACCACAGAAGCATCATCGTGGGCTAGATGTCTCGTCCCCTCATGGATCATACACTTACAACCTCAAGGAACCCTTTTCTATTTTTAGTCTGGGAATCAACCACACTAAATGGTAAGCAAGTAGGTGATTAATCTACAAGCAAACATCGAAGATTAACAAAGATGATACAAAATCAAACTAAGGCTGTGACCCTCCCTGAGGGATGTTTAGGCCACAGAAGTGTCATCGTAGGCTAGATTTCTTGTCCCCTTACAGATCACACACTTACGACCTCAAGGAATCCTATCAGAAGTTCTCGTCAATGAGTCAACTTCATAAATCGCCATTCTACCCTACATATAGAAGTTTTCGCAACATAGGGAAGAATGAGATGAAAGCAAGCAAGTAACCAACTACAGACTTTAACGATTAACAACAAAATGAAAAGTTATATACATTTCCATGAACATTTTATAAGAGAACATGCTTGCATGGGCAGCGGGGCTAGTCCCCATACCCTAATGAAAAGGAACTACTCGCTCATGATGTGAGAAATAAGAAGGATAAGAAGGAGAGAGGAATTTGCCATGAGCATGATGCAGAAGGTAGTCACTGCTTGGTGAAGATGATACAGTCTTCTACGTCATGTCGGAGCAGATATGGAAGAACGAGGGATGCCAATATAGACTGGGTAGTCTTTCTCACTCCTCCTTTCTTCTCTTTTCAGTCTCCTTGAGTTGCAGCAGGAACGACAGGTGAAGTGGCAGTGTGGATGGAACTGGATCAGACCTGTGTACATGCAGCATGTCGACGTCCCAAAACCAATGCCCAAATGAGGACCCTGCTGGTCCTATTTATAGGCTCGGGACTGGCCCTCACATTTTTGCTGTGATTGCATCCCAAACGATCTTGGAGATATTTTGCTTCAAATGGTTTAGTAATAAGTTGACCAAACGGTTTGGTTATAATAGACCAAACGGTCCTGAGGTAACGGTTTTGCATGCATGTCCATACGGTCTTATGTAAAAGGCCAAATGGTCTTGGATCAGCAAGTGGCCATTCAGTCTTTGATTATCATAATCCAAATGGTTTGCATTGTGTATTCTATAAAACAGTCTCGCGATGATCTCCTCAAATGGACTTCACATGGATATGCAGCAAATGTTCTTCACATATATGCAACAAACGATCTTCATGCAATGATTGCTCAAATAGTTTTGTATCATCAAACGATCTTCAATTTCATTCAGTCCTACATGTGCAATCAGTTTGGATTGTATGCACGTAAATGGTCTCACAACACATGCTCATTCAGTTTGCATGCAATGCTCATTCGGTTTGCTCCCAGCAGGTGCCCAAACAGTTTGGACGTTAACACTTTATCAAACGATCTTCACGCTCCATTCGGTTTTCATGCAAGTGACCAAACAGTCTTCGTGTATCCAGTCCTCCAAATGGTTTGGCGCAAACCTCCATACGGTCTTGCAATGCTGGCCTCAAAATGGTCTCGCAGACCTGTAATCTCCAAATAGTCTCGTAGACCGGTACTATCCAAATGGTCTCGCAGACCAGTACTATCCAAACGGTCTCGCGGTGAGTATGTCCATACGGTCTTCACATATGTATCTTGCTCAATCGTTCTCTTGGCTCCATTTGGTCTTGGCTGCTTGTTCAGTTTGCAGCTGGGATCTCCAAACTGTTTGGGACCGTTACCTCCTCCAAACGGTCTAGGACCATGCGTTTGAGTGATCGGATGGTGAAGAATGATTATCACCCAATCGGTTTGGGGATCAAGTTAGATCAAATGGTTTCGAGGTGGAGCAGGTCCATTCGGTTTTGATGTGGAACTTTTCATTCAGTCTTGAGACCGAATGGATGAAACCGTTTGGTGAGACCGAATGGATGAAACTGTTTGGTGAGACTGAATGGATGAAACCATTTGGTGAGACTAAATGGATGAAACTATTTAGCCAGGACCGAATGGTGAGACTGAATGGTTGAAACCCATAATGAGAAAGGTGAGTCCCACTCAAAATGGTTAGATTGTTCAACCTTGTCAAGACCTGCATCAAATTAACATAAATTCAGTTAAAATCATGATAGTTATACCAGTTAAGTAATTTTGCACATATTGATATTTAGTAAATGAAATTGAATGCATTGAGTCGAATTTGACCCAAGATGGTAATTGAAATTCCTGATGAATATGCATTCATCAAAATACCCCAAACTTAAACGTTGCTCGTCCTCGAGTAACACAAAATCTGAAATATTCGCCAAATGAATACTTTCAATTCGTATGATCACCTCATCTTCACATCATGATTGTTTTCCTTCTGCTCAGTATGACTTAGTATCTCAACCTCCTGAGACCACTGAACACATCTTACCATATCTTTGTTCCTGAGTTTTCTTTCCAATATCACTTCCTTGTCACTTTTTCCAACAACAAGCATGTCAAAGAGTTTTGTAGGAGTCTAGAGATACCTGTAGAACAACAAGTGTGCATTTGATCTGACACTGGTGTTTTTCAGGATAGGGTAAGCATTCATTGTGCCATTAGGTAGAAGATGTAGTGAATGGTGGTATGGAAGGAAGAAATAAATCTCTCCTCTATTCGACTCGAGATTTTCTTCTTATTTGTTTTGCAATTTCATTTATTGCATTGTTTGTACAAATCTCTCCTCTATTTGACTCAAGATTGCATTTATTTTTGTGTGCGCTTTGGCATCTTTTTGTGTGCTCTTTGGCATCTTTTTGTGTGCAAATCTCTCCTCTATTCGACTCGAGATTGCATTTTTGGTGGTACGCCCCTATTAATTTACGAGGGGTATGGAAGAAGAGGATATAGAGGGAAGTGGTGTGCCACCCCAAACTTAGGGTTTGGCACTATTTTTGTTATTTTGTTTCTTTTTTATGGATGGAGGGGTATGAAGATGATGGAAGAAGTGTAGAAAAGAGTTCAGATCAGAATGCGACTTGATTTACAATTCCATGCACCAGGTTGTTCTCTTTATCGTACTCTGCTCAAATAGTGACTTGGTGAGGATCCAGTGGGGATTCCATGCTATTGTTCCACTAGTCAGTTAGGAAGCACGATGTGTTTGATCCCTATCAGTTCGACATACACTTTCCATTTTTGCATAAAGATCATGATGTTAGGATTCATAAGCTTCACAGGATGATTTTAATCAAAAGGTAGTTTTCAGAAGAAGGTCCTTTCGAGGGCATGCTTTGAATAGTGAGGGTATAATGATTCAAAATGCAAAGAGAAAAGGTCAAAAATTCATCCAGTATCTGTTCACATTTTTTTAGAAAAGTTTAAAATTGTGAAAAAAATTATTTGAAAATTTTGAAAATTTAGGTCAAAAATGTGACGATGAAATCTTAAGTTTGATTTAGATGGGTGAAGGTGGAAAGTAGGATACGTACCACCCACCCTCCACCCCGAACTTAGAAATTTTCTCATCCCGATAAAACTCTAAATCCGAGATGCAGGGGGAAGTTCATGCCATTTGGACCACTGGATGTGGTTGCATTCCAATCAGCGTGCATCCTCCATCTGAAAATCTCAAAAATGAAGATTAATCAGAACAAAAAATAGCATCTCGCGATGCGATTCTTATTTGATGCAAAATTATCTAAAAAGTAAAAACAAAATTCAGAAAAATTTCTAATTCAAAGTTAAAATGAATTTTATTTATCGGGTTGCCTCCCGACAAGCGCCTTTGTTTTACATCGATGGCTCGACATGATATCTTCAACTTCATGGTGGTTCCTTTGGATTGGAGAGATCTATTATTTCTTCAGTGCTTATGTCGGCTGTGGTGAAATATCTTTTCAAACGTTGACCATTTGCCACAAATTCACCCGACTTTTCGCTCCATAAATAGAAAGCAACATGTGGGGAGATGCTTTTGACAATGTATGGTCCATACCAGTGAGAGCAGAGTTTCCATGGGAATAACTTCAACCTTGAGTTGAATAGACGAACTTGGTCACCCACTTGTATGTCTTTTCTTTTCAGATGACCATCATGTCAAAGTTTTGTGCGTTCTTGATCGGCCTAAATCGCGCGTCCTAAAATTGGAGGCGGATTTGAGGTAGTCGAGCTTTTACATTTATAAACCTGAATCCTTCTAGGCCCCCGCAACTTTATTTATGGGGTCAAAGTAGAAATACAGGGTCAAACACAGGGACAAGGGGGTAGTGTTGAGAACACGGAATCGACACGCTACACTCCGGCAGGTATAAAGAGAGATAAATTCCCAAAAAGGGAAGCAGTAAGATGTCACAAATAAAACAAAGAAAACTATCTCCAAGTGGAGCTACAAGAGAGATTTAAGATTTTAATCATTTAGCAATTTTTAGGGGTTTTCATGCAACAGAAACAGAAAGATATTGCTCGAGCTAAAGCGAGGTACGAAGGATAAAATTGCGGTAAAACAAGTGGCGGTAGAACTGGTCCTGTACCCCTCCTCTCGAAGCGGGTACCTCTAACAAGGCATCAGCGCCCTCTCGAGGTCACTGGACTAAAATTAGAGTGGAAAGGTCACTAAGGCAACTCTGTTCCAGGCACTCTCATACTCCGGAATCAGACCAAACACTAGAGCCACAACACAACTCTCGAAGTTGTTGCGACGGGAAAACACGATTCGTTAGCTAAGCGAAACGCGATCCAAACATGCAATCTAGAGTTCGGATATCAAACATAGCAGTCATCCAACATTGTGCACCAAGCATAGAGCAACAAGTAATTAAGCATCTTCTATTTCCATAAACAAATAAAGGGTCTTAATTACAATGCATAAGTAAGGAATTTAATGACAGAAAGTAAAGATAGGTGTCGCCTCCTTGATGTACAAGGACGACAGGGTGCTATAGCTCTCCTTCCCGATATCGGTCAGAGGCCTAGCCCGATACAAGGGTGTCGGGCGGCACACCCTCTCGGGCGGCACACACCGACTGTCGACCGTATCGCTCAAGGACCCTGCCGATACGCTCATGTCGGGCGGCACACTCGACAAGCTAAGTGTATCGGGTTGATATCGTGTCGGGCTAAGAGCTACACATTGTTGTTGTCGGGCACTTGTGTCGCTCATCTACGTCGGCCGATGTCGGCCTGTAGTGTCGCCTGGGACGGTCCTAAGTGAACTGTCCCCTCCCTCTCGGGATGAGGAGAAGCTCACCTAGTGTCGCCCGAGACAATCACTGGGGCACGACACGTATGCTCTCGCAGTCTCCTCGGAAGATGGCTGAACTCTCAACTGTCTGAATTCTACAACTCTGAATTCCGAACTGTCCACCCATATTTTCGGCTCCCTGTAGCTTCTATTTATAGTCAGCTGGTTGGGGAGGAGACATGGTGCTCGAAGCGCCACGTGGCTCCCTTATGCGCCAGTCGTTGGACGGGCCGATATAGAGGTGTCGCTCGGCATAGATGGTGTCAGCTATCGGTCGTGATGGGCGACACGCTTGCCGGTGGGTGGCTGTGTCGCCCGACAAGCTGGGTTGTCGAGGTGAGATAGGCTCCCTGTCGGGTAGAAGGCGTGTCGTCCACCAGCTTCTTCTCACGTGGCATCACTTTGTCGTGCGTCATTGCATCGTTTCCCCCTGTCGGGCAGGGGTTGTATCGGTCGTCAGGAAGGCCGAAAATAGACTTGGACTTATTCATGGGTCGGGACGGCCTTATTTCCCAAAAATGAGGAAAACTCTGCAAAAGATAGGAAAAATTGGATTAAGAGCATTGCTTGGCCAATTATTGCGAAAGTGCTTATAAAAGAGAGGAAAATGGCAGAAAAGGGCAGTTTTAATAATAAAATAAAGGGCAAAAACATCACAAAAATTGGTGTTATCAACTCCCCCAAACTTAGCATTTTGATTGTCCTCAATCAATATTTAAACTATATTTTGTGATGCTTCTTCTTGCTTGGGAAAGATTCTTGTTCAAAAAGTGAAACAAAGATCGTAATGCCTTAAAGATAATGTTGTCTCAATACGAACAAAAGACTTAGTTTTCCCTACCTTATTGTTTAAGTAAGATTTTTCTCTACAGCTTCGGCGAGACTTAGTTGTATGATTCCGAAGTTAGCTTACACACCAAACAACTTTATTTTTGGGGCAGAAAGTTGTGTATAGGGTAAGCTAAGGCTTTTTGGGTTTTTCATTCTTGTCTCCCATTAGTCCATCCAGGTAAGGGTCTGTTAGCGGGCAAGTGGTCCCTGCAGTCCAAGCCAGTTGGCTTTAGAGCAGTGATTTCACATCCTACTTACCACTGCCCCAGATCTACCATGCCTAAAGATGGGTACTTTTGGAAGACAAGTGTGTATATATTTTTTTCTTTTTCTTTTATTGGGCAAAACTCTCATGCTTTTATTCACACTCATAAGGCTCCTCTCTCTTTTTTGGGATTTTTGTCGGGTAAGAGAAAACAAAAGAGATTTCTGCTGTTTGGGAAGCTTTTTCCTTCTCCATACTCATCTCTTAGTTGTTTGCGAGATTATTGTATTTTTAAAATTTTTGACATGAAAAAACACATTCTTTTGTTTGTTTGAAGCAAAATTATCAAAAAGATATAACAAAACTTGTAACTCGTTAAGCGTATAGAAAGTAAACTTTGCAAGAAGTCACAATAGGTTTTTATTTTTATTACAGCAACTTTGTACATATACATAGGGATAGAAATTTGTAAGGGGCAGATTTTTGAAAATTTTTATATGGCATACATGCGTAGATTAGATATACAGGAAGCTATAAGAGCACATCAGATAAAAATGGAACCCTAAGCGTAGAAAGCTTGAAGAGTTAAAAATTTTATACCTCCCTCACTGGCACACAGGTACCCCCCCAAACTTACTCCACACTCTGTTCTAGAGTGGTGAAGAAGGCAGGGTAAGGTAATGTTTAGCCAGTGAGGGTTAGCTCACTGATGTGCTGCAATATGCTCCTACGAAGTTGTAGCATGCCATTGGGAGGTTGTCTAGCGGGTTTGCTTTGAGCAGGAGCGTAAACCCTCAAAATTCACTTATGGCCCACCTTTTCTCCATATCTCCATTGTGAACATGAACAAAAGGACTGATTATCAGTCCTAGTTCAGTCCCAGGAGTGTGTAGTCAGGGTGGGCCCTCTCCCTTAGGAGGACGGAACCAGAATGCCCCGAACTTGTTTGGAGGCCTTGGTCGCCGTACTCGTGCTGTCTCTGGAGATGGTCCTAAACCACCGCAGAGACAGGCTGATAACAAGGTGACCCTCCATTTGAGCTATCACATGAAGAAGAATCCATCCCTTTCTTGTTTGTTCCGTTTCTGTCCAACAATTGTTGCTGATCCCCGCGTTGTGCTTGCTGGCGCGGCCGGTGGTTTGCTCCGTACGAGCCATACCTGTTATTCAGATTTAAAATTTATTTACTCGTTAGGCAAGGAAAAACTGTTAAAACTTGCCTCGGTAAAACCCTGGGTGTCGCTAATCAAAAGGGTAAATCCAGGGCGATACGAGATCGGACGACACGAGGTTGCCGCGTGATATGACTTGCCACCCGGCACTAGCGTATCGGGCGACAAGGTCACATGAAACAAAAACCCGATAGTGCGTCGTGAAAAGCATGTCGCCCGATATGGAGTATCGGGCAAGCACTGTCGGCCGGCGTGTCGTGCGTCAGACATGTCGGGCGATAGAAGAAAAATCCAACTAAGCTCGTCAACCTGGCAAACTGTGTGCGATACAAAATCTGTGTCGGGCGATACGAAAACAACATGTCAACTGATACCCCACGCACGATACAAAACTATGTCGGGTTAAAGAAAATGTGTCGGGCAAAAGGTGTGTCGGGCTATACCTTTGCTCATAGGAGCCATCGCCCGATACCACGGTGAAGGCAACTGGACGACACGGGAGCAAAAGGGCGGACTACTGCATGCATTACAGGTGGCTAAAATGAGTAAAGTGTGTCAGCCCGACACGGTAAAACCTCCGTTCTTATTTATAGCCGGCTCGACCGGGTGCGAAACGGACATCTTTGAGGCACGCGTCGTCTAACGGGTCAGGTGGTTCCCGAGACGATGGTCACATCAGTCTCATTAAGGGCATTTATTCCCATACACGATAGGGTGCATGCCGCCCAGGAATGCCAACCGTCACGGCCGTTGCAATGCTCGAGAGACCAAAGCCCGGTACAGGTGGTCCTGCACGCCAGCTGAGCGGCTGCCCGACACAGTTAAAATAGGCGGGCGTAAAAAACTAAGAGTAGAAACAGCGGTCAAAGGGTAAAACATCACCGGCCAAGGGTTAAGCCCCTGACCTCAGAGTGCAATACTCTTCAAAGCTTCGTAAAATTCCGTGATGACCCATAAAATAGAGGAGTTGGCACGCTCGGCGCATGCTCTGACTCGGGCCTTATTACAATCCATAAAGTTGTTTTTACTTGTTATAAAAATGTAACCTATTCTATGAAAGGAAAAAGAACTCGGGCTGCCTCCCGAGGAGCGCTGGGGTTTGCGTCGCCAGCTTGACAGCTCTGGTTTACTCCTTATCTACCAGCATCATCCCTTTTCCACAACTTGATCTCGGCCTTCCATCTATCACAGCCCTGGCCGCTTCGCAGGTTCGGTGTTTGACGATATCTTTCCTGAGGGGTTCTTCATCAGTTTGGCCATTTGAGCTAATTGTTGGTCAATCTGGCGTTGATGCGTCTGCATATCCACCAGCTGGACCTGCAATGAGTTCAACACACCCAAATTTGATAGCGCACTCTGCGCCAATTGGTTGTTGATAGTGTCCTGCTTTTTCACAAAATCAAACAACTGTCCCACCACATCTGCTTGGTTCGAAGCTGGTTCTGTCCTTGTTCTTTAGCTGATCCCTGGTACTTGCCTTGACCTTGGTACCTTTGTTCTGCTGGAAGGGGGCATTTCTAGCATACTGACCGGTTCCTCCCCTCTTTTCGAAAGCTTGGGGTGGCTTAGTGGAGATATGCAGCTGATGAGAATTCTCAGCTGCATCCTTGTTCCCATAGCTGAAACCAGGGTGGTCCGGTCTTCTGAAGTTTACAAAAGAGACATTTTTAGTCTCTTCTTCCTCAGACTCGGTATCGCTTGATGCTTCTGGCCGGGTGTAGATGCAATTATCCACCCCATGGCCGCCTTCTCCGCATGTTACACATTTCATTACTTTTTCTACTTGCTTCTTTCCCTTACTACCAGCTTCTCGCAACTGTTTTACATCCATAGCAATCCTCTGGATCTGCGAGGTGATTGCCTCCAGCACCTTAGATTCAAGGGTGGACCCTTCTCCTACCTTCTTTATCTGTCCTCTATCGGACCGGTCGAACTCAGCACCTGACATCAACTCGGCCATATTCTTGATAATCTTTTCGGACTTCTTCGCCTTCTTCCCCAGGAAGTCACTGCCCGCGGCCGCGTTCAGCGACACCCTGTCTTCGGGAGTCAAGCCATTATAGAAGGTGGTGATGAGGAAGCCCTTCTTGTAATTGTGATGGGGGCAATCCCTCAGATACTCCTGGAACCGCTCCCAGGCGTCATGGAGGCTTTCATTCGGCTTTTGCATGAAGGATGTTATCTTCTGCCGATTTCTGACTGTCCTCTCCGTGGGGTAGAACTTATTCACAAACGCATCAGCTAACACTCCCCACCCATTCAGAGACTGGTGCGGTACCCCGAGGTACCAAGACAGTGCCTTGTCTTCCAGTGAAAAGATGAAGCCCTTGCAATATATCACCTCCTAGGGAACACCTCTCATCTTAATCGTGTCACATATATTCTTCAAAGCATCTAGGTGATGATAGGGATTGTCATTCTTGGAGCTCCCTCTAAAACTCGTATTTTGGATCATAGAAATGACAAAAGGCTTAAGCTTGAAGTTGGTTGCATTGAACCGCGGAGTGATGACATGACACCTGGAGTTGTTGGCTTTTGAGGATGCCAACTCCCTAAGCGTCTTTTCCTCCTCTTCCGAGTCGTCACTGTCACTCTCTCCCCGGCGTTGTTCCTTATCGTTCCGATTTCTTATTTGCCTCTGACGGTGACGGCGTCTGTGTCGGTGATGGCCCTCTTTGTACTCCCCTGAGTCTGGGTCTTCTTGTTGATGGTCACCATCATACCTGTCGTTTTCTTCAGGGGGGGGGGGGCGAATCAGGCCTCCTCCCTTGGCATTCGCCTTCAGAATGGGGTGGTTCAATGCGAGGTGGCATGACGGCTGGAGTAGGTGTGATAAAGTGGATTTCTACATTATAATGAAATAATTACACTTTTGCCCTCATTATACTCACTCATGATCCTCAATCTTTTTCCTCAGCTTAATAATAAATTTTAAGACTCAAATCCAAGATATGGTGACCAATGTTGATTTTATACACATTATAACATCATAAATTTGATTAATTCATCACTTTGTCCAATAAAGTAAATTGATCTATCAAACTTCATCTTTTTGTTCTCAAACTTTTTATAAAGGTTCTACACGTTTTTATGAAGTTGTGGTCCAAATTTGAGAACAATTGGACATTCCTACGATTTTATATGAATAGTTGAAGTTCTGTGCTAAAATCCTTTTATTTGCCTTGTTTTTGGGCCTTTTCCAAGTCAGTAATCCTTTGGTTTCTTTAGGGGCGAACCTTGGCCCTTAGATCAGACTCCCACGGATTGGAGGCCTGATCCAGTGGCTAGGAGGTCATCTCCAACCTCCCGCTGATTTAGGGGAGGGGACAAGACCGTCTTGATGGCGGATCTCCCGCCTGCGACCATGATTCGAAATTTAAATCGAGAGGAAACGATCCTCTCATAATTTCAAACCGAATCATGCCCTATTTGACCGCTTTTCGTGCTCTTCCCATCCGCCAAAACGAGCTTTTGGCCTCCTGTTCTCACTCCGGCGGCTGGGCTGCATCTAGATCTCGAGTTACCCTAAAATCCTAGCCCTAATGTTATAAAAGGGCTCCCAAACGACTCACAGGCACCTCTCCTTTCTCGAGAAATCTCCTTTTCTCATTGTTTTGTCCCTGAGCACCCCTGCTCTTCCTATCTTCACCTGCTTCTGCCATTACGGCGCCGCCGTAGGGCCGCCTTGGGCATCCTGCGTCCTCGCTCCCTCTCGTCTTTCTCAAACCACCCACAACTTCACAAGAGCTCGCCGAAGTCGAGCGGCACCTCAGCCCTCTCTCTCGCCCACTTTTGCTCTTGGAGCGGGTCCACACCGGTGAGCCTCCCTCCGCCTGGTTCCCACACTTGTGAGGGACTGCTGCGCGAGGAAGAAAGGTCCCAGACCGGCTGGTCCAGGAAGGGTAGCCCCGGTCCAATACTTAGTTGAACCAGGGTTTAAACCAAGAAATAGAGCATTGCACCAACCGAACCAGCTTTTGAACTGGCCCACTAAGTGAACAAGCTGTGTGCCTATGTGGCACAATCTGGACCACTCGTCTTGAATCGAACAGCCCTCATTTTTTCCGATTTAAGGTATTTTGCTCCTCTCTATTCAGAAAATTATTAAAATGCTGAGATCTCAATTTAATCATAGAAAATGCATCCGAACTCCAAAAATGATGAATAAGTAGTCCTTTTTTATCAGAAAAATCTACTGAACCCATTAAAAATATTTGTGAAACCTGATTCCAAACGATGATCACTGATATAATTAAATCTATATCTATTACTTATTTAGATTATTAAATGGCTCAATAGTGATGTTAATTCTTGGAAAACCTAATATCTGACTCTAATGATTATCTTGAAGTACAAATCTAGATCCAAACTAGTTGACTGTTGAAAATGAATCATTAGTGATCTAGATCTAATTACTTGATTCAATCTTGATTATCATCTTTATGAATAATGAGTAATCTTGACATGGATCTCAAATCTTACAAAACCCTTGATATATTTGACCCATAAACCTGATCTGGAATTCCAATGATGCTAAGTATCATGATGATGATCTAGGAACTTGATGATGACTTGAATAATGATGATAATATTTAGGGTTGACATATATTCCTAAAATACCTAGGTAGATCATCCATCCTTGAATATGCTTGACACTTGAATAAATATTGAAATCTTGATATAATGTTGACTATATATGAATGATCTACCTTAGGGATGAATAGGATTGGAAAACCCTAATTTGGTGTACTTGAAATTGGTCTATAATATGATCTTGACCCTCGATCCATATCTTGATTGATCTAGGAACCACTTGAGACCCTCATCTTCTACTCTAGTTGATTAATACTCGAAATCCTCGGTGAAAGGTACACTATTTATATAACTCCTCCTTGATTGTATTGAAGATACTTTTATGTATCTCTTGACCGTATGCTTGGCTAGTTATTTGGATGAGCTATTGTTCCCTATGATTAGTCTTATGTTTTTCTATATTATATTTTGAAAAACATGAAAACATAAATTGAATGCCCATTATGACTGCCCGTATATTGATAATGATGATGATATTGATAATGTTGATAATGTTGATATTGAGTACAACAACCCCCTCATTTGGAGGTGGGACTTGTACATTGGCTTCCTATGTTCCTATGGTGAAAAGGGGCCTAGTGACCTTCCCCATCGCGTTGGGGTAATAGAGTCATACAAAATATATAAGCATGCTTCTTGAATTACAGCATAATGGGAACTCGTAATAAAAGTTGAATTGCTTGAAAAACTTGTCGAATAAATGTTGGTTTTACAAATTGCTTATCATTCATTTGAATATAAGTCCTGCCAAGTATACTATTTTGTTATAAACCGCTTTGCTTGATTTTGATAGTGTACCGTGCAATTGCATGATTGTGTCTCGATTTTCTTGATTTTAGGCAATACAAATGGAATATTGAATAAGATTGCTTCCGCACTCATCTACTCTGACGACAAAGATAAATTGGATATATCTCCATATTGGGTTAGTTTGTTTTTCTATTATCCAGTTTTTGAGTTATTTATTTCTTATTGTATATGCCAGTGTGTTAGATCCTACGGGGCCACTCAGGGATGGGCGCTTCAATCCTTTTTCTACTGTTTCGACAGTAGGATTGGGATTGGGGTAAGAATAGTTCCGTGACAGTTGGTATCAGAGCTTACACACTCTCATATACTTTAAGTAAATAATTTCTCAGGTCTCTTACACCCAAGAAACCTTAAAGTCTATAATGGTGAAAATTGAGGTGTCTAGGCTCGGGGTTCTGGCATAATTTCTCCTATCCGTCTTCACGGTGGTTGAGATCCCCCGCTCTACCTGGCCTCTATTGATCCAGAACTGGACCTAAAGGTTCTCTTGTGAAACTTTAGAGAGTCTTCCAGCATCTCATCTCTTTCTTTAAGGACAATCCTAAGCCACCCATGTAGATGAAGATTAGGTAGTCTTCTCATCTCATCATGTGGTCCTTCTCATGACCTTTCACCACATGATGTCTCGATTATGGGTAGCTTATGCATGGGAAAATGAATATTGCTAAATCATGAAAGTTGATACCATGATCTGACCTGAAATTGAAAACTCGATTTTGATCAATTAATTTTGAAATCAAATACTCATGATGACCCTAATTGCAAACTCGATTTAATTAAAGCTAGACTTCATGCTTACTATGTTTGAGGTAAATGATACGAATTATGATTTGATGAAATAAGGACAACTTATACCTTATACCTTATTGTTGATAAGGTCCCTATTTGATTAAACCCATGTTGCCCTATTGTTGATTAAACCTCAAACATAGTTAAGCAAACTCATACCCTATTTGATACATATTATGGATATGCCATGAAATGACTAAGCTTTGGACTCACAAAATCATGATATAAGACTATGATGCAAAAAGCAATTTTCCTATTAACCATTGATGCCTTTTGCAATCTCAATTTTGATATGATAATTATATGCCTAGATTTTGCACTATTATGCTCTAATTCCTCAAATTCCAAATTGAAATCCTTGATTTCCAAATTATATCACTACCTTGATCATGAAAGGAAAGAATTGAAAATCTTGACATTATTGCCTTATTATCTTGAATTTTGATGTTATGACCTTGTAAAACATGCTTTGATCATTGGTACTCTCCCTATTGGAATAAGCTCGATTGATAATGACTATTGTTGGTAATGGCCAGATTAGGGTGGTAGTTCACTCATGACTCCCCTAACCTAGGTCACATCCCTATTACGACCACCTCTAAATTTTCCATATGATTGATTATTTAGAGTTTGGAAAGGTATTTCCTTCCACCCTATTTGTACTGGTTGACCTAAGCCTAATAGGTTAAACCCATGGTTGATACTCGATCTTGAATATTGATCGAATAATGACCTTGACATATGGTAATATTAACTATAGCTTGAGGTTGACTTCCTAGATAGACCTAAGTCTAGATCATTCATCAACCTTGGAAACCATGATAATGAAATTTTGACATGTTGATTAAATATTGCTTGAATATTGTTGCTAGAATCTGAGATGAGTGATCTCCCCTAAGGTATAAATAGGAATCTAAACCCTAGCTTCAAAATTTTGGAACTACGACATTTGATGTCCAAAAAATCTCGACTCTTGATACTGATATATAATAATGTGACTCACGATTATTAATATCAATAATGATACAAATCCTATGTTCACATTATTTGGACCTTGAGATCACCCTAGATATATGACTAATGACTTCAAAATCCCAAATCTTGATTTTTTTTATTGAAATGATAACTATATTGACTCTCTCGATTTATGAATTATGGTTTAGCTCTCATTAGGACTAGGGTGGGGACTTTCCCATTGAATTTGAGCTCGAAATAATGATATTGAAAGTATGATGTTGTCTTGAAATGTTGAAATGTGAAATCTCAAATCATGGATGTATAACCCCACCTAGGCCAATGGAGAAGCTAGGACCCTGAGATATTGGGATTGAAAGTCACCTTGTACACGTGAACTCTTTTTGTTTGACCTAAAATATGATATGTCCAAATTTGTGATCAATATGATGTTTTCCATATTTATGACTCATATAATGACTTTGGACAATATATGTGCTGATTTTGATACTCAATTGCTTGATGATGAAATGGTGTTAGTACCAAGTTGATTATGATATGAAACATGGAATCCCAATTATGATGTTTGCACTACTTGAACTTTGAGGACATAGTTTTGATTGTATAGTTGAGGATATGCCAGTATTTGAGGATATGATCTAGTTTTTGAATAGTCTCAGTTTTGAGGATGTTTTTGAATTTTGAGGACAAAATTCCTTTTAAGGAGGGAAGGATGTGATAAAGTGGATTTCTACATTATAATGAAATAATTACACTTTTGCCCTCATTATACTCACTCATGATCCTCAATCTTTTTCCTCAGCTTAATAATAAATTTCAAGACTCAAATCCAAGATATGGTGACCAATGTTGATTTTATACACATTATAACATCATAAATTTGATTAATTCATCACTTTGTCCAATAAAGTAAATTGATCTATCAAACTTCATCTTTTTGTTCTCAAACTTTTATAAAGGTTCTACACGTTTTTATGAAGTTGTGGTCCAAATTTGAGAACAATTGGACATTCCTACGATTTTATATGAATAGTTGAAGTTCTGTGCTAAAATCCTTTTATTTGCCTTGTTTTTGGGCCTTTTCCAAGTCAGTAATCCTTTGGTTTCTTTAGGGGCGAACCTTGGCCCTTAGATCAGACTCCCACGGATTGGAGGCCTGATCCAGTGGGTAGGAGGTCGTCTCCTACCTCCCGCTGATTGCGGGGAGGGGACAAGACCGTCTTGATGGCGGATCTCCCGCCTGCGACCATGATTCGAAATTTAAATCGAGAGGAAACGATCCTCTCACAATTTCAAACCGAATCATGCCCTATTTGACCGCTTTTTGTGCTCTTCCCAGTCGCAAAAATGAGCTCTTGGCCTCCTGTTCTCACTCCGGCGGCTGGGCTGCATCTAGATCTCGAGTTACCCTAAAATCCTAGCCCTAATGTTATAAAAGGGCTCCCAAACGACTCACATGCACCTCTCCTTTCTCGAGAAATCTCCTTTTCTCATTGTTTTGTCCCTGAGCACCCCTGCTCTTCCTATCTTCACCTGCTTCTGCCATTATGGTGCTGCCGTAGGGCCGCCTTGGGCATCCTGCGTCCTCGCTCCCTCTCGTCTTTCTCAAACCACCCACAACTTCGCAAGAGCTCACCGAAGTCGAGCGGCACCTCAGCCCTCTCTCTCGCCCACTTTTGCTCTTGGAGCGGGTCCACACCGGTGAGCCTCGCTCCGCCTGGTTCCCACACTTGTGAGGGACTGCTGCGCGAGGAAGAAAGGTCCCAGACCGGATGGTTCAGGAAGGGTAGCCCCGGTCCAATACTTAGTTGAACCAGGGTTTAAACCAAGAAATAGAGCATTGCACCAACCGAACCAGCTTTTGAACCGGCCCACTAAGTGAACAAGCTGTGTGCCTATGTGGCACAATCTGGACCACTCAACCTGAATCGAACAACCCTCATTTTTTCTGATTTAAGGTATTTTGCTCCTCTCTATTCAGAAAATTATTAAAATGCTGAGATCTCGATTTAATCATAGAAAATGCATCCGAACTCCAAAAATGATGAATAAGTAGTCCTTTTTTATCAAAAAAATCTACTGAACCCATTAAAAATATTTGTGAAACCTTATTCCAAACGATGCTCACTGATATAATTAAATCTATATCTATTACTTATTTAGATTATTAAATGGCTCAATAGTGATGTTAATTCTTGGAAAACCTAATATCTGACTCTAATGATTATCTTGAAGTACAAATCTAGATCCAAGCTAGTTGACTGTTGAAAATTAATCATTAGTGATCTAGATCTAATTACTTGATTCAATCTTGATTATCATCTTTATGAATAATGAGTAATCTTGACATGGATCTCAAATCTTACAAAACCCTTGATATATTTGACCCATAAACCTGATCTGGAATTCCAATGATGCTAAGTATCATGATGATGATCTAGGAACTTGATGATGACTTGAATAATGATGATAATATTTAGGGTTGACATATATTCCTAAAATACCTAGGTAGATCATCCATCCTTGAATATGCTTGACACTTGAATAAATATTGAAATCTTGATATAATGTTGACTATATATGAATGATCTACCTTAGGGATGAATAGGATTGGAAAACCCTAATTTGGTGTACTTGAAATTGGTCTATAATATGATCTTGACCCTCGATCCATATCTTGATTGATCTAGGAACCACTTGAGACCCTGATCTTCTACTCTAGTTGATTAATACTCGAAATCCTCGGTGAAAGGTACGCTATTTATATAACTCCTCCTTGATTGTATTGAAGATACTTTTATGTATCTCTTGACCGTATGCTTGGCTAGTTATTTGGATGAGCTATTGTTCCCTATGATTAGTCTTCTGTTTTTCTATATTATATTTTGAAAAACATGAAAACATAAATTGAATGCCCATTATGACTGCCCGTATATTGATAATGATGATGATATTGATAATGTTGATAATGTTGATATTGAGTACAACAACCCCCTCATTTGGAGGTGGGACTTGTACATTGGCTTCCTATGTTACTATGGTGAAAAGGGGCCTAGTGAGCTTCCCCATCGCGTTGGGGTAATAGAGTCATACAAAATATATAAGCATGCTTCTTGAATTACAGCATAATGGGAACTCGTAATAAAAGTTAAATTGCTTGAAAAACTTGTCGAATAAATGTTGGTTTTACAAATTGCTTATCATTCATTTGAATATAAGTCCTACCAAGTATACTATTTTGTTATAAACCGCTTTGCTTGATTTTGATAGTGTACCGTGCAATTGCATGATTGTGTCTCGATTTTCTTGATTTTAGGCAATACAAATGGAATATTGAATAAGATTGCTTCCGCACTCATCTACTCTGACGACAAAGATAAATTGGATATATCTCCATATTGGGTTAGTTTGTTTTTCTATTATCCAGTTTTTGAGTTATTTATTTCTTATTGTATATGCCAGTGTGTTAGATCCTACGGGGCCACTCAGGGACGGGCGCTTCAATCCTTTTTCTACTGTTTGACAGTAGGATTGGGATTGGGGTAAGAATAGTTCCGTGACAGTAGGTGCTCAGTGGAATGGGATGCCCCTTTCTTCAGAGGTACCTGAAACGACATGAAAAACCAAGTTAGAAAATTGAATTATTACTTTTGTGCAAGAATCACTATAAGAAAAAGAAAAAGAAAAGGAGTGCTGTCAAGCTCATTTCTAAGCTTGAGGCACTGGGGTGTAGTTAGTGGATTCAGATTCGTCAATAGTACCGTTTTTTCCTTGTCCCCGACAACGGCGCCAAAAAGTTGAACGGCCTAAATCGTGCGTCCTAAAATTGGAGGCGGATTTGAGGTAGTCGAGCTTTTACATTTATAAACCTGAGTCCTTCTAAGCTCCCACAACTTTGTTTACGGGGTCGAAGTAGAAATACGGGGTCGAACACAGGGACAAGGGGGTAGTGTTGAGAACACGAAATCTACACGCTACACTCCGGCAGGTATAAAGAGAGATAAATTCCCAAAAAGGGAAGCAGTAAGATGTCACAAATAAAACAAAGAAAAATATCTCCAAGTGGAGCTACAAGAGAGATTTAAGATTTTAATCATTTAGCAGTTTTTAGGGGTTTTCATGAAACAAAAATAGAAAGATACTGCTCGAGCTAAAGCGAGGTACGAAGGATATAACTGCGGTAAAACAAGCGGCAGTAGAACCGGTCCTGTACCCATCCTCTCGAAGCGGTTACCTCTAACAAGGCATCAGCGCCCCTCTCGAGGTCACCAGACGAAAATTAGAGTGGAACTGTCACTAAGGCAACTCTGTTCCAGGCACTCTCGTACTCCAGAATCGGACCAAATACTAGAGCCACAACATAACTCTCGAAGCTGTTGCGACGGGTAAACACGATTCGTTAGCTAAGCAAAATGCGATCCAAACATGCAAGCTAGAGTTTGGATATCAAACATAGCAGTCATCCAACATTGTGCACCAAGCATAGAGCAATAAGTAATTAAGCATCTTCTATTTCCATAAACAAATAAAGGGTCTTAATTACAATGTATAAGTAAGGAATTAAATGACAGAAAGTAAAGATAGGTGTCGCCTCCTTGATGTAGAAGGACGACAGGGTGTTGTAGCTCTCCTGCCCGATATCGGTCAGAGGCCTAGCCCAATACAGGGGTGTCGGGCGGCACACCCTCTCGAGCGGCACACACCGACTGTCGACCGTATCACTCAAGGACCCTGCCGATACGCTCATGTCGGGCAGCACACCCTCTCGGGCGGCACGCTCGACAAGCTAAGCGTATCGGGTTGATATCGTGTTGGGCTAAGAGCTATGCATTGTTGTTGTCGGGCACTTGTGTCGCTCATCTACGTCGGCCGATGTCGGCCTGTAGTGTCTCCCGGGATGGTCCTAAGTGAACTGTCCCCTCCCTATCGGGATGAGGAGAAGCTCACCTAGTGTCGCCCGAGACAATCACTGGGGCACGACACATATGCTCTCACAGTCTCCTCGGAAGATGGCTCAACTCCCAACTGTCCGAATTCTACAACTCTGAATTCCGAACTGTCCACCCATCTTTTCGGCTCCCTGTAGCTGCTATTTATAGTCAGCTGGTTGGGGAGGAGACATGGTGCTCGAAGCGCCACGTGGCTCCCTTATGCGCCAGTTGTTGGATGGGCCGATACAGAGGTGTCGCTCGACATAGATGGTGTCGGCTATCGGTCGTGACGGGCGGCGCGCCTGCCGATGGGTGGCTGTGTCGCCTGACAAGCTGGGTTGTCAAGGTGAGATAGGCTCCCTGTCGGGTAGAAGGCGTGTCGTCCGCCAGCTTCTTCTCGCATGACATCACTTTGTCGTGCGTCATTGCGTCATTTTCCCCTGTCGGGCAGGGGTTGTATCGATCGTCAGGAAGGCCGAAAATAGACTTGGACTTATTCATGGGTCGGGACGGCCTTATTGCCCAAAAACGAGGAAAACTCTGCAAAAGATAGGAAAAATTGGATTAAGAGCATTGCTTGGCCAATTATTGCGAAAGTGCTTATAAAAGAGAGGAAAATAGCAGAAAAGGGCAGTTTTGATAACAAAATAAAGGGCAAAAATATCACAAAAATTGGTGTTATCAGTTCTTTGTAGATTCGTGCATTCTCATAAGTTGTCATCCTGAGTTCATCCAGCTCTTGGAGTTGTAGAATCCTGGCTTGGACCGCTTTCTTCATGTTGAAATTCAGTTGTTTAATTGCCCACCATGCCTTGTGTTCCAATTTGACTGGCAGGTGGCAAGCCTTTCCATATATTAATTGAAAAGGTGTAGTCCCGAGGGGAGTTTTATAAGCAGTTCGATAGGCCCATAATGCGTCGTTGATTTTCACTGACCAATCCTTCCGATTGTGGCCTACAGTTTTTTTCCAGAATAGCCTTGAGTTGACAGTTAGAAACCTCTACCTATCCACTTATTTGTGGATGGTAGGGCGAGGCTACCTTGTGCATTACACCATACTTTCTCAGTAACGCTTCAAAGCTTCTTTCTAGAAAATGTGACCCTCTGTCGGATATCATACTTCATGGTAGTCCAAAATGGGGGAAGATAATATCTTTGAATAATTTGATGATGGGTTTGGAATCACTAGTGACGGTTGGTATGGCTTCAACCCATTTTGAGACACAGTCTACCGCCACTAGGATGTAATTAATACATGAGAAGATGGGAATGGACCCATGTAGTCCACCCCCCAAACATCGAATATCTCTACTTCTTGCCACATATTCAGTGGGATCTCTCTCATCTCTCTTTGTTATATTGCCAGATCTTTGACATTTGTCACATGATAGGACAAAGCCATGGGAATATTTGGATATGGTTGGCCAAAATAACCCACATTGCAAAACTTTTATAGTAGTTTTCTTCGAACTCATATGGCCTCTGACTGGGCCAGAGTGATAGTGCTCTAGAATAGATCAAGCTTCTTCCTCAGCGATACATCGTCTGTAAAGACCATCAGCACATAGGTTAAAGAGATATGGCTCATCCCAGTGATATTGCTTCACATCATGCATGAATTTCTTCAGTGCATTCCTGGTGCATTGGGGATGAATAACCCCAGCAGCAAGGTAGTTCTCATAATCTGAGTACCACAATGTAGCTTCTGAAACCTTCATTAGTTGGTCATCTGGAAGGGAATCATTAATAGGGATCTTCTCTGTATCCAGAGTGTAGATGCGACTGAGGTGGTCTGCTACCACATTCTCTGTACCCTTTTTATCTCATATTTCTAGATCAAATTCTTGCAAGAAGAGAATCCATCTTATTAACCTAGGTTTTGCATCTTTCTTTGCCAGAAGGTAACGAATGGCAGCGTGATCTGTGTAGATAATGGCCTTTGAACCAATTAGGTAGGATCTGAACTTGTCAAAGGCATATACGACTGCCAGAAGTTCTTTCTCAGTAGTAGCATAATTCCTCTGAGCTTCATCGAGGGTCTTCGATGCATAATAGATCACATAATGTTTCTTTTCTATACATTGGCCCAAGACATCACCTACAACATAATCGCTTGCATCACACATGATTTCAAAAGGGTGGTCCCAATCGGGAGCTCTGATGATGGGTGTGGTTGTAAGGGCATGCTTCAGTGTGTTGAAACTTTTAACACATTCTTCGTCGAAATTGAATTTAGCATCCTTTAGTAATAAATTTGTCATTGGCTTGGTTATCTTTGAGAAGTCCTTTATAAACCGTCTATAGAATCCTGCATGACCTAGGAATGCTCGAATTTCCTTTACATTGATAGGGATAGTGAGCTTGGAAATCACTTCAATCTTGGCCTTATCTACTTCAATTCCCCGATTACTGACCCTATGGCCGAGGACAATGCCTTCTTTTACCATAAAATGACACTTCTCCCAATTCAGCACAAGATGTGCTTCTTCACATCATTTGAGAACAAGGGAGAGGTGTTTTAGACACGAATCGAATGAATCTCCATATACAGAAAAAATCATCCATGAAAACTTCCATAATTGTTTCCGTTAGACCGGCGAATATGGCAACCATGTAACGCTGGAAAGTTGTAGGTGCGTTACAGAGGCCAAACAACATTCTTATAAATGTGTATGTTCTGAATGGGCAGGTGAAGGTGGTTTTCTCCTGGTCATCTAGATGTATGGGTATTTGATAGAATCTAGAGTAACCATCGAGGTAACATAAGTATTCTTGATGAGCCAGTTGCTCTAATACTTGATCAAGAAAAGGCATGGGAAAATGATCCTTTCGAGTTGCCTTGTTTAATTTCCTATAATCAATGCACATCCTCCATCCTGTGACTGTTCAGGTGGGGATGAGTTCATTGTTTTCATATCATATCACTGTTGTTCCACCTTTCTTCGGGACCACATGCACCGGGCTCACCCATGGTGAGTCTGATATTGGATAGATAATTCCAGCAGTGAGTAGTTTAATGACCTCTTTATGGACTACCTCCTTCATATTTGGATTCAATTTCCATTGATGTTCAATAGTTGGCTTGTGATCTTCCATCATAGGGATCTTGTGCATACACAATGCCTGACTAACCCCAGTGAGGTCAGTCATTTTGTAGCCAATCACTTTCTTCCTCTCCTTCAATTCTTTCAGGAGTTTATCTTCTTGTTTGGTCGTAAGATCGGAATTTATTATTACTGGACAAACCTTGAGGTCATCCAAAAACACATACTTCAGTCCCTCAGGCAGGGGCTTCATTTCGGGGGCTTCTGGCTTTTTGCATGTTTTGTCAGTAGCTTCCTCAACTTTGAGTTCCTCACAAGTGGCCTCAACATCTTCTTTTGCAGAGTTGAGGGATTCGATGCAATCCTTTACTTGATCGTCAATAGGTTCATCAACTGATGGATCTGTTAGAGTGACTTCTAATGGATCATATGATTCATGATTCTCTTGATTCAGAAGTGACATCTGCTCTATGCAATCAATTAGATAGACTTCTTCTTGCATACTTGGTCTTCTCATGCTTTCAAAAACTTTAAATTTGAGAGTTTCCTTGCCTAATCTAAGCAGCAATGTTCCTACTTCAACGTCAATTAGAACTCTTGCAGTGGTGAGGAACAGATGTCCAAAGATGAGAGGATATCTGGCATCCTCTTTTATGTCCATAATGACAAAGTCACACAGAACATAGGAATCTTTTCCTACTATGATAGGTTCATCCTCAATAATTCCTAACTGGTGTTTTATCGAATTATCTGTGAGTTGTATGGTCATGCTAGTTGGAAGAAGTTCAGCAAACCCTAGCCTTTTGCAAAGGCTGAGTGGAATGATGGAGATGCTAGCACCAAGATCTGCCAGTCCTTTCTTGCATGAAGAATCGCCAATATGGCAGGAAATCCCAAAAGATCCTAGATCTTTCTACTTCTTTGGAATCTTACTCTGAATGATATCCGAAGTGGTTTTAGTTAACTTGACTGTATCATATTCTTTAGTTATATATTTCCTAGTCAAGAGTGACTTTAAGTACTTTGTCCAAGCTGGTATCTCAGCCAGCGCATCCAAAAAGGGTATATCAACATGAAGTTTCTTCATAGCTTCTTTAAACTTATTGAACTGAGTATCCATCTTTGTTTGCCTTAAACAAGTAGGGAACTGTATACGAGACTTGTATACAGGAATATCAGGTTCTGGTGTTTCAGTTTCTTCATCAGTAGGTTTCTCAAGACTTTCCTTATCTGTCTTATCAGCAGTTACTAGATCTTCTGGTTGAAACTTCGATGTTGTTGAGTCTTGAATGATCACATGATCATCCTCATTTGTAATAACCATAGGTGGCTTGATAGGAGGATCAGAATAATCCTTGCCTGACCTGGTTGTGACAGCCTTCAGTTGTTCTGGGTGCTTAGGATTATTCTCGGGCTGGCTCGCAAATGCTCCAACAGGTGGCTTTATGCTAGCGGCAAGTTGATCTAGTTGAGATTCAATAGCTTTCTGATGTGCTTACTGGTTAGCTATTAAGGTTTGTTGGTTAGCTATCATATTCTGCTGTGACTGTAACATCTTCTCAATGGTTGTCAATTTGTCATCTGGTGAGAGGGGAACAACTTGTTGTCCTTGAGGCTGATTAAAATTTTGGTACTGCGAACTATTTTGATAGTTATTGAAGTTCCTATTCTAAAAGTTTCCCTTGAAATTTCCTTGATTTCCAAAATTCTATTGCTGATTATGATGGGATCCTAGTGGACCTTGTGGTTGATTGTTCGAACTAAATTGATGCGAGTTTACTGCTCCAGAGGGATTTCCATATTGAAACCCTGGATGGTTCCTATTCTGATTTGAATTGTAATAACCTTGACCAGGGATGGCATTAACAACATTAAGATTTTCCATTTGACTATTATCTCCTTGTCCACATACGTTGTTTAGGACAACGTTGTAAAGAAAATTGCATGCTAAAGTGGAATGATAAGTTCCTTTACATGCTTCACAGAACAGAGAAGCAGTCTTGATCTGTTCTTGTTGTTGAGCGGGCGAACATCCTCTTCCAATTGTAGAAAGAGATGATTCAATATGGTCTTGCTTCACAACTAAGAGTTTTAGGGTTTTAGTGATAGACTTGTACTCGGGAGTAGCTTCAGCCATAGCCACTTTCAATACTCCCTTACCTAGAGATCTACCCCAATTAGCTTGATTTTTAGCTCCAAGGATGACAACCCTCCATGCACTGTCATAACTTTGACGCATGAAGTTTCCTCCAAATGAGGAATCTAAGAATCTCTTGATATCGTCATCCACACCCCTATAGAAAATTTCAATGAGTTGATTCTTAGGAATTCCATGGTGTGGACACTTGCGTAGAAGCTCTTTGTATCTATCCTAGGTTTCAGCAAGGGTTTCTCCAGGGACTTGAGTGAAATTTGTTATTCGACCTCTAATTTCATAGGTGAGAAATGGAGGGTAGAACTTTTCTAGAAACACATTTTGGAGTTGTTTCCAAGTGGTGATGGGTATTTCACTTTGCAACGAATTATACCAACTTATAGCTCTATCAGAAAGTGAATACTTAAAGAGACAGAGATGAATGGCATCGTCGGATACTCCATTTTGCTTTGTCATAGAACATAGATCAATAAACCTCAAAATATGTTCCTGACTATCCTCTCCTTGTTTGCCATAGAACAGGCTGTTTTGAAGCAATGTAATCCAATGTGATCTAATCTCAAAATTGACAACATTGATGGGAGGAGGTTGCATTAGATGATGAACATTAGCAACTTTGGGGATTGAGAACTCTCTAAGATCCTTTTGTAGTTCTGCCACTTGTGTCGCTGCTTGTGCTGCTTGAATCTCTTCTTGAACTGCAGCTCTAGCTTCTTGTATGAATCTTTCTCTCTGTGCATTAAGGGCTTGAGCTACCCTTCAGGCTATCTCCTCCTCTTGAGCCATTCTTGCTTGGTTCTCTCTATTTTGTCGGTGAAAGGTTCTGTCAATCTCCGGATCAAAGCTGGAAGCGAGTGCGGGGCTGTTCAGGCAGTGCATACACTAGTCCTTCTTGAAGTACCTGAAATAAAAAGATTTGAAGTAAGATTGATGGAGTAGAGAGAAATTCAAGTAGATGATCAATGGTTTCAAAAAGAAAAAGTAAGATCCTAGATTAGCCTTAAAAGAACTAGATTTGACTAACTAATTCTATTGTCCCCGACAACGGTGCCAGAATTTGATGTGGGATTTTATCGCACTAACAAATTCACTCGGGGTTAAAATCCCCGAGCTTTTACCCAAACCAAAGTGCAATAATACCACTCGCAAGCGGACGAGTCTTATCACAGTATAGTTAAGGATCGAACCCAGAGGACAACATTTTTAAGAATCTTGTCAGTCGAATCTAGTTCAAGTAAGACTAATATTTAGAATGATTGGTTGGTTTGTGGTTAATTAAACTAAATGCAGGAAAGTAAAGGAGCAGAATTAAAGTTGGGTCTAGATTAAATGATATGGAATCGCTGGGATGGTACCGGGTTTCACCACCACTACACATGCAAACACGTCCAAACATCAAACATCCAGGCAAGATATAACCATCTAAATGGAGCTACCGCAAAACCCCCCATATGGGCGTTAGGCTTGCGTAAGCATCACCTTAGGTATTAGATGTCTCGTCACCATCCAGATCATATACTTACAGATCTGAAGATACATCATCCAATTAAGGTTGTGGTCCTCCCTGAGGGATGTTTAGACCACAGAAGCATCACCGTGGGCTAGATGTCTCGTCCCCTCAAGGATCATACACTTACGACCTCAAGGATCCCTTTCTATTTCTAGTCTGAGAGTCAACCGTGCTAAATGGTAAGCAAGCAAGTGATTAATCTACAAGCAAAAATCGACGATTAACAAAGATGATACAAAGTCAAACTAAGGTTGTGACCCTCCTTGAGGGATGTTTAGGCCACAGAAGCGTCACCGTAGGCTAGATGTCTCGTCCCCTTACGGATCACACACTTACGAACTCAAGGAATCCTATCGAAAGTTCTCATCAAGGAGTCAACTTCATAAATCGCCATTCTACCCTACATATAGAAGTTCTCGTAACATAGGGAAGAACAAGATGAAAGCAAGCAAGTAACTAACTACAAAGTTTAACGATTAACAATGAAATGAAAAGTTATATACATTGCCATGAACATTTAACAAGAGAACATGCTTGCATGGGCAGTGGGGCTAGTCCCCACACCCCAAGGAAAAGGAACTACTTGCTCATGATGAGAGAAACAAGAAGGATAAGAAAGAGAGAGGAATTCACCATGAGCATGATGCCGAAGGTAGTCATAGCTCGGTGAAGATGATGCGGGTTTCTATGTCGTATCAGAGCAGATATGGAAGAACGAGGGATGCCAAGACAGACCGGGCAGTCTTTGTCACTCCTCCTTTCTTCTCTTCTTAGTCTCCTTGAGTTGTAGCAAGAACGACAGGTGAAGTGGCAGTGTGGATGGAACTGGATCAGACCTGTGTACAGGCAGCCTATCGGCGTCCCAGAACCAATGCCCAAATGAGGACCATGCTGGTCCTATTTATAGGCTTGGGACTGGCCCTCATGTTTTTGGTGTGATTCCAGCCCAAATGGTCTTGGAGATATTTTGCTTCAAATAGTTGAGTAATAAGTTGACCTAACAATTTGGTTATAATAGACCAAACGGTCCTGAGGTAATGGTTTTGAATGCATATCCATACGGTCTTGTGCAAAAGGCCAAACGGTCTTAGATCAGCAAGTGGCCATTCGGTCTTTGATTAATATAATCCAATCGATTTGCATTGTGTATTCTATCAAACAATCTCGCGATGATCTCCTCAAATGGTCTTCATGTGGATATGAAGCAAACATTCTTCACATATATGCAGAAAATGGTCTTCATGTAATGATTGCTCAAATGGTTTTGTATCATCAAACGATCTTCAATTTCATCCGGTCCTGCATGTGCAATCGGTTTGCATTGTATGCACGTAAACGGTCTCGCAACACATGCTCATTCGGTTTGCATGCAATGCTCATTCAGTTTGCTCCCAACAGGTGCCCAAACAGTTTGGACGTTAACACTTTATCAAACGGTCTTCGCGCTCCATTTAGTTTTCACGCAAGTGACCAAATGGTCTTTGCATATCCAGTCCTCCAAACGGTTTGGCGCAAACCTCCATACGGTCTTGCAATGCTGGCCTCAAAATGGTCTCGCAGACCCGTACTCTCCAAATGGTCTTGTCGACCGGTACTATCCAAATGGTCTTACAGATCGGTACTATCCAAACGGTCTTGCGGTGAGTATGTCCATACGATCTTCACGTATGTATCTTGCTCAATCGTTCTCTTGGCTCCATTCGGTCTTGGCTGCTTGTTCAGTTTGTAGCTGGGATCTCCAAATGGTCTAGGAACGTGTGCTTGAGTGATCGGATGGTGAAGAACGTTTAGCGCCCAATCGGTATGGGGATCAAGTTAGATCAAATAGTTTCGAGGTGGAGCAGGTCCATTTGATTTTGAGGTGGAACTGTTCATTCGTTCTTGAGACCGAATGGATGAAACCATTTGGTGAGACCGAATGGATGAAACTATTTGGTGAGACTGAATGGATGAAACCGTTTGGCCAGGACCAAATGGTTGAAACCCAGGATGAGAAAGGTGGATCCCACTCAAAATGATTTGATTATTCAACCTTGTCAAGACCTGCATCAAATTAACATAAATTTAGTTAAAATCATGATAGTTGGACCAGTTAAGTAATTTTGCACATATTGATATTTAGTAAATGAAATTAAATGCATTGAGTCGAATTTTACTCAAGATGGTAATTGAAATTATTGATGAATATGCATTCATCAGGAAGATAAAAGGTAGAACACGGTATTGACTTGGAAGGATTTCATTGATGAATTCCATATTAAGTACTACCCACCTACCTTTCTGAGTGAAAAAATAAGACAACTACAGAATATCAGACAAGGAAGTATGACAATTGGTGAATATGAGGCACATTTCACAAGGTTGGCAAATTTCTATCCACAACTTGTTCCTAATGATGTAGAAAAGTATATAAGATTTCAAGAAGGATTAAGATCAGAGATTAGACACACTGTTTCAGCCATTGGTCGAAGAGATAGAGAAAATTTTGGGGAATTCGTAGAGGCAGCAAGATGTGTAGAGGAGTCTGTGAATGCTGATAAGTGTTATGAGAATAGAAAGAGACCCGAAGACTTTGGAAGAGGACAAGCTAGTAGTGGACACCGAGGAGGTGGTGGTGGTTTCTTATCAAAGCTTGGATGAGGATTTGGTTGTTTCAGTAAACAAGGATCTGAAGATGTGATATCTTCTCAGAGTAGGGGAAGATCTAATCCAGGGAGATGGAGCAATATGCCAAGAGGAAGGTCATCTGGATCATCAGCTTCAGTGACAGGTTCGCCAAGGAGAGAGGTACCGAGGTATGATATTTGTGGAAGACCACACTCAGGACAGTGTTGGGGAACAGAGTTTCAAGGATGTCATTAGTGCAGACAGATGGGACATTTCAAGAGGAGTTGCCCCCAGTTACAGCATTCAACATCACAGGGTTCCCAGTCATAGTATCAGAATGTCCCGAGACAAGCTCCAGCTGGAGGACTCAGTTCCTCTGTAGCTTCAGGTTCCCGAGGTGGTGCAACACCCAGTGCTAGGGAAGGACAACGAGGATATCGTGGGAGAGGAAGAGCTTCAGGATGCTTCTTCTCTTTGACACCACAAGAAGGTATTGTTTCTTCTCGAGTAATTACAGGAGAAATGCTTTTCTTTAACAACATTTCAGTTACAGTTTTGATAGATCTGGGTGATACTCACTCGTTTATACAGAGTTCTTTAGCTTGTGAGCTTAATTTGTTAACCCAGGAGTTACCGGTTGAGTTATTGTAGAGGGTTCCGTTAGGCGAACTGACAGTGCTGATGGAATTTTGTCCCAGATGTTTGTTGACCTTTGGTGGTTACACCATTGCAGTTAATCTTATACCCATAGATATTAACTCTTTTCAAGTTATCCTGGGTATGGATTGCCTAGAGACGTATCAAGTTCAACTCGACTATTGGAAGAAGGAGGTTGTCTTTCAACAGGGTGGATTTTCTTGTGTCTTTTCTGGAGACAGGAAAGTTTTACCTACATGTATCATATCAGCCACTGTAGCTGATAAGATGTTGTAGAAAGGTTGTGAGGCATTCTTGGCACATGTAGTAGATACTAGAGCTGAGAAGAGCACAGTCAGCCTATGGGATGTGCTAGTGGTCAGTGAGTTCCCAGATGTTTTTCCAGATGAGTTGCCAGGTCTACCTCCTGAAAGAGAGATAGACTTTGAGATCCAGGTGTTGCCAAGTAGTCAACCTATAGCGCTACTAGCATATATAGAAGGACACTTGCAGAGTTGAAGGAACTCAAGATTCAGTTATAGGAATTACTCGATAAGGGTTTCATTCGACCTAGTTCTTTACCATGGGGAGCTACAATCTTGTTTTTGAAATAGAAAGTTGGTACTATGAGGCTATGTATAGACTAAAGACAGTTGAATAAGATCACCATCAAGAATAAGTACCTGTTGCCTAGGATAGATGATCTGTTTGATCAGTTGCATGGAGCGACAATCTTTTCTAAGATAGATTTGAAATCTGGATATCATCAGTTGAGGATAAAGGCTTCAGATATTCCTAAGTCGACTTTCAGAACAATATACATGCATTATGAGTTTCTGGTCATGTCGTTTGGACTGACTAATGCCCCAACAACTTTCATGGATATGATGAAGCGGATTTTCAAGCCATTTTTGGATCAGTTCATAGTGGTTTTCATAGATGACATTTTGATTTATTCCAGAGATGATGAGCAGCATCTAAGGATAGCGTTATAGTTGTTGAGACAACACCAATTATATGCTAAGTTCATTAAGTGTGAGTTCTGGTTAGTTGAGGTGACTTTTCTTGGACATGTCATCTCAGGAGATGGAGTAAGTGTTGACCCTAAGAAAGTCGAGTCTGTTCTACAGCGGGAACAGCCTAAGACTCCTACTGAGATCAAAAGCTTCTTAGGATTGGCATGTTATTACAAGAGGTTCATCCAGAACTTTAGTGTTATAGCGTCACCTCTGACACGCTTAACGAGAAAGAATGCACCATTTGTCTGGTCAGACAACTGTGAGATAAGTTTTCAGATCTTGAAGAAGAAGTTGACTACAACACCAGTGTTTATCCTTCTTGAGGCAGATAAGGGCTACATAGTGTTTTGTGATGCTTCAAGGAGAGGTTTAGGCTGTGTGTTGATGCAGGAAGGTAAGGTAGTAGCTTATGCATCTAGACAACTTAAGAAGAATGAGGAGAATTACCCGACACATGATCTGGAGTTAACTGCAGTAGTTCATGCTCTTAAGACATGGCGTCACTATCTTTATGGTGAGGCATGCTAGGTGTTTACAGATCATAATAGTTTGAAATATATTTTCACCCAGAATGATCTGAATTTCAGACAACGAAGATGGCTAGAATTGATCAAGGATTATGATGTGACAATAGATTATCATCCTGGAAAAGCAAATGTGGTAGTAGATGCCCTCATCAGGGAGTCAAGTTCAACAGTAGATGTATTCTCTATGGCATGTTTCAGGAGAGACCTGCTACTAGAGATGCATAAGTTGAACTTAGACTTAGGGGTGACAGAACAGAGTGGTTTGATTGCATAGATGCAAGTCAAGCCTACTTTTTATGATCATATCAAGGAACTACAACAGAGTGACCGTGAGTTACGACAAATCATGCAGGATATGACAAAGGGAAAAAGACCAGAGTTCAGGTTTTCAGATGACGGTTTGTTGTATCTACATGATAGGTTGTGTGTACCTGGAGATAGTGATTTGAAAGAAAGGAATCTTGAGGAAGAGCATGCATCGATGTACGCTATGCATCCAGGCAACACTAAGATGTACATGAATCTTAAGGAGTTGTACTAGTGGTCAGGTATGAAGAAGGATGTAGCTGAGTATGTGGCTAGGTGTAGTGTGTGCCAGCAGGTTAAGGCTAAGCATCAGAAACCTACAGGTACCTTGCAATCTCTTCCTATACTAGAGTGGAAGTGGGAACATATCACACTGAAATTTGTGGTAGGGTTGCCCAAGACACCTAGAAAGTTGTGATTCGATATGGGTGATTGTGGATAGACTGACTAAGTCTGCTCACTTTCTTCCTATTAAGTCAACCTTTGATGTCCCGAAGTTGGCTAAGATATACGTGGATGAGATAGTTAGGTTGCATGGTATCCCAGTTTCAATTATATCAGATAGAGATCCTAAATTCATATCTAGGTTTTGGAATCAGTTGCATTGTGCTTTGGGCACAAAGTTGAGGTTTAGTACAACTTTTCAGCCGCAGATGGATGGTCAGTTAGATAGGACCATTCAGACTCTTGAGGACATGCTGAGAGCATGTGTCTTGCATTTCAGTGGAAAGAACACTTGAGACTTATAGAGTTTGCATACAACAATAGTCACCATTCCAGTCTTGGTTTGGCCCCGTATGAAGCTCTGTATGGTAGAAAGTGTAGATCACCTGTATGTCGGTATGAGGTGGGTGACAGAGATTCTTGGATAAGAGATAGTGGATTTGACTATAGAAAAGATTACAGTGATCAAAGAATAGTTGAAAGCTGAACATGATAGGCAGAAGAGTTACGCTGAGAAGAGACGTAGACCTCTTGAGTTTGAGGTTGGTGATGAAGTGTATTTGAAAGTTTCACCATGGAAAGGAGTGTTGAGGTTTGGCAAGAGAGGCAAACTGACTCCTAGGTTTACGGGCCCATATCCTGTCGTTGAGAGGATTGGACCTGTAGCCTACATGTTGGACTTTCCATCCGAGTTAGCTAATCTACATGATGTATTTCATGTATCGATGTTGAAGAAGTGTTACCCTGGTACAGAGAAGATAGTGGACCTAGAACCTACACAACTCAGACCAGATGTAACCTATGTTGAAGGACCTATACAGATAGTTGATCGGAGGATCAAGAAGCTCAAGAATCGCGAGATACTGTTAGTGAAGGTTTTGTGGAGTAACCACAACCTAGAGGAAGCCACGTGGGAGCTTGATTCTGAGATGTGTAACAAGTTTCCTTTTCTCTTTTATGAATTTTGGGACAAAAGTCTTATAAGGAAGGGAGATTGTTATGACCCACTCCATGATTAACCAGTAAGCACAACACTTAGTGCATCATTAAGTGATTAAGTTGAGTTAAGTACTCACATATGCAATTAGTACTTTGATCTAGTGTTATAGTCTAATTAGCTTGGTTTCTTGCCTTGAGAAGGTAGTGGATTCTGTGCTTGAAAGTTTGCAAAAAGAATCATTTCAATCGGACGCCCGAGGCCATAGTTATGGAATTTTTAAATTTCTTGAACCAATAATGTAAATTACCCCTTTAGTGGGTCGACTACCTTTTCCCCTTATCTTCTTCTTCCCCCGATCATTTTCCAGAAACGTTTGAAGAGGCACCCAAAGCATCTAAATGACAACAATAAAGGGGGGGGGGGGTGAACAGAGGGTGATTTCGAGCCCAAGCTTCGTCTCCAGCAGCGCCCACCCTTCCGTCCTCCTTCCTCCTTCCTTTCTTCACCCTATCCTTGCCCTAGCAGCGCCCTAGCCCCGCCCTACCTTGAAGTAGCCATAGCTGCATGAAGAAACAGCCAGGGACCGTTTGAGTGCGAGGAGCAGCACGAAATCGACGCACTTGGCTTCATCCTTGAGGTCCATGCCCGAATCTGCAGCCACAAGCAACACCTAGCTGCGTTTTTAGCTTGTTTCCTCCACCTGTGCATGAGAAAGCACCTGCTTCTTGCAGCAGGTCCGAACTAGAGCCACTTTGGGCATGAGGTAGCACCAAGGAATGACATCATTAGCTCGTCTTTGAGGTCCAAGCACGAAGCAACGTTGAGCGATGCCCAAATCAAGAAGCTGTGTGTGTGTGCTACGTTTGAACCATGGTTGTCCCAAGGTAGAAGACAACCTGTCGATGCCCAGAGTTTGGCCTCAGAAGCGTTTCAATCATTTTCAGATGTCTTGAATCACTGTGAGTAGAATCTCACTCCCAAATGCAAGTGTAACTCAAATAATCAGACGTTTCGGTTGAAATCAGTGTTATTTGCGGATGTCAGCATTTACCAAGTGTCGGGCAGTGCCGATGTCGCTTAATTTCTAAATTGCACAAATTTCTTAGTTATGCTTGCATGATGCTAGTTAGTTGATTGATGAGTGTGATTTAGATTAGTGAAATTACACGATTGATCAAAACCTAAATTTCTTAGTTCAATGTTGAAAATAGTAGCACACAACCAATAACAATACAGTTTGGGTATAAACCCAGGCTGTACATTTTTAGTAAATTAATAGATGCTCAATTTCAAAGAAATGACAATGACATGAAAATGTCAATGGAAACCTAGTTGCACACTCCCTATTATATTTAATGTGCGTGGTTCAGTCTTCACACAAATTGGCACGTTTCTCAAGGCTATTATTAGAAATTTCCAATAATTAATATTAAATCTTGCCATGATAAGTAATTGACTCTTAACTGGGTTAAGTGATGCACAACTCATGATTAGGGTTGATGTGCATGTTTTTCTAGGAATTTTAGATAATTTACAAGTTCTACTGATGATTTCTCATATGTTGAGTAATCAACCCTTATCAATATATTAAGATGTTTAATTTCATGATTTCAGTATGTATGTGCCAAGTTGACAAGTATTCTATTTATTTAAATCTGCCTGTAAGTACTATATGTTGATTTCTCAGCAAATTACAGTGTTTGAACATATTGTACTACCACGTTAGAAATGATATACATGTTGTATTTATAAGTATCATAGAGATACCAAAGCCAAGAATAAGTAAGCGAGAGATGTAATGTAGTAAGAGCTTTTCTTGAATAATAAAATAATAGATTAAGGGCCCTGACACCGTAGAATCCCTATGAGAGGTCTGCGCCTTAGGGATGAAATGACCTACCCTGGTGGTGCGTCTAGTATACGGGGTTCGGAACGTACCAATAGATGGTACATGGGACAAAGCCCTAGTGGAAGTCTCCTTAAATTATAGTTTGTAGTGTCCAATATCAACCAGAATTCCTGGTGGCACTAGAGTACAGAAAAGCCAATAGGTGGCTTGACTCTTCGCCTGTGTGCTCATGTTAGAGGAAGAGTCTAGTTTACAACACCATAGGAGTGCCGAGGCCAGAGAGCTAGTTTTCTTGTTGCAGACCAGGAGAGTAGTCATACTTAGCTGTCCCAGGGTGTCAGCTAAGTCTTGTACGATGGGATTGTAGTTCACTATGAGTCTTCTTATGTAGAGTACACTACATATGATCAGGGCATAAGATAAAATATGTTCATATAGGTTCACTGAGTTTCTATAAGTTAAAGAGTTAAGAAAGATTTGAGTTAGTTTCACAGTAGTTGTCCTTTAAATGATATTTTAGTATTATTTGTTATTTAATCGTATCTACAGCTTTGCAGTAGTTGATATCTTAATGAAGTGCTGACATCTTATGACATTTAAATTACATTGCTTAGATCTGCTCAATATAGCATTAACTTGTATTTTATTCCAATTAATAATCATAAAATGAGTTATCTGCGATGGTTGGGTGAAATTCTATTCACTGAGCCAGTAGCTCACCAGCCTACTAAAACATTTTTTAGGTCAGCGTCAGCACGAGGAAGCTGAAGGATCGTATCACCCAAGTTCTTAGAAGGTAGTACTTAGTTAGATAGAGGTCTCTTAGTCTTTTCCCCTCGGTCTTTCGGCATGTGGTGTTGTAGTGAGAGAATGTAATATAATAGGTAGTTTAGTTTTAAAGTTATCTATTGTGCTTTGTATTCCACGTGGAAAAAAATGTAATATGTCGTGTAGTTATGCTTTATCTTCCTAGTAATGCAAATGGTAAGTTTCTTCCGCAGTTAATATGATATGATGTTAATCAAGTTATTAGGTTTTTCCTTTAAGTTAATTCTAAGTGATTAAGAAAATAAAATGTTAAGGGTGTATTTGTATTACGTTAAATCCTCTTGTCATGCCCTAATCTCATGATTAGTGGATATTATGAGATCGGGGCATGACAGGTGTTACATCAAGGCATGATTTAAAATTAAAGTGCATCCTCTTGATATCCTGAGATAGATGGTTGAAAATTTCTACATAATCTGAAGATCCTCCGTTATGTAGCCTCCTATTATGCTCAGACCATAGCAAGTGAACAACACCTGTGATAGCCCAGAGCTCAATGGTTCTGGATTGTTTACGCCTCTTACCAAGGTCAGATAGACATGTATAGAGGAAATACAAGGACCTGATATTTAGTTTGAGTTGTGCCCGACCCCATATATACCTCCAAAACTTACACCCTCCGAATAGATGAACGGCTGAGTCTGTATCTTAAGCACACATCAAACAAGAAGGTATAGGAGAACCTGACCAGGAGTTTATCCTCTCAAAGGTCAGAAGAACATTCTTGAGAGCAGCAAAGGTAGTGAGGCTCCACTGAGGATAGTACTTAGAGAGCCATAGGTTCTCATAGGTCTTATTAGTTGGAATCTTCTTCCAGATATTATCCCAAAGGGTTCTGTCATCCACAGGTGAGAAGGAGGGCCAAAGCAATAACATGCATCTATGGCAAGTAGAACCACACAACATATTAGTGTCCAAGGAATCACCATACCTACGTGACATATATGTGCCCCAGATGCTTTGTGATTGAATGGATCTCTTGATACGATGTAGAGTATGGTAATCAACTAGCTCATCAAGTCTCTTAAGTCCAAGACCACCTTCTTTTGTTGGAAAGGCTAGCCTTGACCAACTAGAGGGATGCATAGAGCTACCCCATAAGAAATCAAATAACAATAGCTCCATACGTCGTAACATAGAGGAGGGAATGTCACCCATCTGCATCTAGTAGCCAATCAAGCCCATGTCATAATGTTTAATGAGAACAAGATGGCCTGCCATAGAAATTTTAGAACCCGACCATCTTTGTATCATATCTCTCAACTTGTCCAGGAATTCATGAAAATGACGTCTCCTGAGGTTTCCACCCATCATTGGAAACCCAAGGTACTTGGTAGGCCAGTTACCTTGCGGAATTCCCATACAGTTGAACAGATCTTCCTTATTATGGTAAGAAGAAGAAAGATAGAGATGAGTTTTATTCGGATTGCATTTCATTCCAGACACAACACCAAAATCATGCAGTAGTTGATTGAGATTGGCAAGGCTACGAACATGACCTTAAGAGAAGATAAGAACATCATCAGTGTATAAAAGATGGCTAAGTTCCTTGGTCCTATTGATAGGGTAGCTTCAGATTAGTTTATTTTCATGTGCATCAACAAGACATCTACTAAAACCTTCCATAACCAGAGCAAAGAGTAAGGGCGATAATGGATCACCTTGCCTAAGGTCATTGGTGCTTTTGAAGAAACCAACAGAAGAACCATTCAACAGAAGGGAAAAGGAGGGTGTGTCAATGCATTGCTTCAGAATAGAGATAAACATCTCACCAAAGCCAAGGCCCGCAAGACATTCCCATAGATAAGACCATCATACTGAATCAAAGGCCTTGGTGATATCCAATTTGATGCAAGTAGCAGGTGGACTATTCTTCCGGTTAAATTTGAGTCTGAACTCAATAGCTAGAAGAGAGCAATCCTCTATACTTTTGCCTTTGACAAAAGCACCTTGATAAGGGGAAATTATATTAGGCATAAGAAGAGCTAACCTTTTTGAGATGACCTTGGCTATAATTTTTTAGAGCATCGAGCAACAAGAAATATGCTAGAAATTAGTTGGAGATGAGACTATGTCTTTCTTGGGGATGAGAGCAAGAAAAACATGGTTGACTTGCCTAACCATGTGTCCTCCTTTGAAAATCCACTGAACAGCCTTAAGGAGATCTTCACAAATGATGTTCCAGTTCCCTCTATAGAAATAACCATTGAAACCATCAGGACCCGGGCTTTTGTGAAGGCTAATACTCCAGATAGCATCTTGGTGCTCCTTCATATTGGGTATAGAGCACAACATCTCTGTATCAACTTCAGTAACTAAAGTTTCCCATTCTGGGATGTAAGAACCCGTATCTGCATGAGGTTGATTATAGAGTTGTTCAAAGAACTTTACATTATCATCAATGATGGTGTCATTATCCTGCATAAGGTTGCCTTGTGAGTCAAATAACTCTGTGATTGAATTGATAGCATCCCTACACTTAACTATGGTAGGATAGACTTTGGTATTCCTATCACCATTATTAAGGCACTCCATCCTACTACGTTGCTAGTAGTAGGATTCCTCAGCCTTGAGAAGTACTTCCATTCTCTCAAGGGTCTGTTTCTCAGCATTGATAAGAGCTGGGTCCAGTGGACTTCTTCTAAGCACAACCGAGATATCATTGAGCTCCAATCTTTCTCTAGAGATAAGGTTTCTGAGATTGACATATTGTTGAGACCATGTTCTCAACCTCTCCTTGACATGTTTGAGTTTTTGACAGAAATGAAAAAGCGGATTGCCAACAATATTAATAGCCCAAGCCTCTTTGATAATATCCCGACAACCCTCCCAATCCATCCAGAAGTTGAGAAACCTAAAAGGTTTCTTCTTGAAAGAAATGTTCCTCATATTGATGTTCAAGGCACAATGATCAGAATAATTGCAAGTGATGAATTTAGTTTTGCATCTAGGGAATTTGGACAACCAAGTATCATTGACAAATGCTCGGTCCAGCTTGCATGCAACTCTCTTAGCAACACCTTATTTATTATGCCAGGTGTAAACTTCCTTCCCAATGATTTGTAGTTCAGCAAGGCCATCATTATCTAAGGCAACATTGAAAGAGCTTAGAATGGCTGAGGGTACTTCATGGCCACCCGCTTTCTCCTCTTGCTTCCTGATGTTATTAAGCTAAGCCTCATCAATATTAGTAGCTATTCTCTCTAGAGTATTCCATAGTACAGAGCGATCAACCACATAGTTTCTAGCATAGATAGCTGTGAGATGGATAGTAAGACCACCTTTATTAAGGCGCTTCATGGTGATCTATTGATCATCCATTTCATAAGTCATAGTATCCCAACAATTAGGATTCCAACCGACATAGATATGACCATTGGGATCATGTAGATGGTTAGAAACCCATGCCCAACCTTTAAGAAACATACGATCAGATGTGTGGATCATATGTGACTTTATCTTAGATTCAACCAGTATTGCAATCGTAGCTTTGCTCTCAAGAATGATTCTCCTAACCTCTCTGTTTTTTCATGGCTTCCTTGAGCCACGAACATTAGTCATAATAAAGGTCATTAATGACCTCTGTATGTAGATCGGGTTTTGCGAGACCCGTCACCCTTAGACGACTTGGGAGTCTTGGAAGAAGAAGCAGTGCCATAAGATCTTGGTTTCTTGTCTTTAGCTGTTGCAGATAGAATAGTATCATTAGAAGCCATAACCAACACCGTTAGGGCCAATCTGCCAGTTGCAGAACATGCAGCTTCATCTGTAACATTCCCCGCCAATGAGGGGCTCGAGACCTGCATGATTGGGACCGCCGTTGGTACATCGCCAGTTGTAGAACCTACAACATCTTCAGTAATAGTTCCCTCCATTGGCACATAGCCAGAACCAGTAGCTTCCTCAGAAGGATGCCCATCAGAAGATATCTCCAGAGCATCATCACCCGAACCCAACATCTATTCTTCCGAACCAGGCTCGTGCTCTACTACAGTTTGAGTAACCTTGTTGTTTTGACCAACAACCTTCCAAACTTGCGATGCTTTAGGAGTAGTAATCACCTCAGGAGTCTTTGGTTTAAGGGGGCAATCAATATCATCATGCCTGAATACCTTGCAGTCAGGGCATCTCTTCGGAATGTGTTCATAGTGGATCTTCATAGGTATAGGATCACGTTTAGGCATGTTGACCCATATCTTTAACGGAGGTTCCTCGTCAGCTTCAATCTCTACCAAGGCATGTGCCTCACCAAGAGATTCCTGCCCAATCAATTTGTAATTGATTCTAAGAACTTCCCAACTCCGCTGACCACAATACCGACTGCTCTAGGAGACCAGTTACAACCCATGCTAGGGATACTGATCCAAATAGGAATAGAACTGAAGAAGTCCTTCTGCAAATCATCTCATGTCTTGTAATCTTTGATGACCACAAGTCTGTTATCAAACCAACATGGACCACTCTTTATGACGTCCTGTTTGTCCTCAGATGAGTTGAATCTCAGAAGAAAAAACTTGTCTGGTTTAGAGAATAGATTGAAGCCACCCTTTGGCTTCCATACTTGATGTATCCAGGCTAATAGATGGAAATAGTATGGTTGTTTCCCCATCACGTACAAGATAGAAGTATGTTCCCAACATTTCTCCATAGATTCATAAGTCAGATCATCGATTGTCACAAATCACTTCCCCTCTTTCTTCTCAGGTGGATCGAAGTTATGCTTCTCAAACAGGTTCTTTTCAGAGAGAACTTGGTTCCATGCTTTCCTAGGGACGTTTGGATTAGGCATGTTATCATGCCCACCGGCAGATGTCTCTGCCACAGCCATGGTGGCCACTGAGAGGGGAGGGACTCCCCTCTCTGAGGTGTTCGGAGCCGATTGCCTCAGGAGTCTCTAGAGGCAGCGCAAACCCTAAGGGAGACACACACTAAATATCTATTTATATGACTATAAGTTGTTGTTTAACATTTTGACTATTATGTCACTGCATGGCAGACTCGAACTGATTGAGTAGTTTTGGTGATGATCATGGAGTATGACTCTTTGATTGATCTTATATGATGCTGATTTTGACTTAGCAGTGGTTAGTTGGATTTGAGTGGTACGCCTCAAATCCTCATGGCATTATAATAAAAGTGATAATACAGTCATGAAGTATATTTGCTTAGGGTCAAATATGAATAACATTGGATGACCCCATACCTTATTTACTGTATTTTTTAGTTTATAACAATTATACATTTTCTTCATACTCCTTCTAAAAGTATAAATTGTTCTACTGCTCAGCTGATAATACTTAAAATGTTTAACCATTATTTATTGCTTTACTTAAACTGCCTAATTATCTAGCTATGCTTATAATAGTTTATGGCAAAGAGTCATAAGTCTTGCTGAGACGTTTGGTCTCACCCCATGAGTCCCACAACTTTTTAGGTGGTTGTGGACTAGGAGGTTGAGGTCGTGGTGTAGGAGTTGAGCAATAAGGAGAAGTGTAGCTGTCTGAAGGTTGTACATGCTACTGGTGTAGTGTTTTGTATAGTCCTATGTGTAGATCCTTGTAATCTCATGTATTTGGGGAGATTTTGTGTTTTACTTACTGACACATAGATTTTGGCTTATGCCATGATTGTATAAAAATTGCTTGTACATATAAATAGGTTGTAATATGCATCATATGTGGCTTGATAGCCTTGAACATAATATGTATCACCTTTTGGTATATATATGAAATGCATACGGCCTATGTTAAAGGCTTGTTTACTATATACTTCCACTTATGGTATGGAATTACAATTGGTTTTAATTTACCCTAAATTGTGGTAATATTGTGATTAGTGTTAATTCTAGATTTTGTTTTGATTAATCTCGCTTAGTGTGGCGATGGTCGTCACAATTTAGTGGTATTAGAGCTATAGGTTTACTGAGTCTATAGGGACATAGGACTAGGGTTTGAGTCTATTCTAGTGTCCTCTAGTATATCTTATAATAGTTTATGCTATTGTAGAAGTAGAAGAAGAGAAGAAAATATATCTAGAGAGCATGATGAACATGTTGTAGATAGCAACGTTGTTGCACAAGGAGATGTTGCTAGGAGACAAGAGAGAGTAGAAGATGTGCTTGAGATGCCTCAAGTAGACCCATTCAATGTAGCCAACCGTACTTTAGAATCTGTGGTTGGACAATTTATGACTACAATGAACCACATGATGGATAGAATGCCTGAAGCTCAACCTAGGGCACCAGTTCTTGATGATAAAACTCACGGGTGTGGAAAGAATTTTGAGAGACTCTAACGTGTAGGAGTATTGGAATATGTAGGTACATTTGATCCAGCCGATGCAGATATGTGGCCGACTGAGTTGGAAAAGGCTTTTGAGATCCTTAACATCCCCTGGGAGGACACGATGAAACATGATGTTTATGTTATGAAGGGAAGTGTTGGCCACTGGTGGTCCATTGAAGAGGAGAAAAGGTCAGGAGTTGTGATTACATGGGAAGAATTCATACGTGAGTTTATAAGTTAGTACTTTCCTAAGACTTACTTGGATGAGAAGATTGTACAGTTTGAGAAGATCCAACAAGGATTTATGTCGATCAATGCTTATGAAGATAAGTTTGTGGATCTTCTAAGGTTTTATCCACATATGGCTACAATAGACAAGGAGAGGATTCAATGTTTTTAGAAGGGTCCGGGTACTGAGATGACAACCCCAACATCATCCTTAGAGAATAGAGAGAGATTTGACACCTTTGTGGAGTCATTTTGGAGGGTAGAACAGTCAAATCTGGAGAAACATGAGGTGAAGGCCAAGAATAGGCATGCACAATACCAAGGACAATCATCAGGAGGCTTCAAGAAGCCTAGGTAATCAACACCACAGTCTCAGCAAAGGTTACTCACTCAGTCACAGTGGACACAAAGAAGAGGTAGAGGCCATAGTTTTCTACCTACAAGGGCTCACAGTGCAACATCAGTGTCTATTATAGGTCCATCTAGGCCATGGTACGAGGGTAAAACCTATTTTAAGTGTGGACAAGTGAGGAAACTAAGTGGTACTATCATGTTAAGGATGAAGAAGTGACTCAGTAGTTGAGGCAAAGTCAACAAAGTTCACAATAGTGACAACAACATACTTGCAGAGGACGCTAAAGACGTCACAAGAAGGTTCTTCAAGACATGTTAATAGAGATAGAGGGCAACAACAAGCAACGACTCAATTCTATGTGATGAGTCAGCCAGAGGGAGTCATCAACCTGAGGGTCGTGACATGTCAGATGGAATTATATCATTCTGATTTGTCTTCTTCATGTTTTATATTTGTTTTGATTGACCCGGGCATGACACATTGCTTTATCACTAGAGAAGTGATTGCTACATGTTTCTTGCATGTTAGTCAAAGACATGACAATCTTCATCTAGAAAGTCCTTTAGTTGGTTCTACAAAGCTACATGAAGTGTGCTTGTCTTGTGTTCTTTCCTTTTCAGGACACATCATTCAAAAGGATCTCCTATCACTTGATATGCATAGATTTGACGTAATCCTTGTGATGAATACTTTGGAAAAGTATCAGGTGATCTTGGATTGTAGTGCCAAGATGGTGACGCTTGTCGATGGTGATGCTCCATGGGTTTTCCAGGGTGATAGGAAAATCCTTCTAACATGTCTAGTTTCAGCTATGACAGTAGAGAAGTGGTTGAGATGGGGTTGTAATGCGTACTTGGCACAAGTGGTGGATACAAAGGAAAAGGGTCCTAGTATTTAGGAAGTGCCAGTTGTACAGGAGTTTGAGGATGTATTTCCTGATGAGTTTTTAGGTGTACCTCCTCCTAGAGAGATTGATTTTGAAATCAATCTAGTTCTAGCTACCCAACTAATAGCAAAGACACCGTATAGAATGGAACTAGATGAGATGCAGGAATTGAAGAAGCAGTTATAGGAATTACTTATGAAAGGTTTCATTAAGCCAAGGACATCACCTTGGGGTGCTCCCATTTTATTTATTAAGAAGAAGGATGGATCAATGAGGTTATGTATTGATTATCGACAATTGAATAAGATGACGATTAAGAATAAGTATATGTTATCACATATAGATGATTTGTTTGATCAGTTATGGGGTGACACAGTCTTTTCTATAAGATAGATTTAAGGTCAGGTTATCATCAATTGTGGATTAAGGTAGATGCCATACCCAAGTCATCCTTTAGGACAAGTTATGGTCATTATGAGTTTTTGGTTATGCCGTTTGGGCTAACCAATGCACCAATAATGTTTATGGGCCTAATGAACAAGGTGTTTAGACCTCATCTAGATCAATTTGTTGTTGTGTTAATAGATGATATCCTGATCTATTCTAGAGATGGTCAATAGCATGAACAATATCTACTTCAGGCTTTATCTTCGCTGAGGCAACATTAGTTGTATGTGAAGTTCAGCAAATGTGAGTTCTGGTTAAAGGAGGTAGCTTTTCTAGGGCATGTAATATCTTCTTGGGGAGTTTGTGTAGACCTAAATAAAGTAGAGTCAGTACTGGAGTGGGATCAGGCAAAGACACGTACAGATGTTCGCAACATTCTTTTGGAAGGATATTATAGGAGGTTTATTAAGAACTTCAGTCCGGATGTGTTACACCTAATAAAGCTTACAAGAAAGGATGTGAAGTTTGTATGGGACAAAAGATGTCAACATTATTTTCATCTCCTAAAGGAGAAGTTGACCAGTGCACCAATACTAGTGTTGCAGGAGTAGGAAAAGGTTACATAGTCTTTTATGATGCGTCCAAGAATGGTCTAGGTTGTGTGCTGATGCAGGATAAGAACGTGATTTCTTTCGATTCGTGACAGGTTAAGAAACATGAGGAGAACTACCCAACACACGATCTGGAGTCAGCCATGATGATCCATGCCTTAAAGATATGGAGATACTACTTATATGGTGAAAAGTGTCAGATCTTCACTAACTACAAGAACATGCAATATATATTTTTTGAAGCGGGAGTTGAACATGCGACAATGATGCTGGATGGAGTTGATTAAGGATTATGATTGCACAATAGACTACCATCCATGTAAAGCAAATGTGGTAGCATCTGCCTTGAGTAGGAATTCTTCTTTGTCATCACCTTCTAAGAAAGCACAATTGAGTACTTTGGTGTGTTACAAGTGAGATATGCTGGTCTCTTTTCAACAGATGAATATACAGTTAGAAGTATCACTATTGGTAGGTCTGTTAGCACAATTACAAGTAAAGTCAATGTTGAGTTAGCAGATCAAAGATGTGCAACAGAATGATACTGTGACACAACTGATTCAAACAGAGTTGGGCAGTGAGAAACGAGATAGCTTTCATAAGTTCTAGGAAGGGACAATATGTTATCACGGAAGAGTAGTTATACCAGATGTAGACAATATGAGGACATTAGTTTTAGAAGAGGCTCACTCTTATATTTATGCTATGCATTCAGGTAGCACCAAGATGTATTAGAATCTAAATGATATGTATTGGTGGCCATGATTGAAGTGGGATGTAGCTGAGTTCGTATCTAAGTGCATAGTGTGTCAACATGTTAAAGCTGAGCATCAGAAGCATGCATGGACTTTGCAATATTTGCCTATACCTCAATGGAAATGGGATCATATCACAATGGACTTTGTAGTTGGACTTCCAAAGACAACCAAAGGTCATGATTCCATCAGGGTAATAGTGGACTGGTTGACTAAGTCAGCACACTTTATGCCAGTTAAGACAACGTACGTGGCTGAAAACTTGCACATGGTATCCCAACTACTATTGTGTCAGACAAAGGTACACAACTCACTAGTCACTTTTAGGAGAATCTACATGCAAAAATGGGCATGTAGTTAAGGTTCAACACTGCTTTCCATCCACAAATAGATGGATAGTCTGAGAGAACAATACAGACCTTGGTGGATCTATTGAGAGCTAGTGTGTTAAAATTTTTGGGCAATTGGGATATACATCTTAGTCTGATAGAGTTTGCCTACAACAATAGTTATCAGAGTAGCATCAACATGGCACCGTATGAAGTGTTGTATGGGAGACGTTGTAGATCTCCTTTGTGCTGATACAAGATAGGAGAATATCAACTTCTAGGTCCTAAGCTAGTACAACGAACAACAGAAAAGATCAAAGTCATTCAACAACAACTGAAGGTAGCTCAGGATAGACAAGTCCTATGTTGATAACTGTCGTAGACCTTTAGAGTTCCAGGTGGGAGACATGGTGTACCTCAAAGTATCTCCTTGGAAAGTTGTTCTTAGGTTTGGGAAAAAGGGTAAGTTAGCTCCTAGATATATGGGACCTTATCATGTGGTTGCACGTGTTGGGAAAGTGGCATACAAGTTAGAGTTGCAAACTGAGTTGTATAAGTTACATCATGTGTTTCATATCTCTATATTGAGACAATTTCACCTTGATAGAGAGTTGACACTTCAACCTGTTGAGGTGAAGCTGGATAATGATATATCTTATGTATAAGGTCATGTTTTGGTCCTGGATAGAAGGATCAAGAAGTTGAGTATTGGCTTTACCTTGTCCACACAGAAGACCACTTCATTTATAGAGTAGGAAATAAAATGCCTAAAATATTATAACAACATTGATATAAAGCTTATCTTGCTTACTCATCTATAAATAAAAGTTATCTCAAGGTGGGAGAAACTGACACAGACTTTCTATCATGTATATGTATGGTCATAAGTAAACTGACTCCCTAAGTTAATAATTGGTGCAAATCCATTGACTATGAAAAAGGAATCCATGTTCTCTGAACTAAAACCATGATGAATATGACACGTTAGAAAATATACGATGCACAATAATTTTGCACCTACATGGGCATTTAATTATAGATATCCATCATGTCATTTTTTTGGATGTTTAGAGGAGGATAGCTCTAGCATAAATGAAACTTTCCTCTTGTGTAGTTTGTGAAGGAAAATACATGACCACAACATGTATTTTCTTTAAGGTATCAAGAAAATTATTGATTACTTAAAAATAACAAAAATATGTTAAATTACATAGTTATGATAGAAGAATCAGATCAAAACATTCATTTTTTGGGTTTCTTTTATGTTAATACTATTAGAAAAGAAACCATGGAGATAAGATATTATGTCACTATATATAATTTGAACAAAACATAGAAACTCAGGAGGGGAGATCGACTCTTATGGTAGCAGATGTCTTTATTTTTGGTTGGGTTGGAGGGAAGCATGCATGTGTGGATCTAACAAGAGTTTCTCCATTCGTGGACTTGAAAGGTGGAGATTTCAATGTGGGGCAGGTTGTCCTAAAAGCTATCTCTACCAAAGTGGTTAAACATGAGAAAGTATGTATCGACAATTAACATGTTTTCATACCTTTTGGTTTTGATACCTTTGGGTTCTTAGCACTGCAGGCTGTGGAGATTCTCAAGAGGGTGTAAAAAGTTATGCACACCAATGTCATGACTCCCAGATCTAAGGAGGTAGTGTTGTAAGGATAGACTTTGGCATACAAAAGGGGATGGAAGTGCATCTTGTTATGTCTAAATTCTTTTTCACTGTAATCGGAACACATTTTGAAATCATCTATATCAGACATAATGGTAAGGGAAATAATCAATCAAGCATGTTTTTTAACATTGTAATTATTTTTAAAATTAGATGATAGAGATCTAGTTTCCTCAATATTCATTTAAGTATGTGCATAAATTATGATTGCATCCCAACAATAATGTTGAACTTTCCTATTTCTACAAACCTAGAAATAAAACACTCTTAACTTGTCGAAGTTTCTTTTATCTCAATTTGTTTACAACATACATTTGGTGTCATAAATCCACACCAAACTATAGAAAATATTATAAACAAAATATTATAAACATATTAAAGTCATTGTATCCTCTAATATTATCAAGGGATTGTAATGATGACCTCTTTAAGTCACTCAATAGTTTGTCTAGATGCATTAATGTGTATATGAAGTAGCAAAATATTGAGGAGAATGAAACAATGATTACAAGGAGATGCACCTAGTTTCTAGTTCCTCATTGATAATATTTGTTATGATATATAATTTCAAATATTTACCTTCTATCCTTACATAACAAAGTTAAACTACTATTTTCCTTCTACTACAACATAACAAGAAGACATAAATATATGAAAAAATCAATAGTAATATCAAACAGTTGTAATTAGTTAGATCCAAGATAATAACCAAATTTTATATATTCCATTAAATATTAATTTAAGAGATGGCCATATTTAGAGTACTTATACATTGTTTTATATATATTGAGATGTCCTAATAAGTTCAACCTCAATTTTCTTTTTATCTTTCTAACTAACATAATGAAATCATAGAACCATTCATGATCTTCATATTATGTTTCATTTGAATACCTAAACTTTTCACTTATAATGAAAATAAATGATACTAAAATTCACTATACTTGGGATTTATGAAATTTTGGATTCGTTATGTTAAAAGAAAATTCCATCAAAAATATGAATAATGTAATTTCACATGAGTTTGAGCATGTGAGTCAATATGAAGAACTTGGAATTAATAAATTGTTGAAAACTAACACCATGAGAAATGTCATATAATTAATAACATAATACATAATTTTTCTTTCTATTTTGATATTTTTGGAAACCAAATATGAAACATATAAAAATGTAAATTTCATCACTGCTTAAGAAAGTTGTAGAATACCAGATATGTATGTGTGGGATACTAAATGCTTTGGGATTTGTACCTAGTCCAATGTGAATTGTATGAATTATTGATTCAGTTAAAATGTTTTTATCTATTTATTGTGATACTATTCTTTTAATATTCATGAATATTAAGATATAAAGCGATTTTGACTTTACCAACTTATAACTCAATATGAACCTACATTACAATGATATGTCTCTTAGAGTTTGATAACCATATAAAAGTATGTTAAAAATATTTTGTAGTATCTTCGTGATATACATACATAAAAAGTTTTTTACTGTTGAGTTGGGTTTTTCCATCTTATAAATATTAATGACCAATTCCTTTCAAAATTTTAGTCACACGTTGCACTCATTGATATTCCTAGATACGAGAAATTTAAATGTACCTACAAAGGTTGAATGAAAAAAAGTTACTTGTCTTATTATCTCTAATGAAATGAGTAATGTAGTGAAATTGAAACAACTAAATGAAATCATATTCAATTCATTTATATTTATCATAATATTGGTTTGTAAGATGAAGATCTCAACCATTACAAAGTAAATTTAATTTTCTTCAATGAATGAAAGAAGTAAAAATAGCTTAAATTGAAAAGTGATAGTAACTTGGTAATATGAAAAAGGTCAAAGTATAATAGAAATTTTTTTCTTGAGGTTGTCACAATGATGTATAAACTATCAACATATAAAATACAAATAGGACCCTAGAACTCCACTTGATGCTACTAATTAGGATTGTCAATGGGGAGGGTAAGGTCTTACCCTTACCCTTACCCACCAGACACCAAGTGTAGCGGGTAAGGGTATGGGAAATTCTCCACTCCAATATTCTTACCCTCCCCTTACCATTACCCTCTTAACCACAGGGTAAACAGGGAGGGTAAGGGTTAAGCGGAGAATTTACATGTCTTCTTAATTTTTTTACTCATATTAATAATAATGGCTTCACTAATACATTTATATCAAGACTCTCTAAAATGGATTATAAATATCCAAAATAATTTTAAGTACTCTTTTATAATATTATATAAATGGTTTGTGTTATATTGAATGCATACACAAATGGTAGTACCCTAACATTAGTCTATTAAAAAATAAATTGTCCCCAAAAGACAAAGATTGCTACATGAAAATGATATTAAATGACAATATGACATAAAGAGTTATTGTTGAAAACATACATATCTTATACCTTCTAAAATATTTTTCATCCAAAAAAATAAAACACAAATAAAGTAGATAACACCACCTCACCTATGTATCAAATTTTGTAGATTAAATATTATTTTTTTTATTATATACATATTTGTCTTACACCACATAAGAATTTAATGGAACATAGACTATTTTATAAACATGTATTGCACCTCCAAAATGGTGTTGGGTACACAACTAAATTAACTACATAAGAAGTAGATAATAACGTCATGTATTGTATAAAATTATGATCACATAATGTTTTCTATTCCATAGACTCAATGACAACACATTTAACATATTATATGTATATATTAGTGGGTAGCGGGTTAGAGGGTATTGAATGGCTTATCCCTTACCCTTACCCACTAAGACAACAAGTTAGAGGGTAGAGGATAGGATGATAAAGGGTAAGAAAATATTTTACCCTTACCCTTCCCCTACATATTATGGGTAAAGATAAATGGGTTTACTCTTACCCATTGACAACCCTACTACTAATGTTATGTTTCACATTTATGGACAATAATACCATTACTTGGCTTGAAAAATATGTTATGATCGTTGTTGCTATAAAGGAGCAGATATCTCGCATGTGTCCTAAAAGATATATTTGATTTTTCTTGAATAGAATAAACTAAGGGGTTAATTCCTCACCTCTTTCCGTACTAGGACTATGAGAAATTTACTTTTTAATATTCTCTTAAATGGAAAGTTGGATGGTGTATGCCTTAATTATTATGGATATCAAAAGAAGTACAATAAAAAGTACATGTTTATTTTATGATGTAAACTCAACATCATTTTTTTATATTATTATGCTAAGTTATCCATAACTTATGTTATGTGCTTAAGAAGTATCTTTCTTATTCTTTACGAAACTATTCTTAAAATTGTAGGTATGGGTGTTTCACAAATAAACTCATATGCATTCCTATATTAACTATACGAACACTTATACATTTATATATATACTCATACAAAAACATATCATTCGCATTCACTATCATTTTTGATAGTACTTAGTGTAAGGCATGTATATTTGAGGAGATGAAAAGATTATATTAAATGATAATCACATAATTACCCATTAGGATGTAATTCCTTTTTCTGACACATCATCATATTCAGGTAGATCTGACTCGTGATACACTATCACAATCCTATCTAGAAGGTCCTCAAACTAGTGATGTAAAGTATTTTAGCATTTGATCATATCAAAGCTTCTTAATAATTTTATCAAGGTTATACTTCATTTGTGATCTCCTTGAACACTTCAAAAGATTCATGTATGTATGTAAATACAAACCCCATATCCAACACTACATTCAAGGCATGAGAAGGTAGATGAGAATCTCTATAGAGGTATGATTGGAAGTTTACTTTACTTAACTACCTCTAGACCTGATATAATGTTTAGTGTTGGCTTGTGTGCTCACTTTCAATCAAATCCTAAAAAATCACATCTTATAGATGTTAAGAGGATTTTAAGGTACTTAGACAAAACCCAAAATTTTGGACTATGGTGTCCCAAGTCAAGGGACTTTACTCTTACTACTTATAGTGATGCAGATTATGTAGGGTGCTTGATTGATAGAAAGTGCACAAGTGACACTTGCTTTCTCCTAGGACCATGCTTTGTGTCTTGGTTCTCCAAGAAACAAAGCACATTGGCATTATCAAACACTGTGGCTGAATACATTACAGTCGGGAGTTGTTGTACTCGGGTCCTATGGATGAAGCAAATGCTACAAGACTTTAACATTCATTTTGATGCCTCTCCTATCTATTGTGAAAATACTAGTGCAATTAACTTGTCATATAATCCTATCTTGCATAGTAGATCTAAACATATAGAGGTTGGTCATCATTTTCTCCATGATCACATTGCCAAAAAGGATATCTATATCACGCATGTGGACACGGAAAATTAGTTGGCTGACATTTTCACTAAACCTCTAGCTAGAGAGCAATTTAACTTTATTAGATCAAAATTTCTTATAACTACTTTGAATGAATATGATAAGCCTTCTAGCTATTTGTCTTCTATCTTATTTGCTTTGTCTCTATTTTGATCATCTTTGCTTGCTAATATGCTAAAAATCTGTTTTCATGTTCATTTTACCTTTTTTTCTCTTGTTTTTGGGTATTTTTCACAAACACATGTTTTACCACAAAATATTACCCAATGATGAGTGATATACACCTAAGTATGTTCAAAATACATATTGGACTTGAAAAATAAATTTAATTAGCACTATAATGGCTAAAAAATAAGTTTTTTATGTTTAAGTCAGGTTGACCATCGGTTGAGTTGCCAACTCGACCGATTAGAGGCCAAGAGATTTTTTAAAGAGCCTATCAGTCAAGTTTCTAAGTTCACAAGACTCGACCGATGGCCAGGCTGGAGAAATTTAAAGATGGGTTCAACCGACTATTCTCCCTCTCAACTAGAGAAAAGTCGACCGATTCCACCTCTAGTTCTCCTAAGATCTCTACCCTAGCCCTAACCTTCCTCAACCTAGCCCTAGCCCGACCTAGCTTGACCTCCCTTGACCTTCCCCCTTGCTAACCTAGGTCTCTAGATGAGTTTTGGTGGTGAGTCTTTAGATTTTGCTCTCTCCTTCCTCTCCTTTTTGTCTCTATGGCATCCAAACTTGATTTCTGAGTTGTAATCTTAATTCTATGCACACATACTCTTTGATTTACTATATCTCATGAGTTGGTGCTATGTTTTACCATATTTTGATTATGCCTTAGTCTGCTTGTTTCTCTCGTCTCTGTTTGGTGTATGTTTTGAGATTGCATGTGTACCTGTATGCTTGGTTGTACTCGGAGAAGACCTATTTCTATGCTCTTCTACACCCCTACCTTTTTGATAATGTCAAAAGGGGGAGAGAAATTCAATGTTTTGAAGTTAAACCATATTGTTTTATTGCCTATGTGTTCCTTTTCTTGTCCATTATATGCTTTATCACGTGACTTGCTAAAGGACCATATAGTATATGTATGTCATGTTACTTTGTGTAGATAGAATAACTATGCAGGCTAAAGTAAGCATAGATTAAGGGGGACTAATTCACACTGTTCAAATCTTGAATCCCTTTACAATTCACAAGGAAAATGTATAACTTCAATATCATTTTCAATATGATTGAGGAATGGTTTGCCATTGTCAAAAAGGGGGAGAATGTTGACTTGAGAGTTATACATTGCCCATATATTGATAATGACCTAAACCATTCCATTCCTATGTATCTAATATGTTTGTTCAAGATTGATTTCAGGCTTTAGGTACATGAAAAGGATCAAATTACACAGGCCCTAGCTTGTTCAAGTTCAAGTCAAATGCAATGCAAGTGTGCAATTTGGGAAATCACTCCAAATGGTGTTAGATGTTTTTTGTAATCACTTGTATTGATGATATGACTTGCAACTAAGATGAGAAAAAATTAGAGACACTTAATTCCAATGTTTAATCACTCAAATGTAAATTTAGAAAATTTGTCATAGGCTATTCATCTAGACCGATCCTATGATGGATTTTCCGAAGATGACCCATCGTTCGAGTTGCAAACTCATAGAACTCGATCGACCAACTCACTGAGCAAATCTAATTTTAGCTCATCGGTTGAGTTGCACACTCACAGAACTCGATCGACCAACTCACTGAGAAAATCTAATTTTAGCTCATCGGTTAAGTTTCCCAGAACAAACTCAAACGATAGTTTGAAAATTTACTTTGTCTTTTAGTTGATCAGTCAAGTTACCTTTATTGAAACTCGACCAAATGTACTGTACGGAAAATGCACAAAAAGTGATTATAACCGCTGGTGAATTGTTTTGGGTGAAAATTGATTTGTTGCATTGTGGAAAATGGCTATATTTCGACCCTAAGTGATCCCAAACTCAAGGGAACACCCCCAACTATACATAGGACCCCTTAGAGTTCATTCCAAGTTTGCTCATTCATGCTATTCTAAGTCTTTTCTATAGTTGAGTGTGTTGCAACTCCTTGATCCCCTTTCTCTCTCTAGTTTACACTTCATTTCATGATTATGAGTGAGATAGGCTTGATGTAAGAGAGCTCCTTCCTTGTGCTTGTAAAGCTCTCATCTACTCCATATTTTGTACCCCTTTCCTCCATGAAGCAAAGGTGAAGCAATCTACTCTGAGTGAAGGTGGAGCTGTTGTTGTTCCTCTTCGTGGTTGAAGAAGAGGTGATGATCTTCTCTAGGTGAAGGAGAAGGCAAAGGTTGAAAATCCAAGAAGAGTGGAAAAGTCCTTGAAGGAGGAAGACTTGTGCTAGAGTGGGAAAGACCTTAGGAGAAGGCTGAAGACTCTTGCAAAGTGGGTAAGCCCTTAGTAAGGTGGAATAATCTTTGTGTTTGGATGGGTAAGTACTTGGTGGTCTTGTGTTGTAATTCTAATTGGTGAATATATAGAGAAAAGCACTTGCAAAGTCCTAGAGGCTGACCTCTCTAGGTAGTAGATTGACTCTCTCCTAGTTTGGAGAGTGGAACCACTCTATGTGACCTTGTCAAGTGCTTGCTGTCATTTCCTCTCATCCTTGCTATGCTTATTAATTAGGACTTCAAATTGCACTTTAGCTATTGGTTCTATCTTGACATAATTTTGAAGGTCTGATCTATCTTGTGAAAATTTTTGTAGCTCTATTCACCCAACTCTAGAGCCCTATATCCAACAAGTTTGTCATGAACTACAACATGAATGACTTTGACAAGCCATTCATAGAGTTATTAGGCATGTTGAGAATAGCTGAGACACAAATGGAGAAAGACAAGCCCAAGTCTGTGATGATGATAAGAAAGACAAAGGGAAAGGCTAAAGGCAAAGGCAAAGCTAAGAAGAGTTCAAAAGCTAGCCAGAAACCCAAGTCTTCATATCTCAAGTAAAAGGGAGGAGCAAAGAAAAGAGACAATTGTCACCACTATCACCAATATGGACATTGGAAAAGAAATTTCCATCTCTTTTTAGAGGAAATAAAGAAGAAGAACGAAGGGGCAGAGGCCTCTACTTCAGGTATAAATGTTGTAAGATAAATTTGATCACTTCTTTATCTTGGTATGTGATACGGGATAGAGATTTAATAAACGTGATGTGTAGGATCTGAAAAGAAGTAAAGTCTTTATGAAATGACAAAGATGGACTATGCAGAGCAAGCATTGCTACAACCATAGTATACATTTAAAATTTATCTTAACCCAATAGGCATGTAATAGAGTTAGATGAACTGCTAATTCATTATTCCAATAATAGAAACATTTAATTTATGCATTTTGTATGACAAGGATGATTATAAATAAATAGTTGTTAATGCTTCTATTTCAAATATTTGATCTTGTATGGAAATGCCCTAAACATTTAGTGTTCTTCATATAGAAGGATCTATAGATGAATGCTTATTACATAAATACCAAAATATTATAATTGTTAATAAAAGAAAACTTTTCATTGTCATTAATAGCACATATATGAGAAATGCATTTCTAGAATCCATATTGATGTTTATGTGGACTCTTTTGGTTACTGAACCAACAAGAGATATGCAAGTCTTATTTATGAGCAACATGACAAACCACCTCTCACTAGTAGTAGTGGAGAGAGCAAACATTTTATTAGGCGTTGTACATATTGATGTATGAAGATCTTATAAGAATAAATGCTAAAGGTAGTACTTCATAATATTGACTGATAACCTCAGTTGATATGGGGTTTGTATTTGGTGACATACATACATGAATCTTTTGAAGTGTTCAAGGAGATCACAAATGAAGTATAACCTTGATAAAATTATTAAGAAGCTTTGATATAATCAAATGCTAAAATACTTTACATCACTAGTTTGAGGACCTTCTAGATAGGATTGTGATAGTGTATCACGAGTCAGATCTACCTGAATATGATGATGTGTCAGAAAAAGGAATTACATCCTAATGGGTCATTATGTGATTATCATTTAATATAATCTTCTCATCTCCTCAAATATACATGCCTTACACTAAGTACTATCAAAAATGATTTATAAGACATCATATGTGATCTAATATGGGAATGTCCCAATATGTCTTAAGGATGAAACTTCATAAAGAAAGTAGTTTCTTGAAAAGGTTTATCCTCAAACTATAATTGTTGAACACTGTTGTTAGTCCCGATCCAACACCAAAAGTGTTTTGTTGCTAGGATAATTGAGTTTTAAAAGTATCAGTGGGAGTAAAAGTAGACCTCAAAAGGTTCGAGGTCAACATGGAGGTACAAATGAGAACCATTGAGAATCACAAATTATTGTGGAGCCTCGAATCCCCTATGTAAGAAGAACCTCATAGTTCTAGTAGAACACATCTGAGATTGAAAGATTTTGAATCTGATAACTCAGATAGGCTGGTTACAAGATGATGAACCAACTAATCAACTACAAGCTATTGAGAACCATAATCTGAGTAATGGCTTAAAGTCATTAGGGAATCCATGTTAACTAACAAGGTATGACTTTAGTAGTAGAACCTAAAGGGGTCATACCCATAAGGTAAAGTTGGGTTTTCATTTGGAAGATCAACATGGATAACATAAAGGATATACTGGTTATAGATGTTTTCAAATTAGTTCAAGTTGTTGAACATGAGGGAAATCTCTTTTACCAATCTCCACGATTGTTGTTGCAGCTTGTGTTGACTATGAAATATGGCATATGAAGCTTAAAACCACATTCCGTAAAAAGAATATTTGAGATGATGCGTACGTGACACAAAATAAAGATTTTATAACTTCATTAATGAAAATAAACTCTATAAGCTACAAATTTCAAACTAGAGATCGAAACAAGCATCTTAGAGATGGGATCTTTTGACTTGATAGTATACAAGTTTGATTTGAATCAAGATAAAAGATGAAACATGTGATTACAAGATTTAATGGGAGCATATATGCATGTTCCACATATTGATGGGGAATAATATCTCAACACTATCAATATCAAGACCTGGAATGGAAAACACCTTCAACAATGATGGATTAAGTGAAAAATCCAATGTGATAGGGATCAAGATCTATAGAGATAGTTCTTGAAAGTTTCATAACCTAAATATGAGCACATATAAAATAGCTAAATTCTAAAAGGAGTTCTGCATAAAGGATTCAATGAGGGAGAATATGGGATTAGTCTCTCATGAAACCTATGTTCCAGTTCTTTTAAATAATGGAAAGACATGCGTAAGATGCCATATGATGGATCTATCATGTATGCTATATATGAATGTACTCATCCCTTAGTCTTGTATGTACTGGCATGAAAAGATGGTATGAGTTTCCAATGAAGGTCATTGGAATGTCACTAAAGATATCCATTAGTATTTGTGAATCACTAAAAGGATAAGTTGCTAGATTATAGTGATGTATGCACAAATTATCGTTATTTTGATATCTAATTTGGTTATTTTCTTTTTCATTTGTGCTTAATTGAATATCTTCTTAATACATATTTTGCCAAATTAGTAAAATCACTTGTGCATCATTTCTTATATTTTTACATGTATTTTACATGTTTTAATTAATATAATAAATATTTGATTTTATTCATTGATTATTTTATTGCAGATAATTATTATTTATTGGAACAAAGTCGATACCACCGACTTGCAACTTGGTGGTACCGATATGGCATCGGAGTACAAATAATTTTTTTGCTCCAGATCGAAAAGGAAAAGGATTTTTTACTATGAAGAAGTCGGTGGTACCGACTTCCAACTCGGTACCACCGACTCAAACACTGCGGACCAAATTTTAATGTGTTAAAAGTAACAAATATTGTATAAAAAATTACATTTTAGGTTTTCTTTTCACCTAAACATGTACAACGACTATAAAAGTCACCATAAGAACCGCAATTAAAAGATCTATCACGGGGGGATGATACAACAACTGAACGGAGGGAGAAAAGTGGAGGAACCCTACCCGGTGGACCTCGAAGGCATTTTGGCGGCAGAAACAACAACAAATCCTCTCTATCTTCTCCAGATCCACTCTTTAACCCTTTCTCCAACTTATTATATCTTGAAATTTATGATTTACATCTTTTCGACTTATTGTGATACCATGTCGTCTATTTTCAGCTAAAAACCTTAATTCTTTAGGACCCAGGAGTAGCCCAGGGAATCATTGTATCAAATTTTTACATGATTTAATATAGAATTTTCTTTATTCCTAGATATATAATTATAGAATGTAACGACCTATCTATGCTTGATCACCATCGGTAGGATTACAGACTGATAATACTCCAGAAGGAGGATTAAAGGTTATAAAACCATAACTTATATACTTTCCTACGCATTCCTTGGGAAAGGTAATGTACGATTTGTGGAAAGAAACCCAGAGTCTTTGATAATGCACCTAGACTAAGATATAAATTACTACAAATATGGAATTGGCTTAAATCTAGGTAGTGAATTACATCGTGGAAGGGGACAATTCTGACTACAGACTTTCTATCCAGGGTAGGAGTAAAATTTATATTAATTCAGTAGAAATAAGATATAACGAGACCCTGTGGTGAAATCGGTAATCCTAAGGAATCCATCTCATTCGAATCAACCACTTTTAATTTTTCTTTTAATTTCCTTTTATTTTTATTTAAACTCAAATCCAACTCTTATTTTTGGCTTAGTTGATCAATCCTAATTAGTAAGTCTTTAACCTTAAAACTCCCCATGTTCGATAACGTGGGACTCATAATCCCATATTACTTCGACACATACACTTGCATATTACACACACGTTATACACGTGTCAAGTTTTTGGCACCGTTGCCGGGGAGTTGGCATGGTTAACACTATAGAAAGTTAGGATCAGCCACTCTAGGCCATTGTATTTATTTTCCTTTTTTATATATATTTTTTTATTCTTCCCATTTTTCATTACATAAAACTTTACTGTTAGTTTAGACATTGTACATATTCATCTAAATATTTCTTTGTAGTTAGTCTTCTTTCATTTAAAAAAAGTAAAAAAAAAGCACATGGCCCCTGTTTGTTCTAAGTGTGGAAATGCACATGTAGACTATAAGTGTCTGAGTTCACCTTCATCACATCATGAGACAATCTCAAAGGAAATTCATCATGAGCATATTCAGATTATGGTTCAATATGTTTTAAATCGCTGAAGTCCTATTTCTAATGGAGGATGGGGTAGAATAGAGAAAATGGAAGAAGTTGAGATTGAGGATAAGGAATTAGAGAGTGAGGAGAACATACTGGAAGAAGTTTTAGAATCACCTCTACCATGTCCTTCTATTGAGCCCACACCCACACCCTTGACTCCTAGGATTGATCTTGAATATGATTGGGGATCTGATGAGGAAGATGAGGAGAATGATGCAAATAAGGTGGAAGACAATTTTGATACATGCGTTTGGGATATGAGTGAAGGAGAGGAGGATCCAGAAGGTACTTTATTTGATAGTGATTTTTAGAGAGGAGGAAGAGAGTGAGGAAGAGGATATTGAGAGTGAAAATGTGGAGGAATTTCCCATTACCCATCACACAATTCCTTCACCACAAGACCCATCTCTTCATTTCCTTATGGGGTATCCTATATGGGATATATATCCAGAAGACAATTTTGAAAATTTTTGTGAGGATATTAATGAATGTGGGGGAATTGAATTATTAGAAGAGGAGGAGACATACAAACTCACCTTTGATGTAATCCCTCCATTATGTGTAGATAGGAGTGATTCATTGGGGATGGTCATAGAAATTAAGGAGCAATCTTCTTTATACCTTTCACCCCACGACTACCTATTTATGCATGTGCTCCCACATCAAGACTTGGTTGTATTTCATGTTCATGATCATTACAATAATTTAATTTTGAAATGGAATGTCAACAATACATGCTGGTCTTCTGACTTTTATTTGTTTTTTATCATTGTTGCAAGGAACCAAAAGTTTAGAAGGAAGAGGCGGAGAGAGCTTCACCCTCCTCCACGACCACTTGATTATTGTTGATTGACATGTGTCCATCCTAGGACGTTAAACAAGTGATCTTGTGGGAGGCAACCCACCAATTAGGTTTATTTTATTAAACTTTCAATTCTACTTTTACATTCCTATTTGTAGATTGTGATATCTAGTTTTGATGTAAGTAAAAAAGGTGCCTTGATATGTGTATTCAGTGTGCAGGGATGCACTGAGTCAGTACCACCGACTTCACTGTCAGTAGTACCAAATTTTCATCAGTGACATCTCACAAGCTGAGCAAGCATCGACACTTCACCGAGCTCGAGTGCTTATTGGAGGGCATGTCTTAATGTGGATCCCCCCACCCGTCTTTTGCCCTGAATCTCATCTCACATATAGGTACATCTGTTCCATTTATCTTCCTTTGTTTTTGACATTGGGGACAAAGTCATATTCAAGCTTAGGGGGAGGAATGGAATGATGCCTCTATCTTTACCTCTTGCATCTTTTCTTTTTATCATACATCTTCATGTTTTTTGTTTTAGAAATATTAGATTTTTCATTTTGTTTTTCGAGTCCACTTCTGTCGAGTGTACTTGTGGACAAAATATAAAATTTTGGTTAGGATTAGCCATTTCTTGATGATGTGGTATCAATTCTGATAATTGTTGAAAATTGAATGTGCTCTTATGCTTTGCGCTTTAAGCTAAATTTTCTATGTTTAAGAGTACATAGTTGGAGGAATTGTTTGGATTAGTTAGCTTGAAGACATACTGATTGAATGAAAAACCTAACTTAACCCTATGTCTTGTGTTATGACAATGATGTTTGAGTCCAAGCCAACCAAACAGTAACATGATATTTAATGTGAATTCTAGAAATAAACTCTAAGGTTGTCCTATTATACAAATTGATAGAAGAGGGACATATCATGGTTGGGAAAGACATTGTCCCTTAGTCATGTGATCTCATCCACCTTCCATTCATCTTCATTCACCACCATAGGATGATCAAGTTTAATCCAAGTTATTTCATCTTGTATGCATTACATGGCATGATAGGAAGCATATAGTTAGTTCATTTTATTATGCATTAGAAAAAGAAAAAAATCATACAATCTCTTTTGAGCATTTGTAGTTTACATAACAAAATTCCATATAGTTGCATTTGCATTGCATTTTCATAAGGTGTTTCATATTTTCTATCTTGTACAATCTTCTCTCATAAAGAGTGTAAAAAAAGTTGTATCTCCTTACTCTTTCTTAAAAAAAGTTAAAAAAAAGCCCAAGCATGAACTATTTATCTTGCTAAAATAAAAGGGTAGAGAAAAAAGAGTTATTGAAAAAGAAAAAAAGGAGAAAAGGAGGAAAATGATTTTTTAATTTCAATGTCATATTCTCTCTAAGAAATAAATAAGGGAATTGTGGATCTTTTTTGTATACACCTTTCCACTTATACTCATCATTAGGATGAGGCATCCATTGCATGTATCATTCCACCAAAATAAAAATAGCCATTAGAAGTCATACATTCACATTTTATCCATTATATAGGTGCACCATATTTTAACTTCTTGCATAAATAATTTGGATAATTCTTGTGAATCCTATTTTCATATCCACCCATCTTTTCCACCCATTGCTCTATATGGTAGGCCAATGATATGATTATTCCCTCATCCATGTTTATTTGGGGATCTGCTTCCAAGTAGTTTATTTAGGTAGATTAGAGCAGTGTAGATAGGGAGATCACATGGTGCATCAAACATGTGTCCTACTGGCCATGATATTAACTGCTTCATATTGATAGTGTTTTTCCTTAATCTTATTGTGGACATCTATTATGAACATTATTGATCACTTTAGAGTAGTTAATGGTTCAGTGGTTGGAGAAGACTGGTTTGGGACCGACTGGTGGAGGGTGGTTAGGAAAAATAATTCCTAGGTACCTATCTTCTAACTGACTATTTCAAACAAATCTAAGAGTAGTGTTGCTCGAGGACAAGCAATATTCAAGCTTAGGGGTCTGATGAATGCACAAATTATCATTATTTTGATATCTAATTTGGTTATTTTCTTTGTCATTTGTGCTTAATTGAATATATTTTTATACATATTTTACCAAATCAGTAAAATTCACTTGTGCATCATTTCTTATATTTTTACATATATTTTACATGCATTTTACATGTTTTAATTATTTAAATAATTATTTGTTTTTATTCATTGATTATTTTATTGCAAATAATTATTATTTACTAGAGAAAAGTCGATACCACCGACTTGTAACTCGATGGTCCCGACATGGCATTAGAGTATAATTTTTTTTTACTTCAGATCAAAAAGGAAAATGATTTTTTACTATGAAGAAGTCGGTGGTACCGACTTCCAACTCGGTACCACTGACTCAGATGTTGTAGACCAAATTTTAATGTGTTAAATCTAACACATATTGTATTAAAAATTACATTTTAGGTTTCCTCTTGACCTAAACATGTATGATGGCTATAAAAGGCACCATTAGAACCGTAATTAAAAGATCTATCACGGGGGGACGATACGACAGCCGAATGGAGGGAGAAAAGTGGAGGAACCCTACCCGGCAGACAGAGGCATTTTGGCAGTGGAAAAGATGGCAAATCCTCTCCACCTTCTCTAGATCCACTCTTTGACCCTTTCTCCAACTTATTGTATCTCGAAATTCATGTTTTACATCTTTTCGAATAATTGTGATACCATGTCGTATATTTTCAGTTAAAAACCTTAATTCCTTAGGACCTGAGATTAGCCTGGGGAATCATTGTATCGACTTTTTACATGATTTAATATAGATTTTTCTTTATTCCTGGATATATAATTGTGGAATATAACGACCTATCTATGCTTGATCACCATCGGTGGGATTACATACTGATAATTACTTTGGAAGGAGGATTAATGTTTAGAAAACCATAACTTATACACTTTCCCATGCATTCGTTGGAAAAGATAACATATGCTTAGTGGAAAGAAACCGAGAGTCTTCGATAATACACCTAGATTAAGATATAAATTACTACAAATGTGGAATTGGCTTAGATCTAGGTAGTGAATTGCACCGTGGAAGCAGACAATTCTGACTACAGGCTTTCTATCCAGGGTAGGAGTAAAATTTATATTAATTTGGTAGAAATAAGATATAGCGAGACCCCGTGGTGAAATCAGTAATCCTAAGGAATGCATCTCATTCGAATCAACCACTTTTAATTTTTCTTTAATTTCCTTTTATTTTTGTTTAAACTCAAATCCAACTCTTGTTTTCGGCTTAGCTGATCAATCCTAATTAGTAATAGTCTTTAACCTCACATCTCCTCATGTTCGATAACTCGAGACTCATAATCCCATATTACTTTGACACGTACACTTGCGTATTACACACATATTATATGTGTGTCATATAGAAACAAGGAAGAGTTGAGTATAAGGGTTACACTAATGCAAGCTTCCCAAATGATAGAAAGTGATTGCAACATAAAATGTGTTTAAGTTGTGATAAAAGGTTGTAACTTGGAAGGTTCTGAACTATAGACCATTAATTTAATTCTACAATAGAATCTAAGTATCATGGTGTTATGAACACCAGATCAGATACTATATGGACCTAGAAGTTCATATGGATGAACTTGAAGATGATCCAACCACTGATGACATAGTAGAGATACTATGACAGTAATGGAGCTACCTGTTAGGCAAGGAATATCAAATACTACATTGTGATAGTTCTATTTCATACAAAAAATTGTAAAACAAAGAGATGAGGAACATGTAATATACTGAATTTAGCAAAATGTTGCTAACCCACTGGATTAGCACTTGTGCAATAGAAACATGATGAACATGTTGAAATCACTAAGAATATGATTCGTAGGTGATTGGCTCTAAGTGAAAATGGGAGTGTGTTGGTTTGGTATGACTAGAGAGCCAATCATATGATGATTGTAATGCATATTAAATAAAGGATTTGATTAATAATAATAAAGGAAAGCTTCCAATTCATATTTTTTCACTCAGTTATGAGATAATGAAACATAATGAATGTCTATAGAATGATAATTACTCAATGATGTATGTCTTCAAGTATGTAACTTGAACAATGAGATCACACATATGTTAAGAGCATGCATATTCTAATTATGTCCCTAGTCGGTTGTTACTATGGAAGGTAAATAGACAACACTAACACTTAAGACTAGAGTGTGTGTTGGTTAATGACAGAATTTCATCACTCATGATATGGTATATCAAGCCAAGCACATATATACTTGTTCAAGAATAGTGTATCTGATAGACCCACCTTGAGAATGACACCAATTGTCTATTATCTCAGGTCTATTTGTATGTCATATCATATGGTGATGATGATGGAGATAGAGAATAGTGTATCAGACATACCCACCTTGAGAATAGTGTATCAGATAGACCCACCTTGAGATTGACACATGGGAACCTGAAATGGTGGTCATAGTCATCTATCATTGTGAAGGTGGTGATTGTGATTCTTAGACCTAAATTCACTACACTCATCACATGTCATTCGATATACTTTGACATCATCCAACATAATCTTGAATAAGAATTACCATAAAGGTGATGATTGAGTAGATGTGACACATCGGGGCTGACTGTGAGTGATGTAGATGGGATTTGTCCCTCCCACTATAGTTTGATATGCACGCCACTTGATAAGAGAGATTGAGAAATGCATGTTCATGCACATGTGAATCAATATATGATATTGAGGTCAGATATATCTCATACAGTCTTCTCTAGGTTCAAGGAGCATGGATTGAACATTGAGAGGATAATGTTTCCATGCCTCAAGTTCATTTCATATATCGGAGACAAAGGAATTATACAATCACCGTAACACCTTACAAAGATTGTAGGTTGAAATTATTCTCCAACTTTCCATTCACTTGGGTAGCATTGATGTGGGACTAGGCACATCTCTTTGCTTGTGATGTCATAAACTAGTTATAGACATTCACTGCCAATGTAATATGGGACCTATAGGGTCACACACATAGGAATTCACCTAGAAGAGGAGTTTAATCATGAATGATGTTTAAGTTGATTACTAAAGATGTTTTAGGTATTTAATTAAACAACCAATTAACTGACTTGACTCAAAATCATCAAGTTTAAGTGTTGAATAGATTGATTGGAGTGTCAGGTTGATTGGAAATTGAATTGGCTGAATTATACATGAATCAGTAAACCAACCAATCGGATCACTAGGTGAACTGATCATCTCAGGTTGGTGAGATGACCAATTTCACCTAGTGAACTGATTGGCTCAGTCAGGCCAACTAAATCTTCTAGTGATTTTCTTGAATCATGAGAATAGTTGGTTGTTTCACTTGTTCAAATTGATGGTACAAGGAATTAATGTTGGACATCAATTGGATTGGGAAACATGGTGAAACGACCAGTTTGAAGTGTGGACCGATCGGCTCACATGTGAACCAACTGGATCGATTGCGAACCGATCGATTTGGCACTCACAATTTGCAAAAACTCATGATCTTTCGGTCCCTTCCATTCCCACACAAACTGGGAACCCAGACCCTAACTTCTCCTATAAATATAGGGGTAATGGGGGATTCCCAGAGACTCATTTACTTGTAAAAGTTATCATTCTCTTGGGTTGTGGTAACCAATAGAGAGCCCAAGAAGGTCCTAGCCGCTAAAGGGAGGGATAACAAGGGAGAAACAATTTTGGGAGAGCAAGTTGGTGACTAGTACACCAATGGGAGGGACAAATCCTTCTTGTCTATTCTAGAAGAACTACAAGAGTTCTAGGTGGTCCGTGTGGACTTATCTAGAGGTGAGGTGGCCTTTTCCCATCACTCAACATCAGCCTACAGTCCGTGCGGGGTCTACTGCAGACATTGTTTGAGTAACTTGTTTGTGGTGAAGATCACGAGCTACACAAACACCATCCAAGAACCAACTAGAAGATAGTTTCACGATTACTGTAGTGAGTTATAGTCACTGGACTTGCTCCAGGATGAGTTATGAACTTATTAAAACCATCATTCCCATTACATAGTTGTTGACGTGATCTTGCTATTTAGTGGAATATGGATAGATAATTTTTTTCCGCTGCCTACTCTGTGTCCATATTTCCCAACAATGACTGAATATAAAACATGCATTCACTATATGTTCATTAATAAAAACAAAAATTTCAAAGATAACTTCTTTATGTCCATTAGTGTAAAGAATTAACAAAGAATATCAATCACAACATTTAGACTTTATCTCCTTATATTGTATACATTACACATCACCAATCTATTTTCTTGATACATGTCTGGGTGTTGCATGCCCTTAAGAGTTGTATAACTATTATATTTATATATTATTTTAGTTAATTGGGCACCCACGGGTGACCGTGGATCACTCATGAAACCCACTAATTAAACGAGTGGTTATAGGATTTGGATCATTTCTAGTGGGTGTCAAATTTCATCACCCTAACCCAACATAAATGGGCCGATACGTGGGTGCCTGTGGATTTGACCTAGTTTCACAGGTCTAGAAGTAGGCATTGATGGTGTCGATGGTGTTGATATCCTCTTCAGTTCTACACTCTTGGATCTCTAGTTTGTCATAAAAGAGGGATGGTTGATGGATGGATGGATGGAGGCCAATGCAAATCTGAAACCCAAATCACTTTCATGGTTAGAAGATAGATCTTGATGGAGCATAGATGAAAGAGCGATGATGGAAGAGAGTGGGAACATTCAAAGCACCATAGGGACCGGTGGCTGATGGAGATTGGCTCCCTTGGTTGGGCATAGAGCAACAACCTGGCAGTGTGGATGGAGAAGGAGTGATCCCCCTCAATCAATGAGGGGGTTGGGTATTTATAGGTTCACACCAAAGTAGGAGGCCCCTCGATTGATAGAATATGGGGGATCGTTGGGCCTTCGAGTGTTGTGGGATCCATCATGTTTATGTAAAAAATATGTCAGGCAATGAGTAGGATCTTCATTAGGCCTAGACCTCGTCGGTCAATGGGGGGACAAAGAGGTCATCGCTCGATAACATTGTGGTCCCATTTTTTTGGTGATTGTTGAGATTCTTTGTCGGGCACATAGTCTTCATCGAGGGTAACTTGATGGGCTTTAGTGGGCATTGACATCTCATCGTTCGTCGGGTCATCAAGGGTGATTCCCATTGTTCGACGGTGCCCTACTTTGAATCAAACACACATAATGTGGCATATGTTAATGCAAACAATATGAAGCTTGATTCTACCATGGGAAGTGATGGATTAGATAAAAATCATAAATATTCATAAAAAACTAAGTAAAACTATATAGTTGCAAATCTATAGGTAAACTAAGAAAGTAAGTGCAAAAAAGAACTAAAGAGCCGAATGAAACTAAGATGGATATACACTCATCAAAATAACTCAAACTTAAATTCTGCTCATCCTCGAGTAAAATAAAATATGAAATAGTGGCCAATCAAATACTAAAAACCTTTGTGATTACCTCTTCCTCACATCATAATGGTTTCTTTGCTGCCAAACATGGCTTAGCATCTCAACTTTCTAAGATCACTGAACACATCTTACAATATCTTTGTTCCCAATTTGTTTCCCAAAAACACTTCCTCCCCACCATTTCCAACATCAGGCATCTTTAACAACTTTGTGAGAGTTCAAAGGGACTCACAGAACAACAAGTGTACATTTTAACCGAACACTAGAGTTTTTTAAGAGAGTGGTAAAACTAAGGCATTGATTGTGCGTATAGGTGGAAATGGGAGTGAAGGGAGGTGTGGAAGGAAGTAGAAAATCTCTCCTCTATTCAACTCAAGATTTTTATTTTATGGATGCAGTTACATTGATTGTATTTTTGGTATGTAGATCTCTCCTCTATTCAACTCGAGACTGCATTTTTTTTATTTTGGTGGTACACCCCTAATATCCAATGAGGGGTATGGAAGAAATGGAAATATAGATTGGGGGTGCCGACCTAAATAGGGTTTGGCACTATTTTTGGTGGCTTTTGCTTCTTTTTGATGGATGGGGGGTACAAAGATTGTAGAAGGAGTGATGAAGAGAGTTAGATGATGATGCAACTTGATTTATAGTTTAGCTCATTGAGTTGTTCTCCATGTCATACTATATTCAAATAATGACTTGATGGGGATCAAGTATTTATTCCATGCAATTCTTCCACTGGTTATTAGGAAGTACAATGTATTTGATCCCTCTCATATCATGTTGTACTTTCCATCTTTTCCAATGGACATAATGTTAGGATTCATAAGCCTCACAAAGTGATTTCTAGCCATTGGATAGTTTTAGAAGTTGTGCCTCTTGTGGCCTTGTTTGAATGAGGGGGGTATAATGATACAAAATTACATGGAAGAAGAAACTAGTAGGCTAGATAATGTCTTTTATTGTTTGAAAAGCATCAAATTTCATTGAATATCTATGCAATTACTAATTGAAACTTAAAATTTCGAAAATTTGTTAAAAAATTGCAATGATGGAATCTTAACTCTGATATAGATAGGTGTGGATGGAAAGTAGAATAGATACCACCCACCCTCCACCCCAAATATAGAAATTTTTTGGTCCCCAGAAAACACTAATTCTAAGATGGAGGGGGTAATGTGCTGGTTTGGACCACCAAATGTGATTGTGTTCCTATTAGAAACATTTCCTCTATATAAAATCTTAAAATAAAAATTGTTAGAACTTAAGATTGCATCTTACAATGCATTATCTAATGGATGTAAAATTGTATAGTCTAAAATTTGAAAGCAAAAAACTAAAATAAAGACCAGACTGCCTCCTGAAAAGCACTAATGTTTTACATCATTAGCTCGATGCATTGAATTCATCACCATGGAGGGATCAGAGCCTGAGATGGAATAGTATTTTCTCCCAATGTCTTCCTTGTCATCCATTCCTTCATCCTTGATTTGATTCAAACTTCTTGTATTCTTCCCCGTATGAGGTGGCCAATGTTAAAACATGTTAAAACATAAGAGTAAGTAGTTCGATTTGTGATAGATTGGCCTCTTCTGCTCAATGCAAGGTGATGGGTAGTTGTAGGATTTTAGAGAGGCTTTGTTAGTTGGTTAACATTGTAGAGGTGTGGAAGTAAAGCTCATTTGTTGGTGCATAATCATTTTTTCACAACCTTGCTGGTAACTGGTGTCCATTGAGTATGGATCTAAGAGCTAGTCTTGGTAGACTTTGTACTCCATGTTACGATATGATTCTTCCTGAATACTTCATGCCATTGTGTAAGGAGTGGAATCCGAAGGGAAACCACACAACTTTCTTTGAAGAAATAATATAAAACCATCCATGCCAAATTTAAGAATAAATTTTTAGAAAGGATAGAGGACTAAAATTCAATTATGTAATGTATCATTCACCATATAGTGTAGGAATGGGAGATGAAAATCTAACTATTACAATATATATGTCTACATTGTTCTTCACCATGCAAGGTGTACATAAAACATAACTATAAGAAATCAACTACAGAAGGTAAATCAACTACTTCAGTCTACCTCCCAAGAGAGATCAGTTAAACTCGATATGTCTTGGTCAGCTGTGGTCCACACCTCCTTTCTATCTATGTAGGATTTGGAAGCATGCCCCATAAGAGAAGGCTAAGTGAATGTTGTCAGCATAAAATGCCAGTATGTCCATATAAATAGAGATTGAGCAACTTTATGGGGAAAAGGACAACAAATCTAACAAGGCTTCCCAGACAAAGAAGGAAAAGGACCAACAAAATGGATATAAAAAGAAACATTCTTTGGGCACAAATAGATGTACTTGCCATAGATTAAAAACAATATATACCTCAAGGGCATGCATAAAGTAATTTGGGCACATGACCCATCAACATTAATGAATAATAATCAGCATGCGGGTGAGATAAGCATAGTACTAGTGACTATAATAAAACAATGGAGGCTTGATCACACAATGTGAAACCTGATAGAGCATGACACAGGACCGAACTCCCAAATATATAAAAGTGGGTACAAAACCCAGATATGGGGCACATGACTGTTATCCCAAAACATAAAAGGCACATAACCCAAAAATAGAAGAATGTTACAAAACCAAAGTACTACTGAATCAACAAGCATGAAAAGTAGAGGTAAGCAAAGTTTAGTCATGGTATTGAATAAATAAAATTTTCCAACTGAAAGTGGATCATCAAATCATAAAAATCCATCATGAACAAATTAGGGTTTTAGTGTGCAAATAACACAATGTAGATCAAAATTTCCAATTAGGGTTCAACTAAAGATAGAATGAACAAGATTACAAATCATAGATTCCAAAGTGTAATATCAGTAGAGAGGTGTAAATATATAACTGATTTGAATATCAAAGTCTCAAAAGAATTTAAATAGATATTAAATGAGAGATTTCAGATATATCCTTAAAATTAGGTTCAAAGAGAGAGAAAGCAGTACAATTGCTCAATATAGACTCAGAGGGATGCAACATGTCTAAATTATGTTTGTAATAGATTAGGGGTCCAAACCCTAGATCAAATAAGAGTTTTTTTCACCTATTAACATATTATATGTAAATAATTAATTAATGATTGTATTACAACACTAGAAATATCTGACTTCTTATTACATTAGATTTAGCTTATGAAACTAATAACATTGGATAGGGTTTTTCTTTTCTTATTACAAAACATATTTTTAAACATTTTATGGATAAGTAGATAATTAGTTCTGATTTATATAAGATTTTATTCTTAACTAAATTTTTTGGAAAATAAACAAAAGCCAAAAAATGATGATGCCCTCGCATCAAAACTTGAACTAGGGGAGTGTGATAATGAGAATCAGTAAATGCCACTATCAAAGTAAAGCATGACAAAGAGATCAAAATAAAAATCAAAAGGTATTAAAAATCCATAGGTGGGGTGACAAAATCAAACTAGTCAAGGGCAAAACTAGTAAACCCACTGCGAGTCGTCATTTTCCCAATGAGTGATGAACAACACCTGTAGATTGCTAGCAAGAATGGAATTACACATATTACCAAAACAGAGTATTCACAATGGTTATAAACAACTTTGGTGGGATCAATTCAGACTCAAAGAACCTAAGTCATGGCCTCAAGCCAAACTAGACTCCCCTCAAGCATTTTTACCATGGACTACAAGCAGTCTCTTGCGAAACAACAAAGACAAATGAAGGAGCACCTATGACAACATGGAGAATTCCACCTGAGAAAAAACATGAAGCTCAGACTGATGCAGAATTACGTGATAAAACCCTGACGCCTTCCCCTCGTGTCTCCATGGAAGTCGTAGAAGTACACAACAAGAACCAACGAATTCGATAGGATCCCGTAGCAATCACGAATTAGATATGATATGCGAAGAACACACAAAGTCAAAGATGACAAAGAAAAAGTGAAAGCAACGCATATATGAATTGACATTCAAAGGTAGCAAGGGAAAAATTGGGTAAAGAATACCTTAACCGATGACACTAGAAACTCTGGGAGATTTACAAAAGTCTGACCAAATCCCCATGGATGCAGTGTAATCCCGTAGAGGTTACTTCTACATCTAAAAGTTCTAAACATCTCAACCACAGTCCAACACTATGGGATGAGGGCAAGATGTGGGTAGACTCTAGGATCCACCTTGATTCAAACTAAATAGCAACCTTCCACATACTAGGATGCCAAAATCCATAAGGAAACTTCAATGGACCACAAAGAGGAAGTTTTATCATATAATAATTGAACTCTTGGTTGAGCCTCTCAGGCAATGCATTTTAAGTAACCATGATCTTATGGACAATATGCAAATAGAGATATGGATTGTGAATATGAAAATAAGCAATTTACACCAACACAATAGAATGATTGACAAACATTTGGTTTGCATAGAATTTTCCATCAAGAACCCATCCAATCAATACTTTTCTTGTATTGAGCAAAATCCAAGGATCGAGACTACAAAAATGGAAACGTTGATATTTGGTACCATTTAAATTTGCCACCACCTTTGTTTGCACAACATGTAATAGAGGGCGATGATGACCCAAGAACTTCCATAAAGGAAGGTGTTCAATCAAAGAAGAGAGCATGATGTACAAAGAAGGTAGATTCCTTAAAAAAGCTTTTTGAGCACTATGCCGAGATACATTTCCCTCACAAGATTATTATAGCTGAAATTAAGAGGAGACCCTCACTATCTGGAGGAAATTTTGGCTTATCTTCACCAAACCCCTTCCTAAGTCAAACCCCCTTCCTGAAGGGATGAAGTATGAATTCTTAGACTATAAAAAGCAAATTCCATCATTACATATTCTAGTTTTCCATTTGATCAGAAAGAGGAGATTCACATCAAGTTCAAGTGAAAAAGAAAGACTCTCAGTTATCATTTTGATGATATCAAGGGGCTCAGTCCCATAATTTGCATACAGCATATTAATCTTTTGAAGAAAAAACAAGAACTTGTGTTGACATCAGAGGAAATTGAATAATGAAATGCATGAAGTTGTACACAATGAAGTAATTAAGATCTATTATGTAGGTATTATCTATGTCATATGTGGAAACACCTGGGTCATCCCAGTTCATGTTGTAACTAGGAAGGGTGAAATAGTAGGTTGTAAAAGGAGTGATGGTCAATATTTGACCACTTGAACTTTTATTGTCTTGTGAATGTGCATTAGCTATTGGATGTTGAATGCCTCCACAAAGAAATATCATTTTCCCCTATTGTTCATTGACCAACTTCTTTAACACTTAGCACCACTCCCATTTTTTTTATTAGATAGATTTTCTAGTTTTTATCAAGTTCCCATCACCAGGGGACATGAAGATTACTTCTATGTGTCTGTATGGAATGTATGATGTTTTCTAAATGTCATTTGGGACGTGTAACAATTCTACCACCTTCCAAAGATACAAGTCTACAATCTTTGTTGATTTTATAGAAGAAACTATGAAGTATTCATGTATGACTTTTGGTTTATGGGTATTGTTTTCAGTATTTTCTAAAAAACCTATCTCAAGTTATACAAAATATGTGACGAGAAACAACTAGTTTTAAATTGGGAAAAGTGCCACTTAATAATACACAAAGGTATCATACTATGGCAAAAAGTTTTTGAAGCTGGAACATAGGTGGATAAAAGCAACATTGAATAAATTACTAAGGTTCCACCTCCTTCATCTATCACTTCTATGCAAAGTTTCCTGGGTCATGCTAGCTAATCATAAGGTTTATTAGAAATTTCTAAAAAAATTCTAAGTCACTGTCAAGACTTCTAGTGAAAGACACTCCTTTGTGTTGGATGAAGACTATTTGAAAGCCTTTCATACTTTAAAATATGCTCTTATGTCTACACCCGTTATGAAATCTACTAATTGAGAACTTCCCTTTGAGCTTATGTGTGATGCAATGATTTTGTTGAGGAAGCAGTCTTTAGAGAAAAGATAGATAAACAACATCATGCAACTTACTATGCTAGTAAACATTCGATTAAGCACGAGTGAACTATATAGAAATAAAAAAAATGCTTGCATTTATCTATGTTTTTGACAAATACAAGCCATAATTACTAGGAGGAAAGGTCATCATAAACACTAATCATGGTTCTATCAAATATTTGATGCAGAAAAGGACACTAAGCCCTGTATCTTGCATTTGGATCTGTTGTTACAAGAATTCAACTAGAAATCATAGATAAAAGGGGTCAAAATGTTGTAGCAAACCACCTTTTAAGAATCCTAGTTGAGGGAGATGACGATGTACTCATACATGATTAATATGGGGATGAGTCACTGATGGTTGTAAGAATGATTGACCTTGTAAAATCATGGTATGCAGATTTTGGCAACTACTTAGCATCCAAAAAACTACCATAAAATATGACATACAACAAAAATAAGAAGTTCTTCGATGACCTCAAGAAGTACTAGTAGGATGATCCCCTCCTCTTTATGAAATTTGTGGACAATTTATATAGAAGATCTGTCACAAAAGATGAGTCTTGGTGTATTATTGAAAATTACAATTTATCTTTTTGTGGAGGACACTTGGGAGTCGAGAAAATAATGATTAAGGTTCTATATTCCAGTTTCTAGTGGCCATATATTTTTAAAAACTTACAAGCATATGTGAAGGAATGTGATGCATGCTAGAGACCATGAAATATAAGCAATAGACATGATATGCATCTTGCTGAATGGATTGGGGTATAAATTTTTGATGTTTGGAGAACAGATTGCATGGATCCATTTACCTCATCCTTTAGAAATCAATACATTCTTCTTGTTGCTGACTATGTCTCAAAATGGGTTTAAGCTATGGTTTGACCCACTTGCAATTCAAAGACCATCATGAACCTCCTAAACAAGATTATTTTTCCTAGATTTGGAGTTCTGAGAACCATGATTAGTGATGGAGGTTCTCACTTTATCAAAAAACAATTTGGAGACTTATTGAAAAGATATGGTGTATGACACAAGATTTCCATCACGTAGCATCTACCATCCTCAAAGAGTTGGTCATGTGGATGTTTCAAATCATCAAATCAAATAGATTATAGAGAAAATTGTTGGGAAATCTAGGAAGGATTGGTCTTCAAATCTTGATGATCTTTTATGTGTTGTTATGTATGCCCTAAGAGATAGTTATATGGTGATTGTATTGGCAAATGATTTGATCTATAGTAAAGGGAATTTTGTTTTTTATGTTTGTTTAAATATGATATGATGATTATATGTCTAGAAAATTATATTACTCAATGACATATGGTTTAGGTTGAAGACCTGTATATGTATGATTACAATTTATATATTATTGCCATGTCCCTAGTCAGATATTATTATGGAATCTATATAGACAACAATGATACCGAAGACTAGAATGTGTGTTGACTGATGGATAAATTCACTAGTCATAATGTTGGATATCAAGTCAAAGACATTGACACTTATTAGAGAACAAGTGTACTGGAAAAACTCACCCTGAGAATGATGCATGGAAACCTTTGAATGGTAGTTAGATCATGTCTCAATGTGATAGTGTTGATTTTGGTTCTTAGACGTGAAGTCACTATAATAATTACATGGTGTTCAATGGACTTAACTACCACTTAATGTGACCTTGAATAAGGGTTTGATGCAAATGGTGCTTGGGTACATTTTAAGACATGAGGATTGCTGTGAGTGATGTACATGGAATTTGTCCCTCCTGTCGGAGTGATATCTTGGCCACTTGATAAGTGAGACTGTGAAGTGCATCACCATGTTGATTTGAGTCAGTATGTGATATTGAGCTCACATGCATCTCAATAATTTACTATAGTTCAAGAAACATACACTCAATGTTAAAAGGACGCCAATTCCATACAATCAAATTCAATCTGGATATTTGTAGCAAAGGGACTATGTGATCATTGTAACAATGGCCACAAGTATAAGTTGAGGTTGTCCTCCAACTTATCTAATTACTTGGATTGAAAAGATGTGTTTCTACTATGTTTCTCATGTCCCGTAAAGTCATAATATGACATATAACATAGTCTATAGGATAACACACATAGAATGTAATGGATAAAGGAGTTTGATCATGGAAAAAAATAAATTCTATTACTTAAAAGTTTAGGTAATCAAACTAAATATTACTGGTAATGTCAGTCAATCGATTGGAGAGTCCATTCGACCGACTAGACAAAATCTTTAGGATCTGATAGTAACTACCAGCTGATTCACTAATGAGTTTAGTTGATCGATTGGATAACGTCACCCAATGGTTGATTGGATCTTCTAGTCGACTAACCAGACTAACCAAAAAGATTGGGTCGACTAACATGGTCGGGTCATCCGGTTGAAGGAGGTAGAACAATTCATGGTGTTGGAAATGCCAACAATTTATTGAAATTTGAATTGTTGATCATCAAATTAATCCTTACATTTCAATAACCCCATGCTGCCAAAGTTATTATGCCACATCTAGCAGTCCAGTAGACCATGTGATCGTGTGCAACAATTATCTAGCCAAGATATTTTGACCTTTCATCTCACGGGTTTCAGAAAGCGTTGCTTTACCACTCCTATATAAAGGGGTGTTGGACAAGGCTTTCTGCACAACTCTTCTCATGTTCTTACAATGTGTTAACCTAGCCATCTTACCTATGAAAGGGGGAGATAGAAAGGGAGAGCAAGTTTATGATAGCTCATCAAAAAATAAAAGGATTGATCCTTAGTGATGACTCAAGAAGCACGACGTAGAGTTCCCAATGGTCCGTGTAGACTGTATAGAGATGTGGAAGCTTTGCTGCTACACTAGGAGGATGTTGTCAACCATCATCCTTGTGTTTCTCAAGAAGGATGTACATATGTGTATAAGGATAGTCGATGGACTTGCTCCATGAATATATATATCTTGACCCTATTTTCTATACATCTAACTGACGTGATCTGCTAGTTAGGGAATATGAAATAATTATGCTTCCTCTATGTTTTATATATCCATATTTCCCGATAGTGATATCAAAGTCATAAAAATTTATGGTGTATTAGGATTTAATTGATATGAATGAATTTTATTTTAACATTTATTTTGTTTCATATTATGTGAACTATTTAATATTTAATGTGTATATATAATGATATACCACATATGCTAGGGAATGTCTCATAGATCCTTTATATATGATATGATATGATATATATGAAAATCATACATGTCACCTAAAAAATGTTTTGTGGGGGATGTATGTGTGTATGAATGGTGAATGGTTTATTTCCTATTTTAAGTATTCATCTTACATGTTGAGCCTCCTCATTTTATCTCCAAATGTAATCGATGCTTAATCACCCCTTGAATGTAACTCGATACATTCACTTTACATTATGTAATAAGTATATAGGAATAACATTAGTTTAGAGATATAGGCTAAAGGAGGAAATTTGAAGGTTCTATTCAGACCAGTCGATTGATCAGGGAGATTAGTCGACTGACTAGAGGATTCAGTCAACCAAATGAAAGGTTCAGTCAAATGACTGAGTAGGATCTAGCTCATTGGAAAGACTAAGTGACTGACTAAACATGATCCAATTCACAGGAAAGACTAGTAGACTGACTGGAAGGAGCAACTAGCCAAGTGAAGGTCCAACCAATCAACTAAAGGATTCCATTTTACCAATAAGAGCTTCTTCCAGTAGCAAGGAGTTCATTTGCAGGTTCATACATGTGATAACAATCCTTTATGGTCCAAAGTACTGCATTAGTATGGACATAAACCATTACTCGTATATTTGTGATTGCATGTTTCAATTGTGGATATAGTATGTATACGATACATATTACTAGTATGCGGCAATTGCATAGATATACATATATATATACATATACACACAAATATATATATATATATATATATATATATATATATATATATATATATATGCCCTTAGTACGTGGGTTGGGGTTTCAACACAGTGGCGCCTGGTTGTGTTGAATAAGAAGCAACTGTTTGACACCTAGGATGGGTATATATATATATATATATATATATATATATATATATATATATATATATATATATATATATATATATATATATATACACACACACACACACACACACACACACACACACACACACATATATATATATATATATATATATATATATATATATATATGCCCTTGGTACGTGGGTCGGGGTTTCAACATAGTGGCGCTCGGTTGTGTTGAAGGAGAATCAACTATTTTGACACCTTGGATGGGTGTGGGTAAAGAAGCTAGTCCCACTACATCATTTCCTGGATGTAGTGAAAAATATGCAAGGGAAATATTTTCAAAGGAGATAAATAAAAAAAAACAAGTTCAACAAAAATGGATTAGAGTGGGATCATGGAATATTGGTTCTTTGACAAGAAATAGCCAACCCAACATGGTTGGGATTGAGACTTACATGATGATGAAGATATATAAAATCCCTCAATCAAATATCAAGCCTAAGATGTTTTCCAAAAGTAGCACACATGAAAATTGCAACTGACTATGGGTGAGAATCGATATGTAGGTATGTCAAAGTAGGGTGCACATTCTATTGTGTTGGTTTTTGGGTTAGGCTTAACTAGGTGACCTTAGTAGGATTAAGTTCCTAGAAGCATAATAATGGAATGTGACAAAATTTTGTGCATACCATCTATCAAGAGTTTTTAGTAGATGCAATTAGCAAGTGTTTCCTACCTAAATAACTGAGTTATGGGTGATCAGTGAAAGATTAGTCATGATTTGATAAAATATGAATCTTGACCAACTAGAAGATTGTAAGCTGCAATCTTTCCAAATTAATAGTAAGGATTATTAATTTTAAGTAAAATAGTTGGATCCATAATTAAATTAAAGGCCTAAATAAATATCATTATAATTTTTCAAATAAAATAAAATCCAAAGTGTTTGACTTATGTAAAATTTCTTTTGTAGAAACAAATGGAAATTAACAACAACTTTTTAGTGTAATTGGTCCTTACGTAGGACAAATTGAACAGGAACAACCATGCCTTTGAGATTTTTTTCTCACACATTGAGTGTAGGCTCTATGTCCTGGATACACCAGTACTAAAGGATCCCGCTTCAAATGTGCATAGGGCTGAAAGGGATGCTCATCGTAAACATTTTGATGAGGCCATAGACATCAAATACCTCATTCTATGCTCCATGAACTATGATCTTAAGAAGTAACATGAGAACATGGGTGTTCTTGAGATGGTATCACATCTTAGGAACATATATCAAGAACAAGAAAGTCAAGATATGTATGATGTCTTGAAGGTGTTGTTGAAGTGCAAGTGGTAGAGGGATCTCTAGTAGGTCCCTATGTGATCAAATTAATCTAATGTGTGGAAATCATAGAATGATTGGGATTTCCTTTAGGCCAATAATTGGCCACATGTGTTTCTTCCTGAATCTTATACACAATTTTTCATGAATTATAACATGGAAAATTTTGCTAAACCACTATCGGAATTGCTTGATATATTGTGAACTGTCGAAGCACAAATGAAGAAGGACAAACCCAATCCATGTTGATGGTCATCAAGGGAAAGGAGAAGTCCAAGGGCAAAGGAAAATTCAGAAAGGTTTTAAGGCTATCCAAAAACTCGAGTCTTCAATACTTAATATGAAGGGATGGGTAATAGGGAAGCAATTGTCACCATTCTCACCAGGTTGGACACTGGAAAGGAAATTACCCCATTAACTTAGAGGAACTCGGGAAGAAGAAGTAGGGGATAGAGATCTTCACTTTAGGTATTTTATTAAGATAAATGTGTCTACTGATTCATCATGGGTATTAGATATTGGATGCGGATCTCACATATGCTCAAATATGCACAATATGAAAAGAATTAAAGCATTAAGGAATGGAGAGGTGGAACTACGCATTGCGAATGGAAGAAGAGTTGCTACCACTGCATTGGGAACCTATCCTTTATCTCTACACAATGGGATTATAAATAGAGTTAGATTATTGCTATTATGTACCTGCTATTGATAGGAGCATCATTGCTAATTCTTGTTTGGATAAGAGTGGATTCGAATTTCACATAAATAATGGTTGATGTTGTTCTATTTATAAAGATGATAGATTTCATGGCAATGCTCCTATGTCTTATGGTCTTTACATGTTAGATCTTGAAAAAAGTGCATATAACATAAATAATAAAAGGCTAAAACTTGATGGCTCAAACAAAACATACATTTGGCATCGTTGTCTAGGACACATAAACAACTACTACATTTCTAGACTCCATTAAGATGGTTATCTAGATTCATTTGACTTTGAATCAAAAGAGACATGCGGTCTTATTTATTGGGCAACATGACAAAAGCACCATTTGTTGGTAACAGTGAGATAGTGTGACCTATTAGGACTTATGCATACTGATGTATATGGAAGTTTTAATACAAATGATAGAGTTGGTTACTAATGCTTGATTCCATTTATTGATTACCTCCGTAGGAATGACTACATGTATTTAATGGCACACAAGTCAGAATCCATTTGAAAGTTTAAGGATTTTATTAATGAAGTATAAAACCAACATGGTAAAAGTATCAAAGAACTTTCATTTGATCGAGGTAAAAAATACTTAAGCCAAGAGTTTGAGGGCCCTTATTTGAGTACCATGGTATTGTATCACAGTGGACTCCACCAGGATTGCCATAACATAATTGTATATCAGAAAGAAGGAATCGTACCATGTTGGACATGGTATGCTCAATGATGACTTTTGTTGATCTTCCAACTTCCTTCTAGGTATATTCTTTAGAAACCACATCCCTTATACTTTATTGTGTACCTTCTAGATAGGTGCAAAAGATACCATATGAGATATGGACTACAAAATGTCTCAATGTGTCTTTCATGCATATTTGGGGATGTGAAGTTTATGTTTGGAAATAGTTTCTTTAAAAGCTTGGACTCAAGTTAGATAAATGCCATTTTTTTGGATATCCTAAGCAAACAAAAAAAAATACTTATATATTCATCTGAAAACAAAGTGTTTGTTGCCAATATTGCTATATTCCTTGAAAATGAATTCATTTTCAAAGGAGAGTAGAAATCAAAGAAGTTCGATACCGACAAGAAAACATTGAACCTACAAGGGTATAAAAGGAACATGAAGACTCACAAGAAATTATGGAATCTCAAGTCCCTCTTATAGCACATGTACCTCAAAGATCTTGTAACATACCGAAATCTTATGATATGGCTTAATTTCCCTTTTCCTTAGGTCCACCCTTAACTATATGAGAATGAAATCTATTCGCCTTAAACTAGATTAAACAAGAGTAATTAGAACAAATATATATATATATATATATATATATGTATATATATATATATAGCATTTGAACACACAACTTTTTATTTAATATTAAGTCATCAATTGGGTGTTATTTGTATAAATTATCCATGGTTATTTTTAACCTTAAATAAGCACTTTAAAATAATCCTAATTTTATTTGATGAAAAGAAATCCAATTAATACGAATTAATGTATTAATTGATCAAATAATGTATTTAATATGCAAACAATGAAATAAAAATAAAAATGTTTATAAAAGAAGAAATATATGTTTAAAATGGGCTCCCTACACTTTGATTATCTTACATCTTAGATTTTAGGTCAATTAGATGTTATTTGACCCCTTAATTGAATCTAAGAGAGAAAGAAAGTAACTTTATTTAACTTAGTACTTAATTGGTCAAAAAAACATTAGTCTCGTTTATTATTCCTAGTAACACTTCCTCACCCACACTTTCTTTGTGTAACCCTGTGTTTACCCATCATTTTTCCTCATATGACCGTGTCTTCCATACTAGTGGTCTCCTCTTCATTCTCCTTCTCTTTCTCTTCCTCTCTCTTCTCTCCTTTCCTTATCTTGCTCCCTCTCCATCACATTAGAACCTAACTGTGGTGTGCACCACCCCTCACACAGTGCCAAGATATTTGGCGTAAGAGGATCCATAGTGGTAGATATAGAGTATGGCAATGATTCTATGATGACCCTTGCATCTCCAGCCCTTATTCCCTCACTAGTCTCCATCACAAAACCCTAGCCACCACCATCTATAGGGCCAAACTTGGCTGCCATGCATCTCCTTCCCCTCTATCCTTCCATGGAAGAGAAGTTGTTATCGTCATATACTGCTCTTGACATTGGAACTGTAAACTGGAAGATCATGAGGATCATGCCTGGAAGTGATGATGTCGTTGATGGTCACAGGGCACCTCTTTCTTCCCTGGTAGCCCCACTACGGTCTGACGTTGATAAGCCTCCATTATGCACCTCCTTGAACCATGGAGGATCTAGAAAAGTCAAAGTAAGCATCACCTCTTCACATGAGCCATCACTGCCACTGACTGACATGAGTCCTTGCGAACCCTGATAATCACCGACGTGGGACCATGAATCAATTCCTATTATCACAAACCTGAATCCCTCCAATCCTAGTGGCATTGGAACCATCACCAACTCATCCCACCACCACTTCTCCTTCCATACATCAATACTTCATCATCTCCTTCCTCTGATTTCTACCGTTAATCCATCTACAACTCATCAACTATCATATTCGACCATCCCAATCCATACTTTCCACTACAATAGATCCAAAGACATTTCTTGGAGCTGAGGCAATAAACAATCCTTCTCACATGAGCCTCATCATCCAAATCTGATCCACCTTACATTTCTTGACCATCAATGTCACTGCCCCTCCCAGTCACCATGGTTGAAAGAACGATCACCTAGACTAAGTTAGGAAAAGAAGAGGGTGACCACCTCATTGGATACCTCCATACATTGTTCTATGATCAGGATCTCAAATACATCTTCTCTAGTTCCGTCGAGGTACTCTCTACCAGGATTCAACCTTTTCCTTTTATGTCCTCTATGCTAATAATACATCCAAACATAAGTAATAGTGAATATAACCAGTTGGATGATAAACCCAATTCTAGTATATACTTAGATTAATGTTCAACAAACTGTTGAAAATACATAAAAGTATAGTATTGCATAAATATAAGTAAGGTGAAGGTGTTTAAAATGTTGTAGGAATAGGTCCTAATAATGCAGTGATAAAATTTAGATGAGATAACTAGAAGGTACCTAGTATATATTACTCTCTCTAATAACATGTATAATTTGATAAATATCCTTGATGTTTATTCAAACACACACACACACACACACACACACATATATATATATATATATATATATATGCATCAATGAACTAATATTTATGAAATTATACAATTTTATTTATCTGAATGAAGCATACCCTATATAGTAATTGCATTTATGTATTATTTTAAATCCTACGGGTATACCTATCTTTCTGGTGCTCACACATACAATATGAATCACATATGTAATTCTTGTAGTCTGACCAATTTCAAATAAAATGTGTTATGAGAAAGAGTATATGTAGTATGAATGATTTTAGTACCAAAATGTCGAAGATGATACATACATACATATATATATATATATATATATATATATATATATATATATATGTGTGTGTGTGTGTGTGTGTGTGTGTGTGTGTGTATGGGTTATCCATATTTATTTTAAGAGGAATTTATGCTTTCACATATGTATGAATGTGAGACTAAAACCCTAGGTTCTTAATGTAAGAGATATACTTAGTATGGAGTACACACTTGACCTGTGACATGCCCGGATTTTCTAAAACTTAATCTGATGTGTGACGTCCAAATTGAAACCCTCACCTCAGTGAGCATTCCAATTTAAATATCCCACACTAGGCTAAGAAGAAGAAAATCAGAGGAAGTCAGAAGGAAACACAGTAGTACATGTACATGAACAATAATAAAACCATACACACATGTTCACCATTCAACATATAATTACAACATGAATTGTTACAACATTTGATATTACATATTGAACAGCAAACTATAACATATACATGTACTACATCTAAACTACATGATCTTAAGACAACAGGTCCACCTGTACATCAGCTCGCCACACAACTCTCACTATCCTGGATCTTCAAGAGCATAACCATAACCTATACAAAAGATTACATGCGGTACACGTCAGCACAATATTTCATGAATATTGTACTGAGTACGCCTACGTGTCTTTTATTTACCTCTCATCATATCTTGGCAATAAGATAAAACTAATATACTTGGCAGTATCAGAAGAAATATAAGAAAAGCGTATACTTGCACAAAGATATTCATTAACAACAGAGAACACATATTTTAAGATTATTTTCCATTATATATCCAGGCCTTTATGATCACTACCAAAGAGTTAGATCATTTGTACAAGGTGACCACTACCAAAGAGTTAGGTCAGACCACTACCAAAGAGTTAGGTCATATGTACAATGTGACCACTACCAAAGAGTTAGGTCACTTCCAAGCACACTACCAAAGAGTTAGTGCTTTCATATAATGGAACATTTATATTATGTTTCATGTGTTCATAGTCATAAGTATGGAGAATCAGGCAACATAGCATACAAGAACAATCATTTCAATCAATACCATATGCCAAGTATTTTACTACTCATATAACACAAGCATATTGTATAATAAGCCAAGTAAGAGGTAATGGCGTACCTTCCAAAGAGATAGATCATACTAAACACATATCACTGATGTCAACTATAAGCTTGGTCAAACCTGATCAAAACAAGACCATATACTATCATCAGGTTCTCATCATCATGCATCTCATCTTAACCCTAGTCGTGTTCATATTAGGGTTTGATTATCTCATTATGATATATATATATATATACATTACTACTTATCTTATCTTCATCCTGATGCGGGATTTATGTTACTGATGTTATGTTCCAGATTAGGATACATAATCTAAATATCAGGTTCCATATCATTATTTATACATATCAACCCTAAGTTACATGTCTTAGTCATCTTAGGGTTTCATCACATGTTTCAAGGTTCATCTTCATATAACATAGATTATGTTCATCATTATGATCTCAGATCTACATATTATCTTCCAATTACTGATATGAACTTACTCTCTGAATTTCATCATTTATTGAGCATGTATGTATTTATTGCATATTAATTAGGGTTATTAGCCCGAATTATCCATATTAAGAAAATTATATAATTTCGTACATCAAAATGATCATCTTTGACAACAGGTACACTATAAACATTATTATGGAGTTACTGACATTTTTCCATAATTTTATCTCATCATTTGGTATTTATTATCCATTAAGCAAGCATTACACATATTACATGATATTGCTGATATACGTGCATAAAAAGGCTGATATGATGGTTTCATATTATTCTACACATTTTTCTGAACATTTTGGTATATTATATGTATTTTTATGAGCATCGGGCTATTTTCTACGATTTATTGAAAAACTGAGCATTTTCTGATTATTTACCTCATCCGGCCAATCACAGGATGCCACGTGTCCTCTAGGGTTGCGGCTCCTTGCTCCTGCTTGCTTGTGGATTCGGCCGGTTTAGGAGCACTTGGACCCGGTTCATGACTGGGTTTGGGCGATTGGACCGGGGTTCACCCCCTCTTCTCCTCCTCGCGCGGTCAGGGAGTCCGTGGACTCTGTTTCACGGAACCGCCGCCGCATGACTTGGCTCCGGCGACGAATCGGTCGTCCTCCAGCGCTTCTCCTCGGATCAAAAAGATGCCAAAAGCTTTGTTGGCTTCAACCAAACCTTCGCGGCTACACGTCTTCTAGGATGCGACTGTGGGGCTCATTCCCCGCAAGGTCGCCGCCGCTCACAGCTGCTGCAAAGGGCCAAAAGAGAGGGGAATCGGTCTCATGCGTCCAAACCCCTCTGAGATGACTCCAGGAGCTTCGCCAAGGCCTAAACAACTCATCTTGGTCGGCATTACGAAGTGGAGAAGCTCCCCAGCATGCCTTCCCAAACCATCTTCATCCCTAGCAACCTTCACCTCGTCATCCATGAAAAACGTAGAAGAAGGGAAAACAAGGTGAACTGGTGGGTTCAGATAAGTACTGGGAACATCTTCCCCTCCTCATCTTCTTCCAAACCACCTTCTAGCTCCTTTTTCTACCCTGGCTACCACCTGCTTGCTGCGATGGAGAAAGGGGAAAAACTGGGCTTCTGTTCTTCCTACTGGAGCGGTCTCACCGTTCGTTTTAGGGGTCTCCACACTCCTCTACTCGAGTTGAGAACAACCGACCACTCAATTCCTCCCTTCAAGCCACGACCAAAACATGGGGGTGCTTTGGACTCAACATCGCTGACTGCTCCACGTTCTCCTTCAAGGCCGGAGCTTGGAGAAGATCTCAGGGCCGTCCAAAAAGCATCTAACGGTTGTACAAGGCCTTTACAAGACCAAATCCGGGGTTCACTTAAGCTAGCACTCCCAGTCATTGGATTAGACACAAAAGGCTAGGATCTGGCCACATAGTCCGCCCTCAATCAAAGGGGTGCGTGACATTGATATTCATTAGCAACTTAGGTTCTCAAATCATCAAATAAGCACATTATTTCCCAAACTTCAAACCTTATTATCTCTCTCTAGGAGGACCCAATTGCCACCAAATTTTAACCATAGCTTCCTTGCTATTAAAGGTACCTTGTACTTGAATTTGGTGCCAAAACTTAATTGTTAGACCATCCAATTAAATTCCTCAAGAAGGCATAAAAAGAGAGATGTTAATCATTATATAAATCTCATTCAACATTTCCACTTTACCAAAACACTTGAAACTCTCATTATAACTCAAGATATGGATTCTAGTATGTTATTGGGGATTCATGGATTTCAAAAATCCACTCCATCACATCCTACACATCTTAAAGAAATTATGTCCTCATAATTAAACCAGAAAACCCACTTTGTCACATGACCCTAGTTGATGAAGTTGAAGTATATGCTATAGAGGGAGACAATGACATTACAAGACTTAAATTGGAAAATGAATACTCCTAACAATACATATAATATACCTAGGCATACTTTCACTCATAGACCTAAAGTGGGATCTAATAAACAAAGTGGATGTCAAATGGATCACATGTTCATTTAAAGAGATTAAAAATCCTAATATGACACTAAGGGATCAACATTAGGGTAAGATCTATATACATATAGAGAACTTGAGAATGAATACACATGTTTGATTTATTTCGACTGACATAAAATACTATACTTCTAGGAGGAAGATGTGACATAGGGGACCAAGTGTCTTATTAGAGTTAGCTTTTGGACGCATAAGGTGTAGGGAAATATTGTGACAAAATAGGCAGTGGAAACAAAAACTTACTACCATATTCCCCATTAAACTAGTGGATCATGTTAATAACTATATAATGGAAATGATGGTTTTGAGGATATACCTAGTCATAGAGCAAGTACAATGACATATCTCATACAGTTGTCTTCTAGTTGCACTAGAACTCATCTATAGCTCTACCACAAACAACAAACTCAAATGATGTCTGCAACTACTCTGATCTCACCACAGATTGCTAGCTGATGTTGTCCTCCTAGCAATGGGAAAAGACCACCTCACCTCTATAAAAGTCAAACAGACCACCTAGAACTCATGTTGTCCAACTAGAACCGATGGGAAGGAGTTGTCCCTCCTGTTGGTGTGTAGTCACCAACTTGCTCTCCCACAAATTTTTTCCCTTGCTATCCCTTCCTTTATCAGGTAGGACTTTCTTGGGTTCTCTCAGTTACCATGAGCAGAGAAGAAAAATAATTTTTAGAGGCACTTGATGTGTCTAAGAAGCCCCCAATACTTCTCTATTTATAGGAGGGGTTAGGGTCAGGATTCCCAATTTAAGTGGAAGTGGAAGGGACCATAATCTCAAATTTTCACAACCTACGAACAACAAAATAATTGGTTTGTTGAGAAAACCAATCTGTTGGCATGCAAGCTGACCGGTTCACCCAGTGAACCAGTAATTTAGTCATGTTTCCCAATCTCACATGAATTCACAATTCTAATCCAATTAATGCATGAAATGACGTCAACACTAATCCTTGATGTAATCAAATTACACCACTAACTAAGCATCTCACAAGCATGAATAGGTTGTCTCATGATCTCAAATTGGTCGGTTCACATAATGAACTGGTCATCTCGCTACTCGACTCATCTAGAAAGTAGTCAATTCAATACTCAATCAACCTGACACTCCAACTAGTCATTTCATTACATGAGTCAATCAATTGGGAGTCCAGTCAGTTGATTTTTTTGCTTGAATTTGATTCCTAAACACTTCTGCACTCAATTCAATTATCATTCATGATCAAAACTCCTCTTCTATGTCAGTTCCTATGTGTGTGACCCTATAGGTCCCATATTACATTTGCAATGAATGTCCATAACATTTTATGACATCACAAGCAAAGAGTGTTGCCTAGTCACACATCATTGCTACCCAAGTAAATGGAAAGTTGGAGAACAACTTTAACCTACAATCTGTGATTGGTGTTGTAGTGTTTTTATAGTTCCTTTGTCACTTATATCCAGATTGAACCCGAGGAATGTAGTAGTTTCCTCTACAACATTCAATCTATGTTTCTTGCTATAGCAGACCGTTTGAGATATATATGTAACCCCAATATCACATATTGACTCACATGTGCATAACATGCATTTCTCAGTCTCTCTAATCAAGTGGCCAGGATAGAATACTCCTATAGGAGGGAAAAATCCCATCTACATCACTCATAGTAAGTCCCCATGTGTCACAGTCACACAATCATCACCGTTACGACAAATCTTATTCAAGATTAGATTGCATGATGTCAAAGCATACCGAACAACTTGTGATGAGTGTAGTGACTTCAGATATAAGAACCACAATCACCACCAACACTATGAGAGATGACTATGACTACCATTGTAACATTTTCCATGTGTCAGTCTCATGGTGGGTCTTCTAGGTACACAGTTCTCAAACATGTATTTGTGTGCTTGGTTTGATATACCATATCATGACTAATTAGATTCTTTCATCAACCAACACACACTCTAGTCTTATGTGTTATTGTTGTCTATCAACCTTCCACAATTACATCCAAAAAGAGACATAATGAGAATGTATATTCCTAACATCCGTATGATCTCATTGTTCAAGTCACATACTTGAAGACATACATCATTGAGTAATATCATTCAGTAGACATTTATCATGTTACTTCATTATCTCATAGCTAAATAAAACAGAATAAATTGTAAGCTTGCCATTATTAATAATCAAATCATTTAAAAATTATGCCATTACAATCATCATATGATTGACTCTCTGGGAATACATACCAACAAATTCCCACTTGCACTTAGATCTAATCTCCTACGAATCTTTTTCCAAGTGATCTAACATGTCCATCATGTTTTTTCTATGAAAGTGCTTTAGTCAAGGGATCAAAAACATTGTTCTTGGTTGGTACTCTACAAATATTCACATCTCCTCATTGTATGATCTCTCATATGAGATGGAATTTCCTTTGTATATGCTTGGAACATTGATACGATCTGGGTTCCTTAGCCTGTACAATAGCTCCATTGTAGCCATAATATATCCCAATCACATAGTTGCTTCTTGGAACAACCCCAAGTTCTGAACTGAACTTCTTGATCCATACAACCTCCTTTGTTGCATTTGATGCAACAATATACTCTACCTCTATTGTAGAATCAACAACTGTCTCTTGCTTGGAACTCTTCCAATTTTCAGCTTTGTTGTTTAGGCAAAACATGAATCATGATTGTGATCTATAATCATCTTTGTCAGTTTGGAAGCTTGCATCGGTGTAACCCCATACCACCAACTATTCCTATCTGTCGTAGACGAGGAACTGATCCTTAGTTCTTCTCAAGTACTTAAGGATGTTCTTTACGATTTTCTAGTGATTATCACCTGGATCTGACTGATATTTGATCGTCATGCTCAAGGCATATGAGACACTGGGATGGGTACACAACATTGCATACATGATTGATCCAATTGCTGATGCATATGGAATCAAACTCATGCGTTCCTTTTCTTTACAAGAACTAGGACAATGAGCTTTAGATATGGTAACCCCATGACGCATGGGCAAGCTTCCTCCCCTTGATCTCTCCATGTTGAACCGCTTCAACACTTTTTCAATGTATGTGCTCTGACTTAGCCCAAGAAGCCTTCTAGATCAATCTCTATAGATCTTAATCCCTAAGATGTAGGATGCTTCTCCCATGTCTTTCATACAAAACACATTCCCCAGCCATGTCTTTACCTTTTTTAAAGCAGGGATGTCATTCCTCATCAACACTATCTCATCTACATACAATATGAGGAATGTCATTATGCTCCCACTAACCTTCTTGTACACACAAGGTTCATATTCATTTTGACTAAAGCCAAGATCTTTGACTATCTCATTAAAATGAAGATTCCATCTCCAAGATTCTTGCTTTAATCCATATATTGACCTTTGTAGCTTACCGACTTTATTTGAATACTTTAGATTAGTAAAACCCTCAAGTTGTGTCATATTCACATCCTCAAGAACACTCTGGTTAAGGGATATCATTTTAACATCCATCTACCAAATCTCATAGTCATGATAACAACAATAGAAAGCCTGATCCTAATGGACTTAACCATGACCATTGAAATAAGGTTTTATCATAGTAAACACCTTGAACTTGTCTAAAACCCTTTGCAACCAATCTGTCCTTATAGGTTTGTACTTGTCCATCCATTTTGGTCTTTTCCTCAAAGACCCATTTGCACCCTATGGGTTTTACCCCTTCAGGTGGATCCACCAAGGTCCATACCTTATTGGTATACATGGATTCCATCTGAGACTTCATGACCTCAAGCCATTTCTCAAACTTTGATCCCTGGTATCTTCTAGATAGGTTGTTGTTTCATCATCTATGACGAAATCATCGCCTTCTGGAGTCACAAGATATCCAAATCTCTCACGTTCAAGGCGTGTTCTACTAGATCTAAGAGGTTCATGTGTTACTTGAGGAATTTGAGATTCCACAACACTTTGTGATTCTCTTTGTTCCTCTTGTACATCTATCAGTTCAATGTTTTCTTGTTGGTCTCAAACCTCTTTGAGTTCTACTTTCCTCCCACTGATTCCTTTGGAGAAAAAATACATCTCTAGGAAAGCAACATCTCTGGCAACAAACACTTTTTTTGTCATATAGGGAATAAAAGTAATATCCTTTAGTCTCCTTAGGATATCCAACAAAATAACATTTATCAGATTTAGGGCCAAGCTTTTCAAGAAACATTTTCCTTAAAAAACTTTACACCCCCAAATCATCATAAAAGACACTTTGGGATGCTTCCCAATCCATATATCATGTGGTGTCTTTTGAACTAATTTAGATGGTACTCACTTTAGTGTAAACACGACAGTTTCTAGAGCATAACCCTATAAGATAGCCAGAAGCTCGACTAAACTCATCATTGATCACACCATATCAAGCAATGTATGATTCCTTCTTTCTGATACACCATTATGATGAGGTGTTCTAGGTGGAGTCCATTGAGATATGATCTAATGGGATCTAAGAAGGTCCTCAAATGCTTGACTTAAGTATTCTTCACCTTAATCAAAATGCCTTAATACTTTTGCCAAGTTGGTTTTGTAAGTCATTCATAAACTCCTTAAACATGTCAAGAGTTTCTGACTTATTTTTCGTCAAGTAAACATAATTGTACCTACTAAAATCATTACTGAAGGTAATGAAGTATTGATACCCACCTCTAAAGGTTGTTCTAAATGGCCCACATACGTCAATATATATGAGTCCTGATAGATCACTAGCCCTCTCATTGTTACTAGTGAAAGGGGTCTTAGTCCTCTTACCCAACAAATAAGATTCACATGTCTCTATTGATTAAAAATCAAAAGAGTCCAGATAACCATCTTTATGGAGTCTAGATATGGGATTCTCATTTATGTGCCCTAGACAACAATGCCAAAGGTATGTTTTGTTTGAATTTTTTAGTTTTAGTCTTTTGGTATGTACGTTATAAACATCTATCTTTAGATCTAGAAAATAATGACCATAAGACATTGAGACACTACCATAAAAGATCCCATCTTTTATAATAGAACATCAACCATTCTTAATATGGAATTCATATGCATATTTTTCGATACAAAAATGATGTTTCTATTTATGGTACGTACATAATAGAAGTTCACTAACTCTATTACAAGACTTGTGGGTAGAGATAAACTATAGGTTCCAGCCACAGTGGCAACAACTCTTGCTCCATTTGCGACTTGCAGTTCAACCTCACCCTTTCCCAAAGGGCTACTTCTTTTCAGATCCTACATATTTGAGCATATGTGAGATCCACATCCAGTATCTCGTACCAATGATGAAGAAGTAGATAAGTTTATCTCAATGATGTTTATACCTAAAGTGGAGATCACCATCCCCATCTTCTTCTTCCCAAATGCCTTCAAGTACAAAGGATAAGTTTCTCTTGTGCTTTTCTTTCTCCTCATCTTGAGTGTTGAAGATTTGGATTTGAGATTAGCCTCAAAACTCTTTATTTCCTTGCTCTCATCCTTGGAATCAACTCCACTTATGACTATCACCATTTGTCCTTCTTCATTCTTGCTTTAAGCATGAATTAGCAAGCAAATCTGACGTCGATCTGGCCATATTATTCAAGCGGTAACAGTCAATAAAGTGGTTATATGATTATGGAAATTTAAAAATCATATCAATGGCCAACTCTTGGCTCAAAGAGAATCCCAATTCTTCAAGATGATACACATGTCCAAACATATTGAGCACATGATCTTATATTGAGTCTCTGTCTATCATTTTACATTCAAAGAGTGTCTTTATAACATTTTTCCTTTCTTGCTTTGTGTGATTATGGTTCACTTTATTAAGAGGTGTTACCATCTCACGAATTCCCATGTCCTCACATTTTTCATGCAACTCATAGTTGATGCAACTTAGAATATGGTACTTTATGTCTTAGAATTCATTGGCATGCTTCCAGTAAGCATCCACTTTAGCCCTAGGCACATCAGGAGCAGACATTTTTGGCGCTAGTTTATCAAAGACATAGAGCTTGCACTCTTCTTTGAGAACCCTTCTTAAAGTCCAAAACCAGTTTTGGAAATTTGTCTCGTCAAGTTAGTCCTTCCTAAGGACTGTTCACAATATTGATTTGTTCATCATTTGATTCTATAAGAGAAAATTGTATATGGTCAAAAATCCATTTTAATTTTATTTGACTTAAAAATTTGATGATATTTAATTACATCTTTAGTTGATTATCACTCCCACTATTTTGTTCAAATTGATAGCCCTCACACATCAGTTTGGAAGATTGCATCATATAGCCTTCTAGTGAGCCAAGATTCAAAACAATTCAACTATTACCCAACCAACACCAACAACCATAGTTAATTATTAAGGTAGACAATGTTTGCCAATTGCATCTTATGCAATTCTTGGATAGATTATATGCACAAATCCTTGCCATAATCATATGTATGCTTTTGGGGATTAATCTCATTAAGGATACACAGTTAAGCCTGACCCAAAAGAAAACACGATAGATATGCACCCTAATTTGGCAGAACCTACATATCTACTATCACACTTCCATGAGATGGATGGAACACCATGCTTTGGTGTAACCTACGTTTAGTTGATTAAGCTTTTCATGTGTTCTGCTAGTGGAAAGCATCTTAGACTTAATATTTTATTGAGGTAGTTTGTATTTATAAATACATATACTTTATCCAATCACAACATATATAGTACGTATCATATACTTGCTATATACAACAACAAAAACATGCAATAAACAAAGAGTGATGGTTATGTCTATTTTAATGTAATTCCTTGGAACCAAAAGGAATTACAACAACCTAGGGTATACATCACATGAAGAAACTTGTTGTTGATGAAGATCTATGATTTCCACTCCGGGTTAATAGGTTCAACCCTTGAACCAATTGGCTCACCTCCTGGCCGGTTGGTTGGTTGTCTCATCGATCGTCCGGTCTATGGTCCACCATCTTCTGGCTCCTCTAGTCGATTTTTCGGGTCCACCATCCGATTGGTTCAACTCATTTCTGAGATGATCAATTGGCCTAGTCTAAACATCTTCTTCTTCATCATAACAAGAAAGTAAACTATTATACTAGTACATGATTATAGAGAAACCTCGAGCTACATTCAAGGTGAGCAAAAGTAGGAGAGAAAAATACTTTTACAATTGGAAGATAAGGTAGAGGTTGGGTATGCAAACTGCGATAAAATAGGAATAACCAACCACACAACCATGCACGGATAATAGGGTTATTGGCCATAACCACACTACACATCCACCATCAAAACTCACTTTTAGGGCGGTGTGTGTAAAATGCATATATATATATATATATATATATATATATATATATATATATATATATATATATTAGTTTGGGATTATGTGTGGTATATGTCAACATTATTCACATCTATAAAATAAAGAAATGATAAAACCAAACATCTGATCATATTGATTTTCCAAAATATAGTAGATTAACATGGCTCTAATACCACCGTAAGTAAATATAGTGACAAAATAAGTAGAGGAAACAAACATTTATTGCCATATTCCACATTAAACTAGTAGATCACGTCAATAACTATATAATGGAAAGGATGGTTTTAAGGATATGCTTGGTCCTGGAGCAAGTCCAACAACATCTCCTCATCGTTGTAGTAGTGCAACTATCTTCTAGTTGCACTGGGACTCATCTATAGCTATACCATAGACAATAAACTAGAACAATGTCTATAGCAACTCCTGATCTCACCACATACTACCGGCTAATGTTGTCCTCCTAGTGAAGGGAAAAGGCCACCTTGCCTCTATGGAAGTCTAGACGGACCACCTAGAACTCCTGTCATCCTACTAGAACATATAGGAAGGAGTTTTCCCTCCCGTTGGTGTACTCGTCACTGACTTGCTCTCCCACAATTGTTCTCCCTTGCTATCCCTCCTTTTATTGGGTAGGACTTGCTCGGGTTCTCTCAGTTTCCTCAACCAAAGAAGACAAACAATTAAAATAGGAAATTTTTGTGTTTGAGAAGCCTCCAGTACCCCTCTATTTATAGTAGTAGTTAGGGTCAGGGTTCCCAGTCTGTGTGGGAGTGGAAGAGACTGGAATCTTGAATTTTCACCATCTACGAATGGCAAAATGGTCAGTTCTCTGAGTGAACCAATCATTTGGCATCTGAGCCGATCGGTTCAACTAGTCAACATATCATTTCATCATGTTTTCAATCACATATGAACTGACAATTCCAATTAATGCATGACATAACCTCAACACTTATCCTTGATGAAATCAAATTGCACCACAAATCAGGTGTCTCACAAGCAAGAAGCAGTCATCTTGTAATCTGGAATCAGTCGGTTCACATAGTGAATCAGTTAGATCACTGCTCGACTCATCTAAAACTCATCCAATTCAATACTCAATCAACCTCACACTCCAACTAGTCATTTCATCACATGAGCTGATCGGTTGAGAGTCCATTCAGTTGATTTTTTGCTTAAATTTGATGCATAAACACTTTAGCACTTCATTCCATTATCATTCTTGATCAAAAATCCTCTTCTAGGTCAGTTCCTATGTGTGTTACCCTACATGACAATTCAATTACATTGGCAGTGTATGTTCATAACTTCATATGACATCACAAGAAAAGAGTGGTGCCTAGTCACACATCATTGCTACCCAAGTAAATGGAAAGTTTGAGAACAACTTCAATCTACAATATGTGTTTGGTGTTGCAATGTTTGTATAGTTCCTTTGTCATTGATATCCAGATTGAACTTGAGGAATGGAGTAGTCATCCTCTTTAACATTCAATCAATGTTTCTCACTATAGCAAAGTGTCTAAGATATATGTAAGCCCAATATCATGTATTGACTCACATGTGGATGGCCATGCATTTCTCAGTCTCACTAATCAAGTAGTTGGGATATCATACTCCTATAGGAGGGACAAATGCCATCTAGATCACTCATAGTCAGTCCCCATGTGTGATAGTCACCCAATCATCACTATTATTGCAAACCTTATTCAAGGTGATGTCAATGCATATTGAATGTCATGTGATGAGTGTAGTGACTTTAGGTCTAAGAACCACAATCACCACGAACACTATGAGAGATGACTATGACTACCATTACAATGGTTTCCATGTGTCAGTCTCATGGTGGGTCTCCCCGATACATTATTCTCTAACATGTATTTATGTTCTTGGTTTAATATACCATATCATGACTAATGAGGTTCTGTAATCAACTAACACACTCTCTATTCTTATGTGTTAATTTTTGTCTATCAACCATCCACAATAACATCCAACTAGGGACATAATGAGAATGTATACTCTTAACATCCTATGATCTCATTGGTTCAAGTTACGTACTTGAATACATACCTCATTGAGTAATATCATTCTCTAGACATTTATTATGTTACTTCATTATCTCATAACTAAATAAAACAAAATAAATTGGAAGCTTTCCTTTATTAATAATCAAATCATTTACAAATTATGCCATTGCAATCATCATATGATTGGCTTTCTAGGCATACATACCAACATAAGGTATGTACTCCTCCGTATTTAATTTTGAGCATAATTTGACTTAAATCTTCTTATAATGAGGCATCTTTTGAACATTGTTTCCTTTTATTCAACGATGTTGTCAATTCTTCATTTCTTGATATGGAATTGTCTAATTCCACAATATTTAATGAATACCTTGTTTCCTAGGGTCTATGACCCACTTGACTTGTTGTTTGTACTTGGAAATGTTAATGGTGAATGCAAACTATCTTTCCGCTCTATTTATGCATGTTAGATAATTTGACTAGGTAACTACCATAGACACTTATACATAACCATTAGGGCATAATTTCCTACCCGGGGTGTGCTTTTCCATCTTGATATGTAAAGAGGTGTGATTTTACCCCTAGGGTGTGCTTTTCTACCAATTTTACCTATGCTAATGACTCAGTGGTGTCATGGCCCTACTATAGTTACTTTAGTCCAATATATATGCATGTGGATGATTATGATTATTGTGATATTGTGAATGGTTAATGACAAGATATGTGTTATCTCACTCATTTAATTTTATGCCTCATTCTTTTGGAATTCATTTTCTTGATATATCTCTTATTGGAACTTACTCATATTTTGACGACCGTCCTTTTTATGAGAACATCTCTTTTTCTCTTTTAACCAATTTAAATACCCAAAATTTTATTAAATGTGTATTCTCATCTTTTGCTGATACATATCTTTTTTCCCTATTTTTGGGTGTTCCCCCCACCAAGTTATAGGTGCTTTATAGAATAGAGACTCAAGATGTCAACTCATTGGTGAACATAAGGATAGCTTGACACAGCCTTGTTTCCCTCTGCTACTGGGACTCCTGTGAGATTAAATGTTTTAGTTTCATTTTTATGTACCACCCTTAGGGTGAAAAACTCATGTATATAGAATATTTTGTAACTTTGTAAATAGTTATATTTTTACTTCTTAAAAATTTCATGGATCATGTTTTGTATGGAGTGGGCCCACTATCGGATCCCACTTCTTAGAGATTGGTATCAAATCCTAAGCAATAGGTAGCTAGACTATTTCAAGTTATCGTAGATTGTTCCTTCGTAGATAGGTGATCCTATAGAGGTTGTTATACCTAAACCTGAATCATGTTTACCAATTAGGGCTTCACCCCTATCAAAATTGGTGGTATATGTATCCCAAAATAAGTATGTGGATTATCTAGTTTTGGGTAAACTCTTATAAATCCTACCATCTCTTTATAGGTACAAATGTTTATACATAAAGGTTGACTCTCCTAGGAAGTAGCCTCTACCTCCCACCTTAGAGGATCATCTACTACAAAGAGTAGGTTGACTTGAATTCACAGGAGGATAATTCATGTACTATAAAGAGTAGCTTGACTTGAACTCACATAATTGTGTGTAACCTTAGTACAAGTCATTAAAACTTTTTGCTTTTGTTGTTTTCTTGCATGCCTATGATACACACATTATATGGACTGAGTATGCATGTATACAAAATTAGAGTATTGACATGAGTTTTAGATTTTGAGATGTTCTATGATAGAACATTATGAAATGAACTAGATCTTTTCAGGTTAGGCTTGTCTTGTCTGCAAAATGGAGTTATTTCAACATAGTTTGCTTCTGACTCGCCATCCAAGGGCTTGATACTATCCTAGCTAAACTTGGGATATCTCATAAATAAAAGTTTTTTGAAGGAAGATATATGTTTTAAGTAACCATCCTTGGGATTTCATCCCTCACATGTACATAAGGTAGGAATAATGCTTATCTCCCTTATCATGTAAAGGAATGATCATGTAGTTGGATCACATAATAGAACTTTGTGCCATGTTATTTTTCCCAGAGGACATATGGGGGCACAATCATCCTTAGAAGCTATGGTGGATACTCTTTTTCTTGAGACTTTGGATGTACGCTAACAACAAGGTAATGTGAGGTAGGTACCTATATGGCAATCTTTAAAGAATCAACCACTTTTTGATCACCACATGTAATTAATTGATGTGATGCGTGAGATGGGGAGTAGTTTGACTATCTAGTTCACTTAGGCTTGTAGTGAAACTTTGGAAGTAAACCAACTAGGGAAGTAGAGACCCTAATATCTTCTTATTATGGTTTCACAATCTTATCAATAAATGATGTTTTAGGATGTGATGGCCTAAGTCATGATTAAGATAATGGTGGAATAATGAGGGGCGTGCCTAGTAGGACCTACTATAAGTTAATAGGATCCTAGAAGAAATATGTATCCCCTCCTAATCTAGAAATTTGATATGCTTATAGTATTCTTTGATGAAGTGTGTAGAGAAGCTTTTTTGCAGAGATGAGGTGATGTTAGGGTGATAGTATATGTTACATGTGCTAGAAAGTGGTCTGCTTGGTTATCATATTGATTTTGGAGCCATTTTTGATTCCCAACGCAAGATTTTCCTCGTTAAACTTATTTTCTATAAAGTTATATATATATATATATAACATTTTTAGATTTCATCAATAGTTTTGAAACCAAGTCACCGCCACAAGGAAGTTGTAGTAGTAGATAGGCTTGTTAATGAGGAAATATTTGACTTTCATGTTCAACCCTCTGACCTTAGGCATAAGTGTGATATAGGATTAAAGAGGAAGAATAAAAAATATAATAGTTATAATTTAGTCAGGTATGCCTTTTGACTCTTTGTATGGTTAGATATGTCCTTTTGTGGGGTAGCACCTTATAGTAATTAAATGAATAGTTTAAACTATAGTTTTTGCAATAACTAACACTTGGGTAAGTCATGGTAATAATTTCAAGTGAATGTAGCTACCACCTCGCTAGGATAAATTGATAAACCATACTAATTTGACCGCCATGAATGTTAGTTTGAAAAATAAAAAATAGAAATGGTAGTATAACCTAGAGACTTTATGCAAGTAACATCATGACAATGATAAATGAATAGTAAAAACACAATAACAATACATGTAAGCATGACTAATATGACCTTGTTATGGTAATCCTAGGATGTGGTGTTACTTTCCTAGAAAAACATTTAATGATGAAGACATGACGTATGGAGAAACATAGTTTCACCTTAGAAATGCAATATAAGACTGCCATGAAATTTTATGATATGATTGATTACTTAAGTGAACTAGAAATCCATGATTCAATTAGGATATATAACTTAATAAACTAGACTATAATTAAGTGGATTTTGGGGAAGAAATCCTTTTGAAGGGGTGGAGTGTTGTAACATACCAAAATCTTAGCATATGGCTCAATTTCCCTTTTCCATAGGTCCACCCTTAATTATATGAGAATGAAATCTGCTTGCCTTAGATTCTAGATTAGACAACAGTAATTAGAATCAATAAATATATATAACATTTCAAGATATAGCATTTTATATAAAATTAATGGTAATTAGTTATTAACTAAGTCATCAATTGGGTGTTAATTGTATAAATTATCCATAGTTATTTTAACCTAAAATAAACACTTTAAAATAATTTTAACTCTATTTGATGAAAAGAAATCCAATTAATATGAACTAATGTATCAATTGATCAAACAATATATTTAATATGCAAACAATGAAATAAAAAGCAAAATGTTTTCAAAAGAAGAAATAGATGTTTAAAATGGTTCTCTACACTTCAATTAGCTTACATGTCATATTTCAAGTCAATCAGACATTATTTGACCCCTTAATTAAATATAAGAGAGAAAGTAATTTTACTTAACTTAGTACTTAATTGGTTAAAAGAAACTATAGTCTCATTTATTATTCCTAGTAACACTTCCTCCCCCACATTTTCTTCTCATAACCCTGTGTTTCCCCATCGTTATTCCCCATGTGGTTGTGTCTTCCAGACCACCAGTCTCCTCTTCATTCTTCTTCTCTTTCTCTTCATCTCTCTTCTCTCCTTTCCTTCTTTAGCTCCCTCTCCGTCTCATTAAAATCCTAACTGTGGTGTGCACCACCCCTCACATAGTGCCAAGATATCTGGCGTAAGAGGAGCCACAATGGAAGATACATAGTATGGCAATGATGTTGTGATGACCCTTGAATCTCTAGCCGTTATACCCTCAACAGCCTACATTAGGAAACCCTAGCCACCGCCTAGGGATAAACCTATCTTCCATCCATCTCCTTCCCCTCTATCCTTCCATGTAAGAGAAGCTACTATCATAGGATACTACTCTCCACAGCGGTGCTACAAGCTGGAAGATCATGAGGATCATGCATGTGAGTGACGACACCACATATGCTCACAAGCCACCTCTGCCTGCCCTGGTAGATCCACTACGCTCTGACATCGAGAAGCCTCCACCTACACCTACCTAAACCACAGAGGATCTGGAAAAGTTATAGTATGCATCACCTCTTCACCTAAGCCATCACTGCCACTGAATGACATGGAGTCCTTACCAACCCTAGTAATCTCCAATTTGGGATCATGAATCAATTCCTATTATCACGAACCTAACTCCCTCCAATCCTAGCGGTGTTGCAACCATCATGAAATCCTCCCACCACCACTTATACTTCCATGCATCAATATATCATCATCTACTTCCTCTGTGTTTTACCATTAATCCATCTGCAACTCAACAACTGTCAACATCTGACCATCCCACTCTGTACCTTCCACTCTAGTATATCCAAAGACGTTTGTTAGAGTTGAGGCGATCGACATTCCTTCTTGTAGGATCCTCATTAGCCTAGATCTAGTCCGCCTTACATTTCCCGAACATTGATGTCATTGTTCCTCCCACTCACCATGGTCGAAAGAACAACCACCTAGACTGAGTTCGGTAAAGAGGAGGCTAACCACCTCAGCAGATGCATCCATACATTGTTTTGGGATCAGGATCTCAAACAACACCTTCCCCAGTTCCATCGAGGTACTCTCCACCAGGATTCAACCTTTTCCTTTTACGACCTCTATTCTAATAATACATCCAAACATCAGTCATAGTGAATATAACTAGTTGGATGGTAAACCCAATTATAGTATATACTTAGATTAATGTTCAACTAAATATGGACCATACATATAAGTATAGTATTGTATAATTATAAGTAAGAACAAAGTATTTGAAATGTTGTAGGAATATATCCTACTAATGCAATGACAAACATTAGACAAGATAATAAGAAGGTACCTAGGATATATTACTTAGTTTATGTAATAACATGTATAATTTGATCAGCATCCCTGATGTTTATACATACACGTATATATACATAAATGAACTACTAATTATAAAATTATGTGATTTATATATATTAGAATGAAGCATACCCTAAATAATAATTGCATTCATATAGCATTTTAAAATCTAAAGGTATACCTATCTTTTTGGTGCTTACGCATACAATACGAATCACATATGTAATTCTTATAGTCTAACCAACTTTAAATCAAAAGTGCTATGAAAAAGAGTATATGTGGTATGATTGATTTTAGTACCAAAATATAGAAGATGATATATATATGTTCAATTTGGGTTACTCATATTTATGATAAGAGGTATTTATGCTTTTACATATGTATGACTGTGAGACTAAAACCCTAGGTTCTTAATATAAGAGATATACTTAGTATGTAGTAAACACTTGACCCTAGTTGACGAAGTTGAAGTATATGATATAGAGGGAGAGAATGACATTACAAAACTTAAATTGGAAGAATTAATACTCGTAACCATACATATAGTATACCTAGGCATACTTTGACTTATACACCTAGAAAGGGATCTAATAGACAAAGTGGATGTCAAATGGATCACATGTTTGTCTAAAAAGATTAAAAACCCTAATATGATATTAAGGGATCAACATTATGGTAAGAACTATATACAAATAGACAAATTGAGAATGAATACACATTTTGATTTATTTCTACTGACATAAAATAATATACTTCTAGGAGGAAGAGGTGACATAGGGGACCAAGGTCCTTATTAGAGTTAACTTCTAGATGAATAAGGCATGTACTCATACCTATTTAATTTTAGGCATAATTTGACTTAAATATTTTTATAATGAGGAATGTTTTGAACATTGTATCCTTCTATTCAACCATGTTGTAAATTCTTCATTTCCTGATATCGAATCAACTGATTCCACAATATTTGATGAATAACTTGTTTCCTAGGGTCTGTGACCCACTTGCCTTGTTGTTTGTACTTGGAAATGTGAATGGTGAATGCAAACTATATTGCCACTCTATTTACACATGTTAGATAATTTGACTAGATAGCTGTTGTAGACGCTTATGCGTAACCGTTAGGGCATTCTATTTTTGCTTGGGGTGTGCTTTTCTTCCTAGGGTGTGCTTTTCCACCCATTTTACTTAGGCTAATGATTCGGTGGTGTCATGGACCTACTATAGTTACTTTATTCCAATATATCTACATGTAGATGATTATGATTGTTGTGATATTGTGAATGGTTAATGGCAAGATACGTGTTATCTCACTCATTTATTAATATGCCTCATTCTTTTGGAATTCATTTTCTTGATATATCTCTTATTGGAACTTACTCATCTTTTGGTGACCCTCCTTTTTATGGGAACATATCGTTTGCTCTTTTAACCCATTTAAATGCCCAAAATATGGTTAAATGTGTATACTCAATTTTTGCTGATACATATCTTGTTTTCCTATTTTTTTGGGTGTTCCCTCCACCCAGTGATAGGTTCCTTATAGGATAGAGACTCATTATGATCGTGAGCTCATTGGTGAATATAAGGAAAACTTGAGATAGCCTTGTTTCCCTCTGCTACTAGGGCACTTGTGAAACTAAATGTAGTAATTTCATTTTTATGTACCACCCTTAGGGTGAGAAACTCATGTTTATAGAATATTTTGTAACTTTGCAAAAAGTTATGATTTTCGCTGCTTAAAAATTTCATGGCTCACATTTTGTTTATCATTCAGTGGGCCCACTATCAGTTCCCACTCCAAATAGGTCTAGTAGGACACACCTTGAACCAGAGAGATTTGAATATCTCATGACTCAACAAGATGATGAGTTGGTCACAGATGACGTTGAGCCAACATACTACTTAGAAGCTATTGAGGGACCAGATTCTAAAAAATGACTTGGTAACATGAGATCTGAGATGAAATCCATGTACATTGTCATGGTATGGACCTTGTTGGATCCACCTAAAGGACTAAAACCCATAGGGTGCAAATGGGTCTTCAAGAAGAAGACCAACATGGATGATAAGGTACAAACCTATAAAGGCCAAATGATGCAAAAGGTTTTAAGCAAGTTCAAGGTGTTGACTATGACAAAATCTTTTCATCAGTTGTCATGGTTAAATCCATGAAGATCATGCTTGCCATGGAAGATTATTATTACTATGAGATTTGGCAAATAGATGTTAAAACTACTTTTCTTAATGGGAATCTTCTTTAGGATGTGTACATGACACAGCCTGAAGGTTTTATATTACGATTCAATCCAACAATGTTTGTATGCTACAAAGGTAAACTTATGAATTGAAGTAGGAATCTCAGAGTTGGAATCTTCAATTTGTTAAGATAATCAAGAGTTTGGCTTTATTCAAAATAAAGATGAACCATGTGTTTACGAGAAGGTTAGTGGGAGCATAATTGTATTCCTCATACTATATGTAGATGACATAACACTGATGGAGAATAACATCCCTACCCACAAATGGTTAAAACATGGTTGGGAAGTACCTTCTCTGTGAAGGACCTAGGTGAAACATCCTATATCTTAGGAATCGAGATCTATAGAGATAGATCTAGAAGGATTCTTGGCCTAAGCCAAAGTACATACATCGACAAAGTGCTCAAGAGGTTTGACATTCATCACTCAAAGAGAGGAAACATGCCTATGTCTCATGGAGTTAGTCTCTCTAGAACTAAATGTCACAGTTCTACTAAAGAATTGGGACACATGAGTATGATTCCATATACACCTGCTATTAGGTCTATCATGTCTGTAGTGTTACGTACTCCTCCTGATGTCTCAGATGCTTTGAGAATGACAAGCATGCATCATTCAGATCCCGATGAAGGTCCCTGAACTGTCATAAGGAATATCCTTAAGTGCTAGATAAGAATTGAGGATCAACTCCTTTTTTATAATAGTGAGGAAGAGTTGGTTGTAAAAAGTAACACAGACGTACGCTTCCAAATTGATAAAGATGATTATTGATTGCAATCTGGATTTGTGTTTTGCCTCAACAATAGAGATGTAAGCTTAAAAAGTTCCAAGAAAGAGACAATTGTTGATTCTAAGATAGAATCTAAGTACATTATTGCTTTCAACTCAACAAAGGAAGTTGTATGGATTAAGAATTTCATTCATGAACTTGGGATGGTTCTAACCATTGATGAAGAAATAGAGTTATAATGTGACAACAATGGAGCTATTGCACAAGCTAAGGAACCTAGATTGCATCACCATTCTGAGCACATAGTTCATTATTTCCAACTCGTACAAGAGATCACACAGTGAGGAGATGGGAAGATTTTCATAGCGAGGAGATGGGAAGATTTTCATAGTTCATCATTTCCATCTTGTATAAGAGATCATTTCCATCTTGTATAAGAGATCATTTCCATCTTGTACTGACTGAGAGAAATGTTATTGATCCACTAACAAAAGCACTTTCATTACATAATCATAGTGGTCATGTTAGATCATTTGGGATTAAAATTCATGAGTGATTGTCTCTAAGAGAAAGTGGGAGTTTGTTGGTATGTTTGATCTAAGATCCAGTCATATGATGATTCTATTTGGATATTATTTGATTGATTGTAAAGAATATTTCATTTATTATGTTTGTTCAAATATGAGGTGATGATATAACATAATAGATGTCTAAGTAATGATATTACTTGATGACATATAGTTTGGATTGAGGTCCTGAATATGGATCATATGCATGATTAGAGTATTTATATTCTTGTAATGTCCCTATTCAGATATTATTATGGAATCTACATAGACAACAATACTACTTAAGACTATAATGTGTGTTGACTGATGACTAAATCTCACTAGCCATGATATTGGATATCATGTAAAGTCATAGGTACTTGTTAGAGAACAAGTGTACTAGACGGACCCACCTGGAAAATGATCCATGGAAACCATTGAATGGTAGTCAGGATCATGTCTCAGTGTGATAATGGTGATTTTGGTTCTTAGACCTAAAGTCACTATAGTAATCACATGGTGTGTAATGGACTTCAACACCTCTCAATGTGACCTTGAATTAGGTTGCTATAGAAGTGGTGCTTGGGTAAATTGTGACGTGTGGGGATTATTATGAGTGATGTAGATGGAATTTGTCCCTCCTAAGTGATATCATGGCCAATTCATAAGTAAGATTAGACATGCTCATGTGACTCAATAAGTGATATTGAGCTCACATGCATCTCGATAGTCTACTAGCTAGTTCAAGAAGCATAGAATGAATATTAAGAGGATGATGATTTCATGCCTTGAGTTCAATCTATAAGTTTGTGATTAAGGAACTATAAAATCACTATACTGGTCATAAGTTTTGGTTGATGTTGTCCTCCAACTTGTCCAACTACTTGGGTATCAATAATATGTTGCTAGATATCACTCATTGCTTGTGAAGTCATAATATGATTATAGACATCACTGTGAACGTAATATGGACCTATAGGGTCACATGCATAGGATGTACTGGAAAACAAGATTAATCATTGAAAATATTTCATTTGGTTACTAAAATAATCTAGGTAATCAAACCAAATAATATTGGGAATGTCAGTTGACCGAAAAAGAGTTCAGTCGACTTACTAGACAAAATCCTTTGGATATGATAGTACCTACCATTCGAACGATTGAAGAGTTTAGTCAAACGGTTGGATAACATCACCCAATAGTTGAATGGATTCTCCAATTGAGTGACCAAAGGGATTGGGTCGAATAACTTGTTCGGGTCGCCTGATTGAATCGGTTCGAATGATTCGTGGTGTTGAAAATGCCAAGAGTTCAATGGGAGCTGAAATGTTGGCTAACCCATTAATCATTTCACTCAATAACACCATGCAACCAACATTATTGTGCAACCTCCAATAGGTTAGTTGACCTACTAAATAGTCCAATCGAGCAACTAGTTGTGTGTAGTTATTTTCCAACCTAGATATTTCAACCTTTCATCTCTTGATTTTTTTGAAACTCTTTCTCTACCACCCCTTTTAAAGTGGTGATTTCCACGGATTTCTACACAACTCTTATGATTCTCTAGCAATGTATTTGCCTATCCATCTTACTAGTGAAAGGAAGAGGTAGCAAGGCAGAGCAAGTTGATGCTAGTACATCAACGAACGAAAGGGACGCTCCTTCCCTCTGACTCAAGAAGCATGACCTGGAATTCCTAGTGGTCATTCTAGACTACTTATAGGTGTGGAAGCTTTGTTGTTGTGCTATGAGGATGTTGTCAACCTCCATCCCTATGCTTCTCAAGAAGGAGGCACATCTGTGTGCAAGGATAGCCATTGGACTTTCTCCAAGATATGGTATATCTTGCACCCTATTTAATATGCATTTTTATTAGCATGATTTGCTACTTAGGGAATATTGAATAAACCTTTTTTGTGTTTTACCACTATATTTCCCAACACTTTGGGCATATCAAAGTGTCTATAAAACTACGATTGGAACAAAACCATGTCAGCTAATTTATGGGAAATCTTTCCACCTTCCCTTGTAATTAAATCATAAGGCATATTGGGCCATAAAGAATGTTAATGTGAACCCTATTCTATCTAAGGTGAAGAGGTCCCCTAAATTGAAGGATTTATAAAACCATGCTTGCATGATTATGGAACACTATAATTTACACAAAGAACTAAAATCTGGCATGATTCTTACATCAAGCACAAGGATATATATGGAGGGGACAAAGTTCTGCATTTCAATTTGTACATTCCTCTTTTCCCTAAAAAGTTAGGATTATGTTGGTCTTGACCATTCACTACCATTACAACCTATTCTTCTGGGGTGATGGATATCCATGGTGAAAAGTATGGGACTTTATTTGTCAACGAACAAAGACTAAAGAGATATTATGAAGACAAATCATTCACAAGTAAAGCTAACATGGACCTGGATGAGCCACCCACTGCAGATTGAATAAGACTAATAGTCAAGCTAACTGACTCTATACAAGTGCTTCTTGGGAGGCAACTCAAGTTCTTCTATCATTGCTTTTCTTTGTGTTTGTTGGTGGTATTTTTTGTTATTTATTGTTCCTTGTATTCACTACTTGGCCTTCTATCCTTAGGACCATTAACATTAGTCTAGCTGATGTTATGTTGTGTATTTAGTACATCATACCTTGAGACAAGGCTATATATATAACTCTATGTAATCCTAATTCTCGTGATAAGAATTTCTCTTCACATGGTATCAACAACAACCATCTAGTTTCAATAAAGGAGCCTCCTTTTTTCTTCCTCTTATTCTTTATTCTTCTCCCATTCTTCTCTCCCCCTCACCACCCTGCACGTCTGCTGGTGTGCATAATTTATAAAAACTTTTTTCTCACTCTTGCATGCATTTTCAATCACTTTCCCTCTCAAATTGCTTCTGATCATACTAGATTTCCCACTTCACATTTATTTTTGCTCGTTCATGTTTGTGATTACAGGTACATCATGTTGATAAAGAAATGGGGTTAACTTAACCACAATCTAACTTTATTCAGATTCCCCAAAGGATTGCACAAATTTCAAGATTTTTCTAAAGTTGTTGAAAGAAACACAACATGTCAGCCCTCTCAAACATCATGTCCTCCCATTCAATATTTTGCAAAATCCCTACCTAGCATGAACATGGTGTGTCTTAAATGCACACACTGTGTCCCTTCAGTGCAGGAGTCATTGTAACATAGCAACACAGTGTGTCTTATATGCACATGTTCTTCCAACTAAAGTCGAGCTTGCCTAGATTTCCTTAACTTGGAGAAATACAACGTGTCAGCCAATCGAAACATCATGCATCCTTTGGGTAGGTCAATTATCAGTTCAGTTACTAAGAGCGACACACCATGTCATCTCACCAACATGTTGTATCACCAACAATTTCAGAAAAGTTTTGAGAGAAAAATGTCCCTCAGTTTTAAATACAAAAGAACACTTATGGGATGTCTATCACTCATCATTTAGAGAAGACAAGGTAGTTACATGTGAGAGAACCTCTTCTATACTCCATTTCTCTTCCCTGAGTGCAACAAGGCATCTGTTCTCCTTTACAACCCCTTATAAGAGAAGGCTACTAAAGTAGAGGTAATAGCAAGGAGGAAACTTTGTCTTCTATCTTGAGTTTTCTCTTGTTTTATTCCTTCCATGGATTTCTTAGTTCTTTCTCATCTCTAATCATGTTTACATTCATAATTATCCACTATATTTATGATTTACCACCATGTGCGAGTATAACTCTTTTCTTGGGCATGTGAGAGAAACTCTCATGCCATAGCTTATGTGAACTAGAATTTCTATCTTAATGCTAGTTGTTTACTATTTTAAGATTGCATTGATTCCTAATTTACTTGCTTGATTGACTGGCCATCTTCTTTCTTGTTTTATACTTCTAATATAATCTAGGAAGATGTATATAGAAGTAAGATGATGTGATCTTCACAACACTTTCTTGACCACGAGAGTGGCTGGGAATGTGTTGAGGAATCATGGTTTGTTGTTTGAAACAAAGCCCTTGCACAAGAGTGCTATGTGGAGTTAAATATGTCTCATATCACCAAGAGGTACATGAGACATGAACCTCCTTTGTATGTTCAACTTGCATGCTAGGTTTCTATTGTCTTACTAAGTTATGATATGGAAGTGAAATCTCATCCCCAAGATTCACTAAATCTAGTTGTAATAATCATTCAAAACACTTGTGAAACTTGCTTTGTTCTTTTCTTTTGAACTAATTTAATCTAATCAATCCAACTTGAGTAAATGATCTAGATTGTTGAACTTTAATATTATTGTGCCTAGCTTTCCTAGCACCTTGTGGACATGACCTTGACTACAATCAATCATGTATACTTGCAGGGGAGAAATTAGTTGAGACAATTAATATGACCAAAAAGTTTTCAACGCCATTGCCGAGGAGCTACAATGCTTTTACTTAAGAGTAATAAGTGTTGACTAGTATTTATAGATCACCATTTCTCACTATTCATCATGTGATACTTCTTGCTTGCATTTCTCACTTAATTCTTACTTTTGCAGGTTGCATGCGGCATTTTAAGAAGGGCTTCAAACCCTCCATCTTTCTATGTCTAGAGATTGAATGTACATTCAACAAATAAAGGAGAGAAAAGAGGAACAAAAACTCTACAAACTTGGAGGATTCATAGCCATCATCACGCCATTCAAAACCTTCATCTTCACCACTATCTTCACTTGATCACTAAGAGCCGGTCATGGAAGACAATAGGCCATTTAAGACTTGTTGTACCTGCTGTCATCAATGTATGTGAAGATATTGATCATCCAATTATAGAAGCCAATAAATTTTCCATCAGTCCCACTATTATGCATATGATCTAGCAAAACAAGTTTGAAGGAACTCCTATGGAAGATTTGAATCTTCACATAGTTGAGTTTCTATAGTACATGAACAATTTCAAGATAAAAGACATTCTTGCTTATGGGTACGCCTACTATTGTTTCCTTTTAACTTGAGGGATAGATCCAAGGCATGGATTTCTTATCTACCCAAGAGGTTCATCAAATGCTGGGATGAGTTGTTGAATGCTTTTCTTGCTAAGTACTTTCCACCCAGAAAGATCGTGCAACTGAGGAGCCAACTCACCAATTTCAAGAAATTGGAAGGTGAAATGTTGTATGATACATAGGAGAGGTCTAAAGACCTTCAACATATTTTCCCTCACCACGGTTTGACCAACTGGTTGTTATTGCAAATGTTCTACCATGGGTTTTTTTACAACACCCGTATGACTGTAGATGTTGTTGCAAATTGAGCCTTGATGAACAAGTCTTATAGGGAGGTGTATGCTATTATTGAAGCATGGATCTCAACCAATTCCAATGGAGCTCAAACAGAACTAGCCAACCTTCTTCATCAAGCTTTTCTACTAAAAAATCAGACAGGATGTACACCATTGATGCAGTTGATCTTATTGAAGCAAAGTTTGATGCTCTTTCATAGAAATTTGAGAAGCTGAGTACTCATTCCATTCAAGCAGCCCAATAGGTTTCTGATGCATGTGGAGTAGCATGAATAATTCTTCTTCTTACTTTTCTCTACAAATGAATGTTGGAGAGATTCTAGAACAAGCTAATGCAGTAAGGAGCTTTGGGAACAAGCACTCGTACAACCCCTTCTCCAAGACTTACAACCCAAGATGGAGAGGTCGTCCTATGTTCTCCTACAGTAACACTAGCAATGCTCAGAACCGACACCATCAACAAGGCAAAAATTGGCAGCAACAAATGGTTAACTTATGAACAACAACCTATCGAGATTCAACAAAAACAACCAGAGCTATAGTCATCAACAACAATCCTAACCAAAGTTAAGTCAAGAGAGCATGCTTGACACCTTTGTCTCAACTCAGATTCAGTAAAATGATGAATTCCACAATCATGGAAAACTCAAAGATGCAATTACTCAACTCTCCTTCAAAGTAGACAACACTGATACCCACACAAAGATGTTAAAGAAGAAAATTGCAAAGAAAGCTCTATCTAATCAAAGAGATTCTTATATGTCACTACCAAGTCAATCAGAGATGAATCCAAGAGGTTGCAAGTCCATCACTTTAAGGAGTGGTCTATAATTGCAAGACCCTCACTACCGAACCAGGAAATAGTTTATGATGTTGCTGGCAAAGAAGATGATACCAATGAGAAGCAAAGAAATAAGAGCAACTAAAGAACGACCTTCTTAAAACCTACAGTTCCTTTTACTCATAGGTTTGCACACAAGAAGGATGAAGTCAAACTCAACATATTCATGCACATCCTCAACAAGCTTTATATCAACCTTCCTTTAGCTGAAGTCATTGCTAAGATTCCATACTATGCAAAATTTCTCAAGGACACCTTGACCAACAAGAGAAGGCTAGATCAAGTGGAGACTATTATGATATCATAGGGGGTGAGTTCTATCATTCAAAATAGGATACTAGAGAAACTTGATGATCTTGGATCCTTCACCCTTCATTGCAAGATAGGCGAAACTACTTTTGATAAAGGTTTAACTGACCTTGGAGCTAGTATCAACCTCATTCCTTTCTCATTTTGGCAACAACTTTATCTTGGAAATTTGAAGCTGACTAAGATGGCCATTCAATTGGAAGACCATTCAATCAAGTATTCTAAAGGTATTGTGGAATATGTGCCTATGCAAGATGGCAAAATTTTACATTCCTTGTGATTTTGTTGTGATGGACATGAATGAAGTTCCTTCCAAACTTGTTCTTTATGGGAGACCCTATCTCTGAACTGTTGATTGTATAGTCTACGTGCAAGAGGGAAAATGCACTCTTAGGGTAGCAGAGGAGACTATGGAATTTTATGTTCTTGATGCCATGAAAGCTTTGAACAAAAGAGATGATAGGTGCTTTGTTGATTATGTTGATAAGATTCCAGAAGAAAATGAAGATTTTTCTAATTTCATCATTAACTATTGTGAATAAGATGAATTGGAAATTGTCAAGACAATAGAATTTTTGGATGCTTCTCTTATCCTTGATTCACATCCAACCAGTGATGAAATTCCACCACTGAAGGCAATTTCAGCAAGTCTACAAAGGAGAAAAAGGTATAACTCAAACCCCTTACACTGGGGCAAAAATATGCTTTTCTTGACCCTGATTCTACTTCTCCCATGATTAGAAATGTTGATTTAACATATGAACAAGACTCCAATTGCTTAATTAACTTCATATACACAAAGAATTTATTGGTTATACAATTGATGATTTGAAGGGCATCAACCCTTTCATCTGTGTGCACCAAATTACCTTAGAAGATGATACCAAACCGTGTGTGGAGCCTCCAAGGCGTTTGAATCAAAATATTCTTGAGGTTGTAAAAAAGGAAATTTTCAAGTTAAGTGAAGTAGGAATCATATATCATATAAGTGACAACCCCTGGGTGAGTGCTATTCATGTTGTACCCAAGAAAGGAGGTGCAACTGTAATTAAAGGAGATAATGACGGGCAACTTCAAACATGTGTAGTCACCGGGTGGAACGTGTGTATAAATTACAAGTGACTAAACAAGGAAACTTGTAAAGATCATTCTTAGTTGCCTTTCATTGATCTAATTCTTAAAACATTAGCCAATCACTCAAATTTATTATCTTAATGGCAATTCTAGATTTTTCCAAATACCAATATATCCACTGGATCAAGAAAAAACCACATTTAGATGCACCTATGAGACTTAGGCCTATAGGTGCATGCCATTTGGTCTTTGTAATGCTCCAATGACTTTTCACCATTGTATGGAGGTCATTTTCTCTGATTTTATCAAGCAAAAAATGGAGATTTTTATGGATGATTTTAGTGTGTATGAAAATTCATTTGACAACTATTAATCAAATTATCTAAAGTTATTCAACGTTGCAAAAAGGTTAACCTAATACTCAACTGGGAGAAGGGAAATTTTATGGTATAATGTGGAGTTGTACTAGGCATGGGGTATCTAAAAAACGTATTGAAATTGATAGGGTTAAGGTGAAGGCAATTGAAAAGATGTCCACTCCAACATCTACGAAAGATGTTTGCAACTTTCTTTGCCATGAAGGATTTTACAGACGTTTCATCAAGGACTTCTCAAAGACAACAAAACTTTTATGCTCACTTCTTGCTAAAGATGTTGATTTTGTGTTCAATGATGATTGCCAAGACACTTTCAGGAAGCTAAAGGATTCTCTCATTTCTGCCCCATTTGAACCATCAGATTGGAATGCACCATTCAAAATTATGTGTGATGCAAGTGACTACAATGTTGGTGCAGTCCTAGGATAGAGGAAAGGCAACAAACTCCATGTTATACCTTATGACAGTAACACCCTGGATGAAGAAAAAATAAACTGTGCCACCACAAAGAAGGATATGCTAGCAATAGTATATGCCTTTGACAAATTCAGGCAATATCGTGTAGGATCCAAGGTTGTCGTCTACACCGATCGTGTTGCAATAAAGTATTTGCTGAACAAGAAAAGGATGACAAGACACACACTATTGGATACTATTTCTTGAGGAGTTTGACCCTGAGATAAGAGACAAGAAAGGTATAGAGAAGAATTTTGTTGATCACCTCTCACAGCTTAAGACAGATGCAACATATTCTCTCCCTAATGACGATTACCTACCGTTTAAAGATTGTATGATATTGGTTCTTTTTTGGTCCCTTGGTTTGCTGATGTCACCAACTTTCTTGCAACTGGACACCATCCCCTTGATCTCACAAATCAAAAAAAGAAGAATTTCCTTCACAAAGTCAAGTTCTACTATTGAGATAATCAATTGTTATTCAAGGAAGGGACAGACAAGTTGATTCAAAGATGTTTAGTTGATGAAGAAATTCCTACCATTATTTCTAAATACCACTCTTCTTCCTAGGGAGAACACTTTGGAAAGGATAAGACAAGTGCACCGATTTTGCAAATAGGTTTCTATTGGCCAACATTATTTTGATACACTCATGCTTATGTTAAATCTTGTGACAAATGGCAAAGGACAAGAGGTATATCAATAAGAGATGAAATGCCTCTCAAGTTGATTCTTGAGATATATCAAGAAGAGATTAAATGCCTCTCAAGTCCATTCTTGAGATAGAGGTATTTGATGTATGGGCATAGACTACATGGCCCCCTTTCCTTCTTATTATGGCTACAATACATCTTAGTTTCCTGGGATTATGTATCAAGTGGGTAGAAGTCATTCCTACTCAAGCCCCAAATATAAAATCTATAATCAAGCTATTTCATAAGATAATATCCCCTTACTTTGGAGTTCCAATAGCTATGATATATGGTGGATGAACACATTTCAACAAAAAGCAATTCAATAATCTACTCAAAAAATATGGATACAAGCGTAAGATATCTACTCCATATCACCCTCAAATGGTGGGACAAGTTGAAGTATCAAATAGGCAGATGAAGAGTATTCTGTAGAAAACTATTTCTAGTTCAAGAAAGGAGTCAGTCACTTAAGACAGATGACACTCTATGGGCATTCCAAACAGCCTTCAAAACATATATTGGCACAACACTGTTCAAGATGATCTATGGCAAGTCGTTCCATCTTCCTCCAGAGCTATAGCACAAAGCTCTATGGGCAATCAACTTCTTGAACTTTGATCTAAAGAAAGCAGGTGAAAAGAGAATGTTACAGCTCTAGGAGCTTGAAGAGCTCCTTCTTAGAGAATATGAAAAATGAAAAAATCTACAAAGAAAAAAAAAAAGCATGGCAAGATAAGAAGATTAGAAGAAAAGATTTCAATGAGGGAGATCAAGTGATACTTATCAACTCTAGGTTATAGTTTTTTTGGGCAAGCTATGTTCCAAGTGGTTTGGACCATTCCTTATGCTGAAGATCTTTCCATATGGGATCGTGGAGCTTGGAGCAAAGAAATTAACATTCAAAGTCAATGGAAAAAGGTTAGAGCTATACCTAGAAGGATAGAATCGAGAAGGGAGTTTCATGCTCCCTCATAGATAGTTGATGATGAGGATTCAAGTCTCATTTCGGACTCTAAATGGAGGACCTTGTGGGAGTTGACCCCAGACTTAGGATTGATTTACTTTATGATTTTGCTCGAAGAGCTTTGCGTTTCCAAAATAAATTTGCTACGGATGAATGTAATAAACTATACCATCATTCATCATATGCCTAAATCATTATAGGTGATGAGAAAAATAGAACTTCATCAACAATTTGGCTCAAACATGATGTGTATGCCAAAGAAGGTTGTGTCAATCTCATTCAGAAAAGAATGCCACCAATCAATTTTGAACACATGGTGTGTGGTAAACCAACATGGCATGTTTAATGCAGGTTATATAAGCTTGAAGTTGTCTGAAGTGGAAACACGACATGTGCTTTGTTGCACACGAGTGCACATTTTGAAGAAATATTATCAAAGTTTCACTAGGAATCAAACATGTCGTGTGGTTTTTACAAATGTCATGCCCACAATAGGGTTCATTTCTTCAAACTTCCGCTAGAATCAGACACGACGTGCATTTAATCACAGACAACATGTCACAAATCGGACAACCATCCAGGAGAATTTTTATGAAGGTGAGAATAGTGTGTCTTTTTTGAGACATGATGTGTTAGTCCCAAGTAGAGAAAAATAAAAGAAGGGAAATACAATGAAGACACAACGTGTGCTTATTCAAACATGTTTTTTTGAGTGGGATGAAATAGGGTTTATAACCCTTATTTCACATTCATTCTTACAACAAGCCCTACGTCATAATGTATCCAAACAAATTGAAGGAGTAGCCATGTCTTCTGCCTTTTACGTCATGTCTAGACTTACGAGTATGTATCAATGATGTGGCCCAACTCCACCCTCCCAAAGCTGCGCCCTATAACACCATTGATAGTTGTGCCACCTACAATCTATCTAGAAAGATACTTATTCCCATTATGCATATGCACAACTGCCATTCATCCCAACAAGCACAGACTCCACACCAACAGCCACAATGCTCCAATATTCTTCTTCACTGAACACTCTTCCAAGGAAAAGTTCAACTCTGACCCGCCAGAACTATCGTTCAAACTTGCCAGGTGTAGACAAACACACGATGAGTCATCCCACACACGTCATGATCCCTACGTTCTTCTTCATTGGGGTTTTTCCTGAAATTGCAATAGGCATGCCCTATCCTCTCCAAGAACACGTTGTGTCCATCATCAAAACAACAATTCTTTAGTTCTAATGCCCCCTGCAAAGCAAATGACAAAGTACCATAGAGACAAGAGCTCATTTTCTACACCAACCAATATCTCATCCACTCAATTCAACATCACGACAGAGGTGGATGCTATACACCAAAATTTGATATCACTAGGGTCCTTCCTACATGTTTCCCCTACAATGAAACAATGGAAGCAATAGGATTCAAGGATGATGTTCTAGGATTTCTAGATGAGCTAGTACTTAAGCACACCTACTACAATGTAAGCCCCACTTATGCTAGATTAACCTATGTATTTCTTACTACTCTGCATGAAGTGGAAAACCTAAAGAATCCACATGAACCTTTTAGAGTAATCACTTTCCAACTTCTTGGTCATGATTATAAGCTCACTTTTAAGCAATGTTGTGGAGCATACCTCTGTACCTAAGGAGGGAGTATAGTAAAGCATCCCTAATTTAACAATGATTATTTCTAGGGGGAGATTACTAAAGATGATGTTCATGACACTACAATAGCTAGGTCATCTCAAATTCACAACACCATATTCCTCTACATGCACACGCTTCTTAGCACTTGTGTTTTCTCCAAAAAAAAATAAGATGTCAGGGACACCTCTAATGATAGCAAGTTCAGAAAGTACTTCCTTGGACACTAAGAATTTATTGAGTTACCTGATCTAGAAGGGGTCACTTTGACAAATAAAGATAATTAGAAATTCACTTTTGATAATGAGAATGATTTTGGTGATAGATCCAATACCTCCACTACTGCAGAGGCATCTATGCCACCATCTCCTCCTTCTACTAGCACACAGATTGACTACTGCTGGGCATTGCCAGACATGACACATCTTTATAGGTATGTCCAACATTGCTTTGATCAGTAGGACACTTGCTTGGATTGTTGAGCCAACAATACTCTAATATGCATTCCATGATTCAGAGGATGAATGTGTGGCATGCCTCTCAGGGCCACTATTTCGTGACTCCACCGTCAGTATCGCCACCACAAGAGTCAACATTAACTGACATCCTTGATGATGACACCTTCAGACAACATTTTCCACCTGATGATGAGGGCGCTTGTCCCCCTCTCTGATTCACACCATGACAGGTACCCAGTTACAAACCCTTGAGTTTGATTTATGCAGTGAGGACACTGTATATGTCAAGTTTAGGGGGGGCAACTGGATGGCAGTGTAGTTTTGGTTTCTTTTCATCCCCTTTTCTTAGTTTTTTCTTTAGGTCTTGTTTTAGACTTTGGTAATATTCTAGTATGATCTGAGGCCTATTCTCTTTGTCGGGCAATATCCCTTCTTGCTAAACTATTTGTCCCAATTTGTACTTAGAAATATCAACCGAATGAGCATTGTACAAGCATAGTATCAACAAATGAAATCTTTTGCCAACCACACTGACATCATTTTGGTCTATTGCTTTTAGACTACACATTCATTTTTCACACTCTTGATTGTCCAATGCATGCAACAGTTGAATATTATTGGGTTAATCAACACTACAACATTATTTAGCATTCTATATTCCCTTATCAAATCCTTACTATGTTTCAACCAAGCTCTCAATTAAAACTTTTAAATTAATGAATGAATTATAATTGATTATGCAATCTTGTTAATTCTTCTATGTTTTGGAGAAAAGACCCTAGTTTAAGGCCATGTGTTCCTCAAGCGGAACCTGACTCACTTTTAATTATCTTGGCTTATTATTCAATATTTTTTACATTTACCACCACAAAGATGGCTAATTGCCCATACATCAACCGAGCCTAGTGTAAGTCTAATCTTGATGCAATGGTTAGGTGTTACATTCTAAAAAAGGTATATGACCCCAACTGACATACCAAATGTGCATAAGTCTATTTTGATTGCGGAGTGTCAGAACCCATGGTTCATCTCTTAATCTTATTCTAGAAAGCAAGGAGAAATGGTTGAATTGTATAAGTTAACTCAGATTTCATCTTTTATGTCCTTAACAATTGAGATAAGTGGGTTGCACTAATTATTTGTCTTGGTCATTTAAATTTTACTTAATGTTGTTCTGTTGATTCTTCCATTTATATTTTTTCCACTTTTGTTGAACTAAATTTCTATCTTGAGTGTTTAAGTTGAACTCATGGCTAATAGTAATAACCCACTAATTATGGTTGGATTGGCTTGATACACTTCTTCCATTTCATTTGATTAATACATGTACTTGGCATTTTCATCAATTATGTTCTTTTTATTTGAGTACAAGCAATAGTTCAAGCTTAACGAGATTTGGTGTGTATAATTTATAAAGACATTTTGCTAACTCTTTCATGCATTTTCTATCCACTTTCCATCTCAAATTGCCTCTAATCATACTAGATTTCCTATTTTATAGTTAAATTTTCTCATTCCATGTTTGTGATCATAGGTATATCATGTTGACAAAGAAATGGGGTTAAGTCAACCACAATTCGGCTTCACTTGGATTCCCCACAGGATTATACAAATTCGAAGATTTTTTTGAAGTTTTTGAGGAAAACATGACATGTCAACCATGTAACACGTCATATCCTTTCATTCAATAATCGTCAAAGTCCCTACCTAGCATGAGCATGGTGTGTCCTAAATGCACATGCCGTGTCCATTCAATCCAATAGCCATTATAACACAGCAACATGGTGTGTCCTATATGCATACAACGTGTTAACTGAAGTTGAACTTACCCAGATTTCATCATGCAACAACATGATGTGTCAGACAACCAACACGTCGTGCGTCCTTTGCACAAGACAATTATCACTTTAGTTAATTAGAGTGATACGTCATGTCAGCTCACCAATACATTGTGTCATTGTGACTTCAACATTGTTTTGATAGAAAATTGTCCCTCATTTTTAGATATGAAAGAACAATTATGGGAAGATTGTCAGTTGTCATTTGACAAGTTTTCCAACCAAAGACCAGAGCAGAGGAGAAGGAGGGTTATTTTGGAGAAAACAAGGTGGTTATAAAAGAGAGAACCTCTTATCTACTCCATTTCTCTTCACCAACTACAGTAAGGCGTCCATTCTCCTTTCCAATACCTTAGGAGAGAAGGTTGTTGGAGTAGAGGTAGTCACAAGGAGGAAAATTCATCGTATAGCCAAAGTTATTCTCTTGTTTCTTTCTTTTCATGGATTTCTTAGTTCTTTCTCTTTTGTAATCATGTTTATCTTTGTAATTCTTCACTTGTATCTCTGCTTTACCACCATGTGCTAGTAGGACTCTTTTCTTAGGCATGGGAGAGGAACTCCCATGTCATAGCTTATGTGATTCGAATTTCTATCTTAATTCTAGTTGTTTACTATTTTAACATGGCATTGATGCCTAATTTATTTCCTTGTTTGACTAGCCATCCGCTTGCCTATTTTATGCTTCTAATGTAATATGGGAGATGTATCTAGAAGTACAAAGATATGATCTTGCCAACACTTCCTTGAACACGGGGACAGTAGGAAATGTGTTGAGGAATCAAGGTTCATCATTTAAAACAAAGCATATGCACGAGAGTGTTATGTGGAGTTAGATCTATTTCATATCATCTGGAGGTCTATGAGACACGAACCTCCTTTATATTTTCAACTATTATGCTAGATATTCATTGCCTTACTAATTTATGATATGGAAATGAAATCTCATCTCAAGATTCATTAAATTTGATTCCAATCATCATTTAAGTGACTTATTTTACTTACTTTGTTCTTTTCTCCTGAACTAGTTTAATCTAATCAATCAAACTAGAGTAAACAATCTAGATTGTTGAACTTTAACATTCTTGCACCTAGCTAGCCTAGTTTTTATGGACACAACCTTGACTAAAATCGATCTTGTATACTTGTGGGGGAGAAATGAGTTGTGATAATAAAAAATTATAACTCATTTGTTGATACAACCAACACCTACCCTCCCACCCACTCACTTCCACCAGTCACCATCGACCGACTACATCAGTGTGTGCAAAAAGCCACCACATTCACTTGTTGTTGGGAAATCAAGCCACAGATAAGGTAGAAGAAATAAATATTTATGCCCAAATCCCAAACCAACATATGACATCAATAATGATGTATTTAGTAAAGAGGGATTTGTGACGTATATGCCTGGTCCTGGTGCAAGTCCAATGACAATCTTCACAATAGTATGCTTCTTCTTCAAGCAGTATGTGAACAGTCATCATCAATGACCTCCTAGTGTAGGATTAGGGATGGAGGTTGATGACATTCTCCAAGTGTGATGGAGACAACCTCCACACCTCTACTTAGTCCATACGAACCACCAATTCCTCCTCGCACTTCCTAGAGTCAACAGGAAGGAGTTGTCCCTTTGATGTCAACAAGCTAGCACTGACTTGTTTTCCCTTCTTGTCTCTCCCTTTTATGGGTAAGACTTGCTTGGGAACTCACATTACCATGATTTTGAGAGGAAAACATTTGTTAGTGTTAGTTGTGTCTTCTGAAATCCTTGATTACATCTCTATTTATAGGAGGTCCAAGCTCAGGATTTCCATATCAATTGGGAGTCAAAGAGACTAATTTTCACGAATTTTTGGTTGTTGTGTGAATCATGAATTGATCGATTCACATTCTAAACTGGTTGGTTCACATGTGAATTAGTTGACTCAACACTTGAATGGGTCGATACACTACATTTCCTATTCAAGAAGATATTAGTTTTCAATGTGACAATTAATGCACAACATGGCATCAACATCAATCCTTGATCTAGTCTTACAGATTGCTCAACTGGTCGATTCACATTCTAAACTAGTTGGTTCTCATTCTGAACCATTTGATTCACATTCCACTTCAGCCAATGTACAACCAATGTTGTTTAAATTGACTTGACACTTGAGCCGATCGACTCAACACAAGAGTTGTTTGACTCACATTCCCAGTCAACCATTTTTTAGCCAATGTAGTTTAGATTTAATACCTAAACACTTTAGTAATCAAGTTAAAGCTTAGTCATGAGTAAACTCCTATTCTAGGTGCATCCTATGTGTGTGACCCTATAGGTCCAAAGTTACAATGGCAGTGAATGTCCGTAACTAATTTATGACATCACAAGCAATGGGAGGTCTGTAGAAAAACATCATTTCTACACAATTAATTGGAAAGTTGGAGAACAACTTCAACCTACAATTTGTGATTAATGTTATAGTGATCTTATAGTTCCTTTGTCTCTGATATCCAAATTGAACTCAAGGCATGGAATCATAATCCTCTCAACATTCAATTCATGTTCCTTAAACTAGAGCAGACTATATGAGATGCATGTGATCTCACATATCATATACTAAGTCACACGAGTATGTCCATACATTTCTTAGTCTCACTTATCAAGTGGCCATGATATCAATCTCCTATAGAAGGTACAAATCCAATCTACATCACTCATATTCAATCCCCATGTGTCGTAACGTACCCAAGCATCACCTTTATGACAAGCCTTATTTAAGGTCATGTTGGATGATGTCAAAACACATGGAATGACATGTGATGAGTGTAGTGACTTCAGGTCTAAGAACCACAATCACCACTATCACTATGTGAGTTTATTATGACTACCACTATGTGGTCTCCATGTATCACTCTCAAGGTGGGTCTATTAAGTGCATTGTTCTCTAACATGTACCTATGTGTTTGAATTGATATCCCATATCATGACTAATGTGACTCTGTCATCAGTCAACACACACTAGTATTATGTATTATTGTCATCTATTTTGCTTCCATGGTACTATCTGACTAGGATCTAAATAAGAATGCATGTACTCTTATCATACATATGATCGCATTGTCCATATCCTAAACCTAAAGGCATATGTCATCGAGTAATATCATTCTTTAAACATCTACTATGTTTATTTTATCATCTCATGATTGACACAAACATAATAGATAGAAGTACCTTTATAATTATCAAATCAAGTATCTAATGCCCTATTAAAATCAATGTATGATTGGATCTTTGGGCATACATACCAACAGACTCTCACTTGTACTTAGAGTCAATCACCCAAGAATCTTATTTCAAGTGATATTAACATGCCCATCATGTTTCTACTACACACGTTCTTTTGTAGCGGGTTAGCAACATTTTCTTCTAGTCGATACTTTTCAAGTATGCACATCTCCTTATTATACAATCTCTCATATGAGATGGAAATTCCATAGCATGATATATGGGTTCCTTTGCCTATCCAGTAGCTCCATTGTTGTCATAGTATTTATACTATTTCATCATGGTTGAAACCTACCACAAGTTCATCTAAATGAAATTCTTGATCCATACAATATCCTTTGTTGTGTTCATTACAATAAGGTACTTGGCTTCTATCGTAGAATTAATGATTATCTCTTTCTCAGAACTCTTCCAGGTTAGAATTCTATTTTAAGGTCAAACACAAATTTAGATTGTGATCATTAATCTTCTTTTTCATTTTGGAAGATTGCATCGGTGTAACCCTTTACACCTAAGTCTTCCTTATTACCATAAATAAGGAATTGATTTGTAGTGCTTCTCAAGTACTTAAGGATGTTCTTTATGGAATCCCAATGACGTTTACTAAAATCTGACTAATATCCACTTGTCGTGTTCTATACATATGAGACTACCAGATGAGTACATAAGGTTGCATACACGATACATCCAATTATTAATGCATATGACATGTTATTCATATGCTCATGTTTTTCACAAATAGTGGGACACTAGGCTCTTGAGAAACTAATTTCATGGAATCATTGTACTAACCAGTTTTGTCTCAACTCATATGACCCTAGTACAATGATTTAAGTAAACTTACTAATTTAAGTAAAAGCACATACATTGGATGTCATATGCTCATGTTCTTCACAAATAGTGGGCCCTTCATCATCTTTCCAATGTATGTGCTTTTACTTAGGTCAAGAATCATTGTACTATCTCTATAGATCTTAATTCCTAATATATAGGATGCTTAACCTAAAACCCCTTACAGAGAAAGTACTTCCCAGTCGGGCTTTAACATTTTTAGGATAAGGACGTCGTTCCACATCATTGTGTGGAATTTAAATGTGCTCCCACTAATCTTTTGTAATTTCATCTTCATTTTGTCTAAAGTCAAACTCTTTGACTATCTTGTCAAATTGAAGATTCCAGCTCTTAGATGCTTGCTTCAATCTATAGATTGACCTTTGTAGCTTACAACCTTTGTTTCCAATAATTGGATTTATAAAACCTTTAGGTTGTGTCAAGCACACATCCTCTACAATATTCATATTAAGGAATGTGGTTTTAGCATCCATTTGCCAAATTTCATAGTCATACTAAGTTGTAATGGCAAGCATGGTCCTGATGGATTTAGCCATAGCAACTGGTAAAATATTCATCATGTTCAACATCTTGAACTTGTTTGAAATTCTTTGCAACCAATATATCCTTACAGGTTTATACATTTCCATCCATGTTGGTATTTTTATTGAAAATCCAATTGCACCCTATGGGTCTTACCCCGTTAGGTGGGTCCACCAAGGTCATACCTTGTTGGTGTACATTGATTCCATCTTGAAATTCTGTGGCACATTGCCACACAAAAGTGAGATCACTCAAAACAAAACATGATTTATCACTTAATTAACCACATTACTAAAAAGAGGAATTATTAAAAACAAATTAAACATCTCATACGTATGCAAGAATATTCACATATAGGTCCAATACCTTTCATAATAACTTACAAGCCTCAAGTAACTTTACATCTATCTAGTGGACAGAACCACAATCTATATACAAAAGCATATCCACATATAGATAGATCAGGTAAAAACATCGGCATAATGCCAGAACTCGAGTCAATACATTTCTTCTACAAAACTTCCCTGCCCGAAGCTGAGAGTTCAAGGATGACTCTAGGACTATCTACACAACTAGCCAACCTTTTGCTTCTACTAATTTGCAAGCTACTCTTCCTCATTACAACAGGTCTGATAGTGTTTTTGCTAATCACCTAAAAAGACATGATGACCCGCAGGGTGAGACCCATGTCCCAATGAGCGATATAACTCTCAACAACATTTTAATCTTACATCATGTAATGTAATTAAACATGAAAGTAGATCGTATTATAGAGCTAAGGGCATGATGTCATTGAGTGTTTGACCAAGAGTATCCAGGTTAAAGTGGGTTCCAACACAGGGCTATTAACCCTATGATCCGAAATAATGAATTGCAGCGAAACAACCAAAAATTATTGTGCCAAAGGAAAACTTAGTTTCTGAGATGAACAATGTGAAAAACTTCAAGAAAAAAATGCAGACATATATATGAAAGTAAATAGTGCACCAAACAAAGAAAAATATATCATAAAATAGGACTTGCTAATTTTGCGGTGGGGGAATCAAAACTCCCTATGGACCCTTTTGCAAATGTACTAGAAATGTTCTTGTATCTTCATGACTATAAAATGTGAAAGAAATATAAATATGTCCACTTTGACTAAGATGTCTTCATTGATGCAATTGGTTCATACACAAGATTTAACCTCCAATAGATTCGGCATGTTGGCCTTCTTGTTGGCAATACCATCTCATTGAATGTCTTTTATGGCATTAAAATTGATGTTGGATCCTGAATCGCAGAAGGAATCACAAAACTGGAAACTAACTAATGAATAGGTTATGTTGAATCACCTTGAATCTTCTTTCTTTTTGGGTAGATTTCTTTGAATCAACATGCTAAACTCCTCATGCAAAACTACCACATTAGAATTTGTGATCCTCCTTTTCTTGGTGATGATGTCTTTCAAAAATTTACCATAGTAGGGAATCTTCTCAAGAGCCTCTACTAGAGAAAGATTTATATGTAATTTGCAAAAGAAATGTCTAAAAATTTCTTGAATTAGTAATCTTTCTTATTTTTTAAGGTTGTTTGGAAAAGTCAAGGGCACCACAATCTTCCTATGATGTGGTTGAGCATAGCTCTTATTAGGGGTTTTTCTCCCCCTAAGTTGTACTCAATAGAATATTTCCTACCACTGTCTTAGATATCGAAACTGTAACTAATTTCTACCCTTCCATTGCTACTTTAGAAGTGTTTATAGTTGACTTTATCTGCCTTTTTTTGGTGGGAACTTAGTTTACCTTTGATTATGTCTTGCTTCTTGTTCCTTCTCAACTACCTTCCTATTGTGCAATATCACCTCCTTCTCTTGTTGGTTGTTATGTGGGACATAGATATTCCCAGTGAACACTTATCGATTGGCCTTCTTCAAATATGATACTTCTATTGCTATTTGTGAGATTTGAGCTTACAAACTTTTGATTAGGGCACCCTGATTTTTTGGCTCTCTCTTTGCTTGGTCAAAATATGACTCTCTCTTATTCATAAAATTCTGAAACACGTCCTCTAACTTATCAAGCATGTGTGGGCCTATTTCATGCTAATTTTTGTATGGAACTCTCTGTTGGTGCAGTTGAGACTGCTACACTTGTGATAGATCTTTCTAGAAATTTTTGGGATTATTCCATGAGAATTTTGGCTTGTTCCTCCATGAGACTCATTTCTTTTATTGTTATATTGGTGCATGTACATGCATTGTTCTTCCTCACCTCCAAATGAGGTGATAGTCTTCTTCTTCAATTGCCTTTCCATTTGAGCCATCTGTCTATTGAGCTATGTGTCCTCTGATGATTCTATATCATTCTTGACTGCTAAAGGATACTTGCGTTCATTACCCCAAGATTGATTCCTAGACATATTCCTTAGAATTTCATGTCACTTTTGTGCTTTATTATTCAGAAAGAACCCTAAACCTACAATGTCAAGAGTGATCCTCTCTCCCTTGTGCAAGCCATAGTAGAAGGTCTTGGTCTGGCCATACAGGTCAATCCCATGGTGTGACACCTTCCTCAACATGTTTTGGTGTTCGTCCCAAGCCTCTAAATAGGATTCATCTATGTGTTGCTTGAAGCTATGAAACTTTTCCAACATGTCATTTTTCTTCTGAGCAAAGTACCTTTCGAAGAAAGTGTTTATCATTTCATTCCAAGACTCAAATAGATTCCGAAGGTAGAATAGGGAACCAAGTCTTCACTTTATCCATTAACAAGTAAGGAAATAACTTCAGATAGGTCATTGTGGCTAGAATTGTGTCTATTCAACATGTCATAGATCTTAATAAAGTTGTTATCATGCCACATCGGGTTCTCTGTGCTATGCTCATGGGATGTCTATGACTTGACCATTACAACAAGTCTTGGATCGATTTTATAGATTCCTAGATGGAGTGTTTGTCTCTTGTTAGGACCTAACATAGTTGTGGATGGGGATGACTTTATTTTTTCCAAAATGGTCTGCTCATCATCTAAAACTATCACACCCTCACCCCATGGTTAGTAGTATCTTCCTCTTTGTCTTCAACCTTATGATCTTTTGGGATAGTGATTGGATCCTCTTTGCATTCCAATGTAACCTCCAATCTTGTTGTTGGTGTACCTAGAATCATCCCTAAAGACGATGCTATGTATTGTTATCATGGTCTAAGAGCTCTGCACAGTTTTATAATGGCAGAGTAGGATCTCCATGGTCAATGGCCTAAGTTTGGACCATAAACTAGTACTTGGAAAGTAGAAAATTAGTGTGAGAACAAAAAATAATATTTATGTGTAACATAAAGATTTTATCAAAACTTTTTATTAAAAAGAAGATTAACTATTAAAAATGGCCTAAAGTGGCCAGTTTTAGCAAATTTAGTGTTAGCATTGCCAATTCACTCATAATGGGGCTAAAAACTTGACACTAACGTATGTGTAATATGAAAGTGTAAGCACTAGAGTAGTGAGGGGCTTAAAGAAGCTCGAGTTGTCAATCTTAGGAAATTGGGACTAATATGGAGTACTACTAACTAAAATAGATAATCTAGTCCTACAGAAAGAGTTGGTTGGTTTAATCAAATTAAGAACTGAAAATAAACAACAAATAACTAAAATGTCTTCTAAGATAAGAATAATGGGATCTCTAATATGCCAGTTTCACCAAAGTGTGATTTATCCCTAGGTTATATTCAAATATAAATTATCTCTGCTTCTATGAATTAGGTGTGTGTAGCTTTTACTACCTGCTCTCACCGTGTATTACATTATTTGACATATTTGTTAAATCAATTTTACAGTGGTAGTATAGAAGATTAAATCATATGATCCTCTCTAGCAATTAACTTACAATGATTTTCCCACTTTCAAAGCATGTTATTTATTATGTTGATAAAGAATGTTCTAACTGTTAATCCCTCTCTCATAGTAATTAATAATCTAAATTATATACATAGTGCTCAAGAACACACATGCAAATTAAATTAACCTCAATTATCAAATTCTAAAGCAAAGAAATATGTATTAAACTAAAGATAATCATGCACAAATACAACATTGGGCTACTCCTAGGTCCTAAAGAATAGGGTTTAGCCCCTCATTATTGACATAAGATAGTGCTCAAGAACACTAAGGTTCAAACAAGAAGAATAACATAAAGACTGGAAAGTCCCCTTTGGACAGGCACGAAGATGATCCTCTACAAAGATTTCATCTAAGAGACATCATTTTGACCATCAAACTTCTCCACTTTTGTTCCACATCTCCACATATGTATCTCATCCATCTCTGGTCTCTCGTAAAATAGTCGATTCCCTCTTTTTTCCCATCCTCTTAGGTTTTGACAAAAGAGGCAAAAACATATCCAATAAAGTATTACATGTTACTTGTCTTAATTGAATCCATCAAGGAAATCTTGATGTAACCGACCTGGAAGTTAGTGCTACCAAGTTGGATCTTTTGTTAACCCAGTATAGGCTATCTTGGTGCCACTAAGATGATTGTCAGTGGTACCAAGATTACACTAAGGCATTGTTATCCCCCTCATAGGGACCACTGAGCTGACTGTTGGTGGTACTAACTTTGCATCTCGATGGCATTGAGTTCTATATTGGTTCTAATGAGATGACTTTGTGGAATTAGTCTCATCTTTCTATGTCAGTGGTACCAACATCCTACAATTTAATCTTGTTTTGTCTACAATAAAGAAAATAATGCACCGGGATGTAATAATTTAGAACCAAATGCATTGGAAATAGATAAAAGAGATGCACAAGAGTTTTGCATTCTATTTTTGAAAAAAAGTACATGGAACATGTAAATTATAGAGATTTTTTACAACAAATGCCTAAAATAGACTACAAAGTGGTTGTATAATCATGTACATCAATCAACTTCAAGCTATACTTCTCACAGGCTAGGTGTGTTAATAATTAAACTTTTAATACTAGATATCATAATTCTAGATAACATGACCAAGGGTATAATTAACACTTTATAGCTCCTCAAAGGTGTGGCCCATAGATGTGGAGTCCCAAATGGGCTGTAATATAGATACAAAAGTAACTCCAAAAGAAATCAACCAAGAAAAGAGGGCTTTATCAATGTTAGGTATAGATATACAGTGGTGCTTATCTTTGCCAACATATCACAACTACCATTTCCATAGGAATATTTATAGGTTGAATGTGCATATCGTCCCTTATGCAACTAAGGAAACCAATTAAGTGAATAGATTAGGAGATATACAAGTCTAGGATGGTATATTGGGTATATGAATTTTACATTTTTTGGTTGTGCGACTTTTTGATATTTCCTTGATAGATACCATGGTGAGTGATACCTCATCTGGATTGATTCTGAAAGTAATTTTCTGAGGATAAAACAAGAAACTCAAATGTCAACTTTGAATTGTAAATTTGTTGTATATTCAACCAAATAAACCCTTCAATTTTTTAATCTATTTTCATTATCCCTATCATACAATCTTTTTTTCTAAGACTATTAGCACATGTGCCTCAATTTTCACTCATATGATGATAGCATGGATAACAAATTCGTTCCCTTTTTCTTTGATATCATGCCTTTGAAAATTCTTTTATAAATATGTTAATGATTATACCCATCATGCATTTGCATCATCATACCTTTCATGATTGGTACTTAGCCTTTTGGCAACATCTTTGATATTTTTAACCCAGATGGAATTGAACATGTTTTTGCCTCTACCAAGATGTCTGTTATTTGATATATATATTAAGATTGCTTGACATAACCTACACAAAATAGATGGTACTGCCCTGTAAAAACCTGATCTTTATGATCAAATTTTCACAAACTTTAGATCAAAATATATAAACAAATATTTTACATTCATGATTTAATTAGATCTCAAAGAGGTCTACACATGAGGACTTATAATTAAAAAGAAAGTTCCTTTCTACCGTTCAATCCACAGAGGAAATCGGCTGCATGTCTCTTCTGTGTCTTCCTTATATCACATGTCCATGAGTTTTCATAGGGAATAAATCCACACATGTACCATAGAAAGGCTTGGGTTATCAAAGGTGGTTGAAATAAATATGAACAAGAGGATATTCAATGCATTTACTAATTAGGTAAGCACTATCTTGTGGACTATAAGGTCAACAAGTTAAATGATTTCAAAAATGTAAGTTTCTAAGACACAATTTGCAAGAGTATTCAAAATATCAACTTTGCAATATTGTTTGCAAAACAAGATATACTCAATACTATGAATAATTACAAATATCAAGATATCAAATATTCAATATTTAATGATTTATCCATTGGCACATTTTATCTAATACCTTATCTTCATTAGGGCTAGGTTTCTAGTGTTCTCCCCTCTATGAGAGAAAAACACCTTCACCTATGGGAGTAACCACTACTAGGGGACCTCTATATCCATTATCCAATGAGAAGGGTTGGGATATGACCCACAGATTCTAGTAGCCAAAGCTCTAGCCAATATTTGAATTTTGTGCGAATGTACAAATCCAAATTTATTCAATCAATAAATAACATTCAATGTTCAAAGTAGTTGTGGTGAGTCTTTTTGGAGACATTCAATAAAATTGAAGCAATAAAAAGAGGATTCACATGGCCCTGTGATAGATGACACACACAAATTGAGAAATGGTTCAAAGTAGTTTTGGTGACCTTCATATAGGAAAAATCGGGCTAATAAAAATCAAGTTCACCACTTGGAAAAATTACATAGATGAAGTTGAAGAGGGATAAAATTTCATAATAAAAAAAAAACAATCTAATACCTTAATATCAAGAGAGAGTCCCAGTTTTATATCAATATTTGAACATTTCCATGAGCTGAGGAAAGAGGCATATACAATCTGGAACAATATGGTTACTATTGGCTTGGAATCGCAATTTGGAACAATATGGTTACTATTGGCTTGGAATAACTTTATGAGTGTCATGTGAAAAGTTATCATTTCCCCCCTAATTGGTATCTTAGATTGTCATATTACCCCATGATTGTCACTAAGATTAATTTAAGTGGTTCAATTCATGATTATACTACTCATAATATAATATAGCACATTCATCATAAATGTAGTCACCGACACCTATTTACTTAGGCGTCTCACGTGTACCAAATATTGGTATATATGTCTATGTTTCTGCACATCCTATACAAATGCAACCAACCCCAAGCCCAAGTAAAGGATGAGAGTTGGTGTTATAACCCCAATTTTTGGGTTCAATTGGTGAGAAATGTAATTTCTCATATTAAAGATGTTTGAACAAATAATCATATATTTGGTTGAGAATAATTGTATTTCGTTTAAAATAGCCTTGTTGTTTGATTTGTGGGATTTATTGGTTATTGGGCCCAATAAAGAGGAAAATAACAAAGGAAATTCAATTAATAAATGGATAATTGAATTTTAAGAAAGGAAATATGTAGAAACCTCTAGAAGGCAAATCCAAAGGGGATTTCGTGCCTCCTGGATTCCTTGGGTTCCAAGGAGTCCAAAGTTATAAAAAGAAAGCAATGAGAAAAGAAAAGATTGATTGTGTCTTTCTTTATTAAGAAATAAATTGAAAATGATGATAAAATGTGGAAAATGAGTGGAAAGAGGCATAAATGAGTTTTCTTGGTGAGAATTCGTATCCATGAGATTTCTAATGATAAGAGGAATACCCATAAGGAAAATAAAAGGGAAATAAAGAGAAATCCTCAAAAAGAAATAATTTAATGAGAAATAAACAAGATAATGTGAAATAATGCATATAGATGCATCTAGAAGGATAATAAGTATCCTTAAAAAGTAATTTCGAAATAATGGAGTATCTTGGGATCTAAGGAGTCCCAATAAAGTGATAGGAAAGAGAAAATACCAATTTGCATAATAAAGGATCATATGATTTAAGGTTTTGGTGGCTTTTATGAAAAGGGAAGTAATTTCTATTAAAAGAAAATAGAAATTCGTTCTGATGGATTAAAGAGTAAGAACAAAGAGGATAAGAAGGAGGAAATTCGAATTCCTAAATAGATATGCAATAAGGAATAAACCAAGAATAAAGGAGAGAGAGAGAGTATTTCTTCTCCTTGAAGGAGTATGTTTCCTTGGGGATTGTGACTCGTTTTCTCTTGGACGAACGTTCTTGGGCATGAATATCCTCCCCTATATAAGGGGAAGGACCTAGGACTGTGTCCAGAGTAATCCTACGCACCCTTTTTCCCTCCTTGCTGTTTCTTGTACGTGAAACCCTAACTTGGGTATACCTCTACCCTGGAGCAACGAGGGGGTCTTCTGGTCGTCTTGATGGAAGAGGGACGCACCCACGACCGCAAAGAATGGGGCGACCGTCGTCCCTGTGCTCCTACGCTCCCACATGGCGCATCAAGACAGCTGTAGAGCAGCCGCGGTTGCAGATTTGTTGGGCGCAATCTCGGCCGACCGACTGTGTGCCAATGGTCCCATCGCATGCGAGGGGAAGCAGCGGGGGCATAGGAAGCTTCCCCGGTGATCATGGAGGTCCGGGGTGGAGAAGGACAGCCGCATATTGCTGCAGATCGGCGGCCAGGGCTAGGGTCGCGAGGAGGAAGACGAACCAGGGGGAAATTGACGTATTTGCCCCTTCAAGCAGCACAGAGTCGGCCACTTAAGAAAGGGCAAAAAGGTCAAACAACTCTAATTTCACGCCAGCGCGCGCTGCATGAGAGTCGGGTGACGTGGCGGTTTTTGATTGGCCAAGTAAGTAATATTTTGTAAAATTTGTATCTCTTGAATGGTAACTCGGAAAATAGCAAAACTATATATCAAATTGCTCAGAAAAACGAGAGGAATCTAATAAAAATATGTATAGAAGTTAATTCCTCTTTCTATTCGAAAAATAGTGTAAAGTATTATCTTTAATGAAATAAAGATTAAGAAACCCTATTTTGATATGATTAATGTGTTTAAAAGGGTTTAATAGATCATTAGAATTGATGTTAACCTGTTAATCGTAAAAAGTTACATTAGATATAAGAGAATGATCTTTGTACATAATTGTCTTAATTTAGAGTTTTTTGGGCTTAGAAACCCTAATTTGGGAAAATATGCCTTTTAATGGTTTTAATTGTGCAAATCCATGAATAGGATAGAGTTATGATGTTCTAAATCCAGTTTGAATATAAACGTTTCTAATTATGGATAAAACCCAAAATGTAGTAATTAGGGTTTTCTCATGAATAAAAGGTAGAGTTATGGCAAATGAGTTCATATGTTAGTTAGGCTCTAATGAACTTGGAAATTGATGATTAATGTGCCTATAATATGAAAATAGGATTATATTTTGGTTAAGATAACCTTAATATTGAAGAATAGATGAGATAATTAGGGTTTGTGACTAATGGCATAAATATAGGGTTTAATATGGTAAAGGATGAAGGAAAACCCTAAATGCAAAACGAAACCCTAAAATGGATACAGAAACCTTAGGAAGCGATTTCAAGTTGGATAAAAAGAATCTTGATAAAGTGTGTAGTAAATGGAATACATGTGTTTTTCAGGATTCTTGAATATGTGGTTGAATTACTTCCTTGGATTGCTTTCTTGGTTGGAATTGATATTAGCTTGAGAAATCTACTGGACATGTATGTGGTTACGATTATGAATAACTGCTTTAGGTTTTCCGATGGATTCCCGGATGTTTAATCACGTTGAATGCAACTAAACTATTGAATGTTTATTTCTTTCATGCAAAGTATAAAGCGACTATGACTATCACATAATGTATATGCCTTCTAGCTCAATCCTTGATTCCCTCTGTGTCGTAATGGCTGACCTGATAAAAGACTACCTAGAGGGTAGGTACATCAGGTCATGAATGACTTTGACTGCCTAGAGGGTAGGGTCATGAATGACTTTGACTGCCTAGAGGGTAGGGTCATGAATGACATTGGCTGCCTAGAGGGTAGGTCCATCAAGTCACCTTAATAGAGGTACCATGTAAGTCCTTATAGGGACAACACAGAGTTGTGGAAAAGATGGATTGAGTAGTTTGGCTTAAAACGTAATATTGGTTGTTAAATGATTAATTGAATGATTACATGGTTATCATAGTTGCACGATTATCTGTTTCCCCCACATACCAGCTTCGGCTGACCGACGTTTTGTTTGTCGGCGTTTTAGGTACAATGAAAAGAACAAACAGTAAAGTGGCACATGTGATACTAAAAGGGAATTAAAGTACAAAGGAGGATTAGATAGATTAGTATCGGTGTGGATAAAAGTTTAGAGATCCAAGTTTTCAAAAGGTATGTAAAGAAAAATTTTATTACCATTTTCAGTATAGTCTGTTAGAATTTGATAATTGTTTATGGTTATATGTCGAACCTTTGATCCGAGATTAATGGATGCGGCTCAACCTCTTGGTCTCCCTTAATTGGGGGTTATCGGGAGGTGGGGTCGTAACATTTGGTATCAGAGCGTAGGTTCCTCATTTAACCATTAATAATTATTAAATTTTACAAACTCCATAGAACCCAAGGGAGTTATTAGAGGAGTATCCGAAAGACGGAGGTGTCTAGAAAGGGATCACGATCGGGGGCTGGCAAGATTTTCCTCCGCACCGCTAGTCGGAATACGAGGACTCCCGGACCCGTGTGACCGCCTAGCCAAAGTCTTGGGGTATGAATCGAAATAAGATACCTTTAGGACTTCTCATCTTATTCATCCCTTCTCGTCACAAAATTCTGATAAGGACAGAAAGGATTAGGGTTTTCTTTCTTCTCCTCACCCTCTTGAGGTATGGGTAAGGTTAATAAGGTTTAAGGAATCCTAAACTAAATTAATGAAAGGCATGTAAATAAGATGTCATGGACATAAGCTTAATAGGTTAAGCGCAAAATAAATAATAGATACATGCTTAGGTCGTATGACATAAGTTGTCATGTCCTCAGAAGAGACCTGAGGCAAGACCTTCTTCTCAGGAGGATAAGTTAGTCTTGGAGATAGAGATCTCCATTGCAAGTAGAGACCTGGCACATCTTCTGAGGATGATGCTAACCCTAACCCTAAGTGAAGGTTAGAGAGAGATGAGTTGGACCAGGTGTTTGAAAGGACATGCCTTTGGGATGCCATACGATCCATGGGTGACCTAGCACCTTTGGCAACCCAACCCTGGGAAGGGCCGTGCATGTCAGGGTAAAGGATAGCTCCTTAGATGATGATGATGGTGAAGGACCATATAAACCCTATGGGCTTGTACAAGTAGAGCATAGATGGCACCTAGGGCACGTCATAATGCTGACAGTAGGATGAAACCCTGGATGATCTTGAGCAACCATAAGTTCGAACCTAGGCTTCAACCACATAGAGCATGCTTTTGAGGTTGATCCTTCATGGAGAAAGGACCTCTTATAGAGAGGTTGGTTGTAGGGTTAGCTCTAAAGAGAGAGTAGGAAACCCAGCAAGAAGGCTGGAAGCCTAAAACTATGAACAATGGAATGATAGTGGTTGCCTCATGATCGATCCCTGAAAGTTATTGATATCTTAGTTGCCTTTAGAGGGACCAACCCTAGAGAATGAAGATGAAGCATCTGGTGCCTAAGTGCCTGCGGTATAGGTGTTTACCTTCCGAGGAAGGAAGAAGAGTTCCTTAGACTTAGAAAGGTTTAGTAGTAGGTTATGAGGCCTTGTACCCTGTTGGTTGTCTTTAAGGAGGACCCAACCCTAAGTCTTGCTCGAGTTGAAGGATGACAATAAGTGCATGTCATGCCTTTTGCATGCTAGGTTTGTAGTTAAGAGATGGAGCATGTTGTGAACCTAGGCCTAAGAGGGGAAGTGGTGTACCTAAGGCTCATGATGAGAAGATGAGTTCCAATGGAAGCGAGCATAGTAATCCCCATGAATAGAGGAAAAGAGGAGCCCCTAAAATTAAAGGTGTGATTGATGAACCCCTCATAGCTAGGTTGATGATAAAGGGAAAGTTTGATCTTGGTCCAATATCGAGGAAAGAAGGATAAGTATGACCTAGCATGGTACGGTAAGTGATCTGCTTGTGCCTTAATGGTTTGTTAGGGTTAAGTAGGCTCGTGTAGAGGTAAACCCTAGACCATAGAACTTTTGTGATCTTGTTGTCAAGAGATGGTTTTCCTCCCATCCTAGGAGAGGGACCCCTTTGGTAGGGTGTATATCAGTTTTGATGGTTTAAGGTGACCTGAAGAGGTCTCACAGGATCTTGAGAAGTTAAGAGAAAAGTACATGGTATGAGAATGAACCTGTAGACCCATAGATATCCATCTCTATTGCATGTGAATGTGTTACCATGGAGGTAACCAGTATGGGGCTTGACCAAGGTAGGCAGGTTTCCATGATGCCTATGAACGGATGAGAGTCAACCCATGAATGCAGAAAGAGGGATGATGAAGACTTGGGTAAGGTACTAATTGAACATGGACTGTAATGGAGAATCCTAAGTCTATCCAAGGGTCAGGTAGGGATAAGACCGATGAAAATAGGAGTTGCCTAATTCCCTAGTTGCACGTGACCATAGGGTCGAGAGGTAACAGCTATCATTGTCTAAGGGACATGGATTAGGAGATTGATCACCTTCATAAACTCATGGGACCCAAGGGGCAGATGAGTAGGGCACTCTCTTGATGCATGAGGGAAGAGTGATGACCCCAAAAGAGTCAGTACCCTATAGACCTAGAGGAGATGACCAAGGATAAACCTCAGTAGGTTCAAGACTAGTTTGATAACATGATGTTTGTGATGAAGGGACATATGTGGCATGTTGCAACTTAGATTTAAAGGTGTACTGGCAAGGTGGGATGTACCATCTCTACTCTTGGAACAGGAAGAACTCTGTATTTGGACTGCAGCCAAATGCTTATTTCCTCTTGTTATGGGGGTGCGAGATAGGACATTATGCATGTCATACACCAAGGATAAGAGATGATGTAGGTTGGAGCGTTGCCACGAGAAATGGGGATAGAGAAGATATCTACCCTGGTAAAGTGAATGATACATGGATGGTTTGTAAACACTAAGAGGAATGAGGTAGTTCCCTTATGAGGATGTTTTTATCATGAGCTATGTGGAACTTACAAGTTATACCAGGTTGAGTTTGATCACCATGATGATGGAATCAGAGGGTGTTCTTATGAAGATGAACATATAGTTTAAGGTGACATGATAAGTGAAATACATGGAAGTGTAATGTTACCTAAGGATGTGAAGTAGTGATGGCTGCTCTGGTTGAGATACATCTGACTTGTTTGACTAGAAGCTAGAAGAGGTTGTTTGGCTAACCCGAAGGTTGAAAAGGAGAGGTGTTCGGATAACACTCAGATGTAACAAGATGCATTGAAAAGTTATGGTTGTTTGGTTAGCCAGGCTAGTCCTGGATGCAATGAAAGGATAAAACCTCAGATGCACTTCTTTGGAGGAGAAGGTGACGAAACCCTGACTAGAGTGGTTTAGGGTTTCAGAGGATTTGATCTTGAAAGAATCATGACATGCAGGAAAGCATGATACACCATGGAAAATGGCAATAGCACTTTGGATGTTTAAGATGAGGTTGCATGTGGTTTATGGCCATGCAAGCCCGGAGGAAAAGGACGAACCCCAGTAACCCAGTGTATCGATATAGAGGACAAAAGAATCCCTGAGAGGGAACGGGAGATCGACACTATGGATGTTGTGATAGGTCTTCCCTGGGCCAAAGAAGGTCGAGATACAATATGGGTTATGGTAGGTCGTCTTACCTAGATAGTATAAGAAAGATAGAGTTCTGTAAAGGGACAAATCTAGTTGAACTACCCATGAGAGAGATGGTTCAACTACACCAGAAAGCAAGTTCAAAGGTTCTTGAGTTTGATATAAAGGTTCCCTTCCAAAAGGTGGAAGTAGGTACATTGAGAACTCTATGTTAGTATAGTTTATCACCCCTAACTATGGTTAGTATGATCCAGACTAAAGGATCTGATGAGGGCATGTGTGCTCGTTCAGGGTGATATCAAGAGATGGTTTTGTCCTATGAAAGATGTGAAGATAACCACCATAGCCAGTATCGGGTTTTATATGAAGCTCTATAAGGGAGGTTGTGTCGGTCACCACTTCAGTAAGGTGATGTTGGTGAAAGGACCACATGATGGTTAGAAAAGTACCACATGATGGTTAGAAAAAGGGACCCCAGTACGTGTAGATGAAGTCACTTTGATTGTGCAAGGGCTGAAAGGAGCCTAGAGACGATGAGAGTCGTGAGCATATGCAAAGTAGACTGCCATACAAGTTACTGTGGGAGAAAATGTGACATGAAAATCTGACCCCTCTAAGTTATAACTAAGAGAGTTGAGTCCCCGATACATGGGTCCATTAGAGATGGATGGGTGGAGAAGGTTAAGATTGACCTTACCCCTCGGATTAAAGTAATGAGAGATGTTTTCCATGTGTCTAATTTAGAGCACTATGTGAGGTACCCGACCATGTGCTAAGCAATGAACCTAGTGAGCCCCAAGGGAGGTTGAAATGACCTGAGTCACCTTTGCAGTTTATAGACGCCAGAGTGAAAGAACTCAGGGAAAAGAATAAGTGATCATAAAGGTTCTATGGAAGCGCCATGAGTACGGAAAAGCCACATAGGGGCCAATGATGGACATGGGAAGTCTTATCCTGAATTGTTTGTTTGTTTGATTGATTCATAGAATTTTGAGGACAAAATTCCTATAAGAGGGGAAGGATGTTATAACCCCAATTTTTGGGTTCAATTGGTGAGAAATGTAATTTCTCATATTAAAGATGTTTGAACAAATAATCATATATTTGGTTGAGAATAATTGTATTTCGTTTAAAATAGCCTTGTTGTTTGATTTGTGGGCTTTATTGGTTATTGGGCCCAATAAAGAGGAAAATAACAAAGGAAATTCAATTAGTAAATGGATAATTGAATTTTAAGAAAGGTAATATGTAGAAACCTCTAGAAGGCAAATCCAAAGAGGATTTCGTGCCTCCTGGATTCCTTGGGTTCCAAGGAGTCCAAAGTTATAAAAAGAAAGCAATGAGAAAAGAAAAGATTTATTATGTCTTTCTTTATTAAGAAATAAATTGAAAATGATGATAAAATGTGGAAAATGAGTGGAAAGAGGCATAAATGAGTTTTCTTGGTGATAATTCGTATCCATGAGATTTCTAATGATAAGAGGAATACCCATAAGGAAAATAAAAGGGAAATAAAGAGAAATCCTCAAAAAGAAATAATTTAATGAGAAATAAACAAGATAATGTGAAATAATGCATATAGATGCATCTAGAAGGATAATAAGTATCCTTAAAAAGTAATTTCGAAATAATGGAGTATCTTGGGATCTAAGGAGTCCCAATAAAGTGAGAGGAAAGAGAAAATACCAATTTGCATAATAAAGGATCATATGATTTAAGGTTTTGGTGGCTTTTACGAAAAGGGAAGTAATTTCTATTAAAAGAAAATAGAAATTCGTTCTGATGGATTAAAGAGTAAGAATAAAGAGGATAAGAAGGAGGAAATTTGAATTCCTAAATAGATATGCAATAAGGAATAAACCAAGAATAAAGGAGAGAGAGAGAGTATTTCTTCTCCTTGAAGGAGTATGTTTCCTTGGGGATTGTGACTCGTTTTCTCTTGGACGAACGTTCTTGGGCATGAATATCCTCCCCTATATAAGGGGAAGGACCTAGGACTGTGTCCAGAGTAATCCTACGCACCCTTTTTCCCTCCTTGCTGTTTCTTGTACGTGAAACCCTAACTTGGGTATACCTCTACCCTGGAGCAACGAGGGGGTCTTCTGGTCGTCTTGATGGAAGAGGGACGCACCCACGACCGCAAAGAATGGGGCGACCGTCGTCCCTGTGCTCCTACGCTCCCACATGGCGCATCAAGACAGCTGTAGAGCAGCCGCGGTTGCAGATTTGTTGGGCGCAATCTCGGCCGACCGGCTGTGTGCCAATGGTCCCATCGCCTGCGAGGGGAAGCAGCGGGGGCATAGGAAGCTTCCCCAGTGATCATGGAGGTCCGGGGTGGAGAAGGACAACCGCATATTGCTGCAGATCGGCGGCCAGGGCTAGGGTCGCGAGGAGGAAGACGAACCAGGGGGCAATTGACGTATTTGCCCCTTCAAGCAGCGCAGCGTCGTCCACTTAAGAAAGGGCAAAAAGGTCAGGTCAAACAACTCTAATTTCACGCCAGCGCGCGCTGCATGAGAGTCGGGTGACGTGGCGGTTTTTGATTGGCCAAGTAAGTAATATTTTGTAAAATTTGTATCTCTTGAATGGTAACTCGGAAAATAGCAAAACTATATATCAAATTGCTCAGAAAAACGAGAGGAATCTAATAAAAATATGTATAGAAGTTAATTCCTCTTTCTATTCGAAAAATAGTGTAAAGTATTATCTTTAATGAAATAAAGATTAAGAAACCCTATTTTGATATGATTAATGTGTTTAAAAGGGTTTAATAGATCATTAGAATTGATGTTAACCTGTTAATCGTAAAAAGTTACATTAGATCTAAAAGAATGATCTTTGTACATAATTGTCTTAATTTAGAGTTTTTTGGGCTTAGAAACCCTAATTTGGGAAAATATGCCTTTTAATGGTTTTAATTGTGCAAATCCATGAATAGGATAGAGTTATGATGTTCTAAATCCAGTTTGAATATAAAAGTTTCTAATTATGGATAAAACCCAAAATGTAGTAATTAGGGGTTTCTCATGAATAAAAGGTAGAGTTATGGCAAATGAGTTCATATGTTAGTTAGGCTCTAATGAACTTGGAAATTGATGATTAATGTGCCTATAATATGAAAATAGGATTATATTTTGGTTAAGATAACCTTAATATTGAAGAATAGATGAGATAATTAGGGTTTGTGACTAATGGCATAAATATAGGGTTTAATATGGTAAAGGATGAAGGAAAACCCTAAATGCAAAATGAAACCCTAAAATGGATACAGAAACCTTAGGAAGCGATTTCAAGTTGGATAAAAAGAATCTTGATAAAGTGTGTAGTAAATGGAATACATGTGTTTTTCAGGATTCTTGAATATGTGGTTGAATTACTTCCTTGGATTGCTTTCTTGGTTGGAATTGATATTAGCTTGAGAAATCTACTGGACAGGTATGTGGTTACGATTATGAATAACCGCTTTAGGTTTTCCGATGGATTCCCGGATGTTTAATCGCGTTGAATGCAACTAAACTGTTGAATGTTTATTTCTTTCATGCAAAGTATAAAGCGACTATGACTATCACATAATGTATATGCCTTCTAGCTCAATCCTTGATTCCCTCTGTGTCGTAATGGCTGACCTGATAAAAGACTACCTAGAGGGTAGGTACATCAGGTCATGAATGACTTTGACTACCTAGAGGGTAGGTTCATGAATGACTTTGACTGCCTAGAGGGTAGGGTCATGAATGACTTTGGCTGCCTAGAGGGCAGGTCCATCAAGTCACCTTAATAGAGGTACCATGTAAGTCCTTATAGGGACAACACAGAGTTGTGGAAAAGATGGATTGAGTAGTTTGGCTTAAAACGTAATCTTGGTTGTAAAATGATTAATTGAATGATTACATGGTTATCATAGTTGCACGATTATCTGTTTCCCCCACATACCAGCTTCGGCTGACCGACGTTTTGTTTGTCGGCGTTTTAGGTACAATGAAAAGAACAAACAGTAAAGTGGCACATGTGATACTAAAAGGGAATTAAAGTACAAAGGAGGATTAGATAGATTAGTATCGGTGTGGATAAAAGTTTAGAGATCCAAGTTTTCAAAAGGTATGTAAAGAAAAAATTTATTACCATTTTCAGTATAGTCTGTTAGAATTTGATAATTGTTTATGGTTATATGTCGAACCTTTGATCCGGGATTAATGGATGCGGCTCAACCTCTTGGTATCCCTTAATTGGGGGTTATCGGGAGGTGGGGTCATAACAGTTGGTGGTAAGTTGACAGCTAGCCATATAACTTTATCACTCTTTTTATGAAATGGATCCTTATAAAATAAATTATTGGAGCATCCCTACCTAGAGACATGCTGCATTGGCACACATGTATAGTGATAAGGCCCAATTGTGTTGAAGGAAAATCAAGGGTTTCCACTTCTTGGATGGGTGTTGGAGAAGAAGCTAGACTTTTTGTGTCATTGCCTGAATGTAGTGAAAAATATGTAAGGTAAATCTTATTGAAGGAGAAAGACAAAAAGGGAAGTTAAAAAATATGGACTAGAGTGGTACCTTGTAATATTGAATCTTTAATATGAAAATATTTGGATGTAGTGGATACCATAATTAGAAGAATACTTAAGATTGTTTGCTTGCAAGAAACCCAGTGGACAATGGAATGATGCATAGAGATTGGAGACACATGGTACAAAGTTTGGTATACATGTATTGACAGACATAGAAATGGCATTGGAATTATTGTTGATAAGATGTCAAAGGATGATGTCGTAAAGATCACACGAATGGGTAAAAGAATCATAGATATAATAGTTTTTCTTGGGGGAAAGATTTTTAATATATTAGTTCTTATGCCCCCAAGTTGGCCTTATGGAGGAGGAAAAGAAGGATTTCTAGAATAACATGGATGAACTAATGTAAGGAATTTTGATAGAGGAGAATATCATTATTGGGAGTGACTTAAATGGCCATGTGGGGAGTAGTAATGCTGGATATTAGAGAGTTCATGAACATTTTGGATATGGAAACATAAATGGAGAACAAGAGAGGATTTTAAATATTGTAGTTTCTTAAGATATGATATTGACAGATACACATTTCTAGAAAAGTGATCCTCATATAATTACTTTCAAGAGTGGGTGAAATGGTAGACAAAGTGGTTACTTTCTAACAAGATGGATGAATAGAAAAGTATACAAGGATTGTAAAGTGATATCTAGGGAAGAACTCACCACCCTACATAGTCTGGAGGTTTTGGGTGTCAAAATTAAACTCAATGAAGGTAAGCATAACAAAAGACAAAATACAAGGATCAAGTGGTGGAATCTTAAAGGAGAAAAGAAACTAACATTTTATATAAACTTATCAATGAAATAACTTGGAATTTGGAGTCTGATGTTATCTCTATGTGGAAAATTATGAGCTCTAGAATAATTTTTTTTGTTAAAGATGTGTTGGGAGAGTCTAAAGGGTGTGGGCCTCCTCAAAAAGAGTCTTAGTGGTGGAATGCATAAAGCTATTAAATTGAAAAGGAAGATCTATAGGAGCATGCCCAAGTCTAGATCTGATGTAATTTTTTAGAGATGCAAACAAGAAAAGAAAGATCCTAAGAAGGTAGTTCAAGAGGGTAGGTCCATATAATTTGATGAGATATATAAGAAGTTGTACATTAGAGAAGGGGAAACATATATTTATAAAATGGTCCATAAGAGAAAGGAAAAGAAGATACTTGATTCAAGCAAAATCAATCAAGAATAAATATGGTTAAGTGTTGGGATGGATGATGATATATAGAACCAATGGAGACTGCTTTCACAAGATTTTCAATGGAGATATTGTGAATAATGTAAGAGACTTGGGTGATATGAATGTAAAGATATCACTTACACAGGGAGATTTTCACTATCTAAAGTCAAGAATGCTTCCTATCAATGTATGGAAGAATATGGGGGATGAAGGATCTATGTGGTTGAAAAATTTCTTTAACAATATTATGAAGACAAAGAAGATGTTAGATGAATGTAGAAATAATAATGTAGTCCCAATTTATAAGAAGATGTTATAGTTGCACAAGATATTGAGGTATCAAGTTGATGTGTCATATTGTGAAGCTTTGGGAGAGGATTATTGATCAAAGGCTAAGACTGATAACACATATACCAGACAACCGACAACCAATTTGGTTTTATGCTGGGAAGATAAAAAAAAGATGCTTTTCTCTGACAAGGAGACTTATGGAGAAGTATAGAGAAAACAAAAGAGATATCCATATGGTGTTTATTGATCTAGAAAATTCCTATGATCAAGTACCAAGAGAAGTGTTATGAAGGGTTTTTATAAAAAGGGTGTTCCTATCCAATACATTGACTTGGTTATAGACATGTATATTAGATCAACTGCCTAGAGGAGAGATACAAACCTTTCTTATCACCTTTGGGTACATCAAGGATCGACACCCTACCCAAATCTATTTGTTTGTGTTATGGATGAGTTGACTAATCATGTTCAAGATAACATCTATTGGTGCATGTTCATTTGTTGATATTATTGTGTTGATTGTTGAAAGAAAATAAATATTGAATGATAAAGTTGAAGTTTAGATAGATGCATTGGAATCTAATGGATTTATGATCAGATGTATTTGTGATCATTAAGTAAAACTGAATATATCCATTACAATTTTAGCTAATCTTGAATTGTGAAGGGTGGGGTCAAGTTATATGAAATGGATGTACCAATGTGAGACAAGTTTATTACTTGTGTTCTATTATTGAAAGGGAGGGTGAGGTTAAAAATGATGTTTGGCAAACGGTTGCAGTAGGATGGTAGAGTTGGAGAAGTGCAAGTGGATCATTATGTGAAAAAAAAGATCACTCTCAGATAAAAAAAGCAAATTTTGTAGAACAAATATACGACCAACCATGCCATGGGAGTGAATTTTGGGTAGTGAATAAACAAGGTCTCAACAAGATGAATGTGTCTAAAATGCATATGTTGAGATGGTGTGTGGGAATGCAAGAAAATAACATTCAAGGAATGCCCATATTAGGAACAAAGTGGGGGTTGTGGGCATCCAAGCCAAGTTGCGTGAAGACCATCTAAGATCGTATGGACATGTGCAGTGTAGATCGACAAATGCACCAATTGGAAGAAAGGTTATTGAGTCAAGCACAATTAAAAGAAGAGGAGGTAGACCAACATTAACTTGGGAAGAGGTTATAAAGAAATATTTTGAATCTTTACTTCTTTATCAAAGTATGACCCATAACAAAGTTGATTAGGAAAGAAGGATACATGTAGCTGACTGCAACATGATTTGGATATAGGCTTATATGATGATTATGATGATGATGATGTGATGATGACGATGATGACAACAACGACGATGACTATGATGATGATGATGGTGGTGGTGATGATGTTGGTGATGATACTATATGTACAAATAGTGTAAATCCATGCATATAAAATAAGATAAGATTATCATAAGTCATTTTTGAATTATTTACCGGCCTAAATCACATGTCCAAAAAGGAGCAGATCTAGAGTAGTCAGACTTTTAAGAAAGTAACCCGACACTTAAGCCCCCGCAACTATTATATGGGGTCTGATGTAGTAATCGGGGTCGAACCACATGGACAAGGTTTAGCAAGTGTTAAGCATACAAGGTCTCACACTCATATACTCCGGATAACATATGGTTTAAAAGGGTGTTCCCAAAGGAACGATGGTACTTAAACAAAAATAAAGCAAATAAAACAAGGATAAGAAGAACAAGGCGTAACAAAATAAGATGGAAACAAAGATATGGAAGGGAAACTTGGATTGGGTTTCACCTACTAAGACTTCTCACCAACATGCAACATGATATCTTCCTCTCGTATATTCCTATCAAGATTACAAGAAACCATAAAGGTGTCTATTCCACTCTCTCTCGAGATGAGGATAGATATAAGCCTAAGGGCAACCTCTCTTTCGAGATGACTACTCAAAAACCCACAAAGCAGAATGTATGATCATAAGATTTATCATTCCAACATTCTCATGCATTCATACTACTCCATAGCAAAAGATAAAAACAAATTTTCTCTTTTGAGATATCGACAATCAAACATCAGAAGATGGTAGCTAAGCATACAAGTGAAGCATTAAAACTGGTGCATGGAGATAATCTTAACAATAGTATATATATTCAAAATGGAGAGACATTATACATGTTGGGAGAGCCTTAGTGGCTACTCCCAACCCAAGTTAAGACATTTAGCCACACATGTTTACGAGTAGCATAACTATTATGACCGCATCTGAGCTTAATTGGTAGACTAGGGTTTACCAGGATGATTATATGCTTAATTGGATTGATCATTTCTGAAATCTAATTAATGATGATAATTCAATTATTATGTTTTAAACCTAATCAGAACGTTAAGTGTTCTATTGTTTGAGAAATTAGGGTTTGAGAAATGTAAACCCTAATCGGAAAAAATTAGGGTTTACTTGGATGATTGTATGCTTAATTAAGTTGATCATTGTTTGAACCTTGATTAATGATGGTAGTTAAGTTTTTATGTTTAAATACAACAAGAAGGTTTAATCATACTTTGATCCACATAATTAGGGTTAACATTTGAAAACCCTAATTGGCCCAAATTAGGGTTTTGATAGTACATGAATATGGAATTTGGTCAGGATAGCAGTGTGGTAAATGATTTTTCATATTTACTACAAATTTTTATTTAATTCAATTTTGGATATGATATGAATAACTCAATCATGCATATTGGAGAAACATTTCAGAATTTTTGAGTGTTCTTTGAATGTGGTTCTCGGTCAAACTATACTTTGACCAAAATGTTGACAGAGTGCTTTTCAGAAGCATAGTATTTTATTTTTAATTATTTATTGGTAACTCCAAATGATATTAAATTTAAACTTCTGATATGAAACTCAATAATAAAGAACATATAAAATTTTCATAATTTTTGGATGCGTTTAGACCTTATCAGTAGACGAATTACAATAACTAACATTTCTACAGAATTCTGGATAGCAGTGCACTATTCGATTTTTAATTATTTAATGGGAGCTTAGAATGATATCTAGTTTTAACTGAAGATTATTAGATAAATTATATACAATATTATAAACTATCATAATTTTTGGAGAAGGTTTGATCTTTGAAATACACACATTACTGAAACCTTTTTATGATAGAAAAAATTCTACTGAAATAAGAAAACGTTTAGTGAGGGGTCAAAGTGAAATTGACCCAAGAAGATCAATTTCTTTATATGGTCAAGCTAACACACAAGAAGATCTCATAATTCGTGATTCAAACCAGAGAAATGAAATCCTAGAGGGAGAGGGAGAGTTAGGGCTTGAGAGGAGAAATTGATGGAGATGCTGACCTAGGGTTTTGCGGTCCGAGGAATGATGAAATCATGCAAGTTTAGCTTCTTTGGATATAGTTTCATGGTGAATCTTCTCTCACATGTCAAAATTCCGTCCCTCCCCTGTTTGGATTCGAAATCATATCAAACCAAGTCCTTTTCTCATTCTTTCTTCATAATCCCTCATTTTTAGGGTTTTTGAGTTGAAAGGAAGAAGAATCAGGTGAATTGCTAGAGATTTGATATGGATTCGAGATTTTCAGATATGGGATACATTTTAAGGTGTTTTCACACCTTAGGGTGAGTGGGAACTTCCTTTAAATAGTATATTGCATGAAAATTGGTTAATTCATCCATAATCTTTAATTGCTAGTATGCGACTACAAACCCTGAATTGTCTATTTGTTCTAAGTTGTTGCAAAATGATATGAAATGGATTCTTCCTCTATTTGGATGAAGTTCAGATGATAAAATCATATTAGAAATTTATAGAATACATCCTAATGATAATTCTCTAAGTATTCACAGAGGTTATAAGAGTAAACTGAAATATAGGGAATTTGTCTATGACTGGAATTTGCTGTATAAGTAAATGGAGAAATTTTCTTATCTAGGTCCCCTTGGTTATGAATGATTGTCTATCTAAATTCATAGTCCATATATGTCATATAATATCTTGGATTTTTTTTCAAAGTGAATAGTGTTTGTTTGATATCTCAGTAAAGAGGGTGAAACCCTAGATGCGAGGAAAGTTGGATATTTGCGAATAGATATCGTGAACTCCATTTGAAGGGATTTTCTTGACATGATAGACTTTATTTATTCAATGTTATTATTGATGCATGATATCCCAATGAATGGCATGGAAACCCAAATTCATGTAAGTTCCAAGGTTTCATACATATATTGATTTTATATGATTTGTTGATAGTAGTCTGTATTCAATGAATGTTTATGTCGCATGAAATCTTTATGGGAGACGTGTGAATAAGTTGTTGCCTAGTGAGATGTGACAAGATGTGTGATGGCATTATGAGCCATGAGAATACTTGTCAACCAGTTAAATGAATACCTTGGTCTAAGGACCTAGAGGTAATGGTTACCTGTTACAGAGGTAACAATGTTATGTGATGATCTAAGGGTTTGAATACCCAGATCCAGTAATCATAATAATGATGTGAAGGGATGAGAATTCCCAGTAATGTGATAAGGGATTGAGATCCCATGTATCATGTGTTTCAAATATTTGAAAAATATGTGATAGATGTATTACACCTTTCTTTGTAACATTTGTTGTGATTAAATGAAACCCTAAGGGTAGGCCGTTCAATGAATCAAGTATTGTGATATCAATGTTCTCAGTTATAATTAATAATTCTTGTAATGATACGTAATTAACTCTTAATTGAGTTATGAGATGCACAACTCAAGATTTGGGTTGATATGCACGTTCTTTGAGAAATTATAGATAAGTTGCAGGTGTTATTGATGATTACTCATATGTCAAGTAATTAACTCTTATCAGTGTAATAAGATGATAAATTGCACGATTCTAGTGTGTATGTGCCAAGTGAACATGTAATCTGTTTATTTGAGAATTTTAGTATGTCTGCATGCATAATAATGTCGATTTCTCAGTAAATTACAAGTGAACATGTATTTAGTTTATTTAAGAACATGCATGCTTAATATGTCGAATCTCTCAACATTTACAATGCTTGAATAAACTGCTCTGTCAAATTTAGAATGATATTCATGTCATGTTGTAAAGTTCAAGTAAATAGATATAGTACCATAGAGATACCATAGTCGAGTATAAGTAAGAGAAATGTACAATCTAGTAAGAGTTTTCTAGAATAATAAAATAATAGATTTAAGGGCCCTGACACCGCAGAATCCCTATGAGAGGTCTGCGCCTTAGGGATGAAATGACCTACCCTGGTGGTGCGTTCAGTATACGGGGGTCAGAACGCACCCACAGAGCGTGCGGGGAGACGAAGCCCTTGAGGAAGTATCCTAAGAGAAGATAGGTTACCCAACATCAACCGGAAGTCCTGGTGGTAACCCAGAGGTACCCACAGAGCGTACCAAGTTGAGGCCCATAGAGCGTCTCAGACCCTCCACATGTGTACTCAGCTAAGAGGAGGAGTCCAATTTATGGCACCATAGGAGTGCCAAGGCCAGAGAGCCAGTTTTCCTATTATAGATCAAGATAGTAGTCAGACTTAGCTATCCCGGGGTGTCAGCTAAGTCTTGTATGGTGGGATCGTAGTTCGCTACGAGTCTTCATATGTAGAGTACACTGCATATGATCAAGGCATAATAAAATGAATGAGAGGTCAAACAAGTGTGTAGTTATTCAATTATTCTTTATATGTTTCTAAATTATTAGTTCTCTTTATGATCAATCAAGCATTTCATATATTGATTCACTCTTATAGATATCTAGAGTATCCTGCCATATTTATGATTGTCAATTATTAGACTCTTTAAAGCTTACTGCTGTTATAATTGATATCAGTTGCTCAAAAGTATATCTGTAATTATATCAGTGCTTTAGACTATTTCTTTGAAGTACTCATTCACAGAGCGAGTAGGATCACCCCTCTACTCACAATTTTTAAGGTAATCACATGGACTTGAAGAAGATATCATTGCATCAGAGTAGATCTACCATAAGAGTTAAGTCTGAGTATAGTTAAGTTCAGTAGGTCCGTATAGATGTGAGACAGTTGTAAATGATGTTTTGTATGCTTGTTTCCTTAATAAGAGAGAATGCAAATTATTGTCATGTCGTATGTACATGAATGTGTGAGAAACATAATGAATGTATGGATGTGTATCATTAATGCTGAGATTACATTAGAGAAATAAAAGTTTAACTCTCTTGTAAAGTTAGTTTATGTGATCTTTGTATTACGTCAAATCCTCAATTTATACCCTAATCTCATGATTAGTGGTAATTGTGAGATCGGGGTGTAACAATAACATCGTTACAAGAAGATAAATACATCAAGTTTCACAAAGTGAGGATGGAAGTATAGCGAGATGGAAGTGATAGATCTAGATAGAGAGAGAAGAACGTGATACAACTCAATACTTCTTTAGATCTAGATCCAGAAGGTCGATGGTGCAGACGGTCTTCTTCTCTCAAAGAAGATAGAGCCTTCAGTCTTCTCTCTCCTCAACTTCTACCTTTAGAGATCCAAGAATGGTTGGATGGATGGATGGAAATGAGTCTTGAAAATGGCAGCACTTCGTGGTCCTCTCTGATTAGATGATTTGACAAGATGGGTGGGTGGCCTATTTATAGGCACACTCCACCAACGAAAGCTCTCGATTGCAGTCCAGGTCTGGTCTTGGATGAAGCTCGATCACAATCGAGGCTTCATTGCCATTCTTTCCTCAGTCGAGGTCAGTTGAACCCCTTCCTCATTCACTGTCTGGTTGGCCACCTTCTTGGGTGAGGATCATGGTTGAGGTCGATTTAGCAACCCCCCTGGTCATGGTCTAGTTGGCCACCTTCTTGATCATGGCCTAGTTGTTAGGACCGCGGTCAAGGTCAAGGTGTGCCTTGCTTTGGAAAAGTTGAGGTTGCGATCTTCACGTTGGCCACGGTCTCCATGTTGATCGTGGTCTCGAACAGCTTGAGTGTAAATTGACCACGAGTGTAAGGTATTAGAGTGAACTTGGAGACCTCGACCATAGTGAGATGGTCTTTGTTGGATGAATGAGTCACGGTCGAGGTGATGATCGTGACCTGGGCTAGATATGTACCGGAAATCAAGGGGAAAACATGTAAGTGAAGTATTTACATAAGATGATAAAATACTGGGGAAAGTTAGCAAAAGATATGCTAAGGAAGGTATAAAATGTATGCAAAAAGTGCATAAAATAAGTTTTATCAACTCCCCCAAACTTAGAATCAAGAATGTCCTCAGGCTAAGTGTAGGCTCGAAATCATAGAGAGAAGGAGCAAATTTGGGTGATAAAATTTTGCAAATCTTAACACTACTGATTTATCTCATTATTGCATCAAGACTGTCTTGGTATGTTTTCTCAACCCCTAAAGTCTCATTCCTTCCTCTTATCTTTAGAGTTGCACAACTTCTAGTTCTTGCTATTGCCTTTGATTGTAAAAAGTATCACCCTTCCCTTCAGGTTACTAACCATACTAATACAACATCTCCTCGAGGGGTAGCTTTCACACTCTTTCTTTATTTTTAGTTAGCCCTATGCTAATGTGCTCGGGTAAGCTTTAAGATTTAAGTGTTTTCCTCTTCCCCTGAACTCCCTCACCCATAAATTTCATAAGGACAATGTTGCCCTTTTGGGTGTCTGACTTTAAGTTAGGTGGGATCCTGAGTTTTATTCTGGATTGGAGGTGGGTAAGTTTGGCTTCAAGGTTCCACTTCCGAGCATGACATATCTGCATTCATGAGTGCAGCAATACACCGAACGTGGAAACTTTTGGCATCTTTTGGGCACAACTCTTTTTTTTTTGAATTTTTACACTTCCTTTCTGGTTTGGGTGAGAGGGATTTAAGTGGTCTTCTGGGTGGTCAAACCTCTTTTTTAGTCCAAAGCGGGGATGGGTTTATGACGCAATTTTACTATGCGCTAAAACGCAAGTGAACGCGTCGAGTAGTACATGCCTTTGTGAGGCCCGAGTCGAACACAGGGATACTCGGAATTGTTGGAGACTCCTACTAACTATTTGCGATCAGCTAAGCCGAATAACAAATTGAGGGTTGTTGTTAAAATTAAAAGAAAATAAAAACAAAATAAAACAAACGATCGATTAAATGTTAATTTAATCAATTCAAAAGGGTATCTTTAGGATTGCGGTTTCACCGCGGGTTTTCATTGTATTAGATTTTATATAATGCCTCAATCTTATCTCTCTATCCAGGTAGTGGCCTGAAAATAGAATTACCCACTTTCGTGGTGCAATTCACTACCTAGGTTTAGGTCGGTTCCACCGTCGTAGTAACCTATACCCTAAACTAGGTGCATTATGAACGATCTCTCAGTATCCACCATTAATTTTACACCACCTTGGTCAAGGGATTTATCGATTAATGTAGATTTCATCTCTTTTCAGCCGTTAATCCTTCTTTCAAAGTGATTAAGGGCATTAGGTTATTATTATGGTGATCAAGCATAACAATATATTGAGAAAACGAAACTATACCACGGATTTAAGAGATAAAATATGATTTACTATTATAAAACTGTCATACAATGAATTCCCGGGCTACTCGCGGTCCTAAAGACGAAGGGGATTAGCCCCGCATGTTCATCTCAAACAAGTACAAGGTAGAAATAGGGGAAAACATGTGAAAAATGTGTAATGAAAGGGAAAACCCCTGAACGGAGAAGAACCGGTTGATCCTTTGCGTAGAACACGTGCTTTCCCGCCTTTCGGTGGTGAAATCCGTCTTCTACGGCGTCCGAATCAACTGGTATGAGCTTCTAGCCTCCGTTCTCCTCTCTACCGCTCCTTGGTACTTGTGCAATGGATGATGAGATGATGCTCTCGTCTGGGCGGCCGTCATTAGGTATAAATCCCTCATTAGGCCGCTAATTAACCACGGCCGTCCGATTGGGAACAATTTGAATCAAACGCATATCTGACGGTGTCGATACCATCGAAGCGGATCGATGGTATCGACCCAGTGTGGTAGCGGCAGCCCTTCTTTCTTTTTGTCCGAGTTCCTGATGTAGTCTCGATACCATCGACGCAGGTCGATGGTATCAGCTTTCTGTAGGCGTCGGTTTTTGTCATTTTGCGTCGCTATAGCCTCCGTGCGTCGATGATATCGACTTGGTGTCGATACTATCGACTGCTTCTTCACAAGCGACCTGAAGGTGACTCGATACCATCGACTTCCCAGTCGATAGTATCGACGCTTTGCTGCTACTTTCAGCTGGCAACCTGTGACCAAGTCGATGGTATCGACTTCCATCGATGGTATCAACGGAAGCAAATACTCGTTTGTCCTGAAATTTAAACATGGAACCAAATAAATTCACACAAATAATAATATTTTGACAATTAATGCTCAAAAATATGTAAAAAGGGAGATTTGACATAAAATGATAGCAAAGACCAAAATAGATGAATTATGCGATATTAACCATGAAAATGACTAATTAAAGCATAAAACACATATGAAATAGGTCTACAAATGCGACTCAAAATCATCGCATCAAACTCCCCTAAGCTTGAATGTTGCTTGCCCTCGAGCAACTAATCCTTAGAATAGAATTGCCAATGTCAACTGAAAAACAACACACCACAACCAACACCCCATATGACTCCCACCGGACGTTCACATACCGGCCCTCTCTAACCACGGAATGGTAATTACCCTGAAGGCGACAGTAATCATCAATAAAAGAAATTGACCTCAAAACTGATGAACACTATCACATAAGGCAGTTAACATAATAAAACTCGCCGGTTCAGACTTGGTGCACCTTGTGATCGCCTAACTACGTTGCTCGCCCTAACTACCATCTACATGGAAGCGTTTCTCCTGATATACATTAGTGAGGAGAAATTCACGGTGGCCTACCAATCCGAGCAACGGGTGGATGAAAATAGGTGGCTCATGGAAGAAAGTGGAAGTATTGTACTGTTTCAACATGCATAATACAAAAAATGTCCTACGTGATGCAAATGCACATGAGAAATGTCCTAATGCCTAAAATTGGGTGAAATGATGCATGTACTAACCATCCATCTCAAAACTAAATGGACATCTATTTAAGCTACATCATGTACTCCATTATCTCGAAATGCAGGTGATATTACGTTCCTTTCTCCTTCTTATTCTACTTTCTTCTAAATAACTTTTTTTTCTTTCATTGTGCAGATTTTTCAGATTTTTTCTCTTTTTTTCATTTTACAGACCTTATATCCATAATTGATAAAGAATATTTTATTGGGCTTATTTTCTTCATATTCAGAAATTTACACTACTTTCAAGGTATGGAACAATTTAATTCACCATTTTGAGAAAAATTGAGATACATGATATACTTTATGCATGAAAATTATGAGTGCAACTACATGGCATGCAACTAAGGGTAATGTGCATGTATCACTATTCTAATTTTTTTTAAACATAAAGACAATTGCAATGCAGGTCCTATCTAGATGCTATGCAATCAAAAAGAGTTAAAACTGTACTTTACTTCCAATTCTTGGGTGGATTATGGAAACACTGAGGTGAAACGATCACAAGACTAGATGACTGAACCTTAAAAAGATATTATGTGTCCCTCCTTACTGACTTGTGTAGTAGTTTAAAGGTTTCTCTCTCTTACATCCAATTAGCATCTCATTACCATTTGGTCAGATTAGGCTCAAACAACCATTACCGTCCACTTTCATGAATCATTAGGAGTCTAGTTGTGAAATATTGTTTTAAAGTTGACAAAACCAATCATTTTCATAGGATATGTGCCCAAGGTTAAACAAGACAAGCTTTTCAAACACACAAAAATTTTTAAATTTCCCTCGATTTTCCCATGCACTATTAATGAGATGACACAACTTTATGACATCCACGATTACACTAGATAGCATGTGGATCCTACAAAAACTAAAATTGCAAGAACAAATAACAAGAACAAACACAATAAAGTTCAAAACTAAAAACAATAAAAGATAAAGTTGTTCCAACTACCCCCCTAAGCTTGAATTCGACTATGGCCTCATAGTCAAAAACAAACTTAAAGATTGGAACAGTGATACCGGATCAATCTTGTGGTGGTGGAGGCGGGTAGTACAGAGCCGTAGGGTCCCAAGAAGGAAACTCCCCCTGGAAGCTTGGATCAAACTGGGCCCTGGGTGGAGGTTGTGGGTAACCTCCAAAATAATTTTGGCTCCAATAGTGGTCATAGAAGGGCTCCTCCTGCATCTCCATCCGTTGCAACCGATTATGTATCTGTTGTTGGTTGTCGAGGAGAAGACGTTCATTCTCGAACATCGCCCTTTGGTTGTCCAGTATCCGGTTCGTAGTGTCTTGAATACCGGTATACATCACCATGTGTTGCTACTGTGTCTGGTGGATATCTTGCAGCATAGTGTACATGCCTTGCATAGAATAGGCATCCTCGCTTGGTTGCGAGGGCTGTGGGGGTGGTGGAGTAGGCTGAGATGATGAAGATGCACCCGGATGCATCCGAGGATGCTTCCGTGGTGCCACTCGTGCTCGAAGAGGTGTAAAGGCCTCCTCTTCCTCCTCATCCTCGTCATCATTTCCGTCATCGCCGCCTTCTTCATCGGAGTCCGCGATGGCTATGATTGGCCACCAGAAATGTTGTGCACCTTCAATGTTGAAAACGGGATCGGGAAGAGAACATTCTTGATATCCTTGATTTACGTGGCAGTGCGCAAACGCCACACCATCTCGGAGAAGCAATAGATTGGACCGGTGCAAATGCTGCAAGTTCACCTTGCTTCTTGTAGAGAGAGGAGTGAGGGTTTGGAAATTCAAGCCAAGATATGAAGCCAGCTTGGTGATGAGCCCGCCGAAGTGAATCAGCGCTTTCCTCGTACTCCTTTTTACATACAAAACACGTTGCAGAAAAAAGGCACCCCAATTGCATTCTTGTTTCTTCAGGAGTTTATACAGAAAGAAAAGATCTGACCCCTGAAATTTGCTGAGGGCCAGATCACCCCGAGCAAAAACTGTGGAACTGAGCATCTGATGCAAGACCCAGACAAATGGGTGCTCAAAGTCGGCTACCGCGGAGCAAAAACTGTGGAACTGAGCATCTGATGCAAGACCCGGACGAATGGGTGCTCGAAGTCAGCTACCGCGGCGTTTTGGTAGCTCACCGACTTGCCTTGCGGAACTGTCACCAACTCAGAGAAGATGGCGTCGTAGTCGGTGCGGTTGTCCGGCCGCCGGTAGTCGTACTGCGAATGGTTCTAGTTAAAGATCACGTTGAATTGCTTGAGCGTGAGGGTGTAGTCGATGTTGAATAGCTGGAACGACACCCGGCCCTGGATCCACTCACGATCGGTAGCTATAATGTCGTTGGGCATGATGCAGACGTCCAGTGATGCCATGAACTCCGCTACCAACTCCTTGTACGTGGGTCAGTCACCGAAGAACGGCTGGCCATCTTGGTGAAATTCCAGTTCGCCAGGCCTTATGGGTGTGTGACGGGCCTGCCCATGCAGAACGTAGGCCAAGTTGGCCTCGAATCCGAGATCTCGGATCATCTCCCGGTCCACATACCGGGTGGGCTCTATCTTCCTCCGCATGATCTCCTCGTAGATCTTTCGGACCTCCAAGGAAGGATGGACAAGGCGGGGACATGAAACCGACGCTGGCGGTGGTGGCACAAATTTCGGTGGAGTTGCGCGTGAGGAAGAAGCTCCGGCTGTATGCACCATTGTTGCAAGGAAGAAGGGGGATCAGAAAGTGAGATCGGAGAAGATTGGAGAGTTGATTCTCTGCTCGGTGAAGATCTTCGTCGGCTTGGATGGCTCGGAGGAGTGCTCGGCACAAAGGAAGAAGATCACTCTGAAGGTGTGATGTCAAATGACGTAATGAATCTCCTTATATAGACTTGGCCGGCGCCACTGTTGGCCCGTCGATACCATCGACGCGAGTCAATGGTATCGACACTAGTCGATGCTATCCGCCCCCTCACTGGTATCGACGGTCGTCGATGGCTGGATCTTGAAACCTGGATCGCTGACGTGTCGATACCATCGACGCGAGTCGATGGTATCGACACTGCACCCGGATCGATGACGTGGACGAGGGTCGATGGTATCGACTTGTCTTTGTTGGAACACCTCCGCTTTGCGTCTCAACCTGAAGCTGTGTCGATACCATCGACATGGCCGTCGATGGTATCGACTTTCCTGAGTCAATTTTGTCTGTAAATCTTTAGAGATCTCGATGGTATCAACTGACGTCTCGATACCATCGACTGCATTTTCATGACCTGCCTGTTGGTAGGTCGATACCATCGACGAGGCCGTCGATGGTATCGACGCAGAGCAAAATCTGCAGTCGTCAACCTGTACCCTGGTCGATACCATCGACCTTTGTGTCGATGGTATCGACTCTGCCTCATCCTGCACACAAAACAAATTGATCACGACATCTTCTTACAATAAAAACTAAGTAAAAACAAATTAGACTACGAATGTAAATGAACTAAACTAAGGTACCAATGGTTGGGTTGCCTCCCAACAAGCGCCCTTATTTAACGTCTTAAGCTAGACCGCTTTCGGCACCTCATGCATCCGAAAGTGAGATGAGTTTGACCTCATTCACCTTCCTCTTGTAATTTTTGCCAAAATAGAGCTTCAATCTTTGTCCATTCACCAAAAACGTGGTATCACCATCACGCACCAAAATCGCACCGTGTGGCTTGACCTCTTCTACCAAGAATGGCCCACTCCGTTGGGATTTGAGCTTCCCGAGATGCAACTTGAGTCGTGAATTGAACAACAAAACACTATCTCCCTTTTTGAACATGCGCAACTGGATGTGGCGGTCGTGGATCAACTTTGTGTGCTCCTTGTATATCCGTGCGTTCTCATATTCCGTCATCTGCAGCTCATCCAGCTCATTCAATTCAAGCATTCTCTTTCTCCCCGCTTCATCGTAACTTAAATTGAGCCTTCTAAGCGCCCAATGGGCCTTGTGCTCCAACTCTACCGGTAGGTAACAAGCCCGGCCATACGCCAACCTAAAAGGCGTGGTGCCTATAGGTGTTTTCTAAGCCGTCCTGTAAGCCCACAATGCATCCGGTAATAGGGCACTCTAGTTCTTCCTCGTGGACGCCACCGTACGCTCCAAAATCATTTTAATTTCACGATTGGAGACCTCCACCTGCCCTTGGGTCTGCGGGTGATATGGGGTACCAATGTTGTGCTTGACCCCATATTTCTTCAATAAAGTCGAGAACTTCTGATTCCTAAAATGCGTACCCCCATCACTGATTATCATTCGGGGCACCCCAAACCTGCAGAAAATATTTTCTTTCACTAATCTGCACACTACAATAGAATCGTTAGTCCTTGTGGGTATTGTTTCTACCCACTTCGACACATAATCAACTGCTAATAAAATGTATAAATTGGAGTTTGAGGACACAAAGGGTCCCATGAAATCTATGCCCCACAAATCGAATACCTCCACTTCCTGAAACACATTCAGGGGCATTTCCTGTCTCTTTGAGATATTACCTGCTCGCTGACAAGGATCACATTGCCTCACAAACTCGTAGGCATCCCGAAACAAAGTTGGCCAATAAAGGCCGCTTTCCAAAACCTTAGCAGCCGTGCGCGAGCTGGCGTGGTGTCCTCCCGTAGGTGATGCGTGGCAATGACGGAGAACGCTCTCGTACTCCACCTCAGGCACACACCTGCGCAAGATACCATCCCTGCATTGCTTAAGAAGAATTGGATCATCCCAAAAATAGTATCTCAAAGAGTGGAAAAATCTTTTCTTTTCCTGATATGACCAATCTTCCGGGATGATCTCGCAAGCCAAATAATTTACAATCTCAGCAAACTAGGGATCCTTAGAATTAATTTTCAAAATTTGTTCATCCGGAAATGTCTCGGTTATGGGTATATGTAAATCTTTTTCATCCACCCTTTCTAACCTAGACAAATGATCAGCAACAACGTTTTCAATCCCAGATGTATCCTTGATTTCAATGTCAAATTCCTATAGGAGCAAAATCCACCTAATGAGTCTAGGCTTTGCGTCTTTTTTCTCCATTAAGTATTTTATTGCGGCATGGTCAGTCCATACAACTACTTTAGATCCAACTAAATACTGCCGGAATTTTTCAAAAGCGAACACAACGACGAGTAATTCTTTTTCAGTAGTTGTATAATTCAATTGGGCGTCATTCAAAGTCTTTGAAGCGTAAAAAATCACGGCGGGTTTATTGTCCACCCGCTACCCCAATACGGCTCCTACCGCAAAGTCCGAAGCGTCACACATTAGTTCGAACGGTTTCGTCCAATCTGGCGTTTGAACAACCGGTGTAGAAATCAGTTTTTCTTTTAAAACATCGAACGCATGTAGACACTTATCATTGAAATCAAATACAACGTCTTTTTCCAAAAGCTCGGATAGAGGTTTCGCGATTTTAGAAAAATCCTTTATAAATCGCCGATAGAACCCGGCGTGTCCCAAGAAACTTCTTACCCCTTTTACAAAATTTGGTGGGGGCAACTTGGAAATGACCTCAATTTTGACCGGATCCACCTCAAGGCCTTTGCTAGACACCTTGTGTCCTAGCACTATCCCCTCAGTCACCATCATGTGACATTTCTCCCAGTTGAGGACCAAATGTGTGTCCTCGCAACGCTGTAAAACTTTGTCCAGGTTATAGAGACATTCATTAAATGATGCACCATACACCGAAAAGTCATCCATAAAAACCTCAAGACTGCGCTCTACCATGTCAGAAAATATGGCGAGCATACAACGTTGAAACGTCGTCAGTGCATTGCATAAACCAAACGGCATTAGGCTATACGTGAAAGTCCCATAGGGACAAGTGAACGTAGATTTCTCTTGATCCAAAGGATCAATCGCGATCTGGTTGTACCACGAGTATCCATCTAGAAAACAAAAGTGTGATCGACCGGCAAGACGCTCTAGGATTTGATCAATGAAAGGTAAAGGAAAGTGATCATTTAGCGTGGCGGCATTCAAACGGCGGTAATCAATACAAACTCGCCACCCGATTACCAATCGGGTGGTGACAGGTTCATTCAACAAAATTTTGGTGATAGTAATTCCCCCCTTCTTAGGGACTACCTGTGTGGGACTCACCCATGTCGAGTCTGATATGGCGTAGATAATACCTACAGTAAGAAGTTTAATGACCTCCTTCTTCACAACCTCCATCATGCTCGAATTAAGACGTCGTTGAGGTTGAATCACGGGCTTGGCTCCCTCCTCGAGCCGAATCTTGTGCTGACATAGAGTAGGGTAAATCCCCTTAATATCTGCAACGGACCACCCAAAAGCTCCCCGGTGGTTCTTCAGCACTATCAACAATTGTTCTTCCTCATCCGCACTCAAATAAGTAGAAATGATCACCGGTAACTTGTCTTCCTCAGCTAGAAAGACATATTTGAGATGCAGGGGCAATGGCTTTAGTTCCAACTCCGGCGGGCTGATCAGAGATGATTGAAGTGGCGGGGGGAGTTCACCTAAATCTTCATAATGCCTCGCATAGAAGCATGGAAACATCTGAAGCATTTTAGCGCACTCCTTGAGTGATTTGCTCCGCATCCAATCATATGTAATATTTAACAAGCAAGCCTCCAACGGTAATTCTGGGTATGCATTAGAAACAGAATTAGCAATCATATCATCCTCCAGAGAAAGCGAAATGTCCTCATAATCATCATTAGGAAATCCCACAGCTTTGCACAGAGAAACTACTTTGGTCTGCTCCATGATATCCACATCCAAAGTTCTATTGTCCACCTTGCTCATCACATGAGCCATGTCCAGAAATGGCTTCCCAAGGCAGAGTGAAATATTACAATCCAGATGTTTTACCATATTGCATTATTCCTTTGCTTTAGATGACGCAGTACTCGTAGGCATGACCATCTCAAAGAGGTCATCGGCTATGTCCAAGGTCAAGCGACCTCTCCCCATCTCTAAGATCATGTCGGCTGTAGCTTGGAAAGGACGTCCAAGTAACAGCTCGTTGCCATGTTCATCCTGCATCTACATGACCACGAAATCTACCGGAAAGACAAACCTATCCACCTTTACTAAGACATCTTCAGAGATTCCATAAGGCTTCACCATAGAGTTGTCCGCCAATTGAATTGTCATATTGCTTGGCCGTGACTCCTTCAATCCCAGCTTTTTGAATGTTGAAAGGGGCATCAAGTTGATGCTTGCCCCTGAGTCACATAACGCTTCGCCAAATTTAACCTTCCCAATATAGCAAGAAATGTTAAAGCACCCTGGATCTTGTCTCTTTGGCGGCAAAGTGCCCATGATGAAGGCACTCACTTGCTCCTTTAGCACGACGACCTCTGTATCCGGAATTTTTCTCTTCTTAGTAATGACATCCTTTAGAAACTTCCCGTATGAAGGAATTTTCTCAATGGCTTCCGGTAAAGGGATATTGACTGAAAGCTTCCTAAAACTGTCCAAGAACTTCTTGAACTGTGCATCTGCCTTCCTTGCCTTAACGCTATTAGGATACGGGACCGGAACATCTTGTGCCCTTTGATGAGGTGGCACATAAGGCGTCTTTTTATGAGGTTCCTCCTCTACAACCTGTTCTTCAGTATCATCTACGGCTATGTCTTCAACCTGCCCTGTGACTGGGGCGGGCTGCTCTTCATTGGTTTCACCTTCTCCTTCACCTTGTGGTGTGCTTGTTTCTTCATCTCTTGGATTCAACACTTTCTTGCCACTTCTAAGCAGAATAGCCTTTGCTTGTTGGTTTCCCCCGGGAACATTGGTATTCCCCAGAAAACCCGGATGTGCCGATTTCTTCAAACTGGAAATCTCGGTTGCCATCTGTGCCATGGATGTCTCAATGGTCCTCATTTGAGCCCCATGGCTCTGCAATGTTTGCCCAAATTGATTCATGTATTCTCCTTGCTGTTTGATTTGCTGGCCAAATGTATTCATTAGCTCTTGATTTTGCTTTATAACCTGATTGAGCAACTCCATGCTCTTGTCTTCTGCGACTGGCGAGGGCTTGGCATCCGGATCCTGCAGAAAATTGTTCGGATCCTTCCACGAGAACTTTTTGTCTTTTCTCCATGAATAATCATTGTTCCTATAACCTTGTTGTTGTCTCATGTATTTGACTTGAGCCTCATCCCCGGACTCAATATCCTCCTTTTCCAGTAGCTTCTTTGCGAGAAGATCCATCTTCTCATTCAGCTCTTTCATTGCCTTGGACTCACCTGCTACTCGAGCTTGCTCTACCGGGCCTCTCTCTCTCTCACCCCATGACTGCTTTCTAGCCATATTCTTTAGTATCTCCCATCATCTAGTGTCTGTTTTGTTCAGAAAGAAACCTGACCCAGCTGAATCCAGATTACTCCTATCGTGCTCGGAGAGAGAAAAATAGAAGATCTTCACCTGCATCTCTTTATCCAGTCCATGATGTGGGCACCTCCTCAGCATGACCTGAAAGCTCTCCCAAGTCTCAGAATATATCTCACCGGCCTGTTGGGTAAAATTATGAATCTTCTGGATCATGTCGTTAGTCTTCTCAAGAGGGAAGAACCTCTCAAAGAAGACCTCCACCATATGGTCCCAGGACTCCACGAACTCATCATCTAAATTGTGTAACCACTCTCGCGCCGCTCCTGCCAATGAACTCAAGAAAAGCTTGAGATACAGTGCATCCTGTGGAAACCTATCAATTTTTACCATGTCACAGTTCTCAACAAACTGGCTGATGTGTGCGACAGGATCCTCATTCTTAATCCCATGAAAAGCATTCGATTTCACCAGATTTATCAGTGGTGGATCAATCTTATATGCCGGTATGTTGATTGCCTGCTTCTTTATAGGCCCTTTGGAAGCTGATGAGGAAGAAGCCTTGATCTTCTCCCATATAGTATGTGGCTCGGCCATCTCTTCCTATTCAAATTCAGAATCTACCTCTTCTTGGTGCTCTTGCTCGTAATACTCCTCGTCCTCAGGTCCCGTTAGCAGAACCTCGGGTGCGCGATTCGCATAGTCAGTACTACGCGTTTGCACCATGCAACGTACCTGAAATAGGAAAGTTTAAGTTCAGTACAGTGCTTTGACGAGTCTCAAAATTAACGACAATAAAAAGAAAATATTTGAAGTTGTTTCAAAGTAAAAAAAAAATTGTGGCCTAGAGTGGCCGCTCGTAGCACTCAAAGTGCCAACAATTCGCCGTATCCCCGGCAACAGCGCCAAAAACTTGACGCAATTTTACTATGCGCTAAAGCAAGTGAACGTGTCGAGTAGTATAGGCCTTTGTGAGGCCCGAGTCGAATACAAGGATACTCGGAATTGTTGGAGACTCCTACTAACTATTTGCGATCAGCTAAGCCGAATAACAAATTGAGGGTTGTTGTTAAAATTAAAAGAAAATAAAAACAAAATAAAACAAACAATCGATTAAATGTTAATTTAATCAATTCAAAAGGGTATCTTTAGGATTGCGGTTTCACTGTGGGTTTTAATTGTATTAGATTTTATATAATGCCTCAATCTTATCTCTCTATCCGGGTAGTGGCCTGAAAACAGAATTACCCACTATCGTGGTGCAATTCACTACCTAGGTTTAGGTCGGTTCCACTGTCGTAGTAACCTATACCCTAAACTAGGTGCATTATGAACAATCTCTCAGTATCCACCATTAATTTTACACCACCTTGGCCAAGGGATTTACCGATTAATGTAGATTTCATCTCTTTTCAGTCGTTAATCCTTCTTTCAAAGTGATTAAGGGCATTAGGTTATTATTATGGTGATCAAGCATAACAATATATTGAGAAAATGAAACTATACCACAGATTTAAGAGATAAAATATGATTTACTATTATAAAACTATCATACAATGAATTCCCGGGCTACTCCCGGTCCTAAAGACGAAGGGGATTAGCCCCGCATGTTCATCTCAAACAAGTACAAGGTATAAATAGGGGAAAACATGTGAAAAACATGTAATGAAAGGGAAAACCCCTGAACGGAGAAAAACCGGTTGATTCTTTGCGTAGAACACGTGCTTTCCCACCTTTCGGTGGTGAAATCTGTCTTCTGCGGCGTCCGAATCAACTGGTATGAGCTTCTAGCCTCCGTTCTCCTCTCTACCACTCATCGGTACTTGTGCAATAGCTGATGAGATGATGCTCTCGTCTGGGCGGCCGTCATTAGGTATAACTCCCTCATTAGGTCGCTAATTAACCATGGTCGTCCGATTGGGAACAATCTGAATCAAATGCATATCTAACGGTGTCGATACCATCGACGCGGGTCGATGGTATTGACCCAGTGTGGTAGCGGCAGCCCTTCTTTCTTTTTGTTCGAGTGCCTGATGTAGTCTTGATACCATCGACGCAGGTCGATGGTATCGACTTTCTGTAGGCGTCAGTTTTTGTCATTTTGCGTCGCTATAGCCTCCGTGCGTCGATGGTATCGACTTGGTGTCGATACTATCGACTGCTTCTTCGCAAGTGATCTGAAGGTGACTCGATACCATCGACTTCCCAGTTAATAGTATCGACGCTTTGCTGCTACTTTCAGCTGGCAACCTGTGACCAAGTCGATGGTATCGACTTCCGTCGATGGTATCGATGGAAGCAAATACTCTTTTGTCCTGAAATTTAAACATGGAACCAAAAAAATTCACACAAATAATAATATTTTGACAATTACTGCTCAAAACGATGTAAAAAGGGAGATTTGACATCAAATGATAGCAAAGACCAAAATAGATGAATTATGCGATATTAACCATGAAAATGACTAATTAAAGCATAAAACACATATGAACTAGGTCTACAAATGCGACTCAAAATCATCGCATCAGTTTACTTGAAAGGGGTAGCTATTTTCTTCTCTATGGAGATAAGGATTTTATGGTTGGAATCGTCTGGTGAGGGTGGTTGGTCAGGAGTATAGCTAGGTGAAGTTCTCTAGTCTCCAAGGGTTTCATGAACTTAGGGTTATTGCATACACAATGTCTTATTGCAAGAATGAGATAGAGCAATATTGATATGTTTCTCATTTTACCTTTATGTGTATTAGATGCTCATATATTTCTCTCTAGGAAAATGATAGTACTACAACTTTGAGCAAGGAAATAGACTAAATTCTAAATTCTAAGGTAACTTCACAAAATTTTTAGGCTAAAATGCAAGAGCAGCTTGGCAGAACTAATATATGTACATGTAAAGTTTGTGGAAATATGAAAATTTTGAAATTTTGAGAGGTAAAATGGTGATAAAATTGTACCTCTCTAGCCTATTTATGACCCCTCCCCCAAACTTATCCTTCACCCCGACCCGGGGTGTCAAAATTTGAGTGAGATGTATAAACGGGATTTCTTTACTCTTCTTTGTTAGTGTCGGAGGCCCAGTTGGACTCGAGTAGCATAATTGCGTACACTCTTCACAGCGGGTGATACTGCTAATATTGTACCCCCTCTACTTTTGTGTTCAAGTTGGCTAGGGCTGTCATCCAGGATAGACAATAGAAGCCACATTCATTTGATAGAGGCACCTATTGAGGGCTCCTGTGGCCGAACTGTGTCTTCTTGAATTCTTTGCCTGTTGTATGCTTGTACCCTTTGTCGTGACTTTTCAGCATATCAACAATCGCCTCCATGCATGTGATAGCCTTTTCTTCGGTTGGAGTCTTTGCGGTAGTCATGTTTGTCTTCTTGTTCAACCCAAAGGCTACATCTGAGATGTTATATAATACTTCCATCCTTTTTATGATGTCAACCACTAGCAAAGTCCAATGACTATCGTGGAGAATTGACATGAAGATGTAGTTTGGGAGGGAAGTCATGAGGCATTGTTGTAGGCATTCCTTCTTGCCTGATCTTTTATCTTCTATGATGTCATCTACGAGCAGGAAGTATGCCATATGTGTGTTTGGCATGTTGTCACTTAAGAGGGCTTGGTAGGATGAAATTGTTCTTACTGATAGGTACCCTCCTATTCTCAACATATCCCAGAGGTTGTTCTTCAACACACATATCCCTTCTCTTTCAAATACAACTTCTGTCGGCATGTCATCATCTTTCAAGGACTTCATTATGATGTATAGTGATTCTGAAGATAGGTTGATGCAGCTCCATCCGTCGAAGTCCTTGAAAGTGGGTATTATCTTTCCCGTCGGTCTATCTAGTTTCTCTTCTAATGAATCATCTTCCTCTACTTCTCCTTCTTTTGGCTGTTCTACTGAAGGCTATTCTCCTTCTGTCTCTGGTATGCATGCTGCAGCTATGCCAATATATGTATTACAACCTTCTTTCCATGCCTCATCCCTAGCTAGTTATGTTGGATCGATCCATAGGGTTTTCAGTTGTTCCCTCCATGTTACCTTTTCAGGTATAGGGATCTCCTTATGAAGTCTTCGTGGTATTGCATCTGAAGGCATCGCCGAGTCGCTAAAGAAGCAACGATTGTAGATGACCTCCATTGTATACAACCTTATAGCCCATGTAGATCTTCCACACATAAGGCTTCCAACAAGATGCCCTCATTGATAGCTTCCATCATCCTTAGTATGATGAAGGCACAATCCCTTGAGCCAGCCTCTTCTTGTGACACTTTCTTACAGATAGAAAATAATTTCCAAATGTCGTTGAATCTGTCGTCTATTGATTGTATCGCTCTTTGCAGACATAGCATTATATTTAGAACATCTTAGACTTCTTTCCTTTTATATATTAGGGGAGTACTGTCTAGTTCAGTCGCGTAACAGTTGAGCATTATCGTCTTTCACTCGTATAGATCAACAACGATCAGAGACCAATGCTTCATGATCCTTATGGGTAGGATGACAAACTTTGTCCCCTTTCTATGCACTTCTTCTTTCAGCTCAATCACATTAGCAGCCTCGTAGTCCTCATTGTATAAGCAGCTTGCGAGATGTGTGGTGTCATCGAATACTAGTTGTACCTTGTTTGAGTGGAATAAGTCTTTGAGGAGGGTGGCACACAACACTTTAAATAGTTTCTTGTGTACTCGTGCCCTTTTTAAGAAGATCCCTCTAAAGTGTTCTCTAGTTAGATTTCTACCCTTATTGTGATATATGACATATGCTCTGGGTAGATTGTCATCAAGGATATCCTCTAAGATGTTGACATCTCTACATATGATTCTTGATAGTGCAGTCATATCCATTCCTGTCATCTTACACAGTAGAGGAGGAGCTGCACCTAATTATGCATCTTTAACTGGTATGCTCTGCTCTCTGGCGGGCTAGTTCATGAAGAAAGTAGCGAGTCCGCCTTCCTTATCGTCTGAGGTTCCATCCTGTGTTGTAGGGATGGGTGTTTTTCCAGTTGTATGTGGGCTCTCTGTGCTTGTTGGCATTGGTGTAGTCACCTTTTCTGACACCTCTGAGGAAGCTTCTACAGTTGTGCCATCCTTGACATTGCTTTCCTCATATGTGTGACCCAGCTTGGCAGTGGCCAGTTCTACAAGAGTTGCCTCCATCTTCCCGTCATATGTAGTCATCTATTTGTGGTGTATTGTCGACTGCAGGAAGCCACTGCACATGTCCATCCTAGATGTCAGGTTGTCTAGAAACCTATTTATATCTATGGGCTCTCTGGACGTTAGATCTTCTATCCTTATGCTCTCTGCTCTGGCGACGACTGCTTATGTTGGTTGTTGTGATGCAGCCTAGCCTATGGCCGGGGTAGTTTTGTCTTCTGTTGGTTCCCCCTTCCCCTTATTAGATTATGCCTTGTCCTCTTTAGACTAATGTTCAAATCTAGCTCCCTTGATGATGTAGTAGTCTTCTTCTTTGTTTCATTGTCTTTGAGAGAATCTGACAGTGGTGGTGCTTCCTTTGCTTTAGGTTCAGCTGTCGGGGTAGTTTTTACATTGGCACTTTCTTCTTTTTGCGTTGAACCTGCACCCATCCCTCCCACATTGTCATCATCGTTGTCGGGGTTTGGAGGGATCGATGAATCTTGCGATGTCGAGGGACCTACCACATGCTTGCTTTTCTTCCTACACAGTTGGCTGTCAAACTCTTTGCATTCAGCTTCCAGATTTTGGCGGTCTTCTTCCTAATGCTGGTGCTCCTGGTTGAGTTTATTCATCACTGCCTCATATCCACTTGTGAAGTGGTCTCTATCAACCCGCAGAGCATCCCTTTCTCTCCTGAGGGATGCCATTTCCTCCGTGAAGGCCTTCAACATTCCCATCATCACTTTTTGGGTGTTTATCACCCCTTGCATGAACTGGGGAAGCACTTCAGTCCTCTCGTGTAGTAATTGCACCTACATGGTTAGCATACACATAGTGGAGGTTATGTTCAAATTAAATTCAAATGTTTGATGCATGTTTTGCCAGAGTTCATTAAACTTGTTACCCAATATGTCTTTGAAGGTTGGAGGATGTCGTGGTTGTGATGCCACATATGTCGTTGATTCTTATGGTTCCTTCGGATGTGGAGTTGGCAGTGTCAGGTTGTGCACTCTATGCTCTGGCTATCCCAGTGTTTGAAGGATCACTTCTGGAATCACCATTTTGGGTACAACTTCGGAGTCCTTGCCTTGTTGGTGGGGGCCTTGTTTGCCCGTCGCCTGTTGTTCTGTGGCTGCTGCCTCAAGGCGTGGACTTTTTCTTACCGTGTCATCCAGGTTCACATGGACATCATTCCTTGTTATTTCTTTGTGAGGTTGGCATTCGTCGCTCACTATTGTTTCAGTGGCTATGGGAGGTGAGGTTGCCTTTAGAGCTATGGGCTCATCTACTACTTCCTTCTTCTTCCTTATAGCCAGATTTTTCTTCTCCTCTGGCTTCTTCTTCTCTATCTCTGTAGATTTGTCTTTACTGCCTTCTTCATCAGCTGTCGGTGTCTTTTCCGCGATATTACTGATGGCCCCTGAGTACATCTAGTCGATGTCTTTATAGGTGGGTTGCAGCTTGCGAGCGTCATAATATTCCATCTCAGAGAGGGGAAGGAGTTTCTTTGAGCAGCTTTGCTCATAGTACAACTTATCTCCTTTCTAAGCCAGGATTCCCGCGTTGACGAGGGACTTGATGTCAATCTTTGTCTGTCCCTCTATTGCTTTATATTTCTGCAACACTTCTAAATCCATAAAATGTTAGGCAATCTTTGTTATCTGGCCCCCCATGCAGAACTCCTGGTTCCGCTTAAACTCCCTCCTACAACTACTGCTAGGCTTTCGATTAGTATTTTCCCTATATTCACAGGATTTCTTTTCAGCATTGACCATATCACGAATAGATCTCCCTTGGTTACTCCCCCTATCTCTGAACTCATGTATATCGTGTTCGTAGTTATCTTTTGTATCACCCTGATGAAGCAAGAGGTGATCAGGGTAGCCTTGGAGTTCTTAGAGTTATGTTTGTATTCTCCCGTCAGGTCTTCCAACAAGTTGTGCCTATTATATCCGACGATCTCCTTCTCTCCGATGGCAGAGGATTAGGCTTGGACTTCTTCTATTGTCTTTGTGAAGATAGTATTCAACATTGCTTCTGTGATTGTGTGAGAGTTTCCCCCTAGTCTCTCCTCCAGCTTGAAGTCCCCACTGCCCTTTTTGCATTCTTTTTCATCTACCGGGAGCTTCTCCAGTGAAGAAAAGAATTCAGCTGTCAACTGCTTCAAGGATGGGGCTCCCAAGGTGCATAGGGTGCACATATTTACACCCTCTAAGAACTTGATGACCCTATCATAGACTCCCATCCTTTTGAAGTCATCTACGTACAGGTACCTTGTGGGGTTGAAGATCTTGATCTTTGACATCTAGTCATATTGTGACTGGTTTACATCATTCCTTGGTACAAATGGGGGCCCACTCTGCTCTAGGGTTGCCTTCTCAGTATCTTCTCCCTCCTTGTAGGATGTCTCTACCTCTTGCCCTTTTGTATTTTTAGCAGCCATTACCTTATTATTGCCTTGGGCTCAACCTTCCTCTTGCCCAAACTTCTTAGCTCAGACTCTGTGGGCTGGTATTATGAGGTTCCTCTCTATGTCACACTCTGTGAAGGCTCTGACTCTTTTGGTGCCTGGTAACCCCAAATGTTCTGATACGGTTCCATCCGTAGTTGTAGTTGTAGCCTCTTGGCTGGTGGCAGGCTTGTATTGATCTCCAAGGCTTTTTCTATCTTCTCCAAAATCATCTCTACCTCTTTCAATGAGGTTGCCCTCTTTGCCAGTGAGTCGTTAGTTGAAGAAGACATCCTGAAAATTTTCAAATTGATTTTATAACTAATATATCTTTCAATTCATCAGTGATTCTATTTAACTTTTCTCATATAATATGTATATGTATGTTGTATATTTTTAGGTATTTCTCTTAGACCGCGACCCACAGTATTACTTATGAAACGACCTAGTCTCACTAACACCGCGACCGCGGTCTATGTTGATGAAAATGAAGTGGTCATAGTCAAAAGGAAACAACCTAGGGAACCACGACTCAAGGTCAAATGTTATTTAACCGGTCTCCACCATGACCCACGGTCCAAGTTACTCGATATTCAGCTTGTTCGTGGAATGTCGTGACCCATGGACCAAACTTGGTGCATCTACACATTGAAAGATATCGCAACCCACAGTCAAGGATTTTCACCGCGACTGCGAAGTTCGGGTTTAGCCCTGTTCCATTGACAATGAGGGTTGGGCGGAAGGTCAGGACCTTGATTAGTAGGTTGATGAAGGTATCTGAAATGTCGATGCCTTGAGATTGAAACACACTCGAAAATGCCACCCTAGGGCGGGCATGGGCGTCGTGAAAACTATCGACGAGAGGGAGGGGAAAAATGATCGGAAGATTCATTGATGATGCAGTGGAGCTTGGCCCAACACAAGGGTTAAAGGCGTGCAAAAATGGTGAGCGAAAGAGCAAACTAGGTTTGACGATTGCCACAATGGTGGGTAGTGAATTAGAAAACTAGAAAAGGTGTTTAGAAGATTACCTTGGTGGAGAAAAAATCGGCAAAATGTGGGGTGTGAATCACTAGTTGCGGCGGCGTTTCAAGCTTCTACTGTGGCCGCAGAGCAAGCTTGGTTGGAGTCAACATCGTTGGCAAGAGCATTGGTGATTCATTCTTCAGTTTGAGGAAAATGAAGATTTTAGGCAAGAGGAATAGTGTTCTAATGCTTTTAGAATATAAAGGAGAGACATTGTGACTCACAGAGAAAACAAGGACCACGATCTATGGTCGGCCCTCTCTATAGCATGTACCTTGGATCGTGACCTGGGTCAGTCTAGGACAATCACCATGGTCACGGTGCATCACCTCACATTGAGCAAGGTTAACACCTTGATCGCGGTCTGCACCGCGACCGCGGTCATGACTGCAACCCACGATCCACCCAAACCAATTCAACACTTAAACCAAAATATAAACTTGATCCTTCAATCAAACCATCTTTTTCAAAGAAAACATAATATATATACAATCTTACTAGAAAAGGGGAAATTAACAAACTAAAGAGTAGGAAGGCCAAAAGTTTAAAACAAAGGAAAAACATAATCTCAAGAAATCAGCAAAAACTTGGACTGCCTCCCAAGAGCGCTTGTTTAGAGTCTCTAGCTCGACTTCCTAATCATTCACTTTTTGACTTCCTCGTCTAAATGTGATGTCTCCTCATTCTTTTCATTTCCCGGCTGGTTGGGTTCCTCCAAACTAATTTCTGACCTTCTTACAAATTCTTCATCCTCATAGAATCTCTTTACCTAATGTCCATTAACCTTGAAAGTGCCTGTCTTTTCCCCTAAAATTTTCATCATTCCTGATGGGTATATCTTCACTACAGAGAAAGGACCTGACCACCTCATTCTTAGCTTTCTTGGAAATAGTCTGATGTACGAGTTAAATAGGAGAACCTTATCCCCTTCATGAACATCCTGGTTTTTCAAGTGGGCATTATGCCAGACTATAGTCCTTTGTTTATAAATTCTCACGTTCTCATAGGCATGTAGTCTCAGTTCCTCAAGCTCCTGAAGCTGTAGAAATCTTTTCTGGCACACTTTGTCAAGGTCCATATTCAGAAATTTGATGGCCCATAGAGCTTTGTGTTCAAGATCAAGCGGTAAAAGATAGGACTTTCCGTAAATAAGCCTGTAGGGTTTCGTCCCTATAGGTGTCTTGTACGCAGTTCGATAAGCCCATAGAGCATCGTCTAGCTTCATTGACCAATCCTTTCTTGTTCGACTCACTATCTTCTCCAGAATTCACTTGATTTGTCTGTTCGATACTTCTACCTACCCTGATGTTTAGGGATGGTATGGTGTGGCGACCTTGTGTTTCACTCCATATTTCTTCAGCAACAATTCAAAATGTCTTTCTCCAAAGTGTGATCCCCCATCACTTATGACTGTGTGGGGCACTTCAAAGTGCGGGAAGATGATTTTCTTGAAGAGTTTAATCACAGACATGGAGTCACAAGTTTGAGTGGGGATTGCTTCGACCCATTTCAAAACATAATCGACATCAACAAGTATGTATTGATTTCCTTTTAACGATGGAAATGGCCCCATATAGTCAATTCCCCAAACATTAAAAATTTCAACTTCCACCCATTCTGCCATGGGCATCTCATTTCTTCTGCTTATGTTCCATGTGAGTTGGCATTTCTTACATTCTTTAACAAAAGATGTTGCATCTTTGAAAAGTGTGGGCCAATAAAACCCAGATTGTAGTACTTTCACTGTAGTTCTTTCTCCACTGTGGTGCCTACTATAGGGCGAGGAGTGACACTCTTTCAGAATGAAAGGAACCTCATCCTCTGGTATGCACCTACAGGATAGATTGTCAGAACACGTCTTGAACAGTAATGGGTCATCCCATTAATAGTTCTTGATTTTGGAAAATAGTTTCATCTTCTGGTGGTATGTAATTTCTTGTGGCAGCTGGCGACATGCTAAATAAGTACAGATATCTGTGAACCAAGGTAATCTCTTCTCATCAGACTGAGCCATCAATAGAGCTTCATCAACATAATTGTCATTCATGGGTAGTTGATTCTATTCGTCAGAAACTATTCTAGACAAGTGGTTTGTGACCACATTCTCTTTCCCCTTTTTATCAATGATTTCATGATCAAATTCCTGCAATAGTAGATCCCACCGCAAAAGTTGTGGTTTGGTATCTTTTTTCTGCATCAGTTATTCAATTGCTCCATGGTCTGTATATACCTTCTCCTTTGATCCTATTAGGTATGACCTGAACTTATCAAAAGCAAAAACTATTGCTAACATCTCCTTCTCGGTTGTGGTATAGTTTACATGTGCCTCATCTAATGTATGACTGACATACCAGATTCCATGGTGCTTTTTGTCTTTCTTTTGACTTAGGACAACACCTATTGCGTAATCACTAGCATCACACATTATCTCAAATAGTAACTCCCAATATGGGGCTTATAGGATCAACGTAGTTGTTAATGCTTTCTTTAGGGTATTGAAAGCCTCCAAACATTCATTGTTGAAATAAAATTCAATGTCTTTGAGCAAAAGATTGGACAAGGGCTTCAAAATCTTTGAAAAGTTTTTTATAAAACTCCTATAGTATCCGACGTGACCAAGAAAACTTCTTACTCCCATTACAGTCTTTAATGGTAGAAATTTCGATATGGCTTCTATTTTACTCACGTCCACTTCGATCCCCTTTTTAGAAATTTTGTGTCTCGGGACTATGCCATTATGTACCATGAAGTGACACTTTTCCCAATTCAGAACCAGATGTTTCCCCTCGCATCTTTTTAGGACCATGGACAAATTTCTAAGACATGCATTGAAATTTGTCCCATAGATTGAGAATTCATCCATAAAGACTTTGACAATGTCCTCCAGAAAATCTGAGAACATCGAGATCATACAATGTTGGAACGTTGCAGGTGCATTGCACAGTCCAAACAACATTCTTCTGAACGCATATGTACCATAGATGCATGTGAATGTTGTTTTGTCTTAATCATCTGGGTAAATAAGGACTTGATAGAATCCAGAATATCCATCCAAGAAAAAAAATAGTCGTGATGAACCAACATTTCTAGAACTTAGTCAATGAATGGTAAGGGGAAGTGATCCTTCCTTGTGGCTATATTTAACTTGCGGTAATCAATGCACATCTGCCACCCAGTAACGGTTCTAGTAGAGACTTCATAACCATTCTCTCCCTTTACTACTATCATTACTCCTTTCTTAGGTACGATGTGAATGGGACTCACCCAATTACTATCGCTAATCAGGTAGATAATTCTGGCATCTCACAGTTTCAAGATTTCCTTCTTTACAACTTCTTTCAACATTTGGTTTAGCTTTCACTGGGGCTGAACTAGCGGCTTAGAGGACTCTTCCAAATGTATTATGTGCATGCAGAGAGACGGGTTAAGCCCTCTGATGTCCTCTACTAAATATCCTATCGCCTTTCTTTACTCTTTTAGCTCCTTCAACAGTCTTTCCATTTGTTCTTCTGTCAGGCTTGGATTTAGAATAACAATGTTCCTCTCCTCATGGTTGAGAAAATCCTACCTTATCCCTTCTGGAAGTGGTTTAAATTTGGGCTTTGACTTAAGTGCCTCTTTCTCTTTTGGAGACTGTTCGAGTGAAGCATACTTAACTATTTTGATAATTTCTTCTTTGTCACTAAGGTCTCCTTTGTCCTGATTCAGATAGTCTAGGATTTCAACCACCTCAGGGTCTTCTACAGTCGGATTTAGGTTGTTCAAGGCTCGCATCAGGGGGTCCACAATTGCCTTTTCTTCTTGTACTTCCTCGTAGTACTGGTTGTAGCTATCCATAAAGTAGACTGACTCGAAAAGACATGGTCCCCTCATGGAATCTTGAACTCAGAAGTCTATGTTGTCATTGCCCACACGTAGGGTAATAATCCCCTCCGTGACATTTATCAATGCTCTTCCAGTTGCCAAGAATGGTCTCCCAGATATCATCGGGCACTTTGGGTCTGCAACTGTGTCAATCACCATGATATCACATGTAATAAAGAATCTTTCGACACGAATGGGTACATCTTTGACTATTCCCATAGGTTGTTTGAAACTGTGATCAACCAATTAAATCCTCATGTTTGTTTTAACCATATCCGTCAGCCCAAGTCTTTGGGCTAGACTCAAAGGCATAACACTGATGCTTGATCCCAAATCCACCAAACCTTTTCTCTCTATATTGTCCCCAACTCCAAATGCTATATTGAATGCTCCGGGGTCCTTCTTCTTTGTTGGCAGTTCTTCTTGGATGCAAGAACTTGACATATTATCTAACTGCACTATCTCGATATGGTCCCCTATCCTCCTTTTGGTGATGAGATCTTTAAAGTAACTTGGCATAGGTCGACATCTCCTCTATAGCATCTAGGAATGGAATGTCTAGATGCAGTTTCTTTATCTCTTCCATGAACTTCTCATATCTTCTCTTCATGTGCACTTTAATGAACTTATATGGGAATGCGACTCTCGGTGCATATGGACTCTTCTTCATGAAAATATCCTCAACAACATCTGGTTTCCCAACTTCTTCACCTTTCTTCTTGATTTCTTCCACTTTTTCTTTAGCAACAGATTTTTCAGGAGCAACCTCTTTCTCAGGTGGTTGTTCATTATCTCTTCTTTCTTCATCGTTGCTTCCAATTCTTGAGTTACTTCGCATACTCCCAGATCGGAGGGTAGCCATCTTTGCAGTTTTAGTGTTTGATGGAATTTTCCCAAAAGGATTCTTTACTAGCTCTGTCAACTGCACCAACTATTGGTCGATTTGGTATTGATGGGTCTGCACGTCGGACATATGAACTTGCATAGTGGTCAAAACTCTAGAATTAGCAAGAGCGCTTTGAGCTAACTGATTATTCACTGTAGCTTGCCTTTTACTGAAATGAAATAGATGGGTGACTAAATCTGGTTGTTTGTTATCTGTTCCCTAACCCGACACTTGGTTTTGGTTCTTCCCTTGACTCAGTCATGTGCTTTGACGGTTCAGATTCTTACTTTGACCATGATAGTTGTTCTTATTTGTCTGATAGTTTTTTGTTCATGTATATTGAGTCTGTATGTTCCTCTTTTCAAACCCTGGGGGTGGTTTTTGTGGGTTGTTCAGGTGGTTTGAATTCTCTACTGCATCTTTATTTCTGTAACTGAAACTAGGGTGGTCTGGCCTCTTGAATTTGACGTAGGAAACATTCTGTGTCTCTTCTCCACTTTCACTTTCATCACTTTCCTTGGTCCTGGTGTTGATACAATTATCAACCCCATGTCCTCCTTCTCCACAGATGACACCCATTAACTCCAATATCTTTCAGCTGTTTCACATCATTTGATATTATTTGAATCTATGCCATTATGGTCTCTAAAGCCTTGTCTTCAATAGACGGTCCTTCAAACCCTATCTTCCTCGTTGACCCTCTGTCGTTCATGTCATAGTCTATGCCTACTTGTAGCGCACCCATGTTTTCTATTATCTTCATGGTTTTGCTGGCTTCTTCTCAAGGAAATCACTGTCAGTGGCTGCATTTAATGAAGTCCTTTCCATAGGAGTTATCCCATTATAAAAAGTGGTCACGAGGAACCCCTTACTGAAATTTTGATGGGGACAATCTCTCAGGCACTCCTAGAAACATTCCCATGCTTCGTGCAAGTTCTCTCCCAACTTCTATTCAAAATAAGTGATCTTCTACATGTTGTAGATGGTCCTCTCGGTAGGATAAAACTTAGTAACAAAATCATCTACTAGGGGTCTCCACCCATCTATAGATTGGTGAGGGAGATTGAGGTACCAAGATAGAGCCTTGTCTTCCAAAGGGAACTTAAAGCCTTTACAGTATATCACCTCTTGCAAGACTCCTCTCATCTTGATGGTATGAGAAATATTTTTAAATGCATCGAGATGATGGTATGGGTTTTCACTCCTCAAATTCCCACAAAAAGGTTTATTCTGGATCATCGAGATGATAGATGGTTTCAACTCAAAATTTGCTACATTGAAGTGTGGTATGACGATCAGACATCTAGACTCATTGGCCCTTGTTGCTGCCAGTTCTCTAAGAGTCTTCCCCTCTTCATCATCCTTGCTGTAGCTATCACGACCATCATGCTCTCGATCATTGTCACAATGGTTGCGGTGGTGTCTTCTTTGATGTCTGTAGCGTCGTTCTTCATCGCGTTGATCTTCTTCGCGATGATCTTCATCACGATGATCTTCATCCCTACGTTCTTCTTCATGTTGATGACCGTCATTGTAATGGCCATCTCTATCTTCGTGCAACCCTAGTGGTGGTGGGGGTTCATGTTGAACCCTCACATTCTGCTCCTCCCCAGTGAGAGTACTATCCATGTGAGGCGGCATGATGACTCAAGGTTAAGGAGTAAAGTCGAACGAGATTGCTTCCTCTGGGGTGCCTGAATAGACCGCACAATCGAGTTAGTAAAGTGGGCATGTTAAAACAAACTATTCCACACAAACACATGGTAGAAAACTTAAGTAACAGTGCAATCAAGATTATTACTAAGCTTGAGGCATGGGAGTATAGTTAGTGGACTCAAGTTCTTAACATTGTCATTTGGCCTTTTCCCTGGATATGGTGCCAAAAAGTTGACTGGCCTAAATCACACATCCAAAAAGGAGCGGATCTAGCGTAGTTGGACTTTTAAGAAAGTAACCCGACACTTAACCCCCCACAACTATTATACGCGGTCTGATGTAGTAATCGGGGTCAAACCATAGGGACAAGGTTTAGCAAGTGTTAAGCATACAAGGTCTCACACTCATATACTTCAGATAAGGGATGGTTTAAAAGGGTGTTCCCAAAGGAACGATGGTACTCAAACCAAAGTAAAGCAAATAAAACAAAGATAAGGAGAACAAGGCATAACAAAATAAAATGGAAACAATGATATGGAAGGGAAACTTGGATGGGGTTTCACCTATTAAGACTTCTCACCAAGATGCAACATCATATCTCCCTCTCGTATACTCCTATCAAGATTACAAGCAACCATAAATATGCCTATTCCACTCTCTCTCGAGACGAGGATAGATATAACTCTAAGGGAAGCCTCTCTTTCGAGATGACTACTCAAAAACTGTAACGACCCCGTCTTCTAGTAACCCCCAATTAAGGGAGACCGAGAGGTTGGTGTCGTTATCCAATTTCCGAATCAAGGTTCAGCAATTAATTGATAACAATTATTAAATTCTACTAGACTATACTGAAAAGCTGTAATAAATAAAATTTTTGCATACCTTTGAAATTTTTTGGATTTCTAAACTTCTATCCAGAACTGGGACTAACTAACTAATCCTCCTTGGACTTTAATTCATGTATTTCATAATATGATGATTTACTGTTTGTCCTTTTTGTTTTGTACCTAAAACGCCGACAACCAAAATGTCGGTCAGCCGAAGCTAGTATGTGGGGGAAACAAATAATGTGCAACTATGTTAACAATATAATCATTCAATTATTCATTTAACAATCAAGATTACATTTTAAGCCATACTACTCAATCCTAACTTATCCCCTAACTCTGTGTTGTCCCTACAGTTGACTTGCATGCTACCTCTCTTTAGGTAGATCCTTACCCCCATGGTCCTACCTTACAGGTAGCTAATACATAGGGTAATAGAGTCACATGGCACTACCCAAAAGTAGCCCAATATCTAACTCAAAGTGACTTGATGGTCCTACCCCATTGGTAGCCATGTACTAAGTCATCCAATGACCTCATGGACCTACCCCATAGGTAGCCATGTACTAGGTCAACTAATAAGCCACAGAGGGGACCAGGATCTGAGCTAGTAGGCACATATCTTAGGTTATTGTCATATCCACATTATAGTTTTCATGAATTAAAATCATCCAACAATTAATTCATGTCATCGATGAAAACTTCGGTAAACCTTGGAAAACTAACTCGATATATTCATAAGCGTAACCACATACCTCTTATTGCAGATTCGAATATAGAATCAAATATGAAGAGAGAGAATATCCAAGTAAGCAAGAAAATTACACAGAAACCCTGAAATAAACATTTCAACTACATTTTATCAAAATTTGTTCAATTCCATCTTATTCCTTAGGGTTTCTATTCCAATTTTAGGGTTTCCTTGGAAATTAGGGTTTTGCCTTCATTCTTAGTTATCATGAACCCTAATTCCTCAAAATCACTTAAAACCCTTAAATTCTCTCCTTTTAATATTCCTAACAGTCTTAGGACCATTATTTAGTAATTTACTTCCTTAATTCAAAATAACATGGTTTTCTTTTTCTTTTACCCTAAATTAGGGTTCCCATATACATTACTTTTCATTTATGGACATAAACCCTAATTTAACCAATTTTGTATTCAAAATGGATAGAAACTCCATCATAAGCATCAATAGGTTATTACCTTTCTAATTAACCCATTATCTTACAAAGATACATCTTTTATACACCATTAGGGTTTCTAATTACTTTTCAATACATAATTCTACCAAATTAAGGTACTTTTGTAAAAAGAAATAGAATCAGGTTCTTAAATCCTTTTTATCAGGTTCCTTGCATTTTTCTACCCAACTTTCATATATAGAGTTTCTTCATTGGATAATCCTAGCGTTTTCTATTAATTTTGCAAGAAAAACTATTTTCTGGATTATTTGATCAGAGAGGATATTTACTGGATTATCTCAGCCGTTTGATCAGTGCACCAATGGTCCGCACTTTGATCCAACACACATCGTTGATCGGCTCCACTAACGGGTTAGTGCGCCCCGCTTCTCGCTGTTGATCATCGGATCTTAATCAAACGCCTCGTGTTCACTGGTTCCACTAAGACAGATGCGCGCCCTGCCCCTTTCGGCTGATCCGTTGGATCGTGCTTGGGCTCACGATGGTCCAGGGATCTACGGCTGCTGCTCATCTCTTCCTCCCTTCTTTGTTCTTCAGAACACGACGGCAACCTCGCCTGAGCACGAGCAATCGAGAGAGGGAGAGGGTGTTAGGGCTTAGGAAATAGCCGTCTAGGATTGTGAGGGTGAGAGCGATCAGTAGGGGGTCCTATATATAGGCTATGGGAGACTCTCTTAGGGTTTCTAACCCCACTGTAAAACCTTCTTGCTGACCAATTGGGCATTTTGGGTACACGCAATGAAAATCGGCAAAACTTGGGTCTAGACCCTTCGCCAAGGTCTCCCGAACCTAATGGGACAAAAATCCCAAGTGCACATGCACTGCAGAGATCAGAAAAATGAGGGGAAAATTCCCCTATCAGCTCTGAGTCCATGTCCCTCCGGGACTCTTTACGATGAGTGGCGCGCATTGGATCAAGATCCAACGGCCCTCATCTCGCTCGCTTTTGCAAAAGGAAAATCAATTTCCTAATATTCGAATTATCTTCCCAATTTAATGATAACTTGGAAAAACCATAACTCCCAATTCTTAACTCCGTTTTTATTCAAATTTTTAGGGAAACTCTTTTATGTTTTTTATATTTCATCTTGCAAAAATTGGGATCATTATCGTAATTAAATGGTTCCTTTTCTTTAGTTGCAAGAAAACACCCTTTTATTCATATTTTCCATATATTCTTTATTTCCCTTGCTATTATATAATTATCCTGAGTTCCTTGAACCCCAAGGAACCTTTATAACTCAAATTGTTTTTTTTGGGAAAACATATTTTAGCCTTTTAATCATCCTTTATTCATTTTATTATATTTCCCATTATCCTATTGAATTTCCTTTTCATTTCTTTTTCTTTTTCTTTCAATTGGGCTTAATGGCCATTGAGGCCCATCAAGAAAGCATGCAAGACTATTATTCATGAAATTCATTCAAATTAAACCATGAAATCAAAAATTGATCTTATTTATATTTTAAAGGAGATTCACAAATCTCATTACATGTTTTGGAAAATGAGGTTATAACATCCTCCCCTCCTTATACGAATTTTGCCCTCAAAATTCAATCAATCAAGAAAACAAACCAGGATATGCTTTTTCCATGTCCGTCTTCAGCTCCCATGTGGCCTCATACTCTCCATGGTGCTTCCAAAGAACCTTTACCATCTCAATATTCTTATTTCTGAGCTCTTTTACCTTGGTATCTAGAATCTGCTAAGGCAACTCATGATAAGACAGCTTTCCTTGAAGCTCCAATGCTCAGCACATGGCTTGGATCTTGCACATATCGCTTCAGATTGGACATGTGAAACACATCATGCATCATACTGTATTGAGGGGGTAACGCCAAATGATATGCGGCCTCACCAATCCGTTCTAACACTTCAAACAGACCCACGTATCAGGGACTCAACTTTCTTCTATTCTTAGATATAGCTCGGAGCGGTCGGATTTTTAGGAAAACATGTTCTCCCACAGCGAAATGCACATCAGTCCGCTTCGCATCAACATACGACTTTTGTCGGTCCTGGGCTCTCTTTAGCCTTTGCCTGATCAAAGAAACTTTATCAACATACACTTGGAGTTCATCTGACCTCAACAAGGTCCTTTCACCAACATCATCCCAGTGAAGTGGTGACCGACACGGTCTCCCATATAGAGCTTCGTATGGAGGAATCCCAATACTAGCTTGGTAACTATTATTGTAGGCAAACTCAGCTAAAGGTAAGTACTGCTCCCATGATCCTCCCCAATTGAGCACACAAGCTCTCAGTAGATCTTCTAAGGTATGAATTGTCCTTTCTGACTGACCATCTATTTGGGGGTGATAAGTGGTACTGAACTTCAACCTTGTACCTAGTTCCTCTTGAACCTGCTTCTACAACTTGGAAGTAAACTTTGGGTCTCTATCCAAGATGATGGAACCGGATACGCCATGCAAGCGCACTATCTCTCTGATATACAACTCAGCTAAATCTGACACCTTGGCAGTGGTCTTTAGGGCAAGGAAGTGTGCTGACTTGGTAAGGTGATCTACCACAACCCATATCGCATCGTGACCTTTCTTGGTCTGGGGTAGACCCACCACGAAATCCATGGTGATCTACTCCCATTTCCACTCTGGGATCTCTATAGACTGTAAAAGTTCGCCGGGTCATTGGTGTTCAGCCTTCACCATTTGGCACGTAAGACAACTGGCTACATAGGATGCAATGTTTCTCTTCATCCCTGGCCACCAGAAAAACCTCTGCATGTCCTTAAACATCTTAGTATTCCCTGGGTGCACCGTGTATTTAGAACCATGAGCCTCTTGTAGGATACGTTCCTTCAACAGTGAATCTTCAGGAACCCATATGCGATTCTCAAATCAGATTCCTCCATCTATTCCCAAAGAAAGACGGGCTGAGGCTTCTGCATCAAGCCTTTCATCTTGTCAAGTCCTCCATTAGCCAACTATGTTGCGACAATCTCACTCAACAATTCAGACTGTATCTGGATGTTGGCCAATCGAACTCAATCATCTAACGATTGAGGTGACCATTCCACCAGCTCTTCTAAGCTCTTCCACTGTTTGGACAACACAGTTGCACACCTTAGCTGTTTCTGACTCAAAGCATCGGCTACGATATTCACCTTCCCTGGATGATAGGAAATGGTGAAGTCATAATCCTTCATGTACTCCATCCAACGTCATTGTCGTAGGTTCAAGTCTTTTTGCATCGTAAGATACTTCAGGCTCTTATGGTCGGTGAAGATCTCAAAAGTGGCACCATACAGGTAATGTCGCCAAATCTTCAAGGCATGGATGATAGCAACAAACTCCAGGTCATGGGTCGGGTAATTCACCTCGTTGAGCTTGAGTTGTCGGGAGGCATATGCAACCACATGACGATTTTGTTCCAACACACAGCCAAGTCCCATCTTTGATGCATCGGTGAAAATCATGAAACCCTCATTGCCTGATGGTAGAGTCAAAACTGGTGCAGTGGTCAGCTTCTCTTTCAACTCCTGGAAATGAGCTTCATAAACATCAGACCACACAAACTTCACATCTTTCCAAGTCAACATGGTCAGAGGCAAGGCAGTCTTTGAGAAATCTGTGATGAAGCGCCGATAATATCCTGCTGACCCCAAGAAGCTTCATATCTCAGAGGGGTTCTTAGGTGCTGGCCAATCTCGAACTGCCGACACTTTTTAGCTGGATCTACGGCGATTGTTCCTCCTGAGATGATGTGTCCAAGGAACATGACGCGGTCTATCCAAAACTCACATTTAGAGAACTTCCCATAGAACTTCTGCTTTCTTAAGATATCAAGGACCTTACTTAGGTGGTCTCAGTGTTGATCTAAATCATCTAAATAAACCGGTATGTCATCTATGAACACTATGACAAACGAGTCAAGGAAGGGTTGAAACACACTATTCATAAGATTCATGAACACACTGGGTGCATTGGACAACCCAAAAGGCATGAACACAAACTCATAGTGGCCATACCGGGTCCTGAAAGCTGTTTTCGGGATGTCCTCACCCTTGACTCTCAACTGGTGGTAACCCGATCTCAAGTCGATCTTGGAAAAGATTCGAGCTGACTTCAACTGGTCAAACAAGTCATCTATCCGGGGTAAAGGGTATTTGTTCTTAATGGTAGCCTTGTTGATCATCTGGTAGTCTTTGCACATTCGGAGCGAACCATCCTTTTTCTTTACAAAAAGAACCGATGCTCCCCATGGTGATGTGCTAGGGTGGATAAAACCCTTATCCAACAATTCCTGCAATTTCTTCTTTAACTCAAGCAACTCAGCAGGGGCCATTCTATAAGGTGCTCGGGAAATAGGGTTTGTACCAGGAGCTAGCTCTATCGAAAAATGTACCTCTCTTTCGGGAGGAATCCCAGGTAGATCATCTGGGAAAACATCTGCATAGCCCCTAACTACCTCTATTTCTTATAAGGGTTTCACCTTGGGTTCTGGCTCGGTGACTACTGCTAGGAAAGCTTGATACCCTTTACTCATCATCCTCTCTGCTTTCACAGCTGACACATATAGGCTGGTGGTGGCATCTTTCCTACCCCTAATGACAAAAGGTGGTTGACCTGGTCTCTTGACGATCACTTTCTTCTCTCTACAGTCGATGTTAGCCCTATACGTATAAAGCCAATCCATGCCAATGATTACATCAAAATCATTCATGTCAAGAAGGATAAAATCTATAGGAAAATCATGATCTCGATATCTCACAGATACCACCAGGGTTTTCAAAAGGGAAGTAAAGATTTGACCACTTGGGGTTGTAACATCTAAGACATACCCTAAATCCTTGATATCCAAACATAACACAGTTGCAAGATTTCTCGAAATGAAAGTATTAGTAGATCCAGAGTCAAACAAAGCTTTCACATTATTTCCCATAACTTCAAGCATGCCTACATTATTGTTCACCATGCATTAGACCATTACATGCTTAACTTAAAACATAAAAGAAAACTCTAAGGGTTATTACCCTCGATCAACCGATTGGCATTTTCTTGAGCTTCCTCATTATCAATGGCAAACACCTGAGCTTGTCTTCTCTCTCCAGCAGGTGGGGCTGTAGCTATAGGTGGAGTTGCCATAGGTGGAGATGCTACTGGTGGGGCTGCTACCTGTCCTGGTCCTCTTAGATTTGGCAGAGGGCAAACAACTTGGATGTGCCCTTCTTGGTGGCATCAGTAGCATACCTTCTTCTTATTGCGACACTCACCGGTATGCCACCTCCCGCAAGTGCGGCATCGAGGTCGGTTGTTCTCTTGACGGGGTTTCCCTTTTCCTCCATGTCTTCCTCTATTATGATGAGGCCCTGGACCTTTCTTGTGGTTGCTCTTCTGACCTTGAGTTCCTTCAGTGAAACCCAAATACCCCTTGGGTGAAACCTGGGTAGGCATCACGGTCCTCTCCATGTCTAAAGCAGTGTTGTAAGCCTCAAAGAAGGTTTTGGGTTTACTTGCCATCACATGGGGCTTGATGGCAGGGTGAAGACGCTCTATGAATGATCCACCCTTCTTTCCTCATCCATCATATGCCTGAAATGCTCCAAGATTCGAAACCTAAGCCCGAAGTATGCCACAAATGAGTTCCCTTGAGTCATGTTGGTAAACTCCCTTTCCTTTTCCTTCTTAGCGGAGACTGGGACAAATCTGGCGGTGAAGATCGTCTTGAATTCGGTCCATGCCATCGATTCCTCTCTTAGGTCTCTTCCTATGATATGGTTCTCCCACCATATCTTGGCTGCACCTTCCAAAAGGTGAGTAGCAAACAGAACCTTCTTATTCAGCTGTACCTCAAGCATCCGGAATATGTTCTCGACTACAAGCAGCTAAGCTTCTGCCTTGTCGACCACTTCAGTCTTATCTTCTCCCCAAAACTTCTCGATGTTCAGCTTGATGAAGTCCAGGATGGTGGCTCCTAGTCGAGGTCGAACAGGAAGTGGCTCACCATTCTCATTCCTAGTCATGTCCCTAAGATCTAGTGCACGGATAGCCTCAGTTAGTTGCTTTTTTTGTTCCATCCAAACTGCATCTGTGGCGTGAATCACCATGGCTGGTTCTAGACCACCATGTTGGTCCTCCATTCGGGCTTCCTCTTCATACACCTGGTGTTCTTTGTATTCTGGTCTTTCCCCTTGCTCTAGGTTAATGTCAGGCATTGGTTCAGGGTTGGGGGCCTCGTGCACAGCTTCTTCAGGCCTCTTTCTCTTCTTAGAGGTCTCTCCACCATGATTCCGCTTCCTCTTCTCAGAAGACCCATTCTCTTTACGGGGTGGCCCACCTCCGCTGGTGGAGAAAGGGATTTCCACAACCTTTGTACGAGCCATCTACATAAGCATAACAAGCAGACCTTTAGTTTATCATTAAACTAATTATACTTATGTCAGTGACGTCTCATTACATATCTTGTATTAATTTGATGGAGGATTCCTTAATCCTTAGTTTACTTTCCCATACCACATGAGGGTGAGGAAGAGAGAGAAAACCCTAACTCTTAAAGTCCTTAATAGAATTTGTGATGAGAATGGATGAATAATATGATGAAGTCCTAAAGGTATCTTATTTCGATTCAAATCCTAGGACATCGGCCAGGCAGTCACACATTTTGGGAGTCCTCGTATTCCGACTAGCGGTGCGGAGGAAAACTTTTCCAGCCCCCAGAAGTGATCCTTTTCTAGACACCTCAATCTTTTGGAAAATCCTCTAATAACTCCCTTGGGTTCTACAGAGTTTGTAAAATTTAATAATTATTAACAATTAAGTGGGGAACCTTGGCTCTGATACCAAATGTAACGACCCCGTCTTCCGGTAACCCCAAATTAAGGGAGACCGAGAGGTCGGTGCCGTTATCCAATTTCTGGATCAAGGTTCAGCAATTAATTGATAACAATTATTAAATTCTACTAGACCATACTGAAAAGCTGTAATAAATAAAAAATTTGCATACCTTTGAAAAATTTTGGATTTCTAAACTTTTATCCAGAACTGGGACTAACTAACTAATCCTCCTTGGACTTTAATTCATGTATTTCACAATATGATGATTTACTGTTTATCCTTTTTGTTTTGTATCTAAAACGCCGACAACCAAAACGTCGGTCAGCCGAAGCTGGTATGTGGGGGAAACAAATAATGTGCAACTATGTTAACAATATAATCATTCAATTATTCATTTAACAACCAAGATTACATTTTAAGCCATACTACTCAATCCTTACCTATCCCCTAACTCTGTGTTGTCCCTACAGTGGACTTGCATGCTACCTCTCTTTAGGTAGATCCTTACCCCCATGGTCCTACCTTACAGGTAGCCAATACATAGGGTAATAGAGTCACATGGCACTACCCAAAAGTAGCCCAATATCTAACACAAAGTGACTTGATGGTCCTACCCCATTGGTAGCCATGTACTAAGTCATCCAATGACCTGATGGACCTACCCCATAGGTAGCCATGTACTAGGTCAACTAATAAGCCACGGAGGGGACCAAGATCTGAGCTAGTAGGCACATATCTTAGGTGATAGTCATATCCACATTATAGTTTGCATGAATTAAAATCATCCAACAATTAATTCATGTCATCGATGAAAACTTCGGTAAACCTCGGAAAACTAACTCGATATATTCATAAGCGTAACCACATACCTCTTATTTCAGATTTGAATATAGAATCAAATATGAAGAGAGAGAATATCCAAGTAAGCAATCAAATTGCACAGAAACCCTGAAATAAACATTTCAACTACATTTTATCAAAATTTATTCAATTCCATCTTATTCCTTAGGGTTTCTATTCCAATTTTAGGGTTTCCTTGGAAATTAGGGTTTTTCCTTCATTCTTAGTCATCATGAACCCTAATTCCTCAAAATCACTTAAAACCCTTAAATTCTCTCCTTTTAATATTCCTAATAGTCTTAGGACCATTATTTAGCAATTTACTTCCTTAATTCAAAATAACATGGTTTTCTTTTTCTTTTACCCTAAATTACGGTTCCCATATACATTACTTTTCATTTATGGACATAAACCCTAATTTAACCAATTTTGTATTCAAAACGGATAGAAACTCAATCATAAGCATCAACAGGTTATTACCTTTCTAATTAACCCATTATCTTACAAAGAAACACCTTTTATACACCATTAGGGTTTCTAATTACTTTTCAATACATACTTCTACCAAATTAAGGTACTTTTGTAAAACGAAATAGAATCAGGTTCTTAAATCATTTTTATCAGGTTCCTTGCATTTTTCTACCCAACTTTCATATATATATAGAGTTTCTTCATTGGATAATCCTAGTGTTTTCTATTAATTTTGCAAGAAAAACTATTTTCTGGATTATTTGATCAGAGAGGATATTTACCAGATTATCTCAGCCGTTTGATCAGTGCGCCAATGGTCCGCACTTTGATCCAAAGCACGTCGTCGATCGGCTCCACTAACTGGTTAGTGCACCCCACTTCTTACTGTTGATCGTCAGATCTTAATCGAATGCCTCACGTTCACTGGTTCCACTAAGACAGATGCGCGCCCTGCCCCTTTCGGCCGATCCATTGGATCATTCTTGGGCTCACGATGGTCCAGGAATCTACGGCTGCTGCTCGTCTCTTCCTCCCTTCTTTGTTCTTCAGAACATGGTGGCGCCACGACGGCGACCTCACTTGAGTGCGAGCAATCGAGAGAGGGAGAGCATGTTAGGGCTTAGACAGTAGCCATCTGGGATAGTGAGGGTGACAGCGATCAGTAGGGGGTCCTATATATAGGATATGGGAGACTCTCTTAGGGTTTCTAACCCCGCCGTAAAACCTACTTGCAGCCCAATTGTGTGTTTTGGGTACACGCGATGAAAATTAGCAAAACCTGGGTCTAGACCCTTCGCCAAGGTCTCCCGAACCTAATGGGACAAAAATCCCAAGTGCACATGCACTGCAGAGATCGGAAAAATGAGGGGAAAATTCCCCTGTCAGCTCTGAGTCTGTGTCCCTCTGGGACTCTTGACGATGAGTGGTGCGCGTTGGATCAAGATCCAACGGCCCTCATCTCGCCCGCTTTGAAAAAGGAAAATCAATTTCCTAATATTCGAATTATCTTCCCAATTTAATGATAATTTGGAAAAACCATAACTCCCAATTCTTAACTCCATTTTTATTCAAATTTTGAGGGAAACTCTTTTATGTTTTTATCTTTCATCCTGCAAAAATTGGGATCATTATCTTAATTAAACGGTTCCTTTTCTGTAGTTGCAAGAAAACACCCTTTTATTCATATTGTCCATATATTCTTTATTTCCCTTTCTATTATATAATTATCCTGAGTTCCTTGAACCCCAAGGAACCTTTATAACTCAAAATTCTATTTTTGGGAAAATATCTTTTAGCCTTTTAATCATCCTTTATTCATTTTCTTATATTTACCATTATCATGTTGAATTTCCTTTTCATTTCTTTTTCTTTCAATTGGGCTTAATGGCCAACAAGGCCCATCAAGAAAGCATGCAAGGCTATTATTCACGAAATTCATTCAAATTAAACCATGAAATCAAACATTGATCTTATTTATCTTTTAAAGGAGATTCACAAATCTCATTACATGTTTTGGAAAATGAGGTTATAACAAAAACCCACAAATAAAAACGTATGATCATAATCTTTAGCATTCCAACATTCTCATAAATTCATACTATTCCATAGCACAAGATAAAAGCAATATTACTCTTTCGAGATATCAACAATCAAACATCACAAGATGGTAGCTAAGCATACAAGTGAAGCATTAAAACTGGTGCATGGGGATAATCTTAACAAGAGTATATATATTCAAAATGGAGAGACAATATACATGTTGGGAGAGAATTAGTGGCTACTCCCAACCCAAGTTAAGATGTTTAGCCACACATGTTCACGGGTAGCATAATGGTGTTACAAGAACACAGATACATCAAGTTCCACGAAGTGAGGAGAGAAGTACAGTGAGATGGAAGTGATAGATCTACATAGAGAGAGAAGAACATGATACAACTCAGTACTTCTTCAGATCTAGATCCAGAAGGTCGATGGCATGGATGATCTTCTTCTCTCGAGATGGAGCATTCAGTCTTCTCTCTCCTCAACTTCTGCATTTGGAGATCCAAGACTGATTGGATGGATGGATGGCAATGAGTCTGGAAAATGGCAACACTTTGTGGTCTTCTCTGATATGATGATTAGACAGGATAGGTGGGTAGCCTATTTATAAGCACACTCCACCGACTTAACCCCTCGACCACAGTCAAGGTCTGGTCTTAGATGAAGCTCGATCGTGGTTGAGGCTTCATTTCCATTCTTTCCTCAGTCAAGGTTAGTTGAATCCCTTCCTCGACCGCGGTCTGGTTGGCCACCTTCTTGGGTGAGGATCGCGGTCGAGGTCGATTTAGTAATCCCCCCTCGATCGCGATCTAGTTGTCTACCTTCTCAATCATGGCCTTGTTGTTAGGACCGCGGTTGAGGTCGAGGTGTGCCTTGTTTTGGAAAAGTCAAGGTCACGGTCTTCACGTTGGTCGTAGTCTCCATGTTGATCGTGGTCCTGAAGAGCTTGAGTGCAAATTGACTGTGAGCGCAAGGTATTAGGGTGAACTTAGAGACCTTGACCATGGTGAGATGGTCTTTGTTGGATGAATGAGTCACAGTCGAGGTGATGATCGTGACCTGGGCTAGATATGTACCTAAAATCAAGGGGAAAATGTGTAAGTGAAGTATTTGACATAAGATGCTAAAATAGTGGGGAAACTTAGCAAATGATATGCTAAGGAAGGTATAAAATGTATGCAAAAAGTGCGTAAAATAAAGTGTTATCGATTATTTAATCAATGATTCTCATTAATTCCTTATAATGATGTTTCTACCACTTTTCATTATAGACCACCGATGTAGATATGCATTCTACATTCATATTGTAAATTTGAACATCATTAAATATACATGTATATATTTAGGGTGTGAATGAAAAGATTAACATTAGCATTTAGGATATTTTACACGAGCTTTGCTATAAATTTAAATTAGTGATACATTAACCTATATCTATTTAGGTATGCATAAATTAATACACCAAGTTTTAATGAATTTTCTTATTTTTCTACATGAATAATTATGTTTCACTTTTTTGAATATTTACATAAATATTATATCTTACTTAATATATCACTATGATAAGTACAATTGGAGGGTCTTAGTATTCTGATAATCTAATACATTTATCCTCGTATATCAATATATTATATTAGATCTACGAATTTGAAACAATAATTTCTTAAGGTGTGTGTATTTAACATTTAGGCCATCCTCACTCATAAGTAGTTATTTTCTAGAATATGAAATGAAGAACACATACCTTTTGTTTCAAATGTATCATATCGTGACTGTATTAATCAAATTCAAATATTGAAGTTGGCTCTATTTCTAGAAGTGTGTGAGGTGGTTTTTCATAGAGTCAAGGTAGAGAGGGTGTTACTTCTCTTAGGGTAGGACAAAACTACTACATGTAAACTAGTTGGGTTGCAGGCATGGCATTGGATCTTGGGGTTGTATTTTCAAGAACTTATGGGTATATGCTATGAGGTGTGTGTGAAACCTATATATAGTTGGTCATAGGAAACCTTATTATCATTATCCTAGACTTGCCACTAATGTGTGGGTTTGCTATGAAATATAATGATCTAAAGTGGAGATAATGGGATACCAAGGAGTCTGGGAAAGTCTAAGTTTGATCTATGTCTTGGTAGCATTGATTATAATTGTTGTTGATGTTACGGGTCGGATTAGGCATGTGGTGGTGTGAAACGGGGTAGATGTGGTTTTGATCCATGGTTGTAGGTGTGCTTTTTGCTACAGGTTTGTTTTTAGGGGGTATGATGGTTGATGTCTAAAGTGTTGGCTTCTCTTAAATACATCTAAGAATGATAGTATTTATAGGATGAGGAAGAGTAGGAAGTGATTATAGGGATTCAAGGAGGTCATGGGGGTGATAACTACATGTTTGGATCATGCTGGAAGTGGGGAAACGTAATTGACTCCATTGTCATTTCTTGATCTATAATGAGTGCGGTTAGATCTAGGATTTAGGATTGTAAGGTATAATACATTGAGGTGAAGGTCTAAATGAGAGATATATGGTTTATGGGTCTAGTACCATTTAATGGAGGGAGAACACCTCTCAACAAGTCCTAAAACCATAAGAAGGAGAAGAACATGGGGACATAGTTTCTATACAATTTTTAATACATTTAAACCAATTGAATTTTCTACAACCCTTATGCTACCACTTATTTCAAAATTTCTTAAATACCAAATTGTAATGCTAAAGGGATTGATAATTTCATTGCTTGTATAATTTATAGTTACCTAATTTCTGAAAATATCAAGGCCTCTAGTTACAACTTAAATGTTGCTATTTCAGATATCATCATAGTAGTCAACAATTTATATCTTTTGATTTGATAAATATATTTCAATGATTCCAAAACCATTAGTTATTGATTCAAGGGAACTTGGTGAATGTCTAGTCCATGCACAAAGAATTCAAAGCTTACTAATTGATGTCAATATAAATGTTATGAGGGACTAATTTGTAAGTATTTCTTATGTGAGTAAAATGAAATCATTAGATACAAGGAATTGAAAAGGAGACAACTAGTATCCACGAATATGATAATTGACCAAAACAATCAAATGAGATTTAAAAATGAGAGACCAATTTGCAAATGGACTCAGATTTTGATAGAATTATGAATTATAGCTCAAAAAAATTACTACCCAAATTCCAGTATGTTACATGCCCAAAACATACAATGTTAGTGTTTGTGAGATGAGGGTTGCTAGAGCCCCTTGTCTTCTCAAGCTTCAATCCCGCAATCTTGATCCCTTTTTACACACCATTTCCTTCTCAAATTTTGGTTTATAGTAGAGTTTTTGTTGTTATTTGGTAGGTAATTTCTCTTCTCCTTCCTCTTCCTCTTCCCATGAGATAACATGAGTAGAAGTTTTGTTGTTATTTGGGAGGAGATTTCTCTTCTCCTACCTCTTCCTCTTCCCATGAGATAACATACCATTTGCATTGCTTAGGCTAGTATTTCACCCTTTTCTTACTTGGGTAAGTGTCAATGGTAAGATCTTCTTCCTTGGATGATCTTTCACTATGAGTAATTATGATGGGTTACATGGAGAATGATCATTTTAATGGTCACCTCATTTTAAGCTTCACGTTTGATAGAATGAGGCATTTTGAGGCTTTTTGTACCCTCATCATATGAAGGGTGGCCTCACATTACAATTTCCTATTTTGAATTTTTATAGAAGTGCCACTTGATTGGTTCTTTTCAACCATAAATATGGCAATTATATCCTGGGTACTTTTGCGAAATGAATTTTGCAATCATACCCCTTCTAGAATTTTTATAAAACCAGGATTGTCAACATCTAGATTGAAGTTCTATAGAGTTCTAGGAAGGTTATCAGTTAATTTTGTTGGAACATGAAATGGAGGGCTTGACCATCTGTATGAAAGGTTGGAACATATATTCTTAAGCCTATTGTTGATGGATGACATCCCATGTTTTAGTGGATTGACCCATGTAGCATCCCAGGATTTGAGTCCTTGGATGAAATGATATTAAAAGGAGTAATTGGACAACTAGTATCACCATGGTGCACCTCCTTTTTAGGGAGCCTGTCACTAAAGAACTCCATAGTTAAATGTGCTCAGCTTATAGTAGTACTAGGATGGGTGACCAGGAGACAAGTTGATCCTGGCTTGTGCGTGAGTGAGGACAAAGCACCTAGTTAAGGCTAGTGGTGGTATGCGGGGTCTGTCGTTATTCCTAAAACACTACTAGAGCCTTAGACAGTGGGCCCAGGTGTTACAAATGGTATCTGAGCCATAAACCCTCCAATAGGTGGGATCCACATGGACATGTGGCATGACAGTATTGATCTGTATGGTCTAGGCATGTTGGAAAAGGCTACCCATGGTGATGTATCAACCCTTGCACTGCTATTCCGTGATTGGGAGTTGGGTGTCCATGGGCTACTCTAGGTTTGCACTGAAATGGGGTCAGATTGTGATGCCATATAGTTGAGCCTTGACGAGGACGTAAAGAGTCTAAGTGGGGGAGATTGTAACGTCTCAAGATTTTAGGCCTTGGATGAAATGATCTTAAAAAGAATAATTGGACTACCCATATCATCAAGGTGCACCTCCTTTTCAGGGATCCCATCATGAAAGAACTCCATAGTTAAGTGTGTTTAGTTTGGAGTAGTACTAGGATGGGTGACCAGTGGAAAGTTGATCATGTCTTGCAAGTGAGTGAGGATAAAACATGCAGTTAAGTCTAGTGGTGGTCTGCGGGGGTAATCGTCATTCCTAAAACTCTACTAGATCCTTGGGCAATGGGCCCAGGTGTTACAACCTAGGTTTTCTTCTCTTTTGTGTGGAATTTCTAAGTGGTTTTTAAATTTTCTTTTCCCATTCCTCTTAGTTGTTGGTCTTATAGGGGTTAAGCTACCCTGCTCTATTGTTTCTAAAAGTAATTCTTCTGCTACGATCCATGTGTCTAAGGTCTCTTTTACCAATTGGTTTGTTTCTCCATTCCCTGCTCATGTTGAACCTTTTGTCCTCTCTCAATCAATCAACACTATCTCTACCAGTAGTATACCTCAATCAACTTTGGGTCATTATAAGAACCCATCTTGTATACCTCAAAGTTGAAACTATATTTATGAGAATAATTCATCTTGGGTTTTTACGACCTCATTTAGATCCTTGAGAATTATGTGATATTGCTTAGGATTTTGATGATACTCCTCCATGAAGAATCCCTTAACAATGAAGGACAAACTAAAGGATTCATATTTCAAAAGAAGCATGACCAAACCTTTGGAAGAATCATGATCTAGTATTCTCTCTTCCGCTAGTGATTCCTAGCTTTAGTTCATAACACTTATGTTTTCATTCTTCTTGATGTATTTGTCATTGGTGTGGTTGTCCTAGTCTAATGTCCACTGGTAGACTATGGGGAGGATAAGGTTAACTCATTGCTCTACTAATACTCGTACTCATCTCTTACCCTTTCCCTCATACATGCCATGTAAACATATAGGGTAAGAGTAAAGTAAGTAAATCATGTCTATCAAAAAGTTATTCTAATTATCAACAATAGCTTTCGTATAGCATATACGTGTTTAAAATATAAAACAAGGTGCTTCATTGACTTTTACATATTTAAAATGGTTCTAGTGAGTTTAGGAAAAAATACATACATGGTTTTTATATGGAAAATATATTAGCAAGGAAAATTAGGTCAATAGTGTTTCATACAAAAATGTTAATATTCCAAATGATATTGTGTGTGCAATAAAATCAACCCCAAAAGTAGTAGGAAAATATAACAATGGTATTAAGCAGTTCAGTCATTACTTATTTCATATGAATGTATCTCATACCAACAAAAATGTGGCCATGTATATGAAAACATAAGAACTAAAAAATATCACATGCTCATATACAATAAATGATATAAAAACTTCAAAATATTTGAGTTATACTAGCATGCATTTATAAACCCAAAATGTTGTTACGTATAAATACAATATAATCCCAAAAGAGTAAAACACATCCAAAATGCTACATACAATATAGGATCTTGTTGTTTCATACATGTGTATCTTACACTTCCGAGATGCTATTGTGTACACAACAAGTCATCCCTCAAAAGATTTAGAGAGCATCTTTAATACTATCAAATGATGCAACATAATATGGAATGACCCATAGGCTTCATACAAAACAACTAACATGGTGATTGTAGTTACCTATCATTCATAACATAAGATGCTCTTCACTCTCATTCTTTAAGGCCAACCAATATTGTGTGAATTTTACTTTAGAACATAAAGTAGTGTACATGCAATGTAAGTTTGATCATGCACAAAAAAAGGAAATATTTATAGTTTCATATGTACCTCAAATTTTAGGAATACTATTTAAAAAAAAATCCACTTGTCAATATAATGCATTTAAAAAAAGGTGAAAAATGTATTCATAACTATGGTGTCCAAGAATATACTATTGCATAAAGTTTTGTGTATACAAACCACACATGAAGACAAGATAATATTTATTCTTGTAGAAATAGAAATATGTGAGCCCCAAATCTCTAACTTTTGGTTTGGGATGCCATAATGGAACATACTTACAAACCCAACTCACTTTTGAAGTCGGTAGATAAGATAACTTTCTTCTAGTTTTCTCATTCCAGAAAATAAATAAATCACATTATTTAATAATCACCTAACCAAAGCTAAAAAGTAAAAAAAAGATTAGCGACATGTACAGATAAATGAAAGACCCACTTCCACACTATTTAATCGTTGCTAAACTAGGAAGCATGCACAAATAAAATGACATTATAACATTCCAACTCATTCTCTCACACTCATCCACAAGACCAAGATAATATAAGAGACCATGAATATACAAATGATATAAGGGAAATAAATTCATACTTAAGTATGTGAGTCTAATGTTGGTATTTCCTAAACAAGGGGAAACTTGAACATGCTTTTTAGTAACAAATGTTAGCTCCTAGTTCAATGAGGGAAATTTAACTCACAACCTATACTAAACATATTTTTATTTGTTTGAAATGAGGTGACTTTGTATGTTTACTAGGTGAACCACATTATAAGATTTGTTTGTTGAATTTTTTTAAAGGCAGTGTTACTATCTCGTTCAAAAAGCCATAGGATTTTGCATGTTTTCTCAAAGTATGTTTCTTTAGTAGTCACGCGATCTTGTAGGTTATTGGTAGAATTGGGGGATTAGGGGCAAGTGACATTGTGTGGTGTAGAAAAAGTTGATAATGATGTGTATATTTATATAATCTTATTATCAATACTTCCATATGAGTTAAAGGCTCAACTTGTCATATTTATGTGATAGTTTTTTAGGAACGAGTTTGAAGACCCAACATGACAACTAATGTGATTCATGAAGCTAGATGAAAGATGACCATCATGATTGGATTATGTCTAGGAAGGAGATATGTGAAATCCAGAATCTCTCAAATCTAAAGTGGGTAGGGTTCCAAAATATAAGATATGTGATGAGGTATTTGCAATTTTGTTTAACTAAGATTTGGGAGGGTGATAGTGAGTGAAGTGGGAGATGGTTTAATAAATTGAGGTTGTAAAGAAACCTATCAAGTTTAATGAATAGGGGGATGCATAGTTGTTGGTCCCATAAAATCTATGGCAAGATTCTCTAAGGTCAAAATGTTTGTATTTATCTAAGATATCATTGGAAGAGTTCATATGTCTAGTTGAGGATTATCTAGGTATGGATACATCATGTAGAAATTGTGTAATATTAAAGTCAAGTATGAATGACATGAGTCTCACTTAATGAGGTGAGTTTTCCTAGGAAAACTTGTTTGTATGGGGAGGGTTCATTGTGGACACCAGTGAGGACCCAGGGACAAGGGAAGAGTTGGTTGATGGAGGTTATGGTAATGGAGTATTCCATAATAGATTTATTGGTGTGTGTGGAAAAAGATCTCTTATATCCAATTATCATACCACTATTTTTTCCATTAGGGATTTTCTGGGCCCAACTATAAATTCTAAGTCTACCCAATGTCCTAATATATTGAGGGGATAGATGTGATTTGGTATCAAGGATAATAACCAAGTCTAAGTTATGCTTACAGATAAGTATATCATATTTGTTTTCTAACTCTCACCCACGATATCATTAATACTTCAACCGTAGATAAACATAAGAAACTAAGGCAGCAAAACATATAGACAAACAAAATGAAATATACAAGTTCAAGTGACCAATTTCCAAAGTCACAAACTAAATTATTAGCATCCACGTGCTGGGGGGATTGTATACTAAAGTTAACCATAAGGGAAAACTCAATCTTATATGAGTTGATACAAAACAAAGACCAACTCTTTCATAGAAACAAATACAATCATCCATAATATCCCAACACAATAAAGGATTGGTGGGAAACATGGTGGAAGAATCAGAATCAAGATCATGATGATGACACAGATGGGAGATGAAGGGGAGTCAAGAATGGCAGGAGAGAAAGGGAAAAAACATAAAGAACCACAAAAGATTCTCAAGGAGTCACTCATCATGGCCTTGTCTAGACTTAGACCACCTGACACAATAGTAGAGGAACCACCCAGGACAGGGGATATCTATTCCATAAAGTTGATAGGTCTAGCTTTATGAAATTTGATTGCTTGTTGGATATTAGCTAGGATATTTTGTTTCAGTGATGATGTAGGTTTATTTGAAGAAACCAAAGCTTTTGATAGGCATTGGGATGTTTTTTTTTTGGGGGGGGGGTTCTGGGATAATATGTTTGGCCTTGGTCTAGGCGGGGAATCTATTAGTCCTATTTGTAATATTTTTAGCTTCTTGGGACCAAAGGTCCTCTTTTCAGACCAAAACAAGGATTTCTTATTGTTTTGGTTGAAGGACCAGTTTATGTTAGTGGTGGACTGTGGTTCAAATGGGTGTTTTAGATTTGGGTTGTTTTAGAGATTGTACCTAGGAGGGACACTCTCCATGGAGAGTCTAGGAGTAGCATTGAATATATCAAATCGTTTATGTTTCTTGGTACCTTGGCATTGAGTATTAGATGGTTTATATTAGCTATTGTATTTTTCAAGTTGGAAAATGGAAGTTTGTGGGTGAAAAGGAGTGTTAAAGTAGAAGTTGGTGTTGTTGTAGGGTTTATCAATATATGAGATAGTAATAGGGTATCAATGGTCACCTACATGAATTTTGAAGGTGGTGGGGCACACAAAATCATATTTTTCTAAGACAAAAAGTTTACCATGTTGATAATTAGGTGGGAATGGTATTTCTTCATGTACATCAATTAGGACCCCCCCATGTTGATAATTTTGTTTGGAACACTCCATATAACCAAATATGAGCAAGGACATTGGAGATGATGTATTTGTATATGAGGGATTCAAGGTTTGATGAAGCGCCAAAAGTGGCATCCACCAAAAGATGGCATCTTCAATCCACTTCTTGTTGATTCAATGATGAATGAATGACCATTCAATTGTTTAACCCTGTACAAGGAGTCAAGAATAAAAATGAGATTAGATTTGGAGGTTGGTTATGGCTTGGTGATGGTTTTTTGAAGATGAGTGAGGAAAGATGATTCATGATGGGGAGGATAGTAAAATCTTAGGGAAGAACCAAGGTCCACACAGACAACCTCCACTTTATTGTTAAATATGTCTACTTTTATGAGGCAAAAAAGAGGGAACTCTAGGTCAACGTAGAATTATGGGTTAGTTTTGGGGTTGTAGCGTAGCTCAATGTTGGATTTTTTGTCTTGGGAAGCAAGGTCACTGAGGGATTATTCCATGGTGTTACGTGTTAAAGTGTTGGGGTTAATGTTACAATTAGATTTTGAGTTTTTAGTTTTTCTCTTAGAAGATGTTGGGAATGTTATGGTGAATAAGGGATGTGTTAAGGGGGTTGGGGTGAAGTGAATTCTAAAGTGTTTCTCAATAAGAGTGGTTTTAGGTATGTTGTGAGTCTAGATAAGAGATATCAGATTTAGGATAGGGGATGGAAGTTTATGGCTAGAGGTCAAAATGCCAAAACTTTGGGCTAACTATGGGATAACAATTATCATAGTTTGACAAGTGGAGAGTCTCTAGGTATATGTGGGGTGCAAGTGGGAGGGGTGAGCGGAAGATTATAGTTATTTTGTTTGTATAGAGATAGGATTTGATATGGGGATATAAATGAGAGTTTGTATGGGAGAGAAATGAATCTCCAATTATCAAGTCAAGGGTATAAGTGATGAAAATGTGATACAGTGATTGGTTTGTCGACCTTTTTGGGAAGGTGAGAGGATGTGTGATACATAATGGGTGAATGGGTTCTATCTGATAATCTAGGTTAGTAAATGGTTATCTAGTGGGACAAGGAAGAGGGTGGGGGAAATTGTGGTGATAGGATAAGAGATGGTTAACTAATAAAGATTTCCTAAGAGAGCATATGGTGTATGAATGATAATGGTGACCAAACCAATCTGATGACTTGTGACCAAGAACATTAGAATAGAAACAAATTTGTCATTCATGGTGGAAAATAATATTGTGGAAACATTATTTTAAACTAAAATACCATTGAGAGTAATATAATAAGTAGAAGGCTAGAGGGCATAAGCTATGCTAAAGAAAGAGTGACAAGATGAGGAATCAACAGTAATAAAATTTGTGATGGGAAAGAGTTGAGGGAGAAGAATCCATGGGACCCAACCCAAGAGGGGAGAAGGGGGGAGGAAGTAAGTAAACCTTCATAAATCTATTGATAATCGAAGGAGTCGCTTGTTGATGTAGCATAGATCATCCTTACCATAGACATTGTGACCACCGTCTGATGAGTAGTAAGTGTTATTTGGGGAGGAATCATCTGAAGATAAATGCATCAAGCCAGATTGGGAATTGGTATATTTAAGGTGAAGGTGAATGTTTTCATGATGGTTGGGTAATTGAATAACTTCAAGAAGGTTCTCAGAAATGACCAACGAATTCATTGATATGTCCGCGCCATGGAGGTTGTGTGTTAGTTGTTTTGGTAGTATTTTTAGTATAATATCATGTGGGTATCATGGTCAAAGTTGCTTTTCATATGCATAAATTGTGTTTGTTGTGGAAGTGGATATGGTGCACTTTGTATCCCAAGGCTAGGATTGTTTGAAGTTAGTGTAGGGATCGGGTTATATCTGAATCGATCTAGGTCAAGTATTAGGAACTCATCTTCTTTATCTACAAAGGGAATGAGTCTTAAAATATATATGTGCTTAGTGGATTCCTTTATCTAGATGAAAATGTAATTTATGGACTCAAGGTGATATTGGTGGAAAAATGAATATGAACAAGATAAGAACTTGGAACATCTTTCTTTTTTATATAATCATAAAGAGAGTATAAATACCTACTATAGTAACTAAATGTATACTAATATTTATTTAAATAATGTTAACGAACTCTAATATACATTAAATACATAAGTAACATTTACCAAACCAAAAACAAAAGTGAGACTCATATTCTACATTGTAATTAGTATAGTGTCAAATTTCAGACTAATTGGATAATTTGACATCATAACAAGTATGAAGTAAAACAATAGGATATAAGAACATGTTGCTAGTTTAATCAGTTTGCTTTGCTTAAGTCTATTGTCACATGAGATTATCTAGTTACCCAATTATTTTATTTGTGATGGACTCAACACGAGCCATTGATTATATATTTTTGAGTAGAGGTTCATCTTGTAACTTGGTTTACGAAAGCAACTAGCCAGAATAATTATCTCTCCCTCTCTCACCCTCTCTTCCACAAGACTCACTTGATACAATATCTCTCTCCCACCAATTTTCATTCCACTATTTTTGAGAGATCAATACAAACATGTGGATAACTAATAGGAAGACTTTCATAGCCAGGATCATAAAACCACAATTTCCCTTTTTCTTCCATGACCACCTCTCATTCCAGAAACCAAAATACCAGATGTCACATGAAAACCTATCTTCACTGGTCCTAGTGGCTATTTATGGGACACATTTTCCTTACACTACCTAAACCCTTCATAAAAACATGGATTCATCAAAAAGAGTGAGGATCTAAATCTCGGCCTCCTATTCATGAAAAATGGATTTTCCCGGGGATAAACTTCTTGGCATAAAGTCAAGGCCCATTCATCTTTGGTTTGGGTTATGGTATTATAATTTTCTTCATTGTACACTAATTGGTTCTAGTCATATAAGCTAGTTCAACATGTTATTTCACTACTCCTTGATGATAAAACATCTCACTACAAGTACTTAAAGATGTATCAACGGTTGCCACTATTAGTTCTTCTCTTCAAGCTTAGAATCATGATCTTTAAAAATTTGTCTTATCCTTGTGGTAGCCATGCTCCATCGATGAAATTGTCTATTTTCCTCCCATGATTCATTGTGTTTCATTCTTTTATGGATTTGCAACCCTCATCTAAGTTTTATGTTTTTCTTATTAAATGGAGTTCCATTTGGTTTTTTTGCTTCTTGATCTTGTTCTCCCCTACCATTTCTCTAGTTTGGTCATACAATCTTCAAGGTTTTTCGATGTTGAATTCTCATCCTTATGTTCATGTGTCTACTAGATGGATAGGAGTTCAACATACCACCTAGGGTGCTTCTCTCCCTAATTAGGTGTCTTCCCATTGCATGGGATAAATAAATAACAAGCTACTCTGACCCTAGTCACGTCAAAATCTAAGTAATGATCCTAGAGTCAAATTTACAAGATGTCGTTGGACCTAGAAATTTTTAGCTACAATGACGAGGATGATCTTTTCACCTCCCATATCACTTATCTAAACAATTTTCAGACTGTCAAGACCATTACACCCATGTCATGCACTATGGATGAAATTCTTATTGTAAGGGCATGTTGGTCCTCTAATTCTTGATTTGTTTTATTAATCATAATAGATATGTTAATCAACTAAATTTACAACTAACTATGGTTTTCCCAAAAAATTATTAAAAAATGTTTAAGAATCATGAGAACTTTCTCTAATTAATTGTGATTGACTTATAACATAACTTAACAATAATTAGAAAGACTATTTTATGCTTTACTTATTTGATGGAGTTTAAGCCTATTTTAAAAAAAAAATGGTGAGGACAACCGCTATCTTGGACCTATAATTTGACCATGGATACTTTTAGGACATGATAAAGAGTATGTGCATATTCTCTATTATGCATTTAAGGACGTATACCTAAAATGTTTCTAAATGCGGCATGGCCCTAATTTGAGTTTGTTTTGATACCTGTTCAAATTCCTTTTTGAAAAATCGTTAACATCTTGTAATTTTCATTTATTGGTTATTGAATTTGTAGAATGCTTTATCTATGGCTTCTTTGACCCCACTTGCAATGCTTTGAACATATGTATCCCTTTCATTCTTGGATTTGAAATAGGACTAAACAATATTTTGTGACTGTCATATTGGAATGTATGATTGCTTGATTAGTGTCATATATGCTAGTAGTGAGTTTTGGCATTCAAACCTAAATGCACAACCACTACATATTGGGTGTTTCTATTTCCACCACATCATGTTGATTCTCACCTTCTTTTATATAAGTTTGCACTCAAGATTTTGTTCTTTATACACTTGCACTGAGGTTAGATGGTGTTTTATGCCTCCATTTTAAATAGTTCTAATTTGCATATGATTCACATGCACCGATCTACTTCTTTATTAATGCAAAATGTAAGGCAAGAATCTCCAACCAATTTCTTAAACTACTTATTAGATGCCTTATCACTCTATTTTGCTATTTCTCTTTCCTATATGTTCTCTTCCACCCATGTGCTTGTTGCACTTGCCTCTTTAAATGTGAAAACTTTTCTTGTGCTTTATCCTTTCATTCTCACTTGTCGTTAATATTGATGTTTGATGCGATGATTTTGAGTCGCATTTAGAGACATATTTTAATTTTGTTTTATGCATTTATTAGTCATTTTGGTGGTTAACATTGCATAATTCATTTACTTTGGTCTATGATCATTCTCTATGTCAAATCTCCCTTATTTCAGTATTTTGAGCATAAATTATCACAAGAATATGTTTTGTTTCAGCTTATGTGGTTTCATGTTGAAATTTCAGGAAAAACAAGTATATGCTGTTGTCGATACCATCGATACAACCACAGGCAGCCAGCCACAAGGAGCAGAAGAAAGTCGATACTAGCGACAGCAGAGTCGATGGTATCGATTTACCATCAGGTTGCTGGTGAAGAGGGAGTCGATACTATTGACACAAATTTCGATACCATCGACTAGTGGAGCTACAACGACGGTAAAAAGAAAAAACCGACGCCTATGAATGTCGATACCATCGACTCGTGTCGATGGTATCGAGGTGGCATCAGTTGCGACAAAGAAAAGAAAAGAAATCCAGCCGATACAGTGCAGGGTCGATACCATCGACCCGCGTCGATGGTATCGACACTGTTAGATACATGTTTGCTTCAGATTGATCTAAATCTGACGGCTGTGATATTTTGGCGACCTAACTCGGTGATTATACCTAATGACGGAGGCCAAGAGCAAATCATCACGTCATTAGCCGCTACACACGCCCCGAGAAGGTGTGCAGAGAAGAACGGAGCCCAGAAGCATGCCCCAGCCGATCCGGACGCTGAAGAAGACGATTTCCACCACAGAATGGTGGGAGAACACATATTCTATGCCAAGGAGCGATTGGATCTTCTCCGTTTAGGGGTTTCACTACTCAATCACGTTTTTCTCCATGTTTCCCCTTTTCTCTACCATGTTTTGCTTTGAGATGAACATGCAGGGCTAATCCCCTTTGTCTTTAGGACTGGGAGTAGCCCGGGAATTCAGTGTATGATGATTTTATCATAGTAATTCATCATTTATCTCTTAAATCTATGGTATAATTTCGTTTTCTCAATTATATTGTTATGCTTGATCACCATAATAATAATCTAATGCCCTTAATTACTTTGAAAGAAGAATTAACGGTTGAAAAGAGACGAAATTCATGTTAATTGACAAATCCCTTGAACAAGGTGGTGTAAGGTTAATGGTGGATACTGAGAGATCGATTTTAATGCACCTAGTTTAGGGTATAGGTTACTACAAAGGTGGAACCGACCTAGACATAAGTAGTGAATTGTACCACAACAGTGGGCAATTCTGATTTTAGGCCACTACCCGGATAGAGAGATAAATTTGAATGACTGAATAGAATTTAATACAATGAAAACCCATGGTGAAACCGCAATCCTAAAGATCTCATCTTGAATTGATTAAACCAAACATTTAATCGATTGCTTTATTTTGTTTTATTTCATTTTTTTTAATTTTAACAACAACTTCCAACTCTTTAATCGGTCTAGCTGATTGCGAGTAGTTAGTAGTAGTCTCCGACAATTTACGTATCCCTGAGTTCAACCTGGGCCTCACAAAGGCCTATATTACATTGACGCGTACACTTGCGTTTCTGCGCACGTAAAAAGTGTGTCAAGTTTTTGGCGTCGTTGCCGGGGATACGGCAAGTTTTCGGCACTACGAGTGCTGCAAGCGGCCACTCTAGGCCACAATTTATTAGTTTGAAATCATTTCAAAAATTCATAATCTATTTTCTAAATTTTTTTAATCGTCAAGCACGGTATTGAACTTAAATTTTCACTTTGCAGGTACTGTGTATGGTGCGGACGCGTAGTACCAACTATACGCAACAGGCACCAGAGGTTCCACTAACGGGACCTGATGACGAGGAAGGCCACAATCAAGACCACTTAGAAGAAACAGATTTAGAATCTGAACAAGAAGAAATGGCAGAGCCACAGACAATATGGGAGAAGATCAAGGCTTCTTCTTCTTCTTCCGCTACCAAGGGGCCGATCAAGAAGCAGGCGGTTAATATTCCGACATACAAGATTTATCCTGCATTAATCAACTTGGTGAAGTCGAATGCATTCCATGGGCTCAAGAATGAAGACCCAGTCGCGCATATAAGTCAATTTGTGGAGAATTGTGTTATGATAAAAATAGACAGATTTCCATAAGATGTTCTCTACTTGAAGCTCTTCTCGAGTTCTCTAGCGGGAAATGCACGAGAGTGGTTGCACAACCTGGATGATGAATATGTGGAATCCTGGGACCACATGGTGGAGGTTTTCTTTGAACGTTTCTTCCCGTCCGAGAAGACCAATGACATGATCAGGAAGATCCACAACTTCACTTAGAAAGCAGGGGAGACCTACTCTTAGACATGGGAAAGGTTTCAGATCATGCTTAGGCGGTGCCCACATCACGGGCTTGACAAAGAGACATAGGTCAAGATCTTCTATTTTTCTCTCTCCGAGCATGATAGAAGTAACCTCGATTCAGCAGGCTCATGATTCTTCTTGAACAACACAGACACCAGGTGTTGGGAAATCCTTAAGAACATGGCCAAGAAGTAATCGTGGGGTGATAGAGACGCCGTGGAGCATGTTCGAGTAGTAGGGGAATCTAAAGCAATCAAGGAGCTGAATGAGAAGATGGACCTTCTCGCAAAGAAACTACTTGCAAAGGAGGATAATGAATCCGAGGACGAGGCACAAATCAAATTCATGAGGCAGCAGCAAGGCTACAGAAATAATGATTATTCATGGAGGAAGGACAAGAAGTTCTCTTGGAAGGATCCAAACAACTTCTTGCAGGATCCAGATGCAAAACCCCAGCCAGTAGCGGAGGATAAGAGCACGGAGTTGTTCAATCAAGTGATAAAGCAAAATCAAGAATTAATGACTACTTTTGGCCAGCAGATAAAGCAACAAGGGGAGTTTATGAACCAGTTCGGGCAGACACTGCAAAGCCATGGGGCTCAAATGAGGACAATAGAGACATCCATGGCACAAATGGCAGCGGAGATAGCCAATTCGAAGAAGCCGGTGCACCAAGGTTTTCCAGGTAACACTAATGTTCTAGGAGGAAACCAGCAGGCGAAGGCCATCTTGCTAAGGAGTGGTAAGAAACTGTTAAACCCCAGAGCCGATGAACCAAACAAACCCCAAGCAAAAATTGAAGGTGAGGCCCCTGAGGAGCTACCCATACCGGTCACAGAACCAGTTGCGGATATAGCAGTGGATGCTACTGATGATCCTATTGCAGATGAGGAGGAGACGCAGAAAAGGACACCTTATGTGCCACCACATCAAAGGGCACAGGCTGTCCCGGTCCCATATCCGAACAGTGCAAAGGCAAGGAAAGTGGATGCCCAATTTAAAAAGTTTCTAGACAGTTTCAGAAAGCTTTCGGTCAACTTCCCATTATTGGAAGCAATAGAGCAAATCCCTTCTTACGGCAAATTTCTGAAAGACATCATTACCAAGAAGAGAAAAATCCCAGACACGGAGGTTGTTGTGCTTAAGGAGCAGGTGAGTGCCTTCATCATGGGCACATTGCCGTCAAAGAGGCAGGATCCGGGTTGTTTCAACATCTCATGTTACATTGGGAAAGTTAAGTTTGGTGAAGCGCTATGTGACTCAGGGGTGAGCATTAACTTGATGCCCCTCTCTACATTCAAGAAGCTGGGATTAAAAGAGTCACGGCCGAGCAACATGACAATCCAGTTGGCGGACAATTCAGTGGTAAAGCCATACGGTATTTGTGAAGATGTGCTAGTGAAAGTAGATCGATTTGTATTTCCAGCAGATTTTGTCATCATGGAGATGCAAGATGAACAAGGCAATGAGCTACTACTCAGACGACCCTTCCAAGCTACAGCTGACATGATACTTGAGATGGGGAGAGGTCGTTTGACCTTAGGTATAGCCGATGATCAATTTGAGATGGTCATGCCTTCTAGCGCCGCTTCACCTAAAGCCAAGGAGCAATGCCACATGGTAAAGCATTTTGATCACAATATCTCACTTTGTCTAGGGAAGCCATTTTTAGATATGGCTCATGTAATGACTAAGGTGGAAAAAGAGACTTTGGCTGTGGACATCATGGAGCAGACCAAGGTGGTATCCCTTAGTAAGGCTGTAGGTTTTCCGAACGATGAGGGGGAGGACATTCCTCCCTTTGCTGAAGATGAGGCTATAGAAAATTCAATTTTTAACGCATATCCAGAATTACCGCTTGAGGCATGCTTAGTCAATATCACTCATGATTGGATGAGAAGAAAATCACTGCAAGAGTGTGCCAAGATGCTTCAGATGTTGCCGTGCTTCTATGCGAGGTACTATGAAGATTTAGGTGAACTCCCACCACCGCTTCAATCATCCTTAATCAGCCCGCCAGAATTGGAGTTGAAGTCGTTGCCACCGCACCTCAAGTACGCATTTCTAGCTGAGGAAGAAAAGTTGTCTGTGATTATATCTGCTTATTTGAGTGCTGAGGAGGAGGACCAGTTGCTGATAGTGTTGAAGAACCATCAGGGAGCATTTGGGTGGTCTGTTGCAGATATCAAGGGGATCTCCCCTACTTTGTGCCAGCACAAGATTCGGCTCGAGGAGGGAGCCAAGTCGGTGATTCAACCGCAACGTCGACTAAATCTGAGCATGATGGAGGTTGTTAAGAAGGAGGTGATTAAACTTCTTTCTGCAGGTATCATCTATGCTATTTCTGATTCTACGTGGGTGAGTCCAGCGCAGGTAGTCCCTAAAAAGGGGGGAATCACTGTTATATAATCTTTTAAATGAACCTGTCACCACCCGCTTGGTAACCGGGTGGCATGTTTGCATAGACAACCGACGATTGAATGCCGCTACGCTAAAGGATCACTTTCCTCTTCCGTTTATTGATCAAATTTTAGAGCGCTTAGCCGGCCGATCACATTTTTGTTTTCTGGATGGTTATTTGGGGTACAATCAGATTTCGATAGATCCTAAGGACCAAGAGAAGTCCACCTTCACTTTTCCTTATGGAATGTTTGCGTACCACTGTATGCCTTTTGGGTTATGTAATGCACCGGCGACCTTTCAGCGTTGTATGCTCGCCATCTTTTCTGATATGGTGGAACGCTGTCTAGAGGTTTTTATGGATGATTTCTCTGTTTATGGTGCATCTTTTGATGAGTGCCTTTACAATCTGGATAAGGTTTTACAACGTTGCGAGGACACACATTTGGTCCTCAATTGGGAAAAATGTCACATGATGGTGAGTGAAAGAATAGTGCTAGGATATAAAGTGTCTAGCAAAGGTTTGGAGGTAGACCCGGTAAAAATCGAAGTGATTTCCAAATTGCCCCCACCAAATTCGGTAAAAGGGGTGCGGAGTTTCTTAGGTCACGCCGGTTTCTATCGTCATTTTATAATAGATTTTTCTAAAATCACCAAACCTTTATCTGAGCTTTTAGAAAAGGATGCTATTTTTGACTTCAATGAAAAATGTCTACATGCATTCGACGTGCTTAAGGAAAAATTGATTTCCGCACCGGTGGTGCAAAACTGGATTGGACCAAGCCATTTGAACTAATGTGTGACGCATCTGATTTCGCGGTCGGGGCTGTGTTGGGACAGCGGGTGGACAATAAACCCGATGTGATTTTTTATGCATCTAAAACTTTGAATGATTCCCAACTCAATTACACGACTACCGAGAAAGAATTGCTTGCCGTTGTTTTTGCTTTTGAAAAATTTCGGCAATATCTAGTTGGATCGAAAGTCATGGTTTGGACGGACCACGCCGCCATTAAGTATTTGATGGAGAAAAAAGATGCCAAATCTAGATTGATTAGGTGGATCTTTCTTTTACAGGAATTTGATATTGAAGTCAAAGACAAGGCGAGGATTGAAAATGTGGTCGCGGACCATTTGTCTAGGTTAGAGAGGGTAGATGAAAGAGATTTACACATACCCATTACCGAGACATTTCCGGACGAACAACTTTTGAAAGTGACATCTAAAGATCTGTCGTTTTCTTACATTGTGAACTATCTTGCCTGCAAAATCATCCCGGATGATTGGACGTATCAAGAGAAGAAGAAATTTTTCCATTCTCTACGATATTATTTTTGGGATGACCCGATTCTCTTGAAGCAATGCAGGGATGGTGTCTTACGCAGGTGTGTACCTGAGGTGGAATACGAGAGTGTTCTTCATCATTGCCACACACTACCGATGGGCGGACACCACGCAAGCTCTCGTATGGTAGCCAAAATACTGGAAAGTGGCCTATACTGGCCTACCTTGTTTAGGGATACTTATGAGTTTGTGAGGCAATGTGATTCCTGCCAAAGGGCGGGCAACATTTTGAAGAGACAAGAGATGCCCCTTAATGTATTCCAGGAGGTTGAGGTATTTGACTTATGGGGTATAGATTTTATGGGACCCTTTGTGTCCTCAAATTCTAATTTGTATATCCTTTTGGCTGTTGATTATGTGTCGAAGTGGGTAGAGGCAATACCCACAAGGACTAATGATTCCACTATAGTGTGCAGGTTTGTTAAGGAATATAGATTCTGTAGGTTCGGTGTGCCCCTAATGATCATTAGTGATGGGGGTACACACTTCCGGAATCAAAAGTTCTCGGCACTATTGAGAAAATACGGGGTCAAACACAACATTGGTACCCCATACCACCCGCAAACTCAAGGACAAGTGGAGGTCTCCAATCGAGAGATTAAGAAGATATTGGAGCGTACAGTGGCTTCCACGAGGAAGAATCGGAGTGCCCTACTACCGGATGCATTGTGGGCATACATGACGGCATATAAGACACCTATAGGAACCATGCCTTTTAGGTTGGCTTATGGTCAGGCCTGTCACTTACTGGTGGAATTAGAGCATAAAGCGCATTGGGCGCTGAGGAAGCTAAATTTGAGTTATGATGAAGCGGGAAAGAAGAGGTTACTTGAACTAAATGAACTTGATGAGCTGCGAATGAATGCATATGAAAACTCTCGGATATACAAGGAGCGCACAAAGTTGATTCACGATCTCCATATCCAAATGCGCATTTTCAAGAAAGGAGATCGTGTCCTTTTGTTCAACTCCAGGCTGAAGATGCATCCCGGGAAGCTGAAATCCCAATGGAGTGGACCATTCACAATAGAGGAGGTCAGACCACATGGTGCTATCATGGTGCGCGATGGCGAGACCATGTTTTTGGTCAATGGACATAGGTTGAAACTGTACTTTGGTGAAGATTTCACAAGGAAAGTGAATAAGGTCAAACTCATTACACTTCCATATGCATGACGAGCTTGAAGTCGTCTAGCCTAAGACGTTAAATAAGGGCGCTTTTTGGGAGGAAACCCAGCCATCGGTACTTTAGTTTAGTTTCTTTTACATTTGTAGTTTGATTTGTTTTGACTTTGTTTTTAGTGTAAAAAAATATACCGTGATCGTTTTCTCATTGTGCAGGACTGAGGCAGAGTTGATACCATCGACCCTTGTATCGATGGTATCGACCAGGGTACATGTTGGCGACTGCAGAAATCACACTGCGTCGATACTATCGACGGCCTCGTCGATAGTATCGACACACCAACAGGTTGATCGCAGAATCAAAGTCGATAGTATCGACATGCCAGTCGATACCATTGAGATCTCTGGAGATTTTTAGAAGAAATCATCTCAGTGAAGTCGATACCATTGACGGGCCTGTCGATGGTATCGACACAGTTACAGACAGAAGGCGGCGGCCGGGCCTCGCGAGGGTGTTACCCTAAACGGAAGTCGATACTATCGACTTGCGTCGATAATATCGACGCGCCACGTCACCGATCCGCGAGAGGAGATCAATGGCGATCGCTGCAACCAGAAAGTTGATCTGGGGGACGGGTCGATACCATCAACACATGTCGATAGTATCGACACGTCAGCGATCCGGGCCACGCAAATCCAGCCATCGACGACCGTCGATACCAACGGCACTACGGATTGTGCTACGCGTGTCGATACCATCGACCCGCGTCGATGGTATCGACGGGCACACACCAGCGCCGACGTCAGCTATATATGAGAAGGATTGTCATCATATGACGTCACAACACCAGAGCAATTCTTCTCCACTTGCATCGAGCATCCTCCAGAGCAATTCGAGCCCGGCGAAAAGCATCCAGGAGCACGTTCTTCATTGAGCAGAGATTTCCTTCTCCGATCTTCACCGAGCTCTTTCTCTACTCCTCTTTCTTCCGCAACCATGGTGCATGTTGTTGGTGCATCTTCTTTGAGCGCCAACCCGATGGACATCCCGGAGTTTGTGCCGCCACTGATTGCGTCGATTCCATGCCCGTGGATTGTTCACCCATCCGCGGAGGTCAAGAAGATCTATGAGGAGATTCTGAAGAGGAAAATCGAGCCGACCCATTATGTTGAGCAGGAGACGATCTACAACTTGGGGTTCGAGGCTAATCTCACCTACGTCTTGAAAGGGCAGGAGAGGCATACGAGCAGGACGCCTGACGAGATGGAATACCATGCTCATGGTCAGCCGTTCTTCGGTGACCGGCCGACATACAAGGAGCTGGTGGCTGAATTCATGGCGGCATTGGACGTTTGCGTCGTGCCCAATGACATTGTCGCTGCGGATCGCGAGTGGATCAAGGGCCACATTTCTTTTCGGCTGTACAATAATGACTACACTCTCACCCTCCGCCAGTTCAACTCCATCTACAACTGGAACCATGGGCGCAATGACTACTGGCGGCCAGACAACCAGACCGACTACGACGCCATCTTCGCCGAGCTTGTGACGGTGCCGCCGGGCAAAGCTGTGAGCTACCACAATGCGGCGGTGGCGGATTTCGAGCATCTGTTCGTGCGGGTTCTACACCGTATGATCTGCACCACTTTATTCGGCCATGGTGATCTGACCTATTTTTCCTGCACAAGCTACTGAAGCGCCAAGAATGCAACTGGGGCGCATTTTTCTTAACACGGTTTTGGCGGTAAAGAGGAGTACACGGATAGCTCCAATCCACTTTGGAGGGATGATCACAAAGCTGGCCTCCTACCTTGGGTTGAATTTCCAGCAGCTTACTCCTCTCTCCAGCAGAAGCAAGGTTAATTTGCAGCATCTTCACTGATCAAACCTCATCTTGCTTTGGGATGGTTTACCTTATGCTCACTGCCATGTAAACCATGCATACCAAGAATGCTGGCTTCCCGATCCTGTATTCAATATCGAGGGTGCTCAACATTTCCGATGGCCTATCATAGCCATTGTTGACTCCGATGAAGACGGCGGCAACGACGATGACAACAATGACGACGAGGCTAAAGAGGAAGAGGAGGCCTACACTCCTCTTCGGGCACGAGTAGCACCTAGGAAGCGTCCTCGCATGCATCTGGGTGCATCTTCATCTTTGCAGCCTCCGCCACCACCACCGCCCTCGCAACCAAGTGAGGATGTCTATTCTATTCAGGGAACGTATGTTATGCTACAGGACATACAACAGATGCAGCAGCATCACACTACAATGTATACTGGTATTCAGGATACTACGAACCGGTTACTTGACAATCAGCGGGCGGTCTTCAAGAATGAACGCCTCCTCCTTGGCAACCAACAACAGATTCATGACCGGTTGCATAGGATGGAGATGCAGCAGCAACCCTTTTATGATCACTACTGGAGCCAAAACTACTTTGGGGGGTATCCACAACCTCCACCTATGCCCTAGTTTGATCCGAGTTTTCAGGGGGAGTACCAATCCTGGGACCCCACGGCCCCACAATATCAGCCTCCGCCAGAAGAGTAAATTGGTATCTCTGTTCCAACCTTTAAGATTGTTTTTGACTATGAGGCCATAGTCGAATTCAAGCTTAGGGGGGTAGTTGGAACATCTCTATCTTTTATTTTCTCTGTTTTTAGTTTTATTTTGTTCTTGTCATTTATTTCTTGCAATCTTATTTGTTTGTAGGATCCACATTCTATCTAGTGTAATTGTGGATGTCTTAAGTCTTGTGTCATCTCACTTGCTTGTGCATGGGAATTAAGGGAAAATTAAAAAAAAAATTGAGTGTTCGCAAGATTGAGTGTTGTTCAACTTTGAGCACATAACTTAAGAAAATGATTAGTTTTGTCAACCTTAAAATAGAAAATCACAATTGTACATTCCTAATGAGTCATGAAAAGTGGACGAAATTGGTTGTTTGAGCCTAAAATGACCAAATGATAATGAGACTCTAATTTGAAGTAAGAGAGAGAAACCTCTTAACTACTACACAGGTCAGTAAGGAGGGACACATAATACTTCTCATAGGTTCAGTCAATTATTCTTGTGATCTTTCCACCCAATTGTTTTTCACAATCCACCATAAGAATTGGAAGTACTTTACGGTTTTAACCTTTTTTATTGCATATCATGTAGATAGGTCTTGCATTGCAACCACTTTCATATGTTTTGCATATAAAAAAATTTAAAAAAATAGAATAGTTATACATGCACATTACCCTTAGGTGTGTCTCATTTAGTTGCATTCATAATTCTTATGCATAGAGTATATCATGTACCTCGTTTCTTCTTTAATGGTGAATTAAATTGTTTCATACCTTTTAAATAGTTCAAATTTTTGAGTTATGCAGAAAAAAAAGAGCCCCATAAATTATTCATTGTCATTTGTGGATATAAGGGCCTTAAAAAAAAGAGAAGAAAAAAAATGAAAAAGAAAAAGGAAGTTATTAAGAAGCAAGTAGAATAAGAGGGAGAAAGGAACATAATCTCACCTGCATCTTAAGATGAGTAAGTACATGATGTAGCTCAGTTAGTTATCCATCTCATTTTGAGACGGGATGTTAGTGCATGCATCATTCCACCCAATCTTAGGCATTAGGGCATGTTCATGTGAAAATGCATCATTTAGGGCATTTTTGTTTTATGCATGTTGAAACAGTATGATGTTTCCACTTCTTCCATATTCCATCCACTCGTTGCTCGAATTGGTAGGCCACTGTGATTTTTTCCTCACTTGTGAATATCAGGAGAGCTGCTTCCATGTAGATGGTAGTTAGGGCGAGCAACGTAGTATAGGAGATCACAAGATGCATCGAGTCTGAATCGGCGAATTTTATTATGTTAACTGCCTTATGTGATAGTGTTCATCAGTTTTGAGGTAGAAATCTTTTATGGACGATTACTGTCGCCTTTAGGGTAATTATCATTCTGTGGTTAGTGAGGGACGGAATGTGAATGTCCGGTGGGGATCATATGGGATGTCTGTTGTGATGATTTGTTCTTTAGTTGACTCTGGCAATTCTATTCTAAGGTTTATTTGCTCGAGGGCGAGAAATGTTCAAGCTTAGGGGAGTTTGATGCGATGATTTTGAGTCGCATTTAGAGACATATTTTAATTTTTTTTTATGCATTTATTAGTCATTTTGGTGGTTAACATTGCATAATTCATTTACTTTGGTCTATGATCATTCTCTATGTCAAATCTCCCTTATTTCAGTATTTTGAGCATAAATTATCACAAGAATATGTTTTGTTTCGGATTATGTGGTTTCATGTTGAAATTTCAGGAAAAACAAGTATTTGTTGCTATCGATACCATCGACAGTGGTCGATACCATCGACACGACCACGGGTAGCCAGCCGCAAGGAGCAGAAGAAAGTCGATACTAGCGACATCAGAGTCGATGGTATCGATTTACCATCAGGTTGCTAGAGAAGAGGGATTCGATACTATCGACACAAATGTCTATACCATCGACTAGTGGAGCTACAACGACGGTAAAAGGACAAAACCGACACCTATGAATGTCGATACCATCGACTCGCGTCGATGGTATCGAGGTGGCATCAGTTGCGACAAAGAAAAGAAAAGAAATCTAGCCGATACAGTGCAGGGTCGATACCATCGACGCGGGTCGATGGTATCGACACTGTTAGATACATGTTTGCTTCAGATTGATCTAAATCCGATGGCTGTGATATTTTGGCGACTTAACTCGGTGATTATACCTAATGACGGCGGCCAAGAGCAAATCATCACGTCATTAGCCACTGCACACGTCCCGAGAAGGTGTGGAGAGAAGAACGGAGCCCAAAAGCACGCCCCATCCGATCCAGACGCCGAAGAAGACGATTTCCACCACCGAAAGGCGGGAGAACGCGTATTCTACACCAAGGAGAGATTGGATCTTCTCCGTTCAGGGGTTTCACTACTCAATCACGTTTTTCTCCATGTTTCCCCTTTTCTCTACCATGTTTTGCTTTGAGATGAACATGCGGGGCTAATCCCCTTTGTCTTTAGGACCGGGAGTAGCCCGGGAATTCAGTGTATGACGATTTTATCATAGTAATTCATCATTTATCTCTTAAATCCGTGGTATAATTTCATTTTCTCAATTATATTGTTATGCTTGATCACCATAATAATAATCTAATGCCCTTAATTACTTTGAAAGAAGAATTAACAGTTGAAAAGAGATGAAATTCACATTAATTGACAAATCCCTTGAACAAGGTGGTGTAAGGTTAATGGTGGATACCGAGAGATCGATTTTAATGCACCTAGTTTAGGGTATAGGTTACTACGACGGTGGAACCGACCTAGACATAGGTAGTGAATTGTACCACGACAGTGGGCAATTCTGATTTCAGGCCACTACCTGGATAGAGAGATAAATTTGAATGACTGAATAGAATTTAATACAATGAAAACCTGCGGTGAAACCGCAATCCTAAAGATCTCATCTTGAATTGATTAAACCAAACATTTAATCGATTGCTTTGTTTTTTTTATTTCATTTTCTTTTCATTTTAACAACAACTTCCAACTCTTTAATTGGTCTAGCTGATTGCGAGTAGTTAGTAGTAGTCTCCGACAATTTACGTATCCCTGAGTTTGACCTGGGCCTCACAAAGGCCTATATTACATTGATGCGTACACTTGCGTTTCTGCGCACGTAAAAAGTGTGTCAATGTTGACACCCCATTTTTTTCTCAATCAATAGAAATTCATGGTTAATGCACATTCTTTGGATAGTGATGAAATTCATTCCACATTTCACCAATTTTCCACATATATCATTTATCTACATTTTCTTATATTTTTGCATTTTTAAACCGCCAAGTTTCACCCATTTTACCATGTTCATACGTTCTGACCAAAAGTGTAGCTTTTTCTTCAATTCTACTTTTTCTAATCTCTTTTTCACAAAATGTCCAGTTGAATTATCCAAAATAAAAATATTCCTTTTACCCATGGATATTCAAATGTTTTTCTTAATAAATTGAAGAGATAATCATGATTATCTTTCTCCACAATTTCTTCAATTTTCACAAAAACATTTATTGGAAAATTGAGAAACTAGTATTTAATCAACCTAGACACCCAGCGAATCCAAGCCATCTACCATGTGCCACATGGTACATTGCCTCAATTTGTGATTCCCACAGATGTGGTACATCAGGGTGATATGCCACCATTTCCAAAAGGTTATGTCTAGAATCCATAACCCTAATATCCACCTATAAATACTCCCGCCACATCCAATGTATTTGGGCCCTTTCAATCATCTTGAAGCTAAAGGATCAAACTACTTCTAACTTTTATGTCCACATTACTCATAATCAAAGGATCTTTCCTCTGACACCTCCTACCATGTTATCATATGTAGGTTGCTAAAATGGTAACCTGCTCTGTTAGTATATGTAGGTTGCTAAAATGGTAACCTTCTCTAGTATAACTGCTACATCTTATCTATTGGTCTATATATTTTCTTTGTTCTATTGCTCTATTATACAACATTGTTATTCTATATGTATGAAAATCAGATCTTATATTTGGCATGCATTTGTTAATCATCCTATAAGCCAAAGAATTTGTCCAAATCATCCGTAAGAAATCTCTGCCTTGGGAGGTCACGAGGTGATTAGGAACCTACCTAAAAAATAGACTTTTAGGGCAATGATGGAAAGGGCACATGCATCGCTAGCCCTAAAATCCTACCCCCAATACAAATCTATATTTTACCATTTTTCTTTTTGATATTTTTCTTTAACTGTCCTGAATCACTCTTTTTCTTTGCAACAACCTAAAAGTATCTCAAAATTAGTTTACCACAAGACATGTGAGTGCTAATTCTTCCCCACTCATAACATGATTTCCAAACCTAATTTCTCTAGTTTTTTTATTTCTATTATTTTGTTATCTATCTAACTTGGTGTCAGCTCAATGTTACACTATGGATTCAATGATTTATATCCTTTTCCTTGTTCTCCATATAAAATGTGGTGGCAACTTCGAACAACTGTCTTTTACATTCCATACAACCGTCAAACAAAGTTTCACTACCAAGAGGATATGAATTTCTACATATCATTTTTGGTAGGCTACGACAGACTCACAACTCCATTGGATACTCCAAGATGATGTCAATTAAATTCCAACTATCTTGTTGCAAAAGTTGAGCGTCTTTAGGACCGTATAGATTTTATCTACTTCTATTTCCCCATTTTCTTCTTTTTATTTTCTATTTTTATGGTTTTGGTTGGTTTGAGGGGTTGGGTGGTGCATCCCTATGATATTCTAGTCTCAAGCTCATGGATCGAGGTGATGACCCGACCCTACCCGTGCCTCTCTGTCTATAGTCAATTCTGACAGTTTTCTTTCATGCTCTATTTTTTCCTTTTTCTTCCCTTTTTAGTTTAGGGTTTCGGCCATGCTTCCCCTTTAAGGTTTCATTCCTGCTTGCCTTGTATTTTTAATTTTATTTTATGTTTATCTAAAAGTGATAAAAAAGGGGATGAACAACATATGTATGAAACATGATCCGATCTTTCTTGAGATATATTTTTACTATATCTTTATCCTCATATGACTGACTTTGACAGTTTCTGGTCTTGCTTTAGATAATGTTAAAAATTATCACTTGAACTCTACACTCCTACAAACCTATGTGTCATGGAATGAGTTCCAACATCATGTTAAATCCCTGGAAGTGATGTGAGATGTTAGTAAAAATACTTATGCAGTGTTAGGCTGGACATCCAAAGGCCTTGAAAATATCCCACTCTCCAAGCACTAATGACTGATTACACCTGTTGTAGTTGTGAGGTGTATTTGGAGAAGTACCTCCATCCATTAAGATCAGGTTACCCCCCTCAAAGAGTGTCATATATCCTTATAGAAGATAATGACCAACCCATCTTGTTAAAGTCAATATTGTTAAAACATTAACAAACTTTTCATAACTAAACAATCTTTTTAAAGATTAACAATCTTTTTGAAAGTCAACAATCCTTTTAAAACATTAACAATCCTTTCAAGACCAATAATATCTTTAAATATTAACAAAGTTTACATAATCAAACAAATTTTTTAAATACTAACACTCCTATCAAAATCCAACTATCTCTCTAAAGATGAATAGTCCTTTTAAAAATCAATAATCTTTTCAAATATTAACAATTCTTTCAAAAACCAACAATCTTTCCAAAAGATTAAGAATCACTTATAACTAAATGATCTTTTGCAAAGATTAACCATCCTATAAAAAATTGAAGCAAAATTTTGAAAGGATCAATTAGTATTTAAAACTCAACAAACTTTTATTAAAGTGATAACCTTTCAAAAGATGAGTTTTTCCTGCTAAATAGACTCTAAGAAGAATAAATGCTCTGTCTTCCCAAAAGGGATCCATGCCTTCAAATCTCAGCCAAGTGAGGCAATTCTTCAATGTTGAGTGAGGCATAACTTGTCAATGTTGGGTCCACCCACAACCAAGGTTTTGTATTATGACCTAAAACTAGAACAACTAACTCTTTTCATACTCACATTTATGGTTTTTGACTATGACCTTAAACTAGACCATCATGTGCTTTTTATGCCCATATTTATGGTCTTGAACGATGACCTAAAACTGGACCACAACCCATACTTCACAACGTAACCAGTAGGGATATTCCAAGCCAAGGCTCCCTCCTTGTTGACTGGTTGTTGCTTCTAAGGGGTGAGGACCCCCATAACAAACCCCTCAAACTAGGAGGAAACTAGGGTGTCATGGATGCTACTAAGGGTTTTAGTTTGGGAACCCCACTAGATGAGGACATCCTAGGGAAAAAAATATTTGATCGAGTATAGTCACTAGTCTAGTAGGGGCTACCGTAATCTTGATCAACCACTTGATCTCCACTTTCCATTCTCTTTTTAATAATTCTTTTGGTACGCTTCCCCTAAGCAACATCTTGACCACTATCTTCACTTTTTCTTTTCATTATGGAATTGGAAAGTATATCTCACACCAAAAGTGAATAAACTCCACTATCTCACCTAGGATAGGGTAGGTATCATCACCTAAAATTGATAATAAATAAAAAGACTATCACATGTGTCTTTTGGCATGAAAAAGTTGAAAGAATCAAGAAAACTTCCTAGAAAAAGGGGGAAGTATTTTTGCATTACTTTTCTGATATAATGTGTGTAGCAGGACCCATACCCAAACATAAAGTATCTTCAGATATAATGTTTCACCCTACATTTACATCCTACTAATGTGAATTTTAGGACATCATGGGAAGGTCATGGATCTCATACTTCACCCAATGTCACCAACAATCAACCCAGATGGTCAAAAATAGTAGTGTAGTCCGTCAATCTAATGATGGCACACGAGGAGATGTCATCCACAAAAATTAATATAAACCTATGGGAGGGAAAACACAAAGAAACCACAATGGTGAAAGAGGCATCAACCTCATTGGAAGGATTATCTGAGATTCATTGAGCAAGGAGCTACATAACCCATCTCATCAGTTCCATTCTTTCCCTATGATGTGTGAGGTTCCCACCCAACCTCAACCAGAACCATTCCATCCAGGGCCCTTCTAGAGTCCTCCATTTGTGAATGTTGGGGTAATTGTAGTGACTTAGGAGGAAGCGGCATATGTCTCAAGCTTGAATGAGAAATTGAAGAGAAAAAATAGGAAGGAGATGCAACCGCAAAAGAGGATCCTAAGGAGGCTGATAATTCCAACACTATATTGAAGATAAGCACAACACCTAAATGTTTGAGGACCCATCCCCATCCTACATTCTCTTTATACACCACCCCATTCCTGGTATAATCCGTATACATGAAGAGGGTATGGATTCCCACCACGCATATATATGGCACCACCAATGACAATTAGACCTCCACTGATACTAGTGGTGGATGACAGGAAAATGTCATTCCAGATCCCACTACTATAGAATACCACTCAAGATCTTACAAAAAATCAAAAAAATAGAGGGGAAGAAAGACAGCGGGAATTTAAAAAAAAACTTTTCTTATTTCCTAGATGCCAAGATATTTGACAACTTCAACATGCCCAAGTTGCATCAGTTGTCTGGAAAAGGGGACCCCATGGTCCACATCAAGGTGTACTGTTTAGACACAGTGGAGGTCCAAGATGGTGACAAAGTGTTAATCTGCTTCTTTGCACAAACCCTCATATGTTACACATTGGCATGGTACAACAAATGCGACATGAAATCCATCACCACCTAGGCCAAGATGGACGAGATATTTGTTTATTGATATGCTTGTAATATAGACCAGGTCCCAACCAAGGAGGATCTAGAGGCACTATAACATAAGGTAAATGAAATCTTATCTGAGTTGATAAGACAATGGAGGGAGCTGGCCTCCTAGTTTAAATTCAAGCCCACAAATAATGAGGCATTGGACATGGTGATCAGAGCCACTACACCAGCTCTCACAACATTCTTATACATAAAGAGGTATAATACCTTCCCTAAACTCATACAAGTAGGAGTCTAGATTGAAAATTCCATCAAGAGGGGTGTCTATCAAAACATAGGCCTCAATTTGTAGCCATTGTTTAAGTCTTTAGAAACTAATTAGAATCCTAAATGGATCAAGGTGAACTCACAAATGCAAAAGTAGGGGCATTCTTATCTCAACTAAAAACATAAAGCTCAGGCAACACGTCTCAATATTTCATATGGTGCTACCCAATCTCTTTAGAGTATTTGTGGTAACCAAGTAACTACTATGGGTACATTATTGTCATTTCAACCACATACGCAACAATGACAACAAGCACTCCTCTAGTGTCAAGTTACCATGTGCGTCAAGAAGAGTTGGCTTCCATGAATCCATCATCATAAGAACCTTCCTAGCCAAAAAGAAAGTTCACTCTGTTGGAGCTTCCCTCAACACAATATTGGTAGACATAAAGCACCTGATGGAGTTCCCAGCCATATGAGAATTATCAAATCCCCTGCTAAAGCGATACAATGCCAATGCCTTCTGTGATTTCCATCATGCTAAAGGGCATAAGACTGATTCATGCATAATGCCCAAGTAGGCATTGTAGGACTTGATAGATACCATTGAAGTCAAAGCATATGCAACAAAGGAGATGCCTTCATCTTCCAATATTGTAGCCATCATCTCGTCATTGAAATATATGGTGCATTGGCTTACTCTCCCTCCATAAAAAACTATTAAGAACTTGTCTTGGAGTACAATCATCATCACATTTGTCTAAGAGAAGAAATCAATGATTCTAGTGAGAACTTGTAAGATAGTCAACACATTGGGAGTTCTCCAAGGGAAGAAAGTACAAAAGATGTGGGTCCCTAAGGTAGCAGTCCAAGAAAAACTGAACAAATGATGATGCCCTAACCCATGATAGTGGTACAAGTTGTTGTATCCAAACCAGGCACACCAAAGATGGAACCAACACCCCATATCACCAGAATTGCCCCTGCCCCTTGACAGGGGTAAGGAGAAGGTAACTATGTATGTAGGAGTCCCTAATAGCATGAGACATGAGATGGCAAGCAAGATCTTTATTCTAGATATTAACATCAACAAGGTACCATCGACGTCTAAGCTCTATAAGAAAACTAATTCAAAAGGATCATATATAACTGAGTTCCTAGATGAACATGAAGGGGAAGTGTCATTGACTAAAGTGATGCAAAGTTACCCCACACATTATGAAGAAGTTATGGAAACTCTAGAAGAAGCTTACCTATCCAAAGACATGAGGCTAGAAGTTTTTACAACCGCCATCATGATAATTACAAGATCTCATTTTCCATAGATGAGATACCTATTAGAGGAAGTCATAATAGGCCCTTTCTAATAATGAAAATAAACAACGGCCTCAAAATACCTTCATGCTTTGTTGATAGTGGTGCCTACCTTAATGTGTGTCCCTTAAAGACACTCATCATCCTGGGAAAGGATCCCTCCAACCTACACTTCACAACAAAGAAAGTGACTTCTTTTGATGTAGTAATCAAAGATGCCCTAGGTGAAATTACTCTTGATCTACAATTGTGCCACAAACTTTCATAGTCCTATTCATGTTCATGAGTTGACTCCTTCCTTCAACATCCTCCTAGAAAGGCCATAGATTCATCATAATTGAGTGGTTTCCTCATCACTAGATCAGAAACTAAAGTATCATCTTAGATACTCCATGTCGCCATTCAGTTTGATAACCTTGGCACCATAGATTTCATTGAAGAAGACGATGTCAAAATTTTCTTTTATATGTTGCAAATCACCAACATCATTTAGGTTCTACCTCAAGAAGAGTTAGCCATCTCCATGCAATCCCAGGTTATTTACTCTGAGGATACAAGAGTTGCATATCCAACTAGGTAGAGGACTAGGTTCTAGACAACAAGTATAGAGATCATTCATATCCCTCCAGATAGAAGGGTTCGTTCCTAGGGTTCTATGGCGTATCCTACGCTTGAACTTGGATTACCATGTGGGCACAAGATTGGAAGTCCACGGTGTTGTGACCCACTACAATGGACTTGACCTGAATGAGTTTCTTAATTATCTACCACTGAATCAAGACCTGAGCTGCATGACTCGACATATTCTACTAGAGGAATATCTTTGACTTAATGTGTTGTATTGATTGGACCTTGACACCAAGCACAAGGGTCCCCATCTACACTTTCCCTAAACTATGGTAGTAACTAAATAAGATTCTAGAAATGCCAAGGCCATTCTCTCTCTGATTATACTTTACCTCATACAAGAGGCCGACAATGATGACTAGGGTGACTACCCCAGAATTGCATCCAACATCAGGGATATCTCGCTCATCACTCTATAATGTCAGGGTGCTTGGACCGCCCAAAACAAGAAACACTTTAAAGAAAGATCATCCCTCCAAACTTTTGGTATGTATGCCTAGAGAGCCAATCATATGATTATTGTAATGGTATAATTTGTGACAAACTGATCACAAAAACATAATTTACTTAAGTGAAAGCGTTCTTTAGCAGTGGATTACCAAAAATCACTAAAAATTAAAACCATTTTACAGAGAGGTCCACACATAGGAAAACTCTTTCACAAAGAACTGAAGTAATTTGATTACATACTAGTTTACAAGTACATGTACGGTATCATCTTTTTCTGAGAATTACAAGCATCAACTTCCCTATTAAACTAAATACAAGCAGTATAAAATCTCTAGGCACTGATCCAAAATCTTAAAAGCACTAACTACTACTCCGAGGACCTGAGAGTACAGAGACGACACATAGGACTCTATGTACATCTATACAAGGCATACCAGCCAGTGTCTCCACCTGAGAATTCACTGTTGTCCCTACTGCTGTTGTTGTTGTCCTTCACCTACTGAAGGATTCCTGCCTCCTCATCTGTGTCCACCTAAAAATGTGGTTTCCACGGGGGTGAGACAATTATAAATTGCCCCAGCGAGAGATATAACTCTCCGCCAGAAACATTATTATTGCAATTTAATAAGATAAATCTGAACAGAGGAATCATAATTGTTTAATAACAGTTAATTCATTGTTTAACATATTAGAACATTATTCTTATCTAAAGCATTACAGCTATAACCTGATAGAGAAGCATGTCACTTATCCAATAAGGAATATGAAGAACAAGTATAACATTTATCCGCTATACTAAGCAGGATAATCTCAACCAATGTTTCTCGTATTTCAACTTTATGCAAATACACTACACGACTTATTATATTTTACACATCATGTGTCAAACTGCAATTAGCTTGCTAGGGTATATTGACATCTTCACTATAGAGTTATAGCCACAACATATACTCTCTTCAGGATTAGATCACACAACTAATGCCTGGCATTGTTTTGTGGAGTCATGGCCTATAGCCATACTCTTTTAACAAAGTATTGGGATCTTAATCCCTCATATCATCAAGTACATTTCCATTTCTTAACAAGTTCATCATCATGATTATAGAATATGGGTATTCAAACCCTTAGTTCATCATAGAATACTTGTTACCACTTAACAAGTAACTTAATACCTTTAGGTCATCTGACCAAGGTAATCATCATTCTTGCTACACAAGCATTCCACATAGTTCACAAGGTTCATATCACCTCTTGTTAACCCTTAATAGGCAACAAGGCATAATATGGCTTATGAAGCCCATAAACAGTTTCAATAATTAAAACATCATATGGAACACATGGCTCATTAATTTTAGGTTACCTCTCGCTAAGCAACAAAGCATATGAAGGCTTATAAGGTCTATAAAACATTTTAAATATACATAGCATCATAGCCCATACCTGGCTATGCTCATCATCTCAACATACCTACATGATTAGTACTCATGATAACAATTATATCCATTATATATCAGTACCATGCAATACACGGGTTTTCTTATTACATTCATAACTCATCACTCTGTATTTGAGCTTCACATAGGATCACTCTGTGTTAGGACTTCACATAGCATCACCCTGTATTAGGGTTTTGTATCACATTCATCACCCTATATTAGGGATTTCCATAAATAACCATTTAGGTTCTCAAGATCATATTATTAATGATCAAGTCCTATTTCATTACTTCACACACCTAGGAGCCAATATTGATAACATAAGTATTCAATCATACTTATTTATTCTCATCATTCATCATTAAATGAATTATCAACACAAAGCATGAGTTTATCTCTCATCTTTACCAGAATATGATTGTATCAAAGTTTATTGATTTAGATTGACCTTTTCATAAGGCATGTTAGCCTACACTTATCAAAGTGCATTACATCTCAATGTGACAATTGTCATGACACACTTCATGTGTCACTCATCCAAATATATTGGATTTAAAATACATCAAGGTGTATAAATCTTAGGGTGCTGGATGTGATATGTATCATATCTTGGTGTATCACTTCCCTCATCACCTTTATCTTACTTGAGTTCATCCACTTACCTTGTATTAGGGTGTTTCCCATCCTAATACTTTATCCACCAGTTCATCACATTTATCATGTAATGTATTGGTCATAAGTCACTTATTTAGAATATGCAACTATTACTAATGATATGGACTCATCTTTGAGTTAAGGCAATATTGATATAAGGCCATACATTACCAATCTCTTTAGGTATTTCACCTATCAATATATTAATCACTATTCCATTATTAGGAATAGGGTTTTCCATCTTTATAAATTAAGGTTCACATAACATTTCCCCATATATGGGTTTCACATAGCTTTACCCTTAATTAGGGTTTCACTTAGCTTTGCCCTAAATTAGGGTTTCACATAGCTTTGCCCTAAATTAGGGTTTCACATAGCTTTGCCCTAAATTAGGGTCAGGGCTCATTAATGTTTTCAATGAGGATTTCATGATCTCATTATTATGTATCAAACCCTGATTACATATTTTATTCATAATGAGAGAATTAGGGCTTAATTATGTAAGAATTCCTCTCTCTCTTTCTCTCTCTCTCATCCACTCTAGGATGTTAAGTACTCCAAGATTGATCTAGGTCAGCTCTTCATTTAAGTACACACAGTTAAGGTTAATCATTATAATCACCTTTGTTTTACAACATTAATAATCAAGTACATAATTGACCTTTAATCATATTAGGTGTCCAAATGGTTTGACCGATTGAACCTCAAATGGTCTTGGTCACTTAGACCCCAAACAATCTTGGTCACTCAGACCTTGAATGGTTTGGAATCGTTTAAGCAAAACAATAATGAAACCATATGGACAATTTACACTTGAAACCACTTCGGTCTCCAAACAGTTTGAGACCGTTTGGTCTCAAACGGTCTTGAGACCGTTTGATCCCAAATGGTCTTGAGACCGTTTGGACTCAAACGGTCTTAAGACCGTTTGGTCCAAACTCTCTCAATACTGAACGGACCAAAAAGGTCTTCCATCACTTTATCAATTCAGGGTTTCAATCATTAAACCATCTATCAATTGAACTACTGACTTATTTTTCAATTGAACCATTGAATCACCCTTCAATTGGACCTTCAATTAGGTTTTTTGAACCCAATTGAACTAGGGTTTATAATAAAGAAACCATCAATTAGGGTTTTGAAATCGAGGAACCATCAATGGTTGACATTGTGGAACTAATTCAATTAAAATCGTTGGATCATCATCAAACCATGACATGACCTGACCTCAAACGGTCTTGAGGTCATTTGGATGACCTCCAAACGGTCTTGAGACTGTCTGACCCATCCCATCATTGAAATATGTGAAATTCGATTAAGGTTTGCATCATTGAATTGATCATCAATTGAGCTATTGATTATATTTCAATTTGAAATCACTGGATCTTCTACCATCCAATCATACTCAACCATAGACCTCCAAACGGTCTTGGTTGACTTCAAAACAGTCTTGAGACCGTTTGGGTGACCTCCAAATGGTCAACCATTGCAAACAGTCCACCACTCCAAACGGTTTGAAATTGTTTGGTTTCAAATGGTTTGATGAAACTATTTGGCTAACTTTATTGAAACTGATTGGACTCAAATTTTGAAACCGTTTGCAATAGATATTTGTGGAGGTGTGTGCTTATGATGATGTCATCATCATCAATCTATAAGCCCACGAATCTTTCTGTGATTTTCATGGTGATTGCATCAATCAATCAAATAAAATTTTGAGAATGAAGGAAGGATCAACAATTGGTAGAGGTATGAAATCAATAATAACATTCAAGGGTTCAAGTTATATAACCCGCCTTCAATTGAGCTTCAAAGCTTCAACCTCCAAGTCTTTAATGGTGAAATCAACACCTTCCACTATCCCAAGCTCATCCTTAAGCTTTGAGTGAAAAGGAATGGCTAGAATTGAAGATGGAATGGAGATAAGAAGAAACCATGCATTGATTTTTGATTTCCACCATGGAATCAAGGTGAAAAGAGGTCAAGGAGCTTACCAAAAGGTTGGGGGTCGTCCTACTGATCCTCCAAAGCTCCCTTGGTCGTTTTGCAAGCAAAGAGTGGAAGTGGTTTCAAAAACGCCTCTCAATTGAGTTGTAAAAGGTGTTTTTATAAGAAATTCAATGAGAGAGAAAATATTTTATAAAATCCTTTTAATTCCAAAATTGGTGCCACCTCTTACCCATAAATTCCTTGCATGCAAAGCCATCTTCCTCTCCTTCGAATTCCTCTTCATTATCCATGAATTATGGAAAAGAAAATTAACCACCTTAACCCTTATAATAATAATATCCTAAAGTTAGTGGATAATTCTTTTTCTTTTAATAATGTTAGTGAGTTATCCACTTCCTTTAGGTATTTCGTTGCCTTTTCAAGGATCATGGTCGTCCATTATTTTTCAAAATCATCCCTCACCTTTTGGTTAAAGGGCTCTTCAATTAATATATTTATTTTTGCATTAAATTGAAGTAAAGTTCCAATTATGCTTAAATCTTGATTATTTTAATATCAAGATTCTCTTTCTTTCAAAATGATTCAAATGAGGCGCCCCTCTCAAATTACTTTCTCTACATGATGACAAGTATCATTAGGGACCCTTTTGAAGTGGTATTTTTCATATTGAACCCTAGATTTTGGGTAAATTGCACATTACACCAAAACTAGGTTGTAATGCACAAACATTGCTCAACATGCTCTTTCTTATTATTTAGGCCCCTACAAGCCATACCTTTGCATCATTCTCATTCCTATGATGCTTCAATACTACAGGAACATTTCACCATGTAACATTTTCAATTTAACCCCTTAACTTGGGTAATTTGCACTTTAGCCCAAAACAAGTAAAACATTATTTCAACATTATTCAAAAAGGACTAAAATTGAAATATAAGTTCCTCTTGAGCCTTAATTACTTTTCAAGAGATAAGAGAAAGCATATAATCAACTTTATTAATAAAATCATCTAGGTTTAAGCATAACCCAGGTCAGGGATGTTACATAATTTGTGAATAATTTGATTAGTAAATAAAGGCAAGCTTCCAATTTATTCTGTTTAATTCAGTAATGAGATAATGATGTAACATTATGAACATCTAGCGAATGATGTTTACTCAATGACATATGCTTTCAAGTACAAGACCTGAATGATGAGATCATACACATGTTAACAGTATGCATTTACATTCTCATTATGTCCCAGATCGGTTGTTATTGTGGAAGGTTGATAGACAATAGTAACACACAAGATCGGAACATGATTTGGTTGATGACAAAATCTCATTAGTCACGGTATGGAAATATCAAACCAAGAACACATATACATGTTAGAGAATAGTGTATCAGGTAAATCCACCATGAGACTGACACATGGAAACCATTACCATGGTAGTCATAGTTATCTCTCATAGTGATGGTGGTGATTGTGGTCTTTAGACCTAAAATCACTACACTCATCACATGTCATGCTATACACTTTGACATCATCAAATGCAATCCTAAAACATGGGTTGTCATAAAGGTGATGATTGGGTGACTGTGACACATGGGGATCAACTGGGAGTGATGTAGATGGGATTTGGTTCTCCTGTAGGAGTTTGATATCCTAGGCCTCTTGATTAGCAAGACTGAGAAATGCATGGGCATTCAAATGTGAGTCAATATGTGATATTGAGCTTACATATATCTCAGACAGTCTGCTCTTATTCAAGAAACAAGATTGAATGTTGAAAATGGTGACTAATCAATGCCTCGAGTTCAATCTAGATATCAGTGACAAAGGAACTATACAACCATTGTCACACCAAACAAAAATTATAGGTTGAAGTTGTTCTCCAACTTTCCATTTATTTGGTTAGCATTAATGTGTCACTAAACACCGCTCATTGCGTGTGATGTCATAAGTTGTTATGGACATTCACTGCCAACATAATATGGGACCTATTGGGTCATACACATAGGTCTTAACCTAGAAGAGGAGTTTAATCTTGAATGATGATTTAATTGATTACCAGAGTGTTTAGGTATTCGATTCACACAACAAATCAAGTGACTACACTGCTAACCAATTGACTCACTTTGTGAGATAGTCGTTTGGAGTGCCAACCGATCGTCTCAAGTGTTGAGATGACAGTTTGGAGTGTCAATTTGATCAGAACTGAATTGGCTAATGTCTGTAAGAAATAGGTGCCAATCGATCATCTCAGTGGGTGAACTGATTGGCTCACTGGGTGAACCGATTAGCTCAGGTAGAGCTAGATGACCGGTTCACCTGGTGAACCGATCAACTCGGTTGGGCCGAAGGAAAGTTCTAGTGACTTCTTGAATTTGTGAGGAAGTTTCATTGTTTCGATTGCTCAATTCTATTGGTCCAAGGAATTGATGTTTAGCATTAATCGGAAATGAAATGACAAATTTGTGTGAAATTGGGAAACTACAAAATGACCATCTTGCTGAGAGAAACAATTGGCTTGCATTCCAGACGGCTATCTTGGCTACCATCTGAATGTTTTGGTGTTTATAGGTTACGAAAATTCAAGTTCTTCTGGTCCCTTCCACTACCACACAAATCAGGAGCCCAGACCCAAACCCCTCCTATAAGTAGAGTGGTACTGGGGCTTCCCATAACACAAATCAATTGCCTATGACAATTGTTGTCCTCTTTAGTTGTGGTAACCAATAGAGAGCCCAAGCAAGTCCTACCCAGTAAAGGGAGGGATCGCAAGGGAGAAACAATTGTGGGAGAGCAAGTTGGTGATCTATACACCAACAGGAGGGACAACTCCTTCCTATCTACTCTAGTAGAATGACATGAGTTCTATGTGGTCTATGTGGACTTCCATAGAGGCATGGAGGCTATTGTCTATTGCTAGGAGGACAACATCAACTTACAGTTTGTGATGCAGACTAGGAGGCACAATAGTCAAACAAGTCCCAATGCAACTAGAAGTCAGTTGCACATCTACAACTAGGAGGAGATGTCGTTGGACTTGCTCCAGGGCCAGGTATATCCTTGAAATGATACTTCCCATCTTATAGTCATTAACATGATCTGTTGGTTATGGGGAATATTGTAGGTAACTTTTTTTTGTTTTCGTTGCTTACTCTGTAGCCATATTTTCCCTTTTCCCCTACAGTGGTATCAGAGCCACGTCAATATTCTATATTTTTGGATAATCGATAAGACTTGATTTTTGGTTTTATCATGTAACCATTTCATGTGATGTGAATAATTCTATCCAATCAAATACCACACATAATCCCTAACTAATATATATATATATATATGCAATTTACACACGTGTCCCTAAAAGTGAGTCTTGATGGTGGATGTGTGGCGTGGTTATGGTCAATAACCCCTATTATCCGTGCATGGTTGCGTGGTTGGTTAATCCTATTTTATCTTGGTCTACAAATTGAGCCTCTATCTTATCTTCTAAATGTAAAGTTAATTCTCTCTCCTACCTTTACTCTTCTCAAATGCTAACTCGAGGTTTCTCTATAATCATGTAATAGTAGGATAGTTTACTTTACTATTATGACAAAGAAGAAAGACATTTTGACAACTGTCTCAGAGACAAACTGACTGGTGGGAGGACCGAGGAGGATCAGGTGGACGAGCCAAACTGATCAGCTAGTGGGACCAACCGATCGGCTGGAGGATCCAACATATGGTGGATAGAAGGACCAGATGACCAATGAGACGACCAACTGACTGACTAGGAGGTGAGCCAATCAGTGTAAGGGTTGAACTGATCAACCCAGATTGGCAAGCACAGATCTTCATCAACAATAGATTTCTGCATGTGATGTGAACCCTAGGTTGTGGTAATTCCTTGTGCCTCTGAGGAATTATATTAGGTTGGCCATAATCATCACTTTTCATTTATTGAATATTTTTGTTATGGGATATAGCATGTATATTTTACAAACTATATATGTGATGATTGGATAAAGTATATGTATCTATAAATACAAACTTCCTCAATTTAAATATTAAGCCTTAGATGCTTTCCAAAAGTGGCACACATGGAAAGCTTGATTGACCAAGCGTAGGTTATGCCAAAGTGTGGCACATCGTTTATCTCATGGAAGTTTGATGGTAATAATGTAGGCTCTGCCAAAGTTGGGTGTATTATTATTGTGTCAGCTTTTGGGTAAGGCTTAAATGGTGATTCATAGAGCATATAGCCCTAGAGGAATGCAGATGATTATGGAAAGGAGTTGTGCATATCATCTATCCAGAATTGCATATGATGCAATTGGAAAAAGATGCCTACCTTGATGATTGACTATGTATGTTGATGTTGGTCAGGTCATAGTTGAATTATCTAGGATCCGCCCACTAGAATATTGTACGCTGCAATATTCTAATTTGATATGTGAGGACTATCAATTTGAAGAAAATAGTGGGAGAAATAATTAATTAAGACCTAATTTATATCATCAAAAAATTTCAAATCAAATCAAATCAATAGTTTTTGACAAATGCACATTTTCTCTTATAGAATCAAATGACAAAAAAATATGTATTGCGATCAGTCCTTAAGAAGGAAAACTTGATGGGACAAATTTCCATGGATGGTTTTGGACTTTGAGAAGGGTTCTCAATGAGGAGTGCAAGCTCTACGTCCTTGACAAACCAGTGCCAAAAATAACTTCTCCTGATTGCTTAGGGAAAAGGTGGATGTTTATTGGAAGCATGCCAATGATGCCTTGGAGATAAAATACCTTATGCTTAAATGCATGAACTATGAGTTGCTTGAGCAATGCAAGGATGGTGGCACATCTTAAGTCAGTGAGATGGTGGCACATCTTAAGTCAGTGAACCTAGGCCTTGCAAAGTAAGAAAGGGATGATATCATAAAGGCGCTACTTGAGTCTAAACTGACATAGGAAACCTCAATAGAAGAACATGCGCTCAATATGATTGGACATGTATATCATCTTGAAGAATTGGGATTCACTTTGAGCCAAGGGTTGACCACGAATATGATTCTAAAAACATTGTTAGAATCATATAGCCACTTTATTGCATGTTATCATGTAAATGATATGGCTAGAATGATGTCAGATTTGCTTGGTGTGTTGATACATGATGAAGCAAGACTGAAGAAGGACAAGTCTATGATGGTGATTAGCAGAGCTGAGTCCAAGGATCAAAGAAAGGCCAAGAAGAGTTCTGAGGTCAAGCCCAAATCCAAAATTTCAACACTCAAGATGAGGAGAAACAAAAATACAAGAGGAAGGCATCCTCTGTACTAAAGGCATTTAGGAAGAAGAATATGGGGATGGTGATCTCCACTTTAGGTATATACATTATTGAGATAAATCTATCTACTTCTTCATCATGGTTACTAGATACCGGATGTAGATCTCACATATGTTCGAATATGCAGGATATGAAAAGAAGTAAGCCGTTGGGAAAAGATGAGGTGGAACTTCAAGTTTCTAATGGCACAAGAGTTGCGACCAATGTAGTTGGAACCTATAGTTTAGCTCTTACCATAGGGCTTGTAATAGAGTTAACAAACTGCTATTATGCACATGCTATAAATGGAAACATCATTTCTGTATCTTGTATGGACAAGGATGCATTTGAATTCCATATTAAAAATTATCGATGTTCTATTTTCAAATATGGGCTCTTTATGGCAGTGTCCCAATGTGTTATGGCCATTAATTATTGGATATAAATATATATGTTTATAACATTAATACCAAAAGACTAAAACTCAACAACTCAAACAAAACATACATTTGGCATTGTTGTCTAGGTCACATAAATGAGAATCACATATCTAGACTCCAGAAAGATGGTTATCTAGACTCTTTTGATGTAGAATCAATAGAGACATGTGAATCTTGTTTGTTGGGCAAGATGGCTAAGACATTTTTCACTGGTAAGAATGAGAGGGATAGTGATCTACTAGGAATCATACATACTAATGTATGTGGACCTTTTATAACAAATGTCATGGGTGGATATTAGTACTTCATTACCTTTACTAATGACTTCAGTAGGTATGTGTATGTTTATTTAATGAAACACGGGTCAGAAACTCTTGACAAGTTCAAGGAGTTTATGAATGAAGTACAAAACCAACTTGGAAAAAGTATTGAGGCACTTCGTCTTGATCAAGGTGGAGAATACTTAAACCAAAAGTTTGAGGACCTTCTTAGAGCCCATGGGATCATATCCCAGCGGACTCTACCTGGAACACTTCAACATAATGGTGTATCAAAAAGAAGGAATCACACTTTGCTGGATATTGTCCGATTGATGATGAGTTTAGCTGAGCTTATGACTACCTTTTGGGGACATGCTCTAAAAAATGTTGTGTTTACACTAAACCGGGTACCATCTAAATTTTGGTTCAAAAGACACCATATTAGATATGGATTGGGAAGTGTCCCAATATGTCTTTTATGAGGGTTTGGGGATGTGAGGCTTATGTCAAGAAAATATTTTCTAATAAGCTTGGTCCTAAATCTGATAAATGTTATTTTGTTGGATGTCCTGTAGAGACAAACAAATATTACTTGTATTCCCTATCTAACAACAAAGTGTTTATTGCCAGGGATGTTGTATTCATTGAGATGGATTTCATTTCCAAAAGAATCACTGAGAGAAAAGTGGAACTCGAAGAGGTTTGAGACCAACAAGAAAACAATGAACCAATAGATGAACAAGAGGAACAAAGAGAATCACAAGGTGTTATGAAATCTAAAATTCCTCAAGTGACACAGGAACCTTGTGGATCAAATATGGCATGCCTTGAGCTTAAGAGATATGGATATCTTGTGACTTAGGAGCTCTGAGATGGAATCCATGTATACAACAAAGTATGGACTTTGGTGGATCCACCTTAAGGGGTAATGCCCATAGGGTGCAAGTGGGTCTTCAAGAAGAAGACGAAATGGATGGTAAAGTACAAACCTATAAGGCAGATTGGTGGAGAAGGGTTTAAAACAAGTTCAAGGTTTTGATTATGGCGAAACCTTTTCTCCAGTGGCCATGGTTAAGTCCATCAGGATCATGCTTGCCATTACAGCATATCATGACTATGATACTTGGAAAATGGATGTTACAACCACATTCCTTGATGAGAATCTTCTAAGGATGTGTACATGTCACAGTCTGAAGGTTTTATAAATCTAAAGGATGCAGATAAACTATGTATGATACAAAGATCAATCTATGGACAGAAGAAAGAATCTCGGAGCTAGAATACCAATCAAAGAGTTTGGATTTATACAAAATTAAGATGAACCTTGTGTGTACAAGAAGGTTAGTGGGAGCATATTCACATTCATCATATTGTATGCAGATGATATATTATTAATGGGGAATGACATCCCTACTTTATAAAAGGTAAAGACATGGCTTGGAAATACATTTTATATGAAAGACTTGGGAGAAGCTTCCTACATCTTAGGGATAAATATCTATAGAGATAGATCCAAGAGGCTTCTTAGACTAAGTCAAAGGACATACATTGACAAAGTGTTGAAGAGGTTCATCATGAAGAACTAAAAGAGAGGAAACTTCCCATGTTACATGGAGTTACCATCTCTAAAGTTCAAAGTCCCAGTTCTTGTAAAGAAAGCAAACACATGAGTTTGATTCCATATGCCTCTACAATTGGATCAATCATTTATGCAATGTTGTGTAACCTTCTAGACGTCTCATATGCCTTAAGCATGACAAGTAGATATTAGTCAGATCTAGGTGAGGCTCACTAGACAATTGAGAAGAACATCATCAAGTACTTGAGAAGGACTAAGGATTAGTTCTTGGTCTACGATAGAGAGGAAGAGTTGGTGGTAAGAGGTTACACCAATTCAAGCTTCCAAACTGACAAATATGATTACAAATCACAATTAGGATTCATGTTTTGCCAAAATATCGGAGTTGTAAGATGGAAGAGTTCCAAGAAATAGACACTTGTTGATTCTACAATAGAGTCCAAGTACAATGTTGCATTGAATGCAACAAAGGAGGTTGTATGGATCAAGAAGTTCATTTCAAAACATGGGGCATTCCAAGCATCAACGACACAATCGACCTATATTGTGACAACAATGGAGCTATTGAACAAGCTAAGGAACCCAGATTGTATTAGAGCTCAAAGCATATACAAAGGTAGTTCCATATCATATGAGAGATCGTGAAATGAGGAGATGTAAAGATTTGTAGAGTACCAACTGAGAACAATATTGTTGACCCCTTAACAAAGGGACTTTCACAACAAAAGCATGACTGACTGTTAGATCACTTGGAATACGATTGGTGGGTGATTGGCTCTAAGTATAAGTGGGAGTCTGTTGGTATGTCTACGTAGAGAGTCAATCATATGATGATTGTAATGGCATAATTTGTAAATGAGTTGATTAATTCATAAAGATGAGTTTCCCATTTATTCTATTTAATTCAGTTATGAGATAATGATGTAACATGATGAATGTCTAGAGAATGATGTTTACTCAATGACGTATGTTGTCAAGTACAAGACTTATACGATGAGATCATACAAATGTTAAGAGTATGCATATACATTTTCATTATGTCCCTGATCGGTTGTTATTTTGGAAGGTTGATAGACAACAGTAACACACAAGATCATAGTGTGAGTTGGTTGATGATAGAATCTCATTAGTCATGATATGGAAATATCAAACCAAGCACATAGATACATGTTAGAGAATAGTGTATTAGATAGACCCACCATGATACTGACACATGGAAACCATTACCATGGTAGTCATAGTTAGATCTCATAGTGATGGTAGTGATTGTGATTCTTAGACTTGAAATCACTACACTCATCACATGTCGTTCGACACTCTTTGACATCATCAAATGCAATCATGAAATGCGGGTTGTCATAAAGGTGATGATTGGGTGACTGTGACACATGGGGATCGACTGTGAGTCATGTAGATGGGATTCGTCCCTCCTATAGGATTTTGACATCCTAGGCCTCTTGATTAGTAAGACCAAGGAATGCATGGCCATGTAGATGTGAGTCAATATGTGATATTGAGCTTACATATATCTCAGACAGTCCACTCTGGTTCAAGAAACAAGATTGAATGTTCAAAAGGGTGACTACTCCACATCTTAAGTTCAATATGGATATCAATGACAACGGAACTATACAAACACTATACACCATACATAGATTACATGTTGAAGTTCTTCTCCAACTTTTCATTTACTTAGGTAGCATTGATGTGCAACTAGGCACCACTCTTTTCTGGTGATGTCATAAGTTGTTATGGACATTCACTACCAATGTAATATGGAACCTATAGGGTCACACACATAGGTCTTGAACTAGAAGAGGAGTTTAATCTTGAATGGTGATTGAATTGATTACTAAAGTGTTTAGGTATTCAATTCACACAACAAATCAACTGACTGCACTACCAACCAATTGACTCACTCAATGAGACGACTATTAGGAGTGCCAACTGATCGGATCAAGTTTTGAGATGACCATTTGGAGTGTCAAGCTGATTGGAACTAAATTGACTAATGTTCTGCACGAATTAGATACCAACCAATCGGCTCATTGGGTGAACTGATTGGCTCAGGTAGAGTGATATGGCCGGTTCACCTAGTGAACCAACGGGGTCGGTTGGGCTGAAGGAAGGTTATAGTAACTTCCTGAATTTGTGAGAAAGTTTGATCATTTCAATTGATCAATTCTATTAATGCAATGAACTTATGTTTAGCATTAATTGGAAATGTATTGCCAAATTTGTGTGTGATTGGGCTATGAAACGACTGTCTCACTGAGCAAAATTATCAGCTTGTATTCTAGACAACCGTCTTGGATGCCAACCGACTAATTCAATGTTTGTATGTTGTGAAAATTCAAGATATTTCGGTCCCTCCCACTCCCATACAGATTGGGAACCCAGACCCAAACCCCTCCTGCAAATAGAGGGGTACTGGGGCTTCCCAGAACACAAGTCAATTTCCTTTGATAATTGTTGTCCTCTATGGTTGTGGTAACCAATAGAGAGCTCGAGCAAGTCCTACCAGCTAAAGGGAGGGATAGCAAAGGAGAACGTTGGTGACTAGTACACCAATGGGAGAGACAACTCCTTCCTATTCATTCTAGTAGGACAACAGGAGTTCTAGGAGGTCCGTGTGGACTTCTTTAGAGGTGTGGAGGTTGTTGTCTGTTACTAGGAGGACAACATCAACCTATAGTTTGTGGTGCATACCAAGAGGCATCGTAATCATATAATTCCCAAAGAAACTAGAAGACAATTGCACATCTACAATGCAGAGGAGATGTTGCTAGACTTGCTCTAGGATCAGGTATATCCTCGAAACCATCCTTCTCATCTTATAGATATTGACGTGATGTGCTGGTTATGGGGAATATGGTAGATAACCTTTTTGTTTTTGTTGCCTACTATGTATCCATATTTACCTACACAAACAAGGAAGCGATCAAGCATGTGCTTACTCCTGTAGTCAACAAGCAATGTCCAAATTACCCAGACATTGGAGAAAGCAATACTTACAATGTTTGTCCTATTGGCAACATGAAATCATCAATCCAACACATGAAGGAATGGATGTAAGACCCCTAACCTAACTTAGGGCTTGATCGTACTTGCTTTTCTTAATAAGATGCTTAAACATTAACCTAATCTTATGATGCACCTTAATAACATGTGGTATGCTTATGTGTTCAGTTTGGTTGGTGTTTGAGCTAGCTATGATATATGTGTGCTTGTTTTTGACCAAGTTGTAGTTGACCCATGTTGAGGGCCTATATTGAAATTTGTCACATATAGGTCGTGCCTCTTGTTCTTTGGCATCATGAGAGAGAGTATGGTTCATAGGGGCACCTTAGAGACTTGTTTGAGGAGGTGACATCACATGTTTGTTATAGGTTTGCATGCTTTGCATGGGTGCTTGAGCCTTGGAATAGGGAACCATATTCTTTCCTCTGGGATGTGCTTTGTAGTAGTCTATATGGTTTTATGTACTCCCATTATTATGACAACCGACATCCCACCTTGAACCATCTTGGTTTCTATGAGTGGTTGACCATCTTGATGCTTAGCGGTCGATATAGCTCTTAGACCAAAGATGGTCACTATGCCGCATTGGTTTTGAAAATCCTCCATGCATGTGTGCTTGCATGGTCGTGGCTTTGAGGGACATGTGTCCTTTTAGTTCTCTCATATCTTTACACCTAATGATCTTTACCTCTCTCATACCCTTGAGTATATAAACCCTCTCTTTCACATGCAAGTATTCCCTTTAGCTCTCTTCTTTATCTCTTATTGCTTGTGTTCAACCTTGATCTTGGTGGTGCTTGAGGAGAAGTTGATCTTGGAGAAGGTGACCGTCCTCCTCTTTCATGTGGTAATTTGGAGCTTGATCATCTCTTTTGTGGTGGTTCTTGGTGATCTTCCTGAAGGCATTAAGTTACCTGATAAGTTGGTAACAAGTGTTTTGATGATTTGAGGGTCTGAATACCCATGTATCATAAACATGATGATGAGATGATAAGGGATGAGATTACCCTGATGAAATAAGGGATTGAGATACCAAGTTGTAATAGAGCTTTGAAAAGAAAGAACTTGATAGAAACAATATTCAATCTTTATAGCAATTGTTATAATGTTTTATGTGTGAAAACATGCTTGATGTTAAAAGAATACAGTAATGTACTTAATTAATCAAGTGAAATAGTATCATGTAGAGCCCTGACCATAGATCCATCATCGTTAGTAGTTTGGTGATGGTGAAATAGGTTTTCCTAAGGAAACTCCTGGAGGGCATACTTTTGAGTATGTGGGGGTTATGGGCGTGAATATCCTTACACCCTAATGGAGGAATTGATGTGAGATGATTATCAGTTAATCTGAAGGCATTAAGTTACCTGATAAGTTGGTAACAAGTGTTTTGATGATTTGAGGGTCTGAATACCCATGTATCATAAACATGATGATGAGATGATAAGGGATGAGATTACCCTGATGAAATAAGGGATTGAGATACCAAGTTGTAATAGAGCTTTGAAAAGAAAGAACTTGATAGAAACAATATTCAATCTTTATAGCAATTGTTATAATGTTTTATGTGTGAAAACATGCTTGATGTTAAAAGAATACAGTAATGTACTTAATTAATCAAGTGAAATAGTATCATGTAGAGCCCTGACCATAGATCCATCATCGTTAGTAGTTTGGTGATGGTGAAATAGGTTTTCCTAAGGAAACTCCTGGAGGGCATACTTTTGAGTATGTGGGGGTTATGGGCGTGAATATCCTTACACCCTAATGGAGGAATTGATGTGAGATGATTATCAGTTAATCTGAAGGCATTAAGTTACCTGATAAGTTGGTAACAAGTGTTTTGATGATTTGAGGGTCTGAATACCCATGTATCATAAACATGATGATATGATGATAAGGGATGAGATTACCCTGATGAAATAAGGGATTGAGATCCCAAGGTGTAACAAAGCTTTGAAAAGAAAGAACTTGATGGAAACAATATTCAATCTTTATAGCAATTGTTATAATGTTTTATGTGTGAAAACATGTTTGATGCTAAAATAATACTATAATGTACTTAATTAATCAAGTGAAATAGTATCATGTAGAGCCCTGACCATAGATCCATCATCGTTAGTAGTTTGGTGATGGTGAAACAGGTTTTCCTAAGGGAACTCCTGGAGGGCATACTTTTGATTTTTATGCATACAGCTTTGCAATGGAATTTCCTTTTCCCTTCTTTACATTGAATAAAAAACAAATAGAAAAGAAACAAAAAAAGAATCTATTCGATTATGTCATTGTTGGTAGTTTACTTTTATGTATTTGCGTTGTTTCTCACACTGACCGGGAGTTGTTGGTGAGATCATAGATTCTGTCTCTTCCATAGATCTTGTATGCCATTGATTTTGACTTTGCAGTGGTCAGTTGGATTTGGTTGGTACGACTCAAATCCTCAGGGCATAATAAAAGACATAATATAGTTGTGTATTATATTTGCTTAGGGTGAAATACGATTCACATTGGATGACCGTTTTCCTTGTTTCTTATACTTTTTAGTTGATAATGGAAATAAATGTTCTTCATATTTCTTCTAAAAATTATAGGATGATCTTCTACTCAGTTTGTAGTTGCTTAAACAGCCTAATATGTGTTAACAACTTTACTTATATTATTTAGCTAAATTTGTTCGTAATGCTTATATGCTTTGTTATCCTTGTTGTGCTAACAATAGTTGTTGGCTAAAAGTTATATCTCTTGATGGGACATTGGTCTCACCCTATGGGTTTCCACATCTTTTAGGTGGTCGTGCATCTCATGGTAGAGATTGTGCGGTCGAGGCTAAGCAACAAGAAGAGCAGTAGCTATTTGAAGGTTGGATATGCTGCTAGTGTTTTGTAGTAGAGTTATATGTGTCAGCCCTGTACTCTTAGGTCCTTGATAGTGTTTTGTAGATGTTATACATTGATACAAGTTTTTGGAAGTATACCATGGTTGTACATATATGGTTTGTATATGTGAACAAGTTATCATATGTAACAGGTTGTGGCATGGTGACTACTGAACAGTGATATGTAATATCTTTTGGCATGTTAAATGATACAGTGGCACAAGTTTGTGGCTTCCGATGTGATATGTTTCACTTGAGATGATATTACCAGCTTGGTTTTAGTTTGCCTTGTTTTGTGGTAGTGTTGTTGTTAGTTGGTAATTCTGCACTTTGTTTTAAGTAATCTCACTTTTGTGGCGATGGGAGTCACAGACAAGGTTGGTATCAGATCTCTAGGTTTACTGAGTCTATAGGGACATAGGACTAGGGTTGTGTCTATTCTTGTGTATCCAATATATTTGATTGTAGCTTCTACTTATGCAAAAGAAGAGAAGATATGTCTAGATGACACGAAGAACATGTTGTTGAGATTAGTGTTGCTGCACTAAGAGGTGGTGCCGAGAGGCAGGCTAGGGATGATGGAGTGTCAGAAGTGACCCAGATTGACCCAACAAATGTAGCCAATCCCGCTTTTTAGTCCATGTTTGGACATTTCATGGTGACAATGGCACATATGGTGGATATAATGCTTGTATCCCAAGCAAGGACAGCTTCCCCAATGCGGAGTCCCAAGGTTCTGGGAAGACCTTTGAGAGACTTTGACATGTTGGAGCATTAGAGTATGCAGGAACGGTAGATCCCATTGATGTTGACATGTGGTTGACTGAGCTGGAGAAGGCCTTTAAGATCCTTAAAATCTCAGAGGAGGATAAGGTGAAGCATGATGTTTACCTGTTGAAGGGGAGTGTTGGCCATTGGCGGGCCATCGAGGATGAGCAGAGGCATGGAGTGGTGATCAGTTGGGAATATTTTCAATGGGAGTTTGTGAGATGATACTTTGTAGAGACCTATCTGGATGGGAAGATCACACAGTTTGAGAAGATCTGACAAATATCTATGACGATCAACGAGTACGAGGCCAAGTTCATGGAGCTTCTGAGGTTTTGCATATACATGGATGCAACAAATAAGGAGAGTATTAAACATTTTGAGAAGGATTTGAGATCAGAGTTGAGAAAATGGTGTCAGCCCTAGAGAGTAGAGAGAGGTTTGCCACATTTGTGTAATCTGTAAGGAGGATAGAGAGATCATCTATGGAGAAGTGTGAGGCAAATGCTAAGAAGAGACCAATTCAACATCAAGGACAATCTTCTAGGGGCTTCAAGAAGCCTAGCTTTCCAAGACCTCAGTCACAGTAGATATCGGTTGTTCAGTCGCAGTGGTTGCTGAGCAAGGGTAGAAGCCCTAGTTTTCTGTCAATTGGAGCTCACAGAACAACATCATTTTTAGTTATAGGCCATCTAGGCCATGGTATGAGATCAATACATTCTTTAGGTGTGGACAAACCAGGCATACAAAGTCATATTGACCAATGAAGGATGAGGAGGTGACCCAACAACCAACATAGAGCCAGCTAAGGTTTTAACAACAACAATAGTTCAACAGTGGCAGTGACAGAGGAGGCGTTCAGGCAGCACAGGCTGGTTTAATTGGGAAAGCTAGTAGAGGATGGGGGAAACAATAGGAAAAAAACTCTATTCTATGATATGAGTCAGCTTGAAGGTGTAGCGAACCCTCAAATCCTGACATGTCAGATGGAGTTATTTCATTCTGATTTGTCCTCTTTGTACTTTATACATGTTTTTGTTGACCTGGGTGTGACACACTCTTTTATCACTAAAGAAGTGATTGCTAGCTGCTCTTTGCTTATTAGTCATATATTAGATATTCTTTGCCTATAAATCCCTTTGGTTGGTTCCATCGAGTTGCGAGAGGTGTGTCCATATTGTGCTCTCTCTTTCTCAAGACACAACATTCAAGTGGACCTTATACCACTTTGATATGCACAGATTCAATGTGGTCCTTGGTATGGATACTTTGGAGAAGTATTAGGTGGTCTTAGACTATAGTTCCATGGTGTCTACATTATGTGACGTTGGTGTTTCATGGATCTTTTAAGGAGATAGGAAGATTCTTCCAACATGTCTGGTGTGTGCGATGATGGCGGAGAGACTGATGAGGTAGGGTTGTGAAGCATTCTTAGCACATGTGGAGGATACTAAGGTAAGGAGTCCTAGTATCCAGGAAGTTCCAGTTTTTTGTGAGCTTGAGTATGTGTTTCTTGACGAGTTCCCAAGTATTCCCCCTCCTAGAGAGATTGATTTTGAGATCAATCTGGTTCATGGTATACAACTGATACCAAATACACCGTATAGGATGGCACCAGCTGAGATGGAAAAGTTGACGAAACAGTTGTAGGAGAAGGGTTATATCATAATGAACACATCTCCTTGGGGTGCTCCTATGTTGTTTTCCAATAAGTAAGATGGATCCATGAGGTTGTGCATCGATTACCGGTAGTTGAATAAGGTGACGATCAAGAACAAGTACCCATTAATAGATGATTTGTTCGATCAGTTGAGGAGAGTTGCATTATTTTCCAAGATAGATCTAAGATTAGGTTGTCATCATTTACTGATCAAGGCAGATGACATATCCAAGTCATCTTTTAGGACTAGGTATGGTCACTATGAGTTTGTGCTTATGCCATTTGGACCAAACAATGCACTAACAATGTTCATGGATCTGATGAACATAATGTTCTGACCTTATCTTGACCAGTTTGTGGTTGTGTTCATTGACAACATCCTAATATGTTTTAGAGATATCCAACAACATGAGCACCATTTATGACAGTGTTGAGATAGCACAAGTTGTACGCCAAGTTCAACAAGTGTGAGTTTTGGCTGAAGGAGGTGTCTTTCGATGGACACATGATATCTGCTAAGGGTGTCTGACCCCAAGAAGGTACAATCTGTGTTAGAATGGGAGAAACTAAAGACACCGACAGAGGATCATAATTTTCTTGGCTTGGCAGGCTATTACAGAGGGTTCATTAAGAACTTCAACACAATGGTGTTACCCCTAACGAATCTGATGAGGAAAGGTGTACCACTTGTCTAAGATGACAAGTGTTAGCATTCTTTCTAGCAATTGAAGGAAAAGATGACTAGTGCACTAGTGCTAGTGTTCCCTGAAAAAGGGAAAGGTTACATCATCTTCTGTGATGCCTCAAAGAATGGTTTGAGTTGTGTGCTAATAAAAGATAAGAACGTGATTTCTTTTGCTTTATGACAGCTCAAGGAATACAAGGAGAGCTACCATGGGAGGTGATACCCTCCAGTGAGATGTGATGAGGGATTTTTATCCCCTAGTGATGTAATTAGGCTGATGGCCTTATATGACAGTGATGTCATGTGGTGATGTGAAAAGTTTATACCTCATATGTTTTATATCTTTTGGAGTTGTTTTACAATTATTTTTGTTGGAATGAATTAAGGTTTGTATGTCCACTTGTATGATGTATCCTTAATTCCTCTAATTGGCATAACTAATCAAGTGAAACCCTAATCATGTAGTTGCCATGTGCTATAGATCCATCTTCGAGGTCGATATTTTATTGGATGGTGAAAAGTGTACTTCCTACGGTAAACTCAGAGATCATATTGTTGAATATGTAGGGGCACAAATCGAGGTATCTCCTTGTGAGGATGACTGCGGTCATGCCTTAGAGTTCATGATTTGTGAAAGACAACATTATAACTACATTATTGACTCTTTTTGAATGGGAATGCATGACATGTTCTCTAGTTGTTATCGGCTTGACTATATGTCCTTGTTGTCAGTTGAGTTTTATGTGTATGCATTGTTTCTTGCATTGACTGAGATTTGTTGGTGAGATCATGGAGTCTGGCTCTTCCATAGATCTTTTATGACACTAATTTTTACTTTGTAGTGGTTTGTTGGATTTTTATGGTACAACTCAAATCATCAGAGCATAATAAAAGACATAATACAACCATGTAGTTATTTACTTAGGGTTAAATATGATTCACATTGGATGACCCTTTGCCTTATTTCTGATACTTTTTAGTTGATAATGGATATACATGTTCTTAACATTTCTTCTAAAAAGTATAAGATGAACTTCTTCTCAATTTGTAGTTGCTTAAACAGCTTAATTTGTGTTAACAATTTTACTTATATCATTTAGCTGAATCTATTCATAATTCTAATATGCTCTGTTATCCTTGTTGTGCTAGCAATAGTTGTTGTCTAAGAGTTATATCTCTCACTGGGACATTGGTCTCACCCCATGGGTTTCCACATCTTTTAGGTGGTCGTGCATGTCAAGGTATAGATCGTGCGATTGAGGCTGAGCAGCAAGAAGAGCAGTAGTTGTTTGAAGTTCGGATATGTTGCTAGTGTTTTGTAGTAGAGTCCTATGTGTCATCCATGTACTTTCAGGTCCTTAGGGGTGTTTCGTAGATGTTATACATCGATATGAGTTTTTGGCAGTATGCCACGGTTGAACAAATATGGCTTGTATATGTGAACATGTTATCATATGTAATAGGTTGTGGCATGCTGACCACTAAACAGTCATATGTAATATCTTTTGTCATGTTATATGATACATGTGGCACAAGTTTGTAGCTTCATATGTGATATGTTCCGCTTGAAATGATATTACCAATTTGGTTTTAATTTACCCTTTTTTGGTAATATTGTTGTTGGTAATTACATGCTTTTTTTAGTAATCTTGCTTTTGTGGCGACAAGTGTCACAATGAAGGTGACATCTGACGCAACTGGCTATGTCCTCTCTGGATTTTCTGAAAATGGCCTAGCCAAGATGACTCCAAGACTACAAGTTCCAAAGTCATGGAGTAAGACTATGGCAATATGTGGGACAACTAGGATGATACATATGACATGATTCAGGGATGCTATGCCAACACCATCTTTGATGTATATCCCATGGAAGACCCACAAAAACCCTCATCAAGGAAGCCTAAAACTAGTGTGTAGATGACCACAACATCCTAAGGACTAGGTGTTAGCTGTGTACACAAGCTTAAATTTATAAACCTAAACACTACCCCACAATAATATGGGTGTGTGAAGTATTATCGAGGTCATTCAAGGATCAAGGTAATGTCAGACACAATAGAATTAAACTTTCAACAATATAGGTTGGTTACAAAAGGATGATTGATTTTAGATTAAACTAATTAGAAAGTTAAAAGAAAACAATAAATGTTAATCATTTAGAGAAATATTAAGATCAAATTAAGAGGACTTTGGATATGGGACTTTACTTCCCCATCACAATATACATACAACCACAAAATTCAAACATTCTAGTCAAACATGCAAAGGAGATTTGTCATCATCACACACCTCCCGATGATATGATGTTGTTCTAACTCCACATAGCACTGATGTACTTATGATTAGTTTAGAATTAGAAACCTGGGATCCTAAGTATAATCCTTGTCTCTCCTATGGTCAAGGATATGTTGTCAAGATAGAAAATCCTAACTTTTTAACATATCTTTCCAGAATATAGAAAGAAGCATACAACATGCAAGAAGGATGGCCAGTCATGCAAATAAGCACCGTATCATATCACTGAACGGTAAATTAACTAGCATTAAGTATGGATTTAAGTTCACATAAGTTATGACATGTGAGCTACTCTCCCATGCCCAGGAAATAAAGTTGTACTCACACATAGTGATGAAAACAAAGTACAAGCAGTAAATCATGAGTAAAACATGAGTATAGAAGGGGAGTAGAAAAGGAATCTGTAGGAGTGGAAGAACAAGTAGGAACTCTGGATGGAAGGTGGAGTTTCATCCTTCCAACTACTCCTACCCATAAACCCTCTCTCTCGAGTAGTTGGAATGGAATTGAGAAGCCTTCGTTGTAGTCGCTAAAGAGAAATGGAGTAGAGAAGAGGTTCTCTCTCGAGTAACCACCTCATCTTCTCAAAAATTGCCTTCCTTTGTAATGACCCCACCCCTCGGTAACCCCTAATTAAGGAAGATCAAGAAGCTAGATCCACTATCCTAATACAGGATCAATGGTTTTGCAAATAATAAAAAATAATTAATCATTCTACCAAAGACTAAGCTTAAAGTAGGATAAAAATTTACTTTTCACATACCTTTCAAAAATAGGAAATTGGAACTTTACTCAATGTAGAGTTCTATCTAACTAAATCCTCCTTTCTATAATTATCTCTATTCTTCAAATATCACTTTATTGTTTGTCCTCTTTCAATTATTACTAAAACTCCAACAAACAAAATGTTGATCAGTATAAAGAATATATTGGTATGTGGTGACAACCAATATCTTGCACATAATTCATAACAACCTATTTAAACAAATAGTTGTTAACAATCCACGATTACGTTTTCATTATAACTTCCGAACCATTTTTACTCATCCTCTAGGATACCCTCTCTTAGGGTTTAGTCCTTGCAAGGGACTTTAGGCTACCTTCTCTATCCTGAGCTTGGCACCTTATGGGTCACCTCTTCGGGTGCCCTATGCTCTTCCCTCTAGGGCTTGACCACCTATGACCTTCCCTCCAAGGCTTGGTCCTCTTAAATCATCAATCTTACATCCAGAAATGGTATGCGAGTTCGAGAAATTCATATATAATTACATTGTGATAATCATAGTCACTTTATATATTGCAAGAAATAAGGTCATCCAAACAATTATTTTCAAGAAATCGATGAAACCTTGGAAATTGCCGTGAAATTAATGTAGGTAACCATAAAATAACCACATACCTGATTTGGAGATCTCAAAGAATCAAGCAAGTATCCAATCCAACCAGGTAGTCCAATCACCCAATTAACCAAATCACACAAGAAAAATTGAATCCTAACAAGCATGTATTACCTAATCATTACATACTCATCATAGACTCTTTTATTGACTTGGGAATTGCTTCTAGGGTTTCTATGTTGAATTAGGGTTTCCTTAGGGTTTCTTAGATTTATTTCTCAATGTTTACATTTTTAGGTTAACAAACCCTTAAACATCTTTTCTACTCACAAAAACCCTAATTACTCAAATTACCCACAAGGGTTTTTAATCTCAAATTGACTTTAGAACATCATATTTTTGTCTTATTCATGGATTTTCATAATTAAAATCATTAAAAATCAAGTTACAAGTATGAATTATAATAGATGCTACAAATAAATGTCTAATACATTTATCAAGTACTTTGATAATCTTTGGAACACATTGAATGCATAACACTCAAGATCTCAATCCCTTATCACATTATTGGGAATTCTCATCCCTTAACATTATCATCATCATGATTGCTAGATATGGGTATTCAAACCCTTAGTTCATCACTAAACACTATTACCTCTTATCAGGTAACCATTACCTCTAGGTCCTCTGATCCATGTATTCATTATACTTGTTGCACAAGTATTTCACATGGCTCACAAGGCCAATTTAAATATATCTTATCACCTCTCACTAGGCAACAACTATCTTTTAGGTCATCAGACCATATAAACATTATACTTGTTGTACAAGTATTAATCATGGCTCACAAGGCCCATTTAATCTTTATCATATGAAACATCATAGCTCATATCTGGCTATGCTCATCATCTCCTGATACCTGCATAGTTAGCACTTCATGATAAAAACAATATCAAGTACATAACATCACCATGCAATACAAGAGAAATACAACCTTCCCATTAATAGGGTTAGGGTTTCCCTTTCAAGTCAATTAGGGTTTCAAGCTCATATTATCAAGAATCAAAACCCTGATTCATAGCTCCACACATTTTAGGAGTATCAATGTATGCCCATTAAATGATTATCACACAAGTATGAGTTTCTCTCTCATCCTTACTAGGATATTGATTACATCATACTATATTAAATTGGGTTAACCCTTTCTTAAGGTACATTAGCCTATACTTTTCAAAGTGTATTAAGCTCATTACTTCTTATTGGGTCAATTGCCATAACACAACTTCATGTGTTACTCAGTCAATTGTATTGGATTTGAGGTGCATCACGGTATATCGACCTTGAAGTGCTAGATGTGATATTGTCCAGGCATCATTCATTAGTGTAACGCTTCCCTCATCATTTTCAACTTACTTGAGTTTATCAACTTATCTTGTATTAGGGTATCATACATCCTAACACTTAATGTACTAACTCACCACATTTGTCCTACGGTGTATTGGCCATAAGTCAACAAACTTTTCTTTTAGTGTATCGGCCATAGGTCACCACACTTGTTTTGTAGTGTATCGGCCTAGCATCAATTCTTGAGTTGCCCAACTATCACCAAGTGATATGGACTCATATCGGATTAGGTCATTGTTGATATAATGTTAACCATCATCAATCACTTTAGGTGTTTCACCTATGAAGGTTTTTATCCACACCATTACTTGGTGTTTAGCGATCACTTTTAAGAGTGCATTTCCCTCGCCTTTACAAGGTGTGTCGAGTTGAATCATATATGTCAAGTTGAACACATGTATCGGGTTAGGGGTATATCAGGCTAGGCATCATCATATCCCTCATACCCTCACCATCAAGGTATCAGTCTTACCTATCTTATGGTCTATCACCTTCACCATACTTAGGTGTAACAACTTCACCTCACTTGAGGATATTGGCCACACCATACTTTAGTGTATTGGCCATCACATGTTTAAGGGTATCAACCACCTTACCACTTTTTGTCCTCTAATATATTGGGCTACAATCACCATATCGTTCAAAAGGTGTGTGCTTACCATATCGGGCAAGAGGTGTATGCTTGCTTACCATATCGGGAAAGAGGTGTGTGCTTGCTTCCATATCGCTCAAGTGGTGTATGTGTCACCATATCATGTATGAGGTGTATAATCATCATCATATTGTTCTAGAGATTTATGATCATCACCATATCTTGCAAGCGATGTATCCTTGATCACCATATCGTGCATGAGGTGTAGGTTCATCACCATATTGTGCATAAGGTGTATCCTTGATCACCATATCATGCATGAGGTGTATCCTTGATCACCATATTGTACATGAGGTGTATCCTTGATCACCATATCATGCATGAGGTGTAGGTTCATCACCATATCATGCATGAGGTGTATCCTTGATCACCATATCATGCATGAGGTGTAAGTTCATCACCATATCGTGAATGAGGTGTATCCTTGATCACCATATAATGCATGAGGTGTATCCTTAATCACCATATCATGCATGAGGTTTAGGTTCATCACCATATCATGCATGAGGTGTATGTGTGTGTCACTCATATCGAGTTGCTCAAAATTAGGGTTTTGCATGTCGGGTTAGACCCTTATGCTCATACTTCTTCAAACCTTCATGGTGTCGGCCTACCGTTCACCATGTGTTACGTGACAACCTATACAACTGGTTATTATCAACCAACCCAAGAGTAAAAACTGATAGGAGTGTGAGGTTCCAAGGTATATCAGGTTTCATATCACCATATTGGGTTTCATCACCATATCGGGTTAGAGGTGCTTTAACCCGAAATCAGCTTGTGCCATGATGATGCCATCATCATCAAGATCTAGACTTCGTTCATTACTATTCAAGTTCATTTACAACATGTCTATGCAACTATTAGAATTCATGGATTCATCGATTATTCAAGAAAACTCGAAATTGAAAGTAGATCATCAAGTATAGCAAGATTGAATGTGAATAATAACATGATTGGGTTCAAGTTATAGAACCCACCTCAATAACAACTTCAAAGCTCCAATCTCCAAAGATTATCATTCTCAAGGTTGAAAATGAACTTATCACAGATCCAAGACTCGTTCACAACTCCTCTACATGCAAGGAATCACCATAGTTAAGAACTTGGTGAAGAAGAAAAGAAAGAAAAGATCACAACCCGAGATCATTCTTTATCCAAGGTTGAAGATGGTCGTGGCTTCACCTTAAGCTTAATGTCTCTATATCCTCCTTTTGACTTACTACTATGCATGATATATAAGGGAAATGGAGTGATAAGGTTCAAAAAGTTTCACTAGTAGGTGAAAGGAGTGGTATATATAATTGAGGTTCATGAGAGAGAGTGTATAAGAGGTGTCATCACTTTACACTACTACGTGCCACATGTCCATGCATGGTTGACATGTGTCCATGCATGCACACATATTTATATTGACATTAAAAACTCTTGAGGATAATCTAGGGATAAGATTTTGGCCCTTAGTTATCTTGTTGAGCAAGATTTTTCAACTCAACACCACTTTATTCACAAACCGATACACTTTTTCTAAGGAAAGTTGTAAATCGATACCCATAACCTACTTGAGGTGCTTATCCCATCATGGCAAAGTACAAGTGTTGAAAAAACGATATGGGACCTCCTATATGGCTCCTTGGCCGATAGGGACTCCCATATAAGCTCTACAACTCAATATAACTCAAATAGGGCTTCAACTATCAACTCTTCTTGGTCTTTTCATCACCAAGAATACCATCACTCAAAAATGATTCACTCATGGTTCCTCCTTCTTTATATCTCCTCTAGGTGATACTAAGAGAGAGTAGGGAGACTTTAGAGGTGATAATTTGCGCATCAACCCTACATTTTGGGTAAATTGCAAATTGCACCAAAACCCGTACACAAGGCACAAGCAATATTCAAACAAGCTCCAACTTGGAACTTAGGCTTTCCACAAGCCACCACTTAGCATAATTCTCTCTCTTATGATTCTAAATCACTTAAGTCACGTTCAACAAGTGACATATTGCAATATAACCCCTCATCTTGGGTAAATTGCACTTTGGTCTAAAATAAGGGAACATTGCTCAAACAGTATTCAAACAGGACCAAACTTGAAACATAAATGTGTCACATGATAACAAAACACCTTATAGGTTTATATTAAAGTTCTAAGAAACTTACTTAGACACAAAAGATAGGGTTAGCCCTAAACCCAGGTCAGGGTCCTCACTCAATCCTTCATTGCTGAAGGGGTTTTCCATGCCAGATCTCAATATCTACAATATTGAGATGTTATTCATCATCATATGTGGAATTTTCATATATCCTCCCACTAAATATTTTGTAATCACATATTTCATATTTTATCTTGATTCAAATCAAACACTTTGACTATCCTATCAAATTAAAATATCCTATCTCTGAGATGCTTATTTCAATACTGGATTGAACTTTATAGTTTATAAACTTTATTTGCATTCTTGAAGTTACAAAACCTTTTAGGTTGTGTCACATACAAATCCTATGATGTATTCCCTTTAAGGAATCCAATTTTATCTTCATATGCCAAATCTCTTAGTCTATTCCAACTACAACAACAAGCATGGAAATTGGTAAAGGAATTTTTATCATGTTTAGCAACTTGAACTGTTTTGAAAGACCAATTCAACCAATTTGTCCTTTTATGTTATCCATGTAGGTCTTTACCATAAGACCCTATTTCACCCTTTAGTTATTATCCCTTTAGGTGGCATTATCAAGGCCATACCTTATTATCTTACATGGATCCTATAATGGCCTTGAGCGTTCACTCAGATTATGGTACTTAATAGCTTCTAGTTGATTAATTGGATCATCTTGTTATGACCAATCTATATGAATCATTGGATTCACAATCATCCAATCGCATATGTGTTTTACTAGAACTATTTTATTTTATGTCACATGATGAACTTGAGATTCTACAATATCTTGTAATTCTCTTAGTTCTCATTGTACCCCTTTGTTGACCTCAAACATTTTGAGTTCTATTTTTACTCCCACTGATTCTTTAGGAACTTAGTTATCCTATCAATAAAACAATCTTTATTACTGCATTGGGATTTATAGTAATATTAAATATTTATGGTTTGTGGATAAAACTTTTCAATAAACTACTTTCTCAATGTAGGTTTCAATCCTTTAGACATATTGGGACATTCCTAAATCATATCATATATGATGTCTTATAAACCATTTAGATGGTACATCATTTAGAAATTATATATTTATGATGGTATAAGAAGATTAGATTAATTGATAATGACTCGTCATAACATAATTCCTTCATTCTAACTCATCATCATGTTCAGATGGATTTGACTTGTGATACTTTATCACAATTGTTCCTGAAAGTTCTCAAGGTATTGATATAAAGTATTTCAACATTTGATCTCATCAAAGTTTCTTAATACTTTTATCAAAGTTATACTACATTTATAATATCCTTGAAAACTTCAAGATATTAGTGTTTCTATTTTACTAAGTACATATCATCATATCACCGATAAATAAATTTGAGGTATAAGCAATTATCAATAGCATTCATTCCATAAGATCTTCATGTATCATATGTATGAGATCTGATGGAATATTTATACTCCCACTACATCTAGTCAAGTATGTTATGTCACGTTATGTACACGCAAGAATTGCATATTTCCTTAGGTTCAATAACCAAGGGAGTCTATATTAACATCAATATGTATTCTAGATATGCATGTCTTATATATACATCTAAGGTGACTATTGCTAATATAGTCTTGATTTATCAATTAGAATCCTTTGGTATTAACGTTGAAAAATTATCCAAGATTCTTTGAAAGTAAAGATCATTAGATATTTGAGCATTGTCATGCAAGATCGTATCTTTTGAAACTGAAACATTAATATCTCACTTTATTGATTCATCAATCTTGTCATACAAGATGCTTAAAGTAAATGTTTCTATTTTCTTGGCATAATGAAATAGTAGTTCTATTAACTCTATTACATGCCCATTGGGCTAAGATAAATTTAAATGTAGACTAAAGATTTCACAACTCTTGCTCTGCCTTGTCCATCTTCGTCCTCCACGAGGGCTTTTACTTCTTTTCAGATTCTATACATTAGTATGTCAGATCGCTATTTGGTATCACATACTAAGAAGACGTAATCAAATTTATCTTATAACATTTATACATGAAGTGGAGGCCTCAATGTCCTTCCTTCTTCTTATTTAGTTCCTCTAACCAGAGTGGGCAATTTATTTTCCAACATCTAGGCTGTTGACAATGGTGAAATTTACATCTTTTCTCTATTCCTCCATTTGCTTTGAAACCTGAAGACTTGGGCTTCTGGCTAGCTTTATAAATCTTCTTAGTTTTGCCTTTGCCTTTAGACTATCCATTTGTCTTGCTGACCATCATCACAGACTTAGTCTTGTCTTTCTTCATCTATCCCTCAACTGTTCTCAACATGCCCAACAACTCTGTCAATGTTTTATCAAAGTTGTTCATGTTGTAGTTCATGACAAACTGACTATATGACTCTGGTAGAGACTACAGAATCACACCAGTGGCCAACTCTTGACCCAAGAGGAATCCCAGTCTAGCAAGGTTCTCCACATACCCAATAAGCTTGAGCACATGAGGACCTACTAGATCTCCTTCTACCATGTTACATTTGAACAATGCCTTGGAGACATCATATCTCTCTTGTCTTTCCTAATCATGGAACATGCTCTTGAGATGTGTAACCATCTCAATCACATCCATGTTCTCATGATACCTCTGCAACTCATAGTTCATGGATCATAGAATCAAACATTTGACATCCACAAAAACTTCAGTAGGCTTCTTGTAAGCATCCTTGTCATCCCTTGGTGAAGTCAAAAGGGGTTCATCTAGTTCTAGCATTTCCAGGACATAGATTTTGCACTTCTGTGTGAGAATGATTCTCATCATCCTGAACTAGTCATGGAAGTTGTTCCCATTTAGTTTGTCCTTCTCTAGGACCGATCATAGAGAAAAGTGATTGTTGTTTGCTGCCATTTGATTCTATAAAAGAATTTGCAATTTTGTCAAATTCATTTTGATTTTATTTGATTAAAATTTGGGTGATAATAATTAGGAATTTAATTGATTATTTTTCTCATTATTTTGTTCAAATTGACAACCCTCAAGTGTCAATTCAGAAAATTGCAGTGAAACAATTTTATAATGAGAAAGATCTAAGATAATTCAACTATGACCCAACCAACGCCATAAAACACAGTTAATTACCAAGGTAGGAAACTTTTCCCAATTGCACATATGCTATTCTTGATAAACGGCATGCACAACTCCTTTCCATGATCATCTATATGCTTTTGGGCTTAGACACTCTAAGAATCACCAATTAAGCCTGACCTAATAGCCAACATGATAATAATTCTACAGGGAAATACGACATCAGATAGGCAGTGAAAACAAAAAAATTACTGACACATTTACCATTAACCACCATATCACATCAATAAATATGCAATGGGAAGGATAGTTTCACGAAGATATACCTGGTCCTAGAGCAAGTCCAGTGACAATCCTCATAGATGTAGATGCACACTCTATCTTGGACGGCGGTTGTGCAACTCCTGGTCACACTAGGACTCGTCTGACTGCTCCTCCATGGATAGCAGACTCAGACAACTACTGTAGTAGTTCCTTAGATCTCACTGCCAACTGTGAGTTGATGTTGCCCTCCTAGTAGTAGCCAAATGACTATTGCCTCTAGATTAGTCCACACAGACCAACCAGAACTCTTATCGTCCTGCTAGAATGGACAAGAAGGAGTTGTCCCTCCCATTGGTGTACTAGTCACCAACATGCTCTCCCACAATAATGATCTTCAGTTGTCTCTCTCCCTTGGATATCCCTCCCTAGTCGAGTAGGACTAGCTTGGGCTCTCATGGTTACCACAACTAGAGAGGACAACAATTGTTAGATAAATTGATTCTCAATTGTTTGTGTTGTAGTTGTGTTCTGGAATGCCCTTGATACCCCTCTATATATAGGAGGGGTTAGGGTCAGGGTTCCTAGTCCCCAACCAATGCGGGACTAAAGCGGTAGTGGAAAGGACTGGAGGATCTTGAATTTTTGCAACAATTCTAAGAGTTTCACAACCTACGTGTGTCGAAACGGTCATCTCACCTAGCAAGACAATCATCTCACATGCGAGAAGGTCATTTTGCTAATAAAAATGATCATTTCATACTTTTAGTTTTGTACATATGTCGGCAATTCAATTCCAATTGGTACTCAACTTGACGCCAGCACCAATCCTTTGTGCAATTGAATTGCACCCCTAAAATGGGCTTCTAGTGTAAATGAGACAAATGTCTTACACCATCCCTAACGGTTGTCCCACATAAGTGAAACATGCATCTCGCAGCCCAGGTCAGGCAGAATTCCAACCAATGTACAATACAATCAGCCTGACACTCCAAACAACAGTCTCAACACTTGAACTGATCATTTGGCAGTGTAGTCAGTTGATCTGTTGTGTGAATTGAAATACCTAAAAACTTTAGTAATGAATTCTATCATCATTCAAGATCAAACTCCTCTTCTAGATGAGTTCCTATGTGTGTGACCCTATAGGTCCCATATCACGTTGGCAGCAAATGTCCATAACTAGCTTGTGACATCACAAAAAATGAGTGGTGCCTAGTCGCACATCATTTCTACCCAAATGAATGGAAAGTTGGGGAGCAACTTCAACCTACAATCTGTGTATGGTGTTACAATGTTTGTATAGTTCCTTTGTCACTGATATCCAGATTGAACTAGAGGCATGGAGCAGTCATCCTCATTATTATTCAATCTTGTTCCTTGAACCACTGTAGACTGCATAAGATATATGTACGCTCAATATCACATATTGACTCACTTGCGTATGGCCATACTTTTTGCAGTCTCGCTAATCAAGAGGCCTTGGATATCATACTCCTGTAGGAGGGACAAATTCCAACTCTACCACTCACAATCATTCCCCACGTGTCAAAGTCACCCAATTATGACCATTATAACAACCCATGTTTTAGTATTTTGCTTGATGATGTCAAAGTATACCCAATGACATGTGATGAGTGCAGTGATTTTAGGTCTAAGAACCACAACCACCACCATCACTGTGAGGTCTAACTATGACTTCCATGATGATGGCTTCCATGTGTCAGTCTCATAGTGGGTCTGTCTGAAACATTGTTCTCTATCATGTATCTATGTGCTTGGTTTGATATTGCCATATCATAACTAATGAGATTTATTCATCAACCAACTCAAACTCTGATCTTATGTGTTATTATTATTTATCAACCTTCCACAATAACAACCTATCAGGGACATAATGAGAATATGTATGTGTACTCTTAACATCTGTATGATCTCATCCACAAGGATAGTAACTTGAATACATATGTCATTGAGTAATATAATTCTCTAGACATTTATTATGTTATTCATTATCTCATAACTGAATATACAAAATAAAGTGGAAGCTTGTCTTTGTTATTAATCAAATCATTTATATGTTATGCCATTACAATCATCACATGATTGGCTCTCTGGGCATACATACCAATAGACTCCCACTTGCACTTAGAGCCAATCACCCACAGATCTCATCTTGAGTGACCTAACATGGCCATCATGCTTCTGTTGCGCAAGTGCTATTATAGGGGGTTTAGCAATGTTTGCTTTGAGTCAATATTTTGCAATTTTCACATCTCTTCATTGTATGACTACTCGTATGAAATGAAAATGTCGTAGTATGATATCTGAGATTCCCAGCATAAATAGTAGCTCCATTGTTGTCATCAATATTTCTACCATGTCATCAATGGTTGGAACCTCACATATGTTCATCGGTATGAACTTCTTGATCCATACAATATCATCTATTATTCTTATAACATAGAGATACTTGACTTCTTTTGTAGATTCAAACAACTATCGTTATCTCAGAACTCTTTCTAACTTACAATCCTCATTTGTCGCCAAACATAAACTTAGATTGTGATTATTTTGTCAGTTTGGAAGCTTGCATGGGTGTAACCCTTTACATCCAATTCTTCCATATTACCATAACCAAGGAACCAATCCTTTATGTGCTTCAAAAGTACCTAAGGATGTTCTTTATGGTAGTTTAGTGACTCTCACTGGTATTCAACATATACCCTCTCATCATGTCTAGTACACACGAGATTGCTAGGTAGGTATATTATATATATATATATATATATATATATATATATATATATATCTGTCTGTGTGTGTGTGTGTGTGTGTCTTCTCATCATGTCAAATACATATGAGATGACTTGATATCCTCTTGTCATGTCTAATACATACAAGATTACTGAAAATCTTCTCATCATGTCCAATACATACGAGATAACAAGATAAGTACATAACATTGCATTCAAGACAGATCCAATTGTGAATGCACATGAAATCTATCCATGTGTTCCTATTCTTCATAAGAATTGGGACACTAGGCTCATGAGTGACTAACTCCATGGATCATGGACACATTTTCTCTCATCGAGTCTTGCATGTTGAACCCTTCAATATTTTGCCAATGTATGTGCTCTTACATATGTCAAGAAGCTTTCCAGATCTATCTCTATAGACCTTGATCCCTATCACATAGGATGTTTTGCCTAAACCCCTCATATAGAAGTACTTTCCTTTCTAGGTTTTAACATTTGCAGGATAAGGATGGTATTCCCTATCATTATGTGGAATATAAATACTCTCCCACTAAATAATTTGTAATCAAAGATTCCATCTTCATTGTGACTCAAGTCAAACCCTTTAACTGTCTTGTCAAATATAAGATTCCTTCTCTGGGATGCTTGCTTCAATCCACATAATGACTTTTGTAGCTTATAGACTTTATTTGCATTAATGGATTTACAAAACCATTAGATTGTGTCACGTACACATCATCTTAACTATTCTGATTAAGGAATATGGTTTTAATCCTCTACATGACAAATCTCATAGTCATACCAAGTTACAACAATAAGCATGATCCATATGGATTCAACCATGGTAACTGTTGAAAAGACTTCATCATGTTCAACACTTTGAACTAGTTTGAAACTCTTTGCAACCAATTTACCTATCCATGTTGGTCTTCTTACAAAAACCCAAATTCCCCTATGAGTTTTACCCCTTCAGGTGGATCCAACAAGGTTATACCTTGTTGGTTACATGGAGTCCATCATTGATCTTATGGCCTCAAGCCATTTCTCATATTCTGATCCCTCAATAGTTTCTAGGTAGTTTGTTGACTCATATCTATGATCAACTCACTGCCTTTTGAGTTATAAGATATCATAATATTTCAAACTCAAGGTGTGTTCTACTACAACTATGAGTTCTGTGTTTACATAAGGAACTTGAGATTTCACAACAACTTGTGATTCTCCTTGTTCCTATTATACCTCTTTAGGTTCTATGTTTTCTTGTTTGTTTTGAACATTTTGAGTTCTATTTTTACTCCTACTGTTTCCTTTGGAACTAATTTTCATTTAGGAATTCAGCCATCCTAGCAACAAATATTTTATTATCAGGTTGGAATATAATTAGTATTCAACAATATAACATTCATGTGATTTGTGGATAAAGCCCTTTAAGAAACAATTTTCTTATATGTCTTCAATCCTAATCACTACAAAGGACTCAACGGAACTCCTCCCAAGCCATATTTTATGTGGTGTCTTTTAAACCATTTATGCGGTACATTGTTATTAGTGTAAAGCATGTGCCAAAAGAATATTGGAATATTAGTTAGATTTATTGATAATGTCACCATGATCTAACTGGGTGTGATACATTCTTTCTAACACATCAGTATGTTTCAGATGGAGTTCATTCTGATACACGATCACGGTCTCTCCAGAAGGTTCTCAAACTATTGGTTAAAATATTTCAACATTGATCACATCAATATATCTTAATACTTTACCAAGTGAGTTACATACTTCATTCATAATCTCCTTGATCACTTCAAGAGTTTCATACTTGTATCTCATTAAATACAAATAGTTTTCACCATATATGTCAATCCTTGTCTTTGAGCTAGGGCCAGTGGCATAAGGCTAATGCTCACTCCCAAGTCAGATAACCCTTTTCTTTCTATGTTATCTCCAATACAAAAGGGTATATTAAATGCCCTTGCGTGTTTATTCTTTGTTAGTAGCTCATCTTGAACAAAGGCACTCGACATTTTGTCCAATTATACTATCTCAATGTGGTCACCTCTCCTCCTTTTTGTGACTAAGTCCTTGAAGAATTAAGCATATTTAGGCATCTCCTCAACTGTGTCTAGAAACGAGATATCCAGGTGCAACTTCTTTACTGCCTCCATAAACTTATCGTATCTCTTCTTTAGATGAACCTTGATCATTTTGTAGGGAAATGGATCCCTCTAAGAATAGGGATTTCTTTGCGTAAGGTCTCTTCTACAGGATCTGGGTTCTTGAACCTTGCACCCTTCTTCTTTTTGTGATTCTCTTCTCCCTTGTCCTCATCAACGACTTCTTCTCTCTCAATTTTTTCTTGTACAATTACTTTTTCAGATTGTGTTTCATTGTGGTCACTTTCCTCTATGGTGTTCTTGATACCAGGATCTTCCAATGTCCTCCCAGATTGAATGGTGTCCATATTTACTATCTTTGTATTTGATGGGATCTTCCTTGAAGGATTCTTGACAAGCTCTACCAGTTGGGCTAGCTATTGATCAATCTGTCTTTGATGTGTTTTCATGTCTACCATTTGATTTTGCATCGTGGGTAACACTCTTAAGTTAGTGATAGAGCTTTGAGTAAGCTGATCATCCGTCGAAGCTTGCCTTTTTGCAAAATCGAACAGTTGAGTGATCATGGTAGGCTAGTTGTTATCCTTGGTCTGACTCTGACTTTGATTTTGTTCCTGACTTGGTCGTTTAAAGTTTGCATAAGAGACATTTTTTGTCTCTTCTTTACTCTCACTTTCTTCTGGCCATGTATAGATACAATTGTCTACTCCATGGCCTCCTTCATCACAAGTAACACACTTCATGACTTTCTCAATGTGATTCTTACCTTTGCCTCTAGTGTCTTTTAGTTGTTTGATGTTTGTGGCAATCTTCTAAATTTGAAATGTAATGGTTTTGAGAGCCTTGGCTTTGACAGACGGTCCTTTAGAGCCAGCCTTCTTGGCTGAACCTCTATCATTTATTTCATACTCCATGCCTGCTTGCAATACACCCATGTTGTCGATGATGTTCATAGTTGTGCTCATCTTCTTTCCAAGGAAATCACTCATGGCGACTGCATTCAGTGAAGTCCGCTCCGCGGGAGTTAGCCCATTGTAAAACATTGTCAGCATGAATCCCTTACGGTGGCTATGCTGAGGATAATCCCTTTGATATTCTTGATACCATTCCCAGGCTTCATGAAGATTTTCTCTGGTTTTGTATACAGGAAGTGATCTTTTTCATATTTCAAATTGTTTTCTTAGTGGGGTAGACTTTAGTAACTAAATCATTAGCGAGGGGCCTCCATCCAGCTATAGACTGGTGAGGTAGATTAAGGTACTAGGACAGAGATTTATCTTTAAGAGATAAAATGAATCCCTTGCAATACATAACTTCTTGAGGCACCCCCTCATCTTGATGGTGTCACAAATGTTTTTAAAGGCATCAAGATGATGGTAAGGATTCTCATTTTTGGAATTATCTCAAAAAGGCTTGTTATGGATCATAGAGATGATGACAAGTTTCAATTCAAAATTAGCCACATCAAATCGTGGGATGACAATTGGGCATCTCGACTCATTAGCCCTAGTCACAACTAGCTCTGTAAGAGTCTTCCCTTCCTCATCATCTTCATCTTCATTGTTCTGGGCATCATGTTCACACTCATGATCACGTTCACATTCATTGTGATTCCTCATGTGCCTTCTACAGTGGGGGTGACAATGCTTGTGATAGTTCTGCTACCCTTCTCGCCACTCTTCACAATCCTATTTGTCATCGTAACGACCGTCAGAGTGACGTTCTTCCTGTTACTCTTTTGGTTTTTGGAGGATGATTATGATGGAGTATTGCATTTAGATCCTCCCCAGTAAGGCTGCCATTTCTACGAGTTGGCGTGGTGTCATGAAAAGAGGCTGAAGCATAGATTAAATATGCTTCCCTTCAGGCTACCTAAACAAATTGCACAGTCAAGTTAGAGAATTGGATTCATAAAATGAAATATTTTAAGAAATATAGATGTAGATATTTAGGGTTTTTGTGTAGTCAATCTTATTGCTAAGCTCGAGGCACATGTGTATAGTAAGTATACTTGTGTTCTAACCGTACCTTTTGCCTTATTCCCACCAACGACACTAAAAAGTTGACCGGCCTAAATCGCACATCCAAAGCGGAGCGGATCTAGAGTCGTCAGACTCTTAGATTTATAACCTGACACTTAGGCCCCCATAACTATTATATGGGGTCTGATGCAGTAGATCGGGGTCGAACCATAGGAACAAGGTTGGTATGTGCTAGAAACGTGGAGCCTTAGACTCAGATACACCAAACAAAAAGGTAGATCAAGATGGTGTTCCCTAAGGAATGGTGTTACCCAAACACAACAATAAAAGCAAAAAGTAAGAAAATAAAACAAGAGAATAAAATCAAATAAGTAAGATGTAACCAAAGGATGGAAAGGAACTTGGGCTGGGTTTTGTCTACTAAGATCTCTCACCAACATGCAATACTCACACCCTTCTATATACCCTTAGCAAGATTACAAGCAATCATCATATATGTCTATTTCCTCCTCTCTCGAGCTTAGGATAGATCTAGATTATAAGGTTGCCTCTCTCTTGATATGGAAAACAAACAATCACCAAAAAAACCATATGACCATTAGTTTTAGCATTCCAACATTTTCATGTATTCATGCAACTCCATAACACTTAGATAACTTTAATGTCGCTCTCTCGAGGCATTAACAATCAAACATCACAAGATTGTATCTAAGCATATAAGTGAGGCATTAAAAAATAAGAGTATGAAGATAATTGTTGCTAAGTATATTATATATTCAAAAGAATGCATATATATACATGTTGGGAGAGCCTTAGTGACTACTCACAAACCAAGTAAGGTGTTTAGCCACACATGTTAACGGGCATCATAACAACGTTATAAATGCATGGATAAATCAAGAATAGCGAAGAGGGAAAGATACAACGTGGGGAAGATAACAGATCTAGAGAAAGAAGGCGGTGATACACTGACGATACTTCTTCAGATCAAGATCTAGTGTGGAGGTGGAAGATGGAAACTCCTTCTCTCAAAGAAGGGGTGGTAGACCTTCTCTATCCTCCAACTTTCATCTTCTTAGATCCAAGACCTTGGGAGATGAGCGAGGATGACTCTGGAGTTTGAAAGTACTTTGTGTTTCTCGATGATCTGATGCCCCCTGGTGTGAGGGGTCGGGGGCCTATTTATAGGTGCAGCCCACCGACTTAACCTTCTATCATGGTCGTAGTGTATGTCTCGATTGTGACCTTATGTAGAAAGTATCTCAGTCATAGTGAGGAGGTATCATCACGACTATGACTTTAGTAGAGGTCGAAACAGGTGTCGTGGTCGTGACACATCCCTGGTAGTGATGCATGTCACGGTTTCTTCTTCTGTTCAGGTTGCTGCCTCATCCTGATTGTGACATCTTTGCCATCATGTATGGTAGTTGCAATGGTTCATTGTTGTCACGACCAGTGTCGCGGTCGTGACTAGGTCTTGTTGACCCTGGGCTCAGTCCTAGGCGAGACATCCGTGGACCGTCGTCGTGGTCGCGATGTAGTGTGAACCTGCTTGGAGTGGGAGGGAGTATCAAATCTAGATTTTGCCCAAAGACATTAAAATAAATAAAAAAGGTCACTCAATGGATGCTAAAATAAGAATAAAACAAATAGAATCAAATTGCTGAATGATGAGCTATATATGATTTCTCTCATTATGAATGCACCATTACTAACTTATTCTGTCCTTACAAAAAATCATTTGTGTTAGGCTCGGTCCACTTCCCACACTTCCATTTCTCTCCCTTTCGTTTCTAGAGTTGCTTGACCTTGCACCCAAACCACTTCCTTTTGTAGTAAAGGACTCTCCTTTACAATGACAATCCTACCCTAAGTTCTTGGCAATACTTGTAAATAATTCCATCAAGGGGTAGCTTTCACACCCTAACATTATTTTGGTCATGCCTAAGCTAGTGTTTTGGGAAGGCAAGGTTTTTAGTGTTTTCCTGCACCCCTCAATAGGCCTCGACCATTGGCTGTCGTGAAGACTGTATTGCCCAAATGGGCCTTGATGTATTGTCAAGTGGTTGTCTGAGGATTGCCTTAGAGTGCTTGTGGGTACAACTCGGCTTCAGGATTCCACTTCCGGGCATGACATATCTCCATTCATGAGTGCAGCAATACACCAATAGTATGGGATCCTTTGGCATCTTTTTAGGCACAACTCTCTTGTTTTTTTTGTCTTGGCTTTTCATTCCTCTCTTAGGCTTGGGTAAGGGATTTGGAAGGATTTCTGGGCGGCCAAGCCTCTTTTTATCCCAAAGCGGGGGTAATTAAAATTGGAAGGGGTAGTTGTTTCCTTCTTGTAGTAGGTGTAAACTTTCTAGCTAGAACTTTCGGGATAGGAAGAATTATCGGGAGTGTGGCTGGTAAAGCCTCTTTATTTCCAAGGGTTCCATAGACTCAGGGGCGTCCTTCCTCCTTTACACAACATTTTGCTGTAAAGATGGAGAAAAATATTACTATTGTGTCCTTCTCTTTTCACATGAATTAGTAGCTCATTTGCACCACTCTAGCAATGGTTATGCTAAAAGGTAGCAAGAGGACAAACAAGGATAAGAAAAAAGAAAGTTAAAATCACAAAGGTAAAAGTTTAAATTTGGGGACTGTAATATTTGTTTAAAATTGTTTCAAAAATTTTGATACTTGGAGAGGGTAAAAGAAAGAATATGTACAAGTGGAATTTAAACTTAAGTGACTGAATTGTACCTCTCATGCCCATTTATAACTCCTTGGAGGGATGCCCAAACATGGAACCTTAGACTCAGATACACCAAACGAAAAGGTAGATCAAGATGGTGTTCACTAAGGAACGGTGTTACCCCAAACAAAACAATAAAAGTAAAAGTAAGAAAATAAACCAAGAGAATAAAGTCAAACAAGGAAGATGCAACCAAAGGATGGAAGGGAACTTGGGCTAGGTTTCGCCTTCCAAGATCTCTCACCAATATGCAATACTCACACCCTTTTGTATACCCTTAGCAAGATTACAAGAAATCATCAGATATGTCTATTCCCTCCTTTCTCGAGCTTAGGATAGATCTAGATTATAAGGTTGTCTCTCTCTCTCTCGAGATGGCAAATAAATAATCACCAAGCAAACTATATGACCATTAGCTTTAGCATTCCAATATTTTAATGCATTCATGCAACTCCATAACACTTAGATAATATTAATACTGCTCTTTTGAGGCATTAACAATCAAACATCACAAGATGGTAGCTAAGAATACACGTGATGTATCATACCAAAATATAGAACCTTATCCTATTCCAAGGTTAAGAGGTTAGAGACCTTAGTTCTTTGGGCATAGCCATGTAAAGGTTGAGGATATACCTAATGGTATTTAGTGGTAACCATAATATGTAATGCGTGAATAAATCACCCTAACATATAAGCATGAAGATAAATATGACATAATACACGTGTATTAATCATAAGATCAATAATGGATACATAAAATATGTCACATGAGATAAATGATAAATAAAATATATAATCCTTTTGGTTGTAATGTGTAGATATGGGACACAAGTGTAAGAATGATAATAATAATATTAATAAAATAATATTGATCTAGAATTTTCTATGGTTTTTTTAACAAGAAATGAGAAAAAGAAATAATCAACAACTCCCTAAACAAGATAATGTGATATTGAATTATTTAATATGAGAAATAGTGGTAATAATGAATAATGTGCTAAAATTGATAAAATTAAGAGTAACTGGATAATAATAACTTCAAATTCATTTTCTTTGGATATGATATGGCTTAAAGGCCAAGTTTGATAAATTTGGGATAATAATAATTATATCACGTTTATTTAGAAAAAAGGTGATTTTCCTTCAAAGCATGAGATAAATCATTTAATGACTCAAAAAGTAGAATATAATCTAAGTTTCATAATCTACACATTAAAAATATCCTTTGGGTGAATTTTCATGTAATTTGGATAATCTTTAATATACATGTGTAGATTAGGAAAGAGTAAGTATGTAAAAGTCCAAAATATTAAATAATGTTTTAAATAATACCAACAGATAAAATAAATGGCTAATTCATATTTCATATGTTTTAGTTTGCTTGAGGGTGAAGTTTCACATTATTTGCATAATACTAACTTTTTTATTTTAACTGGGAAATAAAATAAGAATAAGAGTCAAATATATTAAATAAATTATTAAATGACTCTAAAAGATAAAACAAATCTCAAATTTGATATATACATCCAAAATTAGACTATAGGTAATTTTCAACTAATTTGGACAATCTTAAATTTTTAGTTACTTTAGGAAAGAGATATAATTTAAGAAACAAAAATATTAAATAATATGTTGAAAATTAATTAATGGTAAATTTGTGTTCCTCACATTTATTATTTCTTATAAGCCAAGTTTCATATTTTAAAAAGTTTCTAGATGCCTCTAACTCATTGAAGGGACAAAATAAGTGTTAATATTTAAAAATATTGAATAAAATATTAGATGTCTTCAAAAAAATTCCAAAATTGGATTTCTCATCCCAAAGTTAGCTAACCTACCAAATTTGGATTTATTTAGACTTTCATTGAACCCTAAAATAATAATAGAAAGTTTTGTACATTAAATACATTAAAAGAACAAAGTTGGAAAGTTGTATTAAATGACATTTATCGCAGCCCGCATGAACATTAACCACAGACCAAGGTCTGGTATTTTGGGCATATCTCTCTCGTTTCTCAACAGAACTTTGTGAAATGAGTTGCATTGGATTAAAAATTTAATTTCTCATAAAACCATACCCTACTCGAGACCTATAATGGAGAATTCTAGAAACTCCTAAAGTTTTTCCTCATGTCTTCCGAAGCAACTTCTCGCACACTCCTTGAAACTCAAATTCATATAAATAGGAACCTACCCTCATGTGAAACACATACCCAAAGACTCTCTTATATTTTTATTTCACTTGGAATTGTCATTTCATCCACCGTCGTACGTGGTTCTTGGTTTGAGTTTGCGGAACCTCTTGCCGACGTCTTGCTTCTTCAGAGTGTAATTGGACCTCAAGTAAACAACATTGGCACTAGTTCATCATGATCGGCTGGTTAGTTTCATGAACGAGTGATGAATGATGTTTTTCCCAAACTCTTGGATATGATTATCCTTACCCAGTCGACCATGACATGTGTAGTGGAGAAGGGGGTGATCCCTTGTGTTTTCCCCTTTGTGCCCCTCAATTATCTTTTATTTGTTTTTTCTAATTATGAGTATTCTTATGAATTGCCATAGTTTAATTCGATTTGTCACTTTTCATGCTAGCATAAATAGTAAATTTATACCCTTTCATAGCATAATATTTGGATTTTTGATTCAAGGACTAATTGGTTTCTTGCAATTTAATTTTACAAATAAATTAATAAATAAAGTGAACCTTGTAAAAACTATATCTTTTTATCAAAAGCTCTAAAATTATAAACAAATATGATTTGGAATTATAAAATTTGAGTTCTATCTAATAAAAATGGTTTCATTGTATGATTTGATGTTTTTTGAAGGATGATTTTTGGAAAATGAAATATCTGCATAAAATTCATAAAAATTGTAACTTTGTCATATAAACTCCAAAATTAACAAAAAAATATGTTTTCTTGATCAAGAGAACCTAATAAGTCGATTGGTAAGATTTTCATAGTCAAAATCTGAGGTTTCCAAAAAGGTCTAGATTCAGGATTTCTTTACACATTATAAAACCATAATACATGTGAATAATTTGTAATTAGGAAAAAGTGATCTTGGAAACAACTAGATTGATGAAGAGTGTTTATAAGACTCTGGTTTATGGTATTCTTGCATCTCCTATTATTGTACATTGAGAAATAACCTATTTTCTTCTTTCTCTTGGTCCTATGGACATTAGCCTACACATTATCTCTTTTTCTTTAAAAATTATGCTTCATGTGAAGTACCTTTTATTTGTTACTGATCTTGTGATCAAGTTATATGATTTGACATTCTCTTAGACTCTTCCTTATACATTTCTCATGGTGGATAATTATTGGTGGTATATGCTCTTTTTCCCTCTTTTAAGGTGGATGTTGATTAGGATCATGTGATCCCACTTTATGTATTTGTTGGATGTTCTCATCTCCCTTATTTGGTTCATTCTTATTTATTCTTTTGTTATGCATCATATGGTGACTACTAGTATAGTGTACATGTGATTTTTATGTAGATGTGAAAATTCCCACATATGAATGCATATGTGAAAATTCCTACATATGAAAATATTCAGCGAAGATGTGTTTTTCTTGACTAGGTAGATGTTGACAGATCCTACCACTCCATATTTTAGAGTAGATGTATACAAGACCCTACTCAACCCACATTTTTGGTAGATGTGTTATTTCCTACCTACATGTTTATATTTTCTACTATTGTCACAGGTGAAACACATGGATGCCTTGTTCTTATACTTTGCTTTTCTTTATCTCTTTTATTGTGATTAATTTCTTTTATGCCCTCTTGGGTAATACTTTACTTTTTCTATGGGAAACCTTTTATTTAACATCCTTTATTTCACAATGTTGCTAAATTCTATTTTAGTATGCACATACCAGTTTTTGCTGATGTCTTTTATTTTTTCTCCTCTTGTTGGGTTATGCTTCCAACCCCAGGTATAGGTAAAGGAGAACATGGCATCCGACATGGACTTAGCTTAAGGAGTTGATGCTTGGAGACAAACTTGATGTGGTTTAGATTTCCCTCTACTAGATCTGTATGTTGTATCATACATGTAAACCCTATGTGGGAGATTATGATGTACTTTTGTAATGTTATTGTAAAATTGAAAATAGTTAATACTTTTATTCCACTGCTATACTCTTTGGTCTTTTGTATATCATTATTTGAAATTTGAAATTTTTACACCTATTCCAACATACCTTTTGAGTGTGTTTGGAATGGATGTTTTATTCTTCAAATTTTAGTAGGGAGTGGATCCCTTCTGGGTCCAACTCCTTACAACATGGTATCAGAGTCCATGGTAGTCATAATTTGACTATTTCAATTTTATCTCCCTAATTAGAACCCTTACCTTGAATAGGTTCCCTCTAGGTGAGATGTTCACCCTAGAATCGATCTATGTTATTCTTAAGATGATGAAAGGTTGATATAAGTTTCAGATTAGAACCATGATTAGTAAACCCTAATGTGATGAGGTTTTAGGTGATCTTACCCCACTATAAAGGTTAATGTTGACATATATATTTGGATGCTATAAGGTTTGACTTGAGGATGGAATTAGATGATGAGGATGAGGTACTAGTAGGATAAAGAGATCATATTGTGGAAATATTGTGACTTGGTTCTAGATTTGATTTTGGGCCCTGAGTTTGATTTTCAATCGCAAAAGTTTTTACGTAAAATTATTCTCCTTATAATACAATATATACAAAAATAATGTTTTCTAATTTTTTTTGATGTTTTCTTGAACTGAGTCACAAGGAAGATATTTATGAAGCCTAGTTACAAAAACCCTAGAATTAGTTAAAAGAGAATCTTAGCCGTAGACTTTTCTATGAAGAGGTGACTAGGAATATGTGGAATAATATAAAGGTGTAGTTGACCTATCCTCTTTGACCTTTGGTTGTTATGTGAACCTTAGGGTTGTTAGGTTAGAGACACAAGGACCTAAAGCTCAACACTAGTTGGTTATGACTTTTTAGTTGGATACATGGACAACTTAAACCCCTAAAATATTCACAATTAAAATATGCAAAGTGACCATAGTACCTTGGTGATATTTAATTTGACTTGTTAGGTTGAATCTTTTATGGGGTGGTAAATAGCTTATCTTTAGATTTCGAGGATGAAATCTTTTTAAGGGGTGGTATGTTGTAACATACCAAAATCTAGAACCTTATCCTATTCCAAGGTTAAGAGGTTAGAGACCTTAGTTCTTTGGGTATAGAAAAATAAGGTTGAGGATATACCTAATGGTATTTCATGGTAACCATAATATGTAATGCTTGGATAAATCACCCTAACATATATACATGCAATTAAATATGACATTAACCCTCGTATTAATCATAAGATCAATAATGGATACATAAAATATGTCACATGAGATGAATGATATATATAATATATAATCCTTTTGGTTGTAATGTGTAAATATGGGACACAATTGGAAGAATGATAAAAATAATGACAAAATAATATTGATCTATAATTTTCTATGGTTTTTTTGAAACAAGAAATGAGAAAAAGAAATAAACAATAACTCCCTAAACAAGATATGTGATATTGAATTATTTAATATGAGAAATAGTGGTAATAATTAATAATGGTCTAAAATTGATAAAAGGAAGAGTAATTGGATACTAATAACTTCAAATTCATTTTCTTCGGATATGATATGGCTTGAAGGCCAAGTTTGACAAATTTGGGATAATAATAATATCGATTTTATTTAGAGAAAAAAAGTGATTTTCCTTCAAAGTATGAGATAAATCATTTAATGACTCAAAAAGTGGAATATAATCTTAGATTCACAGTCTACACACTAAAAATAGCATTTGGGTGAATTTTCATGTAATTTGGATAATCTTTAATATACATGTGTAGATTAGGAGACAGAAAGTATGTAAAAGTCCAAAATATTAAATGATGTATTAAATAATACCAAGATAAAATAAATGGACAATTCACATTTCATAAGTTTTAGTTTGCCTGAGGGTGAAGTTTCACATTATTTGCATAATAATAACTATTTTTATTTTTACTGGGACAGAAAATAAGAATAAGAGTCAAATATATTTAATAAATTATTAAATGACTCCAAAAGAGAAAATCAATCTCAAATTAGAAATATGCATGCCAAATTAGCCTATATGTAAATTTTCAACTAATTTGGACAATTTTAAATATTTTAGTTAATTTAGAAAGAATATAATTTAAGGAACAAAAATATTAAATAATATGTTAAAAAAATAATTAATGGAAAAATCGTGTTCTTCACGTTTATTATTGCTCATAGGTCAAGTTTCATATTTTTAGAAATTTTCTAGATACCTCTAACTCATTAAAGGGACAAAATAAGTGATAATATTTAAAATTTTTAAATAAAACATTAGAAGTCTTCAAAAATAGAATAATGCCAAAATCAGATTTTTCATCTCAAAATTAGCAAACCTATCAAATTTGGATTTATTTAGACTTCGTTTGCACCCTCAAATATTTATATAAAGTTGTGTACATTAAATACAATAAAAGAAAGTTGGAAAGTTGTATTAAATTACATTCATCGCAGCCCGCATGAACATTAACCACGGACCTCGGTCTGGTATTTTGGGAATAACTTCCTCATTTCTCAATGAAACTTTGCAAAATGAGTTGCATTGGAGTAAAAATTTAATTTCACATCCATCCTTACCCTACTCGAGACCTATAATGGAGAATTTTAGAAATGCCTACACTTGTTCCTCAAGTCTTCTAAAACAACTTCTCCCACAACCCTTGAAACTCAAATTCATATAAATAGGACCCTACCCTCATGTGAAATGCACACCAAAAGGCTCTCCTCTAGTTTTAATTTCACCTTGCATCATCATTTCATCCACCACCGAACGTGGTTCTTGGTTTGAGTTTGTAGAATCTCTCGCTGACGTCTTGCTCCTTCAGAGCAGAATTGGACCTCAGGTAAACAACTTTACCACTTATTCATCATGATCGACTGGTTAGTTTCACGAATGAGCAACGAATGAATTTTTTCCCAAACTCTTGGATAAACTTATCCTTGCCCATCCAACTACGTCTTGTGTAGTAGGGAAGGGGATGATCCCTTGTGTTTTCCCCTTTTTTCCCCTCGATTCTCTTTTATTTTCTTTTTCTCATTTTTGGGTATTCTTATAAATTACCACATTTTAATTTGATTTGTCACTTTTCATGCCAGTAAGCATAGTACATTTATACTATTTCATAGTGTAAATTTTGATTTTTATTCAAGGACAAATTGGTTTCTTGCAATTTAATTTCATAAATAAATTAGTAAATAAAGTGAATCTTATAAAATATATCTTTTTGTTAGAAGCTCCAAAAATTATAAATAAATATGTTTTGGAATCAAAAAATGATCTATATCAAATATAAATTGTTTTAGTGTCTGATTTGAATGTTTTTCAAAGGATAATTTTTGGGAAATGAAATATCTGTAAAAAAATTCATAAAAATTGTAATTATGTCATATAAACTCCAAAATTAACATAAAAATATGTTTTATTGATCAAGAGAACCTAATAAATTGATTGGTGAGATTTTAAGAGTCATAATCTGAGGTTTTCCAAAAAGGTCTAGATTTAGGAATTCTGTACACATTATAAAACCCTAATACATGTGAATAATTTGTAATTAGGCAAAAGTGATATTGGAAACAACTAGATTGGTCAAGAGTGTTTCTAGGACTCTGGTTTAAGGTATGTTTGCATCAACTAATATTCTAGATTGAGAAATAACCTATTTTCTTCTTTCTCTTGGTCCTATGGACACTAGACTACACATTATCTCTTTTTCTTTGAAAATTATGCTTCATGTGAAGTACCTTTTATTTATTACTGATCTTGTGATCATGTTATATGATTTGACATTCTCTTGGACTCTCCTTATACATTGTTCATGGTGGAACATTCTTTGGTGGTATATGCTCTTTTTCCCTCTTTTAAGGTGGATGTTGATTAGGATCATGTGATCCCACTTTATGTATTTGTTGGATGTTCTCATCTCTCTTATTTGGTTTATTATTGTCTATTATTTTGTTATGAAGCATGTGGTGACTACTAGTATAATTTACATGTGCTTCTTATGTGGATTTGAAAATTCCCACACATGAATATAGATTTGAAAATTCATGCATATGAAAATATTTAGGGCAGATGTGTTTTCCTGCCCAGGCAGATGTTGACAGACCCTGCCACTCCATATTTTAGAGTAGATGTATACAAGACCCTTCTCACCCCACATTTTTATTAGATGTGTTATTTCCTACCTACATGTTTATATTATCTAGAATTGTCACATGTGATACACATGGATGCCTTGTTCTTATACTTTGATCTTCTTTATCTCTTTTATTATGATTCATTTCTTTTATGCCCTCTTGGGTAGTACTTTACTTTTTCTATGGGAAACCTTTTGTTCGACATCCTTTATTTCACAATGTTGCTCAATTCTATTTTGGTATGCACATATCAGCTTTTGCTGATGTCTTTTACTTTTTCTCCTCTTGCTGGGGTATGCTTCCAACCCCAGGTGTAGGTAAAGGAGAACATGGCATCCAACATGGACTTAGCTTAAGGAGTTTATGCTTGGAGACAAATTTGATATGGTTTAAATTCCCCCCTACTAGACCCTTATGTTGTACATTACATGTAAACCCTATGTGGGAGATTATGATGTACTTTTGTAATCTTGTTGTAAAATTGAAATAATCAATACTTCTATTCCGCTGCTATACTCTTTGGTCTTTTGCAAACCATTATTTGAAATTTGAAAACTTTACACCTGTTCCAGCATACATTTTGAGTGTATTTGGAATGGATGTTTTATTCTTCAAATTTTAGCAGGGAGTGGATCTCCTCTGGGCTCCAGTCCTTACAAGTGAAGCATTAAAGAACAAGAGTACAAAGATAAATGTTGCTAAGTATATATATATATATATATATATATATATATATATATGTGTGTGTGTGTGTGTGTGTTTTCAAAAGGATGCAAGTATATACATGTTGGGAGAGCCTTAGTGTCTACTCCCAACCCAAGTAAGGTGTTTAGCCACACATGTTAACGAGAAGCATAACAATGTTACAAATGTGTGGATACATCATGAATAACAAAGAGGGAATATACAACATGGGGGAAGATAATAGATTTGGAGAAAGAAGGAGGTGATGCACCAATGATACTTCTTCAAATCTTTATCTAGTGCAGAGCTGGAAGATGGAAACTCCTTCTCTCAAAGAAGAGGGTGGTAGACCTTCTTTCTCCTCCAACTTTCATCTTCTGAGATCCAAGAGCTCAAGAGATGAGCGAGGATGATTTTGAAGTTTTGGCAGCACTTCATGGATCTCGATGATCTGATGCCCCTAGTGTGAGGGGTCGGGGGCCTATTTATAGGTGCAACCAACTGACTTAACCTTCTGTCGTGGTCACGACGTATGTCACAATTGTGGCCATTTTTGCATTCACGACCTTCTGTAGCAAGTGTCTTGATCACGGTGAGGCAGTATCGTCGTGACTACAACTTTAGCAGAGGTTGAAACAGGTGTCACGATGTGACACATTCTTGGTCGTGACACATGCCATGATTTCTACTTCTGTCTAGGTTGCAGCCTCATCCCGATTGTGACATCTTTGCCATCCTGCATGGCGGTCGTGATGGGTCATCGTGGTCATGACTAGTGTCGCGGTCATGACTAGGCCTTGTTGACCCTGGGCTCTATCCCAGGCGTGACATCCATGGGTCATCGTAAAATAGTGTGAACCTGCATGGAGTGGGAGGGAGTATCAAAACCAAATTTCACCCAAGGACATTCAAATAAATAGAAACGTCCACTCAAGGGATGCTAAAATAGGAATAAAACATATACAAAATGTTCACAAAATGAGATGTTATCACCCTTGCTTCTAACAATTCTAGCTTACTTCTTCTCAAGTCCTAAAGGGGAGATCTCTATCTCTATCTTCTTCCTGAGATCCTATATGAAGAGGATAATTCATTTCCAATGTCCAGACAAGTGACAATGGTGGCACTTTATTTTCTTTATCCTTTAAGTGAAAAGGATAGATTCCTTTTACACTTACCCTTCTCCATAACTTGAGCGTAGAAGACTTAGACTTGATCTTAGCCTCAGAACACTTCTTAGCCTTGCCTTTATCCTAGTACTCACTTTCGTTGATCAACATCACAGATTTGTCCATCTTCTTCCTTGCATTAGCATCAACATGCCAAGCATTTTATAAACTGACTATATGATTCATGCAATGCTTGCATAATCACATTCATGGTCAACTCTTGACCTAAGAGAAATCCCACTCATTCCACATGTCCAATCACATTGAGCACATGGGGTTCTACTGGATCTCCATTTGTCAGTTTGCACTCAATTAGCACTTTGGAGACATTATACCTTATATGCTTTACATGATTCTTAAGATGTGTTACCATCTCAAGAATGTCCATATTTTTTGTTGTTCATGCAACTCATAGTTCTTACAACAGAACATTAGGTATTCAAATGTCTATGGCATCATTGGCATGCTTCCAATAAGCATCCTTTTAGCCTCAAGCGCTTTTGGAGTAGGTTCCTCTAGTATTGGTCTATCAAGGACATAGAGATTTTGCTCATTGATGAGAACATTTCTCAAAGTCCTTAACCAATCGTGGAACTTTATCCCATTTTGTCCTTCTTAAGGATTGATCACAATTTGAACATGTTTGTGTTTAACATTTGATTCTACAAAGAAATATTGCAACTTTTCAAAACATTTTTTATTTGGTTGGATTTGATAAATTTGATGATATTAATTAGGTATTTAATTAACTAACGCTCCCACTATTTTATTCAAATTGATAGCTCTCTATATCAATTCAGAATATTGCAGCATACAATATTCTAGTGGGCCAAGATCCAAAACAACTGCATCAATACCCAACCAACGTTGGCGCTCATGACCAATGATTAAGGTAGGCAATCATGCCAATTTCATCATATGAACTCTTGGATAGATGATATGTACAACTCCTTGCCATGATCATATGCATGCATCTAGGCCCAAACTATCTGAGAAACACCAATCAAGCCTAATCCAAAAGCCAACACGATAATAATGCACTCTGCTTGGCGGGCCCACACTTTACCATCATACTTTCACGAGATAGACGATCAAGCTTTTTATGTGTGCCACTTTTGGAAAGCATCTAAGACTTGGTATTATATTTGAGGGATTTTGTATGTATAAATACATATACATTATCCAATAATCAAGTATGTAACTCATCTTACTCTAGATTTCATGCATGTTTTTTTTTCCAAAATTCTACCAACTTTACCCAATCATGTTCATCATTTTTTTTGGACCTGAAATGAGCAATTTATTCATATTATTTATTCGTGTTATCACCCTAAGAGCAACATCATATCGATTTGATTTGTTTTAATTTGGGTATGATATTAGGCATGTTGCCCCTGATTACTCAAGCTAAGACCTCTAGACATCATCATATCAAGCTCATGATTTCAAAGCTCCATATTTTATGTATAGTATGATTTTGTATTAGGTCTAGCTTACAAGAGTGACTATTGCACATTTATCAAAATTTTAACTTAAGTGAGATTCTTTCATGTATCGAGCATCATTTGAGGAATAACATTATCATCATCATCAGGGTTTTGAAACTTCTCACTTGTACCTAGATAGAGCTCTGCAAGCTCAAGCCACTTGAGCTAAGACAGGTATATGTCCAACAAGGTATGCTATCCACAAACTTCTACCCATAACAAAAAACTTCTACCCATATTTTGAGGTAACCACTAGACTCCTTTATATACCATTACTAACCCGAGTATGAGGCTCATCATGGATATCACACATCATATACATTATCTTAGGGTCTTGGGACATCCCCCTCCCTATATAGCAAGCATCAAAATTTCAATTGCCTCTTTCTCTAGGGTTAAAATTATTCATAGGACGTCTAGGGTTCAATACTTTCAAGGAAACCACACACTAGGTCACTCAACTCATATACTTAGAAGTATTCTAGTTAGGGACTCGTCATCAAGTATTTCATCATTCATATTTTTTGACATTTCAAATATTTTGGAGTTTAGGTACTCTAACCTTTTCCCAAGGCGGGTTGACTCATATCAAAAGGTCACCCTATCCGTATGTCCCATGCTAGAGGTCCTTCTTTGTAAAGAGATTAAGGCCCATGTTGGTCTCAAACTATATGTCACATATCAACTCGTACAAAACTAGGTACAAGCGAGCATGCCAACCCACTAGCTATGTTTAGCACATCAACCAATCCATATGTATCATATAAGGTTCTAGGTTTAGCTAGGGTTGCATGGTCAAACTCATATCATATCATCAAACTACCTGACCCTCTCAAGGACTAACTTGGGTCTTATCGACATCAACATCAATAGCAACATCAACATCAACATCAGGATCGACATTAACATCATTATAATTATCATCATCATCACCATATTAGGTTCTCTATGATACTCACTAGACTAGCCTTTATCATAGCTCTAGACAACTCTAGATACTACAACTATCATCTAAACTTTCTCATCTAGACTTGATGTTACATCTCTTTCTCCTAGGTTGCATGGAAACTCACTGCCTTTCTGTGTGTGGTAACATTTTTCATATGTACATATAATAATACTTGAAATATGTTTTCGCCAACGTTTAAATAGGCAATGAAAACTACCATACTCCATTCAAATAAAACCAAAACCAAAATGAGTTACCACACTCATGAGGCAGTCTAGTATCATGACACCTAGAGAACTAGCAAGAACATGGTGCACACTTGTGTAGACATCCTAAGCACATGTCGTGAATCATGTCAAGGGAGGTAATTTACACAAGTCTACACCTAGTTCTAGAACATCTAGGTTCTAACCTAGAGGCTAAGTCAACCTAATCCACAAGAATATTTCATTAAGTTTCTAGGGTTGAGATGTAAGGTGAGTTTAGTTTGTGTTTCATGTGAGCAATGTTTGGTGTAGTTATTGTTCATGCTCTGATACCATCTGTCACGGAACCAGAATCCCAGTCCCATGAACCAAACGTATACCAAAGGCAACATGTGGAAGCGTAAATCTTAGCACACATGAACAAATAACAAGATACAAGCACCAACATAATCTCAACAATCAACAAGATATATTAAGCAACATCATTATATTACACGATTTGAATTACATATTCAAGAGTCACTTTGTACAAGTTTGCTCATGTATACTATAGCTAGATCTTACAACAAGTACACCTAGCATAGCTCACCAAGCCCATCAACCTTCTATCCATCTCTGAACCTAAAAACAACATACGAGAAATTGGTCAACACACGAGGTGTTGAGTATGGGGCAGAAAGATACACATATATATAACATAATTTTGAAAAGATTTCAAGACTAAACGAACAAGAATAAATATGTTAACTATTTAACAAATGTGAAACCATATTTTATGTCATTTCACTCCATTATACCAACAATATCAAGCATGTTTAAGGCGTTTGATCATCTTCCCATCAGAAGGGTCTGTAAGGGTGCTCAAGCTTAGCTAACCCTTTTATACGAGAGGGACCTCAAGGACGTAACCAAGAGTTAACCCTTTATCAACAATATTATAATGGAGTTCTATATCTATATGTGTTCAAGTTATAAAACCGACGAGGCAAACATCGAGTAAGACATAGCAATACTACATGGCAATATTTGAGAAAGTAAACAAACAAGAATATAATACATATCATTTCAAACAAGAAAGCTAGTCATATAACTAGATAAGGCCCATACCTGGTTTAGAGATTTCATTAGCTAACATGTCCTTCACCATCTAGCCACATGCCCAACCTGATTAAGAACAAGATTGCATATACACATTGGATTCTTATCATTAACCCTAATTAGATGCATTTTAGGGTTTTGGCCAAGATAGGTTCCAAGGTTGGTTATAGTACATTAGATGATCTCATATTGATTTAGGTTCCATCATAAGAGTGTGGCTCAAGTTTCATATCCTTTCGAGGTTTCATCTGGACATGATAAGATTTAGGACACTTATGCTCAAATTAGGTCACAAGACTCATAATAGAGTAACCAAGGTCAAAGATCATCAATGAAATAGAACCAAGCATAAGGGGTGGTTTAGATCAGCAAGAATAGGACTTAAGAGGCATAAACAAGGTTGGGTAGATGTCCCTTAGGGTCTAGGTATCATTGTCCAAACTTGGTATCATCATCAACATTCATTTTATCATCAACATGGTTCATGTATGCCATCAATATTCAACATGAGACTAAAGTGGGACACCCACATACAAGATATCATGAGGTATAAAACAAGTCTAATTTAGGAGATTAAAGAGAAGAGATTAAGATCCATATTAGGATTGGGGCACTATGAAGACAATCGAGTAATGCAAAAACACATAAGGTAGCCACTAGGATACTTAGGGATATATCCACTGACATAGGCCAAGAGGAGATGAACCTGCGCATTAAGATCTCACAACATCACAAGCTTACTGATTTCATAGTGAGGAGGGTATAGGTTCATCAAAAGTTTCAAGCTTTAATCATAATCAAGCATTCATCATGGTCAATAAGGTCAAACTTCGTATTTCAGCAAGGCAGTAGAACTATGGGGAGATATAGGGTTTGGAAGTTGGTCCAATTTGTAGGTCTCATCGAAAGGATCAAAAAAGTATATAGGTTCACTATATTTGGCCAAGGAAGTTAGGAGCTATGCATTTTATAAGATATCAATCCAAACTATAGGAGTTCACATTGGGTGTTACGTTGATAATTTATTGGTCGATCTGGGTCGTTGCTTGTTGGATCATCAATTTGATGGTTGGTGGCTGTCTTGCTCACCCTCACAGACTCCCCCATGAGATTCCCCTATTCTAGCATTGGAGCAGAGGACGAATAGAGGACTTGCGCCTCTCAATCTCCAGCGGCCTCCTCCTTCTGGACTCGTGGGTTCCAGATCCAACGGCCAGTCGATCGCACAGGTTCACCCCCCTCCCTCATCGTCCCCGCGACCTCTGTTCCCTCCATTGGAACAGAGCAAGAACAGGGGGTGGTGCTCCATCCTACCGGTGGCTACTGCACCTGCGAAGGCCTACAAGGAATTGAGACAAGGAGCGCCTGAGGGTCTAGAGCATGTCGCCCATGACCCAGCTGCTCGGCGGCTCGTCCCTGTCCTTCATCAACTCCCAAGGCGGCCGAGATAGCAACATGTAGGTGGGTTCATCAACACTGGTAACTGGGGAGGCAGAGGAGAGGAGGGATAGGAAAGAAAAGTAAGGAGAAAGGTGAAACGAGGGGGAGGGCTAGGGTTAGATGAGAGGGTTTTATAACATGAACAAGGCAGCTAAGGTTTGAGGTCATGCCCCCCCTTCTGTTACCCAATCTGGGTGGAGGCGGGGAAGCTTTTTCCCAACCACCTCACTAGTTTCCTGAAGAGGAAGGGGAGGAGAGAACAAGCGCCTGGGCCACAATTTGATTTGGGCATGTATAGGCTGGCCCAAAAGAGAAAAAGGAATAAAAAGAGCTAAGAAAGGGTATAAATTGCCAAATTTCAAGGTATCATCACTTGGACTCTGAAGGTCCAATCAATGTGGCTTTTATATCATTAGAAAGGTGATTGAGCCCTTCTCCTACATTTAATACTGTAGGAGACACAATGCTCATACTAATAAGGCTCAATCTCATATGCAAGATGGATACAATAATAAGTAATTGCCATAGTTCAAAACACATTGAAATGCCACATTTAGTTAAAAGTGAACAATGATGTGACTAAATTGGAGTCCCATAACCATCAAACTATGGATTGAACATTGAGTTGAGTAAGATGCTACTTGGAGAGAGAGAAAGGGTACAGAATAGGAGAGAGGAAAATCAGGTTGTCATAGTTATTTATGGTAGTTGAATGACTCTCGCCAAAGAGATGGCACCCAGATGGTAAAAGTACTGATGTAAGACTGAGAGGTCTCAAGTTCAAAACCCCCCGTCCATGGGATGAATGAATGGCCAATTAAAAAAAAATAGTTGAATGACTCTCACTGGTATCTGACATATACCCTCTCGTCATATCTAGTAGATAGGAAATTTCTAGGCATGTATATATATGTCTTCTCATCATGTCAAATACATATGAAATGACTTGATATCCTCTTGACATGTCCAATATGTACAAATTATTGGATATCTTTTCATCATGTCCAATACATATGAGATAACAGGATAAGTGCATAAAATTGCATTCAAGACAGATCCAATTGTGAATGCACATGGCATCTATCTAGATGTTCCTATTCTTCATAAGAATTAGGACACTAGGCTCCTGAGAGACTAATTCCATGGATCATGTACACATTTTCTCTCATTGAGTCTTGCATTTTGAACCCTTCAACATTTTGTTAATGTATGTGCTCTTACTTAGGTCAAGAAGTTTTCCAGATCTATCTCTATAGACCTCAATCCCTATCACATAGGATGCTTCACTAAACCCCTCATATAAAAGGTACTTTCCTTGCCAGGTTTTAACATTTGTAGGATAAGGATATTATTCCCCATCATTATGTGGAATATAAATACTCTCCCACTAAATCTTTTGTAATCAAAGTTTCCATCTTCATTGTGACTCAAATCAAACCCTTTAACTGTCTTGTCAAATAGAAGATTCCAGCTCTGAGATGCTTGCTTCAATCCACAGATTGACTTTTGTAGCTTATAGACTTTATTTACATTAATAGATTTATAAAACCATTAGATTGTGTCACATACACATCCTCTTAACTTTTCTGATTAAGGAATATGATTTTAATCATCCACATGCCAAATCTCATAGTCATACCATGCTACAACAACAAGCATGATCCAGATGGATTCAACCATGGTAACTGATGAAAAGACTTCATCATGTTCAACACTTTGAACTAGTTTGAAACTCTTTTCAACCAATTTACCTATCCATGTTGGTCTTCTTACAAAAACCCAAATGCCCCTATGGATTTTACCCCTTCATGTGGATCCAACAAGGTCATACCTTGATGGTTATATGGAGTCCATCATTGATATTATGGCCTCAGGCCATTTCTCAGATTCTGATCCCTCAATTGTTTCTAGGTAGGTTGTGGACTCATCTATAATTGTGATCAACTCGCCACCTTTTGGGTTATAAGATATCATAATATTTCAAACTCAAGGCTCATTCTACTAGAACTATGAGTTCTATGTTTACATAAGGAACTTAAGATTCCACAACAACTTGTGATTCTCCTTGTTCCTATTGTACCTCTTTAGGTTCTGTGTTTTCTTATTTGTTTAGAACATTTTGAGTTCTACTTTTACTCGTATTGATTCCTTTGGAACTAATTTCCAATTAGGAATTCATCAATCCTAGAAAAAAATACTTTGTCGTCAAGTTGTAATATAAGTAGTATCCAACAAGATAACATTCATGTGGTTTGTGGATAAAGCCCTTTAAGAAACAATTTTCTTATATAAGCCTTCAATCCTAATCACTACAAAAGACTCATCGGGACTCCTCCCATGCCACATTTCATATGGTGTCTTTTGGACCTTTTTTTATGCTACATTATTATTAGTGTAAAGCATGTGCCAAAAGAATATTGGACGGTTGGTTGGTCCTCCTATCCAATCGATGTTTGGACACCTTCTAAATGGTCAGTTCGGCCTTCTGGGATGGTCGACTAGCCTCCTGTCCAACCGATGTCTGGACTCCTTCCAAATGGTCGGTTGGGTCCACCAGGTGGTAATCTGGCTCCTTCATTTTGTCCTCCATTGTGTCAGCTCATCTCATGAACTACTCATCTCACTTCATCATTGCAAGAAAGAAAACTATCATATTGCTACTTTATTACATTGTAAAGAGAAACCTTGAGTTATATTCGAGGGAATCAAAGGTAGGAAAGAATTAACTTTACATTGGGAATAAGGAGGTATAGGTTCAACATGCAGACCGAGGTAAATAGGAATAAAACTAAAGCATCCAACAACACATAGATATTGGGTTTAGATCATAACCATGCTACACATCCACCATAAAACCAATTTTAGTGCGACACGTGTAAGCTACAAATATATATATATATATATATATATATATATATATATATATATATATATATATATATATATATATATATATATATATATATATATATATATATATATATATAGTTTGGGATTATGTGGCCATTGATCGGATATGCATATGAGATAGTTTAAATATTCACATCGTATGCAATAAATAAATGATAAACCAAAAATCTAATCATATCGATTATCCCAAAATATAGTGAATTGACGTGGCTCTGATACCACTGTTGTGAAATACATGCACGAAGTAAGGAAGCAGAAACAAAATTTTATCTATATGTATTCTCATAACAACAAGATTGAATCAACTACTATGAAATAGGAAGGATGGTTTAATGAGTTATACGTGGTCCTGGAGCAAGTCCAACGTCTACAACTTGTTATAGTTGCAACTGTCTTTTAGTTGCTCTTGGACAGTGATTGTCCAGCTCCTGGTCTTCACCACGAATAATGAACAAGACAACTTTTGTAGTGACTCCTTTGGTCTCGCCACAGACTGCAAACCCGCTTTACCCTTTTAGTAGTAGCCAAATGACTCCTTCCTCTAGAGTAGTCCACATGGGCCAACTAGAACTCATGTCATCCTACTAGAACAGACATGAAGGAGTTTTCCCTCCTATTGGTGTACTAGTCACTAACTTGCTCTCCCACAACAATGATCATGTAACATTTTTGAGTTCTGTCTTCGTGAGACTTAGAAGGCCCGAGAGGATAAATCTGAAAACATTAGCTAATTGTTTCAGAGAGCGATGTGGAAGCATTATACACATACATGAACATTCAAATATAATGCATACACTATAACATTTCTCAACATTCAACATGTATATAATTACAACATGAATTATTACAACTTACATTTACACAATTTAAAGAAACTTTTACAAGTCTACAAACATGTATGCTAAAAGGATCTAAACACAATAGGTACAACTTGAGCACTACTCATTCCCTCTCTTTTCTCCCATGCTAGCTCTTAACTTAGAAAACATGTGAAACATTGAATCAATACAATGTGTTGTATACATGGGTGAAAGATACATATATATATTGTGCTTGCATACTTGAAAATTTTGAGAATGAAGAAAAGGTAAAGATAACATTATTTAATGTGATAATTAGGTAAACACATATTTTTAGATGTCTTTTGATGTGTTTTCACTACTAAGTGGTTTCACACTTCATTTTTGCCCGCCCCTTGGGCTATGGGGATGTGTTTACCTTATATTTAGAAGGAGAGAGACATAGAGAGAGAATGTAAACATTTAATAGCTACAAACCATCCACATTCTTTGTTGTTCTTAGTGACATGGTGAAGATACTATAATCATAGTACACCAAAGTAATATTTTTAAATAAGAACAAGCAATACATCATAGATATTTCACACCAGAAAGCTAGTCATATACTTAGATAAATCCCACGTACCTAAGTTCAGAGATTCTTATCATATCATTGATCATCAGATCTGGTCATCATCTGATTAATAATAATTAATGATTGTTACTAAAATTTTCACCATTGTTAATGGTATTTTAGGTCCATATTAGGGTTTAGCCAAATCTAGGTTGAAATTATCCTAACTTGCTATTAAATATTTTTATACTGATCATAGGGTCATTAGTAAGGTTTGGTAAAGTTTTCATATTTTTCTTATCATTTGTCTATTTTCTAAAATTAAAATGAGGATTGAAGCCTCTAATTAGTCATTAATTAGAAGATCTAACATTTTAGCACAAGTTCAAAATTATTATCCATATTTAGTTTCCTTATACTAGGGCTCAATAGTATTTTTCTCATATTTCATCTCAATCATTTTATAATTATACCATTTAAATGAAGCGACTCTCATCTAAATTAAATATCATCAATATCAGAGTCTCAAAATTATGATATAGGAGTTTTAGAATAAAGAGGGTACTTCTCTGAGTCTGCTCATATTTTTGATGGATTTATTGGCCAATGGGTCTATTTTGAATCACATTTCTAAGGTCAGGTCTATATATAGGAGTTAAAGGAATTTTACCTTTTGGGATTAAGATGGTAGTCAGATCTTCGCATCCAGTGCCTCCAGCTTGTGTAACGTCAGCCTCAATCATATATAGCTATATTCTAGCCTAGGTTCTTGATTTGTCGGCTTAGGTTGGATGAATCGAATGTGTGATTGGCCTTGGTCATCAAGATTCCACTGTCCCTTTCTCGCACACCATCTGTGTCGCCGACAGGATTTCTATGCTTCGTTCTCTATAGGGTGCCACCTACATGGCATCTCCTACGAGGATCCAAGCCTATCTCTACTTTGGTATAGCAAGACACAAAGAACATTCTCTCCTTTTGTGCAGGTCCACACTCCTCTCCTCTACTCTCTACAATGCTCCTCTATGACTGATGAAAGAGGAAACGCCGCCGTGATAAGGAAGTTTGGAGACCTCCATAGTAGAAACCTAGGTGAGAACAAACTTCTTGGAGGTTGCAAGATTAGTGATGGGGCAAGGATCTCTGGCGGCTAGACTTCACCATAGGAGTGTATGTGGTCCTACAGATCCTCCTCTCATAGGCCTGATGTCACCTAAATAGAGAACGGGGAAAGAAGAGCCTATATGGCAACAGAGATGATGAGGAGGGATAAGTGGGGCGAGGCTTTGGGATTCTTCGTCCAAGCCTTACTTGACATCTCAAGGCTCTCCCTCATCTCTAATGGGTCATTATAAGGAACAAGGGGAGAAGGGAAATGAGAAGAGGGGTCGATCACTCTAGTTTGGGAGTCGATACTGGGAGGACTTGGATACAGAGAGGTTGATTTTCCTCTGTTTTGCTTTCTTGGCCACAACTTATAGGTCATTGAGCAACTACTTATAAAGTAGATCTAATTAGCATGTAAGCCCTCTCAAAACTCAGGTGACTAGCTCCAATCAGTGGATGGGGAGGAGCTCCTGTGATGGAGTGGGTTTTGGAAATCCATAAATCTCTAATAACATATTAGAATCCATATCTTGAGTTATATTAAGAGTTTCAAGTATTTTGGTAAAGTGGAGATGTTAAATGAGATTTATATAATGATTAATAACTCTCTTTATATGCCTTCTTGAGGAATTTTATTGGATGACCTAACATATGAGTTTTGTCACCAAATTTGAATAGAAGGTAGCTCGAGAGGTAGGGGAGCTATGGTTAAAATTTGGTGGCATTTGGAGTACCCTAGAAGGAATTATGAAGGTTTGAAATTGGGAAATAATGTGCCTTTTTGATGATTTAAGAAACTAAGTTGCTAATGAATATCAATGTCACGCACCCTTGTTTTGGGTTGCGTCTGCGTGGGCAAATCAAGGCCGTCCACAGCTGATCCAGCGTCTGGGACCATTAGTTTGAATGGGTCGCGGATGGGCTCAAGCGAGGGACTCACCCAGACCGTTGGATTGAAGATCAAGGGTCCCAGAGTCGTCCCTAACCTTGCGGTTACCCCCTTGACCGCAGGCTTGACCGCAATGTCGAAGTACTCGCTGATCGTGGGTATGTGTGGGGGAGTCCAACAAGGTAGTTGGCTTCAGCGTGAGGAGAGGGGTCGGGCGACCCCTTATTTGGGCTTGATAGAGCTCAGACGAGGGAGTTCCACCCTCCCCATCTCTGTACCTCTCCATCGCAACCTACAGGTTGGAGAGTAGGTTGTCGAAGAAGGAAGAAGGGGAGCTAGAGGGGTGTCCGAAAGAGGATAAGAAGGTGGAAATGAAGGACGAAGGTCTGAGGAGAAGTTTCCTCATGGAAAGAGGACCTCGGTGATAGCTGTACCAGGCGCCGAGCTCACCCACACCAAGGAAGAAGATGAAGTCGGCGACGCCTATGGAGTGCAGACCGCCGCGGATCAAGGTCGTGGACGAGTTCGTAGTAGCCTTGGGAAGCTTTCCGAAGCTTCAGAATGACACAAGGAGGAGCAGAGGCTTTTTGCCCCTTTGCTCCGCCGTAGCCAAGGAAGGCGGCGGCGCTCCCATCTCGTCGGAGAACGAGAAGCCGTGGGGCGCTACCAAGTGGCCGCGGAGGGAGGTGGATGGATGCTGATCATTATGGCGGCAAGAAGCGCCGATGAGGAGCCCTCTGCACCACTCGATCGCTCGCCGGAGGTGGACCGTGCGGCGGTGCCCTGGAGAAACAGAGGAACGCACACGCGCGTTCTCGCGAGAAAGAAAAAGAGGGGATGAACCGGGTCCAAACCAAGGAGGACCGGCCGACTCAATGCCAAACCCGGGTAGAACTGAGCCGAGCCAGGGAGGACCGACCGGACCAAGCCTGGAACAATCGCGCCCTCACGTGGACACGTGGCGGCCCGCGATTGGCCGATCAAGGTAACTTCTTCAGAAAATTATTAGATCTTGTATAATGCATAGAAAATAGTACGAATGTCAGAAAAATACAAATAAGGTATCGAAATTCTCAGAAAAATGAGTAGAATACAATGGAAGCATGATATCAGACTTTTGAAGAACTAATATCAGTGATATCATGTAATTTGTGTAATACTTGTTTAATGGATAATAAATATCAAATGATGTTCTAAAATTGTGGAAAAATGCCAATAGGTCTATAATAATGCTTATAGTGCACCTGATGCCAGGAATGATCATGATGATGTATGAAATCATGTAATTTGCTTAATATGTCTAATTAGGACCTATAACCCTAAATAAAATGCAATAAATAGATGCATGCTCAATAAATCATGGTAATTACAGAATACCTTCATATCAGTAATTAGAAGGCAATATGTAACTCTGAGATCAGTTATATATGGAATTCATAGAAACATGATAATGACTCTTCATATGATATATAATCCCAAATTAAATGTATTAAATGCATACATGCTCAATAAGTGGTGAAATTCACAGAGTAAGCCCATATCAGTATATTGAACCTCAGTTTTAAATATGAGATCCAGATGATAACCACAATCCATGTTATACCATGATGTTTGCTCTAAATGTGATATAAACCCTAATCTAGGTTAATGATGTAACATAGGGTTAATTAATGTGTACAAAAATGCTGTGGAAGATAATGATCAAATTATGTATCTTAATCTGTAATATAAGATCAGTAACCTAATTACATGAAGATAAGACAAGAAATAACGTATGTAACATAATGAGATAAGAGAAACCCTAATGGACATAATTAGGGTTAAGATGAGATATAATAAGATGGGAACCTGATGATAGTATATGGTCTTGTTTTGATCAGGTTTGACCAAGCTTATAGTTGACATCAGTGATATGTGTTTAGAATGATCCATCTCTTTGGAAGGTACGCTATTACCTCTTACTTGGCTTATTATACAATATGCTTGTGTTATATGTGTAGTAAAATACTTGGCATATGATATTGGATGAAAGGATTGTTCTTGTATGATATGTTGCACGATTTTCCATACTTATTGCTATGAACACATGAAACATAATATGTTTGTTCCATTATATCTAAGCACTTCAACTCTTTGGTAGTAAAGTGCTGGAAATAAGTACTTCAACTCTTTGGTAGTAAAGTACTTGGAAGTGATCCAACTCTTTGGTAGTAGATCACATTGTGAAATGATCCAACTCTTTGGTAGTAGATCATAAAGGCCTTAATGCATTCAACTCTGAGGTAGTAAATGCATGGATGATATAATGGAAAATGAGCTTAAAATATGTGTTCTCTTTTGCTAATGAACATCTTCGTGCAAGTATATGCTTTTCTTATATTCTTCTGTTACTGCCAAGTGTATTAGTTTTATCTTATTGCCAAGATATGATGAGAGGTAAATAAAAGACACGTAGGCGTACTCAGTACAATATTCATGAAATATTGTGCTGACGTGTACCGCATATAATCTTTTGTATAGGTTATGGCTTGTGCTTTGAAGATCCAGGATAGTTGAGAGTTGTGTGGCGAGCTGATGTACAGGTGGACCTGTTGTCTTAAGATCCTGTTGTTTAGATGTAGTACATGTATATGTTTAAGTTTGCTGTTCAATATGTAATATCAAATGTTGTAACAATTCATGTTGTAATTATATGTTGAATGGTGAACAGGTGTTGTGGTTTTATTATTGTTCATGTACATGTGCTATTGATGTATGTTCCTTCTGACTCCCTTGAGTTTCTTCTTCTTAGCCTTGTGTGGGGCATTTAAATTGGGATTCTCGCTGAGGTGAGGGTTTCAATTTGGACGTCTCACATCGGATTTAGTTTTAGAAAATCCGGGGACGTCACAGGTGGTATCAGAGCATGAACAATAGCAAATCCTGACATTTGCTCATTATGCAACTCAAAACTAAAGAACCTTGAACTTAATAATCTTTTAGGGTTAGATTAGTCGTCTTTTAGAGATTAGATCTGACCTAGCCTCTAGGTTAGCACCTAGATGTCCGAGAACTAGGTCTAGACTGGTGCTTGTTGAATAGCAAGTCCTTAGATGTCGTACTTTCCTTGTAGTGCAGCGGTATGGGACGTTGCACTATTTGGAAATGACGTACATAAAAGGAAGAGAAACCCTAGACATATGGCGCTCGTTGTCTAGAGTAGCTACACTAGTCTACACCATGTTCTCACCCTTTCCACTAGTTTTCATGACACTGGACTCTCTACTATGTGTGGGACACTCGTTTTCAGGATTTGGTTTTGGATTCCAATCGGATCGAACCTTGATAGTTTTCTCTGACGCTTGTTTTATCGGAGAAAAACTATATAATATTTTATTATGTATATGTATTACAAAATGTGTCCCCACACATGTACGAGTAGGAGGTGGTCATGCAACCTGAGTGAAAGTGAATGACATCAGTCTAGAAGAGAGTGTAGTTCTAGATTAGATGTCTAGAGCCTTGTTTGGAGTATGTGATAGATAGAATAAGTTGATGATATGATCTAAGTCTTATATAGATGACATAAGAGAGTTTAAGATGATATATGTTTTTCTTTGAGGACATAAGTGTAGTTTTGAGGATTTGAGATAAGTGTTGATGATGCCATTAACTAGGCTTTTATGAGATAAGATAAGCTAAGTTAAGACAAGGTTGCAAGTCAGCATGAGCCTCAAGCCCTCTTACAAAGGAGGACCTCTAGTGTTAGGACCAGTTTTAGGGTTAGCTCGAGAGAGAGCGAGACCCACAGGGAGAAGGTCAGAGAACCTAGACTCCCCGATATGAGAAATATGAGATATGTGATATGATATGTCCTAAACTAGAATACTCCTGAGTGATTGAGTTGAGTCACTTTATGCATGATTCCTATAGTCTTCTTGAACCCTAGAGTCAAAGGGAGGCTGGTTATATGAACATGTGAACATGAATATGAGTGCCTGCCATCCGGGTGAGGGAGAGAGCCCAAGACCCTGGAGGAGGTAGCTATGTTAGTTTCTGTGAAGCCTCATGATCGGGTTGGTGGTTTCCCGCATAGCAATCTAGTGGTGTATATAAGAAAGTTTTGGGTAAGATGTTGCATGGGTAGAGACCTATGAAGAGTATGTTGTAGCATGTTTGGTTGTGCTTATGTGGCTAAAGCTTGTGAAGTTAATCACTAGTACCAATGAGGTAATCTGATAACTCTAGATCAGAAAGGAAAGATAAAGTTTTGTCTGTGAGATACTCATAGAGTTGAGTTAGCTCAGAGACACTGAGCATGGAAGTACTCTCATGACAAGGGTTAGGACCTCAGTTGGACTAGATGAAGTTGTGATATATGTTTAAAGGGCCACCCACATAAGTTGTTTAATACAACCATAATATAATATATGTAAGGATGTGTTCAAATCTCGAGATGTGATATATATATATATACATGAATAATGATGATAATGAGAAATTGGAAACTAATGTTGTGATGAAATCACAAATAAATGTTACAGTTTATTATAAACAATGAAATAAGATCATACGAATGGAAACATGTTGCATGAGGTGTTAATCTTAAGTGCGTAACAAAGGTGAAAAAAAAAATATAGTTTGATAATTAACACAACATAATGATTTTTTTTTTAACACATTGATGTGCTCTTGATGGATAAAGTGAGTTAATTATGGTTAACTCCCTCCTAAAAGAGATATGTTAACAATGAACATGTTCTAATAATTAACTCAGTAAAATGTTGATGACACCTTGGTGTATGAGTTAATCCTAGTTAACTCTGTTAGAACATGGTAATATGATGTAGAAACCCTAATGCATGGATAAAGATAAGGATCCAAATCTAACATATGATATATGTAGTGACATAACCTAAGCTTATAAACCCTTGTTTGAGCCTTTTAGGGAGTGTTTGTGCACCCAAGATGGTTGTAACCCTCCTAATAGTGTTGTGGATACATGGTTCTAGGTAACCTTACAGATATGTTACCCCTAGAATAGTTTCTACAGGTGGATGAAGGCAAGATAAGGTTTTCCTTAGAAGTATGAGTATGGTTACTTTCGAGGACGAAAGTTCTTTTAAGATGTATATGATGTGACAAAGTGGATTTCTTGAGCTTAATTTCGAGGACGAAATATCTTTTAAGGTGTGTAGGATGTGATGGAGTGGGTTTTGGAAATCCATAAATCTCCAATAACATATTAGAATCCATATCTTGAGTTATATTAAGAGTTTCAAGTATTTTGGTAAAGTGGAGATGTTAAATGAGATTTATATAATGATTAATAACTCTCTTTATATGCCTTCTTGAGGAATTTTATTGGATGACCTAACATATGAGTTTTGTCACCAAATTTGAATAGAAGGTAGCTCGAGAGGTAGGGGAGCTATGGTTAAAATTTGGTGGCATTTGGAGTACCCTAGAAGGAATTATGAAGGTTTGAAATTGGGAAATAATGTGCCTTTTTGATGATTTAAGAAACTAAGTTGCTAATGAATATCAATGTCACGCACCCTTGTTTTGGGCTGCGTCTGCGTGGGCAAATCAAGGCCGTCCACAGCTGATCCAGCGTCTGGGACCATTAGTTTGAATGGGTCGCGGATGGGCTCAAGCGAGGGACTCACCCAGACCGTTGGATTGAAGATCAAGGGTCCCAGAGTCGTCCCTAACCTTGCGGTTACCCCCTTGACCGCAGGCTTGACCGCAATGTCGAAGTACTCGCTGATCGTGGGTATGTGTGGGGGAGTCCAACAAGGTAGTTGGCTTCAGCGTGAGGAGAGGGGTCGGGCGACCCCTTATTTGGGCTTGATAGAGCTCAGACGAGGGAGTTCCACCCTCCCCATCTCTGTACCTCTCCATCGCAACCTACAGGTTGGAGAGTAGGTTGTCGAAGAAGGAAGAAGGGGAGCTAGAGGGGTGTCCGAAAGAGGATAAGAAGGTGGAAATGAAGGACGAAGGTCTGAGGAGAAGTTTCCTCATGGAAAGAGGACCTCGGTGATAGCTGTACCAGGCGCCGAGCTCACCCACACCAAGGAAGAAGATGAAGTCGGCGACGCCTATGGAGTGCAGACCGCCGCGGATCAAGGTCGTGGACGAGTTCGTAGTAGCCTTGGGAAGCTTTCCGAAGCTTCAGAATGACACAAGGAGGAGCAGAGGCTTTTTGCCCCTTTGCTCCGCCGTAGCCAAGGAAGGCGGCGGCGCTCCCATCTCGTCGGAGAACGAGAAGCCGTGGGGCGCTACCAAGTGGCCGCGGAGGGAGGTGGATGGATGCTGATCATTATGGCGGCAAGAAGCGCCGATGAGGAGCCCTCTGCACCACTCGATCGCTCGCCGGAGGTGGACCGTGCGGCGGTGCCCTGGAGAAACAGAGGAACGCACACGCGCGTTCTCGCGAGAAAGAAAAAGAGGGGATGAACCGGGTCCAAACCAAGGAGGACCGGCCGACTCAATGCCAAACCCGGGTAGAACTGAGCCGAGCCAGGGAGGACCGACTGGACCAAGCCTGGAACAATCGCGCCCTCACGTGGACACGTGGCGGCCCGCGATTGGCCGATCAAGGTAACTTCTTCAGAAAATTATTAGATCTTGTATAATGCATAGAAAATAGTACGAATGTCAGAAAAATACAAATAAGGTATCGAAATTCTCAGAAAAATGAGTAGAATACAATGGAAGCATGATATCAGACTTTTGAAGAACTAATATCAGTGATATCATGTAATTTGTGTAATACTTGTTTAATGGATAATAAATATCAAATGATGTTCTAAAATTGTGGAAAAATGCCAATAGGTCTATAATAATGCTTATAGTGCACCTGATGCCAGGAATGATCATGATGATGTATGAAATCATGTAATTTGCTTAATATGTCTAATTAGGACCTATAACCCTAAATAAAATGCAATAAATAGATGCATGCTCAATAAATCATGGTAATTACAGAATACCTTCATATCAGTAATTAGAAGGCAATATGTAACTCTGAGATCAGTTATATATGGAATTCATAGAAACATGATAATGACTCTTCATGTGATATATAATCCCAAATTAAATGTATTAAATGCATACATGCTCAATAAGTGGTGAAATTCACAGAGTAAGCCCATATCAGTATATTGAACCTCAGTTTTAAATATGAGATCCAGATGATAACCACAATCTATGTTATACCATGATGTTTGCTCTAAATGTGATATAAACCCTAATCTAGGTTAATGATGTAACATTGGGTTAATTAATGTGTACAAAAATGCTGTGGAAGATAATGATCAAATTATGTATCTTAATCTGTAATATAAGATCAGTAACCTAATTACATGAAGATAAGACAAGAAATAACGTATGTAACATAATGAGATAAGAGAAACCCTAATGGACATAATTAGGGTTAAGATGAGATATAATAAGATGGGAACCTGATGATAGTATATGGTCTTGTTTTGATCAGGTTTGACCAAGCTTATAGTTGACATCAGTGATATGTGTTTAGAATGATCCATCTCTTTGGAAGGTACGCTATTACCTCTTACTTGGCTTATTATACAATATGCTTGTGTTATATGTGTAGTAAAATACTTGGCATATGATATTGGATGAAAGGATTGTTCTTGTATGATATGTTGCACGATTTTCCATACTTATTGCTATGAACACATGAAACATAATATGTTTGTTCCATTATATCTAAGCACTTCAACTCTTTGGTAGTAAAGTGCTGGAAATAAGTACTTCAACTCTTTGGTAGTAAAGTACTTGGAAGTGATCCAACTCTTTGGTAGTAGATCACATTGTGAAATGATCCAACTCTTTGGTAGTAGATCATAAAGGCCTTAATGCATTCAACTCTGAGGTAGTAAATGCATGGATGATATAATGGAAAATGAGCTTAAAATATGTGTTCTCTTTTGCTAATGAACATCTTCGTGCAAGTATATGCTTTTCTTATATTCTTCTGTTACTGCCAAGTGTATTAGTTTTATCTTATTGCCAAGATATGATGAGAGGTAAATAAAAGACACGTAGGCGTACTCAGTACAATATTCATGAAATATTGTGCTGACGTGTACCGCATATAATCTTTTGTATAGGTTATGGCTTGTGCTTTGAAGATCCAGGATAGTTGAGAGTTGTGTGGCGAGCTGATGTACAGGTGGACCTGTTGTCTTAAGATCCTGTTGTTTAGATGTAGTACATGTATATGTTTAAGTTTGCTGTTCAATATGTAATATCAAATGTTGTAACAATTCATGTTGTAATTATATGTTGAATGGTGAACAGGTGTTGTGGTTTTATTATTGTTCATGTACATGTGCTATTGATGTATGTTCCTTCTGACTCCCTTGAGTTTCTTCTTCTTAGCCTTGTGTGGGGCATTTAAATTGGGATTCTCACTGAGGTGAGGGTTTCAATTTGGACGTCTCACATCGGATTAAGTTTTAGAAAATCCGGGGACGTCACAGCTCCTTTCAATTTTAGGATAAATCGGAGGTTGATGATGAATCCTAATATGTCAATCTCCCAGATCAACGTCCTGATCAAGGTCACACACACTAGTGGGGTTCACGCCCAATAGGTTGGCTAAAATGACACCAAAACATCACAACATAGGTACTAAATAATAAAATATCTAAGTTTCCACCTCATTTATGTCATGAATGTCCTCAACTTCAAATGACTATAGCCCTTTGCAACAATCTTTAAACATCCTGAATTTTAGATATAGACTAAAAATATCCTAAAGTAGATTCTATAAGAGTTTGAGACACAAAACCATTATATGGTCATGTAAATAAATTCTTAAAATAACCTTATAAATAGATGTGTAAACCTTGAATTCAATTCAATTGATCATCAAATCTTGAAACAAGTCCAACATACCTCAAGGCTCATAGTTTGGCCAGTTGAGTTTGTTGTCAATAATAAATGGACCTCTTGGACTCTTAAGTACCCAAGTCGATTAATAGAAAGCTATCCATCATAATTGAACTTAATTTGGTATGATAATCATTAATTACAACTCTAGCTACACATTTAGGTGAAAAAATTCAATAATTGAATAACAAATTCCTCAATTTGGTATCAATCATTTACATAATAGTCATGGTCTTCAAGTACTATATTGGGTATCAAAACCCTAAATTCAGGGTATAGATCCTTAGTTGTTCTCTCCCATCTCTACCCCTCCTTATTCAGGTAGGACTCGCTTGGGCTCTCTTGGTTAATACAACCATAGAGGACAAAAATTGTCAGAGCAATTGATTCTCAATTGTTTGTGTTATTGTTTTACTTTAGGAAGCCCCCAGTACCCCTTTATTTATAGGTGGGGTTAGGATCGGGGTTCCCAATCTATTTGTGATTATTGCAGGAGTGGAAGGGACCTGAAGATCTTGAATATTTGCAACAGACGACATTTGAAATGGCCATCTGGAAGTCCAGATGGTTGTCTGGCATTGCAAGACAATCATCTCGCTCTGCCAAATGGTCATCTAGTAGTTTCCCAATTGCATACAAACTTGGCAATTTGTTTCCCATTAATGCTAAACATTAATTCCTTGCACCACAAGTATTGTGCAATCGTAATTATTTGGGAAAGTATCGAAAACCTTCCTATGGCCTAACTGAGTGATCTTGCATGTGTGAGACAGTCGTTTTTCTCACCTAGATGACCATCTGGTGATCCAAGCCAAGCCAGTCAATTCAACAGATTGAACCGGTAAGTTCAAACATCAGTTTGGGTAGAACTTGGCCAATTTCACTTTTGATCAGTCTGACAACCCAAACAACTGTCTCCACGCTTGAGATGATCGTCTGGTGCACCAAACGACCATCTCACCCTGTGAGATGATCAACTAGGGTGCATTTTATTGATTTGTTGCATGAATTGAGTACCCAAACACTTTAATAATCAATTCAATCATCATTCAAGATTAAACTCTCTCTAGACGAGTTCATTTCTGTGTGACCCTATAGGTCCCATTTCACATTGGTAGTGAATGTCCATAACTTGCTTATGACATCACAAGCAGAGAGTGGTGCCTAGTCACACATCAGTGCTACCCAAGTGAATGGAAAGTTGGAGAACAACTTCAACCTACAATCTGTGTAAGGTGTTGCAGTGATTGTATAATTCCTTTGTCTCTGATATCCAAGATGAACTCAAGGCATGTAATCATCATACTCTCAATGTTCAATCCATGTTCCTTGAACCACAATCAGACTGTCTGAGATAATGTGACATCAATATCATATATTGATTCACATGTGCGTGCGCATGTGATTTTCAATCTCGCTTATCAAGTGGCCAAGATATCAATATCCAGTAGGAGGGACAAATCCCATCTCTATAACTCACATTCTATCCCCATGTGTCAAAGTTAGACAATCATCATCATTATAACACCCATGTTTTAAGACTGCATTTGATGACGTCAAAGCATACCCAACGACAAGTAACGAGTGTAGTGATTTTAGGTCTAAGAATTACAATCACCACCTTCACTATGAGATATGACTATGACTACCAATGATGTTTCCATGTGTCACTCTCAAGGTGGGTATGTCTGATACACTGTTCCCTAACATGTATATGTGTATTTGGCTTGATATTTTCATATCATGATTATTGAGATTCAATCATCAACTAATGCACACTCCATCTTATGTGTTATTGGTGTCTATCTACCTTCCATAGTAACAACCGACTAGGGACATAACAGGAATGTACATACTCTTAGCATTCGTATGATCTTATTCTTTAAGTAACGTACTTGAATACATATGTCATTGAGTATTGTCATTCTTTATACATTCATAAGGTTTCCTCTTTATCTCATAATTGAATGAAATAGAATGAATTGGAAGCTTGCCTTTATGAGTACTAATTAAATCCTTTCTGGTATATGCCATGTTGATCATCACATGATTGGCTCTATGGGCATACCTTACCAACATATAATGCATATGTTTTTTGTCATAAAAGTTTTGATAAGTACATATGTACATCTAAAATAAATGAGGATCTTATTTGACCATTTTCTAAAGAGGATAAACTAGTACAATTTTTGCTCTGGAATGGTTTATTTTTGTATATGTCTTATTTGTTGGGTCGCAACGTACTTTTTGCACATGGTATCATTGAATGTCATGTTCATCATGCACTTGAATATATAAAGATCAATGGAATGCATTGACATGAGCCCTAAAATAAAATTTGGAAAAACTCCTAGAGTTGAACCCACACCTAAACAGTCCAATCTTGGTTTCACCCTTAGTTGTACCCCTTGTTGTGGCAATGCATCTTCATGAATGCATACTAGTCAAAACATCATTATATGGTATTAAGGGCTCATTTAGTTGAGTGGAAAATCAACACACCCCGAGAATTGTTAAACATGGAAACAGAAGTAGTGAATTGGAACTACAATGTTTTCATTTGGTTCCTTGTAGTTCCATTTCATTCATATGGTTTGTTTCTATTTGGTTAAAATAGTTGTTTAGGGTGTTTTGTGATTTTGTATTACGTAGACACAGATTAGGGAACACATGAGCAAGTAGCTAAAGCTTGAAATATATAGCAGTACATGAGGCTTGATGTGATTTGCATCATCACATTGAAACATGTACATTTTATAGATACATGACACCTGGTAATCACATTTTCTCAATAGGCAATAGGAGAAGGAAAATGAATTGTGCTCATTCTAGGCACAATTGGTTTTCTTAAATTATATACATGATAGGGGTGACAAGTACAGTTGACTTTCTTATTAGGGTGGTTCTACATGAAACCAAAACCTATTCAATTGGAAATCACAATGGAACTTGAAAGCATGAGTCCATTTCAGACCAACCAAACAAGCCCTAATTCAAATTTTATCAGGATATGTAATTTAATATATTGAATGAAAATTTACATGAGAATTAAATTTATTACTTGTATAATATATTCCCATATATTTTTGAAAAAATAAAATGACAAGGAGTGTTTGGTAATATCAGAGTGGGTGCATATGTAAATAGTAACCAGGTTCAATCCACGAGTAGTAAAATATTATTCAAAGAACTCATGTCATGCAATAGGTTCTTCACAAACTTCGGTGTTGCTCCTTAGTTAGGGGTCAAATTTGACATATTAAGTGCCCTTACAAGATGTTGATAATTACTTGGCTGATTAATTTAGATAAGATCCTCATTGGTTATAACTCATGCTCTACAGGTTTTTTAGGGAACCATATTTTCTATATATGATGAAAATATGATGAGGATTGTCTTCACCTCTGTTTCTATTGTCCCCTCACCATGTTGATATGGAAGAACTTATTCCATATTGACAATGATCCAAACAATATCATTGATTGGACCTACAACATAATCTTATGTGGTTTATCTAGACAACATCACCTAGAACATACACATATGTTGTCTTGTCTCATTTCTTAGAGTATTTGGATGAGATATCATGGGTTCTAGCATCAATAAAAGGACAGTGGCACAATCTAGTTGGGCTCCTTGATCGTGGTCTTTCTCTTGACCTTCACCTATAGTGCATCCATAATGGCTTGAGGAAGATGAAGGGTGACAATTTTGTATAGGGAGGGAGTGATATGAGAGGGTCAAGTAACAAACGTCACTGGAGGGTATTCATTCCTCTCATCTGATAAGGCACTCTTCTCTGGGTATGCAAATCCTTTGTGATTGAATTGTGTCACTGCAGATTGTGTGAGAATATATTCTACATTGAGCTTCATGGGTTTCGATCTACTGGGCAAAAAGAGTGGGACAAAGGAGCATAATATGTGATCCCTATGGCATCCTACTTCTTTGTTCTCTGTTAAGAAACAAAGAAATAGGACCGTCGAAATGTTGGAGTGAATTAACTTTTTGGACCCACATGTTAGGGTTAAGAGCTTGTCCAATGTTAGGGAAGGGATTCATATTTTAGAATGGTCTAGATAACATGATCAATTTTATTTTATTTTAGAATAGATTATAAAATAAGAGTTAAATGAAATGAAAATCATTTTGTGACCGATTCCGTAATAGGCATCATAGGCCACATTCATTGAAACAACATTGGATGAAGATTCAAACTTCAAGTCAATCTTCTCTACTATACCACTTCTTGAGTTTTTTTTTTCAAACTCGCTTCATGGTTTCTTAAATACTATAAAATTCCTTTCCTTTTATCAAATCTTCCAAAAAAAATATAAATATCCCCTTTGTTCACCTTTTCTATCCCACCATGTCCTTTGTCATAAAATATGATTGCTTTTTTTGTTATTTGATAATCCTATATTTGGGTTATCTTTTGAATAAAATTACCAAGACTATATATTATGAGAATAAACTACTGAATTCTAAATTTGTATAAGAGGGACCCAATTATAAACCCTAAATTGGCCCAAACTTGTTTGAATTCGGTTTCAGGCCCATGACCCATATCTAGATTCTCTTAAAAGATACATATGCTTTATGATAATTTGGATTAATAAATTGTGGCTTGAACCAATAAATTTCTCAATTATAGGCTCCACATTACATTATTTACTTAATTCATCATCTCACTTCGATCAAAGTCTTACTATTGATCTCATCATTTCGCTATTGCTCTGATTGTCTCAGAGTGAAACTCAATTCATTATTATTGAATTATCACCTTATAATCCAACTTTATAAAGTTTGAGGATCTTACAAGCACCTCCCCTAAACTCTTTCTTTCATGTTATAGAAGTTTTTTTAGACAAATCTTTGGCCTAACAACTTTTGCTCTATGTTCCATGTACTTTAAGGCAAATTTGAGGGTGTGATATTGCCTTCTATTTTATTTCAGATGAATCGTATCTATCATAAAGGAAGTTCGAAGGGTCATCATGTATTGTGTCACTAAAACATATATAAACAATAATTTATCAGTAGCTATCAACTTGTAATAAATGATATTTTTATTTGAATACAGTTGATTAGTCAATTTTAACATATCATGATTAATTGGAAATGGTTATTGAATTTAATCCTAAAATGTTGGTCGTATGTCATCTAATTTTAGGGTGAAGCAATTTTGTTGTTTATTTTAAAAAAAATATTGATTATTATCTTTTATTAGAAGTGATAAAATGCTGCAAAATAGAATTCATCTAGTATATGCACTTGGAAATTGCCAGAGTATTTCCTATTAAGTCTCGCTATTTACTAAGAAATCTAGATATATTTAATCGTGTTTTCCACCATGAAGGAACTTCAAAAATATGTTCCAAATCATTTTGAAGTCATTCCATTTTGTCTTGATAAATAGTAAAACTACCTTGTTTAGGTTTATGGAATGGCATAAATTAAATTATTTGATGCATATTATGATTTTTATTTCATCAATGCACGACTATTTATAAAATGCATGCACCAAAGAAGTATCTAATAACATCTCTTCAAAATACTTGTATATTTTTCTTTCATATGCAAAGGCTAAAGATACATCTCCCATTTTAAAATGGTAAATCCTAGATTCCTATATTTTTACACCACACACGACATAACCATCTTGAGGGTGTTCAATATCAATAAAACTCCATGCATATATAAAATATCTCCTAGAACAGGTTAAGAAGTTACATAATATTATGTGTTGATTATACCTATATAGCATAATATGCTTTTTCTCATCAAAAGTTTGATAAATACATGTGTATATCGAAACCAAATGAGGCTCTTATTTGACTAGTACTTGAAAAGAACAAACTAGTACTTTGTTTTTCTCTAGCAGGGAGTATTTTGTTGCATGTCTCATGGGTTGGGTTGCAATGTATTTTTTACACATGGTATTATTGAATGTTGTGTTTATCATGCATTTGAACATATAGAGATAAATGGACTATATAGATATCAATTCTAAAATAAATTTTGGATAAACTCCTAGAGTTGACCCCAAAGAATCCAATCTCGACTTCACCCTTAGTTGTCGCCCTTTATTGTGGCAATGCATCCACACTAATACATACTAGTGCAAACACCATTAAATGGTACTAACGTCTCATTTGGTTAACTATAAAATCAATAAACCCCAACAGTTGTGAAAAAGGAATATAAAAGTAGTGAATTGGAACTTGTAACGACCCGCACTTTTGAGTGTCTAAAAGACCTTAAAGTCACAGATCGTCACTCATAAATTCCAGGATCAGATTCATGAAATAATACAAAATAGTAAACAATTTCCATTAATGATCAAATATTTACATGTTTACATAAAAAGCTCATCTAAGGAATTACATAGATTTTAAACAGAATTAACTTTTACATGTGTGAATATAAACCATTAAGACTAAACCTTCATGATTAAACTGTAGTGTCTTCAACATCTCTATCAGTACCCTCATGTCCACGAATCAAGTATATCTGATACTTAAAATGCCGACAAACAAATATGCGGTCAGTATATTGCTATATTGGTACATGGATTCAAACAATAATCACAGGTAACATATAAGCAAACATCTTTATCTTGCATATAAGAACATAAACTTGTTTTCATATTCTAACCCATATCTGATCAACTATCTCAGGTGTAATCAATGTCCCTCTGGGGCTCGTGTGCATTACCCTTAAGATCAGTCTAACCTAGGGTTTAGAATACTATTATTTACTTTACATGATACTCATAGGAACTTTATATTTTGCAATAAGTAAATAAAAAAGCAAGTAGTTTATTTGTCATTCAATGTCATCGAGAAACATCGACAATCTTGGAATTCGATACATGTATATTCATAAGCGTAACCATGTACCTTATATCATCGTAGAAACCATGCAGAGCATCATATACTTTATGAGTGTATCCAAACATCCAAGCAACTAAGCATATAATCAATAGTATCTAAAACATGCATACTACATCTGTGTCAACATGTATTCACATTACATTACTTAGATCTAGATGCGCTCCTAAACTAGGGTTTAGGGCCATCTCGTGTTTGGACTAGGGAACAGGGTTACAAACCCTAATTCCATCACATCATGGTTTCTAATATTACTAATTCCGTTATGCATATTAGGTGAAACCCTAATTATCAACTTAAGCATATTAAACTACTTGTGATACCTTAATCACATTATGATCATAGCAAAATGTCCACATTGGTTTCAAAACCCTAAAACTACATATATAAGATTACCAATCTGGAATCATCCATTATTCATTATTATCAAGGTTTTACTCATTATTCATGGCAAGATCAGGTGTTACCCTCACATGATTGAATCTATTCAATTAACCATCAGATTAAACAAAACTAGGTTTTCCTTCACATTAAACACATCTAAACATGTGTTGTATATACTTTTGGAATAGGAATCCTATTTAGAAACTGGTCATATTTTATTTGTGTTCTCCTCATTATTCTGATCGATTTGATATATGTTTGATATATTCTAAGCATCCTAGTATTTTCTATAAGTTTCACAAGATATATCATTAATTAGCCAATATGGGAGCGCCAACTCAGGGTTTATTACCTTTTATCAGTTGACTGAGAGAAAGAATGAAAAGACTGACATGCCCCCATGCATCACACATACACGGAGGGGCATTTTGGTCATTTAGCATTAGGCCTCCTCCTACCCCACGTCGTGTCGCCTCCAGCGCTCGTCGTTGCGTGCGAGAATGTTGCGACACCTCCCCCTTTGCTCCTGGACGTCGGAGAGCTCTCCTAGGGTGCGGCTGCCTTCTTCAGACCCTTCTATTCCACACTATGCTCTCTGCATCATTGGAGTCTTCCCAGGCATCGTCTGCTGACCGCACGCACCGAGCATGGCCCTACCCGCCGTGCTGCCACGATCACATGCGCATGACTAAAAGGTCATCGCCTGCTCTTCACAGGCTGGCGACATGAGGTGGAAGTCCCATGTTAGCCTTCCCTGTTCCGTGCCCTACCGAGGAGTATCCAAGAAGCCATGTAGGGTATGCCTTCTCCACCACAGCCATCTATAGGGTTTCAAATCCCCTTACAACTTTCTAGTTGTTGATGGTGCGGAATCCTCCCCCTCTCATTCCAGGGCAACCTTCCGCACCGGAGGCTCAAGGAAGATCTGTCTAGTTCCCTAGCCATATAGGGTGGTTGGCGCTTGCCCCTGTGGCTGGGGTTCCCTAGAAATAGTTTGGTGAGTTCCTCTACTAGATAGGTGGATGTTGCTGCCAACACCATATAGGGAAGGCAGTGCATCCCTTGGCCACAGTGGTAAGGCTTCCCTTTCAGCATTCCTCTCCAGCACACAGGTTGGCACTCGGAGGAGAATCGTGGAGGTCATCGAACCTTCAAGTACCACGACCCTCTATCCCATCATGCTTTCAAGCCCACAGACCATGGCTTCGTCTTCCTCCTATCCAGGTTGACAGTAGGTGTTGAAACTGGAATCCATGTGCCATGGCTCTTGTGGCCCGACCTCTCCCTAAACACGTTGTGGGCAAAAGACTTCACCCGATGATTTTCTACTAGGGTTCTTCTCTCTCAATGCCACTCCATTTGTATGTCGCCCACCATCACAAATGGCCAGAGAATCTTTTAGGGTTCAAGAAGAGACAATGACGGCACAAGTAAGAGGGGTGTATGTACGAGAGGGACAGGTCGTATATCCATACATATAACCATGCTATATATGGAATCCTTCCCACAAATCCTAATTCTTTGGGACTGCTTTCCCTTCAAAGAGAGGTATAATGTGATTCCCTCGAGACATAACAAACTTTCCTTTTGTCCCAATATGAGGTAAACACTTATGGAAACATGCCTCCCAAAGGCTATCTAACTCTTTCCCATTACAATTATGACAAAACTCACAATATTCATTGTCTTTCCGAAAGTACTTCAAAGATATCTTCTTTATTTGATAATTGACACCATCTAATATTATGGAAACACAAAGAATAATCTTAAGAAAGAATGTATTCCTTCTATTTCTTTGAAACAAGCTTCCTATTTTCTTTAGGAAACTTACATATTTCTCTATTATTTGGCTTTCAAGAAAAAGGTGGATAATCCTTTAAATAATTACCTAAGCTTCATATTATCTTGGATTATCTGAGAAATCCTCTCATTATCTTATATTCTAATTATCCATCAACCATAAATATTTTGGATAACTACCACAATCACAAATACCTTCAATATCCCCTAAATATCTCAGGGACCCATATGTAAATCTTGATTATCCCAATTGGACCGGGATGTGTCCCTAATTTTATTTAGGCTTGAAATCCACGAATTTAAGGATGTAACATTCACCCCTCCTTAAAAGGAATTTTGTCCTCAAAATTCAGGCCCACTATGCCTAGGTGAATGATAACTCACATTATTTTCAAAACTTAGGGTTAAGACCCTACTTAATCAATTTTCATTTTATTACTAAGACTGGCACTTGAATTAAAATTCAAGTATATCCATATCTCTAGTAGTCCCATCATCTCTTGATGATTTCATTATTACTTGGTGATTTCTCTTTTCACCTAGGTTTCCAACCTATTATTCATTACTTTTAACACAAGGGTGAGGTAACACCTCTAACCCTACTTCATGTCATTACACATTTGACTTAAGACATTTATTCTCAATTTTAAGCATAATGTGTGTCTACCCAATCCCCCTCCCTCATAATAAAATGAAATAAGCATTTGGCTACAGCCCAAATACAAAGTTCATTCCATTCCAAAAACGGAGATAGTACATCCACACATTACCTTTTAATTTCACATATTAAGTTATATCATACTCTATATGACTCTAAACTTACTTACTTGTTCTCAATTTCACATCATTTTTATATCCCATGCAGTCAAGTGTCCATTTTCTTACTCTTAAGTTAGGGCACAACTTCTCTCAAGTTTTCATGACTTCCTTATATCTTTATAGTTACATCTCAGGTATCATTATGAGCCTTAGCCAAATCCTCGAGGTCTCTAGGGGTATAGGTACTTTTGGAGTGATCTCATCCTTATGCATCAAGAGAGTGCCTTTCACATTCGCCCATTAGGCTACATGATCCTCATGGAGGTAGGTAATCTCCTGAGTCATGTACCTTGGGTAACCTAGTTGTTACCTCCCGACCACATGGTCATGTGCATTCAGGGATATCAACTCCCAACCCATCGATCCTATGTACCTCTAATACACCCTACTTGACCCTTGGATTTCATTATGACTCTACCCTCCCTAAGGGTTTCTTTTGAGATGTCACATCTTTTAAGCACATTATTCTCTTATTTAATTCTTTAACCTGAATTGCCTTCATCTCTCTCTCTTTCGAGCACAAATAATGCAGTGTCATCCCATCATTGGGCTTGGGCCACCTTCCCTCTAGGGATTGGTGCCATGTCAATCTTCCCTCCTGGGCTTGGCCTCTGTGATCTTCCCCTCGAGGGGCTTGATCCTAAACAACTACATTGTGAACTTAGGCCACCTTCCCTCCTAGGCTTGGTGCCTGCCTGGTTTTCCCTCCTAGGCTTGACCATTTCATGACCTTCCCTCCTGGGCTTGGTCATCCAGTTAGGACACCTTCCCTCCTAGGCTTGGTTCCTTACTGGTCTTCCCTCCTGGGCTTGACCAGTTGTGTCACTCAGAGTTGGCATCCTTGGGTTCAAAGAATTTAAGTACTTTCATTTTTTTATATCTTTAACTCTTCACTCCTCTAGGTGAGGATTAAGGTTATCTCAATACTTAAATACATTTATTCACTTACCTTTTAAGGGAAAGTCCTAGCTTAGGGTTCCTTCTTGACTCATAGGAGGGGGTTAGGCTCTCTAGCCACAACTTGATCCCAAGATCTTAGTTTTGCCTCCCTCATAGGTGATCTTCCCACTCTTTGGGTTAACCCACCCCAGGTTGGCACTCTAATCCTAAAGGTTTCATAGATATCTCCTTTCTTTTTATCATTAGGCATAACTTTTATCATTATAACATATCAACCCATGTTTGCTCAATTTCTAGAATACGCATGGTCTCTGTCCATTCAATGAACTTGGGTCACTTTCCCCACTAGGGGCTTGGTGCTACCTCGACCTTCCCCTCCAAGGGCTTGGCTACCATCACAAAAATTCTAGAGACAACATGAGGAGTTTGATATAGTTATATAAACTTTCATTTTTCTCATATATATATATATATATATATAACTATTGGGTTCATAAATTTCTTAAGACCTCTTACATAAGCATTATGCTCCTCATGCACACTTGCATGGGAGACTAAACCCATCCATTTATCTTTCTTATTCCCGATTTCAAGTTTCACATGGGTAGTGTCCCATACCAGCACACCATGTTCATTATTTAAGATTAAGGTTTTTAGGGTTAGGGTTAGGGGTTATACTCTACCTCTCAGATTTTTTGTATCTCTTGACTCTCTAGAGTCCTCATAACCTAATCCAAGTCCTTCCTCTATGAAAGGGCTTAACCATACATGTATCTTTCTAGTGTCTACCCTCTCTAGAGGGACCTACACAAAAGGTTACATCTTTTCACATTTTACTTCTCTAAACAACAATTTCTTTTCAAGGATTTTTTTAAGCAAAGAGATGAGAATTAGACAAAAATGTGAGATGAGGAACTTAATTTTTCACTTAAAAATTCCAAGGATAGTTTGAAATTATAAACTATTAAGTATTAGTTGATGAATCTGTGCTCTGATACCAAATGTAACGACCCACACTTTTGAGTGTCTAAAAGACCTTAAAATCACAGATTGTCACTCATAAATTCTAGGATCATATTCATGAAATAATACAAAATAGTAAAAAAATTCCATTAATGATCAAATATTTACATGTTTACATAAAAAGCTCCTCTAAGGAATTACATAGCTTTTAAACAAAATAAACTTTTACATGTGTGAAGATAAACCATTAAGACTAAACCTTCATGATTAAAATGTAGTGTCTTCAACATCTCTATATGTACCCTCATGTCCACAAATCAAGTATATATTATACCTAAAACGCCGACAAACAAATACATGGTTAGTATATTGCTATACTTGTACATGGATTCAAACAATAATCACAGGTAACATATAAGCAAACATCTTTATATTGCATATAAGAACATAAACTTGTTTTCATATTCTAACACATATCTGATCAACTACCTCAGGTGTAATTAATGTCCCTTCGGGGCTCGTGTGCATTACCCTTAAGATCAGTCTAACCCAGCGTTTAGAATATTATTATTTACTTTACATGATACTCATAGGAATTTATATTTTGCAATAAGTAAATAAACAAGCAAGTAGTTTATTTGTCATTCAATCTCATCGAGAAACATCAGCAATCTTGGAATTCGATACATGTATATTCATAAGCATAACCACGTACCTTATATCATCACAGAAACCTTGCAGAACATCATATACTTTACGAGTGTATCCAAACATCCAAGCAACCAAGCATATAATCAATAGTATTCGAAACATGCATACTACATATGTGTGAACATGTATTCACATTACATTACTTAGATCTAGATGTGCTCCTAAACTAGGGTTTAGGGCCATCTCATGTTTGGACTAGGGATCAGGGTTACAAACCCTAATTCCATCACATCATGGTTTCTAAGATTACCAATTCTATTATGCATATTAGGTGAAACCCTAATTATCAACTTAAGCATATTAAACTATCGTGATACCTAAATCACATTATGATCATAGCAAAATGTCCACATTGGTATCAAAACCCTAAAACTACATATATAATATTACTAATCTGGAATCGTCCATTATTCATTATTATCAAGGTTTTACTCATTATCCATGGAAAGATCAGGTGTTAGCCTAACATGAACGAATCTATTCAATTAAGCATCAAATTAAAAAAAACTAGGTTTTCCTTCACATTAAACACATCTAAACATGTGTTGTATATACTTTTAGAACAGGAAGCCTATTTAGACAATGATCATATTTAGACACTGGTCATATTTAGACACTAGTCATATACTTTTGGAATAGGAAGCCTATTTAGACACTAATCATATTTTATTTGTGTTCTCCTCATTATTCTGATCGATTTGATATACATATTTGATATATTCTTACCATCCTAGAATTTTCTATAAGTTTCACAAGATATATCATTAATCAACCAATATGGGAGTGCTAAGTCAGAGTTTATTACCTTTTATCAGTTGAGCGAGAGAAAGAACGAAAAGACTGACATGCCCCCATGGGTCCCACATACTCGGAGGGGTGTTTTGGTCATTTAGCATTAGGCCTCCTCCTACCCTGTGTCGCGTCGTGTCACCTCCAGCGCTCGTCGTTGTGTGCGAGAATGCTGTGACACCTCCCCCTTTTTTTCCTGGGCATCGGAGAGCTCTCCCAGGGTGCGGTTGCCTTCTTCGGACCCTTCTAGTCCGCACTGTGCTCTCTGCATCATCGGAGTCTTCCCGGGCATCATCCACCGATCGCACGCACCGAGCGTGGCCCTGCCCGCCGTGCTGCTGTGACCACTTGTGCATGATCAAAAGGTCGTCGCCCACGCTTCACAGGCCAGCGACATGAGGTGGAAGTCCCATGTCGGCCTTCCCTATTTCATGCCCTACTGAGGAGTATCCAATAAGTCATGCAGGGTTTACCTTCTCCACCGCAGCCATCTATAGGGTTTCAAATCCCCTTACATCTTTCTAGTTGTTGATGGTGTCGAATCCTCCCCCTCTCATTCCAGGGCAACCTGCCGTATCGGAGGCTCAAGGAAGCTCTACCCAGTTCCCTGGCCATACAGTGTGGCCGGGGTTCCCTGCAAACAGTCTGGTCGGGTCCTCTGCCGGACAGGCAGATGTTGCTGCCAACACCATATAGGGAAGGTGGTGCATCCCTCGGCCATGGTGGTAACGCTTCCCTTTGGGTGTTCCTCACCAGCACACAGGTTGGCACTCAGAGGAGAATCATGGAGGTCATCGGACCTTCAGGTACCCCGACCCTCTATCCCTTCATGCCTGCAAGCCCACATACCGTGGCTCTATCTTCCTCCTATCCAGGTCGATGGTAGTTGTTGAAACTGGAATCCATGTGTCATTGCTCTCCTGGGCCGACCTCTCCCTAAACACGTTGTGGGTAAAAGACTTCACCCGATGATTGTCTACTAGGGTTCTTCTCCCTCAATGCCACTCCATTTGTATGCCCCCCACCATCACAGATTGCCAAAGAATCTTTTAGAGTTCAAGAAGAGGCAATGACGGCACAAGTAAGAGGGGTGTATGTACGAGAGGGACAGGTCGTATATCCATATATATAACCATGTTATATATGGAATCCTTCCCACGAATCCTAATTCTTTGGGACTACTTTCCCTTCAAAGAGAGGTCTAATGTGATGCCCTCGAGACATAAAAAACTTTAATTTTGTCCCAATATGAGGTAAACACTTATGGCAACGTGCCTCCCAAAGGCTATCTACCTCTTTCCCATTACAATTATGACAAAACTCACAATATTCATTGTCTTTCCAAAAGTACTTCAAATATATCTTCTTTATTTTATAATTGACACCATCTAATATTATGGAAACACAAAGAATAATCTTAAGAAAGAATGTATTCCTTCTTTTTCTTTGAAACAAGCTTCCTATTTTCTTTAGGAAACTTACATATTGTTCTATTATTTGGCTTTCAAGAAAAAGGTGGATAATCCTTTAAATAATTACCTAAGCTTCATATTATCTTGGATTATCTGATAAATCCTCTCATTATCTTATATTCTAATTATCCATCAACCATAAATATTTTTGATATCTACCACGATCACAAATATCTTCAATATCCCCTAAATATCTCAGGGACCCATATGTAAATCTTGATTATCCCAATTGGATCGGGAAGTGTCCCTAATTATATTTAGGCTTGAAATCCACAAATTTCAAGGATGTAAAAGAACGAAAATGTTTTCATTTGATTCCTTGTAGATCCATTTCATTATTTGTTTTGTTTCTATTTGGTGCAAATAGTTGCATATGGTGTTTTGTAATTTTACATTATGTAGATACAAATTAGGCCACACATGAGCTATCAGCTAAAGCTTAGAATATATAGCAGTACATGAGGTTGTGAGTTGTATCATCATGTTGAAATTGGTAGATTTCATAGATACATGACGCTTGAGATTCACATATCTTCAACAAGTAGCAAGAGAAGGAAAATGAATTGTGTCCATTCTAGGAGCAATTTGTTTTCTTAAATTATATACATGATAGGACTTTCTTTCTTTGGTTGCTTTTACATGAAACCAAACCTATTCAATTTAGAACAATAATGGAAACTTGAAAGCATGATTCCATTTCATTCCAACCAAATGGTTCCTAATCTATTTTTTTTCAAGATATGTAGTTTAATATATTGAATGAAGAATAGTATGACAACAATAATTTATTACTTCTATAATATATTACCTTCTATTTGTGAAAAACCTAAACCGCTAAGGAGTTCCTGGTGTATTGGTGGGTGCATATGTACAAAATTACACAAGTTCAATTCACAAGTACTAAAATACTCTTCAAAGAACTCATGTCATGCAATCAACCTCTATGTAACAAGGACAAAGTAATATTGTGAGGAAATATATATATTTATGTTTCTAGAAGGGTTCAATGTGGTCTTGAATAAGATATATTTTTAGAATAAACTTCTATGTCAACGTAACCTTTTAAAGTTAGACATTTCTCTTTTATTAATTTAGAATATTTGATTATATGTAATACTTGTGAGGTATCTCTTTTCTTTATTGAAAACAATCAAAGTAAAATACATTGTAACCACATACATGTTAAACTGAATATCTATAATAATTTATTCAAGGTAACATTGAAGTATATATCAAACCACTATAATCTTAACTAGTTTATTTATCTTAGGGGTGGCAATTAGGTTTGGGTTGAGCGGTTTTTTAATTCGGGTCATTTTGGGTCAACATTTTTTAGCTAGACTCTAAACTTGCAAAATATGGATCTTCAGGTCGAAATCCTTGACCCTAACCCGACCCAAAAATAATTTTGGGTCTATCAGGTATGGCCCGTAAATCCAATACCAAGCGATAATTTTAAAAAATGCTATGGTTTGTATAAATATTGATAATTTCCAAGTGTAATCAACAAATTTCATTGTGATAAACTTACAATGTGATTAGAAATACATATAAAGCATTATACTTTGTTTGAGAGTTCTAGACACAAATATATAATATAATTATTATAATAAATCATACAAATCCATATCAAACCATATAGAATTGCCAAAATAAACTTCATGATTGATGGATTAGTAATTTAATAGGCCATTAGGTGTCTTAGAATATAGTAGTTGTAATTTTATTTAAAAATATAATTCTAATTTTTGGGTCAATCGGGTCAATTCAGGTCTAAAGTCCAAACTTGGACCCAACCCTAAATTAGTTTCAAGTTCTTTGGGTTTGGGTCAATTTTGGGTCGGGTCAAAAAACCTTAGACCCTAAACCCACTTAAAACATTGGGTTCGGGTCGGGTCCTACTGGCTGGGTCTTGTTTTTCCAGCCCCAATTAAACTCAATATCTTATCTTGATAATAAGAAGCAATTCATGCCATAATAATTACTTTGGTATGTCTAGGTAGTTTTTTTAGATCCTAACGCAATGTCGAAACCATATGTTGTAATAAATAGATGCAACATCTTTGTCACATAATCTAATCCTAAAATCCTAGACTAGATTAGATTTATTAGCAAACCAAGGGCATTTGTAGGGGATCCTTTTGTATGCCAAGGACCCTATAATGACCTTATTAGCTAATAACCAATATATAGGATTAGGAATATAGTTTAGATAAGTTAATATGTTTATAGACCCTCAAATAAATTAGAAAAGCAACAATTATTAAAAAATATTATGTTAAATTTTTGCAAATTCTCTAGCTATAAATTGAGCTGACAAACTTTTTTATAAGGTGATGAATGCATATTCATTGCATGTTTATTGTATATTTTAGACTAGTTTTTCTCATTTTAAGAAATTAATTAGTATTATGTTGTTTAGTTTTGTTGTTTTGAGGTTTTCCTTGTTTTATAGGATTCTTATGGAAATTCCCGCTCTTACACAGTGGAAGCACCACCTAACTTAAGACTATGATAGTAGTCCATTTCCAACTCCATGTCTCAAGTTTTGAAGCAATCAAATGATTAAATGAAGCAAAATCGGCACACTCACACAAGACAATTAGGCGACTGGGCTCTCTAGTTGGCCTGATTAGCCAAAGAAGCATCCCAACTATAGGGTAGTCACCTGATCCTCCATTACATTCATACTGTTAGAACTGATGTTTCAATTTCTTTGAAGGTCAGTAACCAATAGAGTTTTTTGGCAACCTGCCAGTTGGCCAACTTGCTTGTAGCACTTCACTCACAAAAGAAGGTTAGTTGATCGGTTCATCTTTGGGTCATCCCAATCCAAAATGTCTCTAGGAGGCTTACTAGATAACGAGTCACCTCACCGACCAACTCAGCCAAGTCACTCGCATTCCAGTGACAATCTCATTAAAGAAGGCCATCCAGCGGACCCGACAAACCAATCAATCAACTAAGCACAAGATACATGAGATAAGACCAAAAATATGGAATGAATAAGTGTTTCCACAACTCTATCAACTGATCAAATCAATTTTGTTTCACTTAATCATTTTTTCTCCTATTGTATGAATTAAAAAAATTGCCAGCCCATACAAATTTGGATTGGTGGGTTAGGGGACCCTCCCCTAAAACACACACACACACACACACACACACACACACACACACATATATATATATATATATATATATATATATATATATATATATATACACACACACACATATATATATAAAACCTAGCAGAGGAGTATGGACACTCTATTCCATACACATATTTTGAGTTGTCTAGAGAGCATCACTTGGAATTTATACATAGTTTAGCTTGTCACATATTTTTAGTATCGAGATGAAAGAGATCATTGTTTTGATATTCCTACTAAACCCATTGTTATCATATATTATATTTTTATTCTTTATATTTTATTGAATGTATCTCATATTTTATTTAGGTTTACTACTACATGTTTGAGGTTTGAACACCTTGCAATGTTGCCTCTCTACTGATGATACCAAGTGCACCTCCAGGGGCCCTTTAACCTTGAGTCCTTAATGGATGCATCAGATGAAGATTGATGTTGTATAAAATTCTTTTTTTTTTTAGATTACATAAAGGATTGTCTAAGGGTACCCCCCCCCCAAACTCATTCTTTCCTATTATAGAAGTTTGTTTTAGACACATCTTGTGCATGACAACTTCTACTCTCTTTTCTATGTACTCTAAGGCAACTTCATGGATGTGATATTGCCTCCTATTTTATTATAATTCAATTATATTTATCAAAAAGAAGTTTAGAAGGGTTATCATGTATTATGTTACCAAAACACACACACACACACACACACACACACACATATATATATATATATATATATATATATATATATATATATATATATATATATTATATACTAATTTCTTGGTAATTATCAACAAGTAAGAAAAGGCATTTTAATTTTATAATAGATAATGAGGCTTATTGAAACTTTTGTTGGATCTATAAAAGTTTTAGCAATCAAAATTACTATCATTAGTCAGTGTAAATAGATCATAACTGATTGGTGATAATTTTTGAAATAAATTCAATAATGTTGGTTGTACGTACACTAGTACAGATAACACCTTAAGTGTCGGTTAAGTAAGACTTTTGTCATCAGCTTTGATGCGAAACCCAAGTGGGTGACACTAAAAGTAGACTCCTTCAGCGTCGGTTACATAACCGACGAAAGAAAGCCGTTCTCGGTTACAATTTAACCCAAAAGTGCCAGCAGTCAGACCATAGGCGTCGATTAAGCATTCGTTGTCGGTTTTTGGTATTTAACTGACACCGATGTTTTGTTTTTTTTCTTATCAGTTCCAGGCCTGCTGTCCGACTAGTCAGCAGGATGCAGAACCTATAGTTTAGTTCTAAACTGCAGGTTTATAACATCCCTTTGATTTCAACCAACAACAGGCCACAAACCTACAAATATTGACAAGATACAAATTATATATTTTTATATGGATCATGTGATTCACACATATATGTATAATAAGCACATTTAATTTTCAAATATGATTCATCACACACATGCATGTAGAAACCTGTAGTTCCATTTCATTCCTCCATTTCATATTCACACACATTTAGCTACCAAGTAGTTCGATCCATTCATTTTCTTTTGACATTCACACAAATAGAAGCATTCATTCATTCCATCTTCACAAACACATGTATATAGATAATACAATTCAAACAAAATCATTCAGACATCATCTTTCAAAGTTTAACATGTTATCAAAATACTAATTATGACAAAAAAGTTTAGAAAATAATATGACACAATAGCTAATTAAACAAGGGGGGCTTGTTGTACCCCTAAACATGTGCATATACAGGAAAGTAAATTTTTTGCTAGCTTGGACCTACTTTGTTGATGTTTTTGTGTCACGGAGCTCATCGTTGTTAGACGAATCTGAACTGATGGTGATAGGGAAATGGACAGTACCAACATTAGGAATAGAAGGGAAATCGGGTGTGCTCTCCTCATCGAATGAGTCCAAATATGTGCTATCCCCTGTCGAGTACTCAAATCAGACCAGATGATCGGACGTCTCATTGTTGATGTTGGTTATCCAAACCTTGATGGTATTATAGCCAACTGATCAAAGAAAAAGCTTATCACTACGGCCCAATAGCATCTTCCCAACCCACTCACACCAACTGGATGTGGTCCGTCAACGTCATACTTAACTTCGATAACAGATGTTGAAGTTCTAAAATTTAGGGTCACTTCACCAGCCGTGTAGCCTCTTCCGTTTAGATAACACCAATGTTTCGGTATAGTGAGTTTTTCTAATGAACGATAATCTAGAATAATGTCCAACTGTTCTTCAATTGGGAATAGTAACATTGGGGTAGAGGCCCAAGCCATTATGCCTACAACAATGTAAAATGTTGAGAAAAAGTAATATAAATGTAGTACTAACAACATACAACAACATGGGTTATTTCATATTCATGATGGAGAAATAATTGATGATGATGATGAGGATGATGATGATCATTATGTGATAATGATGATGACAATGATGATCATCATCATCATCATTGTCATCATCATCATCATCATCCTCAACATCATCGTCATCATCATCATCATCATCATCATCATCATTATCATGATGATGATGTGGGATGATGATAATGAGGATGATGATGACAATGATGATGATGACGATGATGATGAGGATGACAACGATAGTGGTGGTGATGATGATGATGATGATGATGATGATGATGATGATGATGATGATGATGATGATGATGATGATGATGATGATGATGATGATGATGATGATGATGATGATGATGATGATGATGATGATGATGATGATGATGATGATGATGATGATGATGATGATGATGATGATGATGATGATGATGATGATGATGATGATGATGATGATGATGATGATGATGATGACGACGACAATAGTGATGTTGATGATGATGATGATGAGTATCATCATCATCCCCATCATCATTGTCATTATCATCATCGTCGTCATCATCCAAAATCATCATCATCACATTATGATGATTATGATGAGGATGATGATGATAATGATGTGATGATGATGATGATGATGATGATGATGATGATGTGATCATCATCATCGTCATCACCATCATCTCATCATCATCATCATCATCATCCTCAACACCATCATCATCATTATCATCGTCATCATTATCATCATCATCATCATCATCATCATCATCATCATCATTATCATGATGATGATGGTGGATGATGACGATGAGGATGATGATGGTGATGATGATGATGATGATGATGGTGATGATGATGATGATGATGATGATGATAAGGATGAGGATGATAATGATGATGACAATGATGATGGTGATCATCATCGTCACCATCATCATCATCCTCAACATCATCATCATCCCACATCATCATCATGATAATGATGAGGATGACGACGATTGATGATGACGATGATGATGATGATAATAATGATGATGATGATGATCATCATCATCATCATCCCCATCATCATCATTATCATCATCATCATCATCATCCTCTACATCATCGTTATCATCATCATCGTCATCATCATCCTCATCCATCATCCCACGTCATCATCATCACACAAACCTAGCTATGGGGGGAGAAGATAGGGAACTAAACAGCAAAGGGGAAGAGTCTGGCTCACGCGGTGCTCATAATTTAACTATCAGTGTTAGTTATTCATGCCAAACTGACGATAAATAAGGGAATGAATTTTGCCTCACGAAAGATATTAAGTCGTCAGTTCTTTAATAAAAAAAGGATGATATATGAGGGGACAAAAAGTTTCATGGGGCTTGGCCCGGAACATGTGTCGTCAGATTTTTCACAACCGACGCTGAATTTAAATTTTTTTGAGCCAAATTTTTTTCACTAAAAAATTGTATTTTGCGGGTGATTTTGGATGTCAATTTGGTTTATTAATAATGGATGTTAAAGAAAAGTGATACTCGTGTCTTTTGTAAATCAGTCGATGTTCACATATAGGTGTCAGTTGAGTTTGTATGGTGACGTCGTAGACTATGGGCGTCGGTTTTTTGAAACAACTGACAACCTAAAATGTGACATTATACATCATTTCTATACTAGTGGTAATTGAATTTCACGGCAAAGCAATTGCGTTATTCTATTTACTATTATTTATTGATTATTATCTTTTATTATAAGTGATGAAATGATGTAACATATAACGTATCTACTATATTCACTTGCATAATCACCATTGTTTTTGTAATAAGTCTCCCTATTTCCTAAGAAATCCAAATATATTTAATAGCTCTTTAACTACAAATGATCTCGATATATATGTTCCAAATCATTTTGATGTTGTTTCATTTTGTCTTGATAAATGGTAAATCTCCTTGGTTTATGCATATGGAATTCCATGAACAAAGTTATTTTATGTATATTTAGATTTTTCATTCATCAATTCACATTTATTTTTAACTCAAAGTAAAATGCATGCATCATAGAAGTATCTCGTTACATATCTTCAAAATATTGGCACATTTTCCCTTCATAGGCTAAGGCTAAAGATACAACTCTAAATTTATAATGGTAAATCTTAGATTTCTATATTTTATAGCATGCACAAGATAAACATCTTAAGGGTGTTGAATATCAACAAAACTTCACTTCATGTCATCTCTGGCTGTTCATGATAATGACCGTGAAGATCTAGTCGTGCTCTGACTCATTGGCGCAAGTCACAGAACCCTAGCAAAGATTTCCCTATCTTCAGCTCTCACCATTTGGAGGTATCCCATGTTTTCCCCTTTTACCTATTTCTAGCTCCAATTTGTGATTTTGGGTTGCTTTTACTCCTAGTTTCCATACATATAGCTTTGCCTCACTTTCACTTTCAGTTATGACATGTTTATGGGTGTTGTGTGCTCGGTTTCTCACCTAACCATCTATGTCGCCTCCTTGAGTTGAAGGTTCACCATTCCTGACTGCTCCAGCCACCGAAAACCCAAGTAAGGGCTTGCTGAGTTCGGTGGAGGTCAGTGATGAGGACAATGATCATCATTGGAATATCTTTCTTTCTATTACTCTACTTAGATTCCATAGATGCTCAGTTTCCCCTCTTGTGATCTGGGTGTTCAAGATCTAATGCTTTGTCTCAGGTAATGAAGAAAATAGAGGCGTAGGGTTACCATATTACCCCTAGATTTTCTTTTATATTTGTTGCACCCTCATGGGTATTACAGGGATTTAACCACCTTATTTTGTTTGACCACGTGATTTGGGTGAGATGGGGGCAGGTCACTTGTGTAATGTTTTTTTGGGCCACCTCATCATCAACTAGGCAGATGGTAGTTGATAATAAGGTATATATGGCTTTTTAGTGATTTCTAATGGTCCATGATTGGAAACTTTGTATGTAATTCATTTGTTGTCAGAAAATTTCATAAAAATACTTTTTGGAAAGGTATTTTGATGAGGTATATAATTTCAAAGTTTTCAAGAGCTAACTCAGTTATCATAGAGCATGTTTTCCTACAATAGCCTAAATTAGGGTTTAAATGTCAATTAAGATAAAGACTAATTGGAACTATGTTAATTTGAGGACATTAGGGTTTCAACAGATCTCAAAAGACCAAGAGATCAGTATGTGGATCATACACTCTGAGTATCAAGTATGGGTCAAAGGCTTTTTATTCACTTATGGTTATGAGAATCAATTATAATGATATCAAGTATATATTTCTAAATGAGTTCAAGAGAATTGATTGTGAATCATATTATAGTTTTTAGTATTGTGTTCTCATATAATGACATGCACACCTTTATTAAGTAATACTCAATGTTCTAAGTAATTATGCTTTAAACTAATGTCAAGTATAAAATAGTTGATTTATAATGGTTCCTTCCAAGATTATTTGCCTTTTGGCACAGATCAAGCTCTGGAGACAAATATTGCATTAAAGCTCTAGAAAACAATGTTATTCATCAAAATCCTAAGAGTAGTGTTACAAATCAAGCTCTTGAGAGCAATGTTATTTATCAAGATCTTGACAGAAATGTCATATTCAAGCTCTTGAGAGCAATGTTATTTATCAAGCTCCTAAGAGCAATGTACTTTATCAAGCTCCTGAGAGCAATGTATTTTTATCAAACTCTCGAGAGCAATGTTATGGAAGAAGGACAACATCATCAAACCAAGATTATGATGTCAATGATAAAGAGAAATATAGATATCATTTATAGGATATGAAAAGTATTAAACATTTGTAATCTAAATTTCATGTTTTTTAAAAGAGTAAACTTATATATTTTTTAGTTCTTATAATGTTACTTAGTGCCACTTACTCTAACGTAATTTCCATTTTGGTTTGCATGGTTGGGGACATGATGTCCATAGGAAATATTGAATAAGGAGCTTAGGAAAGGAGTATAAATCTCAAGGACAAATCTAGGAGACAAAACTGGGTGGAGTGCCAACTATAATAGAATGGTCTAGCTAGATTCTCATTCAAATTATGAGAACAATGTAAGAGTTTTAAGTGTGAATTTCATGTTATGACCTAAAGATGTGAGAAATTTAAATTATATCATGTGTTGGTTCAATAAATTATATTTTTGTGCAACGATTATCATATTTGTGACATCCCTCATGAGAATTATGATTATGCTCAGTAAATGATATGTTTGAAAAATTGGAGTGTTACAATCCACATAGTGATGGTAGCTTTATCATCCTTTTTTCCCATATTAACATAATTTCCATACTAATTTATTATGTGTTGAAATTCCACACATGTTGTTAGTAGGGTTTACTAAGTCCTCTTATTTTCCATCATGTATGCATGAGTAAGCAAATTACATGTATAGGTCCTTATGTGGTCATTCAGATTCGGTCATATGTCCAAGTTGATGTTATCATTTATTCTTAAGTCGAAGAGTATTAGGTTGTACTATAAGATAAAACACTAGGCTTGGTTAATTTAACTTGAGTAGGATCAACAACCTTAAAACATATTAGTTTCATATTAGAATTCTTCTTTCTCAAATACCATGACATGTCTATAAAATTTCCAATGTTAGTGTTACCTCCTAAGTTTAATACATTTATAGATTTCATCAAGGTGAATCAAACATTTTGTGTCTCATGACCAAGTCATTTTACACGTAGTCTATTAGACATGTTACAGTTAAGTTAAGGTCTAATATTATGGTTTAGTTAGAAATATAATTCAATATTCTCATTTGAGCATTACAACATATTGCATGTAACTTAATAAATGAATCTTCCTTAAAATTAACGGTTACATAAAATGCACATGTTATTATTATGGCATGCTTAATTTCTCATCATATGATTTTATTTATTACCATTTGGAGCCTTGATGTAAATTCACCAGGCTTAACATTGTAATGTGTTTGACTTGGTTCGTAAAGTTTGGTTACCCACATCATTAAATTTTAAAAGCAAGTTGGGGTAAAGGGCATTAAGCACAAACTTATAATAACTTTGTTTATCCTAAATTAGCAACTTACATTTGGTATGTCCACTACCAAAGTAACAGAGAATTAAAACTTCAAAATTATTACAAATATTGGCTAACATTCATAGGGGTACGTTTAGTAAAGTTTACTCATTTACCTTAGTTAGGTGGTATATATAATTGTTTGGCATTAGTAAAGGAGATTACCAAAGAGTTGTTTTTTAGATTAATTAGAAAGTTACTTTTCTTAAATACCTTTTATTATTAATTTTTTCAGATCCTAAAGTCCAATAATAACCCAAAAGACAAAAGGGAACAATATTCCAACCCTCAAAAGGATAAATCTATAGCCCAACCAATCATATTTTGAGATAACGAGTGGTAAGTCTATGAAGTCAGATATATCGGAAGCTCTTTACTCACTACTCCAAACCTAGGTTAGGTCAACAAGTCAGCTAGAGGGTATACTCTAAGGGGATCCATAACTAAACACTTCCTCAAAATATGACTTGGAAATCATTGATAAAATTAGAATTCGTTCTTGTTGTAAATATAATATAATAAGGAGAATAAGTTTAACAATGAAAACTTTGTAGTGTTTACCCAAAAATGTCACAAAAATAAATACACGATCTAGATAAACTACTTTCCACCATGTCAAACATGTACTAACTATTTTATAATCACTTTTGTCCCACTTAGAAAGTCTAAACCTTTAAACAACTAGAAAATCTTACAAAATAATCTTCAACTTTTATCATGGGGGATGGGAAGATTGCTTCATACTACATGGTGTCAACTCCTAATACTAGGTAGAGTGCTTTAAACAAAATTATATCAAATAAACTCCATGTAGTAGACATGGACTACCTAAAACTAATGCAGTTATATTTGGTTATCTTTAAACAAAAGGATGTATCTTTCTTTTAAACTTAACCTATTGTGAAAAGACCAATATCTAAACATGTTCATCCTAAGGAAAAAATAGTTGAGAGTACACTTAAAATATAGCTAAGAAGAGGGTGAAGGTAGAAACTAGGTTTCACCCAAATTCAGCTATCCAAGGTAACCGATAATGTATAGGGGTTGAATTGACTCCCCATTAATGCCAGAGATAGAAGTGAATTACTAAAAATGTCAGCTCAAAGACAGGAAAATTATAGCTACCAACAAGAGTGTGGGGGTACTTAGGACTAGCCGAGGGTGAGCTGAAAACATAGGAGGGACCGAGTGAAGAAAGATTTAAACCCTAATTGGTATCATGTGACTCAGACTACAACCATATCAACAACATGTGCATGCCATCTAACTACCTATGCAAGGCATAATTATAGGAATAAGTCAGGTTAACTTGAATAGTCAGATTCATCAACTGCATATACTCTAATATCATCTTGTAAGGATTGGTACCTAAAAAGGGATATAGTTCTTACTCAATTTAGGAATCAAACATTCTATACATACACACTAACCAATATTGGGTGTATTTTTTATTTCTCAAAAGATAATATATAAGCAACATGAACAAATAGCAAAAAAAACTACACCTATCACACTATCGTAAAGTATTACATACATTGTTATTCACCAGAAAGACTTATAAAAATGAAGCTTAAATGTACACTTATACGAAGGAAAAATTGTGGAGGGAAACTTGACCATCTCAAGCTATCCATAAAATCATGCTTATAGGTACATCTCCACTCGAGACATCTTCCTCTGAACACCTACATTTGAGTGGTTCGATAGAAATACCTAGAAAGAGGAAACAAAAAGAGTAAGAATAGGTAAAAGCTAAATATGTTCAATATAGAAAAAATTAAGAATTTAATAGCAAAAGGTAAGTTAAGTAGAACGTTGACAAACAAAAAGGGTTCAATATATGTAGGTAGTTCAATATATAGTTCATTTAAGATATTATCTAGGCCAAGAGATGAGACAAATAATGTATTAGGAAACATCATCATTTAATAAAAACGTGTGTTCAAACATATCAATACTAATACCATAAACATTGGTTGCAACAATACTATATAAAGACTATTTAAGCAAGGATCGAGGCACATAAAAGCTCAAGACAAAAGTTTTGGGTGGAAAGTCACACCATGGGTAGATAGAAACACCCTTCTTAGAGATGGGTAGAAAGGACCACCAAATATATATGGTGGTACATAGATACTACTACTATAAACAATATTAGTTAAAGTATCTTGCACAATAGGGAAGGCAAGTGTGTGTTTAGTCCATATCAATTCATATCATCTAAAAGGGGAGAATACATCCAAATTGTATCAAGTTGAGGTCAAAGGACTCATAAATAATGATTCTACAAGTCCCTCTAATCGAAGAGAGATAGAGAGCTTCATAATATCAAAGATTTCAAAATTTTGTAAGAGTTGAATCAAATATCTTTTTCTTTCAAAAGAATGCCTCATATGGGAGAATTAGGATTTTCATCAACTTAATGTCAACAAAATAATAGTCTAGTGCACATATCTAAAATTACTCCTAAAGGTATCTAGGATCAAACATGTTACACCCCGATCTCACAATTTCCATTAATCATGATATTAGGGCATAAATTGAGGATTTAACGTAATACAAAGATCACCCTTAACTTTTTCTTCTTTTTCAAACTCTTTGTTTTCTCACATTGAACCACATAAACTAACTTTACAAGGGAATCTAAACATTGATTTCTCTAATCTGATTTCAATAGTAAAAATGTATGTATGAACATTCATTATGTTTCTCATACTTTTAAGCACATAAGACTTGTTGATTCGCATATATTGCTCAAGAGGAATAATGTTATACATCATCATTTACAACTCTCTTATTTCTTTACAAGGACCTAGAGTGACAAGGACCAACTGAACTTAACTATACTCAGACTTAACTCTTGTGGCAGATCTACTCTGATGCAATGACCTTCTTCAAGTCCATGGGATATCCCTAAAAATTGTGAGTAGAGGGGTGAGCCTACTCACTCAGTGAATGAGTACTTCAAAGAAATAGTCTAAAGCACTGATAGAATTGCAAATATACTTTTGAGCAATTGATATCAATTATAACAATTGTAATGTTTAAAGAGTATAATAATTGACAATCATAAATATGGCAGGATACTCTAGATATCAACAAGAGCAAATAAATATATGAGCATGCTTGATTAATTTCAAAGAGAACTAATAATTCAGAAACATACAAAGAATAATTGCTGGGAAACTGTACTCGATTCTTTCTTAGCCTTTCTTACTTATAAGAAACTCTTTAATCCTATATGAACATATTTTAGCTTATGCCCTGATCATATGCAGTGTACTCTACATATGAAGACTCGTAGCGAACTACGATCTCACCGTACAAGACTTAGCTGACACACCCGGGAATGCTAAGCCTGACTATGTTACTGGTCTGCAACAGGAAAATGGCTCTCTGGCCTCGACACACCTATTATGCCGTAAAAACTAGACTCCTCCTCTAACCTGAGCACACAGGAAGAGAGTCAAGCCACCTATTGGCTATTCAGTACTCTAGTGCCACGAAGACCTCTGGTTGATGTTGGACACTACATGTATATTAAGGAGACTTCCACTGGGGATTTGTCCCATGTACCACCTATTAGTACGTTCCGACCCTTGTATATTGGACACTACCAGGGTTAGGTTATTTCATCCCTACGGTGCAGACCTCTCATAGGGAATCTATGATGTCCATGGCATCTACATGTCTAATTCACTCTTTACATTCACAATTTAATCATCACATTACATATCTTAGTTTAGCTCTGTAAACCATTCATTTCATAGACCATCTGATAACATTTACCACAACTGAACTATTAAACATCACCACATCTCATACTGAGAACATTGATATCAAAATACTTGATGCATTGAACATCCAATCCTTAGGGTTTCATTTACCCCATTCACTTATCACATGGCTCTTATAAGGATTTCATGCGACATAAACATTCACTGAATAAAGACTACTATCAACAAATCATATAAAATCAATATATGTGTGAAACCTTGGAACTAAGCTGAATTTGGGTTTCCATGCCATTCACTGAGATAATATGCATCAATAATAAAATTGAATAAATAAAGTATATCATGTCAAGAAAACTTGTTCAAATGGATTTCAATATATATACGCAAATATCGAACTTTCCTCGCATCTATGGTTTCACCCTCTTTACTAAGATATCAAACAAACACTATTCACCTTAAATGAAATCCAAGATAGTATCTGACATATGTGTACTATGAATTCAGATAAACAATCATTCATAACCAAGGGATCCAGATAAACAAACTTCTCTATTTAATTATACAACAATTTCAGTCATAGACAAATTCCCTATATTTTAGTTTACTCTTATAACCTCTACAAATACTTAGGGAATTCTCATTAGGATGTATTGTATACATTTCTAATATGATTTTATCATCTAAAATTCATCCAAACAGAGGATCAATCCATTTCATATCATTTTTCAACAACTTAGATCAAACACACAATTCAGGGTTTGTAGTCACATACTAAGCAATTAAAGATTATGGATGATTTAACAAATTTTTGTGCAATATACTATTTAAAGGAATTTATCACTCACCCTAAGGTGTGAAAACACCTTAAAAACACAGTTCATCCCTGAAAATCGCGATCTCATATCAAATCCCTAGCAATTCACCCGATTCTTCTTCCTTTCAACTTGGACACCCTTAAAAATGAGGGATTATGAAGAAAAAAGGAAGTTTTGATACCATTTTGGATCAAATCAGAGGAGTTACGAAATCTTGACATGTGATAGAAGATTCACCATTAAAGTCTATGCAAAGAACCTAAACTTACATGATTTCATCATTCCTCGGACCACAAAACCCTAGGTCAGCATCTCCATCACTTTCTCCTCTCAAACCCTAACTCTCCCTCTCTCTCTCTAGGATTTCATTTCTCTGGATTGAATCACGAATTATGAGAGCTCCTTGTGTGTTAGGTTGACCATATAGAGCAATTGAGCTGCTTGGGACAATTGTACATTGACCCCTCACTATACTTTCTCTTATTTCAGCTGAATTTTCTGTCATAAAAATATTACTGTAATTCGTCTACTGATAAGGTCTAAACGCATCCGAAAATTATGAAAATTTTACATATTGTTTATGATTTAGTTTCAGATCTACATTTAAAATTTAAGATCATTTGGAGTAACAAATAAATAATTAAAAATAAAACACTACACTACTAAAAAGCACTCTGTCAGCATTTTGGTCGAAGTATAGTTCGACCAAGAACCACATTCAAAGAACACTCAAATATTCTGAAATTTTTCTCCAATATGAATGATTGAGTTATACATATAATATCCAAAATTCAATTAAATAAAAATAATTATAAAATATGAAAAATCATTTACCACACTGCTATCCTGATCAAATTCCATATTCATGTACTATCAAAACCCTAATTTTTTTCCGATTAGGGTTTACATTTCTCAAACCCTAATTATTCAAAATAAAATCATAGTTAGAGTTTCTTCTTAGTTTTGAAACATCACAATTGATCTACTATCATTAATCAAGTCTAAACAATGTTCAATCTAATCAAGCATGTAATCATTCAGGTAACCCTAGTTTACCAATTAAGCACAAATGTGGTCATTACAAAACACTAGGTCCAATAGAGGGTTTTTAATTACCTAATATCATTTTAGATTTATTAGGATTAAATTTAAAATAAAGTAAAACCCCAAAAATTGACTTTTTAACCTAGCCAAATTATGTCTTGAAAACCTCACAAGTCGATAACTCCCTCATTTCTGATTCAAAACTCAAATTTTCAATTTATCGATAAGCTATTGGTTTTATAAAAAAATCCTTTATGAAATTTGAAAAACAAACCTAACTAGATGACCAAATTACCCCACATACATTTTAATATGGCATGGTTAAAGTAGTATAGTTTGAATTCAAAACTCGCATAAACTAATTTTGAAGCAGGGTTGAAAAGATGTTAGCATCCTTATGTGTCAATGATGTCCAATATTGGAATAAGGAGATGATATAAACATAATCCCTTGATTTTTATCCTCCTTTTGGTTCCACTCCTCATTTTTTTTATCCAATCAGAGCATATAGATGCACTCAAAGCTCAATCTGAGATTGAATCTTGAGAATCATGAATAGGCATGGCCAAAGGACATTCCTATCACCTTCTTCATGTTTTATCAGATATAGGGAGGCCAAATACATATATTTCCAATAAGGGAAAGCTACATGGGGCCATATTCAATCAAAGGTTGAGGAATGAACTCATGGTTTCTACAAGCCAAAGCCCAATGAAAATTGATTTCTAAAATGTTCACAAGTTCTAGTCAAATCTAAACACCAGAAAAGTAAGACAAACATAGATCAAAAACTACACATCCAAATTAACACTTAACATGAGTAGGTGAGAGATGAAAATGAGAAAATAAATGATATTTGCCAAGATCTACTCTGAGGAATACATTGAGGATGAGAGAGAAAGTAAAAGAGGTTGTTCTTGTGGCTCTCCGAGCAATAAGGCTCCATCCTAAAGTTCTATGCATCCTACCAGAGGTAACAAAGGTTGGGGGTAAGTCTAGGGGAAAACATACGAAAAGTGAACCTTTGATATGGGTTACTAGAAGAGGGTATGGTCTAAGACAGAGGAATTAAGTACTCCTAGTTTTTTCGTGTGGATTCAAAATCAAAGGTCAACAAGGTAAGGAAGACTTGGCTATGGAGAAAGAAGAAAATACCAAAAAATTGAAGGGATAAGAAAGAAGCCTAGCATTTATAGAATCTTAGTGCATCGGTAGTCATGTATGGATTACAGTAAGTTGTCTTATGCAACCATACATGAAGGAGTGAGTAAATAGGATAATTAGAGGTGTAATTTTTGGGTATTTCAAGGGTTCAAACAAGGGATCATATTTTAAATTTCAATTATGAAATCAATGGAATAAAAATCTTAAGAAATTGTGAAGTGGAGAGGGAGAAAATGATGGGAGAATAAATTGCATCATCATGGAGGAAACTATTTCAAGTAGATGATAATAACAATGACTATGAGATCTCAATTGGACAAACTTGTATATAAACTACAAATAGGCAGAAACACCATGTTAGTAACTCTATCATGACACCATAAAATCTCACCAAATTTGTTCCATTAAATTTTGTATTAATATCCTTTTTCATCTATCTTGCAATTGCCTTCAAATTATTAAAGGAAATTATACTCCTACAATGAAGGTGAAAAGTTACATACTAATTAGGGTCACCTATAATAATTAGGGTCCTTAAAATATGGACTTAATATTTATTTGGCATTTTGGAGATGTAGATCACTTAATTTGTAAGTCTTTATTAGTATTCCTTAAATAAATATTATTATGATTCTAGCCATATTTGGTATTTCTAATTATTTTGGGATTATACACTCATGAGGGATGTTTTAGACACCATGAATGTACAATTTACTTTCTTTTACCCAAATTACCCAAAAATAAACCAATCCCTCATAGTCCTAGTTTAATGACATAAATCATTCATGAGAGTATAAGTGATGCACCTTTTAGTGATATCCTTATTCACTTATATTTGTTTCATGAGAATAAATAGAAAAGATATGGAGATATAATTTATGTGCCCAAAATCCCTTTTAGAGAATCAAGGAGGAGAGAAGTAAGTTTTTCAAAGGAAATAGCAATAACCATGATGTTCATTGTTTCCTACTTGGAAACCATATATTAATTAGATATGTTTCAGGATACTAACTATTTCCAAATAATTAATTGGTTCTCAACTTTATAAATCCATTTCCTTTATTAGAGGGTAGAAAGATCGAGTTCTCCTTACAATATTTCTTAAAGACAGAGAAAATTGTTTCTTGTTTAGGCTATGTGTTCATTTATTGAATTATATATTATTTTGAAGACACTTAATAATTGCCAATTTATGTTAGCATACTCCATATCTAAACCATACATGGAAACTTATTGATTTTAGGATTTTCTCATTGTGATTGTATTTTCTTGTAATATTGATTACTTTCACTTGACTTAGACCATAAGATATATTACAATTTCACCTAAATAATGGAAAGATAAATTATCTAACTTGGTTTAGTTACTTAAGTAATTTATATTTATGTGTGTTAGGAATATGATACCACACAAGAATATTTAGTCATATTAACCCATATATCTATTATTAGTGCATTAATGAATATGGTATTTAGCGGTATATCATTGGGTTAAGAATTTGTTCTTAGCCTGGTTTTAACTCCAACCAGGGTGTTATGATAACATGAATAACTTTACCTAGGTCATGGTATGTTATAAAATGTGCATATGATGAAAAAAATTGCTTAATTGGTTCGATTATCAAGGTTATAAACTAAGTTTATGTTGATTTTATGCAGGTCGTGAGGAGGTTCAACCATCAGATGGCTCCCACCTCCATTTAACCTGAATCCACCTTCAGCACTATCATCACCACCGCTTGCTTCACTCCACCTTTATCTCCATCAACCATCATCCAAATCAAACCCTAATAAGTGGGGCCCACCATTCGTTGACCTAGATCTACCTTCACTCAAGATCCTCTCACCAAACGGTCTTGACCATTTGGTTTCATCCATTCAGTTTTGACCTTTCAGTCTTAGCCATTCATCCACACGGTCTCAAACCGCAAGCCTTTCCATACCATCAAATCATGGATCGACGCTTCTCATTCACTTGCCTAAACGGTCTTGTATTCCTTTTCTTTACACTATTTTATCCAAACGGTTCCCCCCCATACGGTCTCAAGACCACATGGGCAGTCGCTCGCCTCAAGACCGGTTGGTTCTCCATTGTGCCTGCTCGACGCTCCTCTACCTTTCCATCTTCTTCTTCCTTCCACTGCGACCTGCAAACCCTAGGCCTCCATCGCCTGGCACCTGCTTCTCACCATCACCAACAACAACCCTACGCCTATGTCACTCCAACCTCTACATCCATGACGTCATCGACAGTAGAACTACATCCACCCCTAGATCTCAGTGCCACCTGCCGCATCTCCATCGCGTCACCTGCAATGGTCTCAAGACCGGTTGACTAGCGCACGGTCTCAAGACCGTTTGGCCTGTAGAAACCATGAGGTCACGAGACCATTAGGGAGTCGAAGACCGTCTGACAACAGCAAACAATCTCCAAGACCATTTGATGGAAACTGATCAGAGCAAACCGATAGAGTAGAGTACTCTAAGAACGTTTAGGGTACATGACCATTTGGATGATTATCGTTCTACAAGACCATTTGGACTTATCAACTTCAAGACCAATGAAGTACGATCGGTTTGAAGATCGATTGCCTAAGGCCACTAGGTCAGAGACCGTTTGGCACTCCGCCTCTACCCTTCTTCTTCCATCATCCTCGTTTCATGTGATGTAACCCTAGATGACACTGTGGCCCCTCTTCACATCACGACGATGTTCCTACCTCTATCCAGCCACCATCGCACACCCTCCACCCTCCAAGACCAATCATCGGAAAAATGATCTGTAAGACCATGTGGCAGCAGACCGCGAGAATGCTTGGAACTCACCGGTTTCAAGACCATTAGCCCTATACTGATCGAGCAAGAGAACAGTCTTTTAAGACCGTTTGGATAGAAACCCAAACTGATGGACTGAAGATCGTTTGGAATGGAGATCGTATGGTCATAGATACAAGACTGTATGGAGGCAAAACTCCAAGACCGTTTGGACTCATCAGCACCAGACCGTATGGTCATATATATAAGACCGTTTGGAGGAAAACTAATACAAGACCGTTTGGTCATCTAAACGGTCTCCAAACCATTAAAGTAATCTGTGAAAATTGCAAGAGGGTCCAAATCGTGAAGACCCCATCCGAGCCTATAAATAAGACCAGTAGGGTCCTCATTTGAGGCATCAAGTCTGGGATGTCGACAGGCTGGCTGAACACAGGTCCAATCCAGATCATCACGCATATTCACCTACTGCTCCTACTGTGATCAAGGAGACTAAGAAGAGAAGGAAGGAGGAGTGAGAAAGACTGTCTGGTTTGTCTTGGCATCCCTCATTCCTTGACCAGATCTACTCCGACATGATGTAGAAGACCAAATCATCTTCACCGAGCTACGACTACCTTCTGCATCATGCTCATGGTGGAACCTTCCCTCTCTCTTGTTCTTTTTGTTTCTCGCATCATGAGTGAGTAGTTCCTTTTCATTGGGGTGTGGGGACTAGCCTCGCTGCCCATGCTTTCATGTCTTTTCATTTAACATTCCAAGGCAATGTATATAACTTTTCATCTCGTTGTTAATTGTTTATGTTTGTAGATTGGTTACCTTCTTACTTTCGTCATGTTTTTCCCTATGTTGTGAGAACTTCTATACGTAGGGTAGAATGTTGATTAATGAGTTTGACTCCCAAACTAAAAATAGAATGGGATTCCTTAAGGTCTTAAGTGTATGATCCATGAGGGGACGAGCCATCTAGCCTACGGTGATGCTTTTTTGTGGCCTAAACACCCCTCAGGGAGGGCCACAACCTTAGTTGGATTGTGTATCTTCTTTGTTAATTGTCGATGTTTTCTTGTAGATTAATCTCCTACTTTTGTTATCGATTAGCGTGGTTGACTCCTTGATGAGAACTTCTGATAGGATTCCTTGAGGTCGTAAGTGTGTGATCCGTGAGGGGACGAGCCATCTAGCCTACGGTGATGCTTCTATGTGCCTAACGCCTGTATAGGGGGCCCACAGCATTAGTTGGATTTTTGTATCTTCGGAGTCATATGTGAGTGATCCAGATGGTGATGAGACATTTGATACCTAAGGTGACTCTTACGCAAGCCTAACGCTTGTATGAGGGGTTTTACAGCAGCTCCATTTGGATGGTTATATCTTGCATGGATGTTTGATGTTTGGGTGTGTTTGCATGTGTAGTGGTGGTGAAACCTATGACCATCCTAACGATTCCATATCATTTATCTAGATCAACTTTAATTATGTTCTTTACCTCCTGTAATTAGTTTAATTTACCTCAAATCAACCAACCATTCTAAATATTAGTCTTACCTGAATTAGATTCGACTAGCAACGATTCTTAAAAATGTTGTCCCTTGGGATTCGATCCTAAACTATATTGTGATAAGACTCATCCTCTTGCGGGTGGTATTATTGCATAAGGTTTTGGTAAAAGCTCAGGGATTTCAACCCTGAGTGAATTTGTTAGTGCGATAATAAACCACGTCAAATTCTGGCACCGTTGCCGGGGAAAACGGAATCAGTTAGTCAAATCAAGTTCTTTTAAGGCTAATCTAGGTTTTTGTTTTTCTTTTGATACAATTGATCATTCACTTGAATTTGACTCTACTCTGTGGATCTCACTTTTGAAACTTTTCCATTTCAGGTACATCCAAAAGACTAGTGTATGCATCGTTTGAATAGTCTCGGACTCTCTGCTAGCTTTGATCTAGAGATAGACATGACCTTTCATCGTCAAAATAGAGAGAATCAAGCAAGAATGGTGGAGGGTGGGTGGTACATATTTCACTTTCCACCTACACCCATCCTTTTCATACTTAAGATTTCATCGTTGCATTTTTTACCAAAATTTTCAAAAATTTCAAATAAAATTTTCAAAGATATTGAACAGGTACTTGATGAAGTTTTGACACTTTTTGTTTCATTAAAAGCCATTACCTAGCCATCTAGGCATTTTGAATCATTATACCTTCCTTATTTTAAGCAAATCCTCAAAAGGACCACTTTTTGAAACAAGTCTTTTGATCAAAATCATCTTGTGAAGCTTATGATTCCTAACATCATGATACTTATGCAAAAATGACAAGTGTCTGTCAACTGATAGGGATCAAACACGTAATGCTCCCTAACTGAATAGTGGAACAATAACATGGAATCTTCACTGGATCCTAATCAAGTTATTATTTGAGCACAGTACGATAAAGAGAACGACCTGGTGCACTGAATTGTAAATCAAGTTGCATTCTTATATGAACTCTCTTCTACACTTCTTCTACCATCTTCATACCCCTCCATTCATTAAAAAGAAACAAAAATATCCAAAATAATGCCAAACCCTAAGTTTGGTGTGGCACGCCACTTCCCTCTACATTCGCTTCTTCCATACTCCTCGCTAATAAATAGGAGTGTACCACCAAGAAAAGATGCCAATGTGCACACAAAAAGAAAATGTAATCTCGAGTCAAATAGAGGAGAGATTCGCACACAAAAAATGCAATCAATGAAATTGCAATCATATAATAAAAATCTCGAGTCAAATAGAGGAGAGATTTATTTCTTCTTTCCATATCACCCTTCACTCCCTTTTCTACCTATAGGCATAATGAATGCCCCCGCTACCCTGAAAAACACTAGTGTCAGATCGGCATACAATCGTAGGAGCATGTGGTATAAATAGTGAGCGTCTTTCAACCATACTCATGCATGAAACCTCCAAGATCATGTGCATTCCAAAGGGATGCTAAATTAGTAAAATAATGTGCACTGCAAATACTTGTAAAGAGGCACAATACAAAGAGAATGGATAGTAAGATTGGGTAGTGCCTCTAATGGGAAGAGGAAGGATCTTCTCAATTTGTGTTGCAGAGAATTCCATTATCTTTTTTTTGAAATTGGAAGTCCCCTCAACCTTGTTGTAACATGATGCAAGATCATGATTTAGTTTCACGTCATTAATAAGGGTTCTTTGGAATTGAATTAGTCATTGGAATGACACTGGTGTGAAGATATCTGGTCCCTTAGGTGTAAGTGTTTTCTAATTGTCATGGAGCATCCACGAACACCTTGACTTGATGAACCTTTTCTTTGTTGTATCAAATATTTTCTCTTCTTATTTTTTGTGTTCTTCAAATACCTCCTTGGGAATATTGGTTGGCTTCTTCATCCTTACATAATTCGGCATCCTCTTCATTTCAGCTGTCGACGATTGTGCTATTTTGTTTGTGGCTGTGAAAGTCTTAGCATACTTCTTTCTGTCTAGCATATCAGATGTCAACCCCCTTTTATTTGTTGCAACCTTCTTGGTGGTATGTGTATTAGCTGACGATGCTAATAAATTGAGTTTCTCCCGATTAGTGTCAACTGCTAGAGTTGGCACGTTATCCCTATCGACTTTGTATTATTTGATACCATGAGTGTGATCATTGTATGAAAAAGATAGTGGACATATTCTAGAATTCTTCATCCGAGTTGGTGCCTATAACTATTGTTCTAGTCAAGGTAGGATACTTGCTTAGGAGTAGGAGAAAGAAGGCATTGAAAATAGGACATTGGGCATTGTTGAGTAGAAACCTTATAGTGAGAATGGAAGAGGGGGACAATTTATCTTGTTGTTGAGGAGAGAAGGGAGCTAGTGGTAGTGAAGCGGGCACTACAGATGAAAAGAAGGAAGTGGATGTCATTTTGGGGGTGTCACATGGTTTTCTCGTCAAGGGATGAAGAAGGACGTTGATGGCAGTGAAGTGGACACTGAAAAGATTTGAATATGGTCATTGTCTTTCTTGGGATTCCACATGGTTTGGGAGTTGAGGGCTGGAGAAGGTGTTGTGGCAGTGAAGTGGGTGTCACAAAGATTAAAAGAAGGCCCTCACCATCATTTTTGGATTTCAATATGATTTGGGAATCAAGGGCTTGATTTTATGGTGGGGACTATGGTCTTATGAGAAATTTTTGGAGATGAAAATGATAAAAATATCACAAAAGAAAGTGACATGGGTGTGGGGAGTGTTAGTGAGTGTCAATTGTTCTTGTTGCATAAGTAAGTGTGTGATTGAGTGAGAGGATCCTATTGTTGTCATATTCTGCATGTTAAGAGCAGGTATAGGTGGTCCTGAGGAGAGGAAAGTGGTTGTGGAATAGGGGAGTGGTGGTGGCCTAGCTTAGTTGGTGATCGGGTAGAAATTTTCAAGCATGTCAAATAGTTTCAAGCCCCCAAGGATGTTCAAAAACTTAAACCCAAATTAAAAGGTTTATACTATATAGACTCATTTTGGGACTCAAAATGGGACACATTTGTTATTTTTCACTAGAAAATAGGAGGCAAACAAATTATATAACATATTTTATTTGTTATGTCCCTTATTTATTGAAAATGACAAAATGTGTCCCATCTTGAGTCTCAAAATAGTGTACACACAAAATTTCCTTAGTTAAAAGGGCACTTCGACATTTTTAGCTATGTGCAAATGTAAGCTTTACTCCTAAATGAAAATTTCTTGATTGAGAAAAAATTCAAACAGAAAACATTTTTCTTCTTTTTATAATGGATCCATACATGATACATGCAGTTGCACACCTTTGGCATTATATTATTCACACTCTCCTATAGTGACACTAAAAGACATCCAATGTATTCTATGGTTTACCAACACATGCCACGTTATTTCCATGCAATAAACCACTATCTAGTGGCCAAGACCTAGTTCTCTCCTTCTCTAGTGAGTCTTGGATGGTAGCAAAAAATACAACCAAGGCATCGAGTTTCTCAGCATTCCCTCCTATACCACTTGCTCTTCCTACCACTTGCTCTTCCTACATTGCTTCCTCATATCCATCCCTAACCAAACTCAAGAACCCAAGAATTAACCCACCCATCTTATATTGGTATGTCTGCACATGGCTCACTAATGCCAAAAAATTATCACTGTGACACTGAGCCCTCACATAGGTATCACAGATGAAGGTTAAGAGCAAGACCACAAACAAGGACAAACTTCCTCTTCCTCTGCCTCCACCACCCCACCCAACCCACAACCAATCCTATGTGGCATCCTACACATCCATTTTCCACTATGGCTACTCGACAAGCACTACTACCACAAATCCAAACCACATTTTCTCTCCCTTAACTCTACAAGTAAGTCACCTCCCCACCTGATGTCACTAATACTAGGTGCTTCGTCACCTGCCTCCCCAACCACAAAACAATTTCTTTTTTTTCTTTTCCCTCCATTCCTTCTCCCCTGTCATATCTGATGTGCAACCCTCCCACCATTCTTGTCTTATTGAACCCCACACAAGTTCATTTGCATCCTATGACTACCAATGGAGGGGGTACAACTACATAGTGCTCTTTGTCAGTGGGTTGATCTAGATTTGAGTGGATTTGGTTCCATGAGTCTTCCAGTTTGATCTAGTGGGGAGAGGAAAGGGTTTATTGAGGCTACCACCCAACCCCAAAGTTAACGTGCCAAGACTGGTCTATGACTAATGTCATTATTACCAACCATCATGACTTTCAATTGTTTTTTTGTTGTTTACTCGATGATGCAACATCAATTTGATCAAACAAGTGATTAATACCCTCATCTCCATTTCCTCTTTGGAACCAAACTACTCGACGGTGTGGAGGTCATCACAAAGGACGTCCACAGGCTTATGTTCTCTCTGCTTTTTCAAAGTACGAGATTACCATGATCAAATTATAGTTTTCTCTTGGAATTATTATTTTCTTCGATCAATGGTGTTGTTTGATGCTTTTTTACCATGGTTGTAATCTAATTCAAAATGGAGGCACTCCAATCTCCTTGATGATTGTGAAGCTTTTGACTCAACTACTTTCCAATTTATTCTTATCAGGAGTGTCTTTTTAGAGATTATTGTTTTAGTGGAGTACATTTACTAATCATGCATACAATATTTATGTTGAACTGTACATGTTTTTATCATTTTCTTGATATATATACATGCTAGGTGAATATTTTGCCATTGCATACTATCTCTCGTATTGTTGTAGATGCATTTCAAGTCACTCTCAACAAGAGTGTGCTTTTATAGTATTATATGTCTAGGTGAACATGGTGTGTAAAGAATTTATTTAGTGACTTAGTATGCAATGTGATATTATCTTGATTGGGCAAAGAATCATGTACGTTGGCAAAGTTGTTTATTTAGTCTTGTAAATCCCTTTCTATGCATTAGGATTAAGGCTTACTTTTAGAGCCTTCAAAAAAAAATTAAGGCTTACTTTTGATGGATATATTTTTCTTTTCACCCTCTTTTTATTGTGTGAACAATAATGTTATGAGCCATGTTATCTTTATCATATGATGCTAAAAGTGAATACTACTATAGCTATTTATGTTATAAACAACTTTCTTTCCAGTGGTATCAATGTTTGTCACAACCAATTTTTCTTATTTTTAAACGTTAAATAACTCAAACTCCAATTCATATCGTCAGATTATTAGTCATTGAAGTATCTAGTATGCATATGTATAGCTTGAGGAATTGCATGGTGTAAATAACTAAGATCGGGTACCTTTATCATTTACTAATTTGGTTTTTGCTGCTTAAACCATCTATTCTAGTCTCCTGTTTGGGAACTGTCAATAAAACTTATCTTTAACATATTGAGGATAATAGATCACAGTCCAATAAGTAACCATTCACTTTTTCTATTAACTGTATTTCTTGATGGCTAGTATATATTATTTCGTAGTCAGGATCATTTTGTTTGTGTGTTTGCATACTTGTATGTATGTATTAATCACTCCATCATTATCCATATGATCAAACTTGATACGGATTAAGGACTATTCTAGTGGAATGTGGTTACTTATTTGATGTTTTGTTCATGACACATGCTGTTTACAGATACAGGTTGTTGCATCTTGAGTGGTTCTAGTTGAACAAGTTGGCTGGGTAGTGCATGAGAATGAGACCTAATGATCAACAATTCTCATCTAACATAGATTGTATGCATTTATAAGAAATTTCATAAAACAAAAACTTATATACTAAAGTTGGAATTGGAGTAGTGGGCTATGTATTCTAGAGTGATATCTTATTCAAGTGCAAGGATTAGAAACTAGATATACGAGGCACTAGAAGGTGATGTAAGATTTAATAGAAACAAAATGAGGGGAAAATAGAGAGAAAAGGAAAGAAAGGGAGATGAATAATAATATTTAGTTATTTCTTACAAATTTAAGCAATTATGCTACATATCAAAAAAAAAATATCTTGTGGTAATAGTTATGTCTAAAATGACATACTAGATTTGTGTAATTTGAAAGAATTTATGATTATCAATGTAGTTAACACTTTACATTAGGAATGGAAGATTGGAAAAAACAAGGAGCCTAGAGTCCCGAGGCACCTAGCTTTGGCTTGTCAACACATTGTTGTCTAAACAAGTTTGGTTCATTCGTTATGTTTGGTTACATACTCATGCTTCTGTTCATGCTTAGTATTTTGTTTATGTCACCACTTGTTAATGTGCATGCCTAAGAGGTAGGATCTCCATTGTTATATTAGTTTTATTTCACAATTAACTTGGCATCATCTTAACCAATCCCAAACAAAGCTATAAAACTTAATAAAAATGGAAAAGACTATAAACATAGGATTTCCACCTTATTTTGCAAGGTAAATGAAGAGAAGTGTAGATGTGTGTTTAAATCAATTGTAAAAAACAAACAAGACATCAGAAACAACTACATCCAAGGGTGAATTAGACAAAGAAAATGTTGTAGAAATTTGGGGGAAAATCTCATTGTGATTGGGAAAGTTTCTAAGCACATCTACTTTGTCTGAAAAAATAGTATTTTCATGAAACCTTGTGTTTCATGAAAATAATTCAATATCATTCAGGCTTAAGGTTAGTAAATAAACAAGAAAAATATAATTACATGAGCATGAGTTTTGGGTCCTTAACATGACAATTTAACTTTTTATCATCATCCCATGAGATTTGACTTTATCAAACCATGTAACATGATATCAATAAGATCCCTAAGCACACAATTTAGATCTCATTTGATCTACTCATACATTTACCAATAGTATTGGATCTAGGGATCTAGAGGGGAGGGGTGAATAGAGCTTCAAAACTTGCACAATAACCGTTAGACCTTCAAATTATATCAATTTAAAAAGCAAATGCTAAAAGTGAATTTGAAGTCTTATCTAAACAAGCATAGCAAGGATGAGAGAGATTGAAACAAACACTCGGTGTTTAGAGTGGTTCTAATCTCCAAACTAGGAGATCGTCAGTCCACTACCTAGAGAGGTCAACCTCTAGGACTTTGTAACCCATGTATACTTACACTCCATTGTAAGATATAAAAGATGACCTTCTTACACCCAAGGGCTTGCATGTCAAAGTTCTAATCTTGTACTTCACCACAAGTCTTATCCACTCTTACAACCAGCTTGATTCCTTCTCCTAGGACATCTCCTCCTTGCAACAAGTCTTCAGTCTTGAGGATTTACCCACTCAACTCCTTGGATCTTCTTCCTTGTCCTTCTCATTCACTTGGAGAAGATCTTCACACCTTCTTCAGCTTGAAGAAGAACAACAACTCCTCCTTCACTCATAGAAGATCACTTCAACCTTTGCTCTTGAAGAAAGGGTATTGAGAAGTAGAGATATGGAGAGCTTTACACACTAACAATGAGGTAGCTCTCTTACAACATCCCTAATTCACTCATAGTCATAAAATGCTTTGTAAATGAAAGAGAGAAAGCTGCTCAAAGGGGTTTAGCACACTCAAATATAGCAAGGACTAATGATAGCATGAATGAGCAACCTTAGAATGAACTCTAGGAGATCTTATTTAAAGCTGGGGGTGTTCCTTTGAGTGTGGGATCACTTAAGAATGCAAAGTAGCTATTTTGCAACTTACAAACCAGACATATTTTCGATTCTCACAACTCTCCAATGGTAGGAATCACTTTTTTGCATTTTCCATAGAGTGTATTCGGTCGATTTTCAATAAACATAACTCAACCGATCCACTATATGACAAAGCCAATTTTCAAATGATCGGTCAAGTTTGTCTTGGGTAACTCAACTCTCCAACGGTTGGAATCACTCTTTTGCATTTTCCATACAGTGTATTCGGTCGAGTTTCAATAAACATAATTCGACCGATCCACTATATGACAAAGCCAATTTTCAAATGATCAGTCGATTTTGTCTTGGGTAACTCGACCGATTCACCAAAATCAACTTTGGATAGAAAGTTGGTTGGCTGAGTTCGGTGCGTGTACAACTCGACCGATCCAAATCATTCCCAAAATCCATCAAGGATAGGTCAAGTTTCAAACTCGACTGTGAAGTTGTTGTGATGAATTTTACAAAATGATTATTAAGTGATCAAACTATGGAATTAAGTGTCCCTAATATTTTCTCATCTTAGTTACAAGTCATATCATCAAGACAAATGATTACAAAAATGTTCTAAGGTGATTTGGAGTGTTTTCCCAAAATGCATATTCGCAGTGCTTTTGACTTGAACTACAGCAAGATAGGGCTTCATAAATTTGATCTTTTTCATGTACCTAATACCTGAAATTATAATTAAGCAAACATATTAGATAAATATGAATGGAATGGTTAAGTCATTATCAAAATATGGATAATGTATAACTCTCAAGTCAACATTCTCTCCCTTTTTGACAATGAAAAACCATTCCTCAACATATTTGAAAGGATATGTAAAGTTATAACTTAGCCAAGTGAATTGCAAGGGGATTCATAATTTGAACAATGTGAATTTCTCCCCCTCAATCTATGCTCACTCTTACCTGCATAGTTAGTCTTTCTACACAAAGCTATATAACATGTAAACTACATTGTCCTTTAGTAAGTCACATGATAAAACGTATAATTAGAAAAGAAAAGGATCATATAGGCAGTGAAAAACAATATGGTTGAGCTTCAAAACACCCATTTTGGCATAATAAAAAAGTAAGGGGGGTAGAAGAGCATAAAAACAGGTCTTATCCAAGTGCAACCAAAAACATGTAAGTCTTCTAGGATTACCATGAATCATAGCTTAGTCTCATGATATAAAATCATAAAATATGGTTCTATTAAGTAATTAAGCACCCAATTAAGATAACTAAGCACGTTTAACCATAAATTATAGGTCAAGGTCTTATACTATCACTATAAAACTCCATTTCTGGGTCTTTTCCACATTCATTGTCGAGTAACAACTCCCACCTTTAATATTCATCTAGCCTCCACACTATAGATTCGACCTACAGACAAAAAGGAGAAAGATGAAACTCCATTATACCATGAGATTAACAATGTGGTGGATTCTATTGATGTTCATTCTCCAGTCTGAGAAAGAAGGAGAAAGAGGGTTGATGTCATGTCAACTTCATGCCTACCTCCATGGCCTACCCTGGAAAGACAATCTACATCTTCAGCACATCCACATGCCACTCAACAATAAACAAAAAGAAGGGTGTTGATTGAAAAATAAGAGGAAGATGACATACCACTTGAGATGGTGCCCCCTCAACTTAGACACAAGTTTGGGGTCACGTGAATATGAAGAAGAAGAAGGGGAAGACATAGAGAGTGAAGAAGCAAAGGATGAGCCAGTAGATATTTTGTCAAGGTTGGAAGAGGAGAATGAAGGTGTTGGGAAACATCCTGAAGGAGTCACATATGGTAGTGGACCGTCAAGAAAAGTTTATGTGAAGCCATGGTCCCTTCGACCTTACTGATACCTTCTAAATCAGAATCCATATGTGGCTCCTTCATTTAGGACCAAGTGTGTTGATTTGAATTACCTATCAAGGTCCTAAATGATCTCCATTCACAATAAAAAGATCATTTATGGGTACAATATCATCAATCTAGAGTTGCACTACCATTTTGTTATTCGTCTTGATGATATCGGGCCATTAAAGATTTAATTGCAGTACTTATTGACTGTGAATGATAGCATCCCATAGAGGACTATAGGGAAAAACTAGTTGATCTACCAAGGAGGAGGAAGAGATGGATATTCCAGAGCAATATCATACACTAGAGCAGCCTCATTGTACTAGATAGAGAAAGAACGAGTTTCACGTGTAACCACCTCCAACCAATGCATATGACATGTCAGCTATTTATACATAGTTGGAGGGTATTACTTAGACACAGTAGGCCATGTGGTTGTACAAGTAGATGATGCATCCCCAAATCAACCACATGTATCTCTTCCACCTTGATCAAGTTCAGAAAAAAAATCCCAATGGGATCTATTCACCTCAATAGGCAGATTATTGGGGTAGCTACTACCAACATCACCCTCAAGTTCAAAGAAATCCCCAATGCTGGGAGGACTTTTGGGGTTCTTTGTCTAGTTACCACCTCCATAGTCGGATTATTAGGGTAGATACTACCAACATCCACCATATGGAGATTACAAAGGGAAATGCACCTAAGATCAAATATTTCAAATCGGCTTCTGTGGAAAATTCAGACTTTCTTTTTTATGCAACCACCACATAAAACATAGACTTTGAGGCTTAATATCTAAATACATGGAAATTAAATCAACATTGACTTCTACCCTACTGCCCCTAGACTTTAATTTCATGCTAAGGCCAGTGTGATTCAAAAGTTTGGGGTGGAAGGGTAGTATGTGCCATCTTCTCTTAGTTTCATTTTGTTTACTCTTTTCACCCTGTCTCACCCTGTTTTGATTATTGGTTAATGCATCACCCCTATCTATTTTAAAATTTTACTTGCTTTGCATACATGCATATCATGTAGTTTATTTTCTTGCATTTTTATGTAATTTTTCATTTTTTTCTCTTTTCATACCATTCCATGCCATGTATTGCATTTCATGTAGGTTTTTTTGTAATTCTTGTGTGTTTTTAGCTAAGATTTGCTTGTTTATTGCTTCTGAGTGTAGGTTTAGATGTGATTGATGGAAATTTGGCATCATTTTGGCCAATTTTTTCCAAGCTTGAATCTACTTGCTTGATAGTGTGTTTCAACTAAACTTCTACCTATTGTGATATGAATGATTAGAATTGGGATAATGCAACCCATTGATGATGATTTTGGCAAAATGAGTCCTACAATGGAATTTTGCATCTGATTTAAGACATTTGCAATTAATGAACTATTTTAATGAAAGTTTGATCCTTGCAAGACTAGAATGCATGGATGATTCATTCCATGTGACAAGAGTGTGATCTACCATATTGTTCATTCTATGCATGGTTTGTCTTTTTGGGGAATGTTGCATGATTAACTTGATTGGATGGATACATGGATCTTCATCACTTATGACCCCTCTTTGGACCGACATTTATTCTAACATCTTCTTACCTCTCTGCCTCATGGAAGGATGCCAAAAGTGATATATTAGAATTGGCCACCCTCTAAAAGTTTGGGGCGGCCATATCTATATCCCATGCTTCATTCTTATCACCATATGCTCTTCTTATATATGCGGTAGAGAAAAAAAAATAAGGGATGGATCTATGTAATATCCTCTAAAGAAAATGAAAGAAAAAAATATGAGTGATCTATGTAATAGAACTCCACTCCCTTCCATGACCATTTCTTCTTTTTTATGCGTAGTAGGGCTAGTGTAAGTCAACTTCAGCCCACACACCCCTACACAAACCAAGTGGGTCATGAGAGGTGAAGTATAGTGTATGATGGAGTCCTAGAAAGTGAAACATCAACTATAACCAATTTGATGTATGTTATGCATGATATGGTCTATCTGGAGCATTATGAATATTGAATCACTTACATGTGTGATTGGTTTACCAAACTTAAAGTTCTTGTGTCTTGTGCTAAAATCACATTGAAAAATAGAAAGATGAATAAATAGTAGTGGATTGCATGCCTAATTTTCAATATGAACTTACTTTAGCCAATCAGCATCATGATGATTGCATTCTCCCATGTTTTTCTTGAATGAAGTTAAAGTAATATTAAGTTGGACCATACTTGAGGACAAGTATGTTTTAAGTTTGAGGTGGTGATGCAACCCTATTTTAGGGCTTCATCTTGTGTCTTCTTGTCCCTTAATTACATCTAAACTTGATAGAATGCATGTTATTTCCTCTAGTATGTGTATTACTAGCAAATAAACTTATGGACGTTCTTTGGTTGTTTTTAAGTAATTGGACCATGTTTTGGATGAACTGGAGAGAAGGAGGATGATCATAGGGTTCCTTCACAATGGAGGAGACTAAGGAGGTTCTAACAGCTTCCCTAACCTAACATTAGTGGAGAAGAGTCAAGCCAAAGCAAAGGAGTCCATCATTGTGAAGTTGAAGCTCAAAGTGCAAGAAAAAGATCCCAATATGGATGTGATGACACAGAATGCCATGCTGCCCAAGACAAAATTAAAATGAAATCCCAAACTTGAAGCAACTACAACAAAGTCAACATCATGGATATGCTAGTAAGCACGGTTGTTCCAAGGAGACTTCAACACAGCTCTGCCAACCAGAATAGTCATGCTACCTAGAGTCATAATGCCCCTGCTTGAGAAAATGACCAAGTGTCCAACCTAGACACCACAGTCATGCTACCTAGCATAGTCGTTCTACCCAGTTCCCATCATGGTTGGTTGCCCATCACGACCATGCTATTGACCCTCAAATCCAAAATTTTAATTATGCAAGCACCTCCTCCAGCATGCCAGTTCCCACCTAGAATGATTGTGCTACCCTCCACCCACCACAGAATAATCATCCTGCCTCAATACCTAAGCATTTTTTGCACTATTTTCCCATATCACCCCCACTTAACCCTAGGGTTCCCTAGCCCTTTATACATAGGTGGTGGCTGGGAGCTAAAGATTAGCCTCCTTAGAACTTATCACCACCTACCTGAGCATTCATTGATCCCCCACCTACTCCAACTCCAATTCTAGCATCCCTACCTTAAAACCCTAGTTTTTAGGGGTTTAGTTATTCCACTCACCTTTCCATGCCATCCAACCCACCTTGGAGGGAGGAGGACGAGCTATTAAAGTTGAAGGTCAAGAAGAGAAGGGCTTACATGACCTCCTATGGATATTCTCTCTTCTATTTCTTCTTCCTTTATCCTCTTTTTTTGTTCCATGATTAGATAAGTCCCTCTACGTGGGTTGTTTGGAATTAAGGCATGACTTTGATACCATGTTGGGGACTTGTAAGATGTATAATTTCATTTGTATTGATTGTCTCCTACTTCTATCTCATTTGTGATAAATTATCTTGTGGTTTGTCCTTGAAAACATGGATTATCTTGTGATTTGTGCTTGAAACCACCTAAGTCTAGGAGAAAATGGTGTATGTGGGTCTATTTTGGGATTTGAACCTAGGTCCAACTAGTGTATCCCTAGGTAGCACCCTATCTTCCTACACATAAATCATTTGTCCTACTCCTATCTATGAGATCCTAGTATCTAGTCTAGTGGCAATCAGTGTGATTGGCTTCAAGCTACCTAAAGGCTAGATGGTAGGTGGTGTGAGGTGAAATACCCTCATTTCCCCCTACATTACTACCCTTGGCCCTCAATTTCTCTAATTTTCACCCTAGAAACCTAGACTTTATTTGATCCTAGTAAAATTTCACCTAAACCCTAATCTAAATGAGCCTCGTAAGATTGGATAGGATGTTCTAGGGTGTAGTTCCCCTTCACACATCCTATTCCATCTGTGGTTAATTAGTAGTTTAGGGTAATTATCTAGCATTTATATTTCTATTTAGTTTAACAATCTCAATTAATGAGTATGGTTTGCATGTTATAACCCCCAACCTAGGTTCTAGTCACATACCCCAAATGGCCCACACTTCCATTAGGTACTAAACCCTAATTTCCTTCTTTCTTCGCTAATCTTTACTTGTTTAATTAGTTCATTATCTTGTTCATGTTAATTTAACTTGCCTAGATTTATTAATGCTCTTTTGTATTTAGTTGTGTTTGTTCTTTCTATCCTCTTGTAGTTTAGGTCCTTAATTGCCTTTTTGCCAGGTTTGCTAGCCTAGTGTAATTTCTTGCTAAGTTTAACTAGTTTCCATTGCTAGGTTGTTAACCAGGGTTGGTTTTCTGAACAAGTGTTAGAGCTAGATCTTGCCTTTATTGCCTTAGTTTAAATTGCACCTTTCTTTCTTAGATTGCTTCCTTCACTAATTAGAACTTAACTACTTAGGGTTAAAGTAGCTTTTGCTTCTTGCTTTTCTTTAAAATTTTTAGATGTCCAAATCTTAGTCTTTTTATGTGACAATCCAATGCCACATGAGTGAGATTACTCAAAATGAAGCGCATGATTAATAGCTAACAACCACACTATCAAAAGAAAGGGTAAATAAAAACCAATTTCATATAATCATTACTATGCGGAAACATAGTACAAAAAGGTCCACAACCTATAACATATCACATACCATGTGAGATTATATATGTACAATGGCCATCTGCACACACCTATTACAAATGATATTTTCACCTATACAAGCCACTTATATACAACAAAGGCGTACTACAAAAAATGTGTATCAATGTACAGATCATCTACAAGCACAACCCTCCCAAACCAAAGAGTATAGGGACGACACATAGCACTCTACTACACAACACTAGTAGCATCCAACCTTCTTCATTTATTGATCTTCGAGCTGCTCTTCTTCAACAACATGATCATGCCCACATCACTGAAGACCAACTAAAAAGATGTGGCGAACCATAAGGGTGAGACCCATGTCCGAGCAAGATATTTAACTCTCAATCGATGATTATTACTATAGCAGGATGTAACATTATTAAGTAGGATGAGCAGATTCCATTAAATGAATTATTTAAACTTATTACACAAATTAAGAAGCTTAAACATCTATAACATATAGGCATAGCCTCATAATAAGAAGAAATATGAAGAACATGTATAATAGTTGATTTCTCTCACCGTGTTATATAACAAATAAGTAGTAATAAGAACAAGGCAAGGGTAAACAACCAGTGTGAATCATGTTTAATCCTAAGCAAATATGTTACACGGCTGTATTACATCTTTTATTAATGCCCTACGAATTTGATTCATACCACCCAAATCCAATTGACCATTCCTAAGTCAAAATCAGTGCATATAAGATCTTGGAAGATTCAGAATCCAACATCTTCACCTCACTCGGTCAGTACGGGTTTGCATGCAGTGACACATAAGTCAAACTGCCACCAGCAACATATAGTCAAGCTGAAAACACCTAGTCTACCCTTGGTACAAGTCATGACACTAGCCACCGAGGTATGCAAGAAAAACCCTACCAGCGGGGAACAATTGCAGTTATCCTCCTATTACATCACATACATAATCACTTAGACACTACCACAACCATTCTCAAGATGAGGGCTAGTTATGACCACAAACATCCTCCCTAAACACCTGGGGTCTAGATAACAAGGATGTACTCTCTAAGCACCCCACATATTCAATAGTATGTGCTCTGAGTATCCCTTAGGAATACTCATCACCATCCAACAAGTCCTGATGATGGGATGGATCTATGGCCAGGGCAACTACCAGATTAGGATTCCAATTTATTATTTATATCCAATTGAGTGTCTTTTACTACATCAATCAAGTTACAAGAAAGCCCTATAAGGATTTTACAAAAGATAAGGTAGGTTGCAACTTCAAATGATAGTAAATGTATACTCATAAAGTTGATCACATCACCACATGATATTGGTTCACTATCATACTGTAAAGAGTCGATAACAACTCTCTACTAAAATAATCATAGCAAACAAAAACACCAATGTGTAGCAGCGGAAGTTAAAACTTTGACTATATTCAAAATGTATAAAGAGTACTTTACAAATTTCCCAAAAGGGAGTACAACTTTATACAAACAACTGGATCTAGGTAGAGGAAGACTTAAACCAATTCAACTTGTCTCCAAACATCATCAACTATAGCTAAGTCAAAGCTAGATGGTTGAACTCCTTATCCCTAGCCTTAGGCTGGTTCACCATGCTTCAACTGCGCACTCTGATCCTATACCTGGGTGGTTGGGATCACCCAGCAAGAGAGAGATAAAAGTATGTGTTACTCAAAAGGAATAAGGACAATTAATAAAGTACGGCATTGCATAATAAAATGATTCACAATACTTATAGAGTCAAAAGTATGAGGCAAGCATAATAATTAAGAATGTAGAACTTCTGCCAAGATGCATCTACCACAATAATAAACAACAAGCATGAATGATATTTTGACAAAAAATATTCTAATGCAGGGTGAGGCACCTACCGGACCTACACCAAGAGGAGAGGGAAAAATGCACATCTCAAACCTCAAAAGTATATATAATATGGGGAGAAAATGCACATTCCCCAGGGCGAAATTACACATGCCCTCTATGGGTGGTTTGTACTCATGTACACTACATTAGTTATTTGGTCAACAATTCCTCATGCTGAGTAAACCACTTGGCAGTAGTGGAAATAACATTGTATCACAACAAATGGGAATAAAACCCATGAAGTAAATCACATAAAAGAGCCAACTATGGCAATAGCAAGATTCAAGTATTTCAAGTAGATGAGCCAACATAGGCGGTAGAAGATTCAAATAAATAAAGAGTCAAATAAAAGGAAATAGAGATATTCCAAGGCTAGAACAATATGAATATAGGGTTGGATAAAAGCCCAATTGGAGGTTAGGTTAATTGCACATTCTTACATAAATTAGGGTGCACATATATAAATAGATTTCACATGCTGAAATAGGATCCACATACATAAATAGGCTTCACATACCTCATTGTAGATCCATCATTATCAATGATTAGATTGTATCCCAGATCATTTTCCCTAATTATAAACATTTCACATAAATTAGCATTTATTAAACATAAAGTATAAAGAAAATACCCATTTTAGACCTTATTCTAAAACCACTGATTTAGGACTCAAAACTAGGACCAAAAGCTCACTTAGGTTTCACTGATTAAGAAAACATATTTTATTTCTCAATTTGGAGTTAAAATGAATTAATTATGGTTTTTATAACATTTAACATACTTAGAATGCCATTCAAAGAAAAATTCGAAAAAACATTGGGAATCATGTCTCAAAAATTACAAAATGAGATTCTACATGAAAAATCATTTCCAACGACTATTTATTTGCATTTTTCTGACAAAGCATTGATTTTCTACGAATTAAATGATCTGGACCAATCAGAAAAATAGAAAAAGCCAAGGGAGTAGATGACCGAAATGCCCCTCACATTAAAGAACAAAGGGATGGGCGTGCGGGGGTAAAACTATAAAAAGCCACGGATCTTCTCCTTCCTCACGCGCCAGCCATGGCTACGGAGAAGGAGCTTGCTCATTTGGGCGTTTCCTCATTTCTTGACCAAATCGGACGTATAGGTACTCGAAACAAAGCTTAAGACGATAGGAACTCACCCGTATCCTTTATTGTAGCACTGCTACCACCAAGAGTCCATAAAATGGACCGCAAGTCAGGGAGAAGGTGGAGGTGGTGGTGGCTAAAGAGGGAGGTTCTGGCCAAATTGGCACTTGAGTAAGCTCACACGGAGGCCGGCGGAGCTAAGGGGAGTCCTATAAATAGACACTGAAGAGTGAAGTACCGAAACGTGGTAGGAGAGGAGAAGCTTCGGCCGGCGCACATGGGAATTTGGGCTATGGTGCATGGGAGATGATGAGCAAGGGCTAGAACGGTGCGGCTCGAGGAGAAGAAGCCTACGCAACTTAAATCTCACACAATGATCGAGAAACGAGGGAGAAAGAGGTGGAGGAATCTAGGTGTCTCCTTGGGTCGGCGGCCCAAGGTAGAAGACAACTGCAGATCCGTCGGATCGAAATCCAATGGTGGTCAGGCGCGTGACACATGAAATAAATGACATAAATGCAAAATCGATTCATCTACTATAGTTAAACTATATGGGAACTTGTAAAAAGCATTTGGAGGGTCAAATAAAATCCAAATGACCTAAAATTTTAACCATAGGTTTATGAAAACACCTAGAACGATGATATGCATTTAGTTTCTTGAAAATCACATGGTCAGTTCCCTAATTAATATATAGACTATTAAAGCATATAAAAGAGCAATTAATATAAAGAATATCTTTTAATGACATAATAGGGTATATCTCGAGATATTAGTCACATATAAATATTATGAGTCATATCTCAACATATAATACTCTAATTAGTGCATTATTTCCCTATTTGGAGGAGAGAGAAAGTAAAGGGTTTAAATATACTCAAATACATTAAATCAAATACAATGTTACTAGTATATTTATCCAAAAAATCTCCAAATTAACATACTCCACTCATATTATATCATTAATGGTCAAATTGTATGATTAGACCTCAGTTATCTCATTAGATGGGTTATTTGTGCAAAACCCCCTACATAAACATAAATATAGGTAAATTGTGAATTATACCTCAAGAAAGGCTCAAATTCAACATTGAGGCCCAAGAAGGCTCAAAAGGATAGGAAATTAGTGAAGGATGTCCAAAAGGACTAGAAAGCAAATAAAAGTACAAAAGTGGGTAAATTGTAGGGAGGACCCTTAGATTTAGTATGTTACAGCACTCCACCCCTTAAAGAGGATTTTGTCCCCGAAATCATAATAAGAGGAAAGAGATAGGGTGATTGTGCAACACTCCAACATTGGGTAACTAAGGTGGGTACTTCATAGGCTCTACACATAAGCCTAGTCTGACTAAGGTTTCTACCATATGTATAATTTTTTATCCAAAACATACATAATGGGCTCACTAGCATAGTCTCTATCATGAAAAGGAATCATCTATACTATACTAGCACTTATGCCAACTTATACTCACATGGTGGTAGCAAAGATTATAACTCAGTACTATGCATCAAAACATATGTATCTTCCTTATAAGGGTTTTGAGCACAATTAGGGTTTTCTAAGAAATCTCATCATTAATAATGCATTAGGTCACAAACCTAATAAATTGAATCTAATCTCATTAACCTCCTAGAACCATCATATGGAATTATCACATATTATTTTGTAAGAAAAAGATAATATTATCAACAAATTATTAAGACTACCATAATCCCAAATAAGGTCACATATATTATCACATATTGCCACTTAGATTAGATACTCATGTTAATGACATCATTTTCTCCTATTAAACTCGATAATATGAATTATACATATTTTACATCACATTAGGAATTAATGCAAACTTATGTGAATCCAATACTCATAATCATATTTGTGTCATTACATGCATTTTAGTGGACAATATGAAACACATTAAACATTAATGAATTGATTTTCATACTAAATCATGATAAGGTGATTAATGAGATGTATATTAGGGAACAAGGTGATATGCCTTACATATGTTGATAACATGGTCTCCAATATAACTAGGTGATTATAATCCATATATATGCTCCAAGTGTGTTAACTGATGATGACACCCAAGTCACTAATGTATCATGAAGGCATCAAAGATATATATATATATATATATATATATATATATATATATATATATATATGTATATGGTTAGGACTAGATGATTACACATTAGGGTTTGGGTCATCATGAACATTACATGTTATGCATTCCTAGCATGGACTGGACCCTTAATCTTACTAACCATACTATTAGGGTGACATGGTCAACATTAAGTGTATCCACAATTAGTGATGATTAATTCACTATCATGTGCAACAAGAATATGTAAAGGTTCAAGCATATGAACTATCCCTTAGATGACAAATTATATATTCATTGTATATAAACAAACAAGATGAATTATAATTATAACTTCTTTGTCCAACACTAACCATATAACCTCACTAATCCCATGCCTATGGAGTTAGGGTTTAAAAGATATCGTAACTTGATTTCAAAGCATTGTGGGACTCCACCCCCTTAAAGAGGATTTCGTCCACGAAATCAAAAACTCCAAAATCTATCAAGGTATAAGAGCACTACTACTAAGTCCACTATTCAAAAGGGTTGAGGTAAAAACTATGTATGAGATCCAACACTTAGTTGTTTTACTAAACACCAAACTTCAAGCCCAGCATAGGGTAGGATACTCCCAACTTAGAAATCTAGGGATCTTATAAGGAAATTAAGGACACATAAGGGAATTCTACATGATTAACCAAGATATCATATACTAGGTTCAAAAGGTTACTCAACAATAAGATAATTTGTCTCATGGTATGCAATTTTGGGACATTCAGAATCAGCTCAGGCCAGGCCGGCGTCATATGGATCTGGGAGTCCTCGTAAGCCAAGCTAGTGGTGCGGAGGAAAATATTACCAGCCCCCAGACCCTGACCCTTTCTAGACACCTTTGCTATCAACTTATGCCCTAGTAGCAACCAAAAAGACTAATCACCAAAAAGTTGACAAATTACATTTCTAGTATGAAATTATTATGTCCTAAATCAATCTTTCATCATAGGTCCACTCTAAGGTGAAAAACTAACTAAAGAGAACTATATAAGGTTAGGGTTTCTATCTAGGAGACAAATTGAATTACTCAAGACTCCGACTACCTTTATTCTCTGATACCATGCTGTAAAGAGCCAATAACAACTCTCTACTAAAATAATCATGGCAAACAAAAACACCAATGTGTGGCAGCGGAAGTTAAAACTTTGATTATATTCAAAATGTATAAAGAGTACTTTACAAATTTCCCAAAAGGGGGTACAACTTTATACAAACAACTAGATCTAGGTAGAGGAAGACTCAAACCAATTCAAATTGTCTCCAAAAATCATCAACTATAGCTAAGTCCAAGCTAGATGGTTGAACTCCTTATCCCTAGCCTTAGGCTGGTTCACCATGCTTCAACTGCGCACTCTGATCCTATACCTGGGTGGTTGGGATCACCCATCAAGAGAGAGATAAAAGTATGTGTTCCTCAAAAGGAATAAGGACAATTAATAAAGTACAACATTACATAATAAAATGATTCACAATACTTAGAGAGTCAAAAGTATGAGGCAAGTATAATAATTAAGAATGTAGAACTTCTGCCAAGATGCATCTACCACAATAATAAACAACAAGCATGAATGATATTTTGACAACAAATATTCTAATGCAGGGTGAGGCACCTATCGGACCTACACCAAGAGGAGAGGGGAAAATGCACTTCCCAAACCTCAAAAGTATATATAATATGGGGAGAAAATGCACATTCCCCAGGGCAAAATTACACATGCCCTCTATGGGTGGTTTGTACTCATGTACACTACATTAGTTATTTGGTCAACAATTCCTCATGCTTAGTAAACCACTTGGCAGTAGTGTAAATAACATTACATCACAACAAATGGGAATAAAACCCATGAAGTAAATCACATAAAAGAGCCAACTATGGCAATAGCAAGATTCAAGTATTTCAAGTAGATGAGCCAACATAGGTGGTAGAAGATTCAAATAAATAAAGAGTCAAATAAAAGGAAATAGAGATATTCCAAGGCTAGCACAATATGAATGTAGGGTTGGATAAAAGCCCAACTGGAGGTTAGGTTAATTGCACATTCTTACATAAATTAGGGTGCACATATATAAATAGATTTCACATGCTGAAATAGGATCCACATACATAAATAGCCTTCACATACCTCATTGTAGATCCATCATTATCACTGATTAGATTGTATCCTAGATCATTTTCCCTAATTATAAACATTTCACATAAATTAGCATTTATTAAACATAAAGTATAAAGAAAATATCCATTTTAGACCTTATTCGAAAACCACTGATTTAGGACTCAAAACTAGGACCAAAAGCTCACTTAGGTTTCATCGATTAAGAAAACATATTTTATTTCTCAATTTGGAGTTAAAATGAATTAATTATGATTTTTATAACATTTAACATACTTAAAATGTCATTCAAAGAAAAATTCGAAAAAGCATTGGGAATCAGGTCTTAAAAATTACAAAATTAGATTCTATTTGAAAATTCCTTTCCAACTACTATTTATTTGCATTTTTCTGACAAAACATTAATTTTCTACGAATTAAACGATCTGGACCAATCAGAAAAATAGAAAAAGCCAAGGGAGCAGATGAACGAAATGCCCCTCACGTTAAAGAACAAAGGGATGGATGCGCGGGGGTAAAACTATAAAAAGCCATGGGTCTTCTCCTTCCTCACACGCCAGCCATTGCTACGGAGAAGGAGCTTGCTCATTTGGGTGTTTGCTCATTTCTTGACCAAATCGGACGTATAGGTACTCGAAATGAAGCTTAAGAGGAGAGAAACTCACCCGTATCCTTTATTGGGGCGCTGCTACCACCAAGAGTCCAGGAAATGGGCTGCAACTCAGGAAGAAGGTGGAGGTGGCGGTGGCTAACGAGGGAGGTTCGGGCCAAATTGGCACTTGAGTAAGCTCGCACGGAGGCCGACGGAGCTAAGGGGAGTGCTATAAATAAACACAAAAGAGTGAAGCACCGAGACGTGGTGGGAGAGGAGAAGCTTCGGCCGGCCCACATGGGCATTTGGGCTATGGTGCACAGGAGACGATGAGCAAGGGCTATAACGGTTAGGCTCGAGGAGACGAAGCCAACACAACTTAAATCTCGCAAAATGATCGAGAAATGAGGGAGAAAGAGGTGGAGGAATCTAGGCATCTCCTTAGGTCGACGACCCAAGGTAGAAGACAACTGCAGATCCGTCAGATCAAAATCCAATGGTGGTCGGGCGTGTGACACGTGAAATAAATGACATAAATGCAAAATCGATTCATCTACTATAGTTAAACTATATGGGAACTTGTAAAAAGCATTTGGAGGGTCAAATAAAGTCCAAATGACCTCAAATTTTAACCATAGGTTTATGACAACACCTAGAACGATGATATGCATTTAGTTTCTCAAAAATCACATGGTTAGGTCCCTAATTAATATATAAACTATTAAAGCATATAAAATAGCAATTAATATAAAGAATATCTTTTAATGACATGATAGGGTATATCTTGAAATATTAGTCACATATAAATATTATGAGTCATATCTCAACATACAATACTCTTATTAGTGCATTATTTCCCTATTTGGAGGAGAGAGAAAGTAAAGGGTTTAAATATACTCAAATACATTAAATCAAATACATTATTACTAGTATATTTATCCAAAAAGCTCCAAATTAACATACTCCGCTCATATTATCTCTTAATGGTCAAATTGTATGATTAGACCTCAGTTATCTCATTATATGGGTTATTTGTGCAAAGCCCCCTACATAAACATAAATGTAGGTAAATTGTGAATTATACCTCAAGAAAGGCTCAAATTCAACATTGAGGCCCAAGAAGGCTCAAAAGGATGGGAAATTAGTGAAGGATGTCCAAAAGGACTAGAAAGAAAATAAAAGTACAAAAGTGGGTAAATTGCAGGGAGGACCCTGAGATTTAGTATGTTACACATTCATAAGGTCATCATCATTATCACATCACCATGGGGTACCAATATCTTATCACATCACTAGAGGATATCACCTCAAATAGGATACAAAACCTATCCTAGGGTCATAAGACGATTCACATTGTTCCCTACAAGAACCTCAATATCTCTCCATGCCTCATCAAGGCTCATAATCACCACACATGTGTCACATAAGTGATACTCCAATCAAACACTAGCTTATGATGTTCATTCAACAACAAATTAGGCTTACAACATTAGGAGAGAGAAATAATTCCATCATTGTGTTAATAACTCAAGAAAGCTAAGAAACTTTATTATGTACTAGAAATTAGGGCTAGGGTTTCAACATTGCAAACTGAATTATGGTTTCAAAACATCAACTAACATCAAACCCTAATTACCATGATCTCCAACAATCTTAGAATCAAAAGAGGTCAACCACCAACATCACTAGGTTAACCACACAAGGTAAACATAAATCCAAAGAATTTCATCGACCGAAGAGGGATAAGTCACACCATCTTCATCGACTGAAGACATGGACCATCCTCAGCGACCATCAAGGTCAATACACCATTGGTCAAAGAGACCATCACATACATAACGACCACTTAACTCTATACATGGAAACCAAAGAGATCCCTAGCATTTCATCGACTGAAGGGGGTTCAACATCAAACAACTACAAGAAAGAAACCTTGGCGACTGAAGACCATGATCAAAACTTATCGACCAAGAGAAAATACATCACCTTAGCGACCAAATAAGTAGGTCCATACTTAGCTACCTAAGGCCATTCAAACTCTTTGACCATATAGACCATATCGTGATGAGCATCAAGAGAGAAAAAACCACCTCCCACAATGATAAAAAAATAGATTGATTATCACTACAAAACTGAAACATCAAGGGATAAACCTCACAAGGGAGAACAACATCCAATACCCTAGTTTCGGCCATTAACATAAGAGAGAAACAAAACCACAACTAGAGAGATAAAACCCCACATTTGTACCATCATGCATGTATCTAAATTCTCCATCATCAAGCAAGGCACAAAACATGATCAAGAAAGGTAAAACCAGTATATGGCATGTGCATGCAAGAACCAATACCTCCATCTTCAGCAAGATTTTGGGTACAAGGGTTAGGGTTCATATAAAGGGATTTATCCACTCAAGATCACCACATGATCACAAATCCTAGTTCATAACATCATCATATTATATAGAACCACATTTTATAGATAGATAATTTGCATGCAAGATTAAGTGCAACAATAGTCATGGAGAAAGTTATATAACTCACCTTGATTGTAAAGGACAACTCCAAAAGCGAGATGCTCCAAGGAAAGAGAGGAAAACCCAAGCTTCTTCACCACCTCACAATCAAGATAGAATCACCTCAAAGAAGGAAGAACAACCCTAGGTTAAAAGGGAGAGAAAGTAAAACCAAACTTTAGGCCACAAGGATAAGAAGAAGGAGGGGTTCTTCATCTCATCTTGAGCACTACCATGGAAAATTGTGGATTCACCCAAGAAGAGCAAAGTCCCTCGAGAAGCACCACCATGGAGAACCATGAATTTAGACAAGAGAAAAGAGAGGATTAGGGTTTCTAGAAAACAAAGATTAAATAAGAGAGATCACTTACCTAGATCAAGGAACACCAAAGGATCACCAAAGAGGAGTTGCTTTAACCCCAGATCACACATGCAAGGGATCAACCACCTTACTCCAAGGTTGAGCTCTTCTCAACCACACAAGAACACAAGGGATGAGATCCAAGCAATAGGGAAAGAAGATGGTGCAAAAGTATCACTTGCGTGTAAAGAGAGGGGTATATATATCCAATTGTAGAGAGAGGTGAGGGATGTTAGATGTCATGCTCACAAGCACCACTTGTTCGCTATATAACATTCATGCAAGAACTAAAAATATGCATGCAACATGGGTGATAAAACCTAGAAAACTCATTGACCTCACTTGGTCCAGAAGACCATCGGTCATATGTAACTCTCTACAACCAAAACATAAAACCCATCAGTCGCACATATCAACACCCTAGCTCTTAGCAACCAAAGAAAGGGGGAAGATATCATTGTCTGAAAAGAACACAAGGCACATCCAAAACTCATCGATCGAAGACACCAGGGTTGAAGAAACATCAAGTTGGTTTTTGAAAACAAAGTGACACCATCTGTCAACACTCAAGGTCAACATCAACTAGGGCATCCAAGCGAACCCTAGAAATATCAACACCCATTATGCCACCTTATCAAACCAAGGTACAACAAGGCTATGAGGCGCCATTATCTCTCCAACATGGTACCAAAACATGTGAGGCAAAACAAGCATGTGACAAATTGTAAGATAAACCCTAAACATGCTCAAATTGGAATTAGGTGCAAAATAAGCACACATATAGTATAACTAGCTCAAATAGTATCTAAAGTGGACCAAACCGAAAAATTAAACATGTTACATGTTATAAAAGATCATCACAATTTTAGATTAAGGTTTTAAGAATCTTATTATGCAAAGGAACCAAGATCAAGCATAAATCTAGGTCAGGCGGCTTACAACCATAAACCCCTAACAAGGATTTTGCCCCTAAAATCCTACGCGAAAAGAGACGGGTACTTCCTATGCATATTGTTCTCTAACTCCCATGTATCTTCCTCCATGCCACTTTGATGGCATAAAACCTTAACCAGAACTATATCCTTCCTCTTCAACTTCTTCACCCTCCTATCTAAGATCAACACAAGAACCTCAACATATGACACATCATCCTCCACCTCAACATCTATTAGCTGCAACACTTGCTCTGTATCTGAATGGCAATTTCTCAACATTGAAATGTGGAACACAGGATACAACATGTGGAACTTTTGCAGTAAATCCAACTTGTAAACCATCTTCCCAACACGGCCACCAAAGGGTAAGTTCCCATAAACTTGGGAGCCACCTTACCCTTCTTTTTAAACCTCAACACACCTTTCCAAGGAGAGACCTTGAGATACACCTTGTTTCCCACTTAGAACTTCAAGGGCCTACAATGATTATCAGGACAAGGCTTTTGTCTATCTCAGGCTACCTTTAGTTGTTGTTGTTGTAGCACTTTGATCTTCTATCTAGTCTACCATACAAGCTCAGGACCCAAAAGTTGATACTCACCGATCTCATACCAACAAAGTGGAGACCTACAATGCCTCCCATATAAAGCTTCATATGGTGTTATGTTGATACTCCTCTGATAGTTGTTGCTGTAATCAAAATCTATCAAACTGAGGTGAACATCCCAACCTCCAAGAAACTACAAAACACAAGCTCTCAATAGATCCTCCAAGATTTGAATGGTCCTCTTTGATTGATCATCTATCTATGGATGAAATGTTGTACTGAACCTCGACTGTGTACCCATGGTTGTGTGTAGATGCACCCAAAAATGACTAGTAAATGGAGGACCTCTGTCAAATACTATAGTCATTGGGACATCGTGCAAATGCACTATCTCATCCACATATATTTGTGCCAACATTTCTTTTGTATTTGTTGTCTCGATTGGCAAAAAGTGAGATGACATGGTCAACCTGTCAACTATCACCCAAATGGAATCATGACCTTTGGTTGTCCTAGGAAGATCAACCACAAAGTCCATTGTGAGATCCCATTTCGCCTGCAATATGGGCATGGTTGCAATGTTCTTGTAGGCTTCTGCTGCTCATCCTTGACCTGCTAACACACAAGACACCTTGCCACAAACTCTGACACATCATGCTTCAAGTCAGGCCACCAATACATATCATTTAAGTTATGGTGCATCTAGGTACTTCCCAGATGCATCACATACATCGAAGAGTGAGCCTCCTCGAGAACCAACTTCCTCAGACCATTAACATTTGGCACCACTGTCCTGTCGTAGAAACAGACTATCCCATCCTTAGTCTCATGGAAGCCCCCATACTTCTCACTACCAAACTCTGATCAGATTTTTTGTATCGCTACATCATCATGTTGTGCATCTCTAATTTGTTGTATCAATGTAGGCTTCACCTACAACTGTGCTATCAAGCATGCCAACAAGGAGACTTCTAACTTCACATTCATCTGACGCAATTACACCAACAAGTCTCACTTATGGCACACCAAGGAACATAATTGTGCCTCCTCTACAGGTGATGACAAAGAAGCCTTCCTGCTAAGCACATCAGCTACCACATTTTCCTTCCCTGGATGGTAGTCTATGGTGCAATCATAGTCCTTGATCAACTCCATCCACCTTTGTTGTCACATGTTCAAATCCTGCTTTGAGAAGATATAGTGAAGGTTCTTGTAGTCAGTGAAGAGCTGACACTTCTCTCCATAAAGGTAGTGTCTCCAAATCTTCAATGCATGGACCATATCAACAATCTCCAAATCATGCGCCGGGTAGTTCTATTCGTGCTTCTTGAGCTGTCATGAAGAAAAAGAAATCACATTCTTGTCCTACATCAGCATGCATTTCAAGCCATTCTCCAACACATCGTAAAAGATGATATAATATTTTCCTTGCTCTAACAGAACTAACACCGGTGCATTGTCCAACTTCTCTAATGTTGACACTTGTCATCCCATACAAATGGTACACCTTCCCTCATCAACTTGGTTAGGGGTAACACCACATTACTAAAGTTCTTGATAAACCTCTTGTAGTAACCTACCAAGTCTAGGAAACTACAAACCTCTATCGGTGTCTTAGGTTGCTCCCACTCTAGCATTGACTATACTTTCTTGGGATCCACACAAACACCTTTAGAAGATATCACATGCCCAAGAAAAGACACCTCCTTCATCCAGAACTCACACTTGATGAACTTGGCGTATAACTTGTGTTGTCTCAACAATGTCAACACTTGTCATAGATGTTGCTCATGATATTAGTTGTCTCTAGAGTATAACAAGATGTTGTCAATAAACACTACCATGAACTAGTCAGGATACAGTATGAACACCTTGTTCATTAGGTCCATGAAAGTTGTTGGTGCATTGGTTAACCCCAATGTCATAACCATGAACTCATAGTGACCATACCTAGTCTTGAATGCAGACTTGGGTATATCATCTACCTTGATATGAAATCGATGGTATCTTGACCTCAGATCTATCTTTAAGAACACTACAACATCTCTTAGATAATCAAGCAGATCATTTGTCCTTGGCAATAGGTACTTGTTCTTGATCGTGAGCTTGTTCAACTGTCAGAATAGTGCATCGTACTTGGGTTAACCAAAATAGATACAAAATTAGATGCAAACAAACCAGAATGAAAAAGCTCCATCTGACCTGTCATGTCCCATAGATTGACCACTCCCTCCGATGGACTCATAGCATAGAATCAAGCCATTGCCTATTTTTGTCCCTGTCCTTTGTTGGCTTGCCCAGAAGAACCTATTTGTGATGCCTGACCATGTCCACTTCCACCACCACTATTGAACTATTGCCACTGCAAACCTTAATGACTTTGCCTCGGTTGTTGTGACACCTCCTCATCCTTCATAGGGAAAAACCACTCCATATGCCCAATCTGTCCACACTTGTAAAAAATTTACTCTCATACCATGGCCCAGATGGCCCTGTCACAGATAGTGATGTTGTGTTGTAAGCTCCTAGTGGCGGATGGAAGTTTCATTTAAGTGAAGGTTCGATTGCGGGCTCTGGCGATCGGGTGATTCTTGGTCGATCGCCCTCCTGTCAGCGCCACCGTCCTACTCCGGCTAGGCACCCCGCCTACCGGAGGCCACCGACTACTAGGCACCCCGTCTTCATCTGAGTTTCTTATCCTTGACGCGAAGGCAGCAGGAGGAAACAGATGCATGCACGGCTCTGGCGATCGGGAGGCCACCGACTACTAGGGACTACGGTTCAGGTCGCGATGCTGCCCTCGCCGTTATTGCGGAGGGTGACTAGACAGAGCATGCGTGAAAACCTAGCACAACAAGTGGTAGCTGAGAGGAGAAAATCTATGATGGCGTCCGCGATTTCAACGGAGGAGATACTTCCTGACGTTAGGGTTGTTATGTCTGATGAGAATGCATTGCTTGATCATCAGTCACAGCCTACGGCAACCAGGGATCGGTCGCAGCCTGTGGCAACCAGGGAGGAAGGGAGGCTTGATGTTTCCGTGTCTGGGCGAGCGGGAGATCCCATGCTCCGGAGTGCACCGGGATCGTCATCGCGGGAAGGTATACATGTAGAGCCGCCGACATTGGAATCTGATCTTCGGGAGGGACACCACGTCTTGACGCCGCCACAGTTGCCGTTGACGGGGGATGGAGATCCAGTACCATTGGCGATCGAGAAGGCCTGTTCGTCGGATGCCCCTTCTATCCCGGGGGAGTCAGCGCCACGATCGTCTGGAGAAGGAACAATGGAAGTACCTGATGGAAATGCGCCAAACCCTAGCATGATTTCTGGTCGGACACCAAATATACCGCCAGTGGTCACGATGCAGTCCTAAAGGAAAGCACCCCTCTACGGAATTCCACACGACACTTGTTTCAGGTGTATGGGAGAGGTCATTGGCAAGCGCAATGTAGGAGAAGCAAGGTCTGCTATAAATGTCGTAGACCGGGGCATGTGGCTACTAGGTGCACGTAGATTTTCCTGAGACCGAGGCCACTAGACGTACATTCGAGAACGGCCTTCCCACCTCTGCCCACAGGTATTCCGGCTAGGGGCGTTCCGCAACACGTCCTTAAACGCATCTCTGTTGATGTCGGTCCTGACGATGAGATACGGAGAAGCAAGATGACGGTGCTAGAGAGAGCGGTGGAGGTATCTTGGCCATATGGGATTCAGTGGATGGAGCTATATCCTTTCTTGCGACAGTGCTGGCCCAATGCTGCCGATTTATAAGGAAGAAAAGGAAGTGACAGAGAAGGGAGTACCATCACTACGTGGAAAAAGAATCGATATGCACCACATGATCAATGGTGAATAGCATCAGTGGAAGGAGGACTTTTGGTTCTGGGTAGAAGACATTCCTATTACCTGTAGGGACGATGAAATGATGGAGAAGATTATATCACCGTTCGGAAAACTGAGGTTTATTTCTGATTGGTAGAAGGATAAAGATGACCTATCTGGACTTCTGATCTTAGTAGAGGCCTTTAAAGAAGATGTCCCTCAATTTATATCTCTTACATACGGGCAGCGTCAGACTTCTATGCAACTCTTCATGGTGGCAAGAGGATTGGTGGGATCTAATAACACATATTTTACTGAGTTTGGGAGAGAATCTGGATTTCCTCGGGAGGCCTTAATTGTGCAGGAGAAGACAAATGCATCTAATACCATGGTGGTTGTGACAGATAGAACCTCGGATGTTAGGGAGATCTCTCAGACGCGGTGTCCGTCTCTGACCAGGCAGCATCACAGAACCCCAAGGCGAGTGGTGGTGGATAGAGAAGGCAACAATAGGTTTCTGTCGAACAGACGACTGTAGGATTTCATGTTCCTTGAGAGTGAATACAATGAGCATAGGAGGAGGTTTGGGAGAAGCCACAGTAGGCGAAGAAGAGATGGTGATGATAGTCGGTACCACAGGCGATATCATTCCAGGAGAAGACACTCAGACTGTGACGGGTTTTTCGTGATGGTTGCTGGTTGGATTTTGAAGGGGGGTACAACCCTTGATCGGGTTCATCTTTGCTGGGGACAGAGGCTCCAAGTTATACATGGATTGTACTTCTATTTTTTGGAATATCCGGGGTGCTTCTAATAACCCAACGAGAAGAGTGTTGAGTAGAATTTGTGGTCGTTTTAAAACAGGAGTGGTTTGTTTGTTTGAGCCGTTTCTTCATGCGGAATAGGCTGCGGAACTCATAGACATTGTGAGGCTTGACTGGGCAGTGGACAATCAAGAAGAGGGAGGAAATATATGGTTCTATGCTGACAGAGATATGAACCCTGTGGTTTTCAGGAGACATAGACAGCACATCACGATGAGTATGGAAAACAGCGATGGATCTAAATTTTTTTATTACAGCTATATATGCCAGTTGTGATACCGTTGAGAGAAGAGATTTGTGGTACGAATTGCTTGTATTGGCGGAACATATTGGTGATGAGCCATGGATGATCGCAGGTGACTTCAATGTGGTACGTAATACAAGGGAAAGACGAGGCGGAAACCTTCCAGGATACCAGGACATGCTGGATTTCAACACTTTAATTGCAGATGCAGCTTTGGATGAAATTCCGTTTGAAGGAAGCCAATTCACTTGGGTGAATAAACAGATTCTTACACCTACTATGTGGCAGAGAATAGATAGAGTGCTAGTGAATGAAGCATGGATGATGGAAAGGCCCGCTACCAGGTCGATACACTTGACCAGAGACAGAGTATCGGATCACAGTCCAATTGTTACGATTCCAGCCGTTCAAGCAGTAGACCGAAAGAAAGCACACTTTGTCTTTATGAAGGCATGGCTTGATCACGATGACTGCTTAAAAGTGATTGAATAAGCTTGGAATGAACCGGTGAATGGGCACCCTTCCTTTGTTTTCTGTCACAAACTGAAGAGGGTTAGGACAACTCTACGTCGATGGAGCAAAGATTCTTTTGGTGAAATCAAGCAGCGTATACATGACTTGGAGGATGTGGTTTTTACTACACAGGTTGCTTTTGATGGGAATCCAACCAGGGTGAATGAAATAAATCTGAGGACAGCTGAGAATGAGCTGCAACTACTGTTAAATGAAGAAGAGGCAAAGTGGAAAGAGAAAGCGAGGATAAGCTGGCTTAAAGACGGGGAGCGTAATACAAATTTTTATCATGCTACTGTCAAAGCAAGAAGAAAACACAGGAGGCTCAACAGGGTGGTCTTACAAGATGGCACTTGTATCTCGGATCCAAAGCTGATGGCGGAAGTGGCGGCCGGTCACTATCAAAAAATTTTCAATGAAGAGGTGGTGACAAATAATTCTGATATGGAAGAATTTCTGCAAGATATCCTGGAATCAATATCCATGGATGACAATTTTTCCCTTATTGCTGTTCCCCATGAAGAGGAGGTTGTGAAGACCATGCAAAAGATGGATTCCGCATCGGCTCCAGGTCCGGATGGGTTCACTTTGACGTTCTTCCGGGCTGCTTGGTCCATCATTGGTGAGGATTTTATGAAAATGACGGAGGCCTTCTTTAGAGGGCAGCCATGTTTTAGGGGTCTTTTTTGCTGCCGTATTCTACTTATACCGAAGGTGGACACCCCAAAAAGGTTACCGAAGGATTTCAGACCTATATCAACTGAGAACGTTGGCCTTCGCATACTTGCACGAGTTCTCAATGATAGGATGGCCCCCATGATGCCGAGATTGATTTCTAAGGTGCAAGGTGCTTTTGTCAAAGGGTCCGATATCACTCATCACGTCCGAATCGCGAAGGAGATGATGCACGACATCAACAGGGGCCAAGGTACACCCAATGTAATTTTGAAGTATGATATGTCGAGAGCTTATGATAGGACTGACTGGAATGCTCTGCAGAGAGTACTGCAGCAATTTGGGTTTACTATGGAGATGGTGAATTTGTTTTTAAGCTTCTTCTCTAATACTTGGGCCACGATCACTATTGGAGAAGAAACTACGGGTTTTTTTCCGATATGTAGAGGCATCAAGCAAGGATGTGCTTTATCACCCTTTCTTTTCATTCTGTTTGAGGAGATTCTATGTAGAAGATTTTTGAAACTAGAAGAAGAAGGACTCATCTCTAGATTCCAGATAAGGGGAGAAGCAGTTCCGCCAAGCATCCTTTTATATGCAGATGATATTGCTATATTTTTCAATGCTGCTCAAATATCGATGATGAAGGTTAAGGAAACCTTTGAGGCGTACGAACGGGCCATGGGACAGTGTATAAACAAGGCTAAATCCTCCTGTGTCGTAGGTGGGAATGATTTGGAGATGATCGACAGAGTGGTGAATTGTCTTGATACGGGGGCAGCAAAGGATTCTTTAACTTACTTGGGCATTCCTATTTCTAAAGGGAGGATGAGACTTGATGACTTTGAGTTCTTAATGAAGAAGATTGTTGGTAAATTCACAGCCTGGAGGTCCAAACTATTATCCTTTATGGGTAGAAGATTATTGATTGCTCATGTTGTGACATCCATTCCACTATATACGGTGGTTGCGATTGGTATTCCAGCGGGGATTGCAAACCGTATTGAAAAGAAACTATCTCAATTCCTGTGGGCGGGCAGAGATGAAAAGCACAGAAAGGCATGGCTCAGTTGGCATAGAGTTGCAAGACCTTTTTCTCAAGGTGGACTTGGGATCCCTCCTTTGCGACTGATAAATGATGCATTTGTAGGGAAGGCATGCTGGGAGGTGTTGACGTCGGATTCATTATGGGTCGTATTCTGTAGGGGGAAGTATGCTAACATGGAAGGAGGTCGTGATAATGTTTACCTCGGATCCTTGAAGCTTGGGCTCTATCCTTCCCCGTATTGGAAAAGAATCTGGGATATGTTGCCGCGTGTGTTCCCTTTGTGTAGATGGGTGGTAGGAAGAGGTGATATTTCTTTTTGGGACTCGCGGTGGTGCGAACAGTGGTTGGCTGATCATGCAAGATTTTCTAGCGACAGAAGACATCCCTTTCTTATTAAAGACTTTTGAATTGATGGGCATGGATGGGATTGAGACCTTTTGAAGATGATTGTCAATTATGAGGGGATGAATCTTATCCGTGATTCTAACACATGGATTGCTAATGAGGATGATAGGATGATATGGAGTTTGGGAATGTGAGGAGATTTTTCTATGAGATCGGTAAAGCAGGTACTTATGCTTGATAGAAGGGAAGGTCCAGTTGGACTAGGTTTGATTTGGGATAATAATTTCCCTAAGGCTGCTGCTTTCATTTGGAAATCTGTTAGAAGAGCCACGTCAACGGATGACAACATTAAAGCTAGATGCAGTATCCCATTAGTATCTCAGTGCAATTGTTGTGCGGAACCGCATGAAGAAAGCATTGAGCATTTGTTGTTTCAAGGACAAAGTGCGAAGTTTTTTTGGGGCAAATTTGTTGATTTGACAGAAATGATGCCACCCACCAACGTAAGATCTCTCATAGACACATGCGGTTTGGGGAAAAGGAAGAAACTTAAGGAATGGCTAGCTGGAAACTTGGCGGTTTTGATCCCATATAGTATTTGGCGGCTGAGGTGCGAAGCAAGGTTTGAAGGAACACACAGACCACTATGTCATGAATGGGAGTTTATTACTAGAACGTTGAATGTTCAGCTGAAGGAAAAATCTTTTACGATTGATTCTGATAACAATATCTATGACCGTATGAGGGAGGCAAACTTGGTGGAACCTAAAGTCACGATGAGGCAGATTAAACTGTTAAGATGGATGACGCCCGACCTGCATAATCTTAAACTCAATCTTACGATCGGGAAAGATAGAGACATCTGTGGAGTTCCTAGAAGATGGGCGGGGGGAATTATTAGGAACCACAGGGCTGATATTTGCTTGGTGTTCAGAATGTGGATCAGGAGTACAGACTACATCCTTGCGTACATGCAAGCGTGTGCCATCGGCTTGAAATTAGCGAGAGATAATGTGTTGGGCATCTCATGTGTTGAAATTGATGAGGCTTACGTGTATGACATCTTATTGAACAACGGAAAGGAACCATGGAGGTCGACATCTTTTGTTCGTGAGCTGCGAGAGGAGGTTCACGCTGCTATGATTTATGGGTCCCTTGTTCACAAGGTCATCAACTCGATACCTCGTGAACTAGGAAAATGGGGCAGCAGTTTGGATGAGCCCTATGTTTCTTCTGATATCCTAAATATACCATGCAAAGTAAGGGGTATGGCGGCCTTGGAGAAGCGTCGAGTCCCGTACATCGTTATGCAGAAAACAGTTAGCTAGTCAGAGAAATAGAAAGGGGAACATGTTGTTTGTCTTGTTTCTTTGTTTTAGTATCTGCGTCTAATATAAGCAGGAGCTGTAATTTTTTTGATGATTATGCCCACAAGAGGGGTGTGGGATGAATAAAAGTGACCCCCGGCTTAACCAAAAAAAAAGCTCCTAGTGGCGGAAAACTATGACATGTGCCCTTACCTGGTGACCATTGCGACTGTACCACCAATCTCTATTGTGTCTAAGGTGATGTGAACCTGGGCTTCTTGAAGCCTCCAGAAGACTGCCCCTAAAACTAAGACGGTCTCTTCTAAGTATTGGCTTTACACTTCTCAATAGTCGACCACTCTATCTGTCTTATCAATTCCAAAAATGTCACAAACCGCTCCTGGTTCTCCAAAGGAGACATCATTGTCATCAATTCTAAACTCAAGCCCTTCTTGAACTGTTGGATCCTCTCCTTATATGTCGCAACCATGTAAGGAAAAAACCTCAACAGCTCCATGAACTTCACCTTGTACTCATTGGTCATCATTGATCCCTTCCCGATCTTCTCAAACTAAGGATCTTCTCTTCAAGATACGTCTCCATGAAGTATTGGCTCACAAACTCTTGTCGAAACTCCTCCTAGATGATCACCACACTAGGTGTCTTCTCATACTCTATAGACCACCAATGTCCAGCACTGCCCTTTAGTAGGTACATTGCATGCTTCATCTTTTTCTCTTCTAAGATATTGAGGATCTTAAGCACCTTCTCCAACTCCATCAGCTACATGTCCACATCTTACGGTTCTACCTTACCCGCATAATCAATCACCCCAACACGTTGTAACCTCTCAAATGTCTACCTAGAACCCTGGGATTCTACATTGGGAACAAATGCCCTTGGTTGAGGTACGGGCACACTATCTCCATATGCAAAATCTTGGTCATCAACTATCCAAACATGGACTAAAAAGTGGGATCATCCATGGTTTTTGGGTTGAATTGAGGCACTTCAGGCACTCCATCTACTCTGGCATGCCTTCTGGAACCACCTCCTGGTGCAGCAACACTACTCTCAGCATGTTCTTAATGCTCTCCAGACATAGTTGCATAACCACAAGTTACAATCAGATATGTTGGAGGAAACAAGAACAGACACAACCCTAGTCCTATGTCCCTATAGACTTAGCAAACCTAGAGCTTTGACATCAACTTTTTCATGTGACAACCCAATGCCACGTGAGTGAGATTACTCAAAATGAAGTGCATGATTAACAACTAACAACCATACTATAAAAAGAACAAGTAAATTAAAACTGATTTTACTATGTGGAAACATATTAGAAAAAGGTTCACAACCTATAACATATCACATACCATGTTAGGTAATAACATTTGTACAATGACCATCTGCTACACACCTGTTACAAAAGATATGTTCACATATACAAAGCCACTTATATACAACAAAGGCATACTACCAAAAATGAGTATCGAGGTATAGATCTTTTACAAACACAACCCTCCCAGACCTTAGAGTACATGGACAACACATAGGACTCTACTACACAATACTAACAACATCCAACCTTCTGTGTCTATTGATCTCTGAGTTTCTCTTCTTCAACAACACAATCATGCCCATGTCACTGACGACCACCTAAAAAGATGTGGTGAACCACAAGGGTGACATTCATGTCCTAGTGAGAGATATAACTCTCAACCAATGATTATTACTACAACAGAATGTGACATTATTAAGCAGGATGAGCAGATTCAGCTAAGTGAATTATTTAAACTTATTACACATATTAAGCAGCTTAAACAGCTATAACTAATAGGCATAGACACATAATAAAAAGGAATATGAAAACCATGTATAATAGATGATTTCTCTCACCACATTATATAACAATTAAGTAGTAATAAGAACAAGGTAAGAATAAACAACAAATGTGAATCATGTTAAATCATAAGAAGATATGCTACACTGTTGTATTATGTCTTTTATTGATGTCCTGAGGATTTGAGTCACCCTAAAATCCAACTGACCATTGCTAAGTTGAAATCAATGGCATACAAGATCTATGAAGAGCCAGAATCCAAGATTTGCTCCTCACTTCATCAGTACGAGTCTTCACCACAGTGACACATCAGTCAAACTACCACTAGTGACATATAGTCAAGATAAAAACACCTAGTCTCCCCTTGGTACAGGTTACAACACTATCCACTAGGGTATGTAAGCAAAACCTTGCCACCAGGGTAAAAATCTAGTTGTCCTTCAATCACATCACATACAAAATCATTGAGACATGACAACAACCATTCTCAAACTAAGGGCTAGGTATGACCGCAGCCATATTCCCTAAACACATGGGATCTGGATGACAAGGATGTACTCTCCAAGCACCCTGCATACTAAATAGTATGTGCTCCGAGTTTCCCTTAGGACTACTTGTTTCACCATCCAGCAAGTCCTGATGCTGGGATGGATCTATAGACAGGGCAATTCTAACAAAGTGAAATTTAGCATAAAAATGAATTAAGTACTCTTTTTCCCTCTTTATGTTCACTCATGAACTCAAATAATTTTTCTTGGCCCCTAAATCAATATTAATACTCAAATTTGAAAAATAGTGATCAATGTGAATTTTATACACATTATAACACCACAAATTAGATTCAATCATCACTTTGTCCAATGAAGTAAATTGGTCCATCAAACTTCATCATATGCTCCTCAAACTTTTACAAAATATTCCACACTTTATGCAAACCTATGGTCCAAATTTCATTGCAATCGAATGAACCTACCATTTTCTATGAATTTTTGAAGTTAATGTGTAGCAAATCACTTTATTTGTCTTTATTTGGTCTTTTCCATGACAACAATCTGCGGGCCGCTTGAGGGAGAAACCTCGACCCTTGGATCAGGATCCCACAGATTAGGGAGTTGATTAAGTGGTCGGGGCATCATCACCTACCTCCCTCTGATTGCGGGGAGGATACAAGGTTGCCTTAATTGTTGATCTCTCGCTCATCACTTCAATTTGAAAATCTAAGCGAGCAAAAAGCTTTGCCTTGTAAATTTGAACTCAACAAGCACTAGTTTACCCACCTTTATTACACTATTACTCCCTCCCAATGAGTTCTTCATACCCCTTTCTTACTCTGAAGAACATGGCCACATTTAAAACTCGATCTAACCCTATAGACCACCTCCAACCCTATAAAATGACCCCTCGAGGTTGGCACCTTCAACCCTCGTGATAATCCCTTTTTATCATGCTCTCAACTGACCTTGGATGCTCCAATATTATCCCCAATCTCCTTACTAGTCAGATGGCACCATCGCACATCCCACTTTGGGTGTTCACCCTCCACACTGCCTCTCCTCAATCTGCCAATGCCATCACCCACGTGAAGGAACGATGAACGTGAACGAATAATTAGTGGAATCCACCTGCTCCTCCTGTCCCCAATCCCCCTCCATGTCGGTGAGCCCTTCCACCATGTTTCATGGCTCGCACAGAGTTCTGCATAAGGGGGAGGGCGACCAAGAACCGCCGGCCCAGAAAGGGAACCCCCCGTCCAAAGACCCAGCTGAACCGCTAATTGAACCAGTTAACTAAAGAATTGAACCGGCCAATTCAAGGATTGAACTGATCTAGTGAATCAACGAGCCACGCACCTACGTGGAAAAATTGCGACCCTCCAGTCACGCAATCAAACGGTCATGGAATTTCCTATTTTAAGGTATTTTCACCCCCTCACATGGAGAATTGATTAAAATCCCTGATCTTGTTTAAATCATAGAAAATACATCCTATCTCCAAAAATTATGAATAAATAGTCAATTTTGATTAGAAAAATACAATGAATTGTTTAAAAATACTTTTGAGCCTTATTTTATAGATTTATATATTATCCCTAAATTTGATCTTTGCTTATACGATTTGTCAAATGGCCCAATAATGATGATAAATCTCTAGAAACCCTAGTCTGGAGACATTAAAGTCACAACTTGACTAATGAATGGTCTATATCTAATATTTTGACTTATTCAATATTGAATATGATTTCATGTCATAAAGAGATAAGCTTGATGATGGGTTCTAACCCTATATTTATGACTTGGTAATTATGATTGTGCTAAATCTTGTGAAATACCTAATCTAGACCCTTGAACTTCTTCTTTGATAATGATCTAAAATCTCTATAATGACTTGGATAATGATCATAAAATTAGGGTTAACACATTTGATCCTAGAAAACCTAGGTAGGTCATTCACATTCGAAAATATACTTGACATTTGAAATAATGTTGGACGTTTGGAAATATTATTGATTATAATTGAATGACCTAACCCTAAGGTTGACATAGGAAAGTGTAACCCTAATCTAGAATATTGAAACATGATCTTCTAAACATCATGATCTTAACCCTTGATCCAATCTTATTTATTTAGGATCTAACTCGAAGGGTTGACCTATTACTTGTTGATCTGTATTCTCAATCTTTGGTGAAAGGTACACTATTATATCTACTCCTTGATTGCATTGAAGAAACTTTTTATGTATCTCTTAATTGTATACTTGGCTATATACTTGGTTGAGCTATTTTTCTATATTGATTAGTCTTCTAGTTTTCCTATATTATATTTTGAGACAAACTTGAAAACATAAATGATATTGCCCATTATGATTGCATGTATATTGATGATGATAATGTTGATATCAAGTGTAAGCGGTCTCCTCATTTAGAGGGTGGAACTTGTATGTTGACCTACTACCTCATATGGAGAGAAGGATCCTGGTGACCTCCCCCATCGCATTGGGGTGATGGAGCCACACAAAATATATAAGCATGCTTCTCAAATCAGCATAATGGGAACTCATAATAAAAAATGAATTGTTCAAAATAAACATCTTGTCGAATAAATATTAGATTTGGAAAATTGGTTGTTATACTTCTTGAGTATAAGTCATGCCAAGTGTAATATTTTGCCATAAACTATCTTACTTGATTTTGATAGAGTATCGTGCAATTGCATGATTGTGTCTTGATTTTCTTGATTTTAGGCAAAAAAATGGAACATTGACTAGAATGCTTCCGCACTCGATATACTCTTATGACAAGGATAAGTTGGTAAAAATCTCCTTTTTGGGTTAGTTTGTTCTTTAAATATCCTAGTATGAGGTATCATTTTTTATTGTATATGCCAGAGTGTGAGATCCTATTAGACCACTCAGGGATGGATGCTTCAATCCTTTTAACACTGTCTAGGAAGTGAGACTGGGATTGGGGTAAGAATGGTTTTATGACAGTTGGTATCAGAGCATGCACACTCCCATATACTTTAAGTGAATAATTTCTCGAGATCTTGAACCCTAAAAATCGTAAAGTCCATAATGGTGAAAATTGAGGTGTCTAGGCTCGGGGTTCTAGCATAATTTCTCCTATTTGTCTTCACAGTGGTTGAGATTCCTTCTCTACCTGGCCTTAATTGATCCAGAACAGGACCTAAAGGTTCTCTGTTGAAACTCTAGAGAGTCTTCTAGCATCTCATCTCTTCTTTAAGGACTACCCTAAGCCACCGAAGTAGATGAGGCTTAGGTAGTCTTCTCATGTCCTCATGTGGTCCTTCTCTTGTAACCATTTGCTACATGATGTTTCTATTATGGGTAACTTACGTATGGGGAAAATAAAAGCTACTAGAGAATTGTGAAAGTTGATGCCATGATCTGACCTTAATTTGAAAACTCAATTTTGATCAATGAAAATTTTGAAATCAAATACTCATGCATGGCCCCTTCATATCATGAAAACTCAATTTAACCAAATAAGACTACATGCTTTCTATGTTGGAGCTAAATCTTGATTTGATGAAATAAGAAGTATTTATACCTCATTATTGATGTGGTCCCTATTTGATTAACTCCATGTTGCCTATTATTGATTAAACATCAAAACATAGCTAAGCAAACTCATATCTTAATTGATACACATCATGATATTGACATCAAATTGTTAAGTATTAAAACTCTCAAAACCATGATGTAAAACTATGATACAAAAGACACTCTCCCTATTTTTTAGTAGTATGAGAATCAACAAAGTTACAAAATAATTTTGAAACAATGAATGCCCTATAATGTGATGTACTCTTAAATCTACTTATGTGATTAAAGGACTCATCAATGAATGTACTTTGCAGATGGCCCCACAAATGTATAGTCAAAAAGCAAGATCCTCTAGAAGCAATGATGAATAAGGAGGGAAGGTTGATAAAAGGAAGACTGAGAAGAAAATTCTTCAAGGAAAAGTCGAGGATGATGAAGAGAGAGGAAAAAGACCTAAGCTCAATGATGATAGGTTTGATTCTTGGGAAGTACAAAACAAGCTACTAGTGGATGCCATGACCAAATGGGCGAGATACACAACATCTAATTCCTAGAGGAGTCCAAGTCACCATGACTGCCTTTATCCCTACATCCAAGCATGTAGTCATAGAGATAGAGATAAAAATAGAGGTTGGAATTGCAAAGGAGGACATGTGCAATCACAACCAATGAAATCACCACTAGTTCTAGATTATGATATGTCGATTATGTAACCCTTTTTAACTTTTTGAAATAAACCTTGTACTCATTGTATCCTTGAAAATTGAAATATGATGTCATGTCTTTTTAAGCTTGCTAATCAATGATTCATAATCTACCCTTGGATTTGAAAATCTACATTTGATTGGATTTTGACTCCTCATAATCAGATTTTAAAATTTTGACTCGCTCATGTGACATCTAATTATATTGACCTACAAATAAACCACCCATTGTTTCAAAATATTAAAATCTTGACTATATTGTATTGAGGATGGTAATATTGAAAATATGTATAGGATTAGTCTCCTAAAATGTCCTAGGTCTGGATCATTCACCCACCTTGAATATACTTGATAAAAGAAATTGATATTGAAATCTCGAAATACAGCTAGATTGTTGTTATGGGTGAATGACCACACTGATGGTCTGGATAGGAATTAAAACCCTAGACTTGCACTCTTGGGAAACAAAATATAAATATTTGAATCTTGACTCTTGAATCACAGTATTGATAATACATAACCCAAATTTAACCCATGATGCATAATCTCGACTCTCAATCTCAATTCTCTCTCAGTATGGAGACATGACTTGAAAATGAACTCAATTAGTGAACTATGATCTTTCGCTCTCTTGATTGATCAATGAAACTTTATGAGAGATTGTTGATGAGGTGATAATTTTGGGAGCATGATTTTTATTGTATAGTTGAGGATACTCAAGTAATTGAGGATACAATCTAGATTTGGATAATCCCAATTTTTTAGGATGTTTTTGAATTTTGGGGACAAAATTCCTTTTTAAGGATGGAAGGATGTGACAAAGTGAAATTTAACATAACAATGAATCAATTTCTCTTTTGCCCTTTTTATGTTCACTCATGAACTCAAATTATTTTTCTTGGCCCCTAAATCAATATTAATACTCAAATTCAAAAAATAGTGATCAATGTGAATTTTAAACACATTATAACACCATAAATTAGATTCAATCATCACTTTGTCCATTGAAGTAAATCGGCCCATCAAACATCATCATATGGTCTTCAAACTTTTTTAAACTATTCTACACTTTATGTGGAACCTATGGTCCAAATTTCATTACAATTGGACGTTCCTACCATTTTCTGTGAATTTTTGAAGTAAATGTGTAGAAAATCACTTTATTTGCCTTTATTTGGTCTTTTACATGTCAGCAATCCGCAGGCCACTTGAGGGAGAAACCTTGACCCTCGGATCAGTCTCCCATGGATTAGGGAGCTGATTGAGCAGTCAGGGCATCATTTCCTACCTCCCGCTAATTGCGGGGAGGAGACAAGGTTGCCTTAATGGGCGATCTCCCGCTCATGACCTCAATTCAAAAATCTGAGCGAGCAAAAAGCCTCGCCTTACAAATTCAAACTCAATGAGCCCTAGTTTGACCACCTTTATTGCATCATTACTCCCTCCCAACAAGTTCCTTGCCTCCCTTTCTCACTCCAGCAACCATAGCCACATTCAAAACTCGATCTAACCATATAGACCACCTCCAACCCTATAAAATGACCCCTCGAGGTCAGCACCTTCAACCATCATGATAATCCCTTTTTCTCACACTCTCAACTGACCTCATACGCCCCAATTTTATCCTCAATCTCCTTACTGGTCAGGCGTCACCGCTGTATAGCCCACTTTGGAATTCACCCTCCACGTCGCCTCTCCTCAATTTGCCACCGCCATCACCCTTGTGAGGGAACGACGAATGTAAATGGTTGCTAAGCGGCATCCACCTACTCCTCCTACCCCCAATCCCCCTTTGTGCCAGTGAGCCCTTATGATGCATTTAGTGGCTCACATGGAGGTCTGCACAAGGGGGAGGGTGACCAAGAACCGCCAGCCCAAAAAGGGAACCCCCCGGTCCAAAGACCCAGTTGAACTGCTAATTGAACCAGTTAACTGAAGAACTGAACTGGCCAATTCAAGTATCGAACCGATCCATTGAATCAACAAGCCATGTGCCTATATGGCAAAATCATGAACCTACAACCACAAATTGAACGGTCATGGAATTTCCTATTTTAAGGTATTTTTTGCCCTCTGACACAGAGAATTGATTAAAATTTCTGATCTTGTTTAAATCATAGAAAATACATCCTAGCTCCAAAAATTACTAATAAATAGTCAATTTTGATCAGAAAAATCCAACATATTGTTTAAAAATACTTTTGAGATTTTATTTTATAGATTTCTCTATTATCCCTAAATTTGATCTCTTACTTATATGATTTGTCAAATGGCCCTATAATGATGACAATTCTCTAGAAACCCTAGTATTTGACTCTGATGATTATCTAGAGACACTAAAGTCACGACTTGAGTATTTTTAAACAATCTGTTGAGGCTTAGGTAGTCATGACTCTGATGATTATCTAGAAACCATAGAGAGTCTTCTAGCATCTCATCTCTTCTTTAAGGACTACCCTAAGCCACCCAAGTAGATGAGGCTTAGGTAGTCTTCTCATCTCCTCATGTGGTCCTTATCTTATGACCATTTGCTACATGATGTCTCGATTATGGCTAACTTATGTATGGGGAAAATCAAAGCTACTAGAGAATTGTGAAAGTTGATGCCATGATCTGACCTTAGTTTGAAAACTCAATTTTGATCAATGAAAATTTTGAAATCAAATACTCGTGCATGGCCCTTCATATCATGAAAACTTGATTTAACCAAATAAGACTACATGCTTTCTATGTTGGAGATAAATCTTAATTTAATGAAATAAGAAGTATTTATACCTCATTATTGATGAGGTCCCTGTTTGATTAACTGCATGTTGCCCTATTGTTGATTAAACATCAAAACATAGCTAAGCAAACTCTTATCTTAATTGATACACATCATGATATTGACATCAAATTGTTAAGTATTAAAACACTCAAAACCATGATGTAAAACTATGATACAAAAGACACTCTCCCTATTTTTGAGTAGTACGAGAATCAACAAAGTTACAAAATAATTTTGAAACAATGAATACCCTATAATGTGATGTACTCTTAAATCTACTTATGTGATTAAAGGACTCGTCAATGAATGTACTTTGCAGATGGCCCCACAAATGTATAGTCAAAAAGCAAGATCCTCTGGAATCAATGATGAATAAGGAGGGAAGGTTGATAAAAGGAAGACCGAGAAGAAAATTCTTCAAGGAAAAGTCGAGGATGATGAAGAGAGAGGAAGGATTGAAGCAGTGGTAAAATGATTGAAGCATCCGTTCCTGAGTGATCTCATAGGATCTCTCACACTAGCATATACAATAAGAAATAATAACTCATAAAAAATCCATTTATGGATTTGCAAATGACCCTATAATTTGTCAAATGGCCCTATAATGATGACAATTCTCTAGAAACCCTAGTATTTGACTCTGATGATTATCTAGAGACACTAAAGTCATGAACTGAATAATGAATGGTCTAGATTTAATATTTTGACTTATTCAATCTTGAATATGATTTCATGCCATAAAGTGATAAGCTTGATGAGGGTTTCTAACTCTAGAATTATGACTTGGTAATTATGATTGTGCTCAATCTTGTGAAATACCTAATCTAGACCCTTGAACTTCTTCCTTGATGATGATCTAGAATCTCTATAATGACTTGGATAATGATCATAAAATTAGGGTTAACACATATGATCCTAGAAAACCTAGGTAGGTCATTCACGCTCGAAAATATACTTGACACTTGAAATAATGTTGGACATTTGGAAATATTATTGATTATAAGTGGATGACCTAACCCTAAGGTTGACATAGAAAAGTGTAACCCTAATCTTGAATATTGAAACATGATATTCTAAACATCATGATCTTGACCCTTGATCCAATCTTGTTCATTTAGGATCTAACTCGAAGGGTTAACCTATTACTTGTTGATCTGTATTCTCAATCTTCAGTGAAAGGTACACTATTATATATACTCCTTGATTGCATTGAAGAAACTTTTTATGTATCTCTTGATTGTATACTTGGCTATATACTTGGTTGAGCTATTGTTTCGTATTGATTAGTCTTCTAGTTTTCCTATATTATATTTTGAGACAAACTTGAAAACATAAATGATATTACCCATTATGACTGCACGTATATTGATGATGATAATGTTGATAATGTTGATATTGAGTGCAAGTGACCTCCTCATTTAGAGGGTGGAACTTGTACATTGAACTCTTACCTCATATGGAGAGGATCATGGTGACCTCCCCCATTGTGTTGGGGCGATGGAGCCACACAAAATATATAAGCATGTTTTTCAAATCAACATAATAGGAACTCATTATAAAAATTGAATTGTTCAAAATAAACATTTTTTTGAATAAATATTGGATTTGAAAAATTGCTTGTTATACTTCTTGAATATAAGTCCTTCCAAATGTACTATTTTTCCATAAACTATCTTACTTGATTTTGATAGCATACCGTGCAATTGCATGATTGTGTCTTGATTTTCTTGATTTTAGGCAAAATAGATGGAACATTGACTAGATCGCTTTCGCACTTGATATACTCTGATGACAAGGATAAGTTGGCAAAAATCTCCTTTTTGGGTTATTTTGTTCTTTAAATCTCATGTTTATGAGTTATTATTTCTTATTGTATATGCTAGTGTGAGAGATCCTATGAGATCACTCAAGAACGGATGCTTCAATCCTTTTACCACTGTCTAGGAAGTGGGATTGGGATTGGGGTAAGAACGATACTTTGATATCAACTACATGATTAGGGTTCCCCTTGATTAGTTAAAGTCAATTGAGTGTCTTTTACTACATTAATCAACTTACAAGAAAACCCTAAAATGATTCTACCAAAGATAAGGTAGGTTGCAACTTCAAAAGATATAAAACATATAAACATAAAGCTGATCACATCACCACATGATATCAGATCACTATCATACACAAGGTCATCATTATTATCACATCACCATGGGATACCAATCTCTTTTTACATCACCAGAGGATATCACCTCAAATAGGATACAAAACCTCTGCTTAGGTCATAAGACCATTCACATTGTTCCCATCAAGAACCTCATTATCTCTCCATGCCTCATCAAGGTTCATAATCACCACACATGTGTCACATAAGTAATACTCCAATTAAACACTACATTTTGATGCTCATTCAACAAAAAATTAGGGTTACAACATTAGGAGAGCGAGAAATTATTCCATCATTGTGTGAATTACTCAAGAAAGCTAAGCAACTTTATTGCGTACTTGAAATTAGGGTTAGGGTTTCAATATTGCAAACAGAATTAGGGTTTCAAAACATTAGCTAACATCAAACCCAGATTACTGTGATCTCCAACATTCTTGGAAGCAACCACCACCATCACTACGTTAACCACACAAGGAAAACATAAATCCAGAAAATCTCATTGAACGAAGAGGGGTAAGTCATGCCATTTTCATCGACCGAAGAGATGGACCATCCTCAACGACCATAAAGGTCATACACAATCGGCCAAGGAGACCAACACATACATAGCGACCACTTAACTCCATGCACGGTGACCGAAGAGATCCTGACCACTTCATCGAACAAAGAGGGGTTCAACATCAAACAAGTGCAAGAAAGAAACCTTAGTGACTGAATACCATGATCAAAACCTCATCGACCAAGAGAAAATACATCACCTTAAAGACCACACAAGTAGGTCAATACTTAGCGACCTAAATCCATTCAAACTATTTGATAATATAGATCATATCATGATGAACATCAAGAGAGAGAAAATCACCTTTGACACATGATCAAAAGCATATTGATCCTCACTCTGAAACCAAAACATCAAGGGATAAATCTCACAAAGGAGAACAACATCCAAAACCCTAATTTCAGTTATTAAAATAAGAGAGAAACAAAACCACAACTAGAAAGAGAAAAACCCACATTAGTACCATCATGTGTGTATCCAAATCCTCCATCATCAAGCAAGAGAGAAAAACATGATCAGGAAAGGTAAAACCAATGTATAGCATGTGCATACAAGAACCAACACCTCCATCCTCAATAAGATTTTGGGTACAAGAATCAGGGTTGAGATAAAGGGATTTATCCACTCAACATCATCACATGATCACAAACCCTAGTTCAAGATATCTTCATCATATTATATAGAACCACAATTTAGAGATAGATAAATTGCATGCAAGATTAAGTGCAACAATAATCGAGGAGAAAGTTATATACTCACCTTGATTGTGAAGGACAACTCCAAAAGTAAGATGCTCCAATGAAAGAGAGGAAAACCCAAGCTTGATCACCACCTCACGATCAAGCTAGCATCACCTCAAAGAAGGAAGAACAACCCTAGGTTAAAAGGGCAAGAAAGGAAAACCAAACCTCTAGGCCACAAGGATAAGAAGGAGGGGTTCTTCATCTCAACTTGAGCAGTACCATGGAAAATTGTGGATTCAGCCAAGAAGAGAGAAGTCTCTCAAGAAGCACCACCATGGAGAACCATGGGTTCAGACAAGAGAAAGGATAGGAGTAGGGTTGAAATAAAACAAATATTAAACAAGAGAGATCACTTACCAAGATCAAGGAACACTACATGATCGCCAAAGAAGAGTTGCTCCAACCCTAGATCACACATGCAAGGTATCACCCACCTTGCTCCAGGGTTGACTTATCCACCACAAAAGAACACAAGGTACGAGCTCCAATCAAGAGGGAAAGAATATGGTTCAAAAGGATCACTTACATGAAAAGAGAGGGGTATATATATCCAACGGTAGAGAGAGGTGAGGGAGGTTAGATGTCATGCTCACATGCACCACTTGTCCAGTATATAACATTCATGCAAGCACTAAACATATGCATGCATCATGGGTGATAATACCTAGGAAACTCATCGACCTCACTTGGTCTAGAAGATCGTTGATCATAGGGAACTCTATGCAACCAAAAGATATCAAAACCCACATGTCACATAGATTAAAACCCTATCTCTTAGCAACCAAAGAAAGGGGCCAAGAGCTCATCATCCAAAGAGAACAAAAGGTACATCCAAAACTCATTGACTAAATAATCCATGGTTGAAGAAACATCAAGGTGGTTGTTGAAAACTAAGGGACACCATCGGTCAACACTCAAGGTCAACGTCAACTAGGGCATCCAAGCAAACCCTAGAAACATTAACACCCATGATGCCACCTTATCAAACCAAGGTACAATAAGGCTATGAGCAACATGGTACCAAAACATGTGAGGCACAACAAGCATGTGACAAATTTCAAGATAAACCCTAAACATGGGTAAATTGTAATTAGGTTCAAAAAAAAGCACACATGTAGTACAACTAGCTCAAATAGTATCCAAACTGGACCAGACTAAAAGCATAAGCATATCACATGTTATAAAATCTCATCACATGATTAGATTAAGGTTTTAAGAATATTATTATGCAAAGCAAGCAAGATCAAGCATAAAGATAGGTCAAGGGCATTACATTTTATATATAAATAAATAAATTACAAAAAATCCTTCACAGAAGCATGAGCAACAAATTGAGCTGAGTACGAGCAACAAATTAAGCTACTAGTCCATTCTGGATGGCGAATCCTATTAGATATAAAAAAAATACAAGAAGAAAAGTTGGTAGCATGAGGTTCTTGTTGGTGATGTGTTGAAGGAGTTATAGAAGGGAGGTCATGTCATCAGAAAGAACTCTAAAGGAATCAAAAGCTAAAGGCAAAAAATGATGGTAATATATCATACAAGTTGCACCATGCTTTTGTACCTTCAATGCAGCAGCATTGCCAACTACTTGGACTGGTTTAAAGTTACTTTAAAAACCACTTGATAAAGGAGACGCTCTAGTGAGGTCAACACATGTGTGTTTTCCATGTGACCAATCAAATAACAAGATGTTAGCATGATGTTGAGAGTGGATACCATCAGGTCGTATGCCAAGAAAGGCCACTAGAGCTTCTTTAAGGATCTCTAACCTAGCTCGAGAGGCAAGATAAAAAAGAGTATCACAAACAAATTCATGTCAAAACATATATCTATGTCTTGTGCAACAATGAATGACATGATCGCTAAAGGCATCTGGATATGTAGTGTTGCAAAGAGGGAAATGTTCGTCACCGTATATAAGGGAATCATATGTTGATTTGAAGGATAGCTCGATACTCAATAGACGACATGGAAAAACACAACCTGTCAATGGGAATGACAAGTAGGAAGTTTTGTGCATATCCATCTTGGAGAGAAGCGAGGATAGCTAGTTGTCACTAAGAGAGGCCACTTGCAGCAAATTACTAGACAACATTTTTCTAGTAAGCGTCTTTCAACATAGGTTGGGTCTTAGGAGGGGCAGAAGGCGTACGTGATATATGAGACCAACTAAAATATTACATGGTCTTATGGATGGTGTCATGTGTGGTAAAAAAAGGCTCCTCTAGTAAGAGATGAACCTCTCATAAATGTGGTACTAGAGTTCATGAGTGCATATAAGAGAGGAAACATAAGAAAACTTGTTGACACCGTGGGAAATTTTATGCCCAACCCTTTGAGGTGCATAGGAAGTGTATCCAAGCATAACTATAGATCTGAAGCCTGGGCCATCACCAACCACAATACATGCTAGACATTGTCAAAGCTCGTGATCAAAAACATCCAATACAGAACCAATAGATGTTGGGTGTGTCGTATGAAGAGCAAACAATAGGTTGGTCATCCTAACACATGATCAGAGAAGAAGAAGCTCACATTTTGGGTCCTGAAGAAAAGCTAAGTGATCCATCATGGAAAGAGTTATAGCCACGTGTTTCTTGAGAATCCCCAAGGAAAAACCTAGATATGTGGAAATAGGACCTCCTAAAATCTTCACTCCATGTGTAGGACGTGATATGTTAGTAGGGGACATACCAAACTATTAGTCTTATATTGGATCATATAAAGGCCAATAGGTTTCCATATTTGTAATGTTGATATGAAGATCAAATTTTGGGCCTGATTCATAGATAATAGATAGCACCTTGGAGACTTCGACATTGTCACCATTGAGGGTTCCATCATCAAGATAAAAAGAAAGAAGGTCAATATGGCATTCATCCTTCAGTTGCAAAATTAGAGGATGGAGAGCCAATGAAAAAACAAGTAGCCCTAATGGATCACCTTGTTGGACCACATCCATGGAGAGAAGAGGCTCACTCTGATCCATGTAGGAAGGAGTTGGGGAGCTATAACAAAATTCAACCCAACATGCAATAGTGGGGAAATGTAGACAAACCTCTTTAAATATGGTGGATCTATCAACCATATTAAATGCATTCTTTAAGTCAACAAGCTTCCCCACCAGAGTGGTAAAGTGATGTTGGTCATAGACAAGGTGAGTGACAACATTTAGAAAGGCTTCACTAACGTGAGATATTATCGCACTAACAAACTCACTCAGGGTTGAAATCCCTAAGCTTCTACCAAAACCTCATGCAATAATACCACCCACAAGCGGACGGGTCTTATCGCAGTATAGTTAAGGATCGAATCCCAAAGGACAACATTTTTAAGAATCTTTGTCAGTCAAATCTAGCTCAAGTAAAACTAATGTTTAGAATGACTGGTTGATTTGAGGTTAATTAGACTAAATTCAAGAAAGTAAAAGAGCAGAATTAAAGTTTGATCTAGATTAATGATATGGAATCGCTGGGATGGTACCAGGTTTCACCACCACTACACATGCAAACACATCCAAACATCAAACATCCAGGCAAGATATAATATCCAAATAGAGCTACTGCAAAACCCCCCATATGGGCGTTAGGTTTGCATAAGCATCACCCTAGGCATTAGATATCTCGTCACCATCCAGATCACATACTTACGGCTCCGAAGATACAATATCCAACTAAGGTTGTGGTCCTCCCTAAGGGATGTTTAGACCACAGAAGCGTCACCATAGGTTAGATGGCTCGTCCCCTCATGGATCACTCACTTACGACCTCAAGGAATCCTATCAGAAGTTCTCGTCAAGGAGTCAACCGTGCTAATCGACAAGCAAGCAGGTGGTTAATCTACAAGTAAACATCAACGATTAATAAAGAAGATACAACATCCAACTAAGGTTGTGACCCTCCCTAAGGGATGTTTAGGCCACAGAAGCGTCACCGTAGGTTAGATGGCTCGTACCCTCATAGATCATACACTTATGACCACAAGGAATCTCATTCTATTTCTAGTTTGAGACTCAACCTCATTAAATGGCATTCTACCCAACATATAGAAGTTCTCATAACATAGGGAAAAACAAGATGAAAGCTTGCAGGTAAACAACTACAAACATTTTCGATTAACAATGAAATGAAAAGTTATATACATTGACATTGAATGTTTAACAAAGGAACATGCTTGCATGGGCGGCGTGGCTAGTCCCCGCACCCCAGAAAAAGGGAACTACTCGCTCATGATGCGAGTAACAAGAAGAACAAGAAAGAGAGAGAAATCTGCAATGAGCACGATGCAGAAGGTAGTCGCAACTCGGTGAAGATGACGCGGTCTTCTATGTCACGTCGGAGCAGATCTGGATGAGGAACGAGGGATGCCAAGACAGAACGGGTAGTCTTCCTCACTCCTCCTTCATTCTCTTCTTGGTCTCCTTGATTGAAGCTCGAGCAGTAGGTGGAATGACAACCGTGTGAATGGAACTAGATCAGACTTGTGTACATGCAGCCTGTCAGCGTCTCAAAACCGATGCCCCAAATGAGGACCCTGCTGGTCCTATTTATAGGCTCAGGTCTGGTCCTTACATTTTTGGTGTGAGTCCTCCATACGGTCTGGTCCAAACGGTTTGGTCACTTTTTGCCCAAACAGTTTAGTATATATGCTTCCATACGGTTTTGTGCTTTTCTCTCCAAATGGTTTGGAATAAGTGACCATACGGTCTTGTGTTTATAATCCAAATGGTCTTGGATATGGATCCATATGGTCTTTAGTCCTATGCTATCCAACCAGTCTTGAGCTAATCGTCCAAACAGTATGTTGCCCAAACTATCCTCAAACGGTTTTGGAGGGTCTACTAAGTCCATACGGTCTTGCATTAATATCTCCAAACGGTCGTCGTGGCCCTAGCGTTCTCTGCTCCAAACGATCTTGCGTACGAGGATTCCAAGAGGTCGACTTCCATCATTCTTGGCAGAGTGTTCCGCCAACCAGTTTTCTATTGATTGCATCTTACGTCCAAACGATCTTCACATCTGATCGGTCCTAAACTTTGATTGGTATTTATCGTTCAGTGTCAAACAGTCTTGGTGGCTTGCGGTAGGTGGTGGCCAACCGGTCCTGCAGCCTCGAGGACCGTTTGCAGATCTGTGGTTTGGTGGTATCGACGAGGTTGCAAGTTGGCGGCGCCGGCTGAGCTGTGGAGGGTGGTCGGAGACATGGAGTGGCGCGGGAGTGTTGCAGAAGATGAGTTAGGGTGATGGCAGGAGGTAGAAGAAGGTGTTGGTGGCGGCAGGAAGTGAGAAGCAGAAGAAGGCAGAACGTGGGTGAATGGAGGTACGAAGGAGCTAGGGTTTGCAGATCGAGACCCAAGGACGAAGAAGAAGGGAAGCATGTGCCATTGCTGTTGAGTTGCCTAAACGGTCTTGATGAGTTGTTCTCCAAATAGTTTGATACCCTATCGGTCTTGCATTGATGAGTCCATTTGGAGAAGAGTGAAGTCCAAATGGTCTTGGGTTAGAGGTCACCCATATGGTTTTGAAACCGTATGGATGAGACCATTTGGTGAGACCATATGGATGAGACTGTTTGGTCAAAACTCATTGGTCAAACCAAGGATGAGTGAAGGTAGATCTGGGGCAGAGAAGGGTGGCCCTCACATTTTAGGGTTTGGTTAGGATGGTGATTGGTTGAAATGGTGTTGATAGTTGTGGATTAGGGTTGAATGAAGGTGGGTGACATCTGATGGTTGAACCTCATAATGACCTGCATAAAATCGACATAAACTCACTATCCCGGTCGATGTGCGTCATGGTCACAATAGATGTCGCAATCGGGGCAGATGACTCGGTTGCTACATACTAGCTTTTTCTTTTCAAATAGTTTCTCTGATTTGACCACCATTGTTTCAACCAAACGATAACCCATCAATTCACCCCTTTTCTCTTCCCCTCTGCATTTTTCACCCATCCATCATTCGACCCACCTTCTGTGTATGCGTTTTGGTCATGACAATAGTTTTGGTTAAAACTGTTGTTTCGGTCGTGACACTCGGTTACGATTGTGAAACTCGGTTGTGGTTACGTTGCATGAACGTTTCTACTGGGAAGGGAACTAGGAATCTGATTACACACTTTTCATGGTTGCGATAGGTGTTGCAGTCGACTCTGATGTCACTACTACAGAAATGGCTTATAAAGTCACTTTTACAGGTGTCAGTTGTATAAATAAACTGACACTGAAACTATACAGTGTCGGTTGATAACATAAACCGACATCCAATCTATGAAGGGAGCCCAGACACGGGTACCGTTTCTATTCAGTGTTGGTTACTTATTAAAAAACCGACGCCTGAAATTAACTGCCAAATCCAAAATTTCGTGGAAAAAATTACCTCCAAAATTTAACATATGGCGTCGGTTGATAAATAATAAACCGATGACTAAAGGTTATTCGCGAGACAGAAATTGGGCACATTTTGGTCGTCGGTTTAACCACAATGACCGACGCTTATGAGTTTTCCCGCGTTGTCTGTGGGGAATTTTTCACACCCTTTAAGCATCGGTTGTCAGAAGACACCGACGACTATGGTCATTAATCGAGAACAATTTTCTTAATCAGTATATGTATTTAGATGTCGGTTGTTTTGTAGTTACAACCGACGACTATAGTTGAGAATAGGTGTCGGTTTTTGTGGAGAACCGACACTATTAATTTTATGTGTCGGTTTATTTGAATAACCGATGCCTATGGTACAGTTAATAGCCTCACGAAACAGATCTCTTTTCCCCATTGTCTCTGTTTCATTGTGACTCTGCTAGGTTTGGCAATTCTGCTCCCCGCCGTCACTGCCGTTGTTGCCCCGGCCGCCGTTGCTCCCCCGCGCCGCCAGCACTCCTGGTCGACGCCCTCACCGCCGCTCCTGCTGCTCTCCCTTCCGCCGCCGCTCCTCGCCGGCGCCTCTGCTCTCCTCGCTGCCGCCCCCGCCTGTGGCTACTGTCCTCTCCTCGCCGCCCTCGTCGCCGCTCCTCTCCTCTCCTCACCACCGGCACCGGCTGCCAGTTGCTACTAGGTCTTGCTCCGGCCGCTGCTCTCCTCTGCCCTCAAGGTATGCCCGCCCTATCTTCTTCCTTCTTCCTCTGCTCTGGCGGCTACTTGGGCGGTGCCAAGGCACGCCTAGGCTACTGCTGGGCGTTTTTTATATTTTTTTAAGTTATTTACTTATTTGTGTTTATTTATGTACTGATTTTGTTATGATTTAATCATCTACTTAATAAAATTTATTTATCAACTGATTTAACTATATTTTTCAATTGATATGTATGTATTCATCTAATGTTTGTATTTATTTATGTACTGATTCAACAATTAATTGATCATCATCTACTGATTTATATTAGTTTATCAATAGATTTGTATTTATTCATCTACTTGTTTGTAATTTTTTGTCTACTATTTTTATTTAGTTATCTAATCATTTGAATTTATTTGTGTACTACTTTTGAAATTATATAATCATCTAGTGATGTAACTTTATAGTGATGTAACTTTATCACAAGCTCATTATGAACCATTAGATCTGGATCTTAATTAGGGTATCTTTACCGTCCTAACTATGAAATTGGTAACTTGTTTCATTGTTGAGTATATTGAGAATCCTAATCACCCTTCTTGCTTAATAATGAACTGTAATGCACACATGTGACATGCTTGGAATGTAAATGATGAACTTTTCCCTAAATTGCCAATCATGCTTTTAAAGACATCAATAATCACCCTAACTTGAAGAACTAGGATTTTAGGTATAAGAATGACAACACATGTATTTGTTGGCCTAGAAACCCGTCCAAGATTTACTCATTAGGAGTAAATCTTGGATAGTCCCCGGTTTGGGACTGTTCTTGAACACCTGATCTCGCTTAGGATGTAAGTGTATAATGTGTATTGGGTTTTTGAGAAAATTTCGGCATCATTTCCCCGTTTGTTCTCTAAGTACATATGTACTTAGAGAACAACGGGGAAATGGTGCTGAAATTTTCTTGAAAACCCAATACACATTATACACTTACTAGTGAGATTAGGTGTTCAAGAATGGGATAGGTGGTACACATTTATTATATATAAGAATGACATCACATGTATTTGTTAACCCTAGACCCTAATCTTGTTGTAATGTATATTTGATTTCTCTTTGATCATAGAATGGATAGATCATGGATGTCCATTCGCAATCGCTGCACCCCAGAGTTTATTTCTGGTCTTGACCAGTTTATTAGATTTGCCGAGGAACATAGGATGTGCGTGCCAGTCCATTCTCAGTTGGGTTGCCAACACCAACAAATACTGAAGCTAATGATGACTTGTATGTGCGCGGAGATCACAATGAAGGATTGTTAATTGATAAAAAATCACAATATTAGAGGCATGTTTATATTTTTTATAAGTTTTATTTTTCTGAATATGTGAAATTTACAATGTGAATGTGATAGAGTCCTATATACTCATTAAGGTGCTTGGAATAATTAATTATACAGTCCTATATACTCATTAAGGTGCTTGGAATAATTAATTATAAACATTTTCCAGTCTTTTTTATTTTTCCAGAAAAATCTGGTCGGTCGAGTTTGTCTCTCTTAGAACTCGACCGATCAAGGTTCTGTTGTAACCCATAGCATCCTAGACGTGTTAGGGCTGCAGGCGCTGGTGTGGGCATCAAATCTTTTTTGGGCCATCCCAGCGCAAACATGTCCCAAAAGTGGGACTTTCACAAGAAGAGGTAACATATTCTTTCTATATAATGTTACTGTAAAAAGATAATTCAATAATTATAAGCTAACGTTTCTTTTATCCATGTATAGGTAGATAAGCTAGTTGATAGGAAACTCGAAGAAGCACTGAAAAGGTGGCAGGCATCTCAGACTGCCACTCAGCAGACAGTACCTATCATAGCATCCCGCTCTACTCCTACTGCAGAGGTTGAGAGTAATCCTGACCCACCACCTAGCACATCCGCTGTAAGTATTTTTATGACATAGTAACTAGTTTTTTAATTCAAGATGATATGTTTTCAAGATGATATGTATATATGAAATTGTAGTCGTTTAAAAAAAGATGATATGTATATATGTATATAACATTCTTTACACAAAAATTTGTAGGGGTTGAAGCCATGTCGTCTAAAAAGTAAAGAATATGTCGTTGCAGAGGCATCGGCTTACCCATCCCTACTAGGGGAAATGTTTCACGGGTCTCCATTACCATATGGTTGGATTCGTGTGAGCCCGATACATATATTCTCCAAGTGGATGGATCTTCCATTGCCATATGCCCACCCAGATTGTGACACACTTGGTGAGGCAGAAGGCGGAGTGATATTGTGGCTAAAAGCGGATGTCATCTTTACTGAAACTGTATGGTAAATTTACATTACGTTAAATTATTAGTGTGTGTATATGATGTCAGTTGATCTGAAATTATATATATATATACAGGTTAAAAAGAAGACACCCACATCATCTAGGCCTCTACCTCCACCTCCTACATTACCCAGTTGGGTTCCACAGGACCTGCCTATCCCGTTAGGTCTTAACTGTAGGGGTATGGTAATATGGTTAGGAGAACATGATATAAATTGCCCTATAATTGTTTCTATAGATTCAGATGTTGCAGGTCAATCATACGAAAGCAAACTATTTATACAAGATATTTTGGAGTTGTTTCGATATGATTGGCTAAATACATCTGTGATAGAGCTATGGATAAGGTGAGATCTTCTTTATACATCTATATACCATGTGTAGGATCTGGTGATCTGGTTTCTTATTTATTAATGCATGCGTAATTAATACATATTTTGCAGCTACTTAGACAAGATATGTGTAGATTTTGCATTCGAACATGTAGGATTTTTTATTCCATCTTTGATTAGTCTAGTAGCTAAAGACCCTCCGTCAGTTCAACAATAAGACTGTGAGGCTTTTACAAATTTTGCTCAAAATAAGAAGACTGTGATAATAGCTCCATTCAATGTAGAGTAAGTTTACTTTGCTTATTATAATTTGGACTTAAAAAATTACATTTTTATTGTGGATTTTGAGTTATTAATTTTTAACTTTTTTACCTCTAGTGGTATGCATTGGGAGTTACTAGTTATTGTCCTCGAGACGTTCACTATCTATTATCTAGATCCTAAGGGGAGTAAATTGAATTCAAAATATGGACATATAACGAAAATGGCATTATTCCGGTGAGAAATATTTCATTTTCATATCCGTTAACATATGTTATTACATTACTATTTAATTATGCAATGTACTGTGTTACATTAACATGTAGGGGTTTACATGAGTTCAAAAAGGCTGGAGGAAAGGTCCCCACGAAAAAGAACCAGCCAATAATTTGGAAGAACGTGAAAGTAAGTTCCCGACTGCAATGTATGTATATATTATTTATGTGAACAATGCTTAATTAGTTGTATTTTTTAATATTTTGTATGTTTGAATTTATAGTGTGCTACACAAGACAATGGATGGGCATGTGGATACTATGTGATGCGATTTATGCACATGATTATCAAATATGCCGCAGTGGATATCGATATTATTCCTGAGGTATTATATAGTCTCATTAGATAATATGAAATATATCAATCTTATTTATAGCTCATTAATTATATATATACATCATTCTCTTTACAGGTCTTTACAACTGACCACACTACAGGAAATGCCTTACCAGATGTACATGCTCCCTATACGACGGGAGAATTAAATGAAGTAAGAGAAGAATGGGCAACAACCATACAGGTAGTGGGGGTTTCAACATATAATTGGGATGTTGATAGCGAATAATGACTAAAGAATGATATTTTGTAAATGAATTTCTGAATTATAATATATGTGTGAATGTTTCTACATGTCTGGATGTTTCTACATGTGTATGAGTGAAAATGAATGAAATTGTTGGTTGCTATATGAATGTTTCTACATGTGTGAATGTGAAAATAAATGGAACTACAGATTGCTAGCTACATGAATGTTTCTAAATGTGTGAAAATCAAATGGAACTGCAGGTTGCATTGCTAAATGTGTGAATATTTTTGTTGTTAATTTTGCATGTTTGTGGCCTGTTATTGGCTGATATCAATGGATGTCGTAAAACCTGTAGTTCATAACTGAACTGCAGGTTTCTCATCCTGTGACCATCCATACAGTAGGTCTGCAGACTGATAGAAAAAAAACAAAAAATAGGCGTCAGTTATTTGTATAAAACCGACGCCACATAGTTACAGTGTCAGTTTCTACACATAACCGACGTCTATTTCCTTAACACCACGGCCGTGCTGGCCAGCACGACCATGGTAGCGGACCAGACACCACAGCCGTACTGGCCAGCACGGCCGTGGCAGCAGACCAGACACCACGGTCGTGCTGGCCAGCACGGCCGTGTTGGGAGTGATATGATGTCGGTTTCTTATCTAATAACCGACGCTGATAGTACCCAAGATGGCGCCCTTCTGTGGCGCGAAGGTATATGGCGTCGGTTTCTTATCTAATAATCGACGCCTATAGTGCCCTGCTAGCGTGTTTTCGGTGGCGCGCGAAGGGTTTTGGCATCGGTTTTTGAACTGACGTGTAACGGCTGGGCTTTTAGCGTCGCCCACATAGGTGTCGCTTAGAAACCGACACTAAAGGCCTTAAATAACCGACACTAAAGGTTGGTTATGTACTAGTGTATTTTGGTCGAGACAATCGTCACGATCACGACATTCGTCTTGGTCGTGACACTCATCACAACCATGGTTGTTTCTTATAACTAACCTTGTCACAACCACTACCTTGTCGCAACTGCTACCCCTAAACCTATCTCGACCAAGATAGAAGATGGTTAGTCTCGACTGATACACTAAAAATATTAATTGTATATATAAATAGTCATTACCATAATATGTGATATCAAATACCACAATACCTGACAGCCTCTCATTGTAAAATTTGCAGAATGTCGACTTCAACATCTAATACCTTGATCAAGAAGGTGACCTCACTGAAAGGGGTAGAAGAGGCCCTCGAGTCAATCACCAAGGTGCTAAATGACCACCCCGACTTGTCACCACAAAAGAAACTCTATCTGCAGTTGATGAAGAAGAAGTATGAATACATTCTGGACCAAAAGACACCAGAGGAGTCTGAGGAGTCCCAAGGGACTTCAGATAAAGAGACCACTGAATACATTCCAGAGGAGGAGGAACCTAGTATAAAAGGGAAGGGAAAAGTTGCTACACCAGAAGAACCAAAAGCAAAAAGGAGTAAAGTCACAGTAAAGACCAAATCGCTCGATACTGCTCCAACAGAGAAAGTAGAACCAAGTGCAAGGCTACAACAGCAGAGCCATCTGCAACTTTCATACCAAGGGACCGGGTGCACAGATCCAACTATGATCTGATTAGGATGACCAAGGTATTCAAGCCTACAAGATACATTAACACTGAGGATTTCAAAAAGATAGGGATCCATGACATAGTATTTGATTTCCTCAGGGGAGCAAACATGCATTGTGTCTGCTCAACCAAGGAAGTTTCTCTAACAGAGCTTATTGCCGACTTCATCTCCGCTATAGAATTAGTCCATGTTGATAACAAGGAAAGAAGGGAAGTGGGGGGAGTTCAAGCTATAGGTGAGGATGGGAGGGAAGGAATATTATGTGACATAAGTGATTCTAAACAAGATCTTCACAAATAAGGACGAAGAAGACAAAGTATTCGGCAGCATAGGGTGAGAAGACCAAAGTGGGTATAGCAACCAAAATACATGGGAGAATCTCACATGAGAACATGTACATAGCCCAAAGAACTCCAAGGCAACACTCATCTCTTCCTGCTTTATCAGGGCAATGCAAAATAAAAAATTAAACACAATCCTTACAAAATCTAAAACAAGAGGAGTGTCCAAAGGAGACATGTTCCTCATTTGGTCAATATTGAATAAGAGGCCAATGAACACATGAAGGCTTCTAATTGAAAACGGGCAACTACTGTGGGACATGACACTCGTAAAATAAAAGATCTCTGCATGGGAGGGCAAATAACCCAAATTTCTGCCTACTTCCTACTAATTGAGAAGTTACACAGATATGAGGAAATAGAAGCGTACACAAAGATAGACATCAAGATTCTGATAACTGTTGGTATTCTAGTGCAGAAGAAGGAGAAGCTCTTCTACAAATAGTCCTACTCCAAGATCCTACTTCCCCTCCCAGAAATGGTGTATTATGACACCCCACAAGCTGTGACCCAACAAAGAGGAGGTAAATAAGATGCACTCGAGTGCGATCATAAGGGTTGTAGACCCACAATCACCATCTAGCATCGAACATGGACTGAAACCAGAGTTAGAAGCAGAGCAACAAAATATAGAGAAGAGAAAGAAACTGGAAATCTGACAATGCAAGGTTGCAGGAATAAAAAATTCAACCTCCTCAAGGCCATTAAAGAAAGATAGAAGTTGCAAAATAACCATCCTTGAAAGACCATCCAGACTATAATAATGAAGGATTCTTCATTCCACCATCCCCTCCCCCTGTCACAGTCATAATACCTAAGAGGACCATCACACAGAGTACTATTTCTAACACACAACAAAAGACCCATGAGGCGACAAAACAACTGAGCCATGGTTTTGAGGCACCCAAGCAGCCAACCCCTACCCCTCAAGTAGCTAAAGTAGTGCATGTGGTACCTGGGTAGACTGAAGCGTCAAGCACAGAACAAGCACCAAGTGTTGAGCAAGAATCAGGCACAACATAGGAAAGCGTGCGAGAAGAAATTGCTCAGCAGGTGCAAGAAAAACAATGGACCAACACCAACAAGGGCATCATGGCAAGTGCTCATCCTTCACTACAAATCCCTGGAGTAGCAACTATAGCACCATCAACATCTGCAGCCAAACAACAACAACGTCCACAAACCTTCAGTGGGCATCGATTTGATGCCATGTGGGCACACATGCAACATTATTCTGAAGTTAACTTTCATATCACTTCTAGCATGTGCTCACTAACAATGCATGTACATGGCTTACACACAAAAACTAAGTCACTTCCTCAGTTTATGCAAGAAGTGATCAGTAACCAGGCAATGATGATGAAGACCATCAACAAGATTTTAGAAGAAATGGTGGACCTTGGAAAAAGAGAGGGGCAATGTACATGCTGAAAAGGAGATGATGCGTAAAGGGTATGAAGAAGCTATGCAAGATCTATGAAGGGAAAATGAAAAGTTGGAGGATGAGAAGAAAAAGGTCGAAGCTGAGCACCAGAAACTAGAAGAATTGTGAGCAAAAAGGAAGGCTAGACATATTGTCAACCCTTCTGCATCTCAAGCTTCTTCAAGCCCATCTAACGTCAAAGAGATTAAAGATAATGAAGAACTAAGCTCAACTCTGGGACCCTTAGTAGAGATTGCAAGTCCATATTGGGGGTCACCATAAGAAGTACAAGCACCACAGGAGAAGTCAGTTGTTGAAGACGTGAACAATAATGTACATGAATATGTTTGAACTCCCACCCAATGGAAGATGAGCCGATGTTGCAAGAGCAACCTAATGAATGCACCTTCAGACACGGATCACCTGTGTTGATAAGTTAACGTCTGGTGAGATAACAACTATAAATAGAATCCTAGATGAAATGAACATTAGAATGGATATTTGTGACATGTACTTTCAAGATCATATCTACAATGAACACAACAATGTTATATATGATGACAAAATGGCCACAACTTTAGCAACACAAAACAAAGCAGTGTGTGAGTCACATCTGTGGAAAATTAGCTCATAGAAGAGTCTATTAAAGTAATTAATGCTAACAACAAAATGCAAGCAGAGCCATGTGAGAAGAAAATTTTTGAAGAGCCTATCCCCACTTCTATTGCACCAACCACAAATGCACATCAAGCTTATCAAGGGACATGTGATGATGACAAAGGTGTCTGGGACTCCTTTGTTGATGCACCTACAAGATAACAGAGTCCACCTGTAGAAGGAACCAAATTGGATGCAGCTTCTACACTCCCGTGAAAAATGACAAAGATGGACATGACATCGTATCCCGCATCACCTATCGGGATGTCCATGTTTTTGCATACGCGCTGAATGATAATCTACCAGGGGCGATACTCTATACAATAACAAAGGGAAGTCATTGAATAGAGGCCACTTCAGGGGAATATTTTTGAAACAAGCACATGTACATAAAAGACTATTCAAAGTGATTTGTACTACACTCCTTGAAGAATTCCTCCATCCTGATAAAATGCAACTGGTCTTCAATGGTAAAACTCATCTGGAATGAATATTCTATGAAGAGGATTATGACTTTAGATCTATGAAAGAAATGCATGTTGTAGTCATGAGGGCAGAATCTAAGTTCGTCACCTTGCCAATTAGAACTGTAAATCATTGGGTGCTGATTGTCATAGACTTGTATGATTCCCACAGTGTCAGCTGACCTCTGATGCTACTTATTGAGATAGCGGTGTGCGGGTGCACAAGTCTCTTGGGTTTACCATCTCTGCTATCTGGGCCTCCACCTAGGGGGTGGATTTCCCCCGTCAATAAAAAAATAGACTTGTATGATAGGTGTATGACCATCTACAACTGTTGTGCCAGTGAGCTACCGAGCACTTTGTTGATTTTCATAAACAAGGAGGTGTGTGACATTGTGAAGGTATCCATTTGTCTCCAATGGGCTATCCAGTTAGTAGGAAACTGACACAAACCTAATTGGAAGAATTTCTCTATATCCACAAAATTCCCTCTACAAGAGCCAAACACAGGAGATTGTGCCTTTGTAGTGCTAAGAATGATATAATCTATAAACCAAGGTGTTACTTTATAAGACCTTTTTTCTAGAAGACCTACATGGCTTGCTGGGTACCTACGCCATGGAAGTTATTTATGACCGGCGCTTCTTTAAGGATCCCACAATGCCACCTAATGTTGTACCACGTAGGCTGCACACGGGTGTCCCCTTACCAGAAAAGAAGCCATGGCAAGAGCAGTTGCAGACCTTTTGGATTGACCCTACTAAACCGGCTAGTGCATCTGCCTAGAAATTAGGGTGGGCAACCAACAAGCACCTTGACAAAGTAGCTCAGAAAGAAAATCAAGATCCCAATCCAACTGAAAAAGTGATAACTGCAGCCGTTGTAGCAAAAGAACAAGAAGCACCCATTAAAGATCACCCTGAGGAAGGTGAGATCAATGAAGACGAGCTGTCTGAGATATGCCCATATGGGCTACCTGGACAGATAGAGCCCTCCTTTGCTGACTTCGATAGATGGGCATGCCAAGACCTCCCATGGGATTCACTACTGTTGATAATGAAAACATTCAAAGAAGATGGTAATCACGGGGATATTATCTTCGAGTGAGACAACATCTGTGTCATCAAAGATGACCTTCGAGAAACTCTAAAGCTAGGAGGGTATCTAGCAGTAAGTGTGATGTTTGTGTATCAATCCCTGCTAGGTGATAGCATGCCTAATGTATATATGGCATATTTATTGCTCGCCAATGACATACTAAAGAACAAAGAGTTTGGAGAAAGGGACTAGCCTGAAGTAGCGTCTAATAGCCTCTCTGCCTGATTTCATCTTCTTACCAATATTGTATGATAATCACTGGACAAGCCTTGTAGCCAACATTGAAGCAAAGACTGCCATCCTATACAATAACTCAGGTTCAACCTTTTCACTAAACAAACATACAAACATGACTACACTAAAGATGCAAACTAAAGAAAAAATAGTCACATGTGCTGAGGCAATCATTGAAATGATACACAAGAATGGAAAGGGGTACATAATCTCAAAGACGAAGGACTTCAAGAGAACACAGTTTTGCCATAGAAGTCCATAGCAGATGCATCTATCCAATGACTACGGTTTCTATTGCCTAGAATGGATGGAAGGCCTGGTCTTTAGAGAGATGAAAGTCGATAACCTACAACATGAAATATATCACACTCTCCGAGGAGGCTACACTAATATGATGCTACAGTCAAAATGGGCAATCCTTGAAAACTAGAAAAAGTAAAACAAGCTCATGTATAACTAAACTTCCATCTTTGACACTCCATGACATAGTGAATGACAAGTTTTGGGGAGGATTTATAAACGGGAATGATAGGTACAATTTTGCAATTTTTCCACTCAAGTTTAATTTCCAATTTTGAAGAAACTTGTAAAAACTCTTACTTTTGCCATACATAGTAGGAAATTTTGAAAACTTTTGAGCAATTTTGAGCTTTGACTCTTTCATAAAGAAACTATCTACCATAGTTTGTAGTTTTGATTAATCCCATTACTATAAAAAAATCCATCTCTTAGACTAGTTTGTCCTCCTGCTACCTTTTAGCATAATAATCTCTAGAGTGATGCAAATGAGCTACTAATCTACATAAAAGAAAAAGACACAACAATACGATCTTATTCCATTCTTATAGCAAAATGTTGTGTAAAGTAGAAGAACACCCTGAATCTATGGAACACCTGGAAATAAGGAGGATTTTACCAGCCAAACTCCCAACCAATCATCCTAGCATGATAGTACTAGCTAGAAACTCTACATCTCCCATAAGAAGGAAACAACTACCCCTTTCGATTTTAATTATCCCCTCTTTGGGATGAAAAGAGGCTTGGCCGCCCATAAATCATATGAACCCTTTCTCAAGCCTACTGGCAGAATGAAAAGCCACAAGAAAAAACAATCATGATAGTTGTGCCTGAAAGATGTCAAAGGACTCCACACGGTCGGTGTATTGCTCCACTCAAGAATGTAGATATGTCGTGCCCGGATATGGAATCTGGAAGCCAAGTTTTTACCCACCTACATTTTGAAGAAAACCTCATACAACTGCCTGACACTACATCAGGGCCCACTTGGGTAACACTATTTTTATGAAAACACCATGGTTGAGGGAAACTGAGGAGTGTAGGAAAGCACCAAAAGCCTAACCTACCCAAGCAAGATAGCTAAGACATAATCAAAATAAAGGTAGGGTGTGAAAGCTACCCCTTGCAGGAATAGTTTACAAGTGAGCCAGAAACCAAGGGCAGGAAGGTCATTGCCAGGGAGAGTATGTTACTACAAAAGGCAGTGGAAAAGGTATAAAGTCACTCAACTTTGGAAATAAAGGGGGGAGATAGAATTTCAGGAAGTGAATCATGCCTGTCACAATGGTTTTGTTGTAAGGATGGATAAATTTGTAATGACATGTTCATTAAAATAAAAAGGAAAAACATCTTTAGCTCATCGCTTGATGATTTGATTCTATCTATTAGCTTGAGGACATGATAGAATCTAAGTTTGGGGGAGTTTATAACATTTCATTTGTGGACTTTTTGCACATCTTATATGTCTATAATAACATTCCTTTGGTAATTTCCCTTCCTATTTTAATGACCTTGAATAACATTTAGATTTGACCTAATATCCTTTCTTAATCCATGCATAATCATCTTTGGTCTCTACTAATACACCTTTTTCACGGTCAAGACATATGCATTCATCAAACATTTCGACCAAGACAAATTCAAGGAGCAATGGCCTATCACGACTGTGATTTCCCATCAACAATTATGATTGCAACAATAGTCCCAACTGCGATAGTGGTCCCGACCGTAACTAAAATCACAGGAAGTACCAAGACGCAATCGAGACAGATGCCAAGACCATATCTAAAGACTTGACCACAACAATAGTCACGGTCGAGACAACGTCGCAACCCAGACATCACCTCAACCAGAACGTGGTCGCAACTAAGACAGAGGTTACGACCGCTACTAATGATCACAACCGTGATAATGGACTCGGTCAACACATGAGTCATGACCATGACTTAGAGTTAAGTAGATGGGTAGTGCCTATAAATAGGCCTCGACCTCACAAATATGAGGGGCAAATCATCAAGGTGGATGAAGTGTTGCCCGACTCAAGAGCCATCCTCGTTCATCCCCATTGGTCTTGGATCTTAGAAGATGAAAGTTGGAGGAGAGAGAAGATTTTCCATCCTCTTCTTTAAGAGAAGGAGTTTTCATCCCCATGCCTACACTAGATCTAGATCTGAAGAAAGTACAATAGGTGTAGTGCCTCCTCCCTTTTTTAGATCTATCATCTTCCTCACATTGTACCTCCCCCCTCTTCGTTTATCTTGATGTATCTATACTTTTGTAGCACCATTACGCTGCCCGTTAACATGAGTGGCTAAAAATATTGCTTGGGTTGGGAGCATCCAGTAAGGCTCTCCCAACATGTATAAACTTACATCCTTTATATATATATATATATATATATATATATATATATATATATATATATATATATATATATATATATATATATATATATTCTTAGCTATGGTTATCTCCGTACTTTTGTTCTTAAATGCTTCACTTGCATGATTAGTTACCATCTTGTGATGTATGATTGTTAATGCCTCGAAAGAGTAGTATTAATCTTATCTAAGTGTTATAGAGTTACATGAATGCATGAAAATGTTGGAACGATAAAGCTAATGATCATATGGTATGTTTTGTGTTTGTTTGTTTGCCATCTTGAGAGAGAGACAACCTTATAATCTAGATTTATCCTAAGATCGCGAGAGGAGGGAATAGACATATATGATGATTGCTTGTAATCCTATTAAGAGTATACAAAGAGTGTGAGTATTGCATGTGAGAGATCTTAGTAGGTGAAACACAATCAAGTTCCCATCCATAATTTTGTTACATCTTTCTTGTTTGATCTTATTCTCTTAGTTTGTTTTCTTAACTTTGCTTTTCTTGCTTTGTTTGGAGTAAAATCCTTCCATAAGAAACAACATCTTAATCTACCCCTTTGTTTGGTGCATTTGAGTTTAAGGCTCCACGTTCAAAGTAAAATTTATCATCATAATCCAAGTGAAGAAGTTTATTCTTAAATAAAAATTATGGTGGTACCCCAGGTCCTAGAGAACCGTGTTCCTTTTGTGTTATGGGTACACTAATTTACAACTCCACGATGGTCCATAATTGAACCCAATACAAAAATCACTACAACTTATAGTCACTAAATCAACACATACAACTTCTCGACGAGTCCATATTGAGCCTAATTCAGAGCTCAACAAGTGTACTGCTAATAAATTTTGGGCGGAAAGTCAGGAATTAATATGCATTAGGGGTTAGGTGTGAATATCTAAAGAGCGAGAATGGGAATGTCTCACTCCCTTATGACGTGAGTGTGGTTCTTCTACCAGCCGGGATTTGATTTATGAGCAACCAATCGGTTACCAATAGAGCTGGGTGTCGTACTCTTACTTAAATCACGTCAAACAAACATGCATGTATTTATACTTTTTGGGTTTGATATTTTTGGATTCTTAACACCAGAGGCGGTGGAGCTTCTCAAAAGGATCTAAAAAAATTATGTATAGTAATGTCATGACTCCTAGATCTATGGATTTAGTATTTCAGAGGATTGATTCCATCCAAAAGGGACTGACGACGCAGCTTGTTGTCTATCTGTCTTTTATTTCATTGTAATGTCCTTTAAAAAGATTAATTTTTATAACAATTATTGTCAAACTCCCTTAATAAGGGCTTATTGAAGTAGATACACTGCATTTTCACTTAAATTAATTGGTTATTTTCTCTACCATCTTCCTCCGGCTAAGCAAAATATTTATTTACATATAGTAGTATACCTCAATTTGTTGGTATTCTTTCATTAAGAGAGACTAGTGGGAGACACGAGCTAAGCACGTGTGCCACAATCATTTGGAATATAATTGTAAAATCTAAAACATTCTATTTTTGTCAATTATAAAATTTATTTTACTCATATGACAATATAGGAAATTTAAATCATTTAAGCACACTTTGAAAATATCTTAGTTGTCAAACAACTTATCATTTGGACATCAAATCTCGGAACTTATAAAACTCAAAATTGACTTAAGTCGAGAAAATTTAAATCAAAATCAACAAAATTTAAAACTCAAAATTGTTGATCATTTGTTATGATTAGTACTCATTATGATTTACATACAACCCGTTGAAAGAATACAGTTCAATTAACAACTATTTGACTCCTTCCAACATTTTGGCGTGTCAATACAAAATTACATTGCTCATTTTCTCATCCACATGAATGTTAATTGGTTGAAATAATAAAAAACAAGCAACAAAGCAAACAACAATATGAAATGCATTTCGATAAATAACAAAGAACTAAGCAGGTCATTGAAGTGACAATCAACGCAAATGGACTAAATCTAAATAAAAAATGATCTTTTATTGGTTCCATAATTACTACCAATAATAATTTATGTAAAACCTGCTAAAAGGGAACATTTTAATTACCCATCCTCCAAACAATATCATGTACTACGAAAACTATATTTACTTCCCCTTTTTGACATGTTCGTGCTATCCTGTTGTGGATGTGTTTATGGGCTATAAAAAGATATTATAAGCACACAAATAGGCTGTTGGAACATATTGACAAAAGTCACCAAAATATTATTTTTTGACATCACCATAATTAATGCTTATAATTTGCACACAATCTATAATAAAGAATAATCCAATTAACTATTTGATGACTCCCTCAACTTGTAGCTTATTATTACCAAAATTATATATGCTTCATTCTGTATCATGTGCATGCTATCATTTTGTGACTCATGCGTCGTGGTTGGTTGCAAAATGTCAATAAGCAAGTAGGCACATAACCAGAATGGTTTTAATATTTTAAAAAACTAAACAACCAAACATACACTTCGAATAAAGTGAATGGGAAGAAGAATTCCAGCCACACAACTATATGGTGTCGGCGTGGGTCAGTTAATTAGTTGTCCTGTCTTGAAGATTTTGAAAAAAAAATACTTCACAATACAACTTTAAGTAGAAAACAGGTTGATGTCGGGACCTCGTGTACCCTTACTTTCGGTATTTATTCCCCTACACAACTGTAACATTCTTCGGATGGATAAGTTTCTACACAACTAAAGAAATATACAATTCCACGTGAATCGATTACGAAATCCATCCAGATTCGTCCGACACAAAGCAAAGAAAGGTTAAAAGCAAACACCAGAAATCATGGAGATTGTTAATTAGTGGTCCCCCCCTCAAAGACTTTGAGAAAAAGATATTTCACAATACAACTTTAAGTAGAAAATTGTTGATGATTGGATCTCAGGTATGATTACTTTTATTATTTATCCCCTACACAATTGCAATGTGCTTCGTATGGATAACTTTCTCCACCAGCAAAGAAATGTAAAATTCCACATGAACCGATTCATAAATCCATCAACATTCGTTTGACACAAAGCAAAGAAAGGCAAAAAGTAAACACCAGAAACCAGGGAGCCTGTTAATCAATGGTCCTGCCTCAAAGATTTTGAGAAAATGAAAACTTCACAATACAACTTTAAGTAGAAAAACTGCTGATGATGGGATCTCAGGTGCGGATACTTTTTGTATTTATCTCCTTTACTTAACCGCGACATGCTTCGTATGGATAACTTTCTCCACCAACAAAGAAATGTAAAATTCCACGTGAACCGATTCATAAATCCATCAACATTCGTTTGACACAAAGCAAAGAAAGGCAAAAAGTAAACACCAGAAACCAGGGAGCCTGTTAATCAATGGTCCTGCCTCAAAGATTTTGAGAAAATGAAAACTTCACAATACAACTTTAAGTAGAAAAACTGCTGATGACGGGATCTCAGGTGCGGATACTTTTTGTATTTATCTCCTTTACTTAACCGCGACATGCTTCGTATGGATAAGTTTCTTTACCACCAAAGAAATGTAAAATTTTACGTGAACTGATTAAGAAATCCATCCAGATTCGTATGAAAAAAGGAAAAAAAAAAAAAAGATAAAAGACAAACACCGGGAAATCAGGGAGCTGGAATACCACATTGGACATGTAATGAAAAAACAAACAACTAAACAAAACGACCGAAAAATAACTAAGCAAGCAGACAGTTGGAAAACAAAAACATGCAGACAGCTATGTAGTCTGCTCTCTTAAACCAAATAAACATACTCCTGAGCAAGGGAACTCCTTTAATTTGGATAAACATGTATGTCACGGTAACGGCAAAGATAAATAACACGGTGTCAAAGTTGTCATAAGAGATTCTCTAAAATACATAGTATTCTCGGCTGGGCGACTAGATTTCACTGCACCGCGCGTCACATGTAAGAAAATAAGCATACCACGCTACCCACATACCTGATTCTCAGGACTCAACAAAAGGCTCGTCTCAATTATTATCTCTCATGCAAATTAACTCCACTCCAACTACTCCATATAAAAATTAAAGAGTCTTAAAATACTCTCTCCACTCCTCTTTCTACTCCCAAATTTTAAAATTTATATATTTTTTTGCAATTGTCTTTCCAACTTCATTCCTGCCACGTATTTTTGTCTTAGTACAGTACACAATTACATATTTAATTTGTAAAATACTTGTAAACGTACAGTACTTTCAACCAAATTGTACATGAAGTACAATAAATCAATTTTTGATACATTCAAAAAGTAGCGTTTGACAAAATTATGCACAAGAAGTAAAATACTAATAGATACATTATACTAGACTAACAACAACATTTTGAAGGACAAGATGTACAATATAACAAATATAACATTACAGAACAAAACGTACAGTATGAGACGCACAATACAAGACATACAATACTAACAACACATTTTACATGTGTTGCGCACATTTTATTATTTACACAACATTATAGTACAAGACGTACAGTACATGACGTACAAAACTAATTATATAATTTATAAATATTTTAGTAGTAACATTAGTAATGTATGTTTCATATTGTGCATCTAGTACTGTACGTGAAATTTGAGTTAAAAATGACAATAAATTATTCATGCGCAAATATTGCAATATGTAATGTTGTGTAAAATAATGCATATACGATTAATATTTTGAAACTGTATTGGTGTATATATATATACGTACAGTACGTACACATTTGTGTAAAATAATAATCATTATGTATGAGAAAGTATGACAATATGTAACATTGTCTTAAATAATATATATATGATTAAATTTAAAAGTTATATTGTTGTGTATGTAACAGTATTAGACACAACATATCAAATTTGTTACAATAAAAAATGTCAACAACAACTGTTTGTACCATAGTCACAAATTCAGTATTCGGGATACGTTCGGTCGAGCTGAAAAATTCGGGATTCGGGAATTATGCGGGAAATTCGGGTAAAAAGCGGTCAACGTACGGTAAAAATACGATCAACGATTGGGGAAAAATTCGGCAAAAGATCGGATGATTCATATATATATATATATATATATATATATATATATATATATATATATATATATATATATATATATATATATATATCTGTGTGTGTGTGTGTATTGCACATATATAACACAATACATATAGTGCATGATATATAAGTGCATATCTATACATCTATTGCAACATATATAACACATACATACATACATGATACATACATATATATATATATATATATATATATGTGTGTGTGTATTTACATATACAAAACGCATATATATATATATATATATATATATATATATATATATATATATATATATATATATATATATATATATATACTCTCAAATCAAGTTAGTCTTAAATAATATAAAATGAGAAATTACATAAAAAAAGTAGAAAACGGGAAGAAAACGTCAAATTCGTGAATAATACGGAAATAAAACGTAATATATTGTGATTATGCTCAAATTGGGAATTATTCGTCTGTTTGATACGTTTAGGGAAAAAATCATGTTTTAAACGTGACTTTTTCAAAAAGTCGGAGTATATTGTGACTATGCTTTGTACAATACATGCATTTACAGTACGTGAGATGGAGGGAATTAAAAATGAACAAAAATTTAATTCTATATATTTTCATAATCTGTAGTGGAGTTAAGATATCACAAGTTTTATTATTTGGACAATGGATGCAATAACTACAGTCTGCATGCCTTTCCATAATTGTTGCTTAGGCAATACTGACATTGCATGGGACAATAATGGCTATGAGTGGAATATCTCCAGTCATGCAATAAATTCTATTTTTTCCCATATTCCAGGTATGCCGGCGAGTGGGAGAGTGACTCTGACTAGAATTACTCAAACAAATAAGATAAATTAATAAACAAACATGCTCACCGCTGGAAAAGAAAACCAAATATAGTCATTCAGTATTATTAGAGGAGCAATGGGACTAGGAGATGACGCGGTTCACATGGTTCTACTAAGATTCTGATTGGTTTGTGATAATTAGTCTAGAAAATTTATGAATTGGAGTCTCTTGAGTAGTTTTTCATGATTGATTTAAAATAAGTGTTGAAACTTGAGTTCCATGACTCCGGTGAGTTACAAACTTACATACAAAACTTAGTTCCTGAGTTTCTTCTTAAAAAGAACAAAAAATGAGTTCCAGGACAATTAACAACATTTCTTATACAATTACTAGAAATATTAGCGCTGTGGATATAGTTCATTGTTAAAACCACAACATAATATGACAAAATATCATATATCAAAATCACACTATGTAAAATATTTTACACTATACCCACCATTATCGGAATGATCTACAAAATAAAAAAATACAAATATCATGAAAAAAAACACCGCACCATGTGAAAATAATATAATTTACGTAATGTATTTTTATCCTTCATGTTTAAACAATATGATGTGAAAAATGATAATTAACTGTAACCATGTACGAATAATATAGTAAAAATTTCCTACAAAAATAATGTAATAATTAATATTCTACATTGTTAAATAATTATGAACCGAAACCGATATTTACAAGCACATAAAATGCATATATTATTACAATACTTTGCGTAAGTATGAAATAAAAATATTATGATGTGATTTTAATCATAATATTTTAATTAAGATTATAATTATACCATAAACAATATTTTTAAAGGAGTAACATCTGCACTATAACCACTTGTTGTGGTTATTGTAATTTAAGAACATTATGATTTTTCACAAATATGATTCTTTTTTATGCATTTGTCATCCTCACTTATTTATTTTATACAATAAAAATTAATAATATTTTAATTATTTTCATATATATACTTATAACGAACCAATCACATTAAAGTGGATGTAACTTAAGTTCCAAAAAATTGAACAAGAATTTCAGAAAATGAGTTTTACGGTACTTATGACTTATACCAAATCAATAGGAGGCTAAGCACGGGCCCAACCATTAACTGGCCGGACCCGAAGGTCCGTCTTACACCTGTCTAAGTGTCTAGATCTACGAATCCCCTGGCAAGTCGAATCACGCAAGGCAAACGGGAGGGCCGGATAATGGATCTTCTTCTGGAATGGATTATAGGAGAGGGGGGGGGGGTGGTGGGACCCAACCCGACGAACGCACGCGAATTCTGAGCGGCACACCGTCTATGTGAGATCCAACGGTTGCAGTACCACAACCACAGGGCTCCCTTAATCCCTGCGCGATTCGCGGAGTCCCGCTGGGGGAATATCGGGAGGAAAAAATCAGCGGGCGGCCGGGAGGGAGGTCCCAGGCGAGGCGGCTATGATGGATTTGATGGGTGGAGGAGTAGGGGTCTATTTTCCCTTGAGTGCAACACTGATCTTGGTCTTCCTTGTAAGCAAACGGTAACCGCCATGGCTACTATTACCTGGGACACAGCCGGCCAGGGTAGTGGGTGCGAATCACGACAGTTCCTCTCAATAAGCTTCGTCACCCTCCCATCTTCGTTATATAAAAATCTCAGGTGGAGGGTACCCGTAGCGGATTGAGATAGGTGATGTTGTTGTTGCACTGCAGATATCATAGCTGATCTAATTTCTAGAAGGACGGACCGTCGTCTAATTGATTGGCTTGCACACAAAGGATAGGTGGCTGTGCTCCTCTTCTTTGCATTTGGTGTTCCAGCTGAAGGGTTGTAGTGGTAGGAAGGAGAAGAAGGCCTCCTATTCTTCTTGCTGCAAGCGTCGGAGAGCCCCCTTTCTCCTCGCCCCTGAAGGTATGTTTGGGCATTCTTCAATACTTATTCTCTATGGCAGGATTGTTCCTCAATTTTGGTTCTTGCGATTCTGCATGTTGGGTTCATTCTTCCACCTGACCAGAACGCTTTGATGACCTAAAGATATGGTTTTCATGGTCTGTGCAGCTTTGGGTTGGTGTCGTTGAGTGCAGCAGTAACCAGGAAGATATGCGCAAGAAATTCAGCTTCTTTCATAAAATGAAGTGTTTGGAACCGAAAGGTACACCCAAAGACCCATCATCAATGTTTCGGCCAATTTCAGTACGTTTGATCAACCAATCCCATTCATTCCCAGCAGTAGAATCAACAGGGCACGCCGAGGAGCTGGTCACTCCAATACCATTCCCCAGCATCAACATCTGCGAGGAGTACGCCAGCGCCTTCAGGACAGAATCCTACAGCCAATTCTGGGCCCGAGTCCTGCAGCTAACGCTCGGGAAGGGAAAGGACTCCTCATCCTCGTCAACTGCCGCCGCCGCCGGGGACAATACCACCCCTACGAAGCAAGCCCACCACGGGGCCACCCCAGCCGCCCGCCCGTCTTCTTACAGCTTCCTCGTGGAAACCCTCCTGGATCCTGATCAGGATACGGCCAGGCGGGTCATCGATGCCCTAGCGCGAGCAGAACCGCTAGGTCGAACGGACCGGGAACTACTATCCAACTACTTCGCCGAGACCGCAAATGCTTCGATTGTATGCGCGCTGCTGCTTTCGGACATCGACCGCGTCCGGACAAGCTACCGTCACCTAAGGGCCGTCCTGCACGCCACAACGGCTAATAACGTCAATGACGATAGCCTCCTCCTCGCCGCCGCACTGGACCACCTAGGGAACCTCTCCGATTCCGGATCAGCCAACCCATTCAGCCCACTGGCCGCCTCACAGAAACAGTTCCTCACCGTCCAAGCCGAGGCGTCGTCATTGCTGGCACGCCTGGAGCGCAGCCGAGGTAAAGCCCGCGCTCGGCTACGAGTCGCGGCCCGCGTGAGGCGCGCAGGTGCGCTGCTCTTAGTAGCTCTCGCGGCATCGGCTCCGGTGGCGTGGGCGTGCGTCGCGCTGCACGCGATCGCGGCACTGGCTGCCGCCCCTTTTCTCGTCCCGCTACTCCGTTGGGTCTCGGCCCGTGGGCTTGCAAGGGCAGCCTCCAGAATGGATGCTGCGGCGAAAGGGGCGTATATACTCAACAGGGATCTGGACACCATTAGCAGGCTGATGGCTAGGCTGCGGGACGAGGTGGAGCACATGCTGGCCATGGCGAGGTTCTGCACCACGGTGGAAGGTGGCGCCGCAGGGCACTTGTCGGAGAGGATGAGGATTTCCAAAGAAGTGGTAAGGCAGTTGAGGAAGAGCGACGCTAGCTTCACCAGGCAGCTTGATGAGCTCGAAGAGCACTTGTACCTTTGCTTCGTTACCATCAACAAGGCCAGGAACCTCGTCGTCAAGGAGCTGTGCAAGGGAGGAAGAGGACTTCATGGCAGCACATGCCATTTGTAGCTCTCATCATCATCCATGCAATTTACTTGTATATGTACACTGGTACGCCTTGGTTCTTTCCTTTTTCATGAATCTGTATATATACATTAGATGTATTCTTTTACAAACATATTTATTGTTCCCCTTATCCCTATTTATCAACCCTTCCCAACCCCGTTATATCTCCCTAAACTATGGGAGCCCATTGTCATACAGGTTTTGAGCCTGCCACCTTCTTCATCCAAGATCGTGTATTATGCACAAAAACATATAATAACAACGCCACACGGGTCACACCGGCGGCGCGTTCACTTCCCCACAGATGAACTGAGTGACAACGAACATGAGCTGGAGGAGCCTGGTAGTGTCTCTCATGGTGTAGTTGAGTCGGAGGCAAAGATGATGTTGGTTATAGTCCTAAAAGCCATCACGCCATGATTGTAAAATAGATATTCTATATTTATTTTGATTATTAATAAATGATAAATTTACTTATTATGTTTGTTTCAGTGTCGAGATAATGAAAAAAATTTAATAATGTGCTAAGAATGTTTATTAGACTACATATGATTTATAATAAGGACTTAAACTTGAGATCGTGTGTATAATAAGATTATTCATTCTTGTTATGTCCCTCATCGATTATTATTGTTAATAGTATAAGACAATAATAATACACAATATTGTTATGTATGGTGAGTGATGACTATGTTTTGTTAGTCATGATATTAGATATCAACTCAGATATATGAGTACTCGTTAGAGAACATGTTGTACTGGACAGATCCACCTCGAGATTGACACATGGAAGTCATATACTGACACGTCAGAGTCATATCTCAATGTGACAGTGGTAATTGTGATCCTTAGACCTGAAGTCAGTCACTACAGTAACACATTTTGTTTTGTGTATTTTGGTACTAGCTCAACGTGATCTGAAATACGAGTTGTCAAAAAGGTGGTGATTGGGTACACTGTGTGTAATGACAATCACCAAACTGACAAATAAATCGTTACTAATTAAGCAGAATAAACATAAATAACAGATTAACAAAAATCACTAAAATTTAAAACTATTTTTGCAAACAGATCCTTGTCCCGAAAACTTTTACTGAAAGATCAAAAACTCGTACATATCATGATTTACATTGTACAACATTGTTTCATCTTATCTCGAGGACAATATATAACAGTTACTCTATCAAAACACATATTGGAGCAACATAAAACCTCGAGGCATTCAAGCCAAAATCTCATATTATTCATGAAACCAGTACGAACCAACTCCAAGGACCTGAGAGTACAGAGACGACACATAGGACTCCTATCTACAAGACACGACAGGCAGTACAATCAACCTGAGTTGTCACTGCTGTCCATGTTGTTGTTGTTCTTTCTCTGCAGTACAGTCTCAATCCCCCTCGTGCATGTCCACCTAAAAAAATATGGATCTCACAGGGTGAGACAATTGTCCCAGCGAGAGATATAACTCTCTACCAACAATGTTATTATCACAATTAAATAGTATTAAACTTAGCAGAGGATAAGCAGTTTAGAAAATTCTCATCTTTTAAAGTATTACAACTATCTATGATAGAGCAGTAATCATATATTTTCTTTATAAGGAATAGGAAGAACATCTATATCATTTATCCATCATACTATATCAACATCTCAAGCTTATCTTGTGATACTCATTATCATGGTATGTCATCCATGAATCATTCTCATTTCTATCTGTTGGCCTCAGCAAATCTGCTAATCAGATATTGATTTGTACCAGTCATGTGAATGTACATCATCATAATCAGTTCCAGGTATTGGCTTTGCCAATCCTTTGATAACAACCATGTGTTGGGTTATTACCAACCCTGTGATAACAGCCAGGCATTGGGTTATAACCAATCCTATGATTAACAGCCAGATATTGGACTCTACCAATCCTGTGATTAACAGCCAGACATTGGGTTATTACCAATCCTGTGATAGCCAGGTATTGGGTTATTACCAATCCTATGATTAACAACCAGATATTGGACTCTACCAATCCTGTGATTAACAACCAGGCATTGAGTTATTACCAATCTTGTGATTAACACCCATGCATTGGGTTATTACCAATCATGTGACATCCAGGTATTGGGTTATTACCAATCCTGTGATTAGCAGCCAGGTATTGGACTCTACCAATCCTGTGATTAATAGCCAGACATTGGGTTATTACCAATCCTGTGATTAACAGTCAGGTATTGGACTCTACCAATCATGTGATTAACAGCCAGGCATTGGGTTATTACCAATCCTGTGACAGCTAGGTATTGGGTTATTACCAATCCTGTGATTAACAGCCAGATATTGGACTCTACCAATCATGTGATTAACAGCCAGACATTGAGTGATTACCAATCCTGTGACAGCCATGTATTGGGTTATTACCAATCATGTGATTAACAGCCAAGTATGGGACTCTACCAATCTTGTGATTAACAGCCAGGCATTGGGTTATTACCAATCCTGTGACATCCAGCTTGTAACATCTCTGACCTGGGTTATGTACTAACCCTAGGTGTTTTGCTTAAATAAGTGATTAAATACTTGCTTGTACTTCTTGAAATATAATTAAGGCTTTTGAGGAACCTATATTTCAATTTCAGTCTTTTTTGCATAATGTTGAAACATTGTTTTGTTAATAATGGACTAAAGTGCAAATTACCCAAGTTGAGGGGCTTATTTGCAATTTGCACATGATAAGATGTTCCTCTGATGTTGAGACATCATGAGAATGATTATGATGTAGTGATATGGATTCCACAAGCTTGGATACCAAGATATAGCTTGTAGAGCAGTCCTTGTGCTTTAAAACCTAGTTTTGGTGTAAAGTACAATTTACCCAAAACCTAGGGTCCAACATGTAAAATATACCCTCTAGAGGATTATCATGTTTCTTGGCATCAATTAGAGCAAAGAAAATGAGAGGGGCGTCTCATTTGAATTATCTTGAAGGAGAGAGAATTTGAACTTTAAAATAAGCAAGATTTAAGCACAAATGGCTCTTTTATACAACTTATTGTAAAAAAAATAAAGTAATTATGGAGCCCTTCAATCAAAAGATGGAGGATGTGTTTGTAATAGTTTGGACAAGCTTGTTCCATGTTTGGGCACCAAAAATATCTTGTTTGAGTGGGAGCCATTCACATTGATATAATATAAAACAATATTCATTAAAGGATGGATATTAACACATAACTCTTTAAGATGCTTGGTCCTTTTCCTTTAAACCTTGGATAATGGAAGAGTTTTGCATAGTTATAGAAGGAGGCCACATATCCAAAGAATGGAGCAAGCCTTGGTGGATATGTTTGAGAGATAAAAGGAAATAACTCTCTTCTTTCCATTTTCTCTAAAAACCCATAAATATATATATATATATATATATGTGTATTCTTTTCCAAACAACCAAAGGATCGTTCCTTAGTTCCTTATCACCTTGCTTTGGCCGACCAAGGAGGAGCTCTGGAGCAAAAGGAGGACGATCAAACCTGTTGGTAAGTTTGGATCATCATCTAACTCAAATTCATGGTGGAAACCATAAAACAAGGTTGGATTATTGGTTTTCTTTATACGATTTTCCTTTCTAGCCATCTTGTTCATCCAAAAAGTGAAAAAGGAACCTTGGACAACTGTTGGAGCTCAAACCACCATTAAAGCTACAGAGCTTGGAGCTATGGATCAGTCCTAGAGGCGGGTTTTATAACTCCAACCCTTAAGTTTTGTTAATGCATCCTTCTTTTCCTAAAATCGTTGCTCATACTTCTTCTTTAGACACCTTTGCGTGTTCTTGTTATCATTTCTGTAACACCCCTGACCTGGGTTATGACCTAACCCTGGAAGTTTTGCCTAAATATGTAATTAATATACTTGTGAACACTCCCTGGCATGTAATTAAGTTCCTCAGGAACATTTACTTTCAATTTTGCTCCTTTTTGTATAAAGTTGTAGCATTGTGTTGCAGGGACCTATGTGCAAATTACCCAGTTTAAGGGTTGAACTTGCAAAATTCACAAGATAAGATGTTCCTTTGATGTTGAAACATCATGAGAATGGTTATGGTAAAGTTTGAGGGATTTCCCAAGCTTGAGCACCAAGGTGCAGCTGTGGAAGCAATTCCCATGCTTAGAAACCCTAATTTGGGGTAAAGTGCAATTTACCCAAATTGAGGGGTCCAACTTGTAATTTTCACCATCTAGAACATCTTTTATGACTCTTGTCATCATTTAGAGTAGAAATGATGAAAGGGATACATCATTTAATAATCAGAAGGGAAAAATGATCTTTGTGAAAGAAATCACCTAAAATGGGCCTAAAACCCTTTCATGAGTGTACCCTAGTTGAAGGTTGGATTCCTTTACCCTTAGATCTTGAGATTTCATGAGATTTGCATAAGGATAGGTAGGTTTGGTCGTGCCCTTGAGCAAGGAGGGACCTAGATGTGATTTCCAATCTTGAGAGGTCCTTAGGGTGTAAAAGAGGCTAAAGTATATAAGCCCTTTTCCCTTGTAATTAAGTGAACGAATTTTCTTTCCTTCACTTCTCTTCCTTTCTTTCTCAAACGACCAAGGACAGCTCTGGAGCTCAGGGGGGACGACCAACCTGTTCTAGGTAAGAGAACCCCACCTTCTAAGCTCGAATTCATGGAGGAATTCACTTTCTAAGGTTGGTTTTATGGTTAGCTTACTTAGTCTTCTTGTTCTAGCCGACCAAAGCAACGTTTCCTTGGAGAATTCACCTCTGACCAAGTTGTGGAAGCTCAAGGACGCCATTAAAGCTTGGAGCTTGAAGGCTTGGAGCTCTAAGATCAACCTTTAGGCGGGTTTTATAACTCTAAACTTCATGCTTGATTATACATCCTTTTCTATGCATATAGTTGCTAGTTCTTCTTCTTCCCTATCTTTCCTTGCATCCTTGCAAGCAAAATCGTGAAGAACTGCTACTGTTCTCAAGGTAGAAGATAAGGGCGTTAATTTATATGCTTATCCACGGTTTTTCACTTTATCAAACGACCTCCACCTATTGCTCAAAACGGTTTCAAACCGTTTGGTGGGCAAACGGTTTCAGGGTCGTTTGAGGGCAAACGGTCTTCAAGACCGTTTGGTCCCGTTGACCAAGCAAAGACCGTTTGGGAATCTTGTTCATAATTATGTAGGTTAATCACCCACAAAATTTGAGAGGTTAACTCCAAAAGAATCGTGAGTTATGAGCAAATCAATTAGCAAAACCAATTGAATTATGGGCTGATTTTCAACCTGATTAACTTGACCTGGTTGAGCAAACGGTTTCAAGACCATTTGAGATGGTTGACCAAGCATTGACCGTTTGGTATTCCTGTTCATAATTATGTTTATTAATAACCCTCCGAATTTGAGGGATTAACTCCAAAGGAATCATGAGTTGAAGCCTAATCAATTAGGGAAACCTAATTGGATTAAGTGCTGATTTTCAATCTGATTTAATTGAACTTTTTGGGCAAACGGTCTCAAGACCGTTTGAGTGTGTTGACCAAGCGTTGACCGTTTGGGATTACTGTTCCTAATGATGTGATATAATGACTCACCGAATTTGAGGGATTAACTCCCAAGGAATCATGAGTTGAAGGCTATTCAATTAGGCAACCCTAATTGAAAACAGTGCTGAAATTCCAATGAGTTAAGTTGAGATTTTGGGTTGATTAGCCCAAACGGTTTCAAGACCGTTTGGGAATCACCCAAACGGTCTCAAGACCGTTTGGGGGTCACCCCAAGACCGTTTGGAGGTCTGGGGTCAAGTATAGTTGATCAATTGAAGGTCCAAAGGCACCAAACCATATTGCAATTAAGTATTGATGTGATGATCAACTCTATAGATCAAACCTTGATGAATTTTCACTAGAGTCCAAAGGATGGATGGGCAAACGGTCTCAAGACCGTTTGGAACTCATCCAAACGGTCTCAAGACCGTTTGGGCACAACCCAAGACCGTTTGGAGGTCTAGGGTTGAGATAATCTAATGGTTTGAAGGTCCAATCGCAATAAGTTGATGAATTGATACAAATACTGATTTTAGACCTAATTGGAGTTCAACCCTAGTCCAAACGACTTGGTTTTTGGTCAAACTTTGGTCAAACGGTCTCAAGACCGTTTGGAGGATATCCAAACGACCTCAAGACCGTTTGGTCCAAGTTTGAGCCCAATTGGAGGTCAATTGATAGGTTCAACCTTGAATTGATTCACATTGTTGAATATTGATGACCATCCGATTTGAAACCCTAATTGAGAAGGATTCAACCCTAATTGGCTTTCAATTGAGGGTCAACTTGGTGTCCAAGTGATTAAGGTTCATCCTAATTAACTCAATTTATAAGTGGTTATCATGGATTTGTTTAATTGAGGGGTTCAACATACATATCCATGACCAATTGTAACTTTTGAACCACTTTGGAGGTCCAAACGGTTTGAGCCCATTTGGACCAAACGGTCTCAAGACCGTTTGGATCCAAACGGTCTCAAGACCGTTTGAGGCCAAACGGTCTCAAGACCGTTTGGGCTCAAACGATCTCAGGGTCGTTTGGTCCAATCGATCTCAAGTTGATTTGATCAAACGGTTTCAAACCGATTGAGCTCCAAACGGTTTGGAAGGTCAACTCTTCCAAACGGTCAACACATACAAACGGTCTCAAGACCGTTTGGAGCAAACGGTCTCAAGACCGTTTGAGACCAAACGGTCTCAAGACCGTTTGGTGGTTGAAACCGTTTGAAGGTTGAAACCGTTTGAAGGTGTACATGGTGGTTTGTACTTAATCAATTGATGGTGTAATTAGTTCAATGGTGATCTAATCTAAACCCTAATGGTAACCTAGGTCATTAAGGGACTAAGTGATTAGTGAGTTGACCCATGATGGTGATCATGAGGCAAATTACCAAAATACCCTTGAGGGGTCTAAAGAGGTAAAACCTTGTTCTAATCAAACCCTAATCACATGATGATGATGTTTTGGCTTATGTAAGTCAGTGTGGACTTAACCCAACCTAATCTAGAGTGGTGTCATCACCATCTACTAGTGAGAGGAGAGAGAAAGTATTCCAAGAGAGTGAAAGTATCCTAGAGAGAGAAAGTACCCTTTTTAAGGTGGAAACTCAAGTGAGATACTTCAAATACACATGAGTGTGCATGATTAGGGAATGACCCACCTATGTGAGGTCATGGAAACCCTAAATATGATATCTAATAGATCTTAATCTTAATTAAGAGTCTTAATGATGATGTTTCTCTTACATGATGATGTAATGAGTACCATTCACCATGGTGTGAATAGTAAACCCTAATTTTAGGGTGATGACTTGAAAGATGAATAGTAAACCCTAAATTGTTGAATTGTTTACTATTATCTGTTGAACTAACTATGCAGGTTATTATGAGATAATGGTCATACCCAGGTATGAAATACCATGTTATATTCATTGAAAGCATGTCTTAAGCTTTATGAATAGTGAATCATCTTGATGCACTGCTAAGTGACATCTTTTGTGATTTATGGGCTGTAAGAGCCATAAACACCATCAAGGTCATGCTTGACAGATGACTTGTGATGAGATAATTGAGAACTGGTAATTGAAATGAGTTAGGCCTGCTACATTTTAGTATTCTCATATATAGTTGTGATGCTAATGTTTTTGTATGATGATATGAATACTGAATGTACCTAACTAATCAAGTGAAATGTAGAGCCCTGATCATAGATCCATCATTGTCAGAGTCTAAATGATGGTGAAACAGGTTTTCCTCAGGGAACTCCTGGATCACATACTTTTGAGTATGTGGGGTACATGGATGTGTAGAACCTTACATCCTAGTGTTGGTATTTGATGTAGATTCTTGTAGTCCGTCATACCTTCACTATAAAAGAAAAGGTGAGAGGATGATGTAGATTCTAGTAGTCCATCAGACCCCACCATAAAGTCCTAAAGGTGAGATGTATATCTACACTCCCTTAAAGACACAAATACCGTATCGGTGAAAGATAAACAAGAAATCTTCTGATAGTGAAGAGAGTACAGAATGCCACTGTAACTCTAAAAATAGCGAAGGACCAGAGTACCCTGGTGAGCTATTATAAAGACATCCCGCCAGATGTCAAACAATCAATCCTCTAACTGACTGAGGAAGATGAGGTCATAAGAATCCGGCTCTCTTAATGACCTATGTATGATACTGATGTGACTTCTTAGCGATCAGTTGGAGTATGAGTGGTATGCCTCATCTCCACAGGGCATAATAATAATAATGTTTGAAAAACATAAACAACAGCGTAGTATATCTGTTAGAGTTAATTACGAGTTATTTGATTGATGTTACCTTGAATAGCATAGATGTTCTCATATTTTAATATTGATTGAACTCTTGCTTATCATCAGAACTGCCAGTGAATATCTTGAAGGCTCTTATTGCTTTAGTTATTCCTTGCTTTGCTTATAAAGCCTAGTGGAGAGTTATAACTCTCGCTGGGGCAATTATGTATAATTGTCTCACCCCGTAGACTTCTACTTTTTAGGTGGTCGTCGAAGACGAAGGAACAAGAACTCAGGTGAACAATCCCAGCAACAGCAGCATCAGGAGCAGTAAATATCTCAGGTGGAGATCTAGCCTGCTTCATGGTGTAGTTAGAGTCAAGTCCTATGTGTCCTCTGTACTCTCAGGTCCTGGAGTGTTTTGGAGTATGAATTCTTGAGAGTTTTGGTATCATGTTGTATATAATTACTCAAGAAGTAATTGTCAGTGATGTAAACAGTTAAATCCTTTTTCTATGGAAAAGGTTTGTGGTTTCAGGCTCTTGTCTCGAAAAGTTTTAATTTCCCGTGATTTTTGTCTTTCGCTGTTTACCGATTGCTTCCGCACATGATTAAATCGGGATTAATTCGTGGTTTGGAGATCGGAGCCCACAATTAAGTGGTATCAGAGCTCCAGGTTCATTCGAGTCTACAGAGGCATAGGACTTAGGAAGTCGAGTCTATCTTTAGTATTCCTTCCTTATCTAATAGAATCTTCTACTCCTCAGGAGAAGAAGATACTTAAGATGTCAGAGCCACATGATGAGAATGTGGAAGAAAGTAGTGCTAGTGCACCTCAAGGTGGTGCAGGAGTACCAGGATTGGAACAGCCTGTACCAGAACAACCTAGAGAGCCACCCCAGTTTGATCCAGATGACATGGGTAACCCAGCAGTCCAGACAATGTTTGGGCAGTTTATGACTGCCATGACACACATAACCGACAGGTTGCCTATGCCTGCACCTAGGGTACCTGCCCAGCCTGAGGGGCAAGGTATCGGGAAGACGTTCGAGCGACTACGTCGTGTCGGAGCTACCGAGTACCATGGGACTGCTGACCCCGCAGATGCTGATCTGTGGTTGACAGAGCTGGAGAAGGCTTTCAGGATCCTCAACATCCCTGAAGCTGAGAAGGTTAGACATGCTGTCTATCTTCTCAAAGGAAGTGCTGGTCACTGGTGGAACATGGAAGAGCAGAAGAGACCTGGGGTAGAGTTCTCATGGGAAGAGTTTCGTCGGGAATTTATCAATAGATATTTTCCCAAGACCTTCCTAGACGAGAAGATCTCTCAGTTTGAGAGACTGAGATAGGGTATTATGAACATTAGCGAGTACGAAGCTAAGTTCATGGAGCTGTTGTGATTTTGTCCGCACATGGCTGCCACAGAAGAAGAAAGAATCAGAAGGTTTGAGAAGGGGTTGAATGCTGACATGTCTACCCCAGTGTCTGCCTTAGAGAACCGAGAGAGATTCTCTACCTTCGTTGAGTCAGTCCGAAGGATAGAGAGATCTGTAGTTGAGAAAAGACAAACCCATAAAAGATATCCATAGTTCCAGGGTTCTTCATCTAGGGATTCCAAGAAACCTAGATTCTCTGCACCTAACCCTCCGCCACCCAGATCGAGTTTTCAAACTCAATGGACACCAAGCAGAGGTAGAGGACGAAGTCAACCGCTTCAAGGGACGCACAGTTCTGCATCTGTGTCAGTTACTGGACCACCCAGACCACAGCAACAGGAAAAGAGTTGCTACAACTGTGGTAAGGTGGGACACTTGATGAAGGATTGTCGTTCTAGGGCTGTCGGTGTGACACAACAAACCCCGAGATAGAATCGACAGGGATCTCAGAATAGACAACATCAAGGAGCAGCTCGAGGACGTGGACAAGCGTCTCAAGCTGGATCATCAGCACCACCTCAACAGCAGGCTACAGCAAGGTTCTATGCTATGAACCCACCAGAAGCAGTGGTCAATCCACAAGTGGTGACAGGTCAGATGGAACTTTTATATTCTGATATGTCTAAGTCTTGTGTAGTATCTGTTCTGATTGACCCGGGTGCTACGCACTCTTTCATCACTCGAAGAGTGATTCGTAACTGCAATATGACAACTAGTCATAGGGCAGATAAGTTGTTGTTGGAGACTCCGTTGAGTGGGTCTGCTGTTCTGCAAGAAGTATGCTCTCCTTGCGTACTTTTCTTTTCTAAGCATCGCATTCAAGTGGATCTCATACCGCTTGATATGCAAGGATTTGATATAATCCTAGGGATGGATAACTTGGAAAAGTATCGAGTTGTCTTGGATTGTGAATCCAAGCTGGCAGTGTTTGCTGATGAAAGCAACACATGGATCTTTCAAGGTGAAAGAAAGATTCTGCCCACCTGTCTTGTATCAGCTATGGTTGCTGATAAGTTGATGAGGCAAGGATGCTACGCATTCTTAGCCCATGTGGTAGATGTTACCAAGGAGAGTTCCAACCCTGCTGAAGTTCCGATAGTCAGGGAATTCGAGGATGTGTTTCCCGAAGAACTTCCTGGTATACCACCACCCCGGGAAATTGATTTTGAGATCAATTTGGTCCCAGATACGAAACCCATAGCCCAGACTCCGTATAGGATGGCGCCTGCTGAGATGGCAGAACTCAAGAAACAGCTTCAAGAGTTACTTGAGAAGGGTTTCATCCGACCGAGTACCTCACCTTGGGGTGCTCCGGTTTTGTTTGTTAAAAAGAAAGATGGATCGATGCGGTTGTGCATTGATTATAGACAACTCAATAAAGTAACGATAAAGAATAAATATCCTTTGCCGAGGATTGATGATCTTTTCGACCAGTTGCGTGGTGCAACAGTCTTTTCTAAGATAGACTTAAGGTCTGGATATCATCAACTCCGCATTAAGGACAGTGACATATCTAAGTCTGCCTTTAGGACAAGATATGGTCACTATGAGTTCACGGTTATGTCGTTTGGACTAACCAATGCACCGGCTGCATTCATGGAACTCATGAATAGAGTCTTTCGACCTTTCCTTGATCAGTGTGTTGTCGTCTTCATAGATGACATACTGATTTATAGTAAGGATGCTCAGCAGCATGAGCAACACCTTCGCCAGACTTTGACCTTGCTAAGAGAGCATAAGCTATACGCTAAGTTTAGCAAGTGTGAGTTTTGGTTATCTGAAGTATCCTTCCTTGGACATGTGGTATCTGCCTCGGGAATTCGTGTTGACCCTGCAAAGATAGAGTCTGTTCTGCAGTGGGAACAACCGAAGACACCGACGAAGATTAGAAGTTTCTTGGGGTTAGCTGGTTATTATCGAAGGTTTATTAAAAATTTCAGTTCTATAGCCTTACCTTTGACCAAGTTAACCTGGAAGGATGTTCCTTTTGCTTGGAGTGATAAGTGTCAACAGTCTTTTCAGCTGTTGAAGGAGAGGTTGACAAGTGCACCTGTGCTTGTGTTACCTGAGCAAGGAAAGGAATATATAATCTTTTGTGATGCCTCCAAGAATGGACTTGGATGTGTGTTGATGCAGGATAACCAAGTGATTTCTTTTGCTTCCCGACATCTTAAGAAACACGAAGAGAATTATCCGACACACGATCTGGAGTTAGCTACTGTGGTCCATGCTTTGAAAATCTGGAGACATTATCTCTACGGGGAAACTTTCCAGATTTTCACAGACCACAAGAACCTTAAGTACATCTTCACTCAGCATGAGCTTAATATGAGGCAACGTCGCTGGATGGAGTTAATCAAGGACTACGATTGTACGATTGATTACCATCCGGGCAAGGCCAATGTGGTTGCAGATGCCTTGAGTAGGAAATCAGCAACATCAACCATGGATAGGGCACAACTAAGTTCCTTAGTATGCTCTAGAAGAGATATGCTTATCTCTTTAAGGCATGACAATGTGCAGTTGAAGGTATCATTGTTAGCTGGTCTGTTAGCTGAGATGCAGATTAAACCTACCTTAAGAGAGCAGATAAAGGAGGCACAACAAGTAGATGTTTCTGTACAGCAGATTAGATTTGAGTTTGGAAATGAGAAGCGAGAAGGTTTTCATGAGTCAGATGACCAGGTGGCATGCTATCATGGAAGGATGATAGTGCCAGATGTGGACGACCTGAGGAAGTTAGTCCTGGAAGAAGCTCATTCTTCGATGTATGCTATGCATCCAGGGAGCACCAAGATGTATCGAAACTTGAAAGAGATGTATTGGTGGCCTGGGATGAAGAAGGATGTAGCTGAGTTTGTTCTGAGGTGTCCTGTGTGTCAGCAGGTCAAGGCTGAACACCAGAAACCTGCAGGGACAATGCAACCCTTACCCATACCACAGTGGAAGTGGGACCATGTAACCATGGACTTTGTTGTTGGCCTACCCAGGACAAACAAAGGACATGATTCCATTTGGGTAGTTGTTGATAGGTTGACAAAGACAGCACATTTCTTACCTGTCAAAACAACCTATACTGCTGAAAGGTTATCCCAGATATATGTCCAAGAGATAGTGCGTTTGCACGGAGTTCCTGTCACTATAGTTTCTGACAGAGGTCCCCAATTTACAAGTCGCTTTTGGGAACAGTTACACAGAGCCCTAGGCACCAAGTTAAGGTTTAGTACAACCTTTCATCCTCAAACTGATGGACAGTCAGAAAGGACTATACAGACCTTAGAAGATCTGTTGAGAGCATGTGTTCTCCAGTTTACTGGGAGTTGGGATCTACATCTAAGCTTGATAGAGTTTGCCTATAACAATAGATATCAACATAGCATTGATATGGCACCATATGAAGCCTTATATGGCAGACGTTGTAGATCACCCTTGTGTTGGTATGAAACTGGTGAGCACCAGTTATTAGGCCCTGATCTTGTGCAGCAAACTACAGAAAAGATTAAAGTTATACAACAACAGCTTAAGACTGCACAAGATAGACAGAAATCATATGCCGATAAACGTCGTAGACCCCTAGAATTCCAGGATGGAGACAGAGTGTATCTCAAGGTCTCACCTTGGAAAGGAGTCCTTCGTTTTGGGAAGAAAGGAAAGTTAGCTCCTAGATTTTTGGGACCTTATCCAATTGTTGAAAAAGTTGGAAAGGTGGCCTATAGACTAGAGTTACCTCTAGAGTTGCAGAAGCTGCACCCTGTGTTTCACATTTCCATGCTGAGGAAATGTCATCCAGATACCGAGTCACTTCTACAACCTATGGAGGTAGAATTGAATGAAGATATAACGTATGAGGAGGGACCAGTGTCAATCCTCGATAACAGAACTAAAAAGTTAAAGAAGAAGGATATAAGCCTTGTAAAAGTCCTCTGGAACCATCGTGGTGTTGAAGAAGCCACCTGGGAACTAGAAGGTGAAATGAGAAGAAAATATCCTGCTCTTTTCTTATAATATGCTTTATCGATTTCGGGGACGAAATCCTTTTGAAGGGGTAAAGAATTTGTAACACCCATGACCTGGGTTATGACCTAACCCTGGAAGTTTTGCCTAAATATGTAATTAATATACTTGTGAACACTCCCTGGCATGTAATTAAGTTCCTCAGGAACATTTACTTTCAATTTTGCTCCTTTTTGTATAAAGTTGTAGCATTGTGTTGTATGCAGGGACCTATGTGCAAATTACCCAGTTTAAGGGTTGAACTTGCAAAATTCACAAGATAAGATGTTCCTTTGATGTTGAAACATCATGAGAATGGTTATGGTAAAGTTTGAGGGATTTCCCAAGCTTGAGCACCAAGGTGCAGCTGTGGAAGCAATTCCCATGCTTAGAAACCCTAATTTGGGGTAAAGTGCAATTTACCCAAATTGAGGGGTCCAACTTGTAATTTTCACCATCTAGAACATCTTTTATGACTCTTGTCATCATTTAGAGTAGAAATGATGAAAGGGATACATCATTTAATAATCAGAAGGGAAAAATGATCTTTGTGAAAGAAATCACCTAAAATGGGCCTAAAACCCTTTCATGAGTGTACCCTAGTTGAAGGTTGGATTCCTTTACCCTTAGATCTTGAGATTTCATGAGATTTGCATAAGGATAGGTAGGTTTGGTCGTGCCCTTGAGCAAGGAGGGACCTAGATGTGATTTCCAATCTTGAGAGGTCCTTAGGGTGTAAAAGAGGCTAAAGTATATAAGCCCTTTTCCCTTGTAATTAAGTGAACGAATTTTCTTTCCTTCACTTCTCTTCCTTTCTTTCTCAAACGACCAAGGACAGCTCTGGAGCTCAGGGGGGACGACCAACCTGTTCTAGGTAAGAGAACCCCACCTTCTAAGCTCGAATTCATGGAGGAATTCACTTTCTAAGGTTGGTTTTATGGTTAGCTTACTTAGTCTTCTTGTTCTAGCTGACCAAAGCAACGTTTCCTTGGAGAATTCACCTCTGACCAAGTTGTGGAAGCTCAAGGACGCCATTAAAGCTTGGAGCTTGAAGGCTTGGAGCTCTAAGATCAACCTTTAGGCGGGTTTTATAACTCTAAACTTCATGCTTGATTATACATCCTTTTCTATGCATATAGTTGCTAGTTCTTCTTCTTCCCTATCTTTCCTTGCATCCTTGCAAGCAAAATCGTGAAGAACTGCTACTGTTCTCAAGGTAGAAGATAAGGGCGTTAATTTCTATGCTTATCCACGGTTTTTCACTTTATCAAACGACCTCCACCTATTGCTCAAAACGGTTTCAAACCGTTTGGTGGGCAAACGGTTTCAGGGTCGTTTGAGGGCAAACGGTCTTCAAGACCGTTTGGTCCCGTTGACCAAGCAAAGACCGTTTGGGAATCTTGTTCATAATTATGTAGGTTAATCACCCACAAAATTTGAGAGGTTAACTCCAAAAGAATCGTGAGTTATGAGCAAATCAATTAGCAAAACCAATTGAATTATGGGCTGATTTTCAACCTGATTAACTTGACCTGGTTGAGAAAACGGTTTCAAGACCGTTTGAGATGGTTGACCAAGCGTTGACCGTTTGGTATTCCTGTTCATAATTATGTTTATTAATAACCCTCCGAATTTGAGGGATTAACTCCAAAGGAATCATGAGTTGAAGCCTAATCAATTAGGGAAACCTAATTGGATTAAGTGCTGATTTTCAATCTGATTTAATTGAACTTTTTGGGAAAACGGTCTCAAGACCGTTTGAGTGCGTTGACCAAGCGTTGACCGTTTGGGATTACTGTTCCTAATGATGTGATATAATGACTCACCGAATTTGAGGGATTAACTCCCAAGGAATCATGAGTTGAAGGCTATTCAATTAGGCAACCCTAATTGAAAACAGTGCTGAAATTCCAATGAGTTAAGTTGAGATTTTGGGTTGATTAGCCCAAACGGTTTCAAGACCGTTTGGGAATCACCCAAACGGTCTCAAGACCGTTTGGGGGTCACCCCAAGACCGTTTGGAGGTCTGGGGTCAAGTATAGTTGATCAATTGAAGGTCCAAAGGCACCAAACCATATTGCAATTAAGTATTGATGTGATGATCAACTCTATAGATCAAACCTTGATGAATTTTCACTAGAGTCCAAAGGATGGATGGGCAAACGGTCTCAAGACCGTTTGGAACTCATCCAAACGGTCTCAAGACCGTTTGGGCACAACCCAAGACCGTTTGGAGGTCTAGGGTTGAGATAATCTAATGGTTTGAAGGTCCAATCGCAATAAGTTGATGAATTGATACAAATACTGATTTTAGACCTAATTGGAGTTCAACCCTAGTCCAAACGACTTGGTTTTTGGTCAAAATTTGGTCAAACGGTCTCAAGACCGTTTGGAGGATATCCAAACGACCTCAAGACCGTTTGGTCCAAGTTTGAGCCCAATTGGAGGTCAATTGATAGGTTCAACCTTGAATTGATTCACATTGTTGAATATTGATGACCATCCGATTTGAAACCCTAATTGAGAAGGATTCAACCCTAATTGGCTTTCAATTGAGGGTCAACTTGGTGTCCAAGTGATTAAGGTTCATCCTAATTAACTCAATTTATAAGTGGTTATCATGGATTTGTTTAATTGAGGGGTTCAACATACATATCCATGACCAATTGTAACTTTTGAACCACTTTGGAGGTCCAAACGGTTTGAGCCCATTTGGACCAAACGGTCTCAAGACCGTTTGGATCCAAACGGTCTCAAGACCGTTTGAGGCCAAACGGTCTCAAGACCGTTTGGGCTCAAACGATCTCAGGGTCGTTTGGTCCAATCGATCTCAAGTTGATTTGATCAAACGGTTTCAAACCGATTGAGCTCCAAACGGTTTGGAAGGTCAACTCTTCCAAACGGTCAACACATACAAACGGTCTCAAGACCGTTTGGAGCAAACGGTCTCAAGACCGTTTGAGACCAAACGGTCTCAAGACCGTTTGGTGGTTGAAACCGTTTGAAGGTTGAAACCGTTTGAAGGTGTACATGGTGGTTTGTACTTAATCAATTGATGGTGTAATTAGTTCAATGGTGATCTAATCTAAACCCTAATGGTAACCTAGGTCATTAAGGGACTAAGTGATTAGTGAGTTGACCCATGATGGTGATCATGAGGCAAATTACCAAAATACCCTTGAGGGGTCTAAAGAGGTAAAACCTTGTTCTAATCAAACCCTAATCACATGATGATGATGTGTTGGCTTATGTAAGTCAATGAGGACTTAACCCAACCTAATCTAGAGTGGTGTCATCACCATCTACTAGTGAGAGGAGAGAGAAAGTATTCCAAGAGAGTGAAAGTATCCTAGAGAGAGAAAGTACCCTTTTTAAGGTGGAAACTCAAGTGAGATACTTCAAATACACATGAGTGTGCATGATTAGGGAATGACCCACCTATGTGAGGTCATGGAAACCCTAAATATGATATCTAATGGATCTTAATCTTAATTAAGAGTCTTAATGATGATGTTTCTCTTACATGATGATGTAATGAGTACCATTCACCATGGTGTGAATAGTAAACCCTAATTTTAGGGTGATGACTTGAAAGATGAATAGTAAACCCTAAATTGTTGAATTGTTTACTATTATCTGTTGAACTAACTATGCAGGTTATTATGAGATAATGGTCATACCCAGGTATGAAATACCATGTTATATTCATTGAAAGCATGTCTTAAGCTTTATGAATAGTGAATCATCTTGATGCACTGCTAAGTGACATCTTTTGTGATTTATGGGCTGTAAGAGCCATAAACACCATCAAGGTCATGCTTGACAGATGACTTGTGATGAGATAATTGAGAACTGGTAATTGAAATGAGTTAGGCCTGCTACATTTTAGTATTCTCATATATAGCTGTGATGCTAATGTTTTTGTATGATGATATGAATACTGAATGTACCTAACTAATCAAGTGAAATGTAGAGCCCTGATCATAGATCCATCATTGTCAGAGTCTAAATGATGGTGAAACAGGTTTTCCTCAGGGAACTCCTGGATCACATACTTTTGAGTATGTGGGGTACATGGATGTGTAGAACCTTACATCCTAGTGTTGGTATTTGATGTAGATTCTTGTAGTCCGTCATACCTTCACTATAAAAGAAAAGGTGAGAGGATGATGTAGATTCTAGTAGTCCATCAGACCCCACCATAAAGTCCTAAAGGTGAGATGTATATCTACACTCCCTTAAAGACACAAATACCGTATCGGTGAAAGATAAACAAGAAATCTTCCGATAGTGAAGAGAGTACATAATGCCACTGTAACTCTAAAAATAGCGAAGGACCAGAGTACCCTGGTGAGCTATTATAAAGACATCCCGCCAGATGTCAAACAATCAATCCTCTAACTGACTGAGGAAGATGAGGTCATAAGAATCCGGCTCTCTTAATGACCTATGTATGATACTGATGTGACTTCTTAGCGATCAATTGGAGTATGAGTGGTATGCCTCATCTCCACAGGGCATAATAATAATAATGTTTGAAAAACATAAACAACAGCGTAGTATATCTGTTAGAGTTAATTACGAGTTATTTGATTGATGTTACCTTGAATAGCATAGATGTTCTCATATTTTAATATTGATTGAACTCTTGCTTATCATCAGAACTGCCAGTGAATATCTTGAAGGCTCTTATTGCTTTAGTTATTCCTTGCTTTGCTTATAAAGCCTAGTGGAGAGTTATAACTCTCGCTGGGGCAATTATGTATAATTGTCTCACCCCGTAGACTTCTACTTTTTAGGTGGTCGTCGAAGACGAAGGAACAAGAACTCAGGTGAACAATCCCAGCAACAGCAGCATCAGGAGCAGTAAATATCTCAGGTGGAGATCTAGCCTGCTTCATGGTGTAGTTAGAGTCAAGTCCTATGTGTCCTCTGTACTCTCAGGTCCTGGAGTGTTTTGGAGTATGAATTCTTGAGAGTTTTGGTATCATGTTGTATATAATTACTCAAGAAGTAATTGTCAGTGCTGTAAACAGTTAAATCCTTTTTCTATGGAAAAGGTTTGTGGTTTTAGGCTCTTGTCTCGAAAAGTTTTAATTTCCCGTGATTTTTGTCTTTCGCTGTTTACCGATTGCTTCCGCACATGATTAAATCGGGATTAATTCGTGGTTTGGAGATCGGAGCCCACAATTTCCGTGAAGAACAACCCATGTTCTTGGTTGAGCAGAGGTAGAAGATGATGACGTTAATTTCTATGTTTATCCAAGAATCCACTTTAGCAAACGGTCTCCCAACTTTGCTCAAACGGTTTGCCAAACCGTTTGGAGCAAACGGTTTCAAACCGTTTGAATGCAAACAGTTTCACAAGAACGCATGGAAGCAAATGGTCCAAGACCGTTTGGAGGCATTGACCTATCGTAGACCATTTGGAGGTATGTTGAGAATAATGTAGACTAATCACCTACCAAAAATCATCAATTAATTCCAAGTGGTTCACTAATTAAAGACCCATCAACCATCTAAACCCTAATCGGGTTAATGGCTGATTTCAATAATTGAATTAAGTTGAAGTTTGGGTTGAGTGACCCAAACGATTTCAAAACCATTTGGGGATCACCCAAACGGTCTCAAGACCGTTTGGTGATCACCCAAGACCGTTTGGAGGTCTAGGGTTAAGCATGGTTGACCAATTGAGGATCCAATGATATCAAGTTGATGTATAATCGATTGTTGATTTGGTGACCAAACCTAGGATCCAAACCTAGGATCCAAACCTAGGATCCAAACCCTAAATGGTCTCAAGACTGTTTTGAGGTTATCCAAATGATCCCAAGACCATTTGGGGGTCACCCAAGACTGTTTGGAGGTCTACGGTTGACTATGGTTAAGTGGTTGAAGATATAAAGGTAATTAGTTGAGGTGCAATCGATTGTTGACCTAGTGATCAATCTAATGAGCCAAACCTTAATTGGTTGAGTTAGTTTTTGGTGTGGATTTGAGAAAACGGTCTCAAGACCGTTTGGAGGTCATCCAAATGATCCCAAGTCCATTTGTGGTTAGGTCATGATCAAATTGAATGATGGTTCAATGGTTTCAAATCAATTAGACTCACTTTGAAGTATGTTGAAGGGTCATCGATTCCAAACCCTAATCCAATTGATCCATGCCCTAATTGATGATCAATTGAGGGCCAAATCAGTTGGAGGTTGACCTAATTGACTCAATTGATGAGTGGCTAACAAGTGCATGATCGATTGATGGGTTCAACATTGGAAACCTTAACTAAATTGAAGTGGTTGAGACACTTTTTGGTCCTTGCGGTTTTGAGGTGGTTTGGACCAAACGGTCTCAATACCGTTTGGGACCAAACGATCCCAAACCGTTTAGTCTCATGTGGTTTCAAGGTCGGTTATGTCCGTGCGGTTTCAAAGTCAAACTTGACCAAACGATCTTCACCCCATCTTGGGCAAACGGTCTTGAGTGTGCACTTTACCAAACGGTTTCAAAAGTCAACAAGACCAAACGGTCTTCAACACCAAACGGTTTCAAGGTCTGTCCAAGACCGTTTGGGGGTTTAGTGTGCAAGACCATTTGAGGTCTAAAAAGGTCAAGATCGTTTGATGCCTTAGTGGTCAAGATGGTTTAGTGGTTGATTAACCTAAACCTCATAGATACCTAAAGTGATTAAGGGACCAAGTAATTAGTTGGTTAATGCATGTTATAATCAGTGGTGATCATTACAAAGGTACCCTTGATGGGATAGAGTGACTAATACTCTTTGAACAAGTGAGCTTTAATGATCACAATAGTAATTACATAACCCATGATGTCAATGTTGAATTGACTTAGCCTAATCAAGGGTGATGCAAACATCAACTTATGAAAAGATGAGAGAGAAGACTTCTTATAAGGATGATTAATCAAGTAATAAACTCCCAATATGGATGAATACCTAATTAGGGTATGATCCATGATATGAGATCATGAAACCCTAGTTATGAAAGCTAATGAATAGTAAACCCTAATCTAGGGTAATTTGATGTAATGTGAATAGTAAACCCTAATCTAGGGTAATGTGTTGTAATATGAATAGTAAACCCTAATCTAGGGTAATGTGATGTAATGTGAACAGTAAACCCTAATCTAGGGTAATGTGATGATTTGAACAGTAAACCCTAATTCTGGGTTATGCTTTTAGGCATGAAGCTCTATGATTGAATTATGAAATGAGGAAACACTATTCCTAATTAAGCTTAAGGGGTTGGTTAACCCTAATTGAATTGAAAAGGGAAACCCTAAACCTAGTAAGGGCATAGTGGTACAACCCTTGAATAGTAAAGTTAACTATGCTTTGCATTGTGTTGATATAGAGATAATGTGTCTGTTATCATTTGTATTAATCATGCAGGTTGTTATGAAATAGTGAGCATAGCCAGGTAAGAGCTATGATGTCATATTCATTAAAAGCATTTTACAAGTTTTGAAAGCAATGATATGCTATGTTGCCTAGTGAGAGGTAACAAATGAGACTGATAGGCTGTATGAGCCATGAGATAAATCTGCATTGCTACTATCATGTTCATAATGTTAAATGACTGCTTAGAGAATACTGCTCTACTTAGCTATTCAATGAATTTTCCTGCTGTTGAATAATTATAATATTACTGCTCAGTGTTATTCCATTATTTGCAATAACAATGCTTCTGGCAGAGAGTTATAACTCTCGCTGAGACAATTATTCAATTGTCTCACCCCCGTGGGATTCAACTTTTTAGGTAGACGCCGAGGACGAAGAAACCCTTCAGTGGGTGAACAACAACAGCAGTAGCAACATCAGGGATAACAGTGATCCTCAGGTGGAGACACTGTCTGCCAAGTCTTGTATATAGAAAGTCCTATGTGTCGTCTCTGTACTCTCAGATCCTAGGAGTCAGTAGATGGTTTAATATAGATCTGAGAATTTTGGCTTAACGTCTCGAGATTTTTGAACACTGCTCATGTACAGCTTAACAGGATAGTCAATGTTATGACTCTCGGGATGTAATGATATAGAGATATATTGATGTATCAGCTTGTAAACAACTTATTTCATTTCTTTATGCAAAAAAGTTTTACAGTTGTGGTTCTCTTTACAAAAAGTTTTAAAATTTTGTGATTTTCAGTAATTCCGTTGCTAATTAATCACTTCCGCATTCATTGATCTCGTTTTCCGAGACAGACATCACAGTTTAGTGGTATCAGAGCTCTAGGTTCGCTGAGTCTACAGAGACATAGGACTAGGGTTGTAGAGTTTATTCTAGTGTCTTTCAGTATATCTGATAGTGTCTTCTGCTCATATAGGAGGAGGAGAAGAGAAAACTAAATATGTATGGATCACACGAGGAACACGTTGCTGAGAGTAGTGTCACTGCACCTAGAGAAGGTGCAAGAAACCAAGAAAGGGAAGAACCTATACCTGAACCACCCCAGTTCAACCCAGTTGACATGGGGAATCCAACTTTCCAAGCCATGTTTGGGCAGTTCATGACTGCCATGACACACATGACTGATAGGATGCCTATACCTGTACCTAGGCCACCTACCCATCCATAAGGACAAGGAACCGGCAAGACGTTTAAACGACTTCGCCGGGTTGGAGCCACAGAATATACTGGAACAGCTGACCCAGCAGATGTTGACTTGTGGCTAACTGAACTAGAGAAGGCCTTTAGAATCTTAAACATCCCAGAGGCTGAGAAGGTTAGACATGTTGTGTATCTTCTCAAGGGGAGTGCTAGTCATTGGTGGACCATGGAAGAACAGAAAAGGTCAGGTGTGGAGATCGAATGGGAAGTATTTTGACGAGAATTTGTCAACAGATACTTTCCTAAGACGTTCTTGGATGAGAAAATCTCTAGGTTTGAGAGGTTAAGATAGGGACCTATGAACATTAGCGAATAAGAGGCTAAGTTCATGGAGCTGTTGCAGTTCTTCCCGCACATGGCATCAACAGATGAAGAAAGGATTAGGCATTTTGAGAAAGGATTAAACGTTGAGTTGACCACCCCTGTGTCTGCTCTGGAGAATAGGGAAAGGTTTTCTACCTTTGTGGAGTCAGTCAGGAGGATAGAGAGGTCAGTGTCAGAGAAGAGACAGACCAAGAACAAGAGGATGTATCCCCAGTTCCAAGGATCCTCATCTAAAGATTTCAAGAAACCTAGGTTTTCTGTGCCTACACCACCACCTAGATTCAGTACCCAGACGCAGTGGACGTCAAATAGGGGTAGAGGATGAAGCCTACTACTAGAAGGAGCTCGTAGCTCAACATCTATGTCGGTTACAGGACCACCCAGACCACAATAACTGAACAGAAGTTGTTACATATGTGGAAAGATGGGACATCTGATGAAAGATTGCAGAGCCAGAGAAGTGTGTGTAACTCAACCTCAAAGGTAGAGTCAGAAAGGATCCCAAAGGAGACAGTTTCCAGGCAACGCCAGAGGACGTGGACAAGCATCCCAAGCTGGATCATTGGCACCAAGTCATCGAGCACCAAATCAACCACATGCGACGATGAGATTTTACGTGATGAATCCACCTGATGCAGTGGTCAGCCCTCAGGTTGTGGCAGGTCAGATGGAGTTGTTTAATTCTGATATGTCTACATCTTGCGTCATATTTGTTTTAATTGATCCGGGTGCTACGCATTCCTTTATCACTCGAAGAGTGATTCTTGACTGTGACATGACCACAAGTCATAGAGCAGATAGTTTGTTGTTAGAAACTCTTTTAATGGGATCTGCTGTGTTGCAGGAAGTATGTTCTCCCTGCATCCTCTTCTTTTCTTAACATCGCATTCAAGTGGATCTTATACCACTTGAGATGCATGGTTTCGATGTAATCCTTGGGATGGATACCTTAGAAAAGTATAAGGTTGTCTTGGATTGCGAATCCAAGCAAGATGTGTTCGCTGACGATAGTGACCCATGGATCTTTCAAGGAGATACAAAGATTCTACCAACCTGTATTGTGTCAGCTATGGTTGCTGAGAAGCTGATGAGGCAAGGATGTTATGCATTCTTGGCCCATGTGGTAGATACTACCATAGATAGTCTTAATCCTGCTGAATTTCTGATAGTCAAGGAATTTGAAGATGTATTTCCTGAAGAACTTCCAGGTGTACCACCTCCTTGAGAGATTGATTTTGAAATCAATCTAATTCTGAACACGCAACCAATAGCACAAACACCGTATAGGATGGCGCCTGTTGAGATGGCAGAACTCAAGAAACAACTGCAAGAGTTGCTCGAGAAGGGTTTCATCCGACCGAGTACTTCACCTTGGGGTGCTCCGGTCCTCTTTGTGAAAAAGAAAGATGGGTCAATGCGGTTGTGCATTGATTACAGACAGTTAAATAAAGTAACAATAAAGAATAAGTATCCTCTACTGAGGATTGACGATCTCTTTGACCAGTTGTGTGGTGCAACCGTCTTCTCAAAGATAGATTTGAGGTCGGGATATCACCAGGTGCGTATTAAGGAAGGTGGCATACCTAAGTCTTCCTTTAGGACAAGGTATGGTCACTATGAGTTCATAGTTATGTCATTTGGATTAACAAATGCACCAGCTGCATTTATGGAACTCATGAATAGAATCTTCTGACCTTTTCTCGATCAGTGTGTTGTTGTCTTTATAGATGACATCCTGATCTATAGTAGAGATGCTCAACAGCATGAGCAGCATCTTCGCCAGACTCTAACTTTGCTAAGAGAACACAAGTTATATGCTAAGTTTAGTAAGTGTGAGTTATGGTTACCAGAAATTTCTTTTATTGGGCACGTAATATCTGCTTCAGGTATACGTGTTGACCCTAAAAAGGTAGAATCTGTCCTACAATGGGAACAGCCGAAGACGCCAACAGAGATTCGAAGCTTCTTAGGGTTGGCAGGCTATTACAGGAGGTTCATTAAAAACTTTAGTTCCATAGCTTTACCCTTGACTAAGTTAACTAGGAAGGATGTTCCTTTTACCTGGAGTGACAAGTGTCAGCAATCATTTCAGCTGTTGAAGGAAAGGTTGACAAGTGCACATGTGCTTGTTTTACCTGAGCAAGGGAAAGGGTATATAGTTTTCTGTGATGCCTCTAAGAATGGACTAGGATGTGTGTTGATGCAGGATAAACAAGTGATTTCTTTTGCTTCTCGACAGCTTAAGAAACATGAGGAGAATTATCTGACACACGATTTAGAGCTAGTTGTTGTAGTTCATGCCCTGAAGATCTGGAGACATTATCTTTATGGAGAGACATTCCAAATTTTCACATACCATAAAAACCTTAAGTATATCTTTTCTCAGCATGAGCTTAACATGAGGCAACGCCGCTGGATGGAGTTAATCAAGGACTATGATTGTACAATTGATTACCATCCAGGGAAGGCCAATGTAGTTGTTGATGCTTTGAGTAAAAAAATCAACAACACCAATTTTAGACAGAGCACAGTTGAATTCTTTGGTGTTCTCTAGGAGAGATATGCTTATCTCCTTAAGGCAAGACAATGTACAGTCAAAAGTATCATTTTTAGCCGGGTTGTTAGCTGAAATGCATATAAAGCTTACCTTGAGATAGCAGATTAAGGAGGCACAACAAGTTTGTTGGGTTATAGGGGAGGGAAGAGAAGGCAGCGGAAACAAAAAAAAATTCTCCTCCCCAGACCCAGAACAAGGAAACGCGTCAACGTCTATACAATAGGAAAGGATGGTTTGTGGAATCATACCTTGTCCCGAGGCTTGCTCGGCGACAATACCTCGCGGCTTGTGCGGTCTTCACCTTCGGTCTTGGACGATGTCTGTGCAGCTCCTGGTCACACCGAGACTGATGACTCCTGGTCTCACCGGGACTGTCGGGATTGACAGCTGTCCTCCGAGTGGTAGAAATCTCCCGCCTCTGAAGTAGTCCACACGGACCACCTGGAACTCCTATCTCCTTATCTCACAAGGAATTGGAAGGAGTCACACCCTCCTGTCAGCGTACTAGTCACTGACACACTCTCCTACCACCAGTCACTTTCTGAAGTTGTCTTTCCCTTGTTGTGCCTCCCTTATCGGGTAGCACTTGCTCAGTCTCTCTCGGTTACCAAAACCAGAGAGAACGACAGCTTTACAGAGAAACTGGTTGCACTGAGTTGTACTACGAGAATCCCCCAATACCCCTATATATATAGGAGGGTCATGGGATAGGGTTCTCTATCCCGGGCAATGTGGGACTAAAGCAGGAGTAGAAGAGTTTGAGATTTTCCACAAAAACAACCAACTGCGCAACCTGAACCTATCGTTTCATTTCTAAAACGGTCAGTTGGGGACCTGAGCCGGTCGGTTGACACCTCAACTGATCGGTTGGGACCCATGAAACGGTCGGTTCACTTCTGAACCGGTCGGTTCATGGTCCTGGTCAGTTCCCGATTGACTTTTCCTCTTTTGTTTCTAATTGGTACCAAATACCAATCCTTGTTCCAATCAAATAGGGCAAGTGAAACGAAAGGAAATTTCTCACCAATCCTACTTTCCCAACTTGCTCGGTTGGACCAGTTGAACGATCGTTTCAACACTTGAACTGATTGTTTCACCCTGTCCATGAGCCGATCGACTCACCACCTGAGCCGATCGGGTCACCAAGCTCAACCGATCGGTTCATCACATGAGCCGGTCGGTTGGGAGTGCAAATTGTGCAGAAATAGTCAATTGCAGTTTCAATCAATCTGATACTCCAATCAATATGTCCAACACCTTGAACATTATGACATTGAGCTATCAATTAATTGAGTGTTTAATTGAACTACTAAACTCCTTTAGTAATCAATCTAAACATTGTTTGTGGACAAAACTCCTCTTCTGTGTTAAATCCTATGTGTGTGACCCTGCAGGTCCATTTCACGTTGGCAGTGAAAGTCCATAACACTTATGACTTCACAAGAAAAGAGCGGTGCCTAGTCACACATCAGTGCTACCCAAGTGAAATAGAAAGTTGGAGAACAACTTTCAATCCTACAATCTGTGAATGGTGTTACAGTGAATGTATAATTCCTTTGTCATTGATATCCCGAATGAACTCGAGGCATGGAACAGTCATCCTGTCAACGTTCATTCACTTTCTTGATCTCAGAGTAGATTGGAAGAGATATGTATGACATCAATATCACATATTGATTCACACATGCGTGCACGCCTTTCTCAATCCTACTCATCAAGTGGCCATGGATATCAAACTCCCTCAGGAGGGACAAATCCCATATCTATCACTCACCCCTCAAAAGCCCCATGTGTCAAAGCCACCCAATCATCACCTTTATAACAACCCATGTTTCAGGACTGCGTTTGATGATGTCAAAGTGTGCCCAACGACATGTGTTGAATGTAGTGATTTTAGGTCAAAGAATCACACTCACCACCATCACAGTGAGTATTGACTGTGACTACCATGTCATGGTTCCATGTGTCAAACTCACGGTGGGTCTGTCCGGTACACTTGTTCTCTAACAAGTACCTATGTGTTTGGTTTGATATCTCTATATCATGACTAATGAGATTTTGTCATCAACCAACACCACAATATAGTCTTGTGTGTCATTGTTGTCTATCTACCTTTTACAATGACATCCGACTAGGGACATAATGAGAATGTACAAACTCTTAGCATCTGTATGATCTCATCGTTCAGGTCCTGAACCTGAAGGCATACGTCATTGAGTACTGTCATTCTCTAGACATTCAATCTGTTCTATCACTATCTCATATGACTGAACCAGAAAGAATTGGAAGCTTGCCTTTGATGTTTATCAAATCAATCTTAATGTATCCCACCAATCATCCCATGATTGGCTCTCAGGGCATACATACCAACAAAATCCCACTTGCACTGCGAGCTAATCACCCTTGAATCATATTCATAGTGATCTTCAAACATGTCCCACATGTTACTGTGCTCTAGTGCGAACATAGTGAGTTATGGCAACACCTTGCCAAAGTCAGTATAAATTGCATGTCTCACATCTCTTCGCTGTATGTCACACGTATGAGATGGAGTTTCCGTAATATGCGATCTAGTTATTCCTTTGCTAACCTTTAGCCACATTGTATGATCAAGGATTCCATACTTGTCATCAATGAGAAGAATATCTATAAGTTCATCTCATGAACTTCCAGATCCATATAGTATCCACTGTTGTTCTCCAACACATAGATACTCGGCATTTCCCTTTTAAATGGTTTTATTGGAACACTTCCAATTATCAACAAACTTTCACTTTTATATATCCTATATATATATATATTGCGATTAATTTTCTATCCTTTCAGAAGTTCGCATCAATGTAACTCTTTACATTGAACTCTTCGTTATCTCCATAGAACTAGTACTTCTCAAGTACTTATCAAGTTCTCATGGTATTCCAGTAACCCTTACTAGAAGTAGACATACATCCACTAGTCATGTCCCACATACGAGTTATCAAGATGAGCACATCATATTGCCATGTCCTACATACAAGATGATGAATGCATTTTGTTCTTGCCATGTCGATACATGCAAGATAATGGGATGATTACATACATGATAGATCCATATCTATTCTTAGTGTTCCCATTCTTCATAAGAATTGGACACTTGGCTTTGGGATACTAACTCCATGTAACATGGACAAGTTCTCTCCCACTGAATCTGTGCACACTGAACCCTTCAGTACAGATTGCCAATGTATGCTTTCTCTTTTCAGGTCAAGAGATTTTTGAGAACTATCTCTATAGATCTCTATTCCTATCACATAGGAAACATCTCTATCTTCCTTTAAGACATGTCCACTTTTGGATTTCCATTCTAGAACATTTCCATTTCACATCAACATGTGGAATGTGAACACACTCCCACTAAATCACAGATCCCTTCTTTATCTTTGACATATCAGTCAAACCCTTTGACTATATCATCAAAGTAAAGATCCAATTCTGAGTTGCTTGTACTCAATCAATCACATTGATTAGTCCATTGTAACTTATAGACTTCATTTGCATTAGTGGATTCATAAACCTTATAGGTTGTGTCACGTACACATCCTTGTTTTATTCCTCATGGGAATGCGGTTTTAGTATCCATATGCCAAATGTCTTCGTCATTAAGTTTCAATCAACAAGCATCATCCTTCTCAAAATGTTATCCATGTGTCTTAACACTTAAGATTCATTTGCACTTATGGATTTCATCCAATGGGTGCTACCATCAAGGTCATACCTTATGGTTCACATGGATGTCATTTAGGATGTAATGGTCATAAACCATAACTCAAAATTCAGTTCCTCATATTCATCTAGATAGTTGACTCATCACATGAACAACTCATCACATAGATAATTGAGGTGTATCTGTTAAGGATATAAGAACTTACAACTCCTTGTGACTCTTAATGTCCTTTATTAGTGTGTGGTATTCTTTTATTAAGAAGAATTCAGTTATTTGATAATCATTCTCTAACTCCTTACAGTATGATTCCTTCTTGATTTTGACATCACCATGCCTTAATCATGAGTTCACTATGATACACTATCATAATCACTCATAAGGATCTCAAACATTTGGTCCAAGTATTTCATTCATTGATCTCATCAAGAATTAACACCACCAAATTTTCACTTCACCTATCATTGATCTCATCAATATTTTACATCACATGTATCATACCTAATAGAATAATCATTCTCCCACTACCTTTAGTGAATATTGATTAATCATGTCCAAGATATTCATGTCTCTTATTGGTTCTCTAACCAAAAGAGTCTAGATTTATCCATCACATGGAAACTAGAAATGAATTTCTCATGATTGATGCTAATTTGATTGTTTGAGTTATCTATAACTTTTAGGTATCATTTTATCTTATGCATATCAAATATCACAAGATAAACAAGGCATTGCCACAAAGATCATATTGAAACATCTCTTTATTCATTGCCATCATTGTCATACAATATGCAAAAATAAAGTGTTTCTATCTATTGGCAAATATGAAATAGCAGTTCTCAACTCTATTTCGTACCCTTTAGGATGAAATAAACTGAAAGGTACTCCTATCTATGGCAGCAATACTTGCTCCAATGATGGGTACTCCTTTCTTGGTCCTTTCACAAAGGCCATCACTTCTTTGTGGATAATGCATATCATATATGACATATCCATATCTTGGTATCATATACCTCAGATAAAGAAGCGGTTCATTTCATGATACCTTAGGTGGAGATATTCATCCCCTCCTGCATCTTCTTTTGTTCTTCTAGATATAGAGGGAAATTCCGTCATACACCCTTTCCCCATGTGCCTTGAGGTTGAAGACGGTTTGGGCTGCTGGCTAGCATTAGAACACTTCTTTGCTTTGCCCTTGCCCTTATCCTTAAGACTTGCCTTTCATTGATCTCATCAAAGATTAGGGTTAGTATTTCTTCATATTTGCCTCTACTATCCTCAACATGTCCAACAACTTTGTCAACGCTTGTCAAAGTTGTTCATGTTGTAGTTTATCATGAACTGTATGATTCTCATAACATTTGCAGTATCATACCAATAGCCAACTCTTGGCTCAGAGGGAATCCTTCTTAGTCAGGTCTTTCCACATACCCAATCATATTGAGTGTGTGAATATCTTACTGGATCTCCTTCTGTCATGACATACTAGGACAATGTCTCGGAGACATCATATGTCTCATGTTGTCTCTGCAACTCATAGTTCAGAGAACATAACATCAAGCACTCCTCATCAATGTCATCCTCGGTATGCTTCCATAAGCATACTTTCAGCCATTGATGTGGTGGGATCGAGTTCATCTAGTTCTGGTATAACTAGGACTTAGAGCTTTCGCTCTTTGATTGAGAACGCTTCTCAACGTCCTAACCAATCGTGGAAAAATTCCCATTTAATTTGTTGGTCTCAAAGACTGATCGCAAATAAGTGATTATTGTTGATCAACCATTTGTTATATAAAAGGAAATATATGCAATTTTAGTCCAAAACTCCTTTTGACTTGTTTGATTGATTTGAATGGTTGACGATATAATTAGGCCTTTAATTAATTATCGCTCCCACTATTTTACTTCAAATTGATAACCCTCACCATCAATTAGGAAGATTGCAACGTACAACCTTCTAGTGGGCAAGATCCTGAAATCCTCTAAGTTATGGACCAGCTAGGGCTGTCACCCACAACTTAGATCTCTCAGGTAGGCAACTCTTGCCAATTGCATCATATGAAACTCTTGATAAGATGTCATATGCAACTCTTACCATGAGCATCTCCATGCCTCAAGGTACTAGATCCCATCTAGATCACCTTGTTAAGTCTGACCCAAAGTAAACACGATGAATATGCACCCTGCTAGGGCAGACCCACATATCCATCCTTCACGCTTCCACGAGATAGACGGTGCACCACGCTAGGGCGTGCCCACACTTGGTCGATCAAGCTTTTTACATGTGTCACATTTGGAAGGCATCTAAAACTTAATATTTAATGAGGGATTTGGTTTTATATACATATACATATCCAATCACCACAATATATAGTACGTATCATATACATGCTATATCCCACAGAAAACATGTGAAATGATAAAACCGATTATTATGGTCATCCTAATGTGATTCCTCGAGCCAAGAGGAATCACGATCATCTAGGTCTACATCACATGCAACCTTTACAAGATGAACTTTGTGTTTTGCCTTTCTGGGTTTGATCAACTCATCACATGACTGATCGGCTCGCCATCAGGCCAGTCGGCTGGGTGTCACCAGCCGATCGGTTGGCTCCTCTAACCGATCGGTTCGCCTGGTCATCGTGCATCTCATCATGGCCGCCACCCGCTCATCTCGCTCCTTGAACTGGTCATCAACCGATCGGATCACTCCTTGAACTGATTGTCTCGAACGTCAACCGACCGGTTCACGCCTTGAACCGATCGTCTCAGCTGTCGTTAGGATGTCCTCCATTCTTTGACATAACAGGAAATAAAATCTATCCTATTTTACATTGTAAAAAGAGAAACCTCGAGTTACATTCGAGTGGAGCAAAGGTAGGAAAGAAATATCGAATTATTTCAAGAGAAGGAAGATCGGTGCGCAGACCGAGATGCAAGCAACCACATACAACCATACACAAACATGGTTTATTGGCCATAACTACGCTATACATCCACCAAAAAACTCACTTAAGGGCGACGCGTATCGAGTGCATTCATAATACATATCATATATGTAAATTGGGATTTGTGGATTTAGGATTGGACATGCATAAAGCCAATTTAATTCGCATCGTATGCAATAAATAAAGGCGACAAACCAAAATCGATCATATCGATAATCCTAAAGTATAGAGCAGTTGACGTGGCTCTGATACCACTGTTGGGTTATAGGGGAGGGCAGAGAAGGCAACGGAAACAAAAAAAATTCTACTCCCCAAACCCAGAACAAGGAAACATGTAAACGTCTATACAATAGGAAAGGATGGTTTGTGGAATCATAGCTTGTCCCGAGGCTTGCTCGGCAATAATACCTCGCGGCTTGCGTGGTCTTCACCTCCGGCCTTGGACGGTGTCTGTGCAGCTCCTGGTCGCACTGGGACTGATGACTCCTGGTCTCACTAGGACTGTCGGGATTGACAACTGTCCTCCGAGTGGCAGAAATCTACTGCCTCTGAAGTAGTCCACATGGACCACCTGGAACTCCAATCTCCTTGTCTCACAAGGAATTGGAAGGAGTCACACCCTCCTGTCAGCGTACTAGTCACTGACACACTCTCCTTCCACCAGTCGCTTTCTGAAGTTGTCTTTCCCTTATTGTGCCTCCCTTATCGGGTAGCACTTGCTCAGGCTCTCTCGGTTACCAAAACCAGAGAGAATGATAGCTTTACAGAGCAACTGGTTGCACTGAGTTGTACTACGAGAAGCTCCCAATACCACTATATATAGGAGGGTCATGGGATAGGGTTCTCTATCCCGGGCAATGTGGGACTAAAGCAGGAGTAGAAGGGTTCAAGATTTTCCACAAAAATAACCAACTGCGCAACCTGAACCAATCATTTCATTTCTGAAACGGTCGGTTGGGGACCTGAGCCGGTCGGTTGACACCTCAACTGATCGGCTGGGACCCATGAAATGGTCGGTTCACTTCTGAACTGGTCGGTTCGTGGTCCTGGTCAGTTCCCGATTGACTTTTCCTCTTTAATTTCTAATTGGTACCAAATACCAATCTTTGTTCCAATCAAATTGGGTAAGTGAAACAAAAGGAAATTTCTCACCAATCCTACTTTCCCAACTTGCTTGGTTAGACCAGTTGAACGATCGTTTCAACACTTGAACCGATTGTTTCACCCTATCCATGAGCCAATCGACTCACCACCTGATCCAATCGGGTCACCAAGCTCAGCCGATTGGTTCATCACATGAGCCTATCGGTTGGGAGTGCAGATTGTGAAGAAATAGTCAATTGTAGTTTCAATCAATCTGATACTCCAATCAATATGTACAACACCTTGAACATTATGACATTGAGCTATCAATTAATTGAGTGTTTTATTGAACTACTAAACTCCTTTAGTAATCAATCTAAACATTATTTGTGGACAAAACTCCTCTTCCAGGTTAAATCCTATGTGTGTGACCCTACAGGTCCATTTCACATTGGTAGCAAAAGTCCATAACACTTATGACTTCACAAGCAAAGAGCGGTGCCTAGTCACACATCAATACTACCCAAGTGAAATAGAAAGTTGGAGAACAAATTTCAATCCTACAATCCGTGAATGGTGTTACAGTGAATGTATAATTCCTTTATCACTGATATCCCGAATGAACTCGAGGCATGGAGTAGTCATCCTGTTAATGTTCATTCACTTTCTTGATCTCAGAGTAGATTGGAAGAGATATGTATGACATCAATATCACATACTGATTCACACATGCGTGCATGCCTTTCTCAATCCTACTCATCAAGTGGCCATGGATATAAAACTCCCTCAGGAGGGACAAATCCCATATCTATCACTCACCCCTCAAAAGCCCCATGTGTCAAAGCCACCCAATCATCACCTTTATAACAACCCATGTTTCAGGACTACGTTTGATGATGTCAAAGTGTGCCCAATGACATGTGTTGAGTGTAGTGATTTTAGGTCAAAGAATCACACTCACCACCATCACTGTGAGTACTGACTGTGACTACCATGTCATGGTTCCATGTGTCAAACTCACAGTGGGTCTGTCTGGTACACTTGTTCTCTAACAAGTACCTATGTGTTTGGTTTGATATCTCTATATCATGACTAATGAGATTCTGTCATCAACCAACACCACAATCTAGTCTTTTGTGTCATTGCTGTCTATCTACCTTCCACAATGACATCCGACTAGGGACATAATGAGAATGTACAAACTCTTAGCATCCGTATGATCTCATCGTTCAGGTCCTGAACCTGAAGGTATACGTCATTGAGTACTGTCATTCTCTAGACATTCAATATGTTCTATCACTATCTCATATGACTGAACCAGAAAGAATTGGAAGCTTGCCTTTGATGTTTATCAAATCAATCTTAATGTATCCCACCAATCATCCCATGATTGGCTCTCAGGGCATACATACCAACAAAGTTGATGTTGCAGTTCAACTGATTAGATCGGAGTATGGTAGTGAGAAACAAGATGGTTTCTATGACTCTGATAATCATGTAGCTTGTTATCATGGTAGAATGATAGTGCCTGATGTGGATAACTTGAGTAAGTTAGTCCTGGAAGAAGCTCATTCTTCAATGTATGCTATGCATCCAGGAAGCACCAAGATGTATCGAAACTTGAAAGATATGTATTGGTGGCCTGGTTTGAAGAAAGATGTTGCTGAGTTTGTTATGCGGTGTCCTGTGTGTCAGCAAGTTAAAGCTGAACACCAGAAGCCTGCAGGAACAATGCAACCTTTACCCATACCACAGTGGAAGTGGGATCATGTAACCATGGACTTTGTGGTTGGTTTACCCAGGACAGCCAAAGGACATGATTCTATCTGGGTAATAGTTGATAGGTTGACAAAGACAACACATTTCTTACCTATCAAAACAACCTATTATGTTGAGAAGCTGGCATAGTTGTATGTAGATGAGATAGTACGACTGCATGGAGTCCCAGTTACCATTGTTTCTGACAGAGGTCCCCAGTTTATGAGTCATTTTTGGGAGCGACTTCATGAAGCTTTAGGCACAAAGTTAAGGTTTAGTACAACCTTTCATCCTCAGACTGTTGGACAATCAGAAAGGACTATACAGACTCTGGAGGACTTGCTTAGAGCATGTGTTCTTCAGTTCATAGGAAGTTGGGATCTGTACCTAAGTTTGATAGAGTTTGCCTACAATAATAGCTATCAACATAGCATTGACATGGCACCTTATGAAGCTTTGTATGGTAGACGTTGTAGATCTCCCCTATGTTGGTATGAAACTGGTGAATATCAACTTTTAGGTCCTGATCTTGTACAACAGACCACTGAGAAGATTAAGATAATACAACAACAGTTAAAGACTGCAAAGGATAGGCAGAAGTCATATGTTGATAAGCGTCGTAGACCTTTAGAATTCCAGGTTGGAGATAGAGTGTACCTCAAAGTCTCACCCTGGAAAGGAGTTCTTAGATTTGAAAGGAAAGGAAAGTTAGCTCCTAGGTTTATGGGGCCTTACCCAATCATTGAACATATTGGAAAGGTAGCCTATACGCTAGAGTTACCACCAGAGTTACAAAAGTTACACCCAGTGTTTCACATTTCCATGCTTAGGAAATGCCATCTTGATACAGAATCAGTTCTGCAACCTATGTAAGTAGAATTGAATGATGATGTATCTTATGAAGAAGGACCTATGTCGATTCTTGATAGAAGAATTAAGAAGCTGAAAAAGAAAGACATAAGTATTGTAAAAGTTCTCTATAATCACCATGGTGTTGAAGAAGCCACGTGGGAACTAGAGGAAGAGATGAGAAGGAAATATCCTGCTCTTTTCTCTTAATATGTTTTTGTAATGATTTCAGGGACGAAATCCTTGTAAGGGGTGGATAATTTGTAACATCCCTGGCCTGGGTTATGAACTAACCCTAGGTGTTTTGCTTAAATAAGTGATTAGATACTTGCTTGTACTTCTTGAAATGTAATTAAGGCTTTTGAGGAACCTATATTTCAATTTCAGTCATTTTTGCATAATGATGAAACATTGTTTTGTTAATAATGGACTAAAGCACAAATTACCCAAGTTGAGGCGTTTATTTGCAATTTGCACATGATAAGATGTTCCTCTGATGTTGATACATCATGAGAATGATTATTATGTAGTGATATGGATTCCACAAGCTTGAATACCAAGATATAGCTTGTAGAGCAATCCTTGTGCTTTAAAACCTAGTTTTGGTGTAAAGTGCAATTTACCTAAAACCTAGGTTCCAACATGTAAAATATACCCTCTAGAGGATTTTCATGTTTCTTGGAATCAATTAGAGCAAAGAAAATGAGAGGGGCGCCTCATTTGAATTATCTTGAAGCAGAGAGAATTTGAACTTTAAAATAAGCAAGATTTAAGCACAAATGGCTCTTTTATACAACTTAATGTAAAAAGAAATAAAGTAATTATGGAGCCCTTCAATCAAAAGATGGAGGATGTGTTTGTAATAGTTTGGAAAATATTGTGCCATGTTTGGGAACCAAAAATATCTTGTTTGAGTGGGAGCCATTCACATTGATATAATATAAAACAATATTAATTAAAGGATGGATATTTACACATAACTCTTTAAGATGGTTGGTCCTTTTCCTTTAAACCTTGGATAATGGAAGAGTTTTGCATAGTTACATAAGGAGGCCACATATCCAAAGAATGGAGCAAGCCTTGGTGGATATGTTTGAGAGATAAAAGGAAATAACTCTCTTCTTTCCATTTTCTCTAAAAATCCAGAAATATATATATATATATATATATATATGTGTGTGTGTGTGTGTGTGTATTCTTTTCCAAACAACCAAAGGATCGTTCCTTAGACCCTGCTTTGGCCGACCAAGGAGGAGCTCTGGAGCAAAAGGAGGATGATCAAACCTGTTGGTAAGTTTGGATCATCATCTAACTCGAATTCATGGTGGAAACCATAAAAGAAGGTTGGATTATTGGTTTTCTTTATACGATTTTCCTTTCTAGCCATCTTGTTCATCCAAAAAGTGAAGAAGGAACCTTAGACAACTGTTGGATCTCAAACCACCATTAAATCTATGGAGCTTGGAGCTCTGGATCAGTCCTAGAGGCAGGTTTTATAACTCCAACCCTTAAGTTTTGTTAATGCAACCTTCTTTTCCTAAAATCGTTGCTCATACTTCTTCTTTAGACACATTTGCGTGTTCTTGTTATCATTTCCGTGAAGAACAGCCCCTGTTCTTCGTTGAGCCGAGGTAGAAGATGATGACGTTAATTTCTATTTTTATCCAAGAATCCACTTTAGCAAACGGTCTCCCAACTTTGCTCAAACGGTTTGCCAAACCGTTTGGATCAAACGGTTTCAAACCGTTTGAATGCAAACGGTTTCACAAGAACGCATGGAAGCAAACGGTCCAAGACCGTTTGGAGGCGTTGACCAGGCATAGACCGTTTGGAGGTCTGTTGAGAATAATGTAGACTAATCACCTACCAAAAATCATCAATTAATTCCAAGTGGTTCACTAATTAAAGACCCATCAACCATCTAAACCCTAATCGGGTTAATTGCTGATTTCAATAATTGAATTATGTTGAAGTTTGGGTTGAGTGACCCAAATGGTTTCAAAACCATTTGGGGATCACCCAAACGGTCTCAAGACCGTTTGGTGATCACCCAAGACCGTTTGGAGGTCTAGGGTTAAGCATGGTTGACCAATTGAGGATCCAATGATATCAAGTTGATGTATAATCGATTGCTGATTTGGTGACCAAACCTAGGATTCAAACCCTAAGTGAATGACTTGGTTATTGATAGAATAATGGGCAAATAGTCTCAAGATCGTTTGGAGGTTATCCAAACGATCCCAAGACCGTTTTTACGTCACCCAAGACCATTTGGAGGTCTAGGGTTGACTATGGTTAAGTGGTTGAAGATCTAAAGGTAATTAGTTGAGGTGCAATCGATTGTTGACCTAGTGATCAATCTAATGAGCCAAACCTTAATTGGTTGAGTTAGTTTTTCGTTTGGATTTGAGCAAACGGTCTCAAGACCATTTGGAGGTCATCCAAACGATCCCAAGACCATTTGTGGTCAGATCATGATCAAATTGAATGATGGTTCAATGGTTTCAAATCAATTAGACTCACTTTGAAGTATGTTGAAGGATCATCGATTCCAAACCCTAATCCAATTGATCTAAGCCCTAATTGATGATCAATTGAGGGTCAAATCAGTTGGAGGTTGACCTAATTGGCTCAATTGATGAGTGGATAACAAGTGTCTGATCGATTGAGGGGTTCAACATTGGAAACCCTAACTCAATTGAAGTGGTTGAGACACTTTTTGGTCCTTGCGGTTTTGAGGTGGTTTGGACCAAATGGTCTCAAGACCGTTTGGGACCAAATGGTCTCAAGACCGTTTGGGACCAAACGATCCCAAATCGTTTAGTCTCATGTGATTTCAAGGTCGGTTATGTCCATGCGGTTTCAAAGTCAAACTTGACCAAACGGACTTCATCCCATCTTGGGAAAACGATCTTGAGTGTGCACTTTACCAAACGGTTTCAAAAGTCAACAAGACCAAACGGTCTTCAACACCACGCGGTTTCAAGGTCTATCCAAGACCGTTTGGGGGTTTAGTGTGCAAGACCATTTGAGGTCTAAAAAGGTCAAGATCGTTTGATGCCTTAGTGGTCAAGATGGTTTAGTGGTTGATTAACCTAAACCTCATAGATACCTAAAGTGATTAAGGGACCAAGTAATTAGTTGGTTAATGCATGTTATAATCAGTGGTGATCATTACAAAGATACCCTTGATGGGATAGAGTGACTAATACTCTTTGAACAAGTGAGCTTTAATGATCACAATAGTAATGACATAACCCATGATGTCAATGTTGAATTGACTTAGCCTAATCAAGGGTGATGCAAACATCAACTTATGAAAAGATGAGAGAGAAGACTTCTTATAAGGATGATTAATCAAGTAATAAACTCCCAATATGGATGAATACCTAATTAGGGTATGATTCATGATATGAGATCATGAAACCCTAGTTATGAAATCTAATGAATAGTAAACCCTAATATAGGGTAATGTGATGTAATGTGAATAGTAAACCCTAATCTAGGGTAATGTGTTGTAATATGAATAGTAAACCCTAATCTAGGGTAATGTGATGTAATGTTAATAGTAAACCCTAATCTAGGGTAATGTGATGATTTGAACAGTAAACCCTAATTCTGGGTTATGCTTTTAGGCATGAAGCTCTATGATTGAATTATGAAATGAGGAAACACTATTCCTAATTAAGCTTAAGGGGTTGGTTAACCCTAATTGAATTGAAAAGGGAAACCCTAAACCTAGTAAGGGCATAGTGGTACAACCCTTGAATAGTAAAGTTAACTATGTGTTGCATTGTGCTGATATAGAGATAATGTGTCTGTTATCATTTGTATTAATCATGCATGTTCTTATGAAATAGTGAGCATAGTCAGGTAAGAGCTATGATGTCATATTCATTAAAAGCATTTTACAAGTTTTGAAAACAATGATATGCTATGTTGCCTAGTGAGAGGTAACAAATGAGTCTGATAGGCTGTATGAGCCATGAGATAAATCAACATTGCTACTATCATGTTCATACTGTTAAATGATTGCTTAGAGAATACTACTCTACTTAGCTATTCAATGAATTTGCCTGCTGTTGAATAATTATAATATTATTGCTCAGTGTTATTCCATTATGTGCAATAACAATGCTTCTGGCAGAGAGTTATAACTCTCGCTGGGATAATTATTCAATTGTCTCACCCCCGTGGGATTCAACTTTTTAGGTAGACGCTGAGGACGAAGAAACCCTTCAGTGGGTGAACAACAACAACAGCAGCAACATCAGGGACAACAATGATCCTCAGGTGGAGACACTGTATGCCAAGTCTTGTATATAGAAAGTCCTATGTGTTGTCTCTGTACTCTCAGATCCTAGGAGTCAGTAGATGGTTTAATATAGATATGAGAATTTTGGCTTAACGTCTCGAGATTTTTGAACACTGCTCATGTACAGCTTAATATGATAGTCAATTTTATGACTCTTGGGATGTAATGATACCGAGATATACTGATGTATCAGCTTGTAAACAACTTATTTCATTTCTTTATGCAAAAAGTTTTACAGTTGTGGTTCTCTTTAAAAAAAAGTTTTAAAATTTTGTGATTTTCAGTAATTCCACTGTTAATTAATCGCTTCCGCATTCGTTGATCTCATTTTCCGAGACAGACGTCACATAGGTATTGTGTTATTACCAATCCTATGATTAATAGCCAGGTATTGGACTCTACCAATCCTGTGATTAACAGCTAGACATTGGGTTATTACCAATCATGTGACTAACATTACAATACCACATCACCTTTACTAGGCATTACCTTGGCCAAGCCATCATACTTATTCACATCCTTTATATAATACAAGTATTCCTCTTATCTCCTTTAAACATATTCAAAACACTATAGCCCTTATTTGTCTATAAGCATAAACTATGCATGATCAAGATTTGATTATTATTATTGTATCCATTTATTATTATTATTAAAACTAAGTTTCCATTTCATAGTTTATTTTGATCATTATTATTTCTTACATGAGACTTTTGTAAACATCTTGTCAACAACTATTCTCATAGCTCACAAGGCCCATTAAACATCTTGTCACCTCTCACTAGGCAATAACTAATGTAACATCCCTGACCTGGGTTATGCCTTAACCCTAGAAGTTTTACTTAAGTAAGTCATTTAGATTCTTGTATTTATCTTTTGAAAAGTAATTAAGACTAAAGGAGAGCTTATCTTTCAATTTTGGTTCTATTTGAATAATGTTGAAACAATATTTTACCTGTTTTGGACTAAAGTGCAATTTACCCAAATTAAGGAGTTACCTTGCAAATGTTACATGATAAATGTTCCTCAAGTGTTATAGCATCATAATAATGAGAATGATGTTGAGTTATGGCTTGTGGAAGCCTAAGTTCCAAGAAGGATCTTGTTTGAGTAATGCTTGTGTATTGAATGCTAGTTTTGGTGTAATTTGCAAATTACCCAAAATCTAGGGTTGAATATGTAAAATACCACTTCAAGAGTGTTCCTACTATTTCTTGGTATCATTTAGAGAAAATAAAAAGAATGGGGCATCTTGTTTGAACTACTTTTGAGGAGAGATAATCTTGATAATAAAATAATCAAGAAATAAGCATAAATGAAACCCTAATTTATTTTGTAGCAAAAATAAATACATTAATTGAAGTGCCCATAAACTAAAAAGGTTGTGGTTGAAATACTATAGTAGGAGTACATCCAAATGCCTTGAGTGGCATCGAAATATCCTAAGTAGGTGAAGAAATCCACTCACATTTGTTAATTAAAAAGTAATGTCCACTAAAAATGGAGAATAATATTATAATGATTAAGGTGCTTAGTGGTTGCTTTTAATTCAAGGATAATTGAAAGGAAATTGAGAAAAAAGGAAGATGTCTTAAAAGGCAAGGAAGGGATGGGGCATGTGGCAAGAAAGTGGATGAATTTTCTCCTACTTTCTCTCTCCTAGAAAATCAATAATATGTACTCAATTTTCTCCTTACTTGAAAGGCTATTTTTGCAAACCACTTTCTTCCCTTGCTTTGGCCGAAGAACAAGGAGCTTAAGAGCAGGAGGAAAACATTTCCCAAGCTGAAGGTAATCTCCATGATCATCTTCAACCTTGGATTGATGGTTGAAATCAAATTTCAACATTCATTTTCTTCTCTCTTCCATCCAATGCTCAACCTTGGCTATCTTTTGCATCCAAAGAGTTGGAAACAAACCTTGGATAGTTGAAGGAGCTTCTTTCACCATTATAGAAGAGAATCTTGAAGATTTGAATCTACTTTGAAGGTGGGCTACATAACTTGAACCCATCAATGTTATTATTGATTTCAATTTCTCATCATACGTTGATCTTTTATTTTCTTCTTGAATAATTGATGAATTCATCATATATATGACAGTAGAATTAGGAGGTATGAAGCTTGATGATGATGACATCATGTTATCACACACCTCAAGAATATAAAAAACAAACGGTTTCAATTTTGTTGGTCAAACGGTTTTAAAAACCGTTAGAGACCAAACGGTTTCAAACCGTTTGGTGACCAAACGGTTTCAAAACCGTTAGAGGTCAAACGGTTTCAAACCGTTAGAGACCAAACAGTTTCAATGGATTCAAGGATCAATTGGTCTCATGACCTAATATCTTCAAACAATCAAATTCAATTGGTTTCAAAACCCTAGATCAATTGATGTCAAAACCCTAATTTAGTTCAAACGGTTTCAACTCTGAATTGACCAAACGGTCTCAAACCGTGTGAGGACTAAACAGTCTCAAACTATTTGAGGATCAAACAGTCTCAAACCGTTTAGGGTTAATCGGTCTTCAAACCATTTGAGGGTCTTGGGTTGAAACGGTTTCAAAACCCTTAGAGTTGAAACGGTTTTCAAACTGTTAGATATGAAACGGTTTCAAAACCGTTTAATGAGCAAAAGGTTCAAGACCATTTAAGGATATAAAGACCAAGACCGTTTGAAGGTCTAAACGGTCTCAAACCGTTTGAAGGTTTAGGGCCAAACCGTTTGAAGGTTCAATTGGTCCAAACCATTTGAAGGTCCAATTGATTCAAACCATGTAAGTACTAATAATCCCATAAGTGATTGAAGAGTATCTCAAGGTTGATTTCAATGGAAGTACCTCTAAAGTACTTAGGTGATTAGTATAATTAGAGTGATTATCACTCAATGCCTATGAAAGTAATAAATTTAATACACTATGATAAGCACAGCTGCATGTACTTTAGTAAGAGGTTAAGTCAACCTAATAAGGTATGATGATGATGTGTGTTCCTAAGTACATGGAACAATGATAAGTATGATTTAATACTTAAATGATGATATGTGAAACCCTAATATAGGGTTATGGCATATAAAATTCTAATTGATTAAGATGAGAAACCCTAACCCTAATTTTGGGTAATGGGATGAGAAACCCTAATTAATATAAAATGGGAAACCCTGACCCTAATATAGGGTGATGTTATGTGAAAGCCTAATATAGGGTGATGTTATGTGATACCCTAATATAGGGTGATGTTATGTGAAACCCTAATATAGGGTGATGTTATGTGAAACCCTAATTGATAAAGATGGGAAACCCTAACCCTAATGAGGGAATACTAATGTTATCTTTGTATTGCATAATGTTGATATGTAATTGATATGGTTGTTATCAAGTATACTAACTATGCAGGTATCATGAGATGATGAGAATAACCAGGTATGAGCTATGATGTTAATGGGCTTTATGAGCCATTATTTTATTTGTTGCCTAGTGAGAGGTGACAAGAAGTTGAATATTCCTGGTGAGCTATGTCATATGCTTGTATAACAAGTATCATGAATACCTTGGTCAGATGACCTGGAGGTATCACTTACCAGATAAGTGATAACCTTGTTCAGTGATGAACTAAGGGTTTGAATACCCAGATCCAGTAAACATGATGATGATATTGATGAGGGGTGTGAATTCCTAGTTATGAGATAAGGGATTGAAATCCCAATGTTCTATAAAGTTTTGAAAAGTACTTGATAGAAGTATTACATGTTTCTTTTTAGCATTTGTCATAATAATTCCTGTTTGAAATCTTGATTGATGCTAAAATAATATGGTAATGTACTTAAATAATCAAGTGGAATATTATCATGTAGAGCCCTGGCCATAGATCCATCATCGTCAGTAGCTAGTGATGGTGAAACGGGTTCTCCTGCTGGTTAATCTGGAGCATATATTGTTGAATATGCGGGGTTTCTCCTAGCCGAAAATAGGAGGATTATAGTGCAACTTCAGTTGTAGACTTAAGATATGTTTAAGAGCATGCTGAACAGACCTATGTCTCAGTGTGATGGAGCATGAATGCGTTCATGGCTCAGGGAGCACGGTGAACTGGCCCGTGGCTCAGATTTACTAGCGTCGGGACTTGTACCAAGGCGGGCTAGAGAAAGGGTAGCCTATGGGAGCTAACCCTATGACTGAGGTCACTTAAGTAAGAGACTGCAATCCTACTTGTGGTCTCACACTGACTGAGATGGATGAGATCGTGGAGTCTGACTCTTCCTTTGATCTTGTATGGCACCGTCTTTGAATTTCACAACCGAAGGTTGGATTTGAGCGGTATGGCTCACTTCCTCAGGGCATAAGAATGATTGTAAAATATAATCAGCCGTGTAGCATATTTGCTTAAGGACAAATTACAAAAATTATTGGTTGATGTTACATTGCTTATTGTATCCTAAATGGATAGATATTATACATGTTCTTCATATTCCTTATTAAAATAAATAGATGATTTACTGCTTTATCATTTATAGTTGTAATGCTTTAAAAGATGATGTTTCTCTATTATGCTTAATAATGATTAAATCCTACTTTTCAATAGAGATTCCTCTGCTCAGTTTATTACTGTTTATCTACAATAATAATATTTATGGCGGAGAGTTATATCTCTCGCTGGGACATGGGTCTCACTCCGTTGATCACCAACATTTTTAGGTGGACGCGGACGAGGAGGTAGGAACCATACACCAGGGGAAGGACAGCAGCATCAGGGATAACAATGATATCTGAGGTGGAGATACTGACTGTTGTGTCTTGTAGTTATGAGTCCTATGTGTCGTCTCTATACTCTCAGGTCCTTGGAGTCAGTAGTTAGCACTTTTATGATCAATCTGAGATTTTGGCATTGAATGCCTCAAGGTTTTATGTTGCTTATGTGTAGATTTAATATAGCAACTGTTGTATGTAATCCTCGAGAAGAGACGGTACATGGTATGTACTTTGTGGACCAGAATATATATATAATATTTTGGTTCTTGTTATAAGAGTTTTCTAGAAATGGATCTCTTTGCAAATGGTTTTAATTTTTGATTTTCAGTAATCCGCTGCTAATGTTTTCTTCCGCATTAATCATTATCCTATGATGACCTGATTTGCGGTCGGGTCGTCTCAACTAACCACATGGCTCACAAAGCCCATTAAACATCTTAGCACCTCTCACTAGGCAACAACTATTCACATGGCTCACAAGGCCCATTAAACATCTTGTCACCTCTCACTAGGCAACAACTGACCACATGGCTCACAAGGCCCATTAAACATCTCAATGTAACCATTGACATGACACACTTCATGTGTTACTTATCCAAATATATTGTATTTAAGGTGCATCAAGGTGCATCAACCTTGAAGTGCTGGATGTGATACTTTTCATGCATTGGTGTATCACTTCCCTTATCACTTTTAACTTACTTAAGTTCATCAACTTATCTTGTATTAGGGTATTTCCCATCCTAATACTTTATCCACTAACTTATCACATTTCTCATGTAGTGTATTGGTCATAAGTCACATATTTGAATTGTCCAACCATCATCAATTGATATGGACTTATCTCAGGTTGAAGCATTGTTGATACAAAGTTGTCCATTATCAATCACTTTAGGTGTATCACCTATCAAGGTATTAGCCACACCGTTATTTGGTATTATATTCGTCACTCCTAAGAGTATTTTTCCCTCACCTTTACAAAGTGTCTCAGGTTGGAGGTGTGCATATATTCACCATATTGGGTTGTAGGTGTATAGACACCACCATATCGGGTTGGAGGTGTATGAGCACTCACCATATCGGGTTAGAGGTGTATGAACACCATCCATATCGGGTTAGAGGTGTATGAACACCATCCATATTGGGCTAGTGGTGTTTGTATGTGTGACCCATATCATGCATGAGGTATTACACCATCACCATGTTGGGCTAGAGGTGCATTCAATCACCATATCGGTTGGCTCGCCATCTAGGGTTGGTCGTGACGGGTTAGGGTTTGCCATATCAGGCTAGTGGTGTTTGTGTGTGTGACCCATATCGTGCATGAGGTATTACACCATCACCATGTCGGGCTAGAGGTGCATTCAATCACCATATCGGTTGGCTCACCATCTAGGGTTGGTTGTGATGGGTTAGGGTTTGCCATATCGGGCTACCATATCGTGCAATAGCACTTGCTATTTTTCACTTATACCGGGTTACCCAAATTAGGGTTTCATATCAACTTATAAGTATTCATTTAACCTTGTATTGTCCATGGAGTCTATACTTGACTCCCTATCATGCAAGAGGTGTATAATACACCTCCATACCATGCAAGAAGGTATACAATCATATCCATATCGTTTTAGTGAAGTAGGTGCATCATCATATCGGGTTAGAGGTGCTTGCTTGTGTTCTTGCACCCGATATCACTTTTATAGAGTGATACCATCATCTTCAAGCTCTAGACCTTAGTTCTAACGTTATAGTTCATGTAAATAGGTCTACGCAACTACTAGAACTCATAATTTCATCAACTATTTTAGGAAATTTCAGAATTAAAAGTAGATCATTAAATATAGCAATTTAGGTGATGAATAATAACATGGTTGAGTTCAAGTTATATAACCCGCCTTAAGAACAACTTCAAAGCTCCAAGCTCCAAATATACACGTTCCTAAGGTTGAATATGACTTATAAAAAGTCCAAGGCTCGTTTAAAACTCCTTCATATACAAGGAATCACCATGGATAAGCAATTGGTGAGGAAGAAAAGAAAAGAAGATCAAAACCCTAAAATTATACTTCAATCTAAGGTTGAAGATGATCATGGCCTCACCTTAGGGTTAAGTATTGAGCTCCTTCTTTCTCTAGAACCTTTGCACGATACCTCACATCCCTTGCACGATATGCCACCACTTGTGGCCGATATTCTCCTCACTTGGGGCCAAAAACACTTCACTATGGCCGATATCACCCTTCTTGGCCGATATCAACCTACTTGGTCGATATTCTCTTGCTATGGCCGATATCCAAGGACCTATGCACGATATCTTTGCACTCCTACACGATACAAGAGGTATATGCATGATACCTTAGGGTAGGAGGGTGGTAAGTGTCGAAAAATTTCACTAAGGGGTGAAATTAGGGGTATATATACTTGTTGCTCATGAAGGAAGGTAAAAATGAGGTGTCATCAATTTGAGCTAGTAGGTGCCACATGTCCATGCATGGATGACATGTGTACATTCATGCATAAACATTTATATTAACATGAAAAACAATTGAGGGTGATCTAGGGATAAATATTCCTCCATTACATATCCCTTGGATTAAAATATATCAATTAATTCATCACTTTATGCGCAACTCGTCACAACTTTACTAAGGAGTAACCTGACACAACTCACCTCATTGAGGTGATTTGCATGACATGGCCTTTTCCAAGAGTTCAAAAAATTATATGAGGCTCCTCCTATGGCTCCTTGGCCGATAGGCACTCATATATAAGCTTTTCAACTTGATACAACTCAAGTTAAGCTTTCATATTCAACCCTTTTCTTGGTCATTTCATCACCAAGATAACCATCATTCATAATAGAATAAAACATGGTGTCTCCTTATTTATATCTCCTCTACATGATACTAGGAGGGAGTAGGAACACTCTAGAGGTGGTAATTTGTATATCAACCCCACATTTTGGGTAAATTACAATTTGTACCAAAATTGGTGCATAAGGTACCAACATTGTTCAAACAAGTTCAAACTTGGAATTTGGGCTTTCCACAAGCCACCACCTTGCATAATTCTCTCTATAATGATTCTAAAACACATGAGTCATGTTCAACATATGACATATTGCAATATAACCCCTCAACTTGGGTAAATTGCACTTTGGTCCAAAACAAAGGAACATTGCTCAAACAACATTCAATCAGGACCAAACTTGGAACATAAGTGTGTCACATGATAACAAAACAACTTAGAGGATTATATTAATGTTAAAAGCAACTTTATTAGCCAAAAAAAATAGGGTTACCTCATAACCCAGGCCAGGGTCGTTACACTGTGACACATGAGGCACACTGTGAGTAATCTAGATGGAACTTGTCCCTCCTTTGCAGTGATATCCTCGACCACTTGATAAGAGAGACTACAAAATGCATGACCATGATCATGTGAGTGAATATATGATATTGCACTCACATTATTAATCTGCTCTAGTTCAAGAAATAGAGACTGAATGTTAAGAGAATGACATCCCATGTCTTAAGTTTATGTAGATATTTATGACAAAGGGATTATATGGTTGTAGAAACACTGGTTACTTTATAGATTGTAATTGTTCTCCAACTCATTCCTTTTATTACGATAACAATGATGTGTGGTTGGACATCAATCTTTACTTGTGTTTTTCTAAACATCACTACCAACATAACTATGAATCTATTGGGTGGCACACATAAGGATGTTGGCATGTATGCTCAGAGATCCAGTCATATGATAATTGTAATGTGGTATTATGTAATTGATTTGATAATAATAAAGGTAATTCCATCTATTATGTGTTCAGTTATGAGATAATGATATAACGTGAAAGATGTGTAAAGAATTATGATACTCGATGACATATATCTTCATGTTTAGGACCTAGTAATGAGAGCATATGTATGATAAGAGTACACACATTCTTGTTATATACCTAGTTGGATATTATTATAGAAGTAAAATAGAGACAATAATACATAAGACTAGATTGTGTGTTGACTGATGATATAGTCTCATTAATCATGATATTGGATATCATGTCATACACATTAGTGCTTGTTAGGAAACAATGTACCTAATAGATCCACATTGAGAGTGATACACAGAATCATTATATGGTAGTTAGAATCTACTCTCAAAGTGATAGTGGTGATTGTGGTTCTTATACCTAAAGTTACTACACTCATCACATATTATTCGATGAACTTCAATACCATCCAACGTAACTATGAATAAGGGTTGCCAAAAAGGTGATGCTTTGGTACGTTGTGAGACATGGGGATTAAATGTGAGTGACGTAGATGGTATTTTGTTATGACTCTGAAATATAGGGTTTGATACCCAATGCGACATTGGAGGTCCATGAACACTCCTAGTTGGTTCATCCCAAGTTGCGGTGACATTTATTCTAGAAAGGATTTGATTAAACCACAAATATAACTCAATGCCATCAAATGATCAATAATATGTATCTAGGACCATATATGTGCATGTAGATGCTTAGTATGCATTATTAATTAATTTTGAGTTTTGATGAATTTAGGATCCAAATGAAGTATACATGAATTAAAATGATGGACCTTGAGGTGTACAATGGGCATTCATTACTAAATTGAATTAATGAGAATTATTTGAGGTGTTTTTGATAATTACCTTGAATTATATGGTCATTTGATTGAGCCCTTAGAGGAATATAATAAAGTGGTCAAACAAACTAGTTTTATCCCAATATTTTCAAGATCTAGCTATAGTGGTTATTAATCTATGGTTACAAATACACGACATTTATACAACCCTTTTGAGAGATATTGATCTACCCATTTTTTTGGAATGGCTAAGGTTTATATAACAAGAACCAAGTTTGATATTTAATCATCGACATTAGCCACATGTACACATCTCTTGGTGGAAAATATGCACATGGAAGTGTAGGGAAGAAAAGTCATATATCCATGCATAGGTGATCTAATCATATCCCTAGAAATGATCCAACGATGATTGTCGTGCCTTCTACCTCTGACACTTTCAGAGGTGTGCACTGAATTGGTCCTCCCACACTCGGAATGCAAAGATCAAGGAACAAATAAGAGTATTCGTTAGACTAGTTAGCTCCACCTAGATAGGAACTTCTCAACAACCCATGATATGGACAAGGTGAGGGAGTTCATCCTGACCTCCTACTCTCTTATCTCCATCGCTGCTCGCAATTTTATCAAAAAACAACAGGGGAGTGACACAAGCCAAAAGGGACTGGGGGGAGAACCCACAACCAAATTAGATCCACGGAGCGTCGACTTTCACCAGGACCAGAAGGGCCTAGCTTTGTTGGTTCCTTGGCCTATGATCCCACCATGACTAGAGGAGGAAGACGAGTGAAATGTTGAGGAAGAAACCTCTTCCAAAATCAATGTCCTCAGTCGTGGCGTCCAGGCGGCTGGTGGACATGGAGTCTGTTAGCTCTATGTTTTTTCTATGTGGTTGCATCCTGTCCGGTCGTGAGTGCTCAGTAATAGCTCACTGAGATCATCCAAATGTTGTCATTGACACTTGGGCCAGAGCCAACATTCATTGATCGGTGTTGTTCCCTCTGATGCACGACAGTAGAACAAGAAAGCAAGCCATCATATTTTGCTTAGAAAACAATAGGGAGAGCCAAGGATAGATTGAGACCAGATCTTACAGGCTTGTCGGTTCACTTGGGCTAGAGTGAACCAAATGAGGAGCTATGTGTTTCCTCTCTAGGGCTATGTGGTGACCAATCAAGTCTGCCACCAAGAAATCCAACGACACAGATAATCTATATTAAAGGTAATATCCAACTAACCCATTATTGCCTATATATTTTGCTGAAATCATAGTAAACCGACCGTATGTAATAAAAACATGGAGAACACCTATGGACTCAAAAAAATACCCTCTTAATTATGAGAGTCCTAGATTAGAATCTTGAGATACTTATAATGATGGTATCTGATTTCTAAGATAATGCTCTTTAAGGGTTCATTTAAATGGTGCAGTCAGCACATGACGGATAAGAGAAAAATAATTATGAACCTTAATAACATATGCACACTAAATATTTGACTGGCCTAAATCGCACGTCCAAAATGAAGAGCATCCAAAGTAGTCAGACTTTTAAGATTTTAACCCGACACTCAAGTCCCCACAACTATTATACGGGTCCCTATGTAGTATTCGGGGTCAAAACACGGGGATGACGTCGACTAGTGTTAAGTACGCAGAGTCTCACACTCTTACACTCCAAATGAACAAGTAGGATAAAAAAAAGGCCGTTCCCTAAGGAACGATGGTGCTTCAACCATAGCAAAGAAAGTTAAAAGAAAGCATACAACAATGAGAGAAAAACGTTAACAAGCGGTGGGAAACAAAGATATGGAAGAAAACTTGGGTCGGGTTTCACCTATTAAGGTCTCTCACCAACATGCAAAACTCACACCCCTTCATATACTCCCATCAAGATTACAAGCAATCATCAAAATGTCTATTCCCTCCTCTCTCGAGATAAAGATAGATCTAGGCTCTACGATAGTCTCTCTCTTGAGATAACGACCCAACAACCATAAAACAAACCATACGACCATTAGATTTAGCATTCTAACACTTTCATGCATGCATACTCCTCATAATGCTAGACAAGGTTGGTACTACTCTTTCGAGGTACCAACATTCAAACATCACAAGATGGTAGATAAGCATACAAGTGAAACATTAAGAACAAGTGTATGGACATAATCTTGATAAGAGCATATATATATTCAAAGGGGAGAAAGAATATACATGTTGGGAGAGCCTTAGTGGCTACTCCCACCCAAGTTAGATGTTTAGCTACACATGTTTCCAGACAACATAACGTCATTACAAAATGATAGATACATCAAATACCACAAAGAGGGGAAGTATAATGTGAGGAAGATGATAGATATAGATAGAGAGAGAGAAGATGGTGATACACTGCTATACTTCTTTGAATCTAGATCGAGAATGGGTGATGTGGAAGCATCTCCTTTCTTTGAAGAAGAGGTTGATCAATCTTCTCGCTCATTCCAACTTTCGCCTTCAGAGATCCAAGACTGATAGTATGGAGGTGAGTGACCCTGGAATTTGGCAGCACTTCATGATCCTCGATGATCTGATGATGTGACTAGTCAAGATGTGTGGTCTATTTATAGGTTCTTCCCACTAACTTAACTATCTAGGTCGTAGTTGTGGTAGGGCCTTGGTCGAGACTTGGATATTTACCACTGTCGAGGCTTGTCTATGTGCCACAATTGAGGCATGACCTAGGTTGCAGCTTGATCTCGGTCAAGACTCCCACCGCAGTCGCGGTGTGAAGGTTGTATGCAGCGGTTGAGGGGAAGTCTCGACTGTGGTAGGACCTAGGTCGTAGGGCGTGCGTGAGTGGGTGGTCGCGGTCGCGGTGTGAAGCGACGGTGATAGGGGCATCAACCGCGGTAAGGTCTTTAGTGGATGATACAGCCGCGGTCATGGTGTTAATCGCGACCATGTCTTGGCATGACCCTATAAAGGTGAAAGATGTGTGCAATTGAGATTTTTGGCATAAAATACTAAAATAAGTAGAAAAGGTCTATAAGGGTATGCTAGGAGAAGCATAAATCATATGCAAAATGTGCATAAAATGAGATGTTATCAATATTTTCTATGATTTTATTATGTCCAAGTATGTCTTTTCTCATTAAAGACCAATTAGATGCTTTAAGCCTCTTATTAATTCTAGAAAATAGTTGAAGCATCAGAAAAATATGAAAATTGGATCACACCCTAATTATGAAATGTAGATAAATATAAAATTATTATACACCATCCTAAGATCATATTATGCCTAAGTTTGTCTAAACCCTAATTTGGACCTCAAATGCCAAGAATATAAGTAAATGTATTAATGACGATTAATTTGTTATTAATCAGGTGAAACCAGTGATCAAGATGGTCTAGAAAAATTAGGAATCTCTAAAATCGGGTATCTCGGACTATCCTCCTCTATTATTGTCTAGTCCATTCGAACTAGAAGCATATATTAGGTCTAATGTACTCTATTTCACCTCTTGACTAGTTGATATGTTTTACTAATTGCTTGGCTTATGTGCTTGTTTATGTTATTTATTTTTCTATTGAATAATCTTTTAAAATGATATATATGTATATATCTTACAAATAATCTTGAACATAAATTATACACCCATTTTGACTATCTGAATGATGATGATGATGACGATGTTGATGATGTTGATATTTTGGTACAAGTGACCTCCTCATATCGAAGGGTGGAACTTGTACAAAATGGTGACCTCCTACTTTGAATAGAGAGATGGAGCTAGGTGACCTCCCTCATATATTGGGGTGATGGAGCCATATATATATATATATATATATATATATATATATATATAAAGAGAGAGAGAGAGAGAGTCAGGCTAGAATACACTTGAGTGTATTCGGAGCAGAATACACTCAAGTAGTTTTTCATGATGCAATATTTTTTTCAAAAATCTAATCCATTGATCTTCTTAAACATCTTGTGAATAGCTCATATGAAAATTTTGAGCACATTTGGACATTTATAGGTCATGTTATAAAGCCCGCAAAAATTATGCATTTCAAATTAGTTTCGCGCGTCGATTTTGTTTCCCTTGGATGAGTAACTTATACTCATCCAAATGGGCTCAAAATTTGTATGTAGCCTAGTTATAGTATGACGGTAAAGATCAATGGTTTACATTTTGCAAAAAATAGTCTTGATATGAAAACACACTTGAGTGTATTCGTGCGATCTGTACACTCGAGTGTATTCTATCTTGACTCTCTCTCTCTCTCTCTATATATATATATATATATATATATATATATATATATATATATATATATATACTTGTCGATATTAGCATAATGGGGGAACTTATAATAAAATATGTTCAAATAAACTAAGCTATTGATCTAATGTTGCTATTGTTTCTTTGTAAATCTTGTCAAGCAATATTTTTATAATAATACAATTATTCTTTCTTTCTAGTATGTTATGTCCTTTATGGGCACCACATACTCAACACATTTGTGCTGACTTGTTTCCCTATTTTAATACTTTTAGGTTTAGAGCTAGCATGGGAGAAAAGATGGTTTGTGAGCGAGTGTACAAGTTGTACCTATTGTATAAATATCCTACCTAGCATACTTGGTCATACACTTATAGAACTCTTTTTTTATTAGAAGATAATTTAATTCATACCGCACTTCTCATGTGTCTCTCAGAAGGCCTAACAACTTCAGGAGTTACATTGCTAGAATTAGGAATAACTTAGATAGTAGGCACAATGCCTCATTTATCAAGAAGAAACAATTCGGGAATAGAGGGGGAGGGTTACTAAAACCCCATAGTAGGTGGATTTTTTAATTTGTAGTTTAGCAAGAGGATCTTCTACTTTGTTTCTATGTCTTCAGCTGAACTGAAGATGAATTAGTTGGGTCTCCTGTTTGTAATGTCTAATTTTGTGAATCCATGGTAGAGAAGCAGATATGGAAGGTTGTTGGGACTGAATGTGTTTCAGAGAGACCTCTAAATCAGGTTTAATAATGCAATTATGAATATTTGAAGCAATTTCCATTTTGACAGTTCAACAATACCCCATAAATCAACTTTTGCCACACTTCTCACTGTTCCTTTCTTACTATACGCAAGGATCCATTCTGCCTCATGATTTCTTCCTACGACGGCAACAACAACTTCTATTTTGTGACCCATGCTTGCATTTGTATTAGATTTTACTACTCCTAGGGGTGGATCTTCCCAAACTATCACATTAGGCACTTTACCAGAGATATTTTTGAATGTCTATATCAGGAGTTCCAGATTGAAACCATTGAAAAGATGTGTAACATCCCTGAACTGGGTTATGCTTTAACCCTAGGTGTTTTGTTTAAGAAAGATAATTATATGCTTGATATTATCTTTTGAAAAGTAATTAAGGCTCAAGAGAACTTATACTTCAATTTTAGTCCTTTTTGAATAATGTTGAAAATAATGTTTTGCTTGTTTTGGACTAAAGTGCAAATTACCTAAGTTGAGGGGTTACATTGAAAATTGTGCATGATAATATGTTCCTCATGTGTCAAAGAATCATGAGAATGAATATGATGCACAGGTACAGCTACCCCAAGCCTGAGTACCAAGAAAGAGCTGATAAAGCTATGTTTGTGCATTAAAACCTAGTTTCGGTGTAATGTGCAATTTACCCAAAACCCAGGGTTCAATATGCAATTTACCACTTCAAAATAGTCCCTAATATTTCTTTTCATCATGTAGAGCAAATAAAATGAGAGGGGCATTTCATTTGTATCACTTCGAAGGAGAGAGAATCTTGATATTAAAATAATCAAGATTTAAGCATAATTGAAACCTTAGTTCAATTTAATACAAGAATAAATGAAATAATTGAAAGGCCTTCAACCAAAAATGATATGGTTGGATTTGCTCAAGTGTGAACGTCCTTGTGCCTTGCAAAGGCAAATGAAATATCTACGTGAGTGGAGAACCCACTCACATTAAGAAAATAAAAAGAAATATCCACCAACTTATGGATAATAATATTATAAAGGTTAAGGTGCTTAATTTATTTTCCCTTAATTCATGGATAATGGAAGGGAATTCTGAGGTGAGGAAGATATCTTTGCATTCAAGGAGTTCAGGAGGAAGAGGTGGCACCAATTTCGGAATTAAAAGATTTTTATAAGGCATTTTCTCTCTCATTGATTTTCTTATAAAAACACCTTTTACAACTCAAACCAAAGGCTTTTTCGAATCCACTTCTTCTCTTTGCTTTCAAAAAAGACCAAGGGAGTTATGAGAAGAAAGAGGACGACCCCCAACCTGTTGGTAAGCTTCTTGACCTTCGTTCACCTTGATTTCATGGTGGAAATCACAAATCAATGCATGATTTCTTTTTATCTCGATCCCATCTTCAATTCTAGCCAATCCTTTTCACTCAAAATCTTGAGGAACGAACCTTGTGGTGTGAAAAATCTTATTCCACCATTTTTGATGTGAAGCTCCAAGCTTTGAAGCTCAATTGGAGGCAAGTTATATAACTTGAACCCCTATTCATTGTTATTGAATTCAATTTCTCAATCAATTATGTTCAATTGCTCTTCTTACAATTCCTCTGATTAGTTGATGCAACTATCATGATAATGGCAGTAGTTTTCGATTGACTAAGGCTTGATGATGATGATATCATCTTAGTCACATATTCCAACAAGTTTCTATTGCAAACAGTTTTAAGACCTTGGTCCAAACGGTTTCACCAAACCGTTTGGAGGTTTGGATCCCAAACCGTTTGGAAGGGTTGACCATTTGGATGGGTTGACCATTTGAGGTCAGGACCCTAGTACATGTTGGATAATGATCTAATGGATCTAATTGATTGATTCAATATATGGACAATCCTCCAATTAGAAACCCTAATCAGGTTAAGTGCTAAAATTTCAATTGGTTGATTTAAAACTTTGGGTTGACTAACCCAAACGGTCTCAAGACCGTTTGGAGATCACCCAAATGGTCTCAAGACCGTTTGGAGGTCAACCAAGACCGTTTAGAAGTCAACCAAGACCGTTTGGAGGTCTAGGGTTGAGTAATTAAAGATCTAGATATATCAAATTGAAATGCAATCAATAGCCAATTTGATGATCAATCCAATGATCCAAACCCTAATTGATTTTCACAAATTTGAGTGATGGATGGGGAAAATGGTTTTAAGACCGTTTGGAGGTCATCCAAATTACCTCAAGACCGTTTGAGGTCAGGTCATATCATAATTTGATGATGATTCATTGATTTCAATTGAATTAGTTCCACAATGTTAACCATTGATGGTTTCTCAAATTCAAAACCCTAATTGATGGTTTCTTGATTATAAATCCTAGTTCAATTGGGTTCAAAACCCTAATTGATGGTCCAATTGAAGGATGATTCAATAGTTTAATTGATGAATGGATCAAGGATTCAATTGATGGTCGTTTCATTTATTAAAACCTTGAATTGTTTAAGTGTTGAAATACCTTTTTGGTCCATTCAGTTTTGAGAGGGTTTGGACCAAACGGTCTCAAGACCGTTTGGGTCCTAATGGTCTCAAACCATTTGGAGACCCAAGTCTATTAAGTTTCAACACATTTCTTACTTAAACGGTTTCAAGGGTAATTTGCCCAAACGGTTTCAAACTGTTTGAATTCTGAGAGACCAAGATCGTTTAGGGTCTAAGTAATCAAAACCATTTGAGGTTCAACATGGTTAATCCATTTGGATATCTAATGTAATTGAAGACTCAATTGGTTGATCCACTTGGACACCCAATGTAATTGAAGATTCAATTGGTCAATTCATTTGGATACCTCATGTAATTGAAGGTTCAATTGATCAAATCTTCTGGACACCTAATGTATTTAGATGGTTGATACCATTAGTGGAATTAATCATTGATGCATAAGGATGCAATAATTCAATACATCATGCTAACCCTAAATGCATGTTTTTGAATACAGAGTAGGCTCAATCTAATCAAGAATTTAGTAGTGGACATCCTAGAAGAGGATGAGAGAGAGAGATTCATACATGTAAGATAATCATGTAGCAATCAAGCCTAACACATTCAATATAAGTGTGATATATAATTTAGGGTATGATCCCTGATAAAGAGATCATGAAATCCTATTTGAGTTAATTGATGAACTCAAACCCTAATTTAGGGAAATTCTGAGTGAAACCCTAATCTAGGAGGATAATGTGATATGAATTTAGGGTAATGACATGAGTAACCCTAATTTAGGGTATTTTGATGTGATGTGAATAGTTGACCCTAATTGTGGGTTATTGAATATAAACCCTAATCTAGGGTGATGTGATGTGAATAGTAAACCCTAATTCTAAATAGGGTGAAGGTGTGTGAAACACTAATTCTGGATTTTACTATATAGCAAGAAATTCTAATCTTGGAAAATGGAATGATAAATCATTGGTCCTAATTGAACAAAGGGGATGAGTAACCCTGATTGAAATAAAATGGGAAACCCTAACCCTGGTAAGGGAATAGTGGTATTACCCTTGAATAGCATGGAACTGAAATATGTTTGATATATCTATTATCATGTGTGCTAACCATGCAGGTATCTTGAGATGATGAACATAGCCAGGTATGAGCTATGATGTTTATTTATTGAAATTGTTATTGGGCCTTATGTGCCATGATGTGCCTTGTTACTTAATGAAAGGTAACAAGAGAATTAATGGGCATTAAGTGCCATGAGAGATGCTTGTGTAACAAGTATCATGTTTACCTTGGTCAGATGACCTGAAGGTGATAGTTACCTGAAAAATTGGTAACAATGTTCAGTGATAAGTTAAGGGTTTGAATACCCAGAACCATATGATTATGGCATTGAGTTTGTGAAGGGATGAGTATTCCCAGTATTGAAATGAGGGACTGAGATCCCAATGTCTTATAAACACTGAGAAGTAGCTGATGAAAACAGTACATGTTTCTTTGTAGCATTTGTCCTAATAAGTTATGTTTGAAAACTTGACTGATGATAAAAGAATATGATAATGTACTTAATTAATCAAGTGAAAACTATTCATGTAGTGCTCTGACCATAGATCCATCATCGTCAGTATCTGGTGATGATGAAACAAGTTTTCCTATAGGATCTTCTGGAGTTCACATATTTTTGAATATGTGGGGGTGGATGGGAGAAAATATCCTTACGTCCTAATGGGGGAATTGATGGAAGGTAAACATTAAACCTCTCAATCCTTCATTATATGTTCCGGGATGGATGTATCACAAATCTCCCAATGTTGTTAATGCCAGATCGATGGAGGTAAACACGAAATCTCTCGATTGCAAAGAGAGTGCAGCTGTTGTTGTAACTCTATAGCGAAGATGCCACTATACCCTGGCAAGCTATGTAGCAGAGATACTAGATGTCCTGCATGTGATCTCACACTGACCAAGATGTGGGAATTTATGGAAGCTGGCTCTTCCATTTACTTTGTATGGTACCAATTTTGATTTCGCAATGGTCGGTTGGAGTATGAGAGGTATATCTCATCTCCTCATAGCTTAAGTATGTTTGTAAAACGTAATCAGCCGTGTAGCGTATTTGCATAAGATTGAAATACAAAAACCACTGGTTGATGTTATCTTGCTTAGCATGTCCTTGAGACATAAATGTTACTTATGTTCTTTAATTTTGTATTGAATAAGAGACATGTTGCCTTATCAAGTTATAGCTGAAATACTTGAATAGGATTGTTGCTCTAATCTGCATAGTTATTGATTTATCTGCTGTTGAAATATATGATTCCACTGTTCAGTTTATTTCTACTAAACTACAATAATAATGTTTTCGACGGAGAGTTATATCTCTCACTGGGGCAATTAACAAATTGTCTCACCCCCGTGGGATCCAACAATTTTAGGTAGATGCAGACAAAGAGGTAGAAACTCTGTAGTAGGGGAAGAACAACAACTGTAGCAACAACAAGGACAACATTGATATCCTAGGTGGGAATACTGGCTGTCAGGCTTTGTACATATGTAAATAGAGTCCTATGAGTCGTCTTTGTACTCTCAGGTCCTAGGAGTCAGTAGATAGTGTTTTTATAATCGATCTGAGATTTTGGTTTGAATGCCTTGAGAATTTTGTTACTTGTGCTTTTATCAAGGCAAAGTGATGTATATATATTCCTTGAGAAGAGATGGTACATGGAATGTATAACGTGGACCAGTATGTAATTATAATACTTTGGTTATTGTTTAAAGAGTTTTCCTAAGAATGGATCTCTTTGTAAATGGTTTTAATTTTTAGTGATTTTTAGTAATCCGCTGCTAATAATACGCTTCCGCTTAGTTAATCATGTTTATGTGAGTTGGATGCCACAAGTTTAGTGGTATCAGAGCTCTAGGTTCGCTGAGTCTACAGAGACATATGATTAAGGTTGTTGAGTCTGTTCTAGTGTCTTCCAGTTTATCTGATAGTGTCTTCTTCTCATATAGTAGGAGAAGAACTTGAAGATGTCTGGATCACATGATGAACATATTGCTGAGAGCAGCGTTGCTGCACCAGGAGGAGGTGCAAGGGATCAAGATAGGGAGGAACCCGTACCTGACATTCCTCAACTTGATCAAGCTGCGTTAGAGAACCCAACTTTCCATACCATGTTCGGGCAGTTTATGGCAACCATGACACATATGGCAGACAGAATGCCACCACCTGCACCGAGGGCACCAGCCCACAATGAAGGACATGGAGCTGAAAATACCTTTGATCGGCTTTGCCGGGTGGGAGCCACAAACTATGTTGGTATAGCTGACCCAACTGATGCATATTTGTGGTTGATGGAGATGGAGAAAGCTTTTAGAATCCTTAACATCCCTGAAGTAGAGAAGGTGAGGCATGATGTATACCTTCTGAAGGGGAGTGTTGCTCATTAGTGGACCATCGAAGAAGGTAAAAGACCAGGTGTTGAAGTCAGATGGGATGAATTCTGACGTGAATTTGTCGCTAGATACTTTCCCAAGACGTATCTAGATGAGAAGATCTCTCAATTTGAGAGGTTGAGGCAAGGACAGATGAATATTAGCGAGTATGAAGCTAGATTCATGGAACTTTTGTGGTTCTGTCCACACATGGTAGCTACTGATGAAGAGAGGATTCAACATTTCAAGAAGGGGTTGAACGTTGACTTGACCACTCTTGTGTCTGCTCTGGAGAACAGGGAGAGATTTGCCACTTTTGTGGAATCTGTTAGGCAGATAGAGAGGTCTGTGATCGAAAAGCGACAGACCAGTAATAAGAAAGTGTATCCTCAGTCTCAAGGACAGAGGTCTGAGAGCTTCAAGAAGCCAAGATTCTCTGCACCACCACCACCAAGGTTTAATACCCCGATGCAGTGGATGTCAAGTAGGGGTAGGGGTCATAGTTTTCCTCCAAGTAGAGCCCCCAGTACAACAACAACATCAGTGATAGGACCACCCAGGTAGAGTTTGGGAAGTTACAACTACTTCCAGTGTGGGAGGTCAGGACACTTGAAGAGAGATTGTCCTGAGAAAGTCAGAACTGTAACTCAACCCCAGAGGCAGAGTCAGCAAGGCTCACAGAGGTGACAATTCAATAATAATTCTAGAGGACGTGGACAAGCATCCCAATCTGGATCGTCGACACCCAACAACCAAACACATGGTCAACAACAAGCAATGACTAGATTCTATGCCATGAATCAGCCCGATGTAGTAGTCAACCCTCAGGTTGTGACATGTCAGATGGAACTGTTTTATTCTGATATGTCTTCATCCTGCTTCGTATTTGTGTTAATTGATCTGGGTGCTACGCATTCCTTTATCACTCGAGAAGTGATTCATGACTGCAACATGACTGTCATTCATAGAGCAGATAGTTTGATGTTAGAAACCCCTTTGCTGGGATCTGCAGTGTTGCGGGAGGTGTGTTCTCCCTACAATCTTTCTTTTTTGAACATCGCATTCAAGTGGATCTTATACCACTTGAGATGCAGGGTTTTGATATAATCATTGGGATGGACACCTTAGAGAAGTATAAGGTTGTCTTAGATTGTGGTTCCAAGTAGGTTGTGTTCACAAACAACGGTGACACATGGATCTTTCAGGGAGATAGAAAGATTCTTCCAACTTGTCTTGTGTAAGCTATGGTAGCTGAGAAGTTGATGAGACAGGGATGCTTTGCATTCTTGGCACATGTGGTAGATACCACAATAGAGAGCCCTCATCCTTCTGAAGTTTCGGTTGTTAGGGAGTTTGAAGATGTATTTCCTGAAGAACTTCCAGGTGTTCCTCTGCCCCGAGAGATTGATTTTGAGATTAATCTAACCTCGGGCACGCAACTGATAGCACAAGCACCATATAGAATGACACCTGCTAAAATGACATAGCTCAAGAAACAACTACAGGAGTTGCTTGAGAAAGGTTTTATCCGACCGAGTACTTCACCATGGGGTGCCCCGGTCCTCTTTGTTAAGAAGAAGGACGGATCGATGCGGTTATGCATTGATTACAGACAGTTAAATAAAGTAACAATAAAGAACAAATATCCTCTACCAAGGATCGATGACTTGTTTGATCAGTTGTGTGGTGCAACTATCTTTTCTAAGATAGATCTGAGGTCGGGATACCATCAATTTCATATTAAGGAGACTGATATACCTAAGTCTACCTTTAAGACAAGGTATGGTCACTATGAGTTCATAGTTATGTCGTTTGGACTAACTAATGCACCAGCTACATTCATGGAACTCATGAATAGAATCTTTCGACCTTTTCTTGATCAGTGTGTAGTAGTCTTCATAGATGACATCTTGATATACAGTAGAGATGCTCAACAACATGAGAATCACCTCCGTCAGGCTTTGACTTTGCTAAGAAAGCATAAGTTGTATGCTAAGTTTAGCAAATGTGAGTTCTGGGTACCAGAAGTTTCTTTTCTAGGACACGTGATATCTGCTTCATGTATTCGTGTTGATCCTAAGAAGGTAGAATCTGTCCTGCAATGGGAAAAACCAAAAACACCGATGGAGATACGCAGTTTCCTAGGGTTGGCAGGATATTATAGGAGGTTCATTAAGAAATTCAATTCTATAGCTTTACCCTTGACCAAGTTGACTAGAAAGAAGGTTCCTTTTGTCTGGAATGACAAGTGCCAACAATCCTTCCAGTTGTTGAAGGAAAGGTTAACTAGTGCACCTGTGTTAGTGTTACCTGAGTAAGGGAAGGGGTACATAGTCTTCTGTGATGCATCCAAGAACGGTCTAGGATGTGTGTTGATGCAGGATAAACAAGTGATTTCTTTTGCTTCTCGACAGCTTAAGAAACACGAGGAAAATTATCCGACACACGATCTAGAGCTAGCTGCTGTGGTCCATGCTTTGAAGATCTGGAGACATTATCTCTATGTAGAGACATTCTATATTTTCACAGACCATAAGAATATAAAGTATATCTTCTCATAGAATGAGTTGAATATGAGGCAAACACCACTGGACGGAGTTAATCAAGGATTATGATTGTACAATTGATTATCATCCAGGGAAGGCTAATGTAGTGGCTGATGCACTGAGTAGAAAATTAGCAACACCAGCCTTAGATAAAGCATAGTTAAACTCCTTAGTGTGATTTAAAAGAGATATGCTTATCTCCTTAAGGCAAGACAATATAGAGCTTAAGGTGTCGTTGTTAGCCGGACTGTTAGCTGAGATGCAAGTAAAACCTACTCTGAGGCAGCAGATTAAAGAAGCACAACAAGCTGATGTTGTAGTCCAACAGATCAGGTCAGAGTATGGTAGTGAGAAATGGGATGGCTTTCATGAGTCAGAGGATCAGGTAGTCTGTTATCATGGTAGGATGGTGGTACCTGATGCCAATGACTTAAGAAAGTTAGTTCTGGAAGAAGCTCATTCTTCAATGTATGTTATGCATCCAGGGAGCACCAAGATGTATCATTACTTAAAAGATATGTATTGGTGGCCTGGTTTGAAGAAAGATGTAGCTGAGTTTGTTATGCGGTGTCTGGTGTGTCAGTAGGTTAAAGCTGAACATCAAAAGCCCACAGGAGCAATGCAACCTCTGACCATACCACAGTGGTAATGGGATCATGTAACCATGGACTTTGTGGTTGGTTTGCCTAGAACATCCAAAAGTCATGATTCCATTTGGGTAATAGTTGATAGGTTGACAAAGACAACACATTTACTTCCTATCAAAACAACCTACACTGCTGAGAAGCTTGCAAAGATATACATATATGAGATATTGCGTTTGCACGGGGTTCCAGCTACAATTGGTTCTGATAGAGGTCCCCAGTTTACGAGTCATTTTTGGGAATGACTTCATAAATCTTTGGGTACACAATTAAGGTTTAGTACAGCCTTTCACCCACAGACAGATGGACAATCTGAGAGGACCATACAAACCTTGGAGGACTTGCTTAGGGCATGTGTCCTTCAGTTTGTAGGAAGTTGGGATCTACACCTGAGCTTGATAGAATTTTCTTATAATAATAGCTATCAACATAGTATTGACATGGCACCATATGAGGCATTGTATGGTAGACGTTGTAGATCTCCTTTATGTTGGTATGGAATAGGAGAATATCAGCTTTTGGGTCCTGAGCTAGTACAACAAACAACTGAGAAGATTAAAGTAATACAACAACAGTTGAAAGTTGCCCAGGATAGACATAAATCTTATGTTGATAAGCATCGTAGACCCCTATAATTCCAAGTTGGAGACAGAGTATACCTCAAGGTCTCACCTTGGAAAGGTATCCTGAGATTTGGAAAGAAGGGGAAGTTAGCTCCTAGATTTATGGGGCCTTATTCAATCATTGAAAGGATGGGAAAGGTAGCCTATAAGCTGGAGTTACCACCTGAGTTGCATAGATTGCACCAAGTATTCCATATCTCTATGCTGAGGAAGTGTCATCCTAACACAGAGTTAAGTCTGCAACCTATGGAGGTAGAACTAAATGATGATATATCTTATGTTGAAGGACCTGTGTTGGTTCTTGATAGAAGAATTAAAAAGTTGAAAAAGAAAGACATTTGTCTTGTAAAAGTTCTTTGGCATCACTGTGGATTTGAAGAAGCTACGTGGGAACTAGAGGAAGAAATGAGGAGGAAATACCCTACTCTTTTCTCTTAATGTTTTCGTTGATGATTTCGGGGACAAAATCCTTGTAAGGGGTGGGTAACTTGTAACATCCCTAAACTGGGTTATGCTTTAACCCTAGGTGTTTTGTTTAAGAAAGATAATTCTATGCTTGATATTATCTTTTGAAAAGTAATTAAGGCTCAAGAGGAACTTATACTTCAATTTTAGTCCTTTTTAATAATGGTTTGCTTGTTTTGGACTAAAGTGCAAATTACCCAAGTTGAGGGGTTAAATTGCAAATTGTGCATGATAATATGTTCCTCATGTGTCAAAGAATCATGAGAATGAAGATGATGCAGAGGTATGGCTACCCCAAGCCTGAGTACCAAGAAAGAGCTGATAAAGCTATGTTTGTGTATTAAAACCTAGTTTTGGTGTAATGTGCAATTTACCCAAAACCCAGGGTTCAATATGCAATTTATCACTTCAAAATAGTCCCTAATATTTCTTGGCATCATGTATAGAAAATAAAATGAGAGGGGCGTCTCATTTGTATCACTTTGAAGGAGAGAGAATATTGATATTAAAATAATCAAGATTTAAGAATAATTGAAACCTTAATTTAATTTAATACAAGAATAAATAAAATAATTGAAGGGACTTCAACCAAAAATGAGATGTTTGGATTTGCTCAAGTGTGAACGTCCTTGTGCCTTGCAAAGGCAAAGGAAATATCTACGTGAGTTGAGAACCCACTCACATTAAGAAAATAAAAAGAAATATCCACTAACTTATGGATAATAATATTATAAAGGTTAAGGTGCTTAATTTCTTTTCCCTTAATTCATGGATAATGGAAGGGAATTCGGAGGTGAGGAAGATATCTTTGCATGCAAGGAATTGAGGAGGAAGAGGTGGCACCAATTTCAGAATTAAAAGATTTTTATAAGGCATTTTCTCTCTCATTGATTTTCTTATAAAAACACCTTTTACAACTCAAACCAAAGGCTTTTTCGAATCCACTTCTTCTCTTTTCTTGCAAAAATGACCAAGGGAGCTAGGAGAAGCAGGAGGACGACCCCCAACCTTTTGGTAAGCTTCTTGACCTTCGTTCACCTTGATTTCATGGTGGAAATCACAAATCAATGCATGATTTCTTCTTATCTCGATCCCATCTTCAATTCTAGCCAATCCTTTTCACTCAAAAGCTTGAGGAACGAACCTTGTGGTGTGAAAAAGCTTCTTCCACCATTGTTTACATGAAGCTCCAAGCTTTGAAGCTCAATTGGAGGCGAGTTATATAACTTGAACCCCTATTCATTGTTATTGAATTCAATTTCTCAATCAATTATGTTCAATTGCTCTTCTTACAATTCCTTTGATTAGTTGATGCAACTACCATGGTAATGGTAGTATTTTTCGATGGACTAAGGTTTGATGATGATGACATCATCTTATGTGCATATTCCAACAAGTTTCTATTGCAAACGGTTTTAAGACCTTGGTCCAAACGGTTTCACCAAACCGTTTGGAGACCAAACAGTTTGCAAATCGTTTGGAGGTTTGGATCCCAAACCATTTGGAAGGGTTGACCATTTGGATGGGTTGACCGTTTGAGGTCAGGACCCTAGTACATGTTGTATAATGATCTAATGGATCCAATTGATTGATTCAATATATGGATAGTCCTCCAATTAGAAACCCTAATTGGGTTAAGGGCTGAAATTTCAATTGGTTGATTTAAAACTTTGGGTTGACTAACCCAAACGGTCTCAAGACCATTTGGAGATCACACAAATGGTCTCAAGACCATTTGGAGGTCAACCAAGACCGTTTGGAGGTCTAGGGTTGAGTATGGTTGAGTAATTAAAGATCCAGAGATATCAAATTGAAATGCAATCAATAGCCAATTTGATGATCAATCCAATGATCCAAACCCTAATTGATTTTCACAAATTTGAGTGATGGATGGGGCAAACAGTCTCAAGACCGTTTGGAGGTCATCCAAACTACCTCAAGACCATTTGAGGTCAGGTCATATCATAATTTGATGATGATTCATTAATTTCAATTGAATTAGTTCCATAATGTTAACCATTGACGGTTCCTCGAATTCAAAACCCTAATCGATGGTTTCTTGATTATAAATCCTAGTTCAATTGGGTTCAAAACCCTAATTGATGGTCCAATTGAAGGATGATTCAATAGTTCAATTGATGAATGGATCAAGGATTCAATTGATGGTCAGTTCATTGATTAAAACCTTGAATTGTTTAAGTGTTGAAAGACCTTTTTGGTCCATTCGGTCTTAAGAGGGTTTGGACCAAACGATCTTAAGACCGTTTGGGTCCAAACGGTCTCAAACCATTTGGAGACCCAAGTCTGTTCGATTTCAACACATTTCTTGCTTAAACAGTTTCAAGGGAAATTTGCCCAAACGGTTTCAAACCGTTTGAATTCTAAGAGACCAAGACCGTTTAGGGTCTAAGTAATCAAAACCATTTGAGGTTCAACATGGTTAATCCATTTGGATATCTAATGTAATTGAAGACTCAATTGGTTGATCCACTTGGACACCCAATGTAATTGAAGATTCAATTGGTCAATTCATTTGGATACCTCATGTAATTGAAGGTTCAATTGATCAAATCTTATGGACACCTAATGTATTTAGATGGTTGATACCCTTAGTGGAATTAATCATTGATGCATAAGGATGAAATAATTCAATACATCATGCTAACCCTAAATGCATGTTTTTGAATACAGAGTAGGCTCAATCTAATCAAGAATTTAGTAGTGGACATCCTAGAAGAGGATGAGAGAGAGAGATTCATACATGTAATATAATCATGTAGTAATCAAGCCTAACACATTCAAAATTAGTGTGATATACAATTTAGGGTATGATCCTTGATAAAGAGATCATGAAATCCTATTTGAGTTAATTGATGAACTCAAACCCTAATTTAGGGAAATTCTGAGTGAACCCTAATCTAGGAGGATAATGTGATATGAATTTAGGGTAATGACATGAGTAACCCTAATTCAAGGTATTTTGGTGTGATGTGAATAGTAAACCCTAATTGTGGGTTATTGAATATAAACCCTAATCTAGGGTGATGTGATGTGAATAGTAAACCCTAATTCTAAATAGGGTGAAGGTGTGTGAAACACTAATTCCAGATTTTACTATATAGCAAGAACTTCTAATCTTGGACAATGAAATGATAAATCATTGGTCCTAATTGAACAAAGGGGATGGGTAACCCTGATTGAAATAAAAAGGGAAACCCTAACCCTGGTAAGGGAATAGTGGTATTACCCTTGAATAGCATGGAACTGAAATATGATTGATATATCTATTATCATGTGTGCTAACCATGCATGTATCTTGAGATGATGAACATATCCAGGTATGAGCTATGATGTTTATTTATTGAAATTGTTATTGGGCCTTATGTGCCATGATATGCTTTGTTACTTAAACAAAATAAATTTGAAGCTTGTCTTTATTAATAATAAAATCATTTACAAGTTATGACATTACAATCATCATATATTTGGCTCTCCGGGCATACATACCAACATAGTCCCACTTGCACTTAGAGCCAATCACCCACAAATATTATTCCGAGTGACCTAACATGATGGTTGTTGTGGAAGAATAGATGATCTATGATATTCTATAGAAAATGTAGCAATATTAACTATATCTACTCAGACATCTTGTGGCATCCAACTCACATAAACATGATTAACTAAGCAGAAGCGTATTATTAGCAGCGGATTACTGAAAATCACTAAAAATTAAAACTATTTACAAAGAGATCCATTCTTAGGAAAACTCTTTAAATAAGAACCAAAGTATTATAATTACATACTGGTCCACGTTGTACATTCCATGTACCATCTCTTCTCGAGGAATATATATACATCACTTTGCCTTGTTAAAAGCACAAGTAACAAAATTCTCGAGGCATTCAAACCAAAATCTAAGATCGATTATAAAAACATTATCTACTGACTCCTAGGACCTGAGAGTACAGAGACAACTCATAGGACTCTATTTACATATATATAAAGCTTGACAACCAATATTCCCACATGGGATATCACTGTTGTCCCTGTTGTTGCTGTTTCTGTTGTTCTTCCCCTGCTACAGAGTTTCTACCTCTTTGTCTGTGTCTACCTAAAAACGTTGGATCCCACAGGGGTGAGACAATTTGTTAATTGCCCCAGCAAGAGATATAACTCTCCGCTGAAAACATTATTATTGTAAAATAACATAATAAATGTCTAGAGAATGATATTACTCAATGATGTATGTCTTCAAATACGTGAATTGGAAGAGTGAGATCATATAGATGATAGAGTATATACATTCTTATTTTGTCCCTAATCGGTTGTTATTATGGAAGGTAGATAGACAATAATAACACATAAGATCAGAGTGTGAGTTGGTTGATTACAAAATCTCATTAGTCATGATATGACAATATCAAACCAACTACACAAATACATGTTAGAGAATAGTGTGTTGGACAGACCCACCATGAGACTGACACCTGGAAACCATTACCATGGTAGTCATAGTTACCTCTCATAGTGATGGTGGTTTTTGTGATTCTTAGACCTGAAATCACTATACTCATCACATGTCGTTCAATATACTTTGAAATCATCAAATGCAATCTTAAAATATGGGTCTGACAAAGGTGATGATTGGGTGACTGTGACACATGGGGACTATCTGTGAGTGATAGAGATGGGATTTGTCCCTCCTATGGGAGTATGATACCCAATGCCACTTGAGTTAGCGAGACTGATAAATACATGGCCATGTCTGTGTGAGTTAATATATGATATTAAGCTTACACATATCTCATACAGACTTCTATAAAAAGAAACATAGATTGAATGTTGAAGAGGATGACGGAATCATGCCTCGAGTTCAATCTGGATGTCAGTGACAAAGGAACTATACAAACACTGTAACACCATACACAAATTGTAGGTTGAAGTTGTTCTCCAAATTTCCATTTACTTGGGTAGCAATGACATGTGACTAGGCACCGCTCATTGCTTGTGATGTCATAAGTTGTTATAGACATTCACTGCCAACATAATATGGGACATATAGGGTCACACACATAGAAAATCATTTATAAAAGGAGTTTGATATTAAACAATGATTGGATTGATTACTAAAATGTTCAAGTATTCAATTCACGCAACAAATTAGCTGACTAGACTGCCAAATGACCAGTTCAAGTGTTGAGGCAGTTGTTTGGAGTGTTAGGATGATTGTATTGTACATTGGCTGGAATTCAAGTTTATCCAGGCTGTGAGACACCCGTCTCACTTGTGTGAGACGACCATCTTGTCTGTGCCAAACGACTGGTTTGGGGGTGCAATTCAATTGCATCAAGAATTGGTGCTGACGTCATGTTACACATTAATTGCAATTGAATTGCCGAAAAATGTAAAAAACTGGGAAATTGTAAAATGACCGTCTCGCATGCCAGACAACTGTATGGGTTTCCAAACGGCCGCTTCGACTGCCAAATACTACAAAATTTCTATAATTGTTGCAAAAATTCAAGATCTTCTGATCCCTTCCACTCCAGCATAGATCGGGAACCATGACCCTGGCCTCTACTATAAATAGATGGGTACTAGGGGCTTCTCAAAGCACAACATAGATAATTGATAATCAGTTGCTCAGATAATTGTTATCCTCTCTGGTTGTGGTAACCAAGAGTGTCCAAGAAAGTCCTACCTAATTAGGAAGGGATAGCTACGGGAGAGAAATAATTGAGGATCATTGTTGTGGGAGAGAAGGTTGGTGACTAGTACACTAGCGGGAGGTACAAGTCCTTCCTGTCCGTCCTAGCAGGACGACAAGAGTTCTAACTAGTGACGAGGGGGTCTTTTCCATCACTAAGGAGGAGACGTCAGCCAATAGCCTGTGATGAGAGGAGCTACTGTAGATGACGAAGTTTGAGTCTGCTATCCCTAGAGGAGTAGACATAGGAGTCCCAGTGCAACCAGGAGCTGCACAGACACCGTCCAAGATAGAGTGTGAATCTACATCGATGACAATTTCATTGGATGTGCTCCGGGACCATGTATATCTTTGTGAAACCATACTTTATATTGCATAGTTACTGACATGATCTGCCGGTTAATGGGAAATATGTCAGTAATTTTTTTTCCGCTGCCTATCTGGTGTCGTATTTCCCTATAGCAATATCAGAGCCATTATCAATTAATTATGTTTTGGGATAATTGATATGATCAGATTTTTGGTTTTATCATGTTTATTTATTGCATATGATGTGAATATTTAAACTGGTTGATGTGCACATATGACTAATCACCACATAAGAACCCAAACGAATATATATATATATATATATATATGAAAATTGCATACGTCACACTAAAATGAGTTTTGATGGTGGATGTGTAGCGTGGTTATGGCCAATACCATTTATCTGTGCATGGTGTTTGTGTGTTTGATATCTCGGTCTGTAAACCAAGCCTCTCTCTTATATTCTCATTGTAGAAGTATTATTCTCTTCTACCTTTTCTCCCCTCGAATGTAACTCAAGGTTTCTCTATAATAATGTAATAGTATGACAGTTTACTTTCTTGTTACAAAGAAGAAGAAGACGCTCCGCACTAGGCCAGGCAACTGTCTAGGAGGTGAACTAACGAGCTAGAGGACTGAGAAGAACCTAGGAGGATGAGTCGACCTGATCGACTAGAGGACCCGACCGATCAAATAGAGGATCTAGAAGATGGTGGAACCGATGGCTAGATGACCGTTGTGAAGACCAACTGACCGCCCACGAGGCGAGATGACCAGTTCAAAGGTTGAACCGATCTGCCAGTATTGGCAAGCACAAATCTTCCTGAACAATAGGTTTCTGCATGTGATGTAGACCCTAGGTTGTGGTAATTCCTTGTTGCACCAAGGAATTACATTGGAATGGCCATAACCATCACTTTTTGCATGTTATCGTAGTGGGTTGTAGAATGTATAATATACATACTACATATATGTGGTGATTGGTTAATGTATATGTATTATACAAAATCTATTAATGTAACATTAAGTTTGAGATTCCTTCCATAAGCATCACAGATGAAAAGCTTAATCAACCAAGTGTAGTTTATGCCAAAGCATGGTGCACCGTCTATCTCATGGAAGTGTGATGTTAGGTATGTAGAACTGCCAAAGTAGGGTACATATCCTATCATGTTGGCTTTTGGATCATCATTAACTGGTGATAACTTGGTGAGACCAGGTGCCAGAGCCATAAAGATGATAGTGTCAAAGAGTTGCACATATCATCTATCCAAGAGTTGCATACAGATGCAATTAGCAAGTTTGGCCTACCTAGATAATGAAGTTGTGGGTGATTAGCCAAAGTTGAGTCATGACTTAATGAAATATGTATCTTGGTCCACTAGGAGATTGTACGATGCAATCTTACGAATAGGTAGTAAGGTCTGTCAATTTGAACAAAACAGTGGGAGCAATAGTTAGTTATAAACCTAATTAATATCAACTTTTCAAATCAAATCAAATCAAAACGGTTATTGACAAATGCAAATTTTCTCTTGTAGAATCAAATGGAAAACACTCAATCATCACAATAGGATGAATAAAATGAGATTTATTTCCATAACTGGATCATGACCTTAAGAAGTGTTCAGTGTGATCCTGAAACACTAGTGCCAACATCCATTCCATATTTGCCTAAGACTGATATGGATGCTTCTTTGAAGAATGCCAATGACGTTGTGAACATCAAGAACCTTATTCTGGATTGTATGAACTATGAGTTGCATAAACAACACGGTAAGCATGAAAGATATAATGGCTCTAAGGCTCTATTTGAGTGCAAAATGACAGAGAAAGTGTAATACCCCTGACATGGGTTATGAGGTAACTCTAGATGTTTTGCCTAAGTAAGATGATTAGAACCTTGTATTAATATTTTGAAAAGTAATTAAGACTTAAGGAGAGCTCAAGTTTCAAGTTTGATCATGTTTGAAGGTTGTTTGTGCTATATATGATAGTTTTGGTGCACATTGGTATTTACTCAAAATATGAGGTTGATGTGCAATTTACCACCTCTAGAGTGTCCCTTCTCTCCCTTAGAATCATTTAGGGGAAATATAAAAGATAGGGTGCCTTGTTTGAGTCTTGGTTGAGTGATAGCACTCTTGGTGGTGAAAGAACCAAAGAATGTTGAGTATTTTGAACCCTAGATAAGGTTGTGTTGAGTTATGAAGAGTATAAGGGAGTGCCTATCGGTTTAGAAACCATACAGGAGTACCATTTCGGTTTAGAAACTTTTTGGAAGTATTCATACCGGGCTAAGCACCTCAAGTAGGTGAAGCCTATCGGTTTGTATGTTCCTTGCAAAAGATGTATCGGCTTGCATATAAAGTAATATTGGGTTGTGATATCTTGTCAAGCAAGTTACCCAATGTCCGATATCTCATCCTTGAATTATCCACAAGAGTTTTGCATGATGAGATAAATATGGTTGCATGGTGTCACCATGCATGGACACATGTCACCTAGTTACATATGGTGACGACACCTCTCATGTATTCTCTCTCATGAGCCTCAAATATATAAGCTTCTCTTTTAACCTACTAGTGAAAATTTCGACTCTCATATCATCGCTCCATGGGTGGACAACCCTAGGAGCTCAAGGATCAAGAGGAAGGTCGAGCATATTGTCTAAGGTGATGCCATGACCATCTTCAACCTTGAAGAATTATGTATCTCGGATCATAATTCTTTCTTTCTTTTCTTCTTCACCAAGTTTCTAACTATGATGCCTTCTTCTTGATGGAGGTAAGATATAGTCGAATCTTGGACCTTTAAATATGTCATCTTCAACCTTGGGAATGTGGATCTTTGAATCTTGAATCTCTAGTGGTGATCTTGAGGTGGGTTATATAACTCTACTTCAATTCTATTGTTATTCACTTTCAATTGTATAATACTTGGTGATTCCTTCTCAATTTCAATTTTCTTGATTAAATGATGAATAAATGAGATCTAATGGATATATGATGTTGTTGTCCATGAAATAGAGTGTTAATGGATGAAGGTTTGGAGTTTGAAGATGTAAAAACAGACATCATTTTGAAGAACCTCTAAACTGAAATCACTTCGAAGCACCTCTAAACCGATATCACTTTGAAACACCTCTAAACCGATATCACTTTGAAGAACCTCTAAACCGATATCACTTTGAAGAACCTCTAAACCGATATCACCTTAAGCACCTCAAAACCGATATCACTTTGATGTGCCATGGGAAACACAAGTGATAGTCATGACTGACACATAAGATGATAGTGAGGCCGAACCCTAGAGCAAGGTGTGGCCGATACACCAAGTAAGGTGAAGATGTTACACCCAAGAGAGGTAAAGATATTACACCCAAGTGAGGTGAAGATGTTATACTAAAGTTAGGTAAAAACGTTACATTAAAGTATGGTGAAGGTGATACACCAAAAGATAAGTGAGGTTGGTACCTTGATGAGTGAGGGTGTGAGGGAGATGATGATGCCTAACCCAATATCATCTAACCCTAAACCTAGAACCTGATACACCCCCTAACCCGATATCAATTGATGGTATCTAGGGAGACACATCCTTTGATGCCTTGGCCAACACACACCTAAGATGACAGTGTGGCCGATACACTAGAATGTGCTTAGGCTAACACAAGTATCTAGGCCGACACAAGTAAGAGTGTCTAGGCCGACACAAGTGATAATGTCTAGGCTGACACAAGTGAATGTGTCTAGGATGACACAAGGGTTAGTGTGTAGGGTGATACACCTAGATGAGTGTAGGCCGACACATGCAGAGTATAATCAAGTTGATACACTATGATGTAATGAGATGGATACACTTTGATAACTATAGGCCAGTATACCCTAAAAAGGATCAAGTCAATACAACAAGTTGAAGTTGAATCTAGTATCCTAATGAGGATGAGAGAGAAACTTATATCACTCATGTTGAAAATCAATTAATGATAATTGATGAGAGTAATCAAGTATGACTGAATACTTATGGCAATGAAATAAGCTCCTAGATGTGAGGAGTTATGAATTAAGGTTCAGTTGTCGAATATAACCCTAAAAACCCTAATCGGCTACAAAAGAAATCCTAACCCTAATTATGAGAGGGTTGTAACTTGATTGAGTGATTATCTGTGATACAATTGAATGTAAAGATAATAATATAAGCTCCTAGAGATAAGGAGTTATGCTATAGGGTTGGTTATTGAATATACACCTAGAAACCCTAATCGGTTGAAAAGAGAAACCCTGGAACCCCAATCGGTTGAAAAGAGAAACCCTAACCCTAATGACAAGAGGGAGTATATATTGAAATGGCATGATGATAGTAATCAATGGATGCGATAATATAATGAAATCTTAACCATGCAGATATTATGAACACAACTAAATGATGGCTATAGTGGTTATAATCTAATATAGATTGAATATGCCTTATGAGGCATACGGTACATGTATCACAAGATTGATAATGATCAATACCTGGAAGTATAAACACAGGGTTGATAAAGATAAATACCTAGCAGTGTAATCACATGATTGACAAAGGTCAATACATGACAATATAATCACATGATTGATAAAGATCAATACCTAATAGTATAATCACATGATTGGTAAAGATCAATACCTGGCAGTGTAATCACATGATTGATAAAGATCAATACCTAGAAGTATAACCACAAGATTGATAAAGATTAATACCTAGCAGTATAATCACAGGATTGATGAAGATCAATACCTGGCAGTATATTCACATGATTCGATGAAGATCAATACATGACTGTATAATCACAGGATTGATAAAGATCAATACATGGCAGTATAATCACATGATTGATAAAGATCAATACCTAGAAGTGTAATCACATGATTGATAGAGGTTAATACCTGTCAATATAATCACATGATTGATAAAGGTCAATACCTGGTAGTATAATCACAAAATTGAAAAAAGTCTATACCTGGTAGTATAATCACATGATTCACTGATATCATACTATGGCAATATGATCACAGGATAAGCTTGAGATGTTGGTATAGTTTGATTGATAAATAAATATACAATCAGGATTGGTTATAAACCATACCCTGATAAGAATGTCGCTACATGACATGACTCATTAATACAATTAGGATTAACTACGGGTCATACCCTAATAAGGGAACAACTACATGATGTATCTCTCTAGAATTTAGCCTATATACCCAAGGTAGCTAAATTGTAGTTTGACACCTAATGTCACTGTAACTAATATCATACTGACTGAGAAAGGAGAGGGCGTGGAGTCTGGCTCTTCCATGGACCTTGTTTGGCACTATTACTACCTAATTTAGGTTGGTTGGAGCATGAACGGTACACCTCATCTCCTCAGGGCATAATATTTATAGTTGAAAGATGTAATCAGCCGTGTACCATATTACCTTAAGGATCAAATATGAAAACATTGAATGAGATTGCAATTGATTTTGTATGTCATAGTTGATAAATGATATACATGTTCTTCATTTTCCTTCTAAAAAGATTTGATAACCTATTGATCAGACATAGATATTTAATCTACTCATTTACGAAGATACCTTGCTAATGTTCATAATATAATTGGATCTACCTAGCATAGTTGCTACTTTATCATTATCTTTGAATAAAAAATTATATATGTGATAATAATTGTGTTTCTGGAGAGTTATATCTCCCGCTGAGACTTTTGTCTCTCCCCGTGGGTTCCAAAACTTTTTAGGTGGACGTGCATGAGGAGGCAGAGATCATGTAGCTAAGACAAGATAACATCAGGATGAAGATATGTAATCCTTAAGTTGGTGTGATGTCAGTTGTGTCTTATTATAGAAAGAGTCTTGGTGTAGTCCATGTGCTCTCAAGTCCTTGAGGGATAGTTTCATATCCGGTTTAACAATTGATCTGAGTTTTTGGCTAAAAGGCGGTTACTGCAAATAGTTTGTTGATGGACATGTTTTTGGTTAATGCAAACTAATATCAGATGAAATAGGGATGTTGTCGAGACAACACATGTGAGATGCATCATGATGTATATGAAATGCTTTGGGCCTTTCTGTAATAAATTTCTTGGCAATGGATATTTATGAAAAATGGATTTAATTTTTAGTGATTTTCAGTAATATGATGTTAATGGTTGTTTCTGTGTGGTTTTGTGCGATGTCATTATTAGTTTGATAGCGGTCGCCACAAGTTTGTTATCAGAGCTATAGGTTTGCTGAATCTATAGGGACATAGGACTAATGTTGTTGAGTCTATTATAGAGTCCTCCAGTATGTCTATAAGTGGCTTCTTCTCATGTAGAAGAAAGGATAAGACATAAAGATGTCTAGAGAACATGAGGAATATGTTGCTGAGAGTAATATTGCTTCACCAGGAGAAGGTGCAAGGGATCATGTAAGAGAAGAATGAGTGCCTAAGAATCCCCAACTTGATCTAGTCATGATAGATAACCCTGCTTTTCATGCTCTCATTGGTTAGATTATGACAATAGTGATGCATATAGTGGACCGTACACTAGCAATACAACCTATGACACCAATCCCCAATGCAGAATTTTCATGTTATGGTAAGACCTTTGAATGGGTACGTCATGTAGGAGCTATATAATATGTTGGAAAAATTGACCCAATAGATGTTGATCTGTGGCTCATTGAATTAGAAAAGTCTTTCAAGATCCTTAGTATCCCAGATGTTGACAAAGTCAAGCATGTTGTGTACCTTATGAAAGGTAGTGTTGGCCACTAGTGAGCCCTAGAAGAGGTAAAAAGGAATGATAAAGAGGTTGGTTGGGAAGAATTTCATCGAGAATTCGTCAATAAGTACTTTCCATATACATACTTTGATGAAAAGATCTCGTAGTTTGAGGGGATTCAGTAAGGAACTCTAACAATTAATGAATATGAGGCTAGGTTTATGGAAATTTTGTGATTTGTCCTCAAATGGCTACTACTAAGAAGGAGAGGATCCAACATTTTGAGAAAGGATTGAATGATGATATGTCTACCTCGACAACTACTTTGGAAAATAGAGAGAGATTTGCCACATTTGTGGAATCTGTACGGAGAATTGAAAGGTTTGTGATAGAGAAACATGAGACAAACATCACAAAAGAGGTCTACACAGTCACAGGAACAGTTGTTTGGTGGTTCTAAATAGCCGAAGTTTTTAATGCAACCAGAACATCAAGCATTTAGTACTCCAATGCAGTGGAAACCAAGTAAGGGCAGAGGTTAGAGTTTACCTCTGTTAGGAGTTCCAAGTGTACCTTTAGTATCAATAAGGAGCTTGTCTAGGTCATAAGATGGGGCCCGAGGTTGCCACAAATGTGAACAGATAGGACATCTGAGGTGGTAGTATCCAAGAAAAATAATGAAGTAACCCAACAGTCAAGGCAGAATTTGTAGGGCTCACAAGGACCAGAGTTTAGCGGAATAGAAGGACAAGTGTTCCAAGTTGGTTCATCTACTCCAGGTAGTAGAGGAGGAGGGCGACAGCAGGTGATGGCTAGACTCTATGCATTGAGTCAACTTGAGACACCCGATAACTTGTAATAGGTAGTAGATTAGATAGAACTTTTCCATTATGACCAATCTCTCTTTATTCTTCCTATTAATCATAAGAAGGATAGTTGTTGTTAAGTTTCCTTTGGTTAGTCCTTTAGGGACATGAGGAAGAGATGAAGATGATTAGAATTTACATTCTATCCAATATTCTCTAAATTGTTTTGTGATTTCTTTTGTTCATGTAAGAGAGGAAGAGGTGTAAAGGAGACACCTGGAGGGAACCAGAGATACTAAGATCTTAGAAATTAAGGTATGTTTAAGGTAAGAAGCATGATATAAAAAAAAATGCATACTACCTAATTTCAGTGCTTGAATATCGTGGCCAGGTATTCAATTACTGAAGAAATTTTGAGAAGTATAAAACTCTTCAATTGTTATCTTTATGATTACTATAATCAAGTAGTCATTTTGAGACAATCTAATGAGCATAATGAAATGGGAGATGTGGCATAGATATTCCTACCACATCCTAATTATAATAGTGGAACTTGAGTTAATCTCAAATCAACCTATGAGTATAAGAAAGTATAAAATATAATCCTCTTAATATGTGAAAAGGAACAAGAAAGATGATCCATTCTCGATAAAAAATATGTACAGAATAATGATCCTTTACATGATGTAAGGATGAAAAATGTGGTAAAACAAGGAAATGTTCATGAACATGAAGAGCAAATCAAAGGAGTAATGACATATAATCATCTTTACAGTTCCTATGCCAATGGCAAGGAAACCAAGATGAAACAATATTGAATGACACATGAGAAGTGAAAACTCATATAATAAACAAAGAAAGTTGATAATCTCCTTCTCTCTGTTAGTAATCCCTGGATGGTGTTGTGATGATAATGGAAATTATGTTTCCTTTATGTACTTCCTTTCCAGGGATGTGATGTTCAAGTGAGTCTTATATCATTTGATATGCATGGTTTTGAGGTGACCTTGAGATGGATACTTGAAAAGTATCAATTGGGGCTTGGACTTTGGTTTTGAGATGGTGACATCTGTGAATGATAATGTTTTGTGAATCCTACAAGACGATAGGAAGATTCTTCTAACATGTTTGGAATCAATAGCGACAGCTGAGAAGTTGAATGAACATGAATGTGATGCATTTTGGCATATGTGATAGATACCAAGGTAAGGAATCCTAGTATCCAAGAGGTGTCAGTGGTATGTGGGATCAATAAAAAGTTTCATAATGAGAATTTGATGGTTAATACCCTTGAAGTTGGGGTCTTACCTTTACCCTCAGATAAATATAATAACTCCCAGGTCTGTGAACCTCCTCTTGTAATGTTACAAGTTGTGAAGGTGGCTTACAAGTTAGGGTGGCCATCTAAGTTGTACAAAGTACATATAATGTTTCTATGTTGAGAAAGTATGACTTGACATAGTGTTAACTCTACAGGAAAGAAGTGGTAGAGTTAACTAAGGGTGTAGCCTATGTGATAAATATCATGTTAATCTTGGATAAAGTTCCATTATATCACTGTGATATGGAATATGTTTAATATAATAATATTTCTTAGTCATAAATTTAGTATTTTTATATACCTTTGGTTTGGGTTCATAAAATTTTAATGAAGAGTTAAAAGAGGAAGTACCTTTCTCTTTTCTCTTGAGATTTTAGGGACAAAATCCTTATTAGGGGTTGATAACTTGTAACACTCCTGACCGGGGTTATAAGGTAACCCTGGATATTTTGTCTAAATAAGATGATTAGAACCTTGTCTTAATCTTTTGAAAAGCAATTAAGACTTAAGAAGAGATCAAGTTTCAAGTTTGAGCCAATTTGAAGGTTATTTGTGATAAATATGATAATTTTGGTGAAAATTGCAATTTACCCAAAATATGAGGTTGATGTGCAATTTACCACCTCTAGAGTGCCCCTTCTCGCCCTTAGCACAACTAAGAGGAAAGATAAAATAGGGGGCACCTTGTTTGCGTCTTGATTGAGTGATAGCACTCTTGGTGGTAAAAGAACCAAAGAATGTTGAGTATTTTGAACCCTAGATAAGGTTGTTTTGAGTTATGAAGAGCATATCATAGTGCCTATCGATTTAGAAACCATAGAGGAGGCCCCATATCAGTTTATCAAGTTTTTGGAAGTACTCATATCGGGCTAAGAACATCAAGTAGGTGAATCCTATTTGGTTTAGATGTTGCTTGCAAAAGTTGTATCAGTTTGCATATAAAGTAATATTGGGTTGTGATATCTTGTCAAGAAAGATACCCAATGGCCGATATCCCATCCTTGAATTATCTACAAGAGTTTTGCATGATGAGATAGTTATGCTTGCATGGTACCACCATGCATGGACATGTTTCACCTAGTTACATATGGTGAAGACACCTCTCATGTAGCCTCTCTCATGAGCCTCAACTATATAAGCCTCTCTTTTCACCTAGTAGTGAAAATTTTGACTCTCATATCATCCCTCCCATGGTGGACGACCCTAGGAGCTCAAGGATCAAGAGGAAGGTCTAGCATCTTGTCTAAGGTGATGCCATGACCATCTTCAACCTTGAAAAAATATGTATCTCTGATCATAATTCTTTCTTTCTTTTCTTCTTCACCAAGTTTCTAACTATGATGCCTTCTTCTTGATGGAGGTGAAGCTATAGCCAAATCTTGGACCTTTGAATAGGTCATCTTCAACCTTGGGAACGTGGAGCTTTGAATCTTATAGCTCTATTGGTGATCTTGAGGTGGGTTATATAACTCTACTTAAATTCCATTGTTATTCACTATCAATTGTACAATACCTGGTGATTCCTTCTCAATTTTGATTTCCCTTGATTAAATGATGAATATATGAGATCTGATGGATATATGGGGTTGTTGTCCATGAACTAGAGTGTTAATATAAGAAGGTTTGGATTTTGAAGATGATAAAAATTGATATCACTTTGAAGCACCTCTGAACCGATATCACTTTGAAGCACCTCTAAACTAATATCACTTTGAAGCACCTCTAATCCGATATCACCTTAAGAACCTCAAAACCGATACCACTTTGATGTGCCATGGGAAACATAAGTGATAGTGTCATAACCGACACACAAGATGATAGTGAGACAGAAACCCTAGAGCATGGTAGTGGCCGATCCACCAAGTAAGGTGAAGATGTTACAACCAAGAGAGGTAAAGGTATTACACCCAAGTGAGGTGAAGATATTATACGGAAGTGAGGTAAATATGTTACACTAAAGCATGGTGAAGGTGATACACCAAAAGATAAGTGAGGTCAGTACATTGATGAGTGAGGGTGTGAGGGAGATGATGATGCCTAACCCAATATCATCTAACCCTAACCCTAGAACCTGATACACCCCCTAACCCGATATCAATTGATGGTGTCTAGGGAGATACATCCTTTGATGCCTTGGCCAACACACACCCAAGATGATAGTGTGATAAGTGTAGTCCAGTATACCCTAAAGAGGGTCAATTCATACTACAAGTTGAAGTAGAATCTAGTATCCTAATGAGGATGAGAGAGAAACGTATATCACTCATGTTGATAATCAATTAATGATAATTGATGATATTAATCAAGTATGATTGAATACTTATGGCAATGAAATAAGCTTCTAGATTTTAGGAGTTATGAATTAGGGTTCGGTTGTCGAATATAACCCTAAAAACCCTAATTGGCTATAAAAGAAACCCTAACCCTAATTATGAGAGGGTTGTAAGTTGATTGAGTGATTATCTGTGATACAATTGAATGTAAAGATAATAATATCATCCCCTAGAAATGAGGAGTTATGTTCTAGGGTTGGTTATTGAATATAATACTAGAAAACCTAATCGGTTAAAAAGAGAAACCTTGGAAAACCCCAATCGGTTGAAAAGAGAAACCCTAACCCTAATAACAAGAGGGAGAATAACTTGAAATGGCATGATGATAGTAATCAATGGATACAATAATATAATGAAATTGTAACCATGCAGATATTATGAACACAACCAAATGAGGGCTATAGTGGTTATAATCTAATATAGCTTGAATATGCCTTATGAGACATACTGAATACATGTATCACAGGAGTGATAAAGATCAATACATGGCAGTATAATCATAGGATTGATAAATATCAATACTTGGTAGTGTAATCACATGATTAATAGAGGTCAATACCTGACAGTATAATCACAAGATTGATAAAGATCGATACCTTGCAGTATAATCATAGGATTGATAAATATCAATACCTGGCAGTGTAATCACAGGATTGATAAAGACCAATACATGGCAGTAGTATCACATGATTGACAAAGATCAATACGTGACAGTATAATCGTAGGATTGATGACGATCAATACATGGTAGTATAATCACAAGATTGATGAAGATCAATACCTGGCAGTATAATCCCAGGATTGTTGAAGATCAATACTTGGAAGTATAATCACAGGATTGATAAAGATCAATACCTGGAAGTGTAATCACAGGATTGATAAAGATCAATACCTGGCAGTGTAATCACAGGATTGATAAAGATCATTACCTGGCAGTGTAATCACAGGATTGACTGAGGTCAATACCTGGCAGTATAATCAAAGGATTGACTGAGGTCTATACCTAGAAGCATAATTGTATGATTCATTGATATCATACCATGGCAATATGATCACAGGATAAGCTTGAGATGTTGGTATAGCTTGATTGATAAATAAATATACAATCAGGATTGGTTACGGACCATACCCTGATAAGAGTGTGGCTACATACCATGACTCATTAATACAATCGGGATTAACTACATGGCATACCCTGATAAGGGAACAACTATGGGTTTTATCTCTCTAGCATTGAGCCTATACACCCAGACTAGCTAAATTACAATTTGACTCATAATGTCACTGTCAATATTCTCATACTGATCGAGAAAGGAGAGGGTGTAGAGTCCGTCTCTTGCATGGACCTTGTATGGCACTGATGCTACCTAATTTAGGTTGGTTGGAGCATGAACGATATACCTCATCTGCTCAGGGCATAAGATTTATTGTTGAAAGATGTAATCAGTTGTGTCACATATTTGCTTAAGGATCAAATATGAAAACATTAAATGAGGCTGTAATTGCTTCTGTATGTCATAGTTGATAAATGATATACATGTTCTTCATATTCCTTCTAAAAAGATTGAATAACTTATTGGTCAGTCATAGATATTTAATATGCTCATTTATGGATATACCTTACTAATGTTCATATTAAAACTGGAACTACCTAGCATAGTTTCTTTTTTATCATTATCTTTGAATAAACAATTATATATGTGATAATAATAGTGTTGGTGGAGAGTTATATCTCCCACTGGGAATTTTATCTCACCCCGTGGGTTCCACAATTTTTATGTGGACATGCATGAGGAGGCAGAGATCGTGTAGTTGAGACAGGACAACATCAAGAAGAAAATATGTAATCCTTAAGTCAATGTGTTGTCAATTGTGTCTTGTTATAGAAAGTGTCCCAGCGTCGTCCCTATACTCTCAGGTCCTTGGGGGATAGTTTCATATCCAGTTTTACGATCAATCTGAGTTTTTGGCTAAAAGGCGATTAGTGCTAATGGTTTGCTCATGTACATGTTTTTGGTAAAAGCAAACTAATATCAGATGAAACAGGGATGCTACTGAGACAACACATGTGTGATGCATCATAATGCATATGACAGGCTTTGGGCTTCTATAATAAATTTCCTAGAAATGGATCTTTATGAAAAAAGGTTTTAATTTTTAGTGATTTTTGGTAATCTAGTGTTAATGGTTGTTTCCGTGTGGTTTTGTGCGATGTCGTCATCAGTTTGATAGAGGTCATCATTGAAAGATCCAGTAGAACCTCATGTTATCAATATGATTGGAGATATGAAGCATCTTGAAAGACTAGGATTTTCTTTAGGTCAATAGTTGGCCATGGATATGATTTTGCAATCATTACCTAAACCATATAGCCAATTTATTGAGTGTTATCACTTGAGTAACATGGCTAGACCATTTTTAGAGTTTCTTGTCATCTTGATAAGTGTCAAAGCACAAATGAATATGGACAAATCTATGATGATGATCAGTGGAGTTGAGTCTAAGGACAAAGGCAAAGCCAAGAAGCGTTATGTGACTAAGCTAAAGTCCAAGTCTTCTGCATTCAAAATAAGGATAAGGATAAGGGAACCTAGGAAGATGAAGAAAGGGATTGAGATTTCTACTTCTGGTATATACATTATTGAGGTCAACTTTACTACTTGATCATCATGGGTACTAGATACCAGATGTGGATCACACATTTGCTCAAATGTGAAGGATTTGAAAAGAAGTTGACCTTTAGAGAAAGGTGAGGTAGAACTGTGAATTGCAAATGATGCAAGTGTTGCGACCAGCTCATCTTCGAACCTATGAGTTATCTCTACCAAGTGGGTTAGTCATAGAGTTAGAGAACTGCTATTACATACCTGCCATTAATAGGAACATCATACATGTATCTTGTTTGGACAAGAATGGGTTTGAATTTCTTATAAAAAATGGAAGATGTTCTATTAGTAAAGATGGGATATTTTATGGTAACACACCCCAATGTCTTACAGTATGTACTTGATAGATCTAGAAACAAGCATACATAACATAAATACCAAAAGACAAAAACTCAATGACTCAAACCAAACATACCTTTGGCATTGTCATCTAGGGCACATAAATGAGAAATGCATATCCAGACTCCATAAATATGGTTATCTGGACTCTTTTGATTTTGAATCAATAGAGACATATGAATCTTGTTTTTTTGGGAAGATAACCAAGACTCCCTTCACTGGAAATAGTGAGAGGGCTAGTGATCTATTAGGAATCATACATACTGATGTGTGTGGCCCTTTTAGAACAGCTGCTAGAGGTGGGTATCAATACTTCATTTCCTTTACTGATGATTTTAGTAGGTCTGTCTATGTTTACCTGATGAAACATTAGTCAGAAGCTTTTAAAAAGTCTAGAGAGTTCATGAATGAAGTACAAAACCAACTTGGTAAAATTATGTTCTGATCGAGGTGGAGAATACTTAAACCAAGAGTTTGAGGACCTTCTGTGAGCCTGTGGTATTGTATCACAATGGACTCCACCTGGAACACCACGACATAATGGTGTATCAAAAAGAAGGAACTACTGGAGAATACTTAAACCAAGAGTTTGAGGACCTTCTGTGAGCCTGTGGTATTGTATCACAATGGACTCCACCTGGAACACCACAACATAATGGTGTATCAAAAAGAAGGAACCAGACATTACTATATATGGTGCAATCTATGATGAGCTTTGTTGATCTTCCAACTTCCTTCTAGGGGTATGCTCTTGAAACCACCATCTTTACACTTAACCAAGTACTATCAGAATTGGTTCAAAAGACACCATATGAGATATGGACTAGAAGCGTCCCAAAATGTCTTTTATGAGGATATGGGGATGTGAAGCTTATGTCAAGAAAATGTTTCCTGAAAAGCTTGTCCATAGATCTAATAAATGTTACTTTGTTGGATATCCCAAAGAAACTAAGGGATACAACTTGTATACTTACTGACAACAAAGTGTTTGTTTCCAGAGAGACCACATTCCTTGAAACGAAACTCAATGCCAAAGGAATCAGTTGGAGGAAAGTAGAATTAAAAGAGGTTCGATACAAACAGGATATATTGAACTGATAGATGTATAACAGGAATAAAGAGAATCATAAAATTTTGTGGAAACTCAAATTCCTCAAGTAACACATGAACCTTGTAGATCCAGTAGGACACGCCTTGAACCTGAGGGATTTGGATATCTTGTGACTCAGGAAGGCAGTGAGTTGGTCATAGATGATGAGCCAACAACCTATCTAGAAGCTATTGAGGGACCACAGTCTGAGAAATGTCTTCAGGCCATGAGATATGAGATGGAATCCATGTATGCCAACAAGGTATGGACCTTGATGGAACCAACTGAAGGGGTAAAACCCATAGGGTGCAAGTAGGTATTCAAGAAGAAGACAGACATGGATGGTAAGGTACAAATCTAAAAGGGCATATTGGTTGCAAAGGGTTTCAAACAAGTTCAAGGTGTTGACTATAATGACACCTTTTCTCCAGTGGCCATGGTTAATTCCATCAGAACCATGCTTGCTATTTAATCTTATCATGACTATGAGATTTGGTAGATGGATGTTAAAACCACATTCTTTAATGGGAATCTTCTAGAGGATGTGTACATGACACAACATGATCCTTAGTTCTTCTCAAGTACTTCAGGATGTTCTTGACGGTTGTCTAGTGAGCATCACTTGGATCTGACTAATATGTACTCGTCATGCTTAAAGCATACTAGACATCTGGACAGGTGCACAACATTGCGTACATGATGGATCCAATTGCCGACGCATATGGAATCATACTCATCGCTATCTTTATTCACAAGAATGAGGACATTGAACTTTAGAGATGGTAACTCCATGTAGCATGGGAAGGTTGCCTCTCTTTGAGTGCTCCATGCTGAACATCTTCAACACTTTGTCGATATATGTGCTCTGTCTTAGTCCAAGAAGCCTTCTTGATCAATATCTATAGCTCTTTATCCCCAAGGTGTAGGATGCTTCTCCCAAGTCTTTCATAGAGAATGTATTTCTTATCCATGCTACATGGAGTTCTTATTGATCTATCTCTATAGATCTTTATCCCCAAGGTGTAGGGTGCTTCTCCCAAGTCTTCCATAGAGAATATATTTCCAAGCCATGTCTTTACCTTTTGTAAAGTAGGGATGTCATTCCCCATCAATAGTATGTCATCCACATACATTATGAGGAATACAACCATGCTCCCACTAACCTTTTTGTACACACAAGGTTCATCTTCATTTTGAACAAAACCAAACTCTTATCAAAATGAAGATTCTAGCTCTGAGATGCTTGCTTCAATCCACAGATTTACCTTTGTATCTTACAGACTTGATTTGCATCCTTTGGATTTATAAAACCATCAATTATTTTTCTACGTGGAGAGGAAGAGTTGGTGGTAAGAGGTTACACTGATGCAAGCTTCCAGAATGACAAAGATGATTACAAATCACAATCAAGATTCATGTTTTTCCTAAAAAATTGAGTTGTAAGCTGGAAGGGTTCCAAATAAGAGACAGTTGCTGAATCTACAACAGAGGCCGAGTATATTGCTGCATCAAATGCAGCAAAGGAGGCTGTATGGATCAAGAAGTTCATTTTAGAACTTGGGGTTGTTCCAAGCATCGACAATGCAATCGAGCTATATTGTGACAACAATGGAGCTATTGCATAAGCTAAGGAACCCATATTGCATCAGTTCTCAAAGCATATACAAAAGCGGTTCCATCTCATATGGGAGATCGTACAATGAGGAGATGTAAATATTTGTAGAGTACCAACTAAGAACAATGTTGCTGACCCATTGACAAAGTTACTTTTGTAGCAGAAGCATGATGGTCATGTTAGGTCACTCAGAATAAGATTTGTGGGTGATTGTCTCTAAGTCTAAGTGGGAGTCTATTGGTATGTATGCACAGAGAGCCAATCATATGATGATTGTAATGGCATAACTTATAAATGATTTGGTTATTAATAAAGGCAAGCTTCCGATTTATTCTATTTTTTCAGTTTTGAGATAATGAAATAACATAATAAATGTCTAGAGAATGATGTTAATCAATGACGTATGTCTTCAAGTACGTGACTTGGAAGAATGAGATCATGGATATGATAAGAGTATATACATTCTCATTTTGTCCTTGATCGGTTGTTATTATGGAAGGTAGATAAACACCAATAAAACATAAGATCAGAGTGTGAGTTGGTTGATGATAGAATCTCATTTGTCATGATATGACAATATCAAACCAACCACACAAATACATGTTAGAGAATAATGTATCAGACATGACCACTATGAAACTGACATATGGTAAACATTACCATAGTAGCCATAGTTATCTATCATAGTGATGGTGGTGTTTTTGGTTTTTGGACTTGAAATCACTACACTCATCACTTATTGTTTGGTATACTTTGACATCATCAAACACAATCCTGAAACACGGGTTGTTATAAAGGTGATGATTGGGTGACTATGACACATGGGGATTGAATGTGACTGATAGAGATGGGATTTGTCCCTCCTATGGGAGTATGATATCCAAGGCCAATTGAGTTAGCGAGACTAATAAATACATGGCCATGTACATGTGAGTCAATATATGATATTGATCTTACACATATCTCATACAGTCTTCTATAGCAAGAAACATATATTGAATGTTGGAGGATGATAGATCCATGTCTCAAGTTCAATCTAGATATCAGTGACAAAGGAACTATACAAACACTGTAACACCATACATACATTGTAGATTGAATTTGTTCTCCAAATTTCCATTTACTTGGGTAGCAATGATGTGTCACTAGGCATCTCTCATTGCTTGTGATGTCATAAGTTGTTAGGGGCATTCACTACCAATGTAATATGGGACCTATAGGATCACACACATATGAACTCATCTAGAAGAGGAGTTTGATCTTGAATGATGATTGGATTGATTACTAAAATGTTTAGGTATTCAATTCATGCAACAAATCACCTGATTGGACTACCAAACGATCAGTTAAAGTGTTGAGACAGCCTTTTGGAGGGTCAGACTATTTGCATTGTACATTGGTTGGAATTCAACTTGACCCGGGCTGTGAGACAACCGCCTCGTCTGCACCAAAAGGCCGGTTCGGGGGTGCAATTTGATTGCATCAAGGATTGGTGTTGACATCATGTCATGCATTAATTGGAATTGAATTGCCGAAACATGTACAAATTTGGGAAATTGCAAAATGATTGTCTCACAGTGTGAGATAACCATATCACGTTCCATATGATCGTATGGGTTTCCAAACGACCGCTTCAGCTTCCGCAAACTACAAATTTCTAGAATTGTTGCAAAAATTCAAGATCTTCCAGTTCCTTTCATCCCTCCTAGACTGGGAACCGTGACTCTGGCCTCTACTATAAATAGAGGGGCACTGGGGGCTTCCTAGAGCGCAACACATACAATTGAGAATTAGTTGCTCTAAAAATTGTTTTCATCTCTTGTTGTGGTAACCAAGAGAGCCCAAGAAAGTCCTACCTGACTAGGGATGGACAGCTATGAGAGAGAAACAATTGAGGATCATTGTTGTAGGAGAGCAGGTTGGTGACTAGTACACCAACTAGAGGGACAACTCCTTCATGTCCATTCTAGCAGGATGACATCAGTTCCAGTTGGTCCATGTGGACTTCTCTAGAGGCAAGGTGGCCTATGCACGATGCTAAGGAGGATGATGTCAGCTAGTAATTCGTGATGAGAGGAGTTGTTGCAGACGATGATGCTCGAATCTACTGTCCCTGGAGGAGAAGTTAGACGAGTTCCAATGCAACCAGGAGATGCACAAACACTGTCTAAGACAAAGTAGACATCTACATCGACACAGATTTTCACTATACTTGCTCCAGGACTAGGTATATCTTCATGAAACCGTCCTTTCCATTGCATATTTATTAACAAGATCCACTGGTCAATGAGAAATATGTCAGCAAAATTTTTGTTTCTGCTGCCTATCTGATGCCATATTTCCCTACATTTATAGCATGTGACGCATGTATGTTTTCACTTTGGTCATGTTTTGATGATGTTTTAGCTATGTTTGGTAGTTTCAGACCAAGCTGCAATTTACCCATGTTGAGGGGTTATCTTGTCATTTGTCACGTGTAGAGTGTGTTCCGTTTGCCTTAGCTTCATGAAAGAGAAGATGATGTTGAGGGGTGCCTTGCTTGGACCATGGTTGATGATGTGACATCACATGGTGAGTTAGGGTTTTCTTGGGTTGCCTTGTTGAGTGTCGACCTTTCTATATTTGAGTGTGTTGCGACCACAACACCTACCTTGGGTGTTTCTTGCTTCAACCATGATGATCTTGATGTGGTTTGGTCAAAATGTTTATCCTTTGGTGATCTTTTTTGACCTTGGTTTCCTTGGTGACCTATTGTAGCGGTTGCTAAATGGGGTGTAGGTGTTGTTACAACCACAACAAGGGTGTGGGTTACCTAAATGGTCGATACCCAACCTAAGTTGTATCACCCTTTGTTGCATGCAAGTGTTTATTGGTTGCATGGATGTTTCCTGGGAAGATAAGTGTCCTTTTGGTGCTCTCTTGTGTTGACACCTCATTACCACCTTACCTCCCCCCAACCTTGTGTATATAAGCCTCTCTTCTTCATGTAAGAAATCATTTTGCTCTCTTTCCTTCTAATTTCTAGATTGGCCGACCTTAAATCTTATTGGAGCTAGAGGGTGCTGTTCTTGGTGCTTTGGTGGTCGATCTATCTTGAATGTGGTGCTTTTGAGCTTGATCATCTCCTTTTTGGTGATCTTTGGTGATCTTCTTCCTTGGTAAGTGGTTTTAAACCTTTGATCTCATATTCCTTGCAACCTCTCTTCCCCTTCCTTCTCGGCCATGAGATTATGGTGTAACCATGGTGGCTTTCTTGGAGATGTTTTCTTCACAAGTTTGGAGACTATGATGGTTTGATCATGGTGGTACCAAGTGAGAAGAATCTCTCTTCTTTATTCTTCTTTGGTTCAGCCTAAGGTTTTCACCCTCTTTCTTGAGCTATCCTTTGACCATGGCGTTCTTCTCTTTTGAGGTGACCTTGTGGCTGAAATGTTGATCTTGGTTGGAGCTTCTTTCCCTCTCTTAGAGCTTGTGAGCTTTGGATCTTAGTCTCTTCATAAGGCGGGTTATATAACTCTCTACCTTTTTCTATTATTGCACTTTATTTGCGCTTGCATGCTACTATTATCATCTCTAAAATATGATATAAAGATAGTAGATGATGTTATCATGATCTAGGGTTTGTGACTTTGTAGTATTCTCATGTAGATTTCTCTCTTTCTTATACCCTAATTTCATTATTGTTAAGCGATGGTTGAGGTGATGTTCATGCATGCATCATGGTCCCTGGTTTTATTATCATGCTATGGTTCAGTCCTTATGTTTTTCTTGAGGTTTTGGATCAGTTCTCTTGAGGTTGAAGCTTGGTCTTCTCTCTTCTAGTTTGGTTTCTTGGTTGATCATGTTGGAGATCGGTTTTAGGGTTTTATTGACCATCTTGTGTGGAGTTTTTCCCTCCTTGATGGTGCTTAGTGTTTTGACGTTCACCATCTATTTTTATCATGATTTATCCCTATTTTGAGGAAGGATGTGTGTGGTTGAGGTAGTTTGACCTTGGTGGTCACCACCCTCACCCTAGTGTTTTTGGTCAACACAAGTTATGGGTTTATTTTGTTTCTGTCGACACCCATGTGACCTTGTTACGGTCAAAACACCTTGACCTAGTTTGAATGAGGTGTGCCTTTTGAAATGTGTCCGGTCGCTACACTGTTTGGGTCACAACATAGTTTGGATTCTTTGGTTCGTACTTAGTACTAATCACAAAGCTTGTTTTGGTGGATGGGTCGCTAGGTTTTCTTCTGATGCCACAAGTAGTTTTGGGTGTTGTGGTCGCTACACCTTTATGTGTTACAGTCGCAACACTATGTTTGATGGTCTGGTTGACACACCTATACACATGACAACACATGGTCTATACACCATGAATTGGATGCTACATCTATCATCCCTTTGACCACTACGCTTGGTTGAGTACATGGTCGCCCCATACATACATAATGCAATAAGATTGCTATACATGTACAAGTAATTGACAAGTAACACTTAGTGTTGATTGGATGATTGTTTAGTAAAATCCTAATCATGTTTCTTAACCCTAATGTGTTCCAAGAAGATCGGAAATGGTGTATCTAGAGTTGAGTAGTTGAATGATAATGTGGAACCCTGATTAGATACATGTGTGAAACCCTAACTCTAGTTTCTAGGGTATGTTATACTTGTTGAACTTGCTTAGATAAATAGCATGTGAATATATATTTTCTCTCTCCTACTTATGGAATCCTAACCTTGCAGGTTGAATAAATATCATAGCTTGTGAATGCTAAGGTGATAAAGATATGACACATGGTGATGGCTAAGAGCCTTGATGAGACATGTTGAGATCATAATGATGTGATGGGTCTTACGACCTGGAAGAGGCTTAATGCCTAGTGTGATGCATTATCCTCTAGTGATGTGATGAGGGATTAATATCACATGACAATGCAATTATGGTGATATCGTGGTATGGTTGTGTGACATAGTGATGGCTTCGAATGGTAGGGACATCAAGTGATATTGTGACAAGTTTTCACCTTATATGTTTTATATATTCTGGAGTTGTATTATCCCCTTATCTTTGAAGAGTTTGTTTAGGGTTTGTATGTTGTAACTTGATTGATGCTAAAAGACACCCAATTGGCCTAAGTAATCAATTGAGACCCTAATCATGTAGGTGCCATGTGCCATAGATCCATTCTAGTATCAGAACTTGTTGGGTGGTAAAATGATTCATTCCTACGGGAAACTCAGAGTGCATATTTTTGAATATGTGGGGGGTGCAAGTCGAGTATCTCCTTGCATCCACAATTATAGGTTGGGTATGATGATTGCATTCATACCTAGCCCTTTGTGTGAAACGGCCATGTGTGAGCTGTTCTCCTTTGTGGTATATGATAGGTAGAAGTTTAACTACATTTGATGCCTCTTTTTAGAATGGTGATGCGTGAGCCTGTTCTCTAGTGTCGTGCCATGTACCAAGGCGAGCTATGTGTTTATCATCTTGACTATATGCCACTATTATAGTTGACTGTTATGTCTCTGCGGTGCTTCTCTTGTACTGGCTGAGAGGTGTTGGTGAGATCATGGATTCTGACTCTTTCATTGATCTTGTATGGCACCAATTTCGACATCACAATGGTCGATTGGATTTGAGTGGTACACCTCAAATCCTCAGGTCAAATAGAAGACATAATACAGTCATGTAGTATATTGCTTCGAGTCAAATATAATTTACATTGAATGACCCCCTTACCTTATCTTTGTACCAATTTTTTGAATTATAATATGGTAAGAGAAATCAACTGTTATACAGGTTATTCATATTCCTTCTTAAAGTTTAATTTGTTCTACTGCTTAGGTGGAGATGCCTAATTTTCTCAATTTGTATTATTTGTTTCATACATATTATTTAGTTGAATATGCTCAACCTTATAATATATGTTATTTTATTTCTTTAAGTTTTTGTGTGCTTATTATAGACATTGGAAGATATTTATATCTCTCACTGGGACATTTGGTCTCACCCCTTGATTTTCCACATCTTTCAGGTGGCCATGCACAATGAGGTAGAGATTGTGCAGTTGAGGCTGAGCAGCAAGAGGATCAATAGTTTTTGAAAGGTCAGACATGCTGCTACTGTTTTGTAGTAGAGTCCTATGTGTCTTCCATGGACTCTCAGGTCCTTGGGGGTATTTTGTAGATATTGTATATCAAGACAACATTTTGGCTATATGCCCTTGTTGTAAAAATGTGGCATGTTATCATATGTAACATGTTGTGGCCGGTGAGCCAATGAATAGTAGTATCGTGTAATAATCTTTTGGCATGTGATATGATACCGATGAATTTTTTGGGCTCACATGTAATAAGTTTCAACTTTTTTGCTTATGTAAAAATAGTTTTAATTTCCTATGTTTTCTGGTAACTTGGTTGATTAGTATTAGTTCCACACTTTGTTTTGAGTAATCTCGCTTTGTGGCACGTCAGAGCATCATAGTTCGGTTGGCACCAGAGCTCTAGGTTTGGTGAGTCTATAGGGACATAGGACTAGGGTCGTGTCTATTCTAGTGACCTCTAGTATGTCTTTTGGTAACTTCTTCTTATGCAGAAGAAGAAGAAGAAGAAGAAGAAGAAGAAGAAGAGAAGAGAAAATGGCTGGAGCATGAAGAACATGGTGTTGAGAGTAGTGTTGTTGCACCAGGTGGTCATTCTAGGAGGCAGGAGAGGGCGGATGTTGTTCTGGAGATGCCCCAGTTTGACCCATCTGTGGTGGTCAATCCCGCTTTCCAATCTATGTTTGGACAGTTTATGGCCACGATGATACATATGGCGGAAAGAATGCCCTGACCTCAAGTAAGAGAAGCAGTCCCCAATGTGGAATTTTCAGATTCTGGGAGGACCTTTGAAAGGTTGAGGCGTGTAGGGGTAGTTGAGTATGCATGTATGGTAGACCTGACAGACGCAATAACCAAGCTGGAGAAGGCCTTTAAGATCCTCAACATCCCTAAAGAGGATAAAGTGAATCATGCAATGTATCTATTGAAGGGGAGTGTTAGCCATTGATGGGCCATTGAGGAGGAAAAAAGGCTTGGTGTCATGATCAGTTGGGAAGAGTTCCGACAGGAGTTTGTGAGTTGGTACTTTCTGGAGACATACTTGGATGAGAACATAATGCAATTTGATAAGATCCGACAGGGATCTATGTCTGTCAATGAGTACGAAGCTAAGTTCATGAAGCCCCTAAAGTTTTGTCCCCATATGGCAGCGACAGACTAGGAGAGAATCTGGCATTTTGAGAAGGGTTTGAGTACTGAGTTGACGACTCATGTGTCCTCTCTAAATAATAGAGATAAGTTTTCCACATTTGTGAAGTCAGTGAGAAGAGTGGATCAGTCATTAGTGGAGAAGCGTGAGATGAAGGCCAAGAAGAGGTCTACACAATATCAAGGACAGTTGTCTGGAGGCTTTAAGAAGCCTAGGTTTTTAGCAACTCCATCCCAATAGAGATCGGCAAGTCAGTTTCAGTGATCACTAAGCAGAGGTAGAGGTCGTAGCTTTCCACCTACAGGAGCCCATAGTGCTGCATCAATGTCCGTGATAGGTTCATGCAGGCCATGGTATGAGAGCAAGACTTGCTACAAGTGTGGACATACCGGGCATACAAGATAGTATTGCCCTGTGAGAGATGAGGAGGTGACCCAAAAACCAAGACAAAGTCAATAAGGGTTGCAACAACGAAAACAGTTCAATAGTAGCAGTGGCAGAGGATGTGACCATGCATCACAGGCTGGTTCTTCTGGGCAAGCCAGCAAAGGAAGGGGATGAAAACATGCAATGACTTGATTCTACCCAATGAGTCAGCCAGAAAGAGTGGTCAACCCAAAAGAGTGGTCAACCCGCAAGTTGTGGTAGGTCATATGGAGTTATTTCATTTTGATTTGTCCTATTCTTGCTTTATATCTATTTTGGTTGACATGGGTGAAATGCACTCTTTTATCACTTGAGAAGTGATTGCTAGTTGTTCTTTTCCTGCTAGCTATAATAGATAATCTTCATTTAGAAACCCCTTTGGTTGGTTCCACCGAGCTGCAGGAGGTGTGTCCTTCCTATCTCCTTTCTTTTTCAGGACGCAACATTCAAGTGGATCTCATACCACTTGACATGCATGGATTTGATGTGATTCTTAGAATGGATACTTTGGAGAAGTATCTAGTGGTCTTGGATTGTAGTTCCAAAGTGGTGATGTTTGTCGATGGAGATGAGACGTGGGTCCTACAAGGAGATAGGAAGATTCTTCCAACCTATTTGGTGTCAGCGATAGTGGCAGAGAAGCTAATGAGGTAGGGTTGTGATGCATTCTTGGTGCATGTGGTGGATATCAAGGCAAGGAGTCTGAGTATGCAAGAGGGGTCAGTTGTTTGTGAGTTTGAATATGTGTTTCCAAATGAGTTTTTAGGTGTTCCCCCAGTCAGAGAGATTGCTTTTGAGATCAATCTAGTTCCTGGTACCCAGTCGATAGCATAGACATCGTACATGATGGCACTACCTGAGATGGTAGAGTTAAAGAAATAGTTGCAAGATATTCTTGAGAAAGGTTTTATCATACTACAAATCTCCCTCAGGTGCTCCCATTCTATTTGTAAAGAAGAAAGATGAACCCATGAGGATGTACAACGATCACAAATAGTTGAATAGAGTGGCAATTAAGAACAAGTATCCTTTAACGCGAATAGATGATCTGTTTTATCAGTTGAGGGGTGATGTAGTGTTTTCTAAGATAGATCTGAGGTCAGGATATCACCAATTGTGGATCAAGGTGGATGGCGTACCAAATTCAGCTTTTAGGATGAGGTATGGTCACTATGAGTTTGTGGTTATGCTGTTTGGGCTAACCAATGCACCAACATCATTCATGGTGATGAACAGGGTGTTCATACCATACCTTGATCAATTTGTGGTGGTATTCATAGAAAACATCTTGACATACAATTGAGATAACAAGAAATACGAGCATCATTTGTGTTAGGTGTTAACATTGTTGAGACATCACCAGTTGTATGTGAAGTTTAGAAAATGCGAGTTTTGGATGAAAGAGGTGTCCTTCTTAGGGCATGTGATATCTCTTGAGGGTGTTCGTGTGGACCCCAAGAAGGTTGAGTCTATGATAAAGTGGAAGCATCCAAAGACACCGATAGAAGTACGTAATTTTCTGGGTCTGACTAGATACTGTAGGAGGTTCATCAAGAACTTCATCACAATGGCTTTACCCCTAATTAATATGATAAGAAAAGATGTGCCATTTGTCTGGGATGGCAAGTGTAAACATGCTTTCCAACTCTTGAAGGAGAAGTTGACCACTGCACTAGTGCTAGTACTGCTAGAGCAAGGAATAGGCTATATTGTCTTTTGTGATGCATCGAAGAATGGTCTAGGTTGTGTGTTGATGCAAGACAAGAATGTGATCTCTTTTGCATCGCGACATATGAAGAAGCATGAGGAGAAATACCCAACCCATGATCTCAAGTTAGCTACTGTGGTTCATACCTTGAAGATCTGGAGGCATTGCCTTTATGGTGAGAAGTGTCAGACCTTCACTGACCACATGAAACATGCAATACATCTTTTCATAACAATAGTTGAACATGTGGCAGAGACACTAGATGGAGCTGATTAAAGATTATGGTTGCACCATAGACTATTATCTAGGGAAGGCAAACATCGTGGTAGACACTGAGAGCAAGAAGTCGTCATCATCATCATTTATTGACATGGCGCAATTATGTTCCTTGGTGTGCCATAAGAGATACATTTTGGTCTCCTTGCATTAGATGAATGTGAAGTTGGAGGTTTCCATGCTAGCAGGATTTTTGGCACAGTTGCAGGTGAAACCTACATTAAAGCAGTAGATTAGAGATGCACAACAGAGTGATATTGTGATACAGTAGATCCGAGTAGAGTTTGGTAGCGAGAAGCGTAATGGATTCCATGAGACGAAGGATGGCACAATTTGTTACCATGACAGAGTCATGGTTCCTGGTGTTGATAATCTGAGGAAGATGGTCTTAGAAGAGGCCCACTCTTCGATATATGCTATACATCCAGGTAGCACCAAGATGTACCATAATCTAAAGGATTTATATTGGTGACCTAGTTTGAAGCATGACGTGGCTAAGTTTGTTGCCAGATGTCCTATGTGCCAATAGGTTAAAGAAGAACATCATAAGCTTGCAGGTACTTTGCAACCGCTGCCCATACCATAGTGGAAATAGGATCATGTCATGATGGATTTTGTGGTTGGTCTGCCTAAGACAACCAAAGGTCATGACTCCATTTGGGTGATAGTTGACCAGTTGACAAAGACAACACACTTTTTACCCATGAAGGAAACATACATAGCGGAGAAGTTTGCACAGATGTATGTTGATGAGATAGTGCGGCTGCACGGTATCCCCACTACCATCATATTTGACAAAGTTCCTCAGTTCACCAATCATTTTTGGGAACGTCTACACACAACAATGGGTACGCAGTTGAGGTTCAGTGCAACATTTCACCCACAGATAGATGGACAGTTAGATAGGAAGATTCATATTCTAGAAGATCTATTGGAGCTTGTGTTTTGCAGTTTTTGGGAAGTTGGGTTGTGCACCTCAGACTGATAGAGTTTTCTTACAATAACATCTATCAGAGGAACATTGATATGGAACCTTAGGTGTTGTATGGTAGGCGATGTAGATCTCCTTTGTGTTGGTACGAGACTGGTGGATATCAACTTTTCGGTCCTAAGCTTGTGCAGCAGACAAAGGAGAAGATCATAGTGATTCAACAACAGTTGAAGGCAACACAAGACAGGTAAAAGTCATATGCAGATAATCGATGTAGAGCCTTAGAGTTCCAAGTAGAAGATAGGGTGTACCTCAAGGTTTCTCCTTACAAAGGTGTTTTGAGGTTTGGGAAGAATGGTAAGTTGGCTCCTAGATATATGGGATTTTACCCTATTATGACACGTGTTGGGAAGGTGGCATACAAGTTGAAGTTGCCACCTAGTTGCACATGTTACATCCAGTGTTTCATGTGTCTATTTTGAGGAAATGCCACCCCAATACAAAGTTGGTGTTGCATCCAGTGGAGGTTGACCTAGATGATGATATATCTTATGTGGAAGGTCATGTGTTGATCCTGGATAGAAGGATCAAGAAGTTGAAGAAGAAGGATATCATCTTGATGAAGGTTTTGTGTAGGTTGACCTAGATGATGATATATCTTATGTGGAAGGTCATGTGTTGATCCTGGATAGAAGGATCAAGAAGTTGAAGAAGAAGGATATCATCTTGATGAAGATTTTGTGGCATAATTGTGGTGTAGAGGAAGCCACATTGGAGCTTAAAGAAGAGATGTGTAGGAAGTACCCGTCTCAATACAGAGTTGGTGTTGCATCCAGTAGAGGTTGACCTAGATGATGATATATCTTATGTGGAAGGTCATGTGTTGATCCTGGATAGAAGGATCAAGAAGTTGAAGAAGAAGGATATCATCTTAATGAAGGTTTTGTGGCATAATTGTGGTGTAGAGGAAGCCAAATTTGAGCTTAAAGAAGAGATGTGTAGGAAGTACCCGTCTCTTTTCATGTAGGATTTCGAGGGCAAAATCCTTGTTAGGGGTACTTCCTAGATGCCACCCCAATACAAAGTTGGTGTTGCATCCAGTGGAGGTTGACCTAGATGATGATATATCTTATGTGGAAGGTCATGTGTTGATCCTGGATAGAAGGATCAAGAAGTTGAAGAAGAAGGATATCATCTTGATGAAGGTTTTGTGGCATAATTGTGGTGTAGAGGAAGCCACATTGGAGCTTAAAGAAGAGATGTGTAGGAAGTACCCGTCTCATTTCACGTAGGATTTCGAGGGCAAAATCCTTGTTAGGGGTTTATGGTTGTAAGGCCCTTGACCTAGCTTAGTGATTGAGTGTGCTTTATTTTCTTGATAAGAACCTTAATCTAATCTCTTGAGATGCTTTTATAACATGTGACACATGTGTTTTTGGTTTGGTCATGTTTTGATGATGTTTCAGCTATGTTTGTTTGTTTTTGACCAAGTTGCAATTTACCCATGTTAAGGGGTAATCTTGAAATTTGTCACATGTAGAGTGTGTTTCTTGTGCCTTAGCTTCATGAGAGAGAAGATGATGTTGAGGGGTTCCTTTCTTGGACCATGGTTAATGATGTGACATCACACGGTGAGTTAGGGTTTGCTTGAGTTGCCTTGTTGTTGAGTGTTGACCTTGCTAGGGTTGATTGTGTTGCGACCGCAAAACCTACCATGGGTGTTGCTTTCTTCTACCATCATGATCTTGACGTGGTTTGGTCAACATGGTTGTCCTTTGGTGATTTGTTTCGACCTTGATTTCCTTGGTGACCTAGTGTAGCGGTCTCTACATGTGGTCTAGGTGTTGTTGTGACCACAACAAGGGTGTGGGTGACCTAAGTGATCGATACCCAACCTAGGTTGTATCACCTTTCATTGCATGCAAGTGTTTAGTGGCTTCATGGATGTTTTCTTGGTGGACAAGTGTCCTTTTGGTGTTCTCTTGTGTTGACACCTCATAACCACCTTACCTCCCTCCAACCTTGTGTGTATCAGCTCTCTTTTCTTCATGCAAGCAATCCTTTTGCTCTCTTTCCTTCTCCTTGTTTGCTCGACCATGACAATGACGAAGAAGAAGAAGAAGAAGAAGAAGAAGAAGAAGAAGAAGAAGAAGAAGATGATGATGATGATGATGATGATGATGATGATGATGATGATGATGATGATGATGATGATGATGATGATGAAGAGAAAGATAACTAAGCATTGGAAATGAACAAGAACAGTAACATGAAACGGAAGATGAAAAAGATGATGATGAGGATGATGATGATGATCATCATCATCATCATGATGAAGATGATGATGATGATGATGGTGATGAAGAATAATAAGAAGAAGATGAAGAATAAGAAGAAGAAGAGGAGTGGGAGGAAGGGGGAAAAGAAGAAGACAAAGACAAGGAAGATGAAGAAGACAAAGAAGACTTTGAATAAGATGAAGAAGACGTAGGAGATGACAACAAAGAAAAATAACAAAAACAAGATGGATGGTGATGACGAAGATGAAGACAAAGGCCAAAAAGACGTTAAAAAGAGGATGAAAAAAAACAAGAAATGATGACAGAGATGATGTTGACGATAAGAAAGTGGATGATGACAATGATGAGGATGAAGATGGGTATGATGATGACAAAGAGGATGAGGGTGTTGACAATGTATATGATAATGAAAGGAACAACACGAAGAAGAAGAAGATGAAGAAGAAGAAGACATGAAAGGGAAGTAGAATAAGAAGAAGAAGAGGTGGAGGGGAAGAATTATAAGAAGAAGGAGGAGAAGGAGGAATCTCAGAAGAGGAATACAAAGTAGAAGATGAACAAAAAGGTTGAGAAGAAGAAGGTGATGATGATGAGGATGATGATGACGACGGTGATGGCAATGATGGCAGTGATAGTGATGTTGGTGACTAAAACAACGAGGAAGACCTATGCCCCATGTATTTGTCAAAATTCCATTGTAATTCCTATTCATATACTGTGACTAATTGCATAGAAATGTCTAGTTTGTTACAATTTACAGACATGTAATGATGTTTGACATGGATCTGAACCAACATGCAGTTAGAGATGTCAAGAAATGTTTTTTTTTTGGGGTCTAATAGTAGCGCACCCCAGGTTTTAACTAACTGCCTTTCTAATTATACACCCTCATAATTGTAATGTATAGAAACACCATTGTTAGTATGGCTTTGTCAAACATGAGACTCCATTTTTTATGGTTGAGGGATTCCAATGAGGCTCTATTTGCTACATTGAGGAGGCAGTACGACATAGGTAGATGTACATATGGCCAATTTACTAAAGAGGCTTAGAGAGAGATGCTTTGTGAATGGAAAAATAGAATGGGTCATGGGTAGGCTTGATGCAACATTGGAGCATGTCAAAACTTGATGGAAGAACCTAAAGAATGATTTTGTTAAGCTGAAGAATGTGACCAACCTTAGTGGTGTTGGGTGGGATGAGACAAGGCACAATACCATGCCTCCTAACACCTTGAAATGGAGGGAAACACTTAAGGTATGTTAAACAATACACCAACATAAAATTCAAGTAATACATGTACATGTAACCTCCTAAAACACTTTATGACAATTAGGGAAACAAGGAACTAGCAAAATTGCTCAAATGCCCCTTATACCATTACCATGATATGGAGTTGATGGGGGATAAATATTTCTAGAGGACACCATGCAATGTCCTTAGTATACACACACATGTCGTCAAATGTTGCCTTTGAGGACAAAGTTGTTGTTGACTTAGATGCAAAAACTCCAATCAATAGAGATGAGCTAGGAATTGCAGCGGACAATGGTTAATTTGGCATCTAGAGTGTGAGAGACAATGTTGGGATGGATAGCCAAGGTGTTGGGGGAAGGACTCCTACTAGTCACAGGCATAGGAAGTGAGTGGCACATACACCTGAACAGTTTTTGCTTTCCAATGAGTGCTAAGTGAATTCACCCAGGTGTTTGCAAAGGTACATGAGCTAGGCACTAGTGTGGCCACCCACATCGTGGAAAAGGGAAATTTGCAACAATTTTGCAACCTTTTAGTGATACTTCCCCATATACTCTTAATCAAATTTTTACAACTCTTGTGAAATGGTATGAAGGAGGCATCAAAGCTCAATATATACCTTAGCCTACATCATACCCCATACAAACTTCTGATATGGTTGGGTAACCTTTACAGTAGGTGTCATGATAGTTTCCCCCCATAGGGGTCACTACAACATAGCCACCTGGCATGTTGCCCTCTTATGTGTTTCACCAACATGGTTTTTTCCTTCACAACCCCCATCTTCTCCATACCAGATGACTACCAATATGCCATCCATGTGGCATACTTTCAATGATGATGCCACCACAAGCGGCAATACTAGAGACTCTACGCCATAGATGAATCCTTAAACCATTGATGGTTTTTAGTGGACCGTTTAGTTTTTTTGACTCAAATTACCAACCCGTATAATATTCAATTTTTTTGAGAACATTGTCAATATATTATGTTTTAATATTTATGTTGTAATATTAATTTTGGTTGTGAACAATAGCCTTGTAGAGAACATGGCTGGTAACTATTATAGCGGAACAACAGACTTGGTAACTGACATTTTGGATATCAATTCTAGGCCAACTATCATGATTGATGACTCAATAACATATTCCATCATGGACAATTCTGATCAAATTTGATGGGGACTTAAGAAATCCAATAGCTAGGCCAGTCAGTATTAGGAGTGGGTACCAAAAGGTTTAAAAATCATTAACATACATCAATATAGGGTGCATAACATGTATAGAATGCAACCCCATACTCTTCTTTCCCTCATAGACAAGCTTGAGCGTCATGGCTTGTTACAAGGTAGTAGGGGTGTTTCATCAATGGAGGTTGTCAACTACTTCCTACAGATAGTTGGTCATGGCCACACCAATCGTGCTTTAGCAGAGGACTACATCTATTTTAGAGATACCATAAGTAGAAATTAATGAAGTTTTGTATGCGATTTGTGCCATGCACTTGGAGTATGATGTGCTTCCCACCACATCCACAATGACACGCCATCACATATTGGACAACCCAAGGTTCTTCTTGTACTTCAAGGTAGTTATATATCAAAGTAGTTTTTGATGCATGCCATATGGTTAGTTTTTTAGATAAGTTAGATATTACTCATATTATAGGATGTCATTGGGGAGATTGTCAGGACACAAATTCCTAATTTTTGTTAGTAGAAAAAAGCAAAATCATTATCAAAATAAGAAAGGGTTTGTCTCACTGAATTTCACGACTTCTATAGACTTTGACATGGAGTTTTACCTATGTTCTGATAGAGTGGGAGAGTTTCACAACAGACATGATGATCCTCTAGTCAGTTATAATGACCGACAATTTCAGAGTACCACAAGGGAAGTATTGTCTCGTCGATGCAAGATACGCTAACACGCATCAATTTCTAGCCCTGTATCGCAACACTACCACATATCTGAGTACAAAGGCAATAGACACTCATACAATAACAAGAGGGAGATCTTCAACCATCAATGTACACAATTGTGTAATGTTTTTGAGAGAGCATTTGGTGTGTTAAAGAGGAGGCTTCTATTGCCTGAAGAAAGAAAATAATGTACATAGTGCTATCACAAATGTGTCTGGTATTAGCATGTTGCATCTCCACAATTTCATACAACACCAACGGGATGGTGACATTATGATGGAGGAAGTCCTAGAAGGCAATTCAATATATGGCCTCCTAAAAAATGGGCCAGACTTGAGCTCCCTCTAGCAAACAACCCAAGTAGATGCTCATGGGGGTGATGTGATGTGTGAAGGTATATCCAATTTCCTTTGGAAAGTACAATGACTTGGGTTTATGGTTATGTAGTAAAACTAAAAGTGTGACACCTCCTTTTGAAGTACATATTTGAAGTCAAAAGTTAGATTTGTCATATCCTTGCCATGTTGTTGAAGTAAAAGTGTGAGATGATTTCTAGTGTACTTAGGTTTTGCTTGCAATGGACAACAGAATGCCCTCATGTCCCTATGGCCTCCCCTGCACTGTGTGAGTATACATGGATGCCATAAATGTGAGTAATGGTTGTGTCAAAGATAACAACCCCCACATGCCATACTTTACATGTGGTATGGGTCCGGTACAAACCAAATGTCTTATGATGTTGACTGCACAACAAGTTCCATATAATACTAATACTTTAGCTACTATTAGGGATGAAATGATAACACAACTTGTGTTTGCACACAAATAACACAAGCAATGGTATGCTTCCTATAATTTTGTATGTTTTGTGAGATCAGACACCAATAGGATAATAGCAGAAATAAGTACCCTTAGAAGGAGATGAGACTATCTTCACAAGAAATTGCACCTCTCGACAAACAGTGGTTCATCAACTAATGAGGAAGGATATAATATCCTATTGGTGTAATGTACATCATTTATGTAATGTACATATAACATCTTTAGTTTTAAAGTACTTGGCCCAATTGACAAATGGCATGAGTTGTATGTTTGAGATGTCATTGGTGATTCCTCTATTTGGATTTGTATATGACTCCCAAATTATATTACTAATGAATAATACAATCTTAGATGTCAATGCATGCATCTGAAGTGCAGTGGTGTCTGTGTGGTAATGTTTATGCACTGTGGATCAACATTGAAGATGTGGGGTTGTATGATCGACATTCTCAGTGAACATGTTGGGGAAATGTATTACATATGTTCGACAAGGCAGGTTCATTAATACAACCATAAAAAATCTATAACATGATTAAGTACATTATGCATTTTCTATCATTAACTCAAATCTTAAATATATATTATAGGGAAAAGACTGATGCAATACTTTTACAAGGCAGTCAATCTACCCCCAAGAATTCAATAACTATAGGCTAAGATTAAGTTACTGACTGACGAATGAAAGTTGGTGTAGGGGAAAGCAATGAACAAGAAGAAATTTGTTCAAATCCATCATGACATTGAAGATGCTTACCAATCCTAACAACACAAGTTCGATGATCTATATACCGCATTAACAAGTTGGAGGATACAAATCACCTTTTTTAGACTCATTCACCTTCGGTGACACCATAGACCAATTTCATACCTATATATACATGGATGATGCATTATACATTGTTGTAGAATTTACATTGTATTTGTTTGCACATCATGTGCTCATGTTTGAATTATCATATTGTATCCGCATATTTGTGAAATATACCCTTACTATTGAAATTTATTACACAAAAAAATTGGTAATATGATGGGACAATACATGAGGTAGTATGGTATATGGTCTAGTCAGACTGATCAGATCCTACTAGATGTAATGAGAAACATATATGACATGGGGAGATATGTCGATGGAGTATATAATCGAGACGCTTGGAGGGAGACACTGGGTGACTTTTGAAACATAATGAGGTTGCCTAACATATCTTTGGACAAACATAATGGGGGTGCCTTACGTATCTTTAGACTGGGTGAAAACCCGATGGAAGAACTTCTAGAGAGATTTTTACTAGATAGAATTGTTTCATTTTGGGGAGTGCATTGGCTATATAGCCACCATGCATGCAATAAGCGATTCCATGCAACTTTGTGATGACTCATCGCACTTACCCACCAAGAGTTGCATTACGCATGAGCAATGATAAATACATAAGTTAATGTAGTTACAGGAGTTGGTAGTCAAGGCAATGAATGAACTTACAAGAATTCATAGTAAAAAAATTGCATGATAACTTTAGGGCATACTTACATGTTTGTTTTATGCATTTCAAACCATACTTGTTAGAATGATTATGAACTTGTTTATGCAGTGTGATGTAATATTAGTATTTATTGGACACTTTTTATGTTGATGTAATATTAGTATCTTTCAAGATTTACTTGTTGAAGTTGATGTAATACGCTAATAATGCTTTACTTGATTCATACTTTGATATTTTTGTCAAATACGCTACCCATGTATTTAACTTTTATGTTAACTATTTTCATTGCCTTTTGTTATTATCATTACAGACTCAAAACTTATATTTAACTAATCTATTAAAAGTTTAATGGTCTAGATGTCATGCTTCAAGATTGAAAAATTGCCTATTCCAAAATTTTATGCAAGACTTGCAAGCCTCCGCACTCCCGTTCCCCATATTTGCATGAAAAGCCCACTGAAGAGCACCCTTAACAACCCATGGATGCAAACCAAAGCAACAACGAGGTTGCCCCCTATTCATCATTTGCCTCTATTGTTTGATTGGTCAAAAGATGACGTCGAGCAAGAGGACAAGAAAGCGTCATAGGAAGACTATGGAGTCTCATGGGGCGAGTACGATGAGGCCATAAAGTAGGCCAACTGGGCATAAACTTTCCTTGCCACAACAGAAGGGTCAATACAAGAGTTAGTTGCCATCTTAGAGTGATTGTGGGTGTATTGACCTAGGCATCCATCATGAGGTACTGTAACGTTCAGAAGATGTCAAAGGAACCTTTTGTAGAGATAAGTCTGACTTTACATGTTGATGGATCCAGTAAAGACGGTAGCATGATGCATTCTACTTCATTTGGCAAACCAGATGCAGTTTGATTTGCCAAACAAGACCAGACTTGTGACGACCGTCTCACGAAAACAAATTAACTAATGTGGAAGCGTTCACTAAGCAACGGATTACCAAAAATCACTAAAAATTAAAACCTTTTTATCAAGAGATCCATCAAAGGAAAACTTTCTCACATAGAACCAAAGTAACATATTTACATTCTATTTTTCAAAAGTACATAACGTGTATCATCTCTTCCTGTGAATTACAAGCATCAGCTGCTCTATCAAGCTAAACACAGGCAGTATAAAATCTCGAGGCACTGAGCCAAGATCTCGAAAGCATTAACTACTACTCCGAGGACCTGAGAGTACAGAGACGACACATAGGACTCTATTTACATCTATACAAGGCATAACAGCCAGTGTCTCCACCTGAGACTTCATTGTTGTCCCTGCTGCTGTTGTTGCTGCCCTTCACTTACTGAAGGATTTCTGCCTCCTCGTCCGCGCCCACCTAAAAATGTGATTCCCACGGGGGTGAGATAATTGTAAATTGCCCCAGTGACAGATATAACTCTCCACCAGTAACATTATTATTGCAGCTTAAGAAGATAAATATGAATAGAGGAATCATATTTGTTTGACATCAGTTAATTTAATGTCTAACATATTAGAATATTATTCTTATCTAAAACATTGCAACTATAACTTGAAAGAGCAACATGTCACTTATCCATTAAGGAATATGAAGAACATGTATAACATTTAATCACTACAGAATCATTACCACAGAATTAACTTTCTTCAGGCTTAGATCATATATCTAATGTCTGGCATTGTCATTATGGAGTCATGGCCTGTAGCCATATTCCTTTCACTAAGTGTTGGGATCTTTATCTCTCAACTGACCAAGTACAATTCCACTTCTTAACAAGTTCATCATCATGATTATAGCATCTGGGTAGTTGAACCCATAACTCACCATAGGATACTTATTACCACTTATTAGGTAACTTAATACCTTCAGATCATCTGACCAAGGACATCATGATTCTTGCTACACAATGTATTGTACATAGTACACAAAGCTCAATGGTTCTTACTACACAAAGCATATAAAGGCTTATAAAGCATATAAAACTTTCTCAATAAACAAAGCATCATAGCCCATACCTGGCTATGCTCTTCATCTCATCATTCCTGCATGATTAGTATTCATGATAATAATTATAATGCTTTCATATCAATATCATTCAACACTAAGTAATATCACTATTCCCTTTATAGGGTTCATGATTTCTCTTTCACATCAGTACCATACAACACTAAGTAATACCACTATTCCCTCTTTAGGGTTCATGGTATCTCCTTCACATCAGTACCATACAACACTAAGTAATACCATTGTACCCTCTTTAGGGTTTTCCATAAATAACCACTTGGGTTCTTAAGATCATATTATTAATGATCAGCCCTATTTCATTGCTTCCCATAGCTAGAGACCAAAATAGATATAATAAGTATTCAAACATACTTATATATCCTCATCATTCATCATTGAATGTATTATAAACACAAAGTATGAGTTTCTCTCTCATCCTTATCAGACTATGATTGTATCATAGTATATTAATTTGGATTAACCTTTTCATAAGGCATGTTAGCCTACAATCATCAAGGTGCATTACATCTCAATGTAACAATTAACATGACACATTTCATGTGTCATCCATTCCAATTATAATGGACTTATAACACATCATAGTATATCAGAATTGGGGTGTTGGATGTGATATCTATCATACCTTGATGTATCACTTCCCTCAACACCTTCATCTTAGTTGAGTTTATTCACTTAGCTTGTATTAGGGTATTTCTCATCCTAATACTTATGCACTTGATCATCACATTCATCATGAAATGTATTGGTCATGATTCATCTACTTAGAAAATACAACCATTTTCAATGATATGGACTCACCCTTGAGTCAGGGACTATTGATGTAAGGATATCCATAATCAACCCCTCTAGGTATTTCATTTGTCAATACATTAATCACTATTCCATTAATAGGAATAGGATTTCCACAATTATAATTTGGGGTTCACTTAGCATCTCACAAACATATATAGATTTCACCTAGGATTACTCTTCATTAGAGTTTCACATAACATCCTTCTATATCAGGGTTTCACCTAGTATTATGTGAAATGAAGATTTCACAACACATCACCCAGTGCTAGGTCTCCACATAGGATTAGTGGCACTACCCTATATTAGGGTTTCATGCACCTTACCTCATTTTAGGGATTAAGGTTTTCTATTCACATCCGAGTAAGGTTTCTCCTACCTCATACCCAAATTAGGGTTAGGATATACAATTCCCATTAAATTAGGGTTTCCTTCATTGTTACACTAAGTTAGGATTACATCATCACCCTAGATTTATGATAACACTCAGCTTTGCCCAAGATCAGGGTTTCACACATAGCATTGCTCTAATTAGGGTTTCACACATAGCATTGCTCTAATTAGGGTTTGACACATAACATTGCTCTAATTAGGGTTTCACACATAGCATTGCTCTAATTAGGGTTTCACACATAGCATTGCTCTAATTAGGGTTTCACACATAGCATTGCTCTAATTAGGGTTTCACACATAGCATTGTTCTAATTAGGGTTACGGCTCATTGATTAAGGTTTCATGATCTCATTATTATGGATCAACCCTTATCACATAGTTTACTCATAATGAGAGAATTATGGCTTAATTATATAAGCATTCATCTCTCTCATTCTCTCTCTCTCATCCTCTTTAGGATGTTAAGTAGGTTCAAGATTGAACTAGGTCAGCTCTTCATTTAAGTTCACATAGTTAGGGTTGACCTTTATAATCACCATTGGTCTACATCATGAATAATCAAGTAGCTAATTGACCTTTAATCACATTAGGATTCCAAATGGTTTAACCAATTTGAATCCTCAAAAGGTCTTAGTCACTTAGACCTCAAACGATCTTAGTCACTTAGACCTCAAATGGTCTTGACCTATTAGGTTCAAATGGTTTGAAACTGTTTAGCAAAGTAGTTACTTGAAACCATTTGCTAAAGGTGCCCACTTGAAACTGTTTGCTAAAGGTGACCCTTCAAACTGTTTGCTAAAGGTGACCCTTGAAACTGTTTGCTAAAGTTCAACATTGAGATCGTTTGCTAAAGCAACATTTTGAAACCGCATGAACTCAACTGATTTGGGATCATTTGGTCCCAAACGGTCTTGAGACCGTTTAGTCCCAAATGGTCTTGAGACCGTTTGGAATCAAACAATATTGAGACCGTTTGGTCCAAACCTCCTCAAAACCGCATGGACCAATAAGGTATTTCAACACTCAATCGACTCAATGTTTCAATCCATGAACCAATTATAAATTGAACCACTAAAGCATTCATCAATTGAACCATTGAAACACCATTCAATTAGAACTTAAATTTAGGGTTTTGAACCCAATTGAACTAGGTTTGATAATCAAGAGACCATCACTTAGAGTTTGAAATTGAGGATCCATCAATGGTTGACATTGTGGAACCAAATCAATTGAAATCAATGAACTGTCATCATCACATGATATGACCTAACCTCAAACGGTCTTGAATGACCACCAAAAGGTCTTGAGACCATTTGGTTTATCTCCAAATGTTCTTGAGACCGTTTTCCCATTCCATCATCAAAAACCATGACATCCAATTAGGGTTTTGGACCATTGGATTGATTATCAAATCAGCACTTAGTTGCAATTCAATTTGGTACCTTTAGACCTTCAAACACTTAGCCATACTTAACCCTAGACCTCCAAACGGTCTTGGGTGACCCCCAAACGGTCTTGAGACCATTTGGGTGATCCCCAAATGGTTTTGAAACCGTTTGGGTCAATCAACCCAAAACAACATCTCAACCAATTTCAAAATCAGCACTTAGCCGATTAGGGTTTGCAAGTAAGGAATTAATCACATTTGAAACCATCAAGGTCAACCAATCAGAACCATTGGATCAAGATCCAAGTACCACAACATATATCTTCAAACATTCAACCATTTCAAATGGTCAACCATTCCAAACGATTTGGAACTCAAACCACCAAACGGTTTGCAAACCGTTTGGTCACCAAACGATTTGGTGAAACCGTTTGGACTCAACATTGAAACCGTTTACTCTAGATATTTGGGGAGGTGTGTGATTATGATGATGTCATAATCATCAAGCTCCAAACTCACAAAATATACTGTGATTTCCATGGAGATTGCATCAATCAATCAAACTTAATTTCGGAAATGCAGAAATGATCACCAATTGATAAGAAATTGATTGCAATAATAAAATTAAGGGTTCAAGTTATCAAACTCGCCTCCAATTGAGCTCCAACGCTCCAAGATCATGGCAACAATGGTGGATGCAACTCCTTTCACTATTCCAAGGGTCTTCCTCAAGCTTTGAGTGAAAATAATTGGTTAGAATTGAAGAGAGGATCGAGATATGAAGAATTCATGCATTGATTTTCGATTTTCACCATGGATTCAAGGTGAAAGGAGGTCAAGAATCTTACCAACAGGTTGGGGTCGTCCTCCTGATCCTCCACTGATCCTTGGTCGTTTTCCAAGCAAGGGGAAAAAAAGTAATTCGAAAAAGTCTTTGTTTTGGCTTGAAAAAAGTACTTTTATAAGAAAATTGATGAGAGAGAAAATTCTTTATAAAAGTCTTTTAATTCCAAAATTGTTGCCACCACTTCCCCCTTGGTTTCTTGCATGAAAGGGCATCTCTATCCCCAACTAGTTCCCTTCCATTATCCATGAATTAAGGGAAAAGAAATTAAGCACCTTAACCCTTATAATAAGAATATCCATATTTGAGTGGAAATTCTTTTTCTTATTATAATGGTGAGTGGAATTTCACCTCCTTAGGATATGCTCGTGCCTTTGCAAGGATTTAAGCTCATCCAAACACATCTGAATTCAACCATTTTAATTTTGGTTGAAGTCCCTTTAATTAATACGTTCATTTTTTTCCTAAATTGAATTAGGGTTTCACTTAGGATTAAATCTTGATTATTTTAATATCAAGATTCTCTCTCCTCCAACTTAATTCAAATGAGGCACCCCTCTCATTTTATTTTCTTTACATGATTCCAAGAAATATTAGGGACCTTATTGAAGTGGTAATTTTCATATTGAACCCTAGGTTTTGGGTAATTTGCACATTACACCAAAACTAGGTTTTAATGCACAAGGGTTGCTTTACAAGCTTAATCTTGGTGCCCAAGCTTGTGAAAACCATACCACTACATCATATTCATTCTTATGATGTCTCAAAATCATAGGAAAATTTTATCATGTGAAATTTGCAAGTTAACCCCTCAACTTGGGTAATTTGCACTTTAGTCCAAAATAAGCAAACATTGCTTCAACATTGCTGAAACAGGACCAAAATTGAAACATAACACAACTACAGAAAATGCTTTTTACAATGGGAGATAGACAACAATTTTGAACTTTTGATGATTGTGTTGTAGTTAGCATACTTATCACAACAAGCCCATTTTTGTGTTGTATATTGTATATTTTATACAACACAAGTCATTTACAACATGCCAAACCTATTGTAGTATAGGGGGATACTACAACAACAGCTAAAGTGTTGTAATAGGTTGTAGTATCACAACATATTCAAAACTATTGTAAAAGATGTTATTTACACAACATATTTTGACCCATTGTAATAGTCACATGTTGTAATAGACCATCATTACACAACGCAGACTCACCCGTTGTAGTATGTATTAATTATACAACAAGCTTTTACATGTTGTATTTGGTACATGTTGTAATAGACCATCATAATACAACATATTGAAACTCATTGTTATATCCCAACATGAGACAACAGACTCCAACCTGTTGTTATATATTATAATTACACAATACGTTGTAACATGTTGTAATATCCACACATAAAACATCGTTGTAATAGACCTCCATTACACAACGTAAACTAAACCATTGTAATATACTATTATTACACAATATGATATCACTTGTTGTACTAGCTACATATTGTAAAGGACCATAGTTAAACAACACGTCATATTCACATAATTCTCTGAAATTTTCAATTATTCACGTATAATATGCAAATTTTTTATTAGACGTATGGTACACCTGAATTTCGTATTAAACCCACATTTTCCCCAAATTTTATGAATTATTCATATTTTATTCATCATTTACACATTTTCACGTATTATCCCGAACAAAACAATTTATTTCCGAATTGTTTAAAAAAATACTCACTTAGCATTGTTTCATGTTTCAATATTTTCTAAAGACTATTTCCCATCACTACTACAAAACTCAACAAGGCCGAAGGATTTTTCCTCAAGGACATAATCCCTGACAAGTGTATTAATTTTTCCGAAGGCTTATCCCTGGCCCTTGTGATGCTATCCTTGATGAGTATATTAAATTTTCCCAAAGGCTTATCCCTGACCTTGGGAAATGTATCCCAGCCTATTATTTAATTTACCCAAGGATTGCTCATGACCCTCATTAACTTTTTTCTAATCAATATTAACTATATTAAACCAACCATTATCTCTTTTACTTCCATGAAGAGTCCATTTGATTGTGGACATTTATCCTTTTCCTTTTAGATAATCATAATTGTTTAAATGGATCAGCCGTTGATTTTAAACAACAATTGCAATTTCCTTTTTTGTACCTTGTTGAATCCTAATTCATTTAGACTGTGGATTACTTTCCAATACATGCCTCCCTTTCATTCTATATCTACCGCTCTGAAAACAAAACAACGACACCAAACCCTCGCTCCCGCTCCAGAAATAGAACGACGCCAAAGTCCCGACTCCAAAACAAGAACAAGCACTCCCTCTCCTTGTGCCGCTGCAAGTCTTCTTCTGTCTGGTCTTCTTCATCAGGATTCAATCTGTTTTGCCTCTGTATTAGCCATCGGAAGTCTACGATTGTTTCTACAAGGAGTCTTTGGTGTGGTTCGTCTACTGCGGCCAGGCCTAATCGGGTAACTGACGATGTTGGATAGGCCATTATCTAGTGGGTGCCTTCTCCGGGCATTAGATTGTTCCTTATCCATTCTGCTCCGACGTTGGATAGGTCATTCTATTTTTTTCTCTACTTCTGGTGAGTGCCTTCTCCAACTATTAGATTGTTCCTTGTATACTAAAATTATATTTGTCCCTACACCAGGAACCATTATCCTCAGCCAATCTACCTAGACAGTGTTAAAAGGGGTATCTTTTAAATCACATCTCTGGGTGACCGACAACGTTTAGGTCTTTCCTATTTTCTCTCCTCGAACAACAATCTCCAAGGCACAGTTGCGTAGTAGCAAGGACAATACAAATTAACATCTTTTTATTGTGGCTGAAATCAGGTAATTTCTCATTTCTGAAAAAGGGTTCCCGTATCTCTGATTTTTTTATACATATATTATCATTGTTCTTAAGAGTCTGTCCGAAAGAGAATATACAATGTCTTTTTTTATTTTATATAATAAAAACCTGAACTTGAGAGTCATTGACATGTTTGTCTAGATATTGCATCCATATTTTTACATGTCAACCCGTCAAATGAGATGTTCTTGTTATATTATATAAAACGTATATGTAAAACAATGATTTATTTGAACCATGATAGACATTACTCTCCTCCTCCCTCAACCCCTAATAGAGGCAAACGCTTAGAAGGGTGATAAATTCAATGCGGCCTCTGGGAGTCAAACTCGGATCCTTTTATTAAGGGACTTCGTGCTTAACAAATCTTTTAGACGGGAATGATTTATTTCATGCCTTGAGTTTGATTTAGGTTCTCTTTTTGTTGGAATTGTTGTCAATGCCATATTTAGTAATATTTTCTGATCTTAATTTTTTGTTGTTGTGGATAAATATGTGAGATCATATTTTAATTAATAATATTAGATCACTCTAAAAAATCAGGTTTATCACCATTACATACTCTTGACAATCAAATATTATCAAGTGGTATTAACAATATCTTAGTGTTAGTATTAAAAAATCATGATTGGCGTACATTGTTCATTCAACTATATAAGTTAATGACCTATTTTCTCATTGAGTATGTATTACTTGGATACACAAATCTTAACCTTTTTCTATACATAGGCCAAAATAGTATATATCTTAATTTTACAATACATGATCTATCATCATTATTCTAATTAATTATATTAGGTTGCTTATATTTAAATTTGTTATGGCATCTTAGAGCATGCCGTTGTCGTTTTTTTAGATTATTATAAGGCTAAAGTCCTCTTTACCTAAAAAAATCATGTTTGTTCAGCATAGCAATGAAGACATATTTTTTTAATAACTTTTCCATTCTTTTTTCTTTTCAATTATCCTCTCTTTCCCACATGTTACTAAACAACCATTTTTAATAAATTTTCCATTCCCTTTCCTTTCCCATTTGCCCTTTCTTTCCCAAATGATACTAAACAACCATTTGTAATACCTATATCAACTAAATTATTAGCAATGATTTACTTTTAGAATTAATTACATTTATCTAATGCATATCCAAATTCTTATCATTGTTTTATAATGAAATAAAATTTTGATATACATGTTTTTATTTTATTTATTTTATTCATGGTAAAAAATTAAGATCAACTAGATATAGAATATTTTTAAAGAGCATGCTAAGTTTGTTTTGTGAACTACATGACTTGTACTTTTTCTCTACAAATGATAGATTTTTTAGTTAAGTCAAGTAATCTTAGTTGAACTTTGTTTACATTTAATGATGAAGATATTATAATATTGAATAATGTCATGTTGTTACACATTAGAACATGAAGATTTAAAGAAGATAAAACAAATTAATAAATTCCTAATTTTAATAACACATTCAATACAACTTTAAATGATCAACTTGACGTGCTATGTTAGATGCAATAAAATATTATAAAAAGAAATTTAATGAAATAAGGCATATCTTGCTCTAATTTTTATCAGCAGATTTTTCTATAACACTTGAATAATGTCATGTTGTAGACAATTACTATACTTACATGTGCACGTTATAATTTTTTTCAAACATTCTGTAGTGATATGTATTTCTGGTTCATATATTTTCAAACGACATAGTCATAATTCAAATACAACTCTTTAATATAATGCTATTTTAGTTAAGTCAAATGATCTTAGCTGAACATTGTTTTCCTTTAATGATGAAGATATTGTAATGTTGAATAATGTCATATTGTTACACATTAGAACATGAATATTTAAATAAGATAAAAACAAATTAATAAATTCCTAATTTCAATAACACATTCAATACAATTTGAAATGCTCGACTTTACGTTCTATGTTAGATGCAATAAAATATCATAAAAAAGAAGATTATTTAAAATAGGCATATCTCCAATAAAAATTTATTTGAGAATGTATCTTGCAAGCTAGGGAAAAGGAGTTCATCAAAATATCTAGAGAAGTATTTTTATTATTGTCATATGGATGATCAACTTATTTTCCTACTATGATACTAAATATATTATTTATTATTTTTGTAGATGGATTACTTAGCCTATAGGAGTTGGATGTACATTGAAAGACGTTTCCTTAGTAAAGACTTTCAAGAGGGGGTGTCTGCATTCATAGACTATGCTCTTTCTCATCAAAGGCCTTTAAGAAACAAACAATTGTTGTGTCCATGAAAAACTTGTAGCAATAGGTATTTAAAATCAAAGGAAGATGTTTATGAACATGACATGATTAAGGGATTCTTACCAAATAGTATTTGGGTGACTGTCATATTCTTCGTATCATATAAATCATTGTAAAGCAAAATCCAATTCTACTACTGATTAAACATCAGTATAACTTATGTAATATCACATGTTTGCATAGAAATTTTGTTTGAACATATTTGGATTATTTTCTTTTTTATGTAGATGGTTGATCATATTGGTTGTAAGGAACATCATCAAACATATGTCATTTTGATAATGATGATCATGTTGATCTTGAGCAAGAGACGACATAGAAATTATCCGTGTATTAAAAAATCATATGTACTTAGGGATAAGCCTATGAATAATACTTTGTTGCTTATGAAGTTCTATTTAAAATAGTTATGATATGGTTTTCAAAATATAAAGTTTGTGATGTTTGTGGTACATTAAATTTCATGTATTGTAACAAAATTATAGCAAACCAATCACATGGAACTCATTTTCCTGAAAAACTTTGATTTTTAAACCAATCATCTGAACTCAATTTCCAGGAACTGCACTTCCTTCCAAAAAAACTCTACTTACACTGAACCAATCAGAGCCTTCCAGAAAAATGAGTTCCAGAAAAATTTCAATTACACCAAACCAGTCAGACCCTTAAAGGTCGATGTTTATCAATTGTACATATTTTTATTTCTCAACTAAATTCTACACCTATAATTTTACCAAATTGACCATTGTGGTACCGTGGTGCTTTTATGTACCTGTATGAATCTTGATAATTGTTGAACTTCTTGTACCAAATTACCAAGTAAAATTTGCATATATATATATATATATATATATATATATATATATATATATATATATATATATATATATATATCTGAATTGTATCTGTCTTTTTCCAGAATGGTTGACCAAAACTTTTACCGTATCTTTGTCATTTTTCATCTGAAGTTCCCACATAATTCCTGAATACTAAAATTTTCAACCTCGCCGAATAACACCGAAATTCTGAATTTGTGACTATGCAACACGCTATACATGTTGTTGTATCTACAACCGACTCCTACTTCTTATTATATATTGTTAACCGAGCCATATGATATTTCTTTTTATAGAATTCTTTCATGAACATGTAATCAGATCATGATTTTTTTATAAAATTATTGTCAAATATGGGTACAAGTTCTGTTTTGCAATTTAATTTTCTCAATATGGTTTTTTTATAGATATGCGGGAACCACCCCTGAGGACGGTCCGTGATTAAGAGAGACCCACCCTAGCAGTGTAAACCCTTGGTCCCCCCGCCTACCTACACAACGGGGAGAACATTTTGTGCCGGCCTACGTGACGGGACAAATCAATTTCTGAGGAGATGAGTTTTGAACTAGGGTCCCTTTATTGGGGAGCCGACCTTTTAACCACCCAAACTACTACCTCGCTGGCAATATGGGTGGATTTTTATTTGAGATGTCGCTTGAACAAACTTAAATTTTATGTGGTCATGACAATGACAGTTTTTCACTAAATAACTAATTAACCTACATATATTTACATGTTATTTAAAAAAAAATAATTAACCTACATATATATTAGTCAGGCAGAGGTTTTGAGTTTTGTATCCTCTTCTCAGCGAGCGATCCTAAAACTTCCCATAAACTAAACAAGCCCTTCCACTGCCCAAAAGAAGAAGCGATCCTGACTGTCTCCCCCGCGCGCACATCTTTCATCCACCGATCCCCTCCGCCGGTGCCCCTCTGCCACCGAAGTCTCCCGCGGATGGGCCGAAGTCTCCCGCCGGTCATCCTTCCTCCGCCCGTCCGTCCTTCCTCCGACTTCCTCTGCCCATCCGTCCTTCCAAATCTAATTTCCCACTTGCACAATTCTCACATCTACCTGAGGTAATCAACAAGTCTGTTATGTAGTAAATTTTAGAGATAGTGATTTCTCATGTTAACAATATCTATATTTGATTTTTGTAGGGCAATCACAAGTGTATTTTGATGTTGGATAATCCATTACGTTCAGTAGCTGATGGAAGGGTGTATATATCTCATACAAATGAGCCAATTATCCTTCACAATGTGGCATTGGATCCAAAACACAAAAAAGTGATAATTGATACCCCGTTGATGCCTGAAGAAAGTGTGCCAATACCTTTAGATATGGCTGAAGTTTATCAAGTTTGTCAAGGCATAGGCACCTACCTTCCTTGGCCTATAGAATTGATCAAAATAAATATGAAGGTATATGTGATAACTTGACAGTGTTTTTATTAATTTATTGAAATGAATCATGTATATTAATAAACTATATTTTTTATTTTTATAATCATATGTAAGGAATCCCAAGACTCATTATCTCAAAGAAAAGTAAGGGAATCAATAAGCACACAAATAGGAAATTCAAAAACTAGAAAAAATTGTGATGAAGTCTCAAGTCCCGTCAAGCCAACATGCAAAAAGCCTCCAACGAAGCTGAAACTGTTGATGGTGTATGTGGAAGATGATGAGAATCGTAACATCTCTCCTCAGATGTCTAAAGATGTATTAGGTTACACACATGAGCTGATTGTCACACTGGAATTGGTTAAAATATGCCATGATAAAGACCAACTAGAAGCCTCGCACATATCCGTGTACATAAAGTAAGTTTCTATACGAGTAATATGTGTTTCTGTACAAGTTTTTGTACAAGTACAAAGACTAAATATGTGTTTCTATACCAGTTTATATACAAGTACAAAGACTAAATACGTGTTTTTTTGTAGGCATTTGTTCAACAAAGTGACCTCGGGAAATGTATTTAATATATTTGGATTTATATGTCCACATTTTATAGATCTGTTATACAATGATAAAGTGGAGACTCGGGCACAGTACATAGCAGATCAGTTCATTAGAGGGAAGAAACAAAGATTAGAATTGTTCTTTATACCTTATAATGTGGGGTACGCATACATTTTGTCGATTGTCTGTTATTTGTTTCTTTATTTGTTGCTTAAAAATACATTAATCTTAAAATGTAATACTCATGTATGCATAGGGGACATTGGATACTTTACGTCTTCGACCCTATGTGGGGTAAGTACCACTATCTTGATCCGTTAATAGGAAATTTACGTGGGAACGTGGAAAAACTCATGGAGTTGTAAGTACTTCATAAAACAATTTCAATTACATAATACATGTATTGAAAGTTCCATATATAGTTACTAATGCATAGAATTCTTGATATGAATTTGAATAGGACTCATAAAGTTTATCAAAAGAGAGATGTGAAATATTGGAAGAATTTGAAATGGGAAATTATCAAGGTAATTTACCATTTTGATCCAGAAAAATATTGCTTTCTAATTCACCAATAGAATTGTTGTTCTAGTTTCTTCAGATTCTGCTACTTGATTTGATATGGTCTTATTTTTACAAATGCTCTTATTTTTACATATATCAATTAGATATTCTTTGGGTCAATATCATCAAGTTGCTCAGGCATTATCCTTTGAAACAAGATGTTGCACTTTGGGTTTACAAGTAGACCCTATAGGTAGATCCCAATTGTAAGGACATTTAATAAGTTTGTAAAGAGCCTTCTTCTAGAATGTATGCAGGAGTTTAATGACTGTTTGCTTGATAGTGTCTACTTGAATTGAATTCAAATGTTGTGAGGCTGCAGTTTAACAAAGGTTCATTTTGTAAGGGTGGCATTCTTCACTCTTACAAAATCCCCCTCTTGCAAGAGCAAGTTTTGCATCATCCAGTATGGCATATAAACCACACCTTCTTCAGCAATAAACCATGCCTTTTTCACTCTTATAGCATTTTTTATTATGTTTACACATACCTTTTATTAAGTTTTCTGGATATTTATACCTTTCCATCCTCTTATTTGCTAACAAGTTCTCACAATTATTTGGATAATAAATTAATATTTATTTTGTACAGTGTCTAAAGAATCCGAATAATACAGATTGCGGGTATTATGTGCTGAAGTATATGAAAGACATCTTTGATACGAGAAATAGAAATATTCCTGAATGTGTAAGCTACTTAACATTATATTCTTTTAAATTGTTCAAATTTCTAAATAAATTGAAAAAATCACAATATGTTGATATATTTGACATATGATTGCAGTATTATTCGAAGTATATTGGTTGTTGCTTCAACCAAGAAGAAATCGACAATGTACGAAATGAGTGGGTGACATGTGTTCTTGAGCACACATAAGATTATGTGACATGTAGGGGAGACATTTGTTCTTTAGCATAGACCAATGTGTGAAACTTTTTTAGTTAGTTTTCAGTTTGATTCTAGAGTGGATACTCAGTACTTTGTATTATGGAATCTTTGTATGGATGATTTAATATTAATTAAATTTAGTACGAGTTTCTTTTAAGGTTTGATGGAAATTTCGTTCAACTATGTGCTTGTTTGTGAAATGAAAAAGTATAATTGCATATTTATTGTAATTTATTAATAATATGGTTATTTTGATCAATACAATTGGTTCGATATATGACCTGTCAAACACTAATCAAAGACAACAGTTAATGATATGTTGTAAAATGTATGATTCTACAACAAACAACACATGTTGTGTTATCCACACCTATTACAACAGGTTTGTCAGGAAAAAAATACACCTATTACAACAGGTGTTTCTAGTAAACTACAACATGCACAACATGTTGTATAAATTGTGTATATTACAACAGACACACATCATGTTGTCTAAACAATCCTATTACAACGGTTAAATATATGGAAAGACAACATACTCCAACTGTTGTATAAACATGTATATTACAACATGTGTACTGCATGTTGTAATATACCTACCTATTACAACAGGTGTGTTTAGTGAATGACAACATGCTTCGACTGTTGTATAATATATATTACAACGGGCGAACCACATGTTGTAAAAAATACCCCTATTACAACGGGTGTGTTTAGTGAAAGACAACGTCGTTAAACTGTTGTATAATATATATTACAACAGGTGCACCACATGTTGTGTAAAATACCCATATTACAACAGGCCATTCCTTCAAAGACAACATGTTTCAACTGTTGTATAAAATACATCTATTACAACATGCGATCACATGTTGTGTAAAACACCCCCCCATAAGACCACATGATCTAATACAATGGTTAACACCTGTTGTAAATTGAGATAAGGAACTGTTGTAAAAAGCATTTTCTGTAGTAGTGTAAGTTTCTCATGAGCCCTAATTACTTTTCCCAAGATAAGATTAAGCATCTACTCAACCTTATTAGGCAAAACATCTAGGGTTAACACATAACCCAGGTCAGGAATGTTACAAGACTGTATCTCTTACTATCTTCACTTGATTTATCAATTGGTGGACTTGAGTTTCTCTCTACCATATGGATCCTTTGACTTCTTTTGATTGATACACCATTTCATGGAGAATGTTGAGCTCGCCACAAGAACTCATGATATGTTGTTACTTCAACCCCTCCACTTTGTAGGGTTGTAAATGGGTAAGGTATTACCCATTTATCCACTACCCATACCTTGTAAGGTAGGGTAAGGGTAAGCATTTTTTTACCCATTACCCATTTACCCTTTGCCCTCTTTACCCACATGTAAAGAGGGTAGGGTAAGGAAGAAGCTTTATCTTACCTACTTTACCCATTTACCCATTAGTATAAGTATGAATTTATAATTTCAGACTCCAATATATGTATTAATGCCTACCAAAATCCCCAACAAGAAATACACTACTTTATCAATTTGTACTATCATAATTCTCAAAACTTAAATAGGAAATGGGTAGCATGATACTACCTTTTATAGTGATATATTTGAGAGAAAAATGGACTCATTAGTAAAGAAATAATATCTTAAAAAAGTAAGGCCTTTTCTTTAGAAAATATCAAGTTAAATATTACTATTTCTTGTTGTACATCACAAAAAATATAGTTATGAATATCAAAAGCTAGCATTAAGAGTGTATTATGCTTGATGTAGGGAATATCATATATAATTTTGCTAAAAATATATTATACTATCATCATGTGGTTTTACCCATTTCACCTTTACCCTACCCATTTACCCTACGGGGAAAAGGGTAGGATAAAGGTTTTTAGGGAAAGGGTAATTATCCTACCTGCTACTCGCATCTTTGATGTGGATAAGGGTAAGGGCAAGCCTTTACCCTACCCTACACTACCCTACCTATTTACAGCGCTACACATTTGGCTATTATCTAGTCGGCCTATCATCATTTTTCTTTTACATTTTTTATATTTCAAATCACATACGTACACTCTATTTTTATGGAACTAGACATTTTTTCAAAGTAAATGACAATTATAGATCAATTATATTGAGTTCTTGTCCATGTAGTAACTCAAAAGGTGTTTCGATGTTTATTGTACAACTTACTGAATTCTAAGTTGTTGACATTATTTCTTGAACATCTGGTGGGGGCAATGCTTGTATTGTTTGTTTCCCATCTGGGTAAATAAATGTTTGTGTTATTTGTTTCTCATCTAATAATTCCAAGTATGTCCACATCAATCACTAGCTCAATTCAATCACAATTTTTATTAACAAACATATACATTGCTAACATCAACATTTTTTCAAACTTTGCCAGCTACTTCTCCATAAAATAAATTGGTTTCAATAGAATGACGAGTCAGATGCAATACTCGACACAATCTTAGGACGCCGTTATTATTTAGGATGCGTGTCGACCTTTTTTACGTCAAGCTTGATATGATGTCTTTTATGAATTCCAGAGGACTGACATCAACATGAACATATTTAAGGTGAGGTGGAGAGTGTTATAAATTGTAGATGTGGTTCCAAGTACCTTCTAGACCAGTCCTCGTACATATCCACCATGCCTACAACAACTACCCGACCAAGTGTGAAGCTTTCAACTACATATAATAGTTCCCAACAATAATTACTGCACCAAATATTGTTGTTCACGACGAAGGTACTGTACTAAATTATCTTATGTTGGTGATGAAGATAATGAGTTAAAGTCAAGTGTATCCACACCCCCTGACTTGACGAGGAATCCATTCTCGCAAACAAACACACCCCCTACTATCTAAAGTGATGTAACGTGCAACTTAATTTCATAGTTGGCAGTATATAATGTTGATATTAGTATTATAGTAGTATTTCATATCTAACTCGTGCTTGCCTTCATCTATAATGTATGTGCCTTTAGCTTGAACTGTTTGAATATTATAATCATGTCCGTACAACAATAGATGTTTCATGTACCCATACAATCATTATTTATTAAACAAGCACAGATACAATTAAATATAACTACAACAACACACAGCTCATATATTATATCAAAACGTTGGATAAAATAATACTGGTTTTAAAATGTATAGTCAACTAAAATAGTCGTTAACAATAATTAAATATTTTTTATACATGTATTAAAACACAAGTGAAGATGTCAATACCGGTCCGGGTTGGCATATATGAGTGTTTGGTTCAACACCCGGAATGGCCCGTTTTGGAGTTCCGTTGTCTTAAAAGTCGGACCAAGTCAGTCATGCTAACAGGATTTCCAAAACCTAGTCTAAATTTAGTTCTGTCTTTTTTGTTTTTTTGTTATTTTATTTTATATGCAGACTGAAAAACACACGAGTGAACAGGTCAATACAGTTTAATGAGTGCTTGCATTCCAAAGCACAAACAAGGATCGACTCCATATAAACTCCTCCGAATACGTTGGATGAAGAGCACACTAGATCTAGCCCCGACCAGTCCCGAACCAAACAGGAATTCCTCACCCCTGCAGGCACCCAATCCGCGCGCCGCCCTTCACCAGATGGCATTTAGCTCCTTCATACGAGCCATCTCTTCCGGCCTTCACCACCCCAGGCGGTTCTCATCTACGGCGAGCCCGTACTGCGATCTCCTCCTCCAGGCAAACAGAATCTCCGGCAGCCGCAACCTGGAAAGGGATCTCTCCAGAGTCCTCATAAATTCGGGGTCAAAGCTGCACCATTCCACCGTCCAATCCGTCCTCCGCAACTTCTCTTCGTCCTCGTCCGTCGCAGACCGGTTATCAATCTTCCGCTTCTTCATCTGGGCAGGACTGCAACCTGCCTACCGTCACAGCGGCGCCACGTACAGCATGACCTGCGGTCTTCTTAACCTCTCCTGCTATCCAAACACTGTCGAGCAGCTTCTGGACCATTACAAAAAAGATAGTGCTTTTGTCACGGTCAAGGCATTTAAGATTCTTCTCGACCTCTGTCGGCTAGCAAACCTCCCACAGCAGGCGCTTGTGGTTCTCAGAAGGATGGGGGAGTTCAATTGTCAACCTGATACCTCTTCCTACAACGCCGTACTCCAATTGCTTCTTAATGACGGGGGCGCTGTAGGTGTAGAAACGGCCAGTATGCTTTTTCAAGAGATGGTCCTTTCAGGGATTTGCCCAAACTTGGCCAGTTATGTCTCATTGGTGAAGGGTTTATGTGAAGCTCATCGCTTTGAGGAAGCTCGAACGCTAGTTTCCCAAATGCAGACTCGTGGTTGTAAACCCAACGTGGTCGTTTACTCTGCCCTTCTTGATGGGGCATGCAGCTGTGGGAATATTGAGGCGGCAATGAAGTTATTGGAACAGATGGAACAGGAGCCTGTTGAGGAGCTTGCAGCTAATGTTGTGACCTACACGTGTTTGATACAGTGCCTCTGTGACAGGAGAATGGTCAATGAGGCTGTAGAAGTTCTGAACAGGATGATGGGAAAAGGGTGCTTCCCAAACGTGGTTACAATTAGTATGTTTCTGAAGGCTCTTTGTGGAGCGGGACAGACTGAGGAAGCTCTGAAGCTGATTGAGAGAGTGGTGGTTAGTGCCAGCGTCACTGAGAATGAATGCTATAGTTCTCTACTTCTATGTTTGCTAAACACTGGCAGCATTCATGAGGCAGAGAATCTTATTAGTATGATGCTGATAAAGGGGCTGAGACCAGGAGGTTTAGCACTGAATTCATTTCTCAGACAATTTTGTTCCAAAGGCAGGTTTCTAGATGGGTTCAAATGGGCAAATGAACTGCTAAAGAAAGATCTGCCATTGGATTCTGATGTTTATTCCTGTTTGTTGCTTGGACTCTGTCAAGGCAATCATCTGGAAGAAACCGTTTTAGTGTTTAAGTGGGCACTAGAGAGAAATGTGTGTGTAGAACCTTCTTGTCTGGATTCAGTTATTAAATTCTTGAATGAGTCTGATGAGGGCGCCTTAGCATCAGAAATCACTATATACAAACGGACCATCAAGAATTGTATTCTTTAATGATGGTATGCTTTTATCCAAAATTCTTAAATATTTGGATAATTTTTTATTAAAAGAAAAACATGATTTCACCCAGATTGATCCATTAACATATGTTTTGTATGTCAAATAGTACATCTCCGAAGAAAATTGTAAAGGATAGACCTGAAAACTTATAAATGTGCTAAGAACAGATGAAACTAATCATATCTTTTACGGTGACAGAGTTGAGAATATAAATTTGGTATTACAATCTATTAGCAAGTAACAGTTTTTGATACACGGGAAACATATACCAGTAAGGCAATAACAATCGATTATGATATATTATTACTAATGCTTCAAAATGAGAAGCAAAGGAGAATTTGTATGTTACATTCAATCGAATCACTCTTGCTGAAACATTTGTGCTAATGATATAAATGTCCTGTTGGACATTGCAAAACTTGGATGGAGATACATGCTATGTTTTTGGCACTTTTCTAGATTGTGTCCCACATTCTAATACCACTTAACCCCTCAATTTCCTTTTTGACAGTGTTCAGTACCTCAATTGGCTGAATTCTACATCAGCCACAATCATTAGGTTTTCAATCAACTTCATTTGAGGTAGGAAGAAAAAGTTAAAGCTAAGGGAATGTCAATATCATAGATCATTTGAAAAGAACAGAGAGGACAACAAAACGTTGAGTAGAGATGAGCTCATGACCAACTTAAACTCACCTCAACTCGAGTCCAAAAACTAACAGCAATAACAAAAAAGAAATCAGTGGTCACGAGAATGAAACTTCAGTTTTTGCATGTCAAATATTATTAAAAGAGGGTTTTGCATCTTCCGTACTCCTATAGGTTCGTTATTGATGTGTATTGCTAAGTATAATTGGGTGGGGGTGGGGCTTTTTGATCCACATTTGGTAATTTTTACATGCTCGTCTTGTTGAACTTATGAAATTGACAAATGAAAAATAAAGAGAGCATTCCACGTTGAAGAAGAGTAAGTATATCGTCTGGAAAAAGGTAAGAATTCATTTGACCATGAAAGCTATGTTAAAGAATGACTGGGAATTTCATTTCCTAAACATCATGAAAGTCTTCCATGCCGTACTTCCTTTTCCGGTATGTTGCTATAGAATAGAAAAGTTTTTATTTGACGTGTTTCAAACAAGTACAATGCTATCTCTTTTATATGATAAGAGAGTAAGTAAGAAACAATATAAGGCAATATGGGATAAAAGAAAAGCTAAAGACAAGACAATCTAAAACACATAACAAAACACACAACATAGCAAAACACATAACACAACATCTAACTAAAATAACAGAAATTAAGGAATATATATATCAACACTCCCCCTTAAACCGGAGCATAGATATCAATCATGCCCAACTTGTCCACCATGGTAGTATAATATAGCCTTGGGAAGAAACTTTGTAAAGATATCTACTACTTGATCAGAAGTATGAGTATATGGAGTAGAGATGTTGCCAGATAAGACTACTTCTTGGATAAAATGACAATCCACCTCAATATGCTTGGTGCGCTCATGAAATGTTTGGATTGCTAGCAATGATAGTAGCTCTATTGTCACAATACATATGAATAGGACAAAGATCAGAAATGTTAAACTCCTTCAAAAGACCATAGACCCACAACAGTTCACAAGTAGTATGAGCCATAGCTTTATACTCAGCTTCAACACTAGAACAGGCAACCACACTCTATTTCTTGATGCCCCAGGTAACAAGATTACCTCCCACAAATGTACACTAACCAGATGTAGATTTACAATCTACCGTGTTGCCTGCATAATCAGAGTCAGAATAACTTGTGATTTTACAATGCCCATGTCTTTTGTAGAATAAGCCTTATCCTGGAGATTTTTTCAGCTATTTTAGAATATGACACACAACATCCCAATGACATTGTCTGGGTTTATCCATATACTAACTAATCCAACTACAGAGAAATATCAGCCCCTGTAACAATCAGATATATAAGTTTACCAACTAAACTACGATATTGTTGGTTATCTGAGTACAGAGGAGAAGAGTCATCATCCCAATCGGTATTAGGATCTAAGGGAGTACTAGTAGACTTTGCTCCAAGCATGTCTGTTTCAGCCAAAAGATCTGTAACAAATTTCCTCTATGATAAACAAATACCTGAAGAAGAGCGGGAAACTTCAATACCCAGAAAATATTTCAATTTTCCCAGGTCTTTAGTGATAAAGTATTTTTCCTGACATTCTTTAGTAGCCTCGATGCATGCTTGATCACTCCCAGATAAGATGATATCATCAACATAGATAATCAGAATTACAAGACCAGAGGAAGTTTTCTTAATAAAAACCGAGTGATTAGAATGAGAGCGGCGGAAGCTAAATTTATGAAGAATATGACTCAATTTATCAAACTAAGCATGTGGACTTCGTTTCAAGTCCATATATAGCTTTGTGTAACCTGCATACTTTAGAACACTCCCCATGAGAAACAAACCCAGGTAGTTGCTCCATATATACTTCTTCATGCAGGTCACCATGTAGAAGGCATTTTTGACATCCAATTGAAACAGGGGCCAATCATAGTTCATAGCTACAGAGATAATGTTGGTATGTATGCCCTGAGAGCCAATCATATGATGATTGGATTGGCATACAACATGATTGATTTGATAAATATCAAAGCCAAGCTTCCCATTTATTCTACCTCAATCGACTATGAGATAAATGATGGAGCAGAATGAATGTCTAAAGAATGGCAATACTCAATGACGTATGTCTTCAGGTTGAGGACCTGAACAATGAGATCATATGGATGCTAATAGTATGTACATTTTTTTCATGTCCCTGTCGAATGTCATTGTGGAAGGTTGATAGACAACAATGACACATCAAGACTAGAGTGTGTGTTGGTTGATGACAATGTCTCATTAGTCATGATATATGATATCAAACCAAGCATACAGATACATGTTGGAGAATAGTGTATCAGACAGACCCACCATGAGAGTGACACATGCAACCATGACATGGTAGTCAGAGTCATCTCTCATAGTGATGGTGGTGATTGTGATTCTTAGAACTAAAATCACTGCACTCGTCGAATGTGATTGGGTACACTTTGACATCATCAAATGCAGTCCTGAAACATGGGTTGTTATAACGGTGATGATTGGGTGGCTTTGACGCATGACACAGACTATGAGTGATAGATATGGGATTTGTCCCTCCTAAGGGAGTATGATGTCCATGCCACTTGATAAGAGAGACTAAGAAAGGCATGTGCATGCACATGTGAATCAATATATGATATTGATGTCACACATATATCAGACAGTCTGCTCTAGTTCAAGAAACATGAATGAACGTTGAAAGGATGAAAAATCTATACCTTGAGTTCATTTAGGATATCATAGACAAAGGAATTATACATTCACTGGAACACCAATCACAGATGTAGGATTGAAAGTTGTTCTTTAACTTTCCTTTTCACTTGGGTAGCACTGATGTGCGATGAGGCACCACTCTTTGCTTGTGATGTCATAAGTTAGTTATGGACATTCACTGCCAATGTGAAATGGGACATATAGGATTACACTCAAAGTATTAACCTGGAAGAGGAGTTTATCCATGAATGATGTTTGGATTGATTACTAAAGTGTTTAGGTATTCAATCAAACATTCAATTAATAGACTTGAATCAAAATCATCAAGTTTAAGTGTTGAACCAACTGATTAGAGTGTCAGATTGATTGAGAACCAAATTGAATGTGTTCTGCAAAATCTGGACCACCAACTGACCAGTTCACTGGGTGAACCAATCGGCTCATGGCCAGTGAGATGACCAGTTCACTCTAGTGAATTGATCGGTTCATTTGTCCAAACGAGCAGTGTTGGATTTTCCTGGTTCGTGAGAAAAAAGGTTTTTTGTTTCCCGTGTTCAATTTGATTGGGACAAGAATTAATATTTGCATTAATTATAAATGAATAAGGAAAGTCAATTGTGGGCAAGTCTGGGAAGTGAAATGACCATCTCACTAAGTGAACCAGCCGCTTCACACTCCCACCTAATCGGTTCACTAGTGAACCGATCGACTCACCTTGCCAAACGACCGTTTCATTTATGAAATGACCGGTTCGTATGCCGCAGTGCAAATTGTTCATGGAAATTTCGGGCCCTTCTACTCCCGCACAGACTGGGAACCCTGACCCTACCCTCTATTATAAATAGAGAGGTACAGGGGGCTTCTCCAGAGATACAACTCAGAACATCAGTTGCTCTGCAAAGTTGTTGTCCTCTCTGGTTGTGGTAATTGAGAGAGCCTAAGCAAGTTCTACCTGTCTAGGGAGGAACAGTGAGGGAAAGACAACTACAGAAAAGTAATTGGTTGTGGGAGAGTGTGTCAGTGACTAGTACGCAGACAGAAGGGGACAACTCCTTCTATTCCATTCTTTAGGATGACTAGATTTCCCAGTAGTCCATGTGGACTATCTATAGAGGTGGGATTCTTCTTCCTCTTAGGAGGACGATAATCAACCGCAGTCCGGGTCAAGACTTGGAGCTACACAGACACTATCGAAGATAGGTGGTTAAAGACCACACTAGCTGCGAGGTATTATCGCTGAGCAAACCTTAGGTATAGGTATATCTACTAAAACCATCCTTCCTATTACATAGATATTGATGTGATCTACTGGTTATGGATTTATGGTCATGTAAAATTTTTGTTTCTGATGCCTACTCTGACCATGTAAAACCCAAAAGTGGTATCAAAGCTATGTCAATACTCTATGTTTTGGGATAATCGATATGATCAGTTTTTAGTTTTACTGTCTTTTATTTATTACATACAATGTGAATATTTAAATGACTAATGTGGATATCCGATTAATACCACATGATCCCAAAACTAATATATACATATATGATATGGTATATATGCAATTAATATGCATTGCCCTAAAATGGTTTCAATGGTGGATGTGTAGCATGATTATGGCCTATAAACCCTATGTGCATGTGTGTGGTTGGTTATAGTTGTTTGCATCTCGGTCTACACACTGAGCCCTCTTCTTCTATTCTGAATGTAACTCGAGATAACTCAAGATTCTCTTCTACCTTTGCTCCCCTCAAATATAACTTGAGGTTTCATAAAGATTATGTAAAATATGATTTTTTTTGTTATGATGAAGACTGAATATGACTACTTGATGGACCAAGACGGCGGACTGAGGAGCAGTTGGTGGCCTGACGAAGAGCCTGACGGTCTGACAAACTGACCGTCTGGAGGAGTCAGACGCTCAGTTGGCGACAACCAACCGATCGGCCAGGAGGTGAGTCGGTCAGTCATAGGATGAGTTGATCAACCCAGAACAGTCTAAGCATAGATCGTCATCAAAAACAAGTTGCATGTGATGTATACCTTAGATGACCATAGTTCCTTGTGGGTCCAAGGAACTACAATAGGATGGCCATAATCACTGCTTTATCGTTATTGCATATTTTCATTTGTGGGATATAGCATGTATATGATACATACTATATATGTGGTGATCGGATACTTATATGCATATATAAGCATATTAAAACCCCTCAACAAAATATTAAGTTTAAGATGCCTTCCAAAAGCAACACACATGAAAAACTTGATTGACTAGGTGTGGCCACTCCCTAGCATGGTGCACTGTCTATCTCATAAAAGTGTGATGGTGAATATGTGGATTTTCCCTAGCAGGGTGCATATTCATTATGTTGGCGTTTGGGTCGGACTTAACAAGGTGACCTTGATCAGATCAAGCACCTTGAGGCATAAAGATGAACATGGCAAGGAGTTGTGCATGACATCTATCTAAGAATTGCATATGATGCAATTGGTAAATGTTACCTACCTTAATAATTGATTATGGACGCTGGCGTTGGCCGCGCAATAACTCAATTGTTTTGGATCTTGGCTCACTAGAAGGATGTACCTTGCAATCTTCCTAATTGATGATGAGGGCTATCAATTTGATCAAAATAGTGGGAGCGATAATTATTTAAAGACCTAATTAATATTGTCAATTTTCAAATCAAATCAAAAGAGTTTTAGACTAAAATTGCAAATTTCCTTTTTGTAGAATAAATGGCTACCAACAACAATCACTTTTTGTTGCGATCAGTCCTTGAGAAGGACAAGCTAAATGGGAACAACTTCCACGGCTGGTTTATGACGTTGAGAATTGTTCTCACTCAAGAGCAAAAGCTCTATGTCCTACATACACCAGAGCCAGAAGAACCTGCTCCCAACGCACCAAAGGTTGAAAGAGATGCTTACAAGAAGCATACTGAAGATGCCATTGATGTGAAGTGCTTGATGGTGTGCTCAATGAACTATGAGCTGCAGAGACAACATGAGAACATGGATGTCATTGAGATGGTTCAACATCTCAAGAACATGTATCAAGATCAAACACGACAAGAGAGGTATGATATCTCGAAGGTATTGTTCAAGTGTGTCATGACAGAAGGAGATCCAATAGGCCCTCACACACTCAAGATGATTGGGTATGTGGAGAACCTAACTCGATCGGGATTCCCTCTGAGCCAAGAGTTGGCTACTGATGTGATACTACAATCATTGTCAGAATCCTACAGTCACTTTGTGATGAACTACAACATGAATAATTTTGACAGGCCACTGACAAAGTTGTTGGGCATGTTGAGGACAGCCGAGGCACAAATGAAGAAAGACAAACCCAAATATGTGATGATGATCAGCAGAAAGAAGGGAAAGTCTAAAGACAAGGGCAAGGGCAAAGTAAAGAAAGGTTCTGATGCTAGCCAACAACCCAAATCATCTTCAACTCTAAAAGCCAAGGGAGGGGTGAATAAGGGAGGCAAATGTCACCATTGCCATGAGGCATGACATTGGAAGAAAAATTTCCTTCTCTACATAGATTAACTAAAGAAGAAGAAAGAGGGGATGGAAGTCTCCATCTCAGGTATTATGACAATAAACTTAAAATGCTTCTTTATCTTAGGTATGTGATACCAAGACATAGATCTAACACATATGATGTGCATGATCTGAAAAGAAGTGATGGCCTTTATGAAAGGACCAAGAAGGAACACTCATCAACATTGGAGCAAGTGTTGCTGCCATAGATAGTAGTACCTTTTAGTTTATTTCAGCCTAAAGGGCATGTAATAGAGTTATGAACTGCTATTTCATTTTGCCAATAAATAGAAATATTTTATTTTTGCATCTTGTAATGACAAGGATGTCTATCAATAAAGTTTATAAACTAGACTCTCTTGGTTAATGAACCATTAGGAGATATGAATGTCTTGTTTATTGGGCATGATGACAAGTCAATCTTCATTAGATGTAGTGGGAGAATGACTATTATGTTAGTTATAATACATATTGATGTATATAGATACCTATTGGAATAAATGCTAATACTTCAAATATGGTATTTAACGAAATACCAATATGAATATCTTAAAGTGTTCAAGAATATCATAAATGAAGAACAAACTTGGTAAAAGTATTAACTCTTTGATATGATCAATGAATGAGATACTTAAACCAAATGTTTGAGGACCTTGTGAGTAATTATGATAGTGTATCATAGAGAACTCATGATTAAGGCATAATGATGTCTAAATCAAAGAAGGAATCATACTCTAAACAGTAAGAGCATGATCAATAAAACAAATAACCAATCTTCTAGAGTTCTTCTAAATAACATGTTTTATACTAAATAAAGGTACATAAAGATATTAAGAATCACAACTGTTGTGAATTATCAAATTCCTTATGTAATAGATACACCTCATATATCTAGTAGAAAAACACCTTGAACTTGATGGATAATGATATCCTACAAACTCAAAGGAGATGAATTGGTCATATGATGATGAGCCAATAATCTATCTAGATGATGTTGAGGAACCATATTTTGAGTTATAGCTTGAAGCCATAAGATCCAAAATGACTTCCATGTGAACCAAATAAGATATGACCTTAATGGTAGCACTTATAGGGATAAAACTCATAAGTGCATTTGGGGCCTAAGAGTTAAGATTGACATGGATGACATTTGAAGAAAGGATCATGCTTGCTACTGGAACTTAAAGACTGAAATTTGGCATATGGATATTAAAACCAAATTCCTAGTAGGAATAACATGAGGTTGTGTATGTGACACAACTTGAAGGGTTTTATAATTCTGTTAATGCAAATGCAGTCTATAAGTTACAAGAGATTAATCAATATGATCGATTAAATACAAGCATCTCAGAACTGGAGTCTTTAATTTGATTATATAGTCAAAAGGTTTGACGAATTTATCAAAATAAAGAAGGAATTTGTGATTACAAAGATTTAGTGGGATCATATTCATATTCCACATGATGATGAGGAATAAAACTAAACTAGAGTGGAAATACCTTCTGTAAAGAATAAAGAGAAATGACCAATGTCATAGGAATAGAGACCTATATAGATAGTTCTCAAAATTCTCTTGACCTGATAAAGAGAGAGCATACATTGGTAGTCTATACTGAAGGGTTCAGTATGCAAGGATTTAGTGGGAGAAAACTTGTCCATGTTACATGGAGTTAGTCTCTCAGATGCCAAGTGTCCCAAATTCTTATGAAGAATAGGAACCATAGATAGATACCTTATGCATTCACAATTGGATCTGTCATGTATGTAATCATCTCATTATCTTGTATGTATCAGACATGACAAGAAAATATATATGCATTCATTATCTTGTATGTATTGGACATGACAATATGATATGATCTTCCAATTATCTCGTATGTATTGGACATGATGAGTGGATATCTGTCTACTTCTAGTGAGAGTCACTAGAATATCATAAAGAACTTATTTAAGTACTTGTGAAGTATTAAAGGATTAGTACTATGGCAATAAAAGAAAGAGTTGAGTGTAATTTAGTTACACTTATGCAAGCTTCTGAAATGATAGAAAAATGATCGCAAAATACAAAATATAAAAGTGAATATGAATTGTTAAATGGAAATGTTCCAAGTAAAATTAAAAGTCATTTAATTCTAAAAGGGAATACCAAGTATCATTGTATTATGAACAACATAGGATATTATATGGATCTCAAAGTTCATACAGATGAACTTATAGATATTCAAACCATTGATGACAGAGTAGAAATACTAAGTCATACAATGGAGCTAATTGTTAGGCAATAATATCAGATAGCATATTATGAAAAATCCATCTCATACAAAATTTCATACAGCGAGGAGATGTGAAACATGCAATATAACGACTAAAGAAAAGTGTTGCTAACTCATTAGATTAGCACTAGCACAACAGAAACATGTGGGACATGTTTAGAGATCACTGAGAATATGATTCAAAGGTTATTGGCTCTAAGTGCAAGTGGGAGTCTGTTGGTATGTATGCCCTGAGAGCCAAACATATGATGATTGGATTGACATACACCATGATTGATTTGATAAATATCAAAGGTAGGCTTCCAATTTATTCTATCTTAATCGATTATAAGATAAATGATGGAGCAGAATGAATGTCTAAAGAATGACAATACTCAATGATGTATGTCTTCAGGTTGAGGACCTGAATAATGACATCATACAGATGCTAAGAGTATGTACATTCTTGTCATGTCCCTAGTCAGATGTCAGTGTGGAAGGTCGATAGACAACAATGACACATCAAGACTAGAGTGTATGTTGGTTGATGACAGTGTCTCATTAGTCATGATATACGATATCAAACCAAGCACATGGATACATGTTGGAGAATAGTGTATTGGATAGACCCACCATGAGAGTGACACATGGAACCATGACATGGTAGTCAAAGTCATCTCTCATAGTGATAGTGGTAATTGTGATTCTTAGACCTAAAATCACTGCACTCATCGAATGTGATTGGATACACTTTGACATCATTAAATGCAATCTTGAAACATGAGTTGTTATAACGGTGATGATTGGGTGGTTTTGACGCATGACACAAACTGTGAGTGATAGATAGGGGTTTGTCCCTCCTAAGGGAGTATGATGTCCAGGCCACTTGATAAGAGAGACTGAGAAAGGCATGCACATGAACATGTGAATCAATATATGATTTTGATGTCACATATATCTCATATAGTTTGCTCTAGTTCAAGAAACATGAATGAACGTTGAAAGCATGATGAATCCATGCCTTGAGTTTATTCAGGATATCAGAGACAAATGAATTATGCATTCACTAGAACACCAATCACAGACTACAGGATTGAAAGTTGTTTTCCAACTTTCCTTTTCACTTAGGTAGCACTGATGTGCAACTAGGCACCACTCTTTGCTTGTGATGTCATAAGTCAGTTATGGACATCCACTGCCAACGTGAAATGGGACCTATAGGGTCACACACAAAGGATTAACCTAGAAGAGGAGTTTATCCGTGAATGGTGTTTGGATTGATTACTAAAGTGTTTAGGTATTCAATCAAAAATTCAATCAATAGACTTGACTCAAAATCATCAAGTACAAGTGTTGAACCAACTAATTAGAGTGTCAGATTGATTGAGAACCTGATTGACTGTGTTCTACACAATTTGAACCACCAACCGATCGGTTCACTGGGTGAACCAATCGGCTCATAGCCAGTGAGACGACTGGTTCAATATGGTGAACCGATCGACTCATTTGTCCAAATGAGCAGTGTAGATTTTCCTAGTTTGTGAGAAAAAAGGTTTTTCGTTTCACTTATTCAATTTGTTTGGTACAAGAATTAATCTTTGCATTAATTAGAAACGAATAAGGAAAGTCAATTGTGGGTAAGTCTGGGAAGTGAAATGACTGATTCACTAAGTGAACCGACTGTTTCACACTCCCAACTGATCAGTTCACTAGTGAACGATCAACTCACCTTGCCAAATGATTGTTTCATTTATGAAACGACCGGTTTTCCTATCATAGTACAAATTGTTCATGGAAATTCTAAACTCCTCTACTCCCGCACAGACTGGGAACCCTGACCATGCCATCTACTATAAATAGAGGGGTACAAGAGGCTTCTCTAGAGACAAAACTCAGAACATCAGTTTCTCTACAAAGTTGTTGTCCTTCTTATTTTTGTAACCGAGAGAGCCCAAGCAAGTTCTACCCGTCTAGGGAGGAACAGTGAGGGAAAGACAATTGGAGAAAAGCAACTAATTGTGGGAGAGTGTATCGGTGACGAGTATGCCAACAGAAGGAGACAACTCCTTCTAGTCCGTTCTTTAGGATGACTAGAGTTTTCAGTAGTCCGTGTGGACTATCTATATAGGTGGGAGACTTCTTTCGCTCAGGGTGACGACAATCAACCGTAGTCTGGGTCAAGACCAAGAGCTGAACAGACGTCGTCAAAGATAGGTGGTTGAAGACCGCACTAGCTGCGAGGTATTATCGTTGAGCAAGCCTCAGGTACAGGTATATCTCACTAAATTCATCCTTCCCATTACATAGATGTTGATACGATCTGCTAGTTATGAGTTTATGGTCATTTAAAAAAAAATTGCTGCCTACTCCAACCATGTAAAGCCCAACAGATAAGGACAAAAACAAAACTTAAACGTGCAACAGGAGAGAAAGTCTCAAAATAATCAACTCCATACATTTTAGCATAGCCTTTGGTAACAAGACGAGCCTTTAATCTTTCAATTGTGTCATCCAGTTGATACTTTATGGTAAAGATCCAACAACATTCTACACGAGAGAATTCAACAAGAGCATCAATCAAGTTCCACGTATGTTGATCAGTAACGGCCTGTGTTTCACTCTCCATAGCCTGGCACCATGTTGGATGTTGCATCGTCTGAGCAACATTCTTAGGAATAGTAATAGTTGATAAAGAAGAGGTAAAATTGACAAAGCTAATGCCCATATTAGTAGTAGAACATACATTTTCAATAGGATGTAGAGTGCAAGTCTACATCTCATAATCACATGCAAGTCTACATTTTCACTATAATGCACCTAAAACTTTTTGGCCTGAAGCATATCTATTGCTTATTATCTCATTAATCACATGCCATCCTCTGTTCTTACAATCAGGTGCCTTATAAAATCTTGTACCCTGATGCCCCCATTTTTTTGTGCCTCAGATTTTTGGAAGAACTTGCTTTGTTAAGAATTAGGTCCTGGTTTAACTAAGCTTGATCCGTGGTCTACAAAATATGTTTTCTTGGGCTACTCTCGGACCCAGAAAGGTTACAAATGATATGATCCCTCTACAAAGAAATGGTTTGTCAATGTCGATGTGGTCTTCTTTGAGCATATGCCCTTCTACTCAACAGTAGGATCTACTCTGTCATTTGATTTGTTGGTTGATACATCATTGCCTATGTCAGTTGAAACTAACTTGCCGTCTATTGATGTTTCATCATCTCCGCCTATATTAATGAAGACCAAAAGCTACACCTACCTCCATGAACCCTCCTTCACCAAATTCTTCATCTTTGTTGGAAGATCCCCCTCACTCTCAGGTGTTTTATGATTTAGATGTTTCATTCATCTACATAAAAGGACCAAGTCTTGCACTCTACATCCTATTGAATGCACCTAAAAATCACGGATAGACCACGGATCAAGCTTAGTTAAACCAGGACCTAATTCTTAACAAAGCAAGTTCTTCCAAAAATCTGAGGCACAAAAAAATGGGGGCATCAGGGTACAAGATTTTATAAGGCACCTGATTGTAAGAACAGAGGATGGCATGTGATTAATGAGATAATAAGCAATAGATATGCTTCAGGCCAAAAAGTTTTAGGTGCATTATAGTGAAAAAGGAGGATGTGAGCAACTTCTAGAAGGTGACGATTCTTGCGCTCAACAATCCCATTTTGTTGGGGGTGTATGAATATGAAGTTTGATGAATAGTACCCAACTTGTGACAAAACTGACCGATGAAGGATTTCACAAATTCTAAGACATTATCAATGTGAAAAACCTTAATTGTTGTGTCAAACTGAGTACTGATTTTAGTAAAGAAGGTAGTTATAGTATTTAGCATGTAATATCGGTCTTTCAATAAAAATAGCCATGTAGCTCTAGAAAAGTCATCACTAAAGCTCATAAAGTCTAAAATCTAGATGTGCTTGGAACAGAACATGGGCCCCAACCATCAACATGCACAATATCCAAAGTTTTTTTTTGAACCAATACAACATTTATTTGAAAAATTGACATGAGTTTGTTTGCCCAACTGACAACTTTCACAATGAAAAATAGAATCTGAAATACTAGGAACTAAATGCTTCAATTTTGCAATAGTTGGATGACCCAGTCGATTGTGCCATTGTAAGCCTGTCATAGACGCAGTCAGCAAAGAAGTAGTCTTCTGTGTATCCAAGTGGTATAATCCATCTGGTCCCTCATGGCCCGAACCAATCCTCATCCTCGCACGGATCATCCTGAAATATAGAACCGTACGGGTTAAAAAATGGAGCACTGAAGGCTCTTTACAGTTCTACTAACAAATAAAATATTCAACGAAAATTGAGGAACATAAAGAGTTGAGCGCAATAAGAGATTGTCAGGAGTAAAAATATTCCCTATACCAGAAATAGGAGTCCTAAACCATCAACAAAAGTAATAGCTAGAATAGTAGAAGTTTTATGGACTTTTGAAAAAGTGCATAATTTCCAGAAATATGGGAGGTGGCACCATAATCAATCACCCATTTCTTTACCATAAGATGCAAATGAGGCAAGGAGAGCAAAACCTCCATCAATAGAGTCGAAGTATTGTAGGAAGTAAGATAAGATTGAAGTAACTTTTCAAACTCAGAGCAAATCCAATCCGTAGATGGCTAGGTCGATGAAGATGGTTCAAAATCAGGTTGATCTGTAGTGACCTGATTGGCCCATGCATGCTTACCATGCTTAATCCAACAAAAAATTTCTGTATGGTTTGTGCGTTTACAGAAATGATAATATCGTTGTTCAGAAGAGGATAGGTATTAACTAGATGATGAAGAACCACGACTCGGACCAATAGTAGAGCGACCACAACTACGAGAGGGGTCTCTTGAACGGACAACTAGAGCAGAATCAATAGAGTGGTTGGGTGACAAAGGGGTGACAGATGGGAGCCGTTGGACCCATTTCAGGACATCATGTAGTGTAGGCAACGAGTCTTTGTATAGGATCCAATCTACCACTTTAGAGAATGAGTGTGGCAAGCCCATAAGAAATTGCACCAATTGAAGGTCATTATGTTGACATTTGTATTTTAGTGATATCAGTAAAGAGGGGGTGATATACCTCAAACTCATCCTAGAGAGCACAACATTGATTGTAGTATATCCTCCACATATTCAGTACAAGAATACTCAGATTTTGGCTAGGTGTTTGAAAATTTCAAACACTTTCTTCAGATTTTGTTGATGAGAGTAAACATGTAAGAGCTGGTCCCACATGGCTTTGGCATTCAGGAGATGGAGAAGTGTCTGCCTAATTTTGGGTTCAACACTATTGACCATCCAGGTCATGACGTCGGAGTCCTCCTTAGTCCACAGATTGTAGGTTTTTTTAATTTTGTCATCGACATTATCAACAGGTACGCCAGGAGCATCCAGTAGTGACACATAGTGTCTGAAACAGCTCAACAAATGCCATCAGAAGATATTTAGGGTGACAGTTACCACAGCCAGAAGTAGTAGTAGGAAAGGAACCCAACTCTGAGGCAGCAACAATAGTCAACAAACAACAGCAGAAGAAGTAATCCTACACATGGGCAATATAAGGCATATGATTAGATCTGGATCAATAGATCCAAAAACCCACATAGGGGTAGCAACAATAGCAAATCTGAAGGAACGTATCGAAGAAACCAACATAGTGGCAGAATAAAGAAGAAAAACCTACGTCATCACAGAGAGAGAAAGTTATTCCACCATGAGACGTAGACATGTAGTCCTTTTAGATCTTCAACATGTTATTGATAGATAGTACTAGGACACACTAAAGAAGGAAGAGGGATGTGTTGGATCCTAGATGGGTGATTAGATGCTCTAGAGGGGGGGTGAATAGAGCTGAAAGCACTTAAACAAAATTCATTAAACCTTCAAGATATATGATAAGATAAGGTTGCTAAATAGATAATTTGAGTGCAACTAAAACATACATAGCAAGGGAGAGAGAGATTGAACATGCACCAATTAGACAAGCTATTTAGAGTGGTTCCACACTTCAAACTAGAAGTGTGTCAGTCCACTTACCTAGAGAGGTCAACCTGTAGGACTTCCAAACTATTGCATTCTTATATTCATTCATAAGACTTACAATACATGACCAAACAAAGGACTTACCTATCCAATACAAAGAGTCTTCAAACTTACCAAGGACTTACCCACTTTGCAAGAGTCTTCTGCCTTTCTTCCAAGGACTTACCTACTTTTGCCCAAGTCTTCAGCCTTGCAGGAATTACCCACTCTTCTTGGATCTTCCGCCTTTGACTTCACCTTCACTCGGAGAAGCTTCCACCAAGGTCTTACCCACTTGAGCTTGAGTCTTATGCCTTCTCCAAGGGCTTACCCACTCTAGCTCCAAGTCTTCAGCCTTGATCTTCACCAAGGGACTCCTTCCCTTGTTCTTCTTCACCTCTCTTGGACAAGAGAGAGAACCTTCATCTTCTTGATTGAAAAGATAGAAATGGAGGTGGTGGAAGTAAGAGCCTCACAAGATATACAAGTAGTACTAGCTCTCTTACATATTTCCTACTCATTCTAATGGATGTAGCAAGTGATCAAGCTTAGAGAGAGAGAGGAGGTTGTAGGAAGCACTCAGCTATAGAATAGGAACCTCACATAGAGCTTGCAATGAATGCTCAACCTTGGAATGAAGCCCAAGGGGTCCTATTTATAGCTGGGGATGCCTCTTAGCCTTTGGGAACACTTGTGAACAAAAACTAGCCGTTTTGTGGCTTGCAACGGATCTATTTTCACTTGTTGCAACTCCACAACAGCTAGAAGCACTTTTCTGCACTTTTCCGTACAGTGCAATCGGTCGGGTTTCAATGGGTGTAACTCGACCGATCACGTAGCAGGCAAACCGATGTTCAAATGATCGGTCGAGTTTGTTCTGAGGAAACGCGACCGACCATTTCAACTGGAAATGGCCTACTTGTTGGCTAAATGGACATCTGTAAATCCCTTTGTTTTGATAATGACAAACATTTCATTCTTGTTGATCTAATGTGCTACTTGAGTGTTGCAGGAATAAGGTGGATGACAAAGCACTAGGGAATCTATATGCTTGAATGCTTGTAAATTTCATGCAATGTAATTAATTGTAAACTTGTACAAATATATAATGTACAAGTACTTAGACTTCATGTAAATCAAGCGTTAGATCTTCCCTAGATAATCACCACACTTAGATAGGTCATCCCCTTCAATAGTGTCATATATGCACACTCATACACACACTTAATGTCTTTATTTGAAACATTAAAATAGGGTCAATCTCGGTCGACAAAATCCTCGACCGAGACACTCTCGGTCGACAAACTTCTCGACCGAGAAAGACCCAAGTAGCCGTTAGACACACTGACAAGGTAGTTGACAGTTGGAGATGAACGTTGCAAACACTTGATCCAGAGAGCCTGTCGGTCGACAAAACCTCGACCGAGTAGGTATCTCGGTCGACAATTTCTCGACCGAGATGGACTATGACAGCAACTGCAGAATTAATTAACTAGTCGTTGCTAATGCAACTAACTTGTACCTAACGGCTAGTTAAGCACTTAGAAACCCCTAGAAAGTGTCTAGAACGTCCTTAAGCACTTGTAGGACATTCCTATAAATAGGACATGCCTTAGGACACCTAAACACACTTGTTTTTACATACTTGAGCAATCTTTGAGCATACACTTGCATTGAGCAACCTATTTGTGAGCATATTTGCAATTGGCTACTTTCCTCTTGGCTCAAAATTCGTGTCCTATAGGCTAGTATCTCCTATCCACAGCAATCACAATTTCTTATACATTGGTTAGGAGATCTACACGCTTGATCTAGGCAAATCAAGCCTTGTGCTTCAAAGGATAAGTTGTAATTTCCATTTTCCTTTATTGTTCACTTTCATTGCTTGTACTGTCCTTGCTACTCCTAGGTTGCAGGCTGCGGATTGGAGAGGGTCGTGATCTTCTTGGTGAAGAAGGAGACTTTGAACTACTTCTAGAAGGGTGGTGCAACGAGAGGTTACTTCTAAAAGGAAGGCTACTTCAAGGGGGAGCTTGGAGTTACTTCAAGAAGGCTACCTCGAGTTGGTGCATCTACTTCAAGTGAAGGCTGTTCAAAGGGGTGTAAGAAAGTATTGTATTTGTGTAATTCCTTGAGAAGGTAATAAAATTAATACTTTCAAAATCCTGGTTGGGTAAGCAACCGGGTAGTGGACTGACAACCTTAGTATTTGCTAAGGTTGGAACCACTCTAAACCCTTTGTCTCCTTCTTGGTTTCTCATTTGTGGTTGTTTGAGTTAAATAATTTTTAAATTACTTTAAACCCCTATTCACCCCCCTCTAGTGGTTTTTCAATTGGTATCAGAGCAGGCTTCAAGGAACTCTAACCAAGTCTTGAAGAATGGGTGACGGGTTGCTCAACAACCTCAACCTTGAAGGGACACTTGTGGCTAGACCTCCGGCATTCGATGGAACTAACTACACCTACTGGAAAAGAAGAATGCAATTTTATTTACAAGGGATTAGTTGGGATCTATGGAGGATGGTGTCAACCCCCTATGAGCTTCCTCAAGCGGAATATGCAGCTTCGGACACCAATACGGTAAAATCGGCTCAAATGAATGCAAAGGCTATAAGTATTCTCTATTGTTCAATTTCAGTAGGAGAATTTAATAGGATATCAAATTGTGAAACAGCCTATGAAATTTGGCATAGACTTTCCATAACTTATGAAGGGACTGTTCAAGTTAAGAACTCTAAAATTGGAATGCTTAAACAAAAGTTTGAACAGTTCTGTATGGATCTGAATCAATCTATTAGTGATATGTATGCAAAATTCTCTTCTATTGTAAATGGTTTGAATGCTTTAGGTAAAGTTATTAGTGAGGAAGATCAGGTGTCAAAGATCCTTAGATCACTTCTTCCCAAATACAAGCCAAAGGTGACGGCCATTGAAGAAGCAAATGACCTCACTCGACTGAGGATGGAACAACTCATTGGCAACCTAGAAGCTCATGAAGCAACCCTAGAAGAAGAAGAAAAAAGAGAACGTGAACTACAACAAGGGAAAAAGAAGGATGTGGCTCTAAAGGCTTCAAAAATAATTACACCAGAAAGTGATGAGTCAAGTGAAGAAGAAGGAGAAGAAGCTTTGATTATAAATGGTAAGAAATATAAAAGATTTAGATCTAACAAAATTTCTAGTTCTTCTTCATCTCCTCCTAGGTGTTTTGAGTGTGGAAAGAAAGGACATCTCAAAAATGAATGCCCTAAAGCAAAGAAAGGAAAGAAAAGCTCACACAAAAAGAAGGGAGAAAAAGCTTATAAAGCTGCATGGGACGAGTCAAGTGAGAGTGAAAGTGGAGAAGAAAAGGTCGAATGTCTAATGGCAAGAGAAGATGATGAGGACTCTCAAGAGGTAAGCCTTCTTGATCTTCCTAAAGAAGAGTTAATTACTAGTCTGCAAGAAACTCATGATAAGTATGTTGATTGCAAGAAGAAACTAAAGAAGGTTACCAAAACAAATGATGAGTTATATGCTAGATTAAATGATCTATCTTCTGAAAAGAACAACATTGATCTTGAGAATCTGTCCTTAAAAACATCTTTAAATGACTGCACTAGAAAGATACTTACTCTAGAAACAAATGTTAATCTTCTCTCTCAAGAAAAGACTGATTTGTTAGCTAAACTAAATGATTTTCAGACCCAACCACTTTTATGTAACCATCTAGACTATGACAATGTTGTAAAAGAAAGAGACTCCTTATTGTCTGATTTAGATCAAGCAAGGAAAGATTTACACAAGAAGACGGATGACATTGCAAAGCTACAAAGAAACCTAAATGACTTAAGAGGAAAAGAGATCCTTAATAACATTTTGAAAATTTCCTCTAGTTTCAATGGAAGAAGAGGATTGGGATATGCTCCAAAGAAAAATCAACCCAAAAGAGCTAAAGCATCCAAGACTCAAACTATGTTTGTACCTAAGAACACAATCCTTAGAAAAATAAATGAAGTCGATTCTATTACTTGTCATTTTTGTCTACGTCTTGGACATTATTCATTTTCATGCCCTTATAAGACCAAGGATTCCGACTTAGTTTGGGTTCCAAAACCCCAAACTTAGTAAAGTCAAATGAAATTCAGTTGAGATATGATCAAATGCTCATTTTTGCAAATTCTATTGTCTTATCTCAACTGAATACAAGGTTTCATGCATTACGATAATTTTCTGAACTACTGTACTGAAACAAAAACTTAGTCGGTCGAAGTATTGTCGACCGAAAATATAATCAGTCGAACTTTTGTCGACCGACCAGATGCCTGTAACAAATTAAAATCTACAGCAACAAAACAACAACCATTTCGGTCGAAGATTGATCGACCGAGAGAGATGTCAGTCGAACAGTTGTCGACCGACTGAAGTTCTGAATCAGAATTTTTATTCAGTCTGTACTTAAATGCTTCTAACCATACCGGACCATCACATGGGTACCAAAACCTACATTTTAATGCAGGATTGGGTGGTCGACAATGGATGTTCCAAACACATGACCAGAAACAAGGATGCATTTCAAACTTTTGAAGAAAAGAAGAGTGGAACAGTCACCTTTGGAGATAATGGTAAAGGTAAAATCGTTGGAATAGGTAACATTGGTACAAACCTCAAAAAAAAAATTTTGTTTTACTCGTTGATGGTTTGCACCATAACTTAATAAGTGTGAGTCAATTATGTGACAGTGACTATGATGTTTTATTTAACAAAAACTGCTGCAAATTATAAATAGAAAACACTACAAATGTTGTTTATGAAGGAAAAAGAGTTGGAAACCTTTATATTCTTACACCTAACTCTATGAAATCTGTAGTAGGAAAATGCTTACTTGCAAATGAAAATACTTTACAACTATGGCATAAAAAGTTAGGACATGCTAGTTCACATGTTATCAAAAAGTTAGTGAAATATGATCTTGTTCACGGTTTGCCTGCTTTATCCTTTGATCAAGTTGAAAATTGTGAACCATGTACTTTGGGAAAGCAAACAAAAACCTCTTTTAAACCTAAACATGTACTTAGTACCAGTAGATCCTTAGAATTAATTCATATGGATTTATTTGGACCCAGGAGGACAAAATCTATTGGTGGTAAAAGATATTGTTTTGTTATTGTTGATGATTATAGTAGATATACATGGGTACATTTTCTTGCAACCAAAGATGACACTATTCATGTTTTTATAAAATTTTGTTCCAAGATTGAAAATCTATTACAAAACAAAATATGTACCATTAGAAGTGATCATGGTGGAGAATTTGAAAATCATGTATTTGAAGAATTTTGCACATCTCAAGGGTACACTCACAATTTTTCTGCTCCACGCACTCCACAACAAAATGGTATAGTTGAAAGGAAAAATCGATCACTACAAGAAATGGCTAGAACTATGATGCTCGAACATAACACACCTAAAACCTTTTGGGCTGAAGCTGTAAACACCGCATGCTATGTGTTAAATAGAGTAACTGTTCACTCCCATTTGAAGAAAACACCATATGAAATAATACATTCTAAGAAACCTAGAGTTGACTATTTTCATACCTTTGGATCCACATGCTATATCTTAAATACTAAAGAGGATAGAGATAAGTTTGATTCTAAATCACATAAAGCATTCTTTTTGGGATATTCTACCTCTAGCAAAGCATTTAGAGTCTACAACACTATTTCTACAAAAGTTGAGGAATCTATTCATGTCTCTTTTCATGAAGAGTCAAAATCAGAAAATCTTGAAATCGTTGATCTCACTCATCAATTCGAAAACTTAAATATACCAAATGATAGTGAGAAAGATACTACAAGCAATGACCAAGATGAAACACAACCTATACCTAGACTTATTAAGGATCATCCTCAAGAATTAATTATTGGAAATCCAAAAGATAAAGTCAAAACTCGTTCTTCCTTTAAGGATGTTGCAAACATGGCCTTTGTTTCTATTATTGAACCTAAGAAGGTATCTGAAGCTCTTAAATATGACTATTGGATAATAGCAATGCAAGAAGAATTAAACCAATTCACTAAAAATGATGTATGGGATTTAGTTCCTAAACCACAAGATAAAACCATCATTGGAACTAAATGGGTTTTTAGGAATAAGCTAAATGAGGCAGGAGAAGTAATAAGGAATAAAGCTCGGTTAGTCGCACAAGGATATAATCAACAAGAGGGAATAGACTTTGATGAAACGTATGCACCAGTAGCAAGTCTTGAAGCTATTAGAATGTTACTAGCTATTGTTGCACATAAAAAACATCAAACTCTACCAAATGGATGTAAAAAGTGCATTTCTAAACGGGATCATTCAAGAAGAAGTGTATGTTGCCCAACCACCTGGTTTTGAAATACCGGAAAAAGGTGACTGTTTATAAACTTAAGAAAGCACTTTATGGTTTAAAACAAGCACCTAGGAACTGGTATGAAAGGCTTAAGACATATCTTTTTGATAATGGTTTTTCTATTGGAAATTCAGATTCTACTTTATTTTTCAAAACATATACATCTGATTTTCTAGTTGTTCAAATATATGTTGATGACATTATTTTTGGAGCTTATAATGAATCATTGTGCACACAATTCAGTGACATTATGCAAAAAGAATTTGAAATGAGCCTCATGGGTGAACTAACCTTCTTTCTTGGTTTCCAAATTAAACAAACGCCTGCTGGGATTTTTATAAGCCAAGAAAAGTATACTAAGGAACTCTTAAAACGTTTTGGGATGGATCAGTGCAAACATGCTACTACTCCTATGGCTACCTCTATTAAAATTGATAAGGATGAAAATGGGGAACCTATTGATGATTCTTTATATAGAGACATGATTGGTAGTTTGCTTTACTTAACTGCTTCTAGACCGGACATCATGTTTTCCGTTGGTCTTTGTGCTCGATTTCAATCACAACCCATGCACTCTCATTTTCAAGCAGTTAAACGAATTCTTCGATACTTAGTCGGCACTACATGTTTTGGTTTATGGTATCCAAAAGGACAATCCTTGGATTTTAAAGCTTATACTGATGCTGATTATGCTGGTTGTCGACTTAATCGCAAGAGCACTAGTGGTGGTTGTTTCTTGTTAGGGAGAGCTTTAGTATCTTGGTTTAGCAAGAAACAAAACACAGTTGCCCTCTCTACAACTGAAGCTGAATATATGGCAGCCGGATCTTGTTGTGCTCAAGTGCTTTATATGCAACAAGTGTTAAACAATTATGGTTTTACTCTTTCATCTACGCCTATCTTTTGTGACAACACAAGCTCTATAAACTTAGCACACAATCCTATTTTACACAGCCGAGCTAAACATATTGAAATCCGTCATCATTTTTTAAGGGATCATATCTCTAAGAATCATGTTTCCCTCCATCATGTTGATACGGAAGATCAATTGGCTGATATTTTTACAAAACCGCTTCCACTAGATCAATTCAACAAAATCAGGAAGCAACTTCTTATCACTCCTTTAGAAGATGTTTTCTTTGATATTTGTGCTTCTTAACAATGTTCTTATTTGCATCATTTTTGCTTTTAATGGACATCTTTTTTTGGATTTGATGGGACATCTACTTAAGGGGGAGTTTTTCTTGTTTTTAACGCATATCTTTTTGAAATGACAAAGGGGAGAAATAACAATATATATTAAAACTTAGTAATTGTGCAAAACTCAATCAATGAGTTTCATAAACTCTTGGCTTTACATTGAAAGTTGCTATATTCGCTAAAGAATTGGATTTCATGTTCCATAATTCATGGGGAATAATAAGCACACATTTTATAAACAAGAGAAGAAATTCACAAAGGTAATCTTTAGGTATGAAACTCACATGTTTTATATTTTTTATTTAGGAAATGTTTGTCATCTTCAAAAAGGGGGAGATTGTTGGCTAAATGGACATATGTAAATCCCTTTGTTTTGATAATGACAAACATTTCATTCTTGTTGATCTAACGTGCTACTTGAGTGTTGCAGGAATAAGGTGGATGACAAAGCACTAGGGAATCTATATGCTTGAATGCTTGTAAATTTCATGCAATGTAATTAATTGTAAACTTGTACAAATATATAATGTACAAGTACTTAGACTTCATGTAAATCAAGCGTTAGATCTTCCCTATCTAATCACCACACTTAGATAGGTCATCCCCTTCAATAGTGTCATATATGCACACTCATACACACACTTAATGTCTTTATTTGAAACATTAAAACAGGGTCAATCTCGGTCGACAAAATCCTCGACCGAGACACTCTCAGTCGACAAACTTCTCGACCGAGAAAGACCCAAGTAGCCGTTAGACACAACTGACAAGGTAGTTGGCAGTTGGAGATGAACATTGCAAACACTTGATCCAGAGAGCATGTCGGTCGACAAAACCTCGACCGAGTAGGTATCTCGGTCGACAATTTCTCGACTGAGATGGCCTCTGACAGCAACTGCAGAATTAATTAACTAGCCGTTGCTAATGCAACTAACTTGTACCTAACAGCTAGTTAAGCACTTAGAAACCCCTAGAAAGTGTCTAGAACGTCCTTAAGCACTTGTAGGACATTCCTATAAATAGGACATGCCTTAGGACACCTAAACACACTTGTTTTTACATACTTGAGCAATCTTTGAGCATACACTTGCATTGAGCAACCTGTTTGTGAGCATTTGAGCATATTTGCAATTGGCTACTTTCCTCTTTGCTCAAAATTCGTGTCCTATAGGCTAGTATCTCCTATCCACAGCAATCACAATTTCATATACATTGGTTAGGAGATCTATATGCTTGATCTAGGCAAATCAAGCCTTGTGCTTCAAAGGATAAGTTGTAATTTCCATTTTCCTTTCTTGTTCACTTTCATTGCTTGTACTGTCCTTGCTACTCCTAGGTTGGAGGCTGCAGATTGGAGAGGGTCGTGATCTTCTTGGTGAAGAAGGAGACTTTGAACTACTTCTAGAAGGCTGGTGCAACGGGAGGTTACTTCTAAAAGGAAGGCTACTTCAAGGGGGAGCTTGGAGTTACTTCAAGAAGGCTACCTCGAGTTGGTGCATCTACTTCAAGTGAAGGTTGTTCAAAGGGGTGTAAGAAAGTATTGTATTTTGTGTAATTCCTTGAGAAGGTAATAAAATTAATACTTTCAAAATCCCGGTTGGGTAAGCAACCGGGTAGTGGACTGACAACCTTAGTATTTGCTAAGGTTGGAACCACTCTAAACCCTTTGTCTCCTTCTTGGTTTCTCATTTGTGGTTGTTTGAGTTAAATAATTTTTAAATTACTTTAAAACCCTATTCACCCCCCCTCTAGTGGTTTTTCACTACTACCCAATCGGTCGAGTTCTGTGAGTGCACAACTCGACCGATGCAATCTTCAGAAAATCGACCAAGGTTGATCGGTCGAGTTTCAAGCTAGGGAAACTCGACCGACCAAGTGCCTGTAATCCATTTTCTAAATTGCAATAAAAGTGCTCTAATATTTGATCTAAGTGCCCCTGATATTTTTCTAAGCTTAATTACAAGTCATACAATCATTACAAGTGATTTACAACATGATTCTAATGGATATACATCATATTACAAAAAATGTGCACTTGTATGACTTTTGACTTGTCTTTTATCCAATTTGAGATGCGCAAGTTAGGGCATTTGGAGTGTGTCTATACCTAATCTGAAATCACTCAAGTAGAATCATTAGACACCAATATGTGGAATGGTTAGTCGTCATCAAAACACGGGTTTAGTCAATTTAGGCGTGAGTCAACATTGACCTAATTGACCTTGAGTCAACAATCTCCCCCTTTTTGAAGATGACAAACCATTCCATAAATGTATTGAAAGCTTTAAAGTAAATTCATACCTTTGGAGAAACCTAGGGGTTTCAATGGAATTGAGTTCATATGCTCCCCCTCAATTGATGTGCATGGAGTTTTCATACTCCCCCTCAATTGATGCTATTTCTCCTGCATGGTTAGCTTTCATAACATTTATAGAATACTATGTCTTCTACTCATATATGTTCTACACATATATGTCTTCTCCCCTTTACCTTCTCCCTTTACATGAACATGCTTCTCCTCTTCATGTAAGACATACTTTCTTCCTCTTTTAAAAGAAGACATACCTTTCTCCCCCTTTGTCATTTCAAAAAGTGGGGTTATGAAGAAAATAAGAAACATCACTTGTTAAAGAGAAAGGAGATAACACAAATATATATAAGGAGAGTAGAAGAGCACAGATAGGGGCTTGTCCAAGCATAGAAAGAAAAGCAAGTTAAATCATATACTTGAACAACCCAAGATGCAAGATAAAGTGCTGCAAAAAAATAAATAAATTGCAATTTTGACCCTCAAGATGACGGAATTTGACCAAAAACCATCAGAGCTCATTGTAAAATAATGAGTCTTTCTTAGAAGGTCGTTTCTGCATGAAAAACACTAGTCTTGCACCAAAAACTGAAACTGGAGTAAAAGTTGCATAAAATCCAAAAAATACTCCAATTTCTACATATAATGTAGATCTATGTACCCTGCATCACAATGTTATGCAAGCAACTCAAGATAGTAGATATGCAAATCAAGGAACAAGCTTGAGCATGTATAAGCATAGCATATAGATGAGCAAAGATGCCAATTATAAACAGGGTTAGAACTACATGTATATGAACTACTAGTAGATGATATCACAAGTTAGGACTACTAGTAGGATCTAGATCATAGCAAGAGATACCAAAAGATACACAAGATAAAGCAAGCTATGATTAGATGAAGAGATATATCCAAACAAAGAGATATGCAATTTTAGAAGCATGAAAGGATATAACTCACAAGATATGCATCCTTACCAAAAGATGATTACCCCTAAGAACCTCAAGGTTGTATCAAAACAAGATATACACCTAGATAGATGTAGCAAGTTAGAGCACAACAGAATCAATTTAAGATACAACCAAGAGATCCAAAGAGTTCATCATCAAAACCTGCAAAACAACTCAAAGCAAGTAATTGCAAGATATAGATATACCAATTTAGAGCAATTAGAGAGATAGAGTTGTAAGCAAGATAGGCAATTTAGAACATGGCAATATGCATATATAAAGGTACCAAATGTGAGTGCCAAATAATAAGGCTATTGGTTGAGAAAATCTAGTTGAGAGGGAAATTTTCATTCAATAAGCCAACTGTGTATTCTGTGCACAGTATTATCGGTCGAGTTCTGTGCATTGACAACTCGACCGATGACAGCTGTTGGCAACACCCATTGGTGCCTATCGGTCGAGTTTCAATAAGGCAAACTCGACCGACAGAGCAGCTGTCAAAAAGCATATATATATATCATAAAAACACATTTAAAGGCATGCTAAAAATACAAACCATATCCAAACATGTCTAATCAAGTTAGTAATGCACTATAGAAGCAGTAGAAACAGTTTTTGAGCAAGAGTGTGAAGAGAAACACAAAATGCCACTTTTGACTCAAAAACCATATGTATAGTGCACACTAACTTGACAAAAACAAGTTAGAAATGGTTATAAGCAAGAAAAAGCATTTACCTTTGTTCTTACCATTCCTTTTCCACTAGTTGTCACCCTCTACACATCTCACCTTTCTTCTTTCATGTGGATTGAGAAGTAAATTTGCAATTCAATAGCTCAAGTCAATCCATTTGCAAGTACCTACAAGAAGAAAGATGAAATGGTCCCCAATCATATTTTTGGGTCCGGAGGGGTTAGTTTAGCAATCCAAATCCAATTGCTTTTGGGTGCTTTCCTAAAAGGACAACAAGTAGAATAATGACCAATTTCATTGCAATAGTTGCATGTGCCCATAGTCTTGGAACTAGAGGATTCTCCATGGAATATTGGAGGTCATTTATCTTTGTTGTTCCCTTGACTACTATCATACCCTAAAACATGTCTACCAATTTGTTTAGTAGTATGGTGTAGGATGTCATTAAGACTCTTTTTGCCCACTAAGAATCTTTGCAAGGATGATCTCAAACTATCATTATCATGCTTAAGAGAAGCAATAGTAGAAGACAAATTTTTTATATTATCTCTAGCATGCAAAAGATCATTTTCTAAGCAAAGAGTTTTAGTTAAATAAGAGTCTCTATTAATATGAAGAGCAGCAACATTATTATCTCTATTTGTAGAACTAGAACAAGATCATGCCCATTGATTTTAGCAAGCAAGGAGGCATTTTCTATTTCTAATTCATGCAAAACAAAATCTTTGTCCTTGTTTTCAGATTTAAGAACATCAATATCATGCATGAGAGAATCAATAATTAAAGTATGCTCTTCATTAGAGCTAGGCACAAGAGGTTGAGCTTCTAGAAATCTAACCTTATCAAGTAAACTAGTATTTTCAAGTTTAAGAGAATCTACTTGACTAAGACAATCATTTTTATCATCAAGCAAGCAAGAGTTAGCATGTTCAAGATTATCTAGTTCTACATGCAAATTATCAACAATTTTAGCAAGCTTTTTCTTTTTCCTTTTAGAAGACTTAAGAGAGGCACAAATATCATGAATAATAGCAATCAAAGATTCTTTATCTAGAGAGTTTAGAGTTACCTCACTTGAGTCTTCACTTGTTGATGCTATAAGAGCAAAATGGCATTCTCCTTCATCACTTGAGCTTGAGCTTGATCCTTCACTTGAATCTTCACTTGAGCTTGATTGCCATTTCTTCTTGTGAAGATGGGTCTTTTTGCCTTGTGGGCAATCTTCCTTGTAGTGACCCTTCTTTCCACATGTGAAGCACCGGATGGAGGAGGACTTGCCTTTGTAGAATTTACCCTTGGAGTACATGGCATCTTCTTTAGCTTGAGAGGATGGAGAGACTTGTTCCATGATATCTTCAATTTGAGCCTTCATTTCAGCCTTCTTCATTCTCTTTAGGTCTTTCTTCTCTTGTCTTTCTACTTCCTCCCTCTTGTCAAGTGTAGCTTCATGTGCTTGTAGATTTCCAATGAGATCTTCAATAGGAATATCCTTAAGAGACCTTGCTTCTTCAATTGAAGTCACCTTGGGTTCCCACCTCTTGGGGAGAGTTCTAAGGATTTTAGAGTTGATCTCTCCACTAGACATAGGATGTCCTAGAACAGCAAGACCATTCACAATGGTGTTGAGCCTTGAGTACATGTTGGCTGTACTCTCCTCCTTTCCCATCTTGAAGTTCTCAAGCAGCCCTTTGAGCATGTAGACTTTGCTTTCCTTCACTTGATATGTTCCTTCATAAGTGATGCAAAGCTTTCTCCATACTTCATAGGCTGTTTCACATGAAGAAATCCGGTTGAACTCGGTGGGAGTCATGGAGGCATAGAGGATGTGCATAGCTCTAGCATTCAAGGTTGCTTTCATCAAGGTGGCTTCATCCCATTCTTCAATCTTTGTCTTTGGTAGCATGTATGGGATGTTCACCATTTGCCACATCTCAAGACTTGATCCTTGGATGTAGAATTGAAGCATTCTTCTCCAATAGAGGAAATTTCTCCCATCAAATATTGGTAGGCTGATTCTCCCTCCTTGGTAGTCACCCATCTTCTCCTACTTGTTGAAGTATGCTTGGAGAAGACCCGCTCTGATACCAATTATTGGATCCTAGATGGGTGATTAGATGCTCTAGAGGGGGGGTGAATAGAGCTGAAAGAACTTAAACAAAATTCATTAAACCTTCAAGATATATGACAAGATAAGGTTGCTAAATAGGTAATTTGAGTGCAACTAAAACATACATAGCAAGGGAGAGAGAGATTGAACATGCACCAATTAGACAAGCTATTTAGAGTGGTTCCACACTTCAAACTAGAAGTGTGTCAGTCCACTTGCCTAGAGAGGTCAACCTCTAGGACTTCCAAACTATTGCATTCTTATATTCATTCATAAGACTTACAATACATGACCAAACAAAGGACTTACCTATCCAATACAAAGAGTCTTCAACCTTACCAAGGACTTACCCACTTTGCAAGAGTCTTCTGCCTTTCTTCCAAGGACTTACCTACTTTTTCCCAAGTCTTCAGCCTTGCAAGAATTACCCACTCTTCTTGGATCTTCCGCCTTTGACTTCACCTTCACTCGGAGAAGCTTCCACCAACGTCTTACCCACTTGAGCTTGAGTCTTCTGCCTTCTCCAAGGGCTTACCCACTCTAGCTCCAAGTCTTCAGCCTTGATCTTCACCAAAGGACTCCTTCCCTTGTTCTTCTTCACCTCTCTTGGACAAGAGAGAGAACCTTCATCTTCTTGATTGAAAAGATAGAAATGGAGGTGGTGGAAGTGAGAGCCTCACAAGATATACAAGTAGTACTAGCTCTCTTACAGATTTCCTACTCACTCTAATAGATGTAGCAAGTGATTAAGCTTAGAGAGAGAGGAGGCTGTAGGAAGCACTCAGTTATAGAATAGGAACCTCACATAGAGTTTGCAATGAATGCTCAACCTTGGAATGAAGCCCAAGGGGTCCTATTTATAGCTGGGGATGCCTCTTAGCCTTTGGGAACACTTGTGAACGAAAAGTAGCCGTTTTGTGGCTTGCAACGGATCTATTTTCACTTGTTGCAACTCCACAATGGCTACAAGCACTTTTCTGCACTTTTCCGTACAGTAAAATCGGTCGAGTTTCAATGGGTGTAACTCGACCGATCAAGTAGCAGGTAAACCGATGTTCAAATGATCGGTTGAGTTTGTTCTGAGGAAACTCGACCGACCATTTCAACTGGAAATGGCCTACTACCCAATCAGTCGAGTTCTGTGAGTGAACAACTCGACCGATGCAATCTTTAGAAAATCGACCAAGGTTGATTGGTCGAGTTTCAAGCCAGGGAAACTCGACCGACCAAGTGCCTGTAATCCGTTTTCTAAATTGCAATAAAAGTGCTCTAATATTCGATCTAAGTGCCCCTGATATTTTTCTAAGCTTAATTACAAGTCATACAATCATTACAAGTGATTTACAACATGATTCTAATGGATATACATCATATTACAAAAAATGTGCACTTGTATGACTTTTGACTTGTCTTTTCTCCAATTTGAGATGCGCAAGTTAGGGCATTTGGAGTGTGTCTATACCTAATCTAAAATCACTCAAGTAGAATCATTAGACACCAATATGTGGAATGGTTAGTCATCATCAAAACACGGGTTTAGTCAATTTAGACGTGAGTCAACATTGACCTAATTGACCTTGAGTCAACAGGATGGAGGGGCTGGTGGTGGTGAGGACAGGAAGTGAGGGACGGACGAAAAGTATGGAGGAATTGAGGGACGGTGGCGGGTGATTGTGGGGGTGGGGGGGTTATGGTGGCAGGTGGCTTGGGGGTTGGTGGTGGAAAGGGAGGAGGGAGGGTGGGATGTTGATGATGGTAGGAGGGGAGGGAGAAGGGGCGGGTGGCAGTGGGGTTGGGAGAGCAGGTGTGATGACCGTCTCGCGAAAATAAGATTAACTAATGCGGAAGTGTTCATCAAGCAGCGGATTAGCGAAAATTACTAAAAATTTAAAACTTTTTGCAAAGGGATCCATTCATAGGAAAACTCTTTCATTCAGAACCAAAGTAAAACTTTACATCCTGGTTCATATATATACATCTCATGTACTTTTGCTTCTCGAGGAATACACACATTAACTACTCTGTCTTAATTGTACACAGGTAGTATAAAACCCTCGAGGCACTAAGCCAAAATCTCGAAATCACTAACTACTACTACTCCGAGGACCTGAGAGTACAGAGACGACACATAGGACTTCTATATACATCTGAACATGACATGACAGTCAATGTCTCCACCTGAGACTTTACTGCTGTCCCTGCTACTGCTGATGTCCTTCACCTCCTGAAGGATTCCTGTCTCCTCATCCGCGTCCACCTAAAAATGTGGTTCCCACGGGGGTGAGACAATTATAAAAATTGCCCCAGCGAGAGACATAACTCTCCGCCAGAAACATTGTTATTGTAACTTAAGAAGATAAATATGAACAGAGAAATCATATTTAATTGACAGCAGGTAAATGTCTAACAGTTTAGAACATCATTCTATGTCAGAAGCATTACAGTTAAAATAGGATCAACATATCATTTATCCTTTAAGTAATAGGAAGAACATGTATAACATCTATTCAAACAACAGAATCATTACCACTGCATTAACTTTCTTCAAGCTTAGATCATATATCTAAAGCCTGGCATTTTCAATGTGGAGTCATGGCCCGTAGCCATACTCTTTTCATAAGTGTTGGGATCTTAATCCCTCACTTCATCACTGGGTTTTTCTCATCCTTTCACAATTTCAATACCATAACCATGAAATCCTGGGTATTCAAACCCTTTGTTCATCACTTGAGCACTGTTACCTCTTTCTCAGGTAACTAACACCTTTAGGTCATTTGACCAAGGTAAGTATGATACTTGCTACACAAGCATCCATCATGGCACTTGATGCACATTAACTCTCTTGCCACCTCTTACCAGGAACAAGGTATATTATGGCACACAAGGCCCAATTAATAATTCAAACTAATAATACATCATAGCTCATACCTGGCTATGCTCATCATCTCATAATACCTGCATGGTTAGCACATATAATAGCAGTACATCAATTATCTATCAATACCATGCAAAAACAATGTATTAATAATTCAAGGGTATTACCCTTAATCCTTTACCAGGATTTGGATTTCCATCACACATAGCTCATCAGAACACTGTACATCTTGTCACCTTTCACTAGGCAACAACTTTATTCACATGGCTCACAAAACCATTCACATCTTGTCACCTCTCACTAGGCAACAACTTTATTCACATGGTGCACAAGGCCATTCACGTCTTGTCACCTCTCACTAGGCAACAACTTTATTCATATGGCGCACAAGGCCATTCACGTCTTGTCACCTCTCACTAGGCAACAACTTAAAACAAAGGCTTACAAGCCCAACTCATCTTGTTACTTCTTTCTCAGTAACAAAACATAATGGCACATATGGCCAATCAATTCTTATCAAATAAACATCAACTCATGAGACCTGTATGATTGTCACACATGATAATAGACTTATCAAGTTCACAACACATCATGCAATATAGGGTAACACCACTATTCCCTTACCATGGTTAGGGTTTACCATCAATTAGGGCTTATCATTCCCTTTTCCCCAAATTGGGGTTAGGGTTCCCCATTTCTCATTAATTCAGACCCTCTTGAGTTAACCAACTTTGTCTTGTATTAAGGTATTTCCCCTCTTAATACATTCCATCACAAAATACTCACCCTTAGCATATAATGCATAGGCCACACATTACAATTGTCCAGCTATCTCACATGATATGGACTTATCTTAGTTTAAGGCATGGCTTTATTATAAAGTTACCTATAAACAATCACAATGATACACCATCAACTAGGGTTTCACAAGGATACACCCTCAACTAGGGTTTACAATGATACACCCTCAACTAGGGTTTCAACTCAATAACCCTGACGATTAGGGTTTATGTTCATGATTAGGGTTTCATGATCTCTCTACTTTAAGGATCATGCCCTTAATCACCACATGAATCATATTCATATATGAATTCATGCTATCATCATCTCAACTTGATTAGGTCATATCAATCCTTCAATCAAGTACATACAACTATGATTTACATAGTGTACCAAGTCATTGATCTTATCAGCAATTAGGGTTCATCCCTTAATTGACACTAATCACTTAGGTACTATTAGGGTTTTAACCTTGTTCCTTCATTGGTTATCATTACTAACCATCATTGGATCAATAGTACATTCATCATCACATTGGACCTCCATTACATAAGGTATCCAAAGGAATTAGGGTTTACTATTCATCCTAATTAGTGATTTCACATGTAGGCAACCTCTTAATAGGGTTATACATGAAATCGACCTCAATTAGGGTTTACATCATGTATTGGATCCATGCATTTGTTATGCATTAATGACTAGTACCATTAAAGGTATCTCCCACCTAATCACATTAGGTTTTCAAAAAGGTTTGATCCATTGGACCCTCAATGACATAAGGTATCCAATTGAATTAGGGTTTTCAATGTTGATTCCTTCAATCATTGAATTCATGGAACCAATCATCAATTGGACCTATACCCATACTTCAATTGAGTTTAAATAGGTCAACCTTCAACTTATTTGACCCTTAATTAACCCTCAATTGGTCATCAATTAGGGTTTTATTCAATTGAATTAGGGTTTGGAATCGATGATTCAACAACACTAATCAATGTAAGACTAGTTGCTTTGAAACCATTGAACCATCATCCAAGTTGGGTATGACCTGACCCCAAACGGTCTTGAGGTCGTTTGGATGACCTCCAAACGGTCTTGAGACCGTTTTACCATCATATCACTCAAATCCAAGCCATCCAATTAAGGTTTGGATCATTGGATTGATCACCAAATCAGCATTGCATTGTATAACAGCTTGGTACCTTTAGACCTTCAAACACCTAACCATACTCAACCCTAGACCTCCAAACGGTCTTGGGTGACCACCAAACGGTCTTGAGACCGTTTGGATGAGCTCCAAACGGTCTTGAGACCGTTTTCCCATCATATCACTCCAATCCAAGCCATCCAATTAGGGTTTGGTTCATTGAAGTGCTCACCAAATCAGCAATCTATTGCAGATCAACTTGATATCTTTAGACCTTCAACCACTGAACTATACTCAACCCTAGACCTACAAAAGGTCTTGGGTGAACACCAAATGGTCATGAGACCGTTTGGATGAGCTCCAAACGGTCTTGAGACCGTTTGCCCATCCAACCTTTGGACTCTAGTGAAAATTCATCATGGATTGGTCTATCGAGTTGATCAACAAATCAGCATTTAGTTGCAGTATGATTTGGTACCTTTGGACCTTCAATTGGTCAACTATACTTGACCCCAGACCTCCAAACGGTCTTGAGGTGACCCCAAACGGTCTTGAGACCGTTTGGATGATCCCCCAAACGGTCTTGAGACCGTTTGGGCTAATCAACCCAAAATCTCAAATTAGCTCATTGTGATTTCAGCACTGATTTCAATTAGGGTTAGCCCAATTGATTAGCCTTCAACTCATGACTCGTTTGGAATTAATCCATAAATTTGGTGAGTCATTATATCACATCATAAGGAACAGTAATCCCAAATGGTCAACGCTTGGTCAACGTACTCAAACGGTCTTGAGACCGTTTTCCCAAAAAGTTCAATTAAACCAGATTGAAAATCAGCACTTAATCCAATTAGGTTTCCCTAATTGATTAGGCTTCAACTCACGATTCCTTTAGCGTTAATCCCTCAACTTTGGAGGGTTATTAATAAAAATAATTATGAACAGGAATCCCAAACGGTCAACGCTTGGTCAACCATCTAAAACGGTCTTGAAACCGTTTGCTCAACCAGGTCAAGTTAATCAGGTTGAAAATCAGCACATAATTCAATTCGATTGCCTAATTGATTGGCCTTCAACTCTCGATTCCTTTGGAGTTAATCCCTCAAACTTGTAGGGTTATCAGAATACATAATTAGGAACAAAATTCCCAAACGGTCAATGCTTGGTCAACCATCTCAAACGGTCTTGAGACCATTTGCTCCCAAACGGTCTCAAACCGTTTGCCCTTAAACGGTTTGCTGAAACCGCATAGACAATCAAATTAAAACGATTTGGAGTAGCTATCAAAACGGTTTTGCTTGGTAATTTTCTTTGGATAAGCATCTAGGATGATGTCATCATCCCCTTCCTTCGAACAACCAAGAACAGCAACCGTTCTTGATGGAAATTGCAGCAAAGAAACAAGAGTGTATCAAATTGAAGAAATCAATCAACAAAGCATAGAGAATTGATGCAATAGCAATGTTTAAGGGTTTGAGTTATAAAACCCACCTCCAATTGATCTCCAAAGCTCGAAGATCACGCCATCAATGGTGTATGAAGCTCTTGCAACTCCCCCTAGGCTCGTCCTCAAGCTTTTGATTGCAAAAGTTGGTTAGGGTTGAAGAGGAGATCGAAATAAGAAGGAATCCATAATTTATTTTCGATTTCCACCATGAAATCAAGTAGAACGAAGGTCAAGGGCTCACCCACAGGTTGGGGACGTGCTCCCTGCTCCTCCCTAGCTCCTTGGTCGGTTTTGCAAGCAAGGGAAAGAAGAAAATCCGAAATAGCCTTTCATTTGGCTTGAAAAAGGCACTTTTATAAGGAAATTGATGAGAGAGAAAATGCATTATTAAAATGCATTAAATTCCAAAAATATGGCCGCCTCTTCCCCCTCAAATACCTTAAGGACGAGGCACCTTCCTTTTCCTTTAATTCTCCTTCATTATCCTTGATTTAAAGAAAATCAAATTAAGCACCTTAATGCTTATTATATTAATATCCATATGTGAGTGGGTTTTCTTTTTCTTATAATAAGGTGAGTGGAATTTCACCTACTTAGGATATTTTCGTTCCTTATCTTGGCAAAGGAACGTTCATCCTTATTCAAAATCAACCCAAAACATTTTGTTTGAAAGCCCTTCAATTATTTTTATTCATTTTTGCCCTAAATCAAATTAGGGTTTCAATTAGGCATTAATCTTGATTATTTTAATATCAAGATTCTCTCTCCTCCAACTTAATTCGAATGAGGTGCCCTTATCATTTTCTTTGCTCTACATGATGCCAAATATTATTAGGGACCTTATTGAAGTGGTAATTTGCATATTGAACCCTAGGTTTTGGGTAAATTGCACTTTATACCAAAACTAGGTTTTAATGCACAACATTGTCAATCAAGCTCTATCTTGGTGTCCAGGCTTGTAGAAACCTTACCACTTCATCAAATTCATTCTTATGATGTCTCAACATCATAGGAACATCTTATCATGCAAAATTTGCAATTTAACCCCTCAACTTGGGTAATTTGCACTTTAGTCCAAAATAAGCAAACATTGCTTCAACATTGTCCAAACAGGACCAAAATTGAAACATAGGTTCCTCATGAGCCCTAATTACTTTTCACAAGATAATATTAAGCATCTAATCAACCTTATTAGGAAAAACATCTAGGGTTAACTCATAACCCAGGTCAGGGATGTTACAAATTATAAACCCCTAACAAGGATTTCATCCTCGAAATCCCAGACAAAAGGAGAAACAAATTATTCATTAATCATGCCCTCAAGTCTCCACATATCATCTTAATATCATGGAGATATCATGAATTCTGTAATTCCACACAAGGCTCCTTTCACTAATTCAATCTTACCAATGTTTATGCAGAGCATAAACCCCTAACATATGATGTCCATATTATTGGAAAGAAGAAGCATAAAAGAACATACTTCTATCATCACCCAAGAATATTTATCAAAAGGAACAACATATATATCTAACAAAGATAATTTACTCAGTAATCCTTTAACAAACTCTATGTAATTGGGATTGTTCACATAGTTCTTCTTATTAGTTGGAAATGCCACATAGATTTTCCCTTTTTGATTGGGAATGACACATAGCTCTTCCCTTTTTGATTGGGAATGACACATAGCTCTTCCCTTTTTGTTGGGGATGACACATAGCTTTCCCTTTTTGATTGGGAATGACACATAGCTCTTCCCTTTTTGTTGGGGATGACACATAGCTTTCCCTTTTTGATTGGGAATGACACATAGCTCTTCCCTTCTTGTTGGGGATGACACATAGCTTTCCCTTTTTGATTGGGAACGACACATAGATCTTCCCTTTTTGTTGGGGATGACACATAGATTTCCCTTTTTGTTTGGGAATGACACATAGCTCTTCCCTTTTTGTTGGGGATGACACATAGCTTTCCCTTTTTGTTTGGGAATGACACATAGCTCTTCCCTTTTTGTTGGGGATGACACATAGCTTTCCCTTTTTGATTGGGAATGACACATAGCTCTTCCCTTTTTGTTGGGGATGACACATAGCTTTCCCTTTTTGATTGGGAATGACATATAGCTCTTCCCTTCTTGTTGGTTCCATATTTCTTATTTCATGATACTCATTAGATTGTATCAGAATGACTGCTTGATCAGGGCAATCAAAAAGATATCAATCTAGGAGTTTCCATACTCACTTTATCATCAATAGTTGTATACCTGGCCAGGGTTTACAAATACTGAGATCAAGTAGTATGCACTTACATGCTATCACATTCCTCACTTTTCATATCATTATACACACATGATTTTCCCTTGTTCCAACATGACTAAGTCATTTAGGAACTCTTTTAAAGCTCAAACTTTCTATATTAAGGACTGATAATCTAGGTTGTAAGGCTAGTATCCAGTCCACTATATGCATTACTGTTGCCCTAATCTGCCCAATAAGAGAATGATCATAGGATTCTCTATCCTGATCAGGTCTTTAATGGGGATTCTCAGGCACTTGTTCTCCTCTTGTCTGGTCCCATGCACCCTCTCCTGGTGCAACAACATTGCCCTTAGCAATGTGTTCCTCGTGTTCTCCAGTCATTTTCAAGTTCTTCTTCTCCTATGTGAGTAGAAGATACTATCAGATAAACTGGAAGACACTTAGAACAGACTCTACAACCTTAGTCCTATGTCTCTGTAGACTCAGCGAACCTAGAGCTCTGATACCACTAAATTGTGATGACCGTCTCGCGAAAATAAGATTAACTAATGCGGAAGCGTTCATCAAGCAGCGGATTAGCGAAAATTACTAAAAATTTAAAACTTTTTGCAAAGGGATCCATTCATAGGAAAACTCTTTCATTTAGAACCAAAGTAAAACTTTACATCCTGGTTCATATATATACATATCATGTACTTTTGCTTCTCGAGGAATACAAACATTAACTACTCTGTCTTAACTGTACACATGTAGTATAAAACCCTCGAGGCACTAAGCCAAAATCTCGAAATCACTAACTACTACTACTCCGAGGACCTGAGAGTACAGAGACGACGCATAGGACTTCTATATACATCTGAACATGACATGACAGTCAATGTCTCCACCTGAGACTTTACTGTTGTCCCTGCTACTGCTGATGTCCTTCACCTCCTGAAGGATTCATGTCTCCTCGTCTACGTCCACCTAAAAATGTGGTTCCCACGGGGGTGAGACAATTATAAAAATTGCCCCAGCGAGAGATATAACTCTCCGCCAGAAACATTGTTATTGTAACTTAAGAAGATAAATATGAACAGAGAAATCATATTTAATTGACAGCAGGTAAATGTCTAACAGTTTAGAACATCATTCTATGTCAGAAGCATTACAGTTAAAATAGGATCAACATATCATTTATCCTTTAAGGAATAGGAAGAACATGTATAACATCTATTCAAACAACATAATCATTACCACTGCATTAACTTTCTTCAAGCTTAGATCATATATCTAAAGCCTGGCATTTTCAATGTGGAGTCATGGCCCGTAGCCATACTCTTTTCGTAAGTGTTGGGATCTTAATCCCTCACTTCATCACTGGGTTTTTCTCATCCTTTCACAATTTCAATACCATAACCATGAAATCCTGAGTATTCAAACCCTTTGTTCATCACTTGAGCACTGTTACCTCTTTCTCAGGTAACTAACACCTTTAGGTTATTTGACCAAGGTAAGTATGATACTTGCTACACAAGCATCCATCATGGCACTTGATGCACATTAACTCTCTTGCCACCTCTTACCAGGCACAAGGTATATTATGGCACACAAGGCCCAATTAATAATTCAAACTAATAATACATCATAGCTCATACCTGGCTATGCTCATCATCTCATAATACCTGCATGGTTAGCACATATAATAGCAGTACATCAATTATCTATCAATACCATGCAAAAACAATGTATTAATAATTCAAGGGTATTACCCTTAATCCTTTACCAGGATTTGGATTTCCATCACACATAGATCATCAGAACACTGTACATCTTGTCACCTTTCACTAGGAAACAACTTTATTCACATGGCTCACAAAACCATTCACATCTTGTCACCTCTCACTAGGCAACAACTTTATTCACATGGCGCACAAGGCCATTCACATCTTGTCACCTCTCACTAGGCAACAACTTTATTCATATGGCGCACAAGGCCATTCACGTCTTGTCACCTCTCACTAGGCAACAACTTAAAACAAAGGCTTACAAACCCAACTCATCTTGTTACTTCTTTCTCAGTAACAAAACATAATGGCACATATGGCCAATCAATTCTTATCAAATAAACATCAACTCATGAGACCTGCATGATTGTCACACATGATAATAGACTTATCAAGTTCACAACACATCATGCAATATAGGGTAACACCACTATTCCCTTACCAGGGTTAGGGTTTACCATCAATTAGGGCTTATCATTCCCTTTTCCCCAAATTGGGGTTAGGGTTCCCCATTTCTCATTAATTCAGACCCTCTTGAGTTAACCAACTTTGTCTTGTATTAAGGTATTTCCCCTCTTAATACATTCCATCACAAAATACTCACCCTTAGCATATAATGCATAGGCCACACATTAGAATTGTCCAGCTATCTCACATGATATGGACTTATCTTAGTTTAAGGCATGGATTTATTATAAAGTTACCTATAAACAATCACAATGATACACCCTCAACTAGGGTTTCACAAGGATACACCCTCAACTAGGGTTTACAATGATACACCCTCAACTAGGGTTTCAACTCAATAACCCTGACGATTAGGGTTTATGTTCATGATTAGGGTTTCATGATCTCTCTACTTTAAGGATCATGCCCTTAATCACCACATGAATCATATTCATATATGAATTCATGCTATCATCATCTCAACTTGATTAGGTCATATCAATCCTTCAATCAAGTACATACAACTATGATTTACATAGTGTACCAAGTCATTGATCTTATCAGCAATTAGGGTTCATCCCTTAATTGACACAAATCACTTAGGTACTATTAGGGTTTTAACCTTTGTTCCTTCATTGGTTATCATTACTAACCGTCATTGGATCAATAGTACATTCATCATCACATTGGACCTCCATTACATAAGGTATCCAAAGGAATTAGGGTTTACTATTCATCCTAATTAGTGATTTCACATGTAGGCAACCTCTTAATAGGGTTATACATGAAATCGGCCTCAATTAGGGTTTACATCATGTATTGGATCCATGCATTTGTTATGCATTAATGACTAGTACCATTAAAGGTATCTCCCACCTAATCACATTAGGTTTTCAAAAAGGTTTGATCCATTGGACCCTCAATGACATAAGGTATCCAATTGAATTAGTGTTTTCAATGTTGATTCCTTCAATCATTGAATTCATGGAACCAATCATCAATTGGACCTATACCCATACTTCAATTGAGTTTAAATAGGTCAACCTTCAACTTATTTGACCCTTAATTAACCCTCAATTGGTCATCAATTAGGGTTTTATTCAATTGAATTAGGGTTTGGAATTGATGATTCAACAACACTAATCAATGTAAGACTAGTTGCTTTGAAACCATTGAACCATCATCCAAGTTGGGTATGACCTGACCCCAAACGGTCTTGAGGTCGTTTGGATGACCTCCAAACGGTCTTGAGACCGTTTTCCCATCATATCACTCAAATCCAAGCCATCCAATTAAGGTTTGGATCATTGGATTGATCACCAAATCAGCATTGCATTGTATAACAGCTTGGTACCTTTAGACCTTCAAACACCTAACCATACTCAATCCTAGACCTCCAAACGGTCTTGGGTGACCACCAAACGGTCTTGAGACCGTTTGGATGAGCTCCAAACGGTCTTGAGACCGTTTGCCCATCATATCACTCCAATCCAAGCCATCCAATTAGGGTTTGGTTCATTGAAGTGCTCACCAAATCAGCAATCTATTGCAGATCAACTTGATATCTTTAGACCTTCAACCACTGAACTATACTCAACCCTAGACCTCCAAACGGTGTTGGGTGACCACCAAATGGTCTTGAGACCGTTTGGATGAGCTCCAAACGGTCTTGAGACCGTTTGCCCATCCAACCTTTGGACTCTAGTGAAAATTCATCATGGATTGGTCTATCGAGTTGATCAACAAATCAGCATTTAGTTGCAGTATGATTTGGTACCTTTGGACCTTCAATTGGTCAACTATACTTGACCCCAGACCTCCAAACGGTCTTGAGGTGACCCCAAACGGTCTTGAGACCGTTTGGATGATCCCCCAAACGGTCTTGAGACCGTTTGGGCTAATCAACCCAAAATCTCAAATTAGCTCATTGTGATTTCAGCACTGATTTCAATTAGGGTTAGCCCAATTGATTAGCCTTCAACTCATGACTCGTTTGGAATTAATCCATCAAATTTGGTGAGTCATTATATCACATCATAAGGAACAGTAATACCAAACGGTCAACGCTTGGTCAACGCACTCAAACGGTCTTGAGACCGTTTTCCCAAAACGTTCAATTAAACCAGATTGAAAATAAGCACTTAATCCAATTAGGTTTCCCTAATTGATTTGGCTTCAACTCACGATTCCTTTAGATTTAATCCCTCAACTTTGGAGGGTTATTAATAAACATAATTATGAACAGGAATCCCAAACGGTCAATGCTTGGTCAACCATCTCAAACGGTCTTGAAACCGTTTGCTCAACCAGGTCAAGTTAATCAGGTTGAAAATCAGCACATAATTCAATTCGATTGCCTAATTGATTGGCCTTCAACTCTCGATTCCTTTGGATTTAATCCCTCAAATTTGGAGGGTTATCAGAATACATAATTAGGAACAAAATTCACAAAAGGTCAACGCTTGGTCAACCATCTCAAACGGTCTCAAACCGTTTGCCCTTAAACGGTTTGCTGAAACCGCATAGACAATCAAATTAAAACGATTTGGAGTAGCTATCAAAACGGTTTTGCTTGGTAATTTTCTTTGGATAAGCATCTAGGATGATGTCATAATCCCCTTCCTTCGAACCACCAAGAACAGCAACCGTTCTTGATAGAAATTGCAGCAAAGAAACAAGAGTGTATCAAATTGAAGAAATCAATCAACAAAGCATAGAGAATTGATGCAATAGCAATGTTTAAGGGTTTGAGTTATAAAACCCGCCTCCAATTGAGCTCCAAAGCTCCAAGATCACGCCATTAATGGTGTATGAAGCTCTTGCAACTCCCCCTAGGCTCGTCCTCAAGCTTTTGATTGCAAAAGTTGGCTAGGGTTGAAGAGGAGATCGAAATAAGAAGGAATCCATAATTTATTTTCGATTTCCACCATGAAATCAAGGAGAACGAAGGGCAAGGGCTCACCCACAGGTTGGGGACGTGCTCCCTGCTCCTCCCTAGCTCCTTGGTCGGTTTTGCAAGCAATGGAAAGAAGAAAATCCGAAATAGCCTTTCATTTGGCTTGAAAAAGGCACTTTTATAAGGAAATTGATGAGAGAGAAAATGCATTATTAAAATGCATTAAATTCCAAATATATGGCCGCCTCTTCCCCCTCAAATCCCTTAAGGACGAGGCACCTTCATTTGCCTTTAATTCTCCTTCATTATCCTTGATTTAAAGAAAATCAAATTAAGAACCTTAATGCTTATTATATTAATATCCATATGTGAGTGGGTTTTCTTTTTCTTATAATAAGGTGAGTGGAATTTCACCTACTTAGGATATTTTCGTTCCTTATCTTGGCAAAGGAACGTTCATCCTTATTCAAAATCAACCCAAAACATTTTGGTTGAAAGCCCTTCAATTATTTTTATTCATTTTTGCCCTAAATCAAATTAGGGTTTCAATTAGGCATTAATCTTGATTATTTTAATATCAAGATTCTCTCTCCTCCAACTTAATTTGAATGAGGTTCCCTTCTCATTTTCTTTGCTCTACATGATGCTAAATATTATTAGGGACCTTATTTAAGTGGTAATTTGCATATTGAACCCTAGGTTTTGGGTAAATTGCACTTTATACCAAAACTAGGTTTTAATGCACAACATTGTCAATCAAGCTCTATCTTGGTGTCCAGGCTTGTAGAAACCTTACCACTTCATCAAATTCATTCTTATGATGTCTCAACATCAGAGCAACATCTTATCATGCAACATTTGCAATTTAACCCCTCAACTTGGGTAATTTGCACTTTAGTCCAAAATAAGCAAACATTGCTTCAACATTGTCCAAACAGGACCAAAATTGAAACATAGGTTCCTCATGAGCCCTAATTACTTTTCACAAGATAATATTAAGCATCTAATCAACCTTATTAGGAAAAACATCTAGGGTTAACTCATAACCCAGGTCAGGGATGTTACAGCAGGGAGGGGAGGGTGGTAGTGGCGGACAACGGGGGGTGGGGTGGGGGGGGGGGTAACGTCGGGCAACATGGGGTGGCTAGGGTGAGAAAAGAATGAGAGGAATTAGGGTTGGAGGAAGAATTAATGTGGATTGTAGTCGTCTGATACCATATAGAACAGAAAAGTCTTTATTTGATGTGTTTCAAACAAGTACAATGCTCCCTCTTTTATAGGATAAGAGAGTAAGTAAGAAACATAACTAGGCAATATGAGATAAAAGAAAAGCTAAAGACAAGACAAGTTTAAAGCACATAACAAAACACACAACATAACATAATGCATAACACGACATCTAACTAAAATAACAGAAATAAGGAATAATATATCAACAGTTGCAATTCAACATTGGCCCAATAGATACTTGATGTCATGTTAGGAAGCACAAATGTAATTCTAAAGATGGGACACATTAATTCTATATACAGATGATGAGACATTATAATATTTTTTTCATTCTCATAAAAATTATAAATGGATATGTAGTATAGATGTATCCTTTTTCATAATGGGTATTTAAATATAGTTTGTAGAAATGCTTCCTTTTCAATCAAACTAAATAATTTCTCACCAACAGATTTTGTTATTTTTTTTGGTATACTATTAGCTAATTTCTAACTTTCTACTACAATTGATCAAAACTCAATGAACAAAAATGACTTGCTCTAAAAAGTTCAGGCAACAATAGTAGAAAAAAAGCTATGATATCACAATATTTGACATGGTTAACTGCCACTCAGCTTAAAATATAAGCTAAGAAGTGTCTGAACTCTTTTTTTTTTTAATTGCCTCTTGAACCCAAGGAGAGATTAAGTGATAGTAATAGCCAAATAATTTGCAAAAAGGAGTCAATCATTGTTCATCTTTTCACCCCTCACAGAAGACAAACCTAGCACTTGTAGGCGTGCCCAATGTGTTTTGAGGTGTGTTCGCATTTGATATGTGTTTGATGCGGACCATGATAGATGATGACGAGGTGTTTGTAACTGTGATATAACCTTAGAGGAACATCCTTGGGTTCATGTATTGTTCGATCTCCTAGGTGACCAGTACCAAGGGATATATATATATATATATATATATATATATATATATATATATTTATATTTATATATATATATATATATATATATGTATATATATGTGTGTGTGTGTGTGTGTGTGTTGTGAAAGTAAACATGACTATCATACAACCCTCCTATACCTCTTTTCTCCTTTTCTCCCTCATGCACAACCCCTCCTATGAGCTCCAACCTCTTTCCTTCTTCCTCCTATCTCATTATGTCATGCCTATCTCCCTTCTACTTTTTGCACACATTGACATATGAGAGACATGTTTTTTTTCTCACTCTTTCCTTCTAAAATACACATTGTTTATATCATTTTTATGTAGATTTTTTCATTCACTCACATCTCATCATTCACTCAATACTTTGTTCGTTTGCTGATTTCTACTGCTCCATGAAAATTTTGATCGTTCTTGTACATTAAGTTGCATTAGCAAAGTTGTGATGTCTTTTCCCAAATATAATCTCTTTCAAACACTCGCTTTAGAGATTCATAAAGTGTCACAGTTTTCTTGCATTAGACAATTCTATTGCATTTCTCAAAGAGTAAATCACATTACTTTTTAAAGAATGAGAGCTTGATGCAATAATAAAATTTCTACAATCTCTCTTGTATTTGCCAATGTCTTCCTTCTTCCCTTCTCTCCCTTCCTCTTCCATAACCACCTGATGTGTAACACATTGTGAAGAAGCAGAAGAACTAAGAAGATAAACCGAAGTAATCTATTTCTCAAAACATATTCAACTTTCTGGACAAAGGCCCTACAATTGGCATTTATAACATTACATGACTTGATCCACAAGTAATGGAAATGAACTCTTGTTTAATGAAATTTGCAATCAAATAAAACCTAAAATAAATAAAAACTTAAAAGATTTACGACTAAGTACATCAATAGAAAAGATTGCACGAAGTCCCTAAATATAAAAGTAAAGAAAAAATATGTAATAAAACATAATACATCTTACATCAACTCCCCCGGGGTTTAAAAGATGAGCCACCAGTGGATCAGGTACATATCCTACACAGACTCTCCGAATAGCGGTCGGTAGTAGGATAAATGGATTGAACGACTTCAGGCGGACAGAGTTGGGGTATTGTTAGTCTCAAACATGCCATAATGTTTACATAGTAGTAGAGACTTTATCTTTGTAGCATCTACAAGCATCTGCGACACCAAGGTGGTAGTGAAGCCATCGTCAACTGGGAGGGTATAAATTTTGTTCAGTGTGACGATTGATAAGGGCTTTGATAATTGACGCGGTGCACAATTGACATCATGCACTAAAGTGTGTGGACCGTTGATGCCATTGCTTGTTGGTGGTGGTGGTGGTGTTGGCACTATCTCTGAATCGTCCTTATGAGTTACCAGATCACAAGTGGGGAATGCATCTTCATCATCTTTCTCACCTACTTCTTTTGAATTTTTGTGGTTATGGTCACTTGAAGGAGGTGCATCCTCAAGCTCAATTTTGCCCTGGTGAATGCACGATAATTATAGTCTTGACATGGCTGGAGTAGGGAGTGGTCTAAATTATGTACTTAATTTATTAAGAGTTGCTTCCGATCCTTGCAGACTGGGTGTTATAGAATTTTCTCTTGCTTCTGTGCAAAGTCATCAAGTTGATGTCGAATATTTTGCAGAATTGGAAGAAGAGCCTCTCCTTGTCGTAGACATTTTGAGAACTAATCATGAATTTAAGGAGAAGAAAGCCTCCTTGAAGTTGACGAAGAAGGAGGTGTCTCTTAAGGAAGTTTGAGCCGTGTGCCTTGACCCACAGATCCAACTCCGTGGTGAGTTGGCTGGGGTGGTAGGGGGGCTAGCACCCCCTTGCTTGGGGGTTTGGGGTGAGAGGCCTCAAAAAAATTTGGGGGTCTGCTTACTAGCAGTCTGGAGGCACCACAATTGGATGTTGCAGGCATGCAACTGGGTCTGATTGTGGCTGCCGCTAGAGCAGAAGACAGCTTGGTGCGGATTGCTGCTATGACTGTGTGTGAGTTGCACAAATTTGCAGGACCAGCGGGAGTGGTGGAACCAGGCAGAGGGGTGAGTTGCAGAAGCGATAGGGACATAAGAATTGGATTAGCAACAGTAGATAATTGGTGATTGTGTGGGACAAAAAGTTGTGAAGGTGGGTTGTCAGAGGAATTGTGTGGGGTGTTGTTGGGATTCACGTGCAAGGGTTTGTTGGCTCCGGTGATTATAGGTTCTGATTGCTAGGGAAGGCTGGGTTGCTGGGAGAGAGGCTGGGAGCGAGGCTAGAAGAGAGGGGTATCTATGGAAGGCTACTGCTCTTGGGGTACCAAGGAGAGATCTACAGACGTTGGTGATGTTGTCTGTTGTCGGGTTGGGTACGAGCGGAAGCCAAGGCAGAAGATGATGGACCGAGCTTTTGGTTCAGGAGGGACGATATTGCTTGAGTGACGTAGAGTAGTGGGTGATCGGTGGAGAAGAACAGGGGGCCGAGGGGCAAGAGACTGGGCGTCAGAGAGATGGGATCCGGTTTTACGGCAGCTTCTGATTAGTATGCAGGTACCATGGATCGAGGGAGGGATTGTTGTTAAGTATGATTGGTGAACAAGACAACACAACGGAATTTGCAAGAAGTCAGCGGTGAATAGGATAAGATAGGAAGGACGGTATTCGAGGATGGCAGTTGTACGTTGTTGGGAAGAGGTCCAAAGATGAAGTTGATCGGGGGGGGGGGGGGGGGGGGGGGGGGGGACAAGGTGAAGGAGTTGTATCCTAATGGTTTTGGGTTTGGCTTTGATACCCGTTGATGTGGAACACATCCTGAAGAAGAAGAACGAAGAAGAAAAATTGAAATAATATATTTCTCAAAAATTTATTCAGAAGGTTGGCTTTTATAACATTACATGACTTAAAATAAAGAAAAACACAAGAGATTTACAACTTAGTGCATTAACTGAAAAGATTGCACTTAAGTCCCTAAATATAAAAGTAAAGGAAAAATACATAAAATAAGGCCTAATACGTCCTACTTCACCACCTCTCTCCTCATCATCCTGCTCCAAGTATGAGGTGAAACCTCTTCCAACCTGCAGCTGTGACATGTCTTTGATTAATTCAATGTATTGGTCGACACATCCTTTTTCTCCACCCACCAAGGTACATGATCATATGTCTTTTCCAAATCAATAAAAACCATATCTCTAAAATGCCTTATACATATTACAAGCTATAAACAGACAAGAAATATTCAGTAACATAACTTACTTTTCACCTACACTGTACTTGTAGGTGTATTACTGTTGCTCACCGCCCGCTATAAATGTTTTACTCTATAGCCAATTAACAATATCTTATATAGCCTAGAAACTGTCTAAGAGTATTATGTTAGTGTCTTGAAAGTACTACATATAAACTCATAGAAGTACTATAAAACTGTACTGTAAAAATATATAAAATATTATGAAAATCATATAAAAACTATCATATAAGTGTATACTGATATACATGTATACTAAAATTTTGTTGGTTAGACACTACTGTAATTTAATAATTAGATAATTATTATGTAACTATAAGTCGGTAACATAATGTGGTTTTATATTCTAAGTCCATGACACTACTAAGTACTCATAATATACACATATACCTTTACCTACCCTACTATAGATAGTTTATTGTTATTGCTTGGTTATGGAGCAATTGTTGAGTAGTTTAGTGATGTAGTATTAGTAAATATCTGTTAGTAAATATGTACATTCTATTGGAACACTGTCTGCTCTTTCAAAAAATCACTAGCTTAATTGGCCACATCATGCTTAAGCACCCGTGGAGGGTTGACCGCTCACATCCCACTTTCTAAATCTTAGACCTGGATGCAACATATGTTCTATGTCAATCTGTATGATACGTCAACCATCATGCATGACTGTAAACTGTACAAAAGGCAGACGATCTTCAAAGGATGCTTATGTTTATTGTTGTTGACTTCTCTCCATGAGCTAAAATGATTTGAAATGACAGTTGTAGACTCGGTGACAACCTGGCAAAGCTGGAGGGTTATGGATGGCTAACTTCTGACCTAGTGACTTCTCCTAACTCTATGACCATCTGAAATGATATATGTAGACCTGGGCAAGCAAGAAACGGTCTGCTTGTTTCAGTTCCGTCTTTTCAAAGGTTTGGTTCGGTTATCTGCCCACGCCTACGTGAGAGGCACGTAGGATGGTTTACTTGAGCCAATCCTGAAATTCACCTATAGAGATGCTTGTGATTACCAACTGGTAGTCTTGTGGATCAACTGATTTCTTCCGCATAGCAACTTAGTAATACATCCACCTATATAGTGAAGAGGGAGGTTTGATGTGGACTATCAATTTACTATAATCCGTGCAACATCAGTTGTTAGCTAGCATGCCCATAAGAAAGAGATCTTACAAAGTAAAATAGTTCCTTCAGGGCTTCCATCTTTTTTCTAAGTTAATGGACAGGTAGTTTAGTAGTATTTGTACACTATTAATTCTCAATTATGCATATATATTTCAAGCTAGCTCACTGCAGCCATGAAAAAAAAGTTTCGTCCTTAACTGGCTGTGAACAATAAAGTTCCTTTCAATCATATTGCACCACAGAAAACTTATGATTGGAAGTTAATCTGGATTGAGGACAGTCCATCTCTAGGGAAGCATCTCCTAGCGACTTGGGCAGCTTACTCCAGGAAGCAGGTTATGGAGTAACCTTAACTTTTTATGCTACTCTATGAAGCACTGGAAACAAGTAGCTGGCAATCATTTTCTTTTGTTGGTAGAATTATCAGTATTCTTATGTGATCATATTACGTTGTGAACACACAACTAGTTTTGAAAGTGGAGTAATGTAAAACTACGACTATTTAAAAAATAATCTAGGCAATGACTAAAATGATAATTCTCATTCATAAATTGTGTCTCTACATTGATGCACATAGAGCCTTTATATAGGCTTCTAAAAGAAAGATTAAACACACGATAGCCAATGTGGGACTAAAACCACATGACTTTACAAAAACCCATAAGAAGAGAAAAGATATAATAAAATAAAACATGCCAATAAAGCCTAATTAATGACACGACGACGCCTACGCTCATAAGTGTGTAAAGGTGGGGTCTGTCCTACATCAACTCCCCTCGGCTGCAAAAGACTCGACTCTGTCAAGTCAGTATTGAGGTAGAGCTCCAGAAGATCTGCATCAATATAACAAAACTCCTCCTCGGTGATCCATGTGACATCTGCGGAAGAACAACATCTCCAACGAACCAAGAAACGACGTACAATGCCCTGGCTGGTGAGGATGGTCTGGTCATCCAAAACGGTATCGATGCGCTCGGGAAGCTGCTGAGGAAGTCGAAGCAGAGGTGGTAACACTGTTGACGGAGGTGAACCACAATGACGGTATGACGAAGATGCTGCTGGTGGTGGAAGGGGCTCAAGTGTACCACGATAAGGAGAAAGATCCTCCACATTGAATATTGCACTAATGCCCCAATCTGCTAGCAAATCCAGTACATAGGCATTGGGTCCCTATCGACTAAGTATTTGGAAAGGTCCTGACGCTCTGGCATGAAGATTCTTGAAAGAATTTTTGGGGTAGCGTTCAGGGCGCACACATACTAACACATAATCTCCCACATTATATTCTTGAAACATGCGATGTGTATCTGCAAAAATCTTATAGTTTTCATAAGACAGCATAAGTTTTTGGCGAATCTCGGCATGCAAATCATGAATGTGTGGGCAAAGGTCTCAGCAGTGTGGGAAGTGCGGTCATTAGTGGACATAGGTACAAGATCTATAGACTGGCGGGGTTTCTATCCATTAACAACTTCAAAAGGACTCTTTCCTGTGGAATGATTTACACAGCTGTTGTAAGCAAATTCAGCAGTAGGTAGCAATAAGTCCCAGTTGCCTAGGCGCTCACCAACAAGACATCGCAGAAGGTTACCCAAGCTCTTGTTAACCACGTTAGTTTGACCATCAGTTTGAGGGTGAAAGGCAGAAGAGAATTTGAGGTTGGTACCAAAGATTTTCCACAAGGTCTTCCAAAAGCAGCTAACAAACTTTACATCACAGTCGGAGACTATGGAGGAAGGAAGTCCATGTAGTTTGACTACCTCATTGAAGAAAAGGCGGGTGATATGAGAGGCATCAGAAGTCTTACTATAGGCAATGAAGTGGGCCATTTTCGAAAAATGATCAACAATGACGAACACAGAGTCATGGCCACGGGAAGTGCGAGGAAGACCTAAAATAAAATCCATATTTAGGTCCTTCCAAGGCTCATGCGGAATAGGGAGAGGAGTGTAAAGACCTGTATTTTGTTTTTTGGTTTTGGCCAATTGACAAGTACGACATTGAGACATGATGCGATCCACATCACAACGTAAGGAAGACCAATAAAATCTGTTTGTCGCTAGAGTGGTGGTCTTATCCCTACCTAAATGGCCAGCGAGGTCACTAGCATGTAATTCCAAAATGAGAAAATCTCAAACTGAAGTAGAAAGGATACACAACTACATGCCACGAAAAAGAAATCAATCATGTAGGCTAAAATCAGAAGCATGGTTGGGTGTGCTACTAAGAAGTTCAGAATGAATAGTCACAAAACCAGGACAAGTGGGATATTGTTCTTTCAGTCGGTCAAAGCCCCCAACTTCAATGCTCATAGATTGTAGGGTGGTCAAGCAACGGCTGAGAGCATATGCGGCCTTGTTTTCAACACCTGAACAATGCTTGAGGACAAAAGTGTACTCCTGAAGAAATCTACACCACTTGGCGTGATGCACATTTAAATTCTTTTGGGAGTTCAGAAAGTGAAGGGCTTGATGGGCGGACCAAAGAATGAACTCTTGATGGAGAAGGTAGTGCCTCCAATGACACAAGGATTGTACAACAGTGTAGAATCCTTTATCATACGTGGAATATTTATGCTTTGCCTCATTGAGTTTCTCACTGAAAAAGGCAACAGGGTGCCCTTCTTGACTCAGAATGCCTCCAATGCCAACACCGGAAGTGTCACAAGATACTTCAAAAGGAAGTGAAAAATCGGGAAGGTGAAGAACCTGAGCTTCGGTCAACTTAGTTTTGACTACCTCAAAAGCACATTTTGTTGATGGTGTCCACTATAATTTGTCACACTTCATTAACTCAGTGAGAGGAGCCATAATGGTGCTAAATCCTCAAACAAAACGGCGATAAAAAGTAGCCAGCCCGTGAAAGCTGCGAAGCTCAGAAATCGAAGTGGGTTGAGGCCAATCAGTGATGGCCTTGACTTTGGCTGGGTCGGCCTCAATGCCGGCAAAGGAAACAAAATAGCCAAGGAATAAGACTTTATCTTGAAGGAAAGAACATTTCTTTAGATTGATATATAATTTCTCAGTACGAAGTGTGTCGAAGATGAGTCAGAGATGAGTTAGATGTGTGTCTTTGGTCTTACTAAAAATCAGAATATCATCAAAGTATACCACTAAAAAATTTCCAATCAATGGTTGTAACACATGGTTCATGATGTGCATGAAGGTGTTGGGTGCGTTTAAAAGGCCAAAAGGCATGACTAGACACTTATATAAATCGTCTGGGGTTTTGAAGGAAGTCTTCCATTCATGAGACTCCTTAACACGGATCTGGTGGTAACCACTAAGAAGGTCAATCTTATAGAAATAGTGGGATCCCGTCAATAGATCAAGCATGTCACCAAGACATGGAATAGGAAATCGATATTTGACAGTGATCTTATTGATGGGTCGACAATCTAAGCACATACGCCAACTACCATCCCTCTTGGGAGAAAGTAGTGTCGGAACCGCATAAGGGATCTTGCTCTCATGAATGAATCCTTTGATAAGGATGGCATCAACCTGATGTTTCAATTCAACATGCTCGGTCGGGTTCACACGGTAATGAGGTCAGTTAGGGAGTGAAGACCCGAGAATCAAATCAATCTCATGTTGAATATCACGCATAGGAGGGAGCTCATCCAGAAGATCATTGGGTTTCATGTCCTTGAACTCGTCGAGAAGGGAGGCAAGTTCTGATGGGGGCTGACAATCGGACATGGGAGTACATTCTTTGATGTATAGAACATACATGCATCCAGATTCTTGGTTGGCTTCCTCAAGCTCTCATTGAGTGACAAGGTGTAGAGAGTGTTGAGATTTGGAGGATTGGGGATTGGGTGGTGGATTCTTTTTGATAGGGGAAATGAAATGAGTAGGTGCTAATCAGATGTGTTTGCCTTTGTGCTTAAAAGTATAAACGTTAGAGCATCCCTCATTGTGGGCATCTAAATCATATATCCAAGGACATCCCAAAATGACATGGCCAACATCCATGGGCAACACGTCACACCAAATGTGGTCCGAATAAGCACCTAGAGTGATGGGTACAAGACAACGTTGGATGATGGGCAAGCTAATCTGGTTCACCCAATGGACTTTGTGTGGTTGTGGATGTGGTTCAGGGTGCAACTCCATGTGCTTCAATCCATGGTGTGAAATGATATTTTGAGAACTACCCCCATCAATAAGGAGTTTATAACTTTTAACAGCATGTTTGAAAAAGGTTTGGAAGGGGGTGGTACATTTCCATTCATCCCCCTCTGAAGGAGTAGTAAGAACATGCATGACTTGTAGATAAGAAGGATCATCCTCATAATCGGCGTCATCATTTGAGGGTTCAGAGGCTGGAAGAACATCTTCATACTCAATGTCATCCTTTGGGGTGGTATCGGGAGAATCAGAGGACACAAAAAGAGTATGATGAGGGCATTGGGCAGCTAAGTGAGTTGTTCTATGACAATGAAAGCATTCACAACCTCTTGGAGGAGGTCAGATTGGGGTGGACATTATCTCCTTGCCTTTACTAGCTGAAGGGGTTGAAGAACCCTAGGAAGATGGTTGGGGAAGAGGATACGCCGAAGGAGATGAGGTGGTGATAGGATTACTGGTTGATCTAGTATGTTGGCCAAAATGAGAAAAGGAAGGCCCATGAGAAGCAGGTTGTAGGTAACTCTCGGCCTTTTGGGCATGGTGAAAAGCATCATTTAAGGAGTCATATTGTTTCAATTGCATTTCTCGCTTAATATCGGGGTGTAGATGGTGCACAAAGCGAGCGGCTAATTTCCAATCATAGTCATTGTGAGCACAATGGTTTTTAGCCTCTTCAAACCGTTCCATGTACTTCTAAATAGAAGATTTCCCTTGGCTAAGGGCCATCCAATCGGAAAGAAGTTGTCTTTGGTATTGGGAGGGTACATAGCGTTCATGTAGCTTGGTTTTCATCTCATCCCAAAATAGAATAGGAAGTTGACCACTACACTCCATGTCACGTTGGACGCCTTGCCAGTACCTCTTGGCAGACCCTTTGAGTTTCATTTTTGCAAACCTAATATGTTGGGCATCTGTCATGTTATACCAGTTAAAATAATCTTCCAAATTGGCAATCCAATCGAGAAAAGTCTTGGGGTCAAGTTTTCCATCAAAAGTAGGGGCATCTACAATAACTCGTCAGGTGATATCATCCTGAGGTGGGTGTCCTGGGTGGTATTGACCGTACAGATTTTGGGGAAAGCCTGGGCCACGTGGGGGTGTGAAAAGCATCATGTCTAGGGGGGCGAGGATGTGGCGTAGGAGGTTGGACGGGATGATACACCAGATCCATTGGTCATTGAGGATGTGGATAATGATTTGCATGAACCAATTGGGGGTCAGGGGCATTACGTTGAGGGGGGTATCGTCGTGCAAGGTTTGTGTGTGGAGCAGCGGGTTGAGGCGTATAATTGGGAGGCTAATAATACGGTGGGTAGTAGTGGTGGTTTTCCTCATAGGCATGTAGGGAGTAAGGGTCATGTTCAGTGAAAGGGTCAGTGGCCCCTAATTTTTGGTAGTCGGGGATCTCTTGGGGTTGTGGTGCACATATTTGCATGGGAGTAAGAGCTAATGGGGATCGAGGTGCATTCCCAATATTTGGTGGCATGCCATATCCCAAATAAGGTGTGGAATTCTGATTGGTCTGGAGAGTATGTGTTTGGTAGATTGTGTGAAGCTCAAATTTTAGATTTAACATTAAGTTACTAGAACAATCTCAAGAATTTGGAACTAATAGTATGTTACTAACAAGAAGTAGAAATAAATCAGTTTCAGTGAAATACCAACTATAAATTTATTAGAATGTCAACTTTGTGGAGAGAATATTGATTTTCTAGATCCATTATTACCAATCAAACTACTTTTTGTGGTAGTCCAAAAGATCTCAAGTGTTTTTTTTAGAGCCAATAATAATAATAATAATAAACATAGAACTAACAGTATCAATAGGCACATTGTGACAAATTAAATCAGTTTTTCTACATACATCTCTATATAAATGGGTCGGGAAGTATCCAGAAGAATCCAAGATGTATCCACGGAGTATCCACTCTTTAAAAAGTGAAAACAATATGGATACATGTAGAGAAGTTTTCATTACATATCCAAATGTATCCAATGAGTACTAGTCATAGTTATCCATGCTCCTTCTTGGGCTCCGCCTAGGCACGCTAGGCCCCCTAGGCTCTAGACGGGTCACCTTAGACTGAGCACCTAGGATTTCAGATAACTGAAGTGGATGATTAAGGCCTTTTAGATCCAAATTAAGATACTTAAAGACCAAATTAGCATGTATTAGATCTAAATTTGGTCAAATTAGATACAAATTAGTTATTTTATGGAAGAAATAGATATCATTAAGTCAAATCATATCTAAACTAGGTCTGATTTGGGGAGAAATATGTCTTATTTGGGGGAAGTAGGTCTGGTTTTGCCAAATTATGGCTCATTTTGTCAATGTAGGACAAATTAGGGTAATTACATCTGATTAAATCATATTATGCCAAAATAGGTTAGACTTAGGCCAAATTAGGACAAACTGAGTTAAATTAGGTCCAATTAGATCATGTTCGGTCAAATAGGTCTAGCCTAGGTCATGGCAGATGTAATGTAGGTGAAGTTATGATTTGATTAAGCGTAGGGATAACCAATACAAATGTACAAGGTGATGTATATATTTGAATATAGCTAAATATATACATAATAATAATGTGCATATATGTAAAATATAAACAAATATGAAGAGTTCCTAGAAATGCCTAGGGCCCCTAGGCTTCCCCTGGGTGGAAAGGTTCGCCTAGCCAAATAGACAACTATGGTACTAGTATTCAATACGTAACCAATATTGGTATGACATCCATTTTAAAGCGTTCATGCTTCCTAGATACTCATGCTATGATGCAACATATATCAATTTCATGATTATATAAGGATCAAATGTAAAATGAATGTGATGTGTCAATTGCATCATATGTAAAGGAATTTTTCTTATGTAACATAATATGGATGGATGGCCCTATGTTGAGGTATAGTTTAGGTTTTAGGGTGAAATATTAGTTAATGACATTTCAAAAATGTCACAAATATGAGATGAACCCTTTTAAGAGATCATGAGTTGTGGTGAATCTTCATGAGTTGTAATGAATCCTAATGAGATATGTTATGATGTTATTATATATAAATGTACTTGTTCACATGCATGAGAAAGAGAGGGAGTTGTTCTAGGTTACAATTGTTGATAGTTGGATGATGTGGATGGATTCTCTAAGGGATATCTTCAAGTTTGAGACTAGCCGAGTATGATCCATTAAGATCGGCGTTCACATTTCTGAAAGCCTATTGGATTTGAGTTGTTGTTGGGCCTTGGATTTCAATCTTGACTAAGTTCTATATTTTATGTGCCAATATAGAAAGAGATCTCGATATATGGTTTGGTAAATGAGAATCCTAAACTTTGTGTCCCATGGCCCAAGTTGTGAGCCTGGGGTCCGAGTCGGGTTGGCACGAACTCGGTCAGGTAGGAGCCTCAGGCTTACGTTATTTATGGTATAATACAAGAGAATTATATCAAGACATGTTTGACCCTTTTTGATGCAAACTGGGACAGAGATGGTGTGAGCCCAGTCGGGTTGAGATTGATCATGTTGAACTGGTATAATGGAAGAAAAAGTGTTTGAGGTGAGTTTGAGCTTTGCTGGTGTAAAGTTGTTTGATTGGCACCTAGTGAGGTGGCTTGAACCCCTTCGAGTTCAGGAGGATATGATTGAGTTGGTATAGCTAGACGAGAATGTGTTTGTGATGTGTTGATCCTATTAGTGGGACCCTGGTTGAGGTGGTTTGAACCCAACCAATTTCTGGAAGACATACCCAAGTTGATGATCGAGTTGAGAAATGAGAGTGTTGAACCCATTCAAGTTGAGGAACACAATTGAATTGAGAATTGTGCTTGTTTTACCTCGATTCAGTTGTGCTTTGTAGTTGACTTACGTGATGAGGTGAAGGTGGTGGGGATGGTGCATACTCGGTTGAGTTTGTTTCTATTGGTGCCACTTAAGTTAGGTAGTATGAGTGTCGATTTGTGTGGTCTATAAACGGTTATACCCCTTTAGATTGGGGTTAATTGTTCATTCATTCTTACACTAAGTGATGCCTCTCCCTAGAGCGATGGAACTATGATCTAAAGCTAGTTGCATCTCTAAAGAATAGTAGAGGAGGAGGCTCACCTCCCTATCTTTGATAGAAGACCGATCCATGCTAGATCTTGAAGGTGAAGCATCGATAAAGACTAGAACCTTGATTTACAATTTGTTTTCTCCTTCCTTTCTTCTCAGCACAATGCATTTCTATTTTTTGTCTAATCTTGATGGATCCCAACCTCCTTCTACCCCATTTTTGGAGGTTGATGGTACCTAAGCAAAGGCTAATTGGCTGCAATAAGGCCATTCTATTGTTGTCTTAAGATGTAGACAAGTACAAAAGATTGAAAGGAGCTAAAAAAGGTCTTTGCTGTTTGTGGACAAGATCACCGATCAGAGCTCTATTTCCCTTGTTTTTCTGCAAACCAACCTTGTTTGGTCAAACCAAAGTGATTGGATGCGCCCTTCTCTTTAGAAATGTGTAGAAAGGGGGTGATAGAGAGGGAACACACATTATTGATGCATGCATGATTGTTTGGTACTTGCATGTTGATATCTTAAAACTCTCTATTATGCAATTTGTTTGTTTGAGATATGAATTTTCGGTCCCCCCTTGCTTGGGAAATAGACAAGTTCTTCCCTCTCTAACACCCCCATGTAGTTTGAAGCATGATCAGCTACTCCATGTCTAGATCTTAAATTTCTAGGCTTGAATGATGATTTAAAGTTTGGGTAAGGTAAAATGATAACCTTATCCCTCCTACATACACTATTGTTGTGTTGGGCATCCCATACTTTGTTGATATTTGCATTATCTGTAATGTGTTTATCGATTTGATGGGATTCCTACATGAATAAGTTGATTCTAGCATTCTTACATGCTCTTCCTCTTAATTTGTTACTTATTCTATGTACTTAAATGATGATTCAACTTTGATAAGTTCCTAAAGATGTAGTAAACATTGATTAATAACTTCAGAAATGATGATATCTATTTCAGTAGCACTAATATGCACTAATTTTGGAGACTTCTTCTATTATCTTCTTTAAGTTATGTTTTTTTAATAAAAAGCAATAATTAAAAGAGGGTTCTAATCATCGGGACCCTCATCAAAAAAATAGCTCCATGCACTAAAAAGACTACAAAAGATCGCCCTACACCACAAAAGCATTACACATCAAAACTGCTATATCCTCCCTATCCAACATGTGCAACCGCCTCAACAAAAAAGAAGGCACTCGCAAATAGATTAAACCCCAAAGGCATGTATCTGTCTAAACTCCTCCAAAAGAACTTGAAAAGAGAAAATGTAGGGGCCTCTCTTATCTAGTTGCATCGTCCCTATAATACTCCTTGGTAATTGGCAACGTGAGAAAGGTATGTGTGAGCCACAAACTGTTCATCATTGCCCCCACCTACCGATAGCCTGAGAAACAATGTTGACCTCATTAGGGACCAGATAGCCAATCATAGAAAAATCCTCCACCTTCAATCTAATATCGTGTATGTTGGGGTAAAGTCTCCAATGGTGTACCCCATCTGAACAGACCATCTTTACTAAGGTGTCTATATTAATTTCCACAACAATCACTATGAGGTTTTATCATCACAAACCTTCAAAGTAACTAACATTTCCATGGCACACACTTCCTCATGACTATTGATGTTAAGTGAGATTTATAGGGCTATAACCATACTCCCATAATTTTTCCTAACTATGCTAGTACACCACCAATTGGCAACCCCTCCACCTCTTTTTGTCTCCCCACCATGATGTTCAACTTCAAGTTTCTAAAGTCTAGAGGGTGACACTTAATTATTTCCAGTTGGCATATCATTAACCATGGTTCGCCTAGACCAAGGATGGTAAAGTGATGTCAAAATCCATCTCCTATTCTTTTAAATAATTTCTAATTCAATCACTTGTTTACCATCTTCATGATCTCCCTCCACTGCCTTTCTTCGTCATTAGTCGAACCCTCATACCTACATTGACACATTTCCCTTCTGATTGTCTAGAGGATAATGCTCAACATTGATAACATCTCATTCTACGGTATTTTATGCCTAATTTTACTTCTGATCTCCTCTCCTTATATAGAGTTTATCTAACTTTACCCTATTCTGCACATGTATGCCACTTATGCATTGGTTTGAAGATAACTACTACTTATCATGCATGTGACTTGTCAAAATTGGTGTTTTTTTACCAAGGCATGCACTACTACAGAACCGACCTTTGGTGTTGGTTATTCAAGGCCTTTGGTGACGGTTAAAAAGCGACACATATGTGGGTGACACTAAAAGGTGAACCCTTAGGCGTCGGTTTGAAAACCAACGCCAAAACCCTTCACGCCACCCAAAATGCATCAGTAGGGGCACTATAGGCGTCAGTTATTAGTGGGGAAACCAATGCTAGAACCCTTCATGCCACAAAAAGGGCGCCAGTAGGGGCACTATAGGCGTCGGTTATTAGTAGGGAAATTGACACCCAAACCCTTCACGCCACAAAAGGGCGCCATCTAGGACACCATCGGTGTCGGTTTCTTAGTAATAACTGACGTCATATCACCTGCCGCCACATTCGTGCTGGCCAGCACGACCATGTTGTCTAGCCATATTAGATGGTGGTTTTTTGCTATTAACCTACGATGTAAGCCTTTGTTGTCGGTTTTTGACTAATAACTGATGCCTATGTTTTGATTTTTTTTTTCTTATCAGTTTGCAGGCCTACTGTGGCTGGTTGTGGGATGTAGAAACATGCAGTTCAATGGAACAGAACTGTAGGTTTATGACATCTAATGATATTAGCCAACAACAGGCCACAAACCTGCAAATTTAATAAGATTCATTTTCACACATTTAGCAACCTGCAGTTCCATTCAATTTTCACACATGTAGAAACATTCAGACACATGTAGAAACATTCATGTAGCAACCTGTAGTTCCTTTCATTTTCACATTCACACATGTAGAAATATTCAGACACATGTAGAAAATTCATGTAGAAACCTACAGTTCCTTTCATTTTCACATTCACACATGTAGAAACATTTAGACACATGTAGAAACATTCATGTAGCAACCTACAGTTTCATTCATTTTCACATTCACACATGTATAAACATTCAGACACATGTGACAATTCAGAAAAATTCATTTACAAAATATCATTCTTTAGTCATTATCGCTATCAACATCCCAATTATATTTTAAAACCCCCACTACTTGTATGGCTTTTGCCCATTCTTCTCTTACATCATTTAATTCTTCCATCGTATAGGAAGCATGTACATCTGATAAGCTCTTACCTATAGTGGGGTCAGTTTTAAACACCTGCAAAGAGAATTATGTATATATATAATTAATAATATATAAATAAGATTGATATATTTCATATTATCTAATGAGACTATATATAATACCTCAGGTATGGTATTGATGTCCACTGTGACATATTTGATAATCATGTGCATAAATCACATCACATAGTATGCACATGCCCAGTCATTGTCTTGTGTAGCACACTATAAATTGAAACATACAAAATATTAAAAAATACAACTAAGCACAGTTCACATATATAATATATACATTGGAGTCAGGAACTTACTTCCACATTCTCCCAAATTATTGGCTGGTTCTTTTGTCGGAGACTTTTCCTCCAACCTTTTTGAACTCATGTAAACCCGTATATGTTAATGTAACACAGTAAATTGTATAATTAAATAGTAATGTAATAACATATGTTAACGGATATAAAAATGAAATATTTCTCACCGGAATAATGCCATTTTCATTGCATGTCCATATTTTGGATTCAATATAGTCCCCTTAAGATCTAGATAATGGACAGTGAATGTCTCGGGGACAATAACTAGTAACTCCCAATGCATACCCCTAGAGGTAAAAAAGTTAAAAATTAATAACTTGAAATCCACAATAAAAATGTAATTTTCTTAAGTCCAAATTATAAGCAAAGTAAACTTACTCCACATTGAATGGAGCTATTATCACAGTCTTCTTATTTTGACCAAAATTTGTAAAAGCATAACAGCAGTATTGTTGAACTGACAAAGGGTCTTTAGCTACTAGACTAATCAAAGATGGAATCAAAAATCCTACATGTTCAAATAAAAAATCTACACATATCTTGTCTAAGTAGTTGCAAAACATGTATTACGTATGCATTAATATATAAGAAACTAGATCACCGGATCCTACACAAGGTATATGGATGTATAAACAAGATCTCACCTTATCCATAGCTCTATCACATATGTATTCAGCCAATCATAGTGAAACAACTCCAAAATATCTTATATAAATAGTTTGTTTTCATATGATTGACCTGCAGCATCCACATCTTTAGAAACATTTATAGGGTAATTTATATCATGTTTGCCTAACCATACTGCCATACCCCTACAATTAGGACCTAACAGGTCAGGTAGGTCATGTGGAACCCAACTTGGTAATGTAGGAGGTGGAGGTGGAGGCCTAGATGCTCTGGGTGTCTTCGTTTTAACTTGTATATATAATTTCAGATCAATTGACCTCATATATACACACTAACAATTTAACGTAATGTAAATTTACCATACAATTTTAGTATAGACGACATCCGCTTTTGGCCACAATATGACTCCGCCTTCTGCCTCACCAAGCGTTTCACAATCTAGGTGGGCATATGGCAATAGAAGATCTATCTGATTGGGGAATATATGTAGCAGGCTCACACGAACCCAACCGTCTGGTAATGGAGACCCATGAAACATTTCCCCTAGAAGGGATGGGTAAGCTGACGCCTCTACAATGACATATTCTTTACTTTTTAGACAACATGGCTTCAACCCCTACAAATTTACATAAAGAATGTTATATACATATAATACATATATACATATCATCTTAAAAACATATCATCTTGAAAAGACTAGCTACTATGTCATAAAAATACTTACAGCGGATGTGCTAGGTGGTGGGTCTATAGGATTACTCCCAACCTCTGGAGTAGGAGTAGAGCAGGACGCCATAGGTACTGTCTAAGTGGCAGTCAGAGATGCCTGCCACTTGCTCATTGCTTCATGGAGTGTCTTATCAACTACTTCCTTGACTCTCTTATCAACTACTTCATCGACTCTCCTATCAACTATCTTATCTACCTATACATGGATAAAAGAAATGTTAGCTTCTGATTATTGAATTTCCTTTTACAGTAACATTCTAAAAAAAGAATAGGTTACCTCTTCTTATGAAATTCCCACTTTTGGGACATGTTTGCTCTGGGATGGCCCAAAGAACGCTTTGATTCCCACACCAACGCTTGCACCCCTAACACATCCAGGATGCTCTGGGTTACCCTAAGCAACTGTCAATTCATCCCTTATGCCCTCAGGGATGAACTTGCCTTGTTTCCTCATCTCGTGCAGCTCTCCCTAATTGCCATCAACAGAAATTGGTAAGTAAGTAAACACCACAAATAATCAATATTCAAACGATTTCTCTAAGAGCTGTATTTTACCATTTTTGCAGTCGCCTCAGCAGTTGCGGGCTTCTTTATTTCTCCCTTCTTATTTTGCCTCTCAGCTATCCAGACATCATGGCGAGGCATATGTGTGGTACCTATAATAGAGGACTCCTGAGTAGTAGTATACTGAGTAGTACGCTCAGCCTGTAGTCTTTGGCGAATGCCTGCATAGCCCTTTGGACCCATTGTGTGGTCATGCACATTCAGTGCATGCCTTGCTCTTTGCACCTCACTGATAGCCTGGTTATATGCACATTGATTTGGTTAGTAACACTAAAGGTTAATCTTGAATAGGTGAATACAACGTATATTAATTAAATAGGGAGTAACACCTAATACCTTGAATTCATCAGTGTTTCTTGAAGCAACAAATGTGTCCCATTCTTCTGGGTCCAAGAAGTTCCACTATTTAGTGGCTGACTTCTTCCTCTTCTCACCATCTTTTATGTATTCTCAGGTGAGATTTGTCCTATAGTTCCTTAGGACCCTCCCACAGCGTTGCATCATGCATTTATGATGTATATTTTCATCCAACGCAAATATACTCTGCAAAATAGAATTGCTATTAACTAGTATCCAAAAAATTAGTAATCTAAAAAATAGAATTGTAAATAATAATAACTCACGCATAAATACTTCCATATTAAGTCTTTATTCCCCTTAGGAAGTTTATGCCAAGAATCTATCTTACAACCACAATGTCTACGAGTAACATACCCAAGATATGAAATAAACGAATAGTGGTTCACTCCAATTGCATTTCCTGCATTATCAAAATCCACAACCAGTTTGGGTCCATTGCCCCTTAGCGTTGTTAACTTCTTCATCATAGTGATTCCCCTTCTTTTGTCAACTTTTTGGTATTGCTCATCAAGTGCCTCAAGTGCTTCATAGGGAACATGTGCATCATCAACCTAAAATTTGACAAAATAAACACACTTACAGGATATATCTATAAATGGACATATATATAGAAATATATGATATATTTTTACAACTTACGTTGTGAGGTGACGCATTGGTATCCTCACCATGCTCACCATGGACATCATGGTCATCATGCCCATGCTCAGCCATCTGAAAATTTCATTAAAAAATCAAACATTTAGCATTTGACATAACAAGAAGATAATGAAACATTGAAAAATGAAACATTGTATAGTTCACATATACAAATGAAATATTGAAAAATGAAACATATAAAACAATATAAACATGCATGCCTCTAATATTGTGATCGTTTATCAATTAACAATCCTTGATTGTGATCTCCGCGCACATACAAGTCATCATTAGCTTCAATATTTTGTTGTGTTGGCAACCCAACTGAGAATGGACCGGAGTCATCATACTTACCATAGTACTCTTCTTCATCTATAGGGTCTTAATGAATTATTGTTTACCATGAAGAACAACCGACCATTTATCATTTGTAGGATCATCGATATAAAATACTTGTTTCGCCTATGATGCCAATACGAATGGTTCACCCTTCTCACCAATCTTTTCAAAGTTCACTAAAGTGAAACCCAATTCATCCACTATAACTCCTTTGGTGTTATCAACCCAATTACATTTGAAGAACGGAATTCTGAAATCTATGTAGTCAAACTCCCATATGTCTTCAATGACACCGTAATATGACATTTTAGCTTCACGTGGACTCTTATCCTTTGCACTTGCAAAAAACATAGTCGACGCTTGAAGGGTGACCCCACTATTTTGGACGACACTCTTATCATCTTGGCACTTTGTGTAATATGTGAATCTATTAATGGCATACCCTTCATAAGACATAACATTCAATTTTGGTTTAAAGGCGAGGCATTTGATAGTTTCAGTAATATCATCTGGTGTTTGATATAGTTGATGTAAGACTTTATCTTCAAACCACTTAATAAATGTCTTATTATGCAATCTAGCAAGCCGCATTGAATTGGCTCGAGGATATTGTCTCCTGATGAAATTGGTATGTTCCTCAATATAAACACTCACTTCATCCATATTGTGTAAAATATACAAGTGACCTTGTTCCAACTGCTCACGACTGATTATTTTCACCTGTGATCCCAAAATTCCTTTGCCAAATTGCTCCTCAATATTCTTTTCATTACCAGGAGTGTCATTACCACTCAGAAAGTCATTGCAAAAATCTGTAACCTCTCTCACCACATAACCCTCAATAATACTCCCTTCAAGCTGATAACAGTTTCGAACATCACTTTTAAAAATGCTCATGTATCGTTCAAAGGGATACATCCAATGCAAGAAAACTGGTCCCAACATTTTCACTTCCCTAGTCAAGTGGACAACAAGATGTACCATGATATCAAAGAACAAAGGAGGGAAATACATCTCAAGCTGACATAGGGTAACAACCACTTCTCTTTGCAAAGTATCGAGAGTATCAGGGTCAATAACATTACTGCACAGACTATTGAAAAAGAAACAAAGTCTCGTGATTGCAAACCTTACATGCTTCGACAATATAGATCGAATTGCCACAGGCAATATTTGTTGCATTAGAGTGTGACAATCATGAGATTTAAGACCTATCAACTTCAGATCTTTCATTGATACCAATCTATAGATGTTGGATGAGTAACCCTATAGCATCTTAAGATTTACCAAGCATTCACAAAAAGCTTTCTTCTCCTTTCTAGACAACGTGTAACAAGCGGGAGGTAAGTATGTTCTCTAATTTCCCATTTCATGTAATTCTGTTAATTCTGACCTTATTCCCATTTCACGTAGGTCCAGTCTGGATTTTATCCCATCTTTAGTCTTACCTGGTGTATTCAGTAGAGTACCAATGACACTATCATAGACATTTTTTCAACGTGCATGACATCGATACAATGTCTGACTGTCAAAGAACTCCAATAACGAAGATCCCAAAATATTGACTTCTTCTATAATAAAGATTTGTCACTCTATGTGGCCATATTACGTTGTGATCTCTTACCAAATTCATTGACAAAATATTTTACTCTTTCATAAACAACCTCCCCCGGTATAGGTTTAGGTGCACTCCATTCCTCATTACATCCATTGAATGCTTTGTGCTTCCTACGATACGGATGGAATTTTGGAAAAAACCTTCGATGACCAAGATATATAGTATTTACGCCATGTTTTAGTCTTGTTGAATCAATATTCTCTTCACATATAGGACACACTTTAGCTCCTTTGACACTATATCCAGACAAATTCCCATATGTTGGAAAGTCATTAATAGTGAAAAACAACATAGCGTGCAAACGAAATGTCTCTCTTCGTGAAGCATCATAGGTCATCAAACCTTCACCCTAGAGTTTCTTTAAGTCATCAATCAGAGGTTTAAGATAAACATCGATATCATTTCCAGGTTGTTTAGGGCCCGATATCAACAACGACAGCATAACGTACTTATTTTTCATACACAGCCAGGGAGGAAGATTGTATATAACAAGCATGACTGGTCAAGTGCTATGTTCACTGCTCAATGTCCCGTACGGATTCATCCCATCTGTACAAAGCCCAAGTCTTAGATTCCTAACTTCTTGACCAAATTTAGGGTACAATAGATCAATCTTATTCCACTGTGGGGAATCAGACGCATGTCGTAGGATCCCTTCATTATTTTTCTTAACATTTGCATTCCACCTCAAATTCTTCGCATCTATCGGATTGGAAAACAAGTGTTGAAACCATGATATTATAGGTAGATACCACATCACCTTGGCAGGAGAACTAGTTTTGGACTCCCCCAAAGTCATCAATTTATATCGTGAAGCACCACATTTTAGACAGTCTATCAAATCCACATAGTCCTTTTGAAATAATACACAATCATTCGGGCATGCATGTATCTTCTTGGCCTCCATTCCCATTAGGCACAACAATTTCTTTACCTGGTATGTTGAGATTGGCAACTTGTTTCCTTCAGAAAGCATTTCTTTCAACAAAGACAACAATGACGTGAAGCTTTTATCGCTCCATCTATTGTTAGCTTTCATCTTATACAATCTCAACACAGCACTAAGCTTCGTTAACTTAGTACAACCTGTGTATAATGGTATCTCAGCATCATGCACAATGTTTCTAAACATGGGAGGTGGATCGGTTTCGGTGTGCTCTACCCCACAACTATCCAGCATCGCATCAACGATGTCTACTGGAACTGGTTCGTTCACATCTACATCATCAGAGGTAATAACTTCTTCCGCACAAGCACTGCTATCGATATCCACAGGTTTTGGGTTTGAAATCTCTCCATGTCAGTGACATTGTGTATAGCCTTGTACAATCCCGTTGCACATGACATGACTTTTGATTTCATCACCAGTGTTTCCTTTCAAGTTGTTACTGCAATGCCTACATGGACAGTAGAACCTATCTCCAGGTTGTTTCCTATGTTCCTCGGCAAATCTATAAACTGATCAAGACCAGAAATAAACTCTGGGGTGCAGCGATTGCGAATGTACATCCATGATCTATCCATTCTATGATCAAAGAGAAAACAAGTATATATTACAACAAGATTAGAGTCTAGGGTTAACATATTAGAGTTTAAGCATGTTTAAAACTTTAGGGTTCAAGGTCTTATATATAATTAATGGTTAAAACATCCTAAGTGAGATTAGGTGTTCAAGAACAGTCCCAAACTGGGGACTATCCAAGATTTACTCCTATTGAGTAAATCTTGGATGGGTTTCTAGGCCAACAAATACATGTGTTATCATTCGATTTATGAGGTCATTTGAGATGCCAATACAAGATGTCAAACACTAGCATAACTAGAAACTACAACTACAACTAAAACTCCCCCCAAGGTCGTTATACAACCAGCAGAAGTCATTTACAAGGAACTACTTGATAACTTCTTCTTACCAAGGGATCATAAAGATCTAGACACCTAGGAGGAAATGTGCAGCAACAAAAACCTTAAGGCCGCAAGGTTTGGGGATGAGGACACCCTAAAGAAGTTAGGGATATATAAAAGGGTGAAGGATCATCTAGAGAATACAAGACTCTATAAAATCTTCTTCAATGACCACTTCTCATATGACGAACTCGCTATGGAGTTCATGTCATCCCTAAAGAAGTAGATAATTACCAAGGATGAAGCCAAAGAGTGGGGGGGACCTTTTAAATAGGTAGTTTAAATCATTAAAGAGGACTACATAATCACTGAAAGATGATTGAATTCTATCTTCATTGACTCCGAAAAACAAGTTGTGAATGCAAATAAGGCTGAGAGAGATAGAGAGGTTCATGGTTTCTACACTGACAAAACGTGGGAGAAACTATCAAAAGAATACTGATACAGTTCAAGGCAGTTAAAAGTTGCAAAAATGCACTAAGGATGATGTGAATACTGCATAAAATCTTCACCAATACCCTATTCTTTCGAACTGACATGGGAAACATGACTAGAATGAATCTCTACATCTTGTATAGCATTTTGGAAAGAAGCCCGTCAACATAGGGTGAATTCCGATAGACAAACTGGAAACAACAATGGGCCAAGCATGATCAAGAAATTTATGCATGGGTGAGTTAATTACATCTAGTCTACCCCAACAAATTAGAAGTTTTTGCCAAACTATTGGGGAAAGGTTGGTAGACGCAAGGTACTTAACAATTGCCATTATTTTAAAAAGGGAGAAGAATAAGTGCTTCTACATATTCTATAGGACCAATGACTTCCTTCTCCTTCTGAAATGAGCAATTAGGACTATGACAAAAAACTATTTGGGGAGGATGAGATCCTAAAAGTGAAGAAGGAGCAATACATCACCCCTCATTAAGTGAACAAGCATTAGTCGGGCTGTAGCTAAAGCATATAGAAGGCATAGATACCAGGCTGACAAAGCAAAGAGTTATCATACGCCTGTCGAAGAAAATGGCGTATTAGACAAAGCAAAAGTGGTCACCCACACCTAAGGTGATAAGTCTAGGGACGGAACAACCAGAACCTCCAATGGTGACATCTGCCATTGTTATACTGGAGATATCACAACATGATGAGGAAGAAACTCCAATGAATCTACCTGAATCAAACATAACAAAGATACCCGATAATATCCTAACTGGGGATGACTTTATGGCTGACTTTGTACATACAAGCAGAAAATTTATACTGGAGATACCAAAAGATATTGAACACTGGGAGAAGGTGATTATATAACCCTCCATCAACGCAAGTGTAGCATCTTGCCACAATATTTCCAAGGACACTAGAAACAATGCCATGACTGATACTCCAGCCAACAAAGGTGTCAACAAAGAAGCTGCAGACGCAATGGGAGAGAACCACTTACCCATCCATGAAGTTGCCTCGAGCCCTCAGAACGGGAGGTCTCCAACAGAGAGGCACCCCCGTCAAATCATGAGGCAGAGCAAAACTTGCACATAAGAATGGGGCAAGAAATCTTGGTCTGAGTGAAAGCTACCAAGAAGGAGGAAAGCTCGAGAAGGCATGTCAAGCAACCATGACAAGCCCCTACCTCAACAAGATTTATGGAGATAAGGCAGGAGATAGACGACCCCTGTGAGATTGTCTCAACTTTAGATTTAAATATTTCAACTTTAACTATGACTATTTCTACACTAACCTCACAGGTGGAAAGATAAATACTGACATCAAATCCTTGTTAATCCTGCCACAATACATGTAGCTCTTGGCTGCAAACCAAATGTAGGTTATTGAGGCACTGGAGAAAATTAAAAAGGAAGTCACCCTCCTTGGACATGAGCAGGATGAGTTACACCATGAGAATGAGTAGATGCATGCCGCAAAGAAGAAACAAAAGGAGGCACCACCCTCCAGTAAAGAACCATCACCAAAGAAACAACGATTTATCAACAGGAAAACTTCACTTTCAACCGCCGACGACACTAATGTGCAGTTGAAAGAGGACATGGTGCTAACCAAAATGCAACCTGACAAGGGTGCACCACTTCTAGAGAAAGACACCATGACATAAATATCTATCGAAGGAAGAGAGGAGGAGTCCATAAAGAATATGGAATTTCCCATTGGGGAGAAAGAACTTACCAACTCCCCAACCTCACTAGGGAACTCCACCAACAATTAAGAGGAAAGGGGACCCACAGAACCAATAGACTAGGATGCCACAGAAGTTTCGGAACAAGCCGTTCTTGCCACATATGTTGAAGCAACATGCGAGAATGACATGATTTTATACTCACCAAAGGGAGGGCATGGGGCACTAGAAACAAACCGAAGATATCACGAACAATTTGGATCCTTAAGTCGAGTACAAAGCTCCACCACCTCAAATCGACTATAAAGACTTCACAATGAACTGCTACTAGATGAACCAATCAATGGAGAGCCTCATCAAAATTCTTTTGTGGCAGAGATGGAGGAGCACATTGTTGAACAAGATGACAGTAACATGAACTGGATGTTCATCAACACCCCCAACAAACCAGTACATCTAGTGTTCCTAGAACCATCTCTTGTAGCAAATTGAAATCTGACAACACTACCACCATTATTGTGTAAGATAAAAGACATAGACATGACGTCAATGTCAAGGATGGCCCTCCATGAAACTCATGTCATGTCTGACATTCTACATGGAAATAAACCAGGAAAAGATGACATATGCAACAACAACTGATGCCGCCTAACAAGAAATGGCATGCGAGCAACATTCACATATAAAACAAATACCAAGAGAGTCTTCTTCAAGGTCCTTTCTGGTACAATCATTGAGGAATATATGTACATGGACAAGATAGGACCAGTCTTCAATGCCACATCAAATCTAGGTGCACAACTATATGTGCAAAAGTGTATGACACCATTGGTTGTATATCTACAAGAAACACTGCATAAAACAAGGAAACTTCAATACATTACTCTTCCTTTTAAAGCATTCAACCAGTGGATGTTGACTATGGCAGATCTATCCACAAGGAAAGTCAAAGTTTACAATTACTATGTCAAATACCTACCATCTGGAGGGATGATCTTTGACAAGCCCGAGACAAGGATAACACATGTGATTCCAACTTGCCTAAAATGTCTCGTTCAGGGTACAAATGGGTGATACGCCCAAATTTGGAAAGAATTCCACATTGATTGTATTGGACCACAAAAAATGCCTAATTTAGGGGACAACACTTCATATACTAAGGACAACTGAAGCGCTGAATAGGAAATTTTCACTTGTGAAAATAGCTACCAAAGACTTCCATGCATTAAGAGGAAAGTATGTCATGGAAATCATCCATGGAAGACAATTTTTCAATGACGAACACATGGAAGATATACCAAGGAGAATTTTCTCCTTAGTTCAATTACTTGTAAAATTTCCCTTACAAATAACAATTAAAGAAACTACAAAAGGAAAAAGATGCCCCTCCTCAAAATCCCAGTATAACCAGCCTGGTGGCCCCTCCCTTCAAGTAGAAGTGCCTATGCCTCCACCACAACATCCAAACACCCCACCCTACCCACCCGTACATGAAACAATAGCCATTCAGATAGCTACAGACCCTCTTACTACAACAAAAAAGGGTTCCCGTACATGAAACAATAGCCATTCAGATAGATACATACCCTCTTACTGCAACAAAAAAGGGTTCCCAGCCAGAAGACCCTTTCACTCATAACACTACACAACTGCTCAACCAGAAGTAGAAGCCACTTCTCCATATAAGCAAGATATGCATGTACTAGAGGGAGTTGAGAAAGAAACACATGATGTAGAAGTGGAGGATCCTACCATGTCCAACCAAGGGGATGACAAAGAAGAGGTTGAAAAATACATCACAACCCATGATGAACCAGAAGCAACAATAGAGCCAACACCCACAGATCTAATATCACCCACTTTTGAGAATTTCAACAAAGATGTTTTCTATGTGCTATCTCTAGAGGATCTAACATTCATCATGGCGGAACTCCATCTGCATGAAGATGAGACCATCACATTATTTGAGTGGTATAGTATCTAAGTCCTCCGACCCGACCTCCATGAGATACGAAGGTAGGAGTTTATATGACAATTAATGTCATGACAGCATGTCAATTGCTTTTAGCTGACAAGCTTGATAATGTCTACATGGCCTACCACGATGTAGTTGGGGACATTTTACATAATAAAGATTAGGGGAGCTACAACGACTAACTGATCATCTAATGTATAATCTCCCATGTTTCATATTTTTCCCCATTCTACATGACAGACATTGGACACTTCTATCAGTAGATAAAAAAGCTTGCACGATGCTCTTGTATAATAGCTCAGACGCTTAATTTAGCTTAAAAAAGCACCTCTTCATAAATAGCTAAAAGTGTCACCAAATAGATTGTTACCCAAGTGGCTACAAAAATAGTCAAACTCACACGGATGTTCGGTAGGGGACTTCCAGGTGAAGGCCTAAATTTTAAGAAGCCATAGTTCTTCCATAAGAGCCCACAAAAATAGGTAGGCTCCAATGATTGTGGCTTCTACGTGCTATTTTAGATGTAGATTTTGGCCAAATCAGATAAGAAGGATGAATTCTAACAGAAAGATTACTATCGCCACCTTCAAGGGAATTATGCTTTGTAGATCTTAATGTTGGATTGGACATTTATAAGATCACAACATTGAGTCGCATGTTCTTGCCCAATCTCACTCTTTGACATCCTGAGGATAGGGTGCATGACAAATTTTGTGTGGGGAGGTCCTAATAGGTGAGCTTGGTATGTTTTCATGCCTCCTACATTTTAAATTTCCTACATTACTTCACTTTACTAACTCCATACTTCATATGTACAAAATTTGCTAAACTTTTGAAAAGTCAAATGACTAATTTTGCTAATGTACATAATTTAGTCTTTTTAACTTTAGAAGGAGATTTTTTTATGCATAGGAAGTTTTCAAGGCAAATTTTGAATCCAATTTTCCCAAATGTAATCATAACCCTTATCCTTAGACTTTTTGGTCTTCTGGTTCATTCTTAGTGTAATCATTCCAAGAGTAATGTTTTGGGATACTAATTCATCTAATAAACACCTACTTGACCATGCCTTCACACCATTTTTATCTCAAGATACTAGAGCCAACAAAAGAATGCTTCTATCCCAATAGAAATACCCTAAAATAAGGAGGATTTAGTCTAGCGTACCCCTGATCGGCCACCCAACTTCCCAATACAGGTTAGAAAGTGTAATGCTTGCAATAGGGGAAACAACTACCCCTTCAAATGTTAAATCCCCACTTTTAGAACAAAATCGGCTTGACAACCCACCTTCCCTTACATATCCCACTACCCAAAAGCCTTCTGAGCAAAAATAAAAGTCAAGTGTGAATAAAAACATGAGAGTTTTACTCGACAAGATGTCAAAGGATCTGTTTGACTGGTGTATTGCTGCACTCATGAACATAGATATGTCATGCCTGTATCAGATCCTAGAAGTCAAACAAATGTCCACCTATCTTTCAACGGATATCTCTCATAACGACCTCAAACTACATCAGGATTGACAGTTGAGTGACACTATTCTACAACAATACTTATGGGTGAGTAAGCCCTAAAAAGACATGAAACACAACCAGCCTTAGACCACCATTACACCATTTCCTAGATTACCCAAAAAAATAAAGGTGGGGTGTGAAAATGTACCTCTATAACATTTTGCATAAGTACGATCTGGAAGTTAGGTTGGATACAATTCGTGAAGGGGATATTCCTCCTGGGAAGAGGATATGTTGGACAAAGAAGGTCATGCAACTCTAGATCGAAGAGGGATGAAGTTGGGAGTGTAGTAAGCCATCCAAGTTGTTGCACAGAGATATTGGTCTAAGGATGGTATGAAGCATGGTTAACAAGTAAACAAAACATTAAACAAATAAAGCCCTGACATTGTATCAATCCCTTGATTCTATCTATTAGTTTGAGGACAAGCTTGACTCTAAGTTTAGGGGGTTGATAACATCCAATTTTGTGGATATTTCATGCCTAATATTTATTTCCGATCCCCTCTCTTTATGCAGAGTTAATCTAACTCTCCCCTATTTCGCACATGTATATCACTTATGCCTTGGTTTGAAGATAAGTACTAGTTCCCATGCAGGTGATGTGTCAAATGATGTTTTACTTACCAAGGCAGGACGTCCATCAGTTTCCATAACCAATGGAGACCATCCAAAGTAGGATGGGAATCGCCACTAGACTAGCCAACCTCTATTCATCAACCATCAGTTACCAAACCCGATGACTTGACGATTCCCAAGACTATATGGTCTGACTGATTCTATTCTCTTGAGGTGATCTTGCCTAGCCGTGGAAGTTGATCCAAGCTGGGTGTTTCTCTTCTCTCTTGGAGCTTGTGGCTTTGGAGTTGATTTTCACCTCAAGGTGGGTTATATAATTTTCCCCTCTTCTATTGTTGTACTTTTATCTTACTTGTATGTTATTGTTCTATCTCTAAAATGTGATCATACGATGTTAGATGATGCTATTTTTATTTAGGATTTAAGATTATGAATTATTCTAATATATATTTCTCTTTCTCTTAACCCTAATTCTTGTACCCAAAACCTAGTAGATGACGGAGTTTATGGTTCTAACATGCATCTTGATCATTAGTTTTAACACCATGTATATGGTTCAGCTATCATATGTTAGAAGGCGGTTTTGGTTTTTGTTTATATGGGTTGGACGTTTGGTTTCATCTCTCATAGAATAGTTTCTTCGCTGATTTTAGTGATGGTCATTTTAGGGTTTTGGTGATCATCCTTTCCTGGAGTTTTCACCATGGTGGCACTTAAGTTTCTTGATGTTATACATTTGATTCGGTCAACATGTCTCCTTGATTTCTTGGGGTCACTGTGACCATGTTGATGGTGTACTAGGGTTCTGGTTGGGTTTCCATAATCTTAACCCTAAGCTACCTTTGTTGCTACATAGGTTGTTGTTGAGGTTGCTACATATGAGACTGTGTGTTTGTTTTCTACATATGATCTAGCTTGGGTGGTCACAAAATCCAAACCTATGTTGTAGTTACCATGCATAAGTGGCTATGGTCGCTACACATGGAGTTTGAGGGTCGCTACATACAGTGTTGGTGTTGAGGTTGCAACATGTTTGGTCACTACACCTTGATCCAGGTTGGGTCGCTACATGCACAATGTATGGTCACTGCCTATGATCTTAACCCTAGTGGCCGCTAGGTCAACCAATGCCTAGTGGTCACAAGAGGTGTTAGCCTCGTCCATACATGTTGCTATTTCATATGATTGGTTGATCATAATAATAATGCCTAACCTAATGTGTTCCAAGAATATGGGAAGTGATGTACCTAGGGTTTGATGGGGAATGCTATTATGGAAACCCTAATTGGCTATCTATGAGAAACCCTAACCCTAATTTGGGCATATGTTGTAATTGCTTATATTTCCTGAAGTGATTTACATGTAATGATGTTTTATCTCTCCCACTTGTGTAACCCTAATGTTGCAGGTTGAATACACATCATAGCTTGTGATTGATATGGTACTTCTTGTATATTAGAGAGTGATGGTTATGAGCCTTTATGAGGCATGTTGAAATAATGATGATGTGCGTGAACTATATGTTTGGGTCTAATGTCCTGGAATATGATTAAATGCCTAATGTGAGGTGATATCTTCTAGTGATGTGATGAGGGATGGTTATCCCCTAATGATATGATAATGGCGATGACCTAGTATAAGGCAGTGAGGTAGTATCATGTGATGGTGTGATCAACTTTATAAATATTTTTTATATCTTTTGACGTTGCAACCTACCCTTATCTTTGTAGTTTTTTTGGGTTTGTGTATGTTGTAACTTGATTGATGCACTAAAAAACACCCAATTGTCAATAATCAATCAAGTGAAACCCTAATCATGTAGGTTACCCTGATCTGTAGATCCATCTTCAATGTCAGTACTTGCTGGATGGTGAAACAAGTAATTTTTGCGAGAAACTCAAAGCACATTTTGTTGAATATGCGAGGGTGGAAGTTGAGGATATATCCTTGCATCCACAATCACAGATTTGGAGATGACGGTGGTCATACCTCGATAGGAGAATGGTTGATTCCGTATCTCAGATGATATGTTTTTATGGATGATTGGGATCATACCATGGTAGGAGAATAGATGCGGTCATATTTCACTAGTTCATGTGCCTATATACAAAGGAGGACTAGACTGATTTATAGTTTGAATCTATATGTCACTGTGGCAGACAAGGACTGACTAAGGGTGTGGGATATCATTAGAGTTCGACTCTCGTAGATCTTGTATGAGACTGATTTTGATTTAGTAGTGGTCAGTTGGAGTATGAGTGGTATACCTCATCTCCATAGGGCATAATAAAAGGCGTTATATAGCCGTGTAGTATATTTTCTTAGGGTTAAACACAAATCACATTGGATGACCCTTTGCCTTATTTCTTATACTGTTTAGTTGATAATGGTAATACATATTATTCATATTCCTTCTGATAATATATGACAATCTACTGATCAATTGTAGCTACTTAAACTGCTTAATCTATATTAGAAGTTTTTAAGTATTCATTTAACTAAATCTACTCACACTACTATAGAAATAGCATTCAGTGTCGCTTTTCTGGGCGTCGGTTATTAAGGAACACGGACGCCTTATATTAAAGGTGTCGGTTATTTAGAAGAACCGACGTCTATATTCAAAGACCAGCCAAACACGGGTACCGCTTTGTATACAGCGTCGGTTGTTTATACAAAACCGACGCATCATGTCATCCAATTTTCGAGCGAAAAAAATAATGTCACTTTCGGCGTCGAGTCTGTAGTTAAAACACCGACGCTTATGTGCGATGGAAATTTGTGTGAAAAGTGTCCTTTTCCGCGTCGGTCGTCCTTTAATCACCGACGCTGAATGTGGTTCCCGCCAAACATTTTCACGAAAATATCGTCCAAATGGACGTCGGATGTTGCGAACGACCGACGGTAAAGATGTTTAGGCGTCGGTTTTTGTAAACAACCGACGTTATTGTGGAACTTCATAACCTTCGATCGCCCGACTCTTCCCCTTTCTTATGTTTCATTGCTACCCTATTTCCCTATTGTGGCGATTTCTCCGGCGATTTCTCTGCTGCTGGTACTAGTTTTTCTCCGGCGCTTCTCTCCGGTGCCCCATCTCCGGCGTCCCCTCTCCGGCGCCCCTCTCCGACGCGTTTCTTCTCTGGCACCCCTGCTGCCCGCCTTGCTACTCCAACCGCCTGCGCCGCCGCCACGCCTGACAACCGGCGCCGCCGCAACGCCTGGTGCCCACCTGCCTGCCACGCCTGAGAACCGGCGCCGCCGTACCCCCTTCTCCTTCTCCTCCGCCTGGCCGCTGCCTGCCTGCCGCCGCCTGGCCGCCTGCCTTCCTGCTGCGCCTGACGCTCCTGCTCGTCGGAGTCACTGTCGCTGGTTCTGGAGCTCGTCGGCCGCCACCCACGTACTCAACCAGCTCGACCTCACCCTACTCTTCTTGCCCAGGTACCTACAGACCTACCCAGGCGCGAAATTGGTTCTTTATGTGCTGACCTAATCTGCTTGCACGAAATTGGCTCCCTACTCTGCTTGCTTAATGTGCCTAATCTGCTTTAAGTGGTCCTAATATCATAACATGATAGTTTTATTATATGATTTGTGGCACTTTAGGGTGTATATACATGCAAATTATATAAGTGATAGATGTTGGATGTTTGTCAAGGTTTCTTGAAGATTGAATAAGTGATAGATGCTGGATGTTTATTTATTTCATCTATCCATGTTGCCTATAGTTTATAACATTGCATTGTGAATTATTGCATGTTTGAAACTATGAAATTCTTGATTTATTAGATGATATTCAAGAAAACCCTAGTTTGATGAGCATGTTGTTAATCATGTTAATTATGATTCTTCTATATATTCTGATGTCATTATATAATTATGTGATCCCAACATATTAAATTGAATTAGAATGATTTCATGAATTATAGGGTTTATATAAGAATGACAACACATGTATTTGTTGGCCTAGAAACCCGTCCAAGATTTACTCAGTAGGAGTAAATCTTGGATAGTCCCCAGTTTGGGACTGTTCTTGAACACCTAATCTCACTTAGGATGTAAGTGTATAATGTGTATTGGGTTTTCGAGAAAATTTCGGTAGCATTTCCCCGTTTGTTCTCTAAGTACATATGTACTTAGAGAACAACGGGGAAATGCTGCCGAAATTTTCTTGAAAACCAAATACACATTATACACTTACATCCTAAGTGAGATTAGGTGTTCAAGGATGGGATAGGTGGTACACATTTATTATATATAAGATTGACATCAAATGTGTTTGTTGGCCTAGAAACCCGTCCAAGATTGACTAATATATACTTGTTTCCTAATATATACTTGTTTAAAAGGTTAACTGATGTTATACAACTTTTTCTGAAAATATATAACATCGTTATATGTACTTACACTTTGTTAATACTAATATTGTGCAGTCTCTGTCTTCCCATAACAATGACTATGAATTGGGCCTCTATGTCAATGTTAACGTTCCCTATTGAAGAACAATTGGACATCATCCTAGATGATCGTTCCTTAAACCAATTGGTCATACCCAAACATTGGCGTTTTCTAAAAGGAAGACACTACATGCCTGGTAAAGTGACCCTAACTTTTGGAAATTATTCACATGTAATCGAGGTTGAGTATGATTTGGCGGGAAATCTTGTATCAAAATCCGGTTGGCGTGATTGGATTGGAGAGCTGCATGTGGTCCGTTGGAATAGGCTTTTTCTCCGTCCAATTGGCGATAATTCCATCAAAGTTTGGATAACCAACAGCAACTGCGAGACCCCCAATCATCTTCTGCGGTATGAGCGCACGGCGTCGCATATCAGCTCAGACAAATCTGAATCTGAGGCCCCTATCAGTTCAGATTCCTCTAAATACAGTGAGGAGCTTCGTGACACAGCTTCATCATCAAAAAGAAGTTACTGATGCATGCGGGACCATGTTGGTGTAGTATTTAGTTGTCTATCTATCTAGACTTGTCTGTAGTAATAGTTTTTTTAATTATGTGCATGTTTAGGGGTACACCAACCCCTTTGTTTAGTTATTGTTATAACTAAAGTGTGTGTTCCCATGAATGGAACTGTAAGTTGCTACATGAATGCTTATAACTGAAGTGTGTGTTCCCATGAATGTTCCCATTTACATGATTACACTACTATTTTCTCATATTGTCTTGCCTCAAAAAAAAATTCTTTTATTGTTTAGTCTATTTTAATACGACATACTGGCTTATATCTTTCTTAATGATGAACTGTAATACGACATACTTGCTTATATACTTGTTTCCTAATATATACTTGCTTTCCTAATATATACTTGCTTTCTCTGATCATAGAATGGATAGATCATGGATGTCCATTCGTAATCGTTGCACCCCAGAGTTTATATCTGGTCTTGATCAGTTTATTAGATTTGCCGAGGAACATAGGAAAAAACCTACAGATAGGTTCTACTGTCCATGTAGGCATTGCGGTAACAACTTGAAACTCAACACTGGTGAGGAAATCAAAAGTCATGTCATGTGCAACGGGATTGTACAAGGCTATACAGAATGGCACTGGCATGGAGAGATTTCAAAATCGAATCCAGTAGATGTCAATAGCAGTGCTTGGGTGGAAGAAGAAATTGCCTGTGATGACGTAAATGTGAACGAACCAGTTCCAGCAGACATTGTTGATGTGATGCTAGATAGTTGTAGGGTAGAGCACACCGATCCACCTCCTATCTTTACAAACATTGTGCATGATGTTGAGATACCGTTATACACAGGTTGTGCTAAGTTTACGAAGCTTAGCGCTGTGCTGAGATTGTATAAGTTGAAAGCTAACAATAGATGGAGCGACAAAAGCTTCACTGAATTGTTGACTTTGTTGAAAGAAATTCTTCCTGAAGGAAACGAGCTGCCAATCTCAACATACCAGGTAAAGAAAATGTTGTGCCCAATGGGAATGGAGGCCAAAAAGATACACGCATGCCCGAATGATTGTGTATTATTTCAAAAGGACTATGTAGATTTGAAAGATTGTCCAAAATGTGGTGCGTCACGATATAAATTGACGACTTCGGGGGAGTCCAAAACTGGTTCTCCTGCCAAGGTGTTGTGGTATCTACCTATAACATCATGGTTTCAACGCTTGTTTGCAAATCCGAAAGATGCGAAGAATTTGAGGTGGCATGCAGATGTTAAGAAAAATAATGATGGGATCCTACGACATGCGTCTGATTCCCCACAGTGGAAGAAGATTGATGTATTGTTCCCTGAATTTGGTGAAGAAGTCAGGAATCTAAGACTTGGGCTTTGTACAGACGGGATGAATCCGTACGGGACATTGAGCAGCCAACATAGCACTTGGCCAGTCATGCTTGTTATATACAATCTTCCTCCCTGGCTGTGTATGAAAAATAAGTACGTTATGTTGTCATTGTTGATATCGGGCCCTAAACAACCCGGAAATGATATCGATGTTTATCTTGAACCTTTGATTGATGACTTAAAGAAACTTTGGGCTGAAGGTGTGATGACCTATGATGCTTCAGCAAGAGAGACATTTCGTTTGCATGCTATGTTGTTTTGCACTATTAATGACTTTCCGGCATATGGGAATTTGTCTGGATATAGTGTCAAAGGAGCTAAAGCGTGTCCTATATGTGAAGAAAACACTGATTCAATAAGACTAAAATATGGCGGCAAGACTGTATATCTTGGTCATCGAAGGTTTCTTTCAAAATTCCATCCGTATCGTAGGAAGCGCAAAGCATTCAATGGATGGAATGATGAACGGAGTGCACCTAAACCTATACCAGGGGATGTTGTTTATGAAAGAGTAAAAGACATTGTCAATGAATTTGGTAAGAAATCACAATGTAGTATGGCCACACGGAGTGACAATTCTTCATTCAAAAAGAAGTCAATATTTTGGGATCTTCCTTATTGGAGTTCTTTGTCAGTCAGGCATTGTATCGATGTAATGCACGTTGAGAAAAATGTCTGTGATAGCATCATTGGTACTCTATTAAATATACCAGGTAAGACTAAAGATGGGATAAAATCCAGACTGGACCTACGTGAAATGGGAATAAGGTCAGAATTAACAGAATTACGTGAAATGGGTAATAAAAGAACATACTTACCTCCCGCTTGTTACACGTTGTCTAGAAAGGAAAAGAAAACTTTTTGTGAATGCTTGGTAAATGTTAAGGTGCCACATGGTTACTCATCCAACATCCGTAGATTGGTATCAATGAAAGATCTGAAGTTGATAGGTCTTAAATCTCATGATTGTCACACTCTAATGCAACAAATATTGCCCGTGGCAATTCGATCTATATTGCCGAAGCATGTAAGGTTTGCAATTTCCAGACTTTGTTTCTTTTTCAACAGTCTATGCAGCAAAGTTATTGACCCTGATACTCTCGATAATTTGCAAAGAGAAGTGGTTGTTACCCTATGTCAGCTTGAGATGTATTTCCCTCCTTCGTTCTTTGATATCATGGTACATCTTGTTGTCCACTTGACTAGGGAAGTGAAAATCTTGGGACCGGTTTTCTTGCATTGGATGTATCCCTTTGAACGATACATGAGCGTTTTAAAGGTGATGTTCGAAACCGTTATCGTCCTGAAGGGAGTATTATTGAAGGTTATGTGGCGAGAGAGGTTATGGATTTCTGCAATGACTTTCTCAGTGGTAATGACACTCCTGATAATGACAAGAATATTGAGGAGGGCAAAGGAATTTTGGGATCACGGGTGAAAGTAATCAGCCGTGAGCAGTTGGAACAAGCTCACTTGTATATTTTACATAATATGGACGAAGTGAGTGTTTATATCGAGGAACATACCAATTTCATAAAGAGACAACATCCTCGAGCAAGTTCAATGTGGCTTGCTAGAGAGCATAATAAGACTTTTACTAAGTGGTTTGAAGATAAAGTCTTACATCAACTATCTCAAACACCAAATGATATTACAGAAACTATCAAATGTCTCGCCTTTAAACCAAAACCGAATGTTATGTCTTATGAAGGGTTTGACATTAATGGATTCACATATTACACAAAGCGCCAAGATGATAAGAGTGTCGTCCAAAATAGTGGGGTCACTCTTCAAGCGTCAACTATGTACTTTGCAAGTGCAAAGGATAAGAGTCCACGTGAAGCTAAAATGTCATATTACGGTGTCATTGAAGACATTTGGGAGTTTGACTACATAGATTTCAATATTCCGCTCTTTAAATGTAATTGGGTTGATAACACCAAAGGAGTTATAGTGGATGAATTGGGTTTCACTTTGGTGAACTTTGAAATGATTGGCGAGAAGGCTGAACCATTCATATTGGCATCACAGGCAAAACAAATATTCTATATCGATGATCCTGCAAATGATAAATGGTCAGTTGTTCTTCATGGTAAAAGACAGTTCATTGAAGATCCTATAGATGAAGAAGAGTACTATGATAAGTATGATGACTCCAGTCCATTCTCAGTTGGGTTGCCAACTCCACAAAATATTGAAGCTAATGATGACTTATATGTGCGCGGAGATCACAATGAAGGATTGTTAATTGATAAAAGATCACAATTTTAGAGACATGTATGTTTATACAAATGGTAAATGTTTTCCTTTTTCTAATTTATACAAATGCTAAATGTTTTCCTTTTTTCTAGTTGATACAAATGCTAAATGTTTGCCTTTTTTATGACATTTTCAGATGGCTGACCATGATGAGAATGATGTTCATGATGAGCATGAAGTCCATGATGAGCATTGTGTCCATGACGAGCATGGCGAGGATACCAATGTAAGTTCTAAAAACATATCCTGTATTTCTATAAAATTCATTATCTTCTAGTTATGTCATATATCCTATATTTCTATATTGGCCTAATTCAGTGTGTTTATTTTTGTCAAATTTTAGGTTGATGATGCACATGTACCCACTGAAGCACTGGAGCAACTTGATGCGCGGAGAGGACATTCCAACTCGAGATATCGTCTACCGTTTCCTCCTCCTCCGCAGTAATATCCTCATCTCTAAACGTTTCTCGTAGGATTCTGAACCCCTCCCTTCCCTCTACTACATCGAAGCCATGTCGCAGTTGAACCCTTTCGCCGAGCCCTACCCGGCCAAGCAGGTGTCGCCTGAAGCACCACCGTCGTCGTCGTCTCCACCTCCATCGCAACTTGTTGTGCTAGTCCTGACAGTTTATCACCCCACATACCTTCCTCCTCAGTTCCTGCCGCTAGACGACCACACAATGGATCCAAAAGGATTGCAGGCGTTCGCCAAAGACTATAGGCTGAGTTAACTCAATAGTTAACTCAACCTATAGTCTTTGGCAAACGCCTGCATATCCTCTTGGATCCATTGTGTGGTTGTCTAGCGGCATGAACTGGGGAGGAAGGCATGTGGGGTCATAAACTGTTAGATATAATTGGGATGTTGATAGTGATGATGAATGATACTTTGTAAATGAATGTTTCTGAATGTTAAAACATGTATTTGAATGATTCTATATGTGTGAACGTGACAATTGAATTGATGTCTGAATGTATCTACTTGTGTGAATCTTTTTATGTTAATTTTGCAGGTTTGTGGCCTGTTTGTAGGCTGATATCAATGGATGTCGTAAACCTGCAGTTCAGAAAACTGAACTGCAGGTTCTCATCCTGCTGACCAGCCACAGCAGGCCTGCAAACAGATTTATAAAAAAAAAATAGATATAGGCGTCGGTTATTTACCGATAACCGTCAGCACAGACTTACAGCGTCGGTTTTTTGTTGAACACCGACGCCAAAAGTGTTCGCGCTACAGGAAATGGGAGTCATCTAGGACACTTTTCTGCGTCGGTTTCTTAGTATATAACCGACGCAGAAAGCGTCCTAGATGACGCCGTTTTCTGTGGCGTGAACCCTTTTGGCGTCGGTGTTTTATAATAAACCGACGCCTTTATATTAAATAGGCGTCGGTTTTTTAACCGACACTGAAGTGTCCAACCTTTTAGCGGCGCCCACATAGGCGTCGTTCAGAAACCGACGCCAAAGGGGGTTAAACAACCGACACTAAAAGGCACTTCTGTAGTAGTGTCATGCTTTAATAATATTTATTTTCTTCTATAATCTATTTGTATTAACAATAGTTGTTGGAAGAGATTTACATCTCTCGTTGGGTTGTTGGTCTCACTCTGTGGGTTTCCACATCTTTTAGGTGGTCGTGCACGATGTGGTAGAGATCATGCGTTTAAGGAAGAGTAGCAAGGGGAGCAGTAGCTTTGAAGGTTGGATATGCTGCTAGTGTTTTATAGTATAGTCCTATGTGTCACCCCTATACCGTGAGGTCCTTGTGGGTGTTTTGTAGATTTTGTACATCTATATGAGGTTTTTGGTAGTATGCCATGGTTATACATGTATGGTTTCTATATATAAACATGTTATCTTTTGTAACATGTTTGTTGCAAGATGGATAATAGATAGTGATTTTTATACCTTAATGATTTGATATGTGATAAAGGTGGTACAATTTTTTTGACTTCCATGTAATTTTCTTCCGCTTGTAAATATATAAGTGATCAATTTTAATTTACCATGTTTCTGGTAATTCAGATGTTTAGTGTTCATTCCACACTTTGGTTTGAGTAATATTACTCATGTGGCATCGGGTTGTCACATGAAAAGGTTGGTATCAGAGCTCTAGGTTTGCTGAGTCTATAGGGACATATGACTAGGGTTTGTGTCTATTCTTGTGTCGTCTAATGATGAAAGCAGGATGGGAGATCCTCACTGGTGATCGTTGTTTCAAAAATCAATCCTTGCGGCCGCATAAGTAGCTACATACAAGGTTTGGACCCCATGTAACTCCGCATACATCAAATCCCCTACAAAGTGGACTAGGGCCGCATACAAGGCCGCACAGGCACATTCGTATAAAAGATCGATTAATCCATCATTTTTAGATTGACATATTTCCATTTCTTAAACTCTATATTAGCATTCATCTATGTTTTTCAGATTTATATCATAGTTGCATGTTTGTATTTATTTAAGGTGTGATGATTGCATCCATTATTCTTGTAATGTACTAATTACACACACAACTATACAAAGAAAATATGTAAATACATGGTCAACATATGTTTATATAGATAAATAATTAACAAAAAAATAGAAAACCACATACACTCTATAAGGTAACCTCTCTATATGCATAATGTATACCTCTTTTTAAAATATTTTCAGTGATTCAAAATGGGTTTCCTATTGTAAAGAAAAAGTTCTATTTGGGTGAGGTTTCTACACAATTCGAGGTTCCTCTGCATATATATATTACAACAACTCCATCACCCTAGAGTGGCACAAAGTATGGACTACCTTCTTCCTTCTTATGCCTTAGCTTTGATGATGTCTAGGGAGGGGTGGCATTTTGTTCTGGTAGGATATGTGGTGTGTTGATTTCATATTTTCTTATGCTAGAAGGACTGGCCCACCCAACCACCAGCTTAAGGTCAAAGACATTTGGTGCAAATGTGTGGGATGGAATTGGGAGGAAATTGACCATATCATCAATGGGGATGGCCTTAACATCACTGCATCCTCTATGCAAGCTATGTGTGATGAACTAGACATCCCGATCTGGACACCTATTGTACATGGAACTTTTTCAATTAAGGTGGAAAATAATCCTCTAAACAAGACTATTGATCAAGGTTTGCATTTATATAAACACATATGGTGTGAGGATGTTTCTCCCAAGGCTTCAGCCACATGGAAGATTACCAAAAGAGACATTTATCGGGTGATAATATAATGTTCTACCAAATCTCTCTCTTCTGAAGGTGCTCTTATTGTACGAGGGACGCTATGGAGATGTCATATCATATCTTCATGTTCACCTACCTTAGGATTAAGAGAGAAAGATTTCTCCCCCCTCTCCCATGCCCGTGGAGGAGGCCGAACGCCCAGGAGGGTGCATGTTCACCTACCTTGCAAATGAGTTATGGAGATGTTTCGAATATCCGATGAGGTCTCAATTAAGTAGAGGACACACACTCTTGACCTAGTTGCGAGAGGTCTGGAGACTCACGTACCCAAACAATCTAAAGGGGTGGATGTTAAGCTTGATACCTGAACGGCCTAAATCATGCTTTCAAAGGGAGAAGACCTAGAGTACTCAGACTTTTAAATTTATTTCCTGACACACATGCCCCCACAACGATAACACGGGGTCCAATGGAGTAAATCAAGGTCGAAATCATAGGGAAAAGGGTGGTATGTGTTAAGAATGGAGAGTCTTAGCTTAGTTACACCAAACAGAAGGGAGATAAATCTTAGTATCCCCTAAGTAACAGTGGTACTTAAACAAAGAACTAAAGAGCAAGCAAAACAAAACAAGAAGTAAAATAAAAGAACAAGAAAGTTAAAAATTGATGTATCAAGTGTGGATGGAAAACTTGGCATGCAATACTCAACCCATTGTATACCCTTTGCAAGTTTACATGCAACCATTATAGATGTCTATTGACTCCTCTCGAGCTTAGGATAAATCTAGATTGTAGGATTGTCTCTCTCTTGATATGTCAACCAAATAGTCAAAATAAATCCATATGATCATTAGCTAAGCATCCCAACATTCTCATCCATTCATGCAACTCCTTAACACTTAGATATAGATATCAAACAACACAAAGTGGTAGATAAGCATGCAAGTGAAGCATTAAGATCAAGAGTATGGAGATAAAATTTGCTAAGAGCATATATTAAATGGATATAAGTATTTACATGTTGGGAGAGCCTTAGTGGCTAACCACAACCCAAGCTAAGAAACTAGACACTCATTGTGGTGAGAAACTAGCCGAAGCTACAAAAATGGAGAGACATGGAAGTGGAAACGAGATGGTGATGAAGATGGATGGAAGGAGGTGACTAGATCCAGAGAAGAGGAAGATACACCAATAGTAACCACAGACCAATTAAACTCAATGTAAGCTTTCTCTCCTTCTAAACTTGGTAGGATAGTGTGTAGGGGTACTCGTCGTTCTCCTTCTGTCAAGGGAGGAGTCTGACATCTTGGTTGTGGACGATAGGGGTAGATCTTCATACTTTTGTTGTCTTACCTTTACAAACTAATGATAGGTGTTGACCAATGGTGAGAGTGCTCTCTTGTAGTGCTTCATGTCTTCTGTGTGGGGCAACCCTTGCTCTGTGCTTCAGGGGTCCTATTTTTAGCTTTAGTCTGGTGCATTTTACTTGTGTTGCAAGTCTGGACACATGCCTCGGGAACACACTTAACGACACTAAATGATTGTTGTCCAGTGCAGCCATCTATTGTTCCCCCATCCTTGGTTTTGCTTGGCCATCAACTAATGGAATCAGTCAGACCATCTAGTCTTGGGAATCGTCAAGTCATCGGGTTTGGTAACTGATGGTTGATGAATAGAGGTTGATGAATAGAGGTGATCTTGAGGTGATCTTGCCTAGCCGTGGTTTGATTATTTGATTTGTAAAAAGCAATATGCCTAGACCAGCCAACCTCTATTCATCAACCATCAGTTACCAAACCTGATGACTTGACGATTCCCAAGACTACATTGTATCAATCCCTTGATTCTATCTATTAGTTTGAGGACAAGCTTGACTCTAAGTTTAGGGGGTTGATAACATCCAATTTTGTGGATATTTCAGTCAACCTCTATTCATCAACCATCAGTTACCAAACCTTTTTATCATTCCCTCCAATAGGTATCTCATCTTTAGAATCTGAGATCAGGTGTGGGGTAGTGATCATCTTGATGGTGGTGGTGAAAGTTTCTGGTCTTACATCCTTGAAGACATAAGCCCCTTCAAGTTTCTTAAATAACCGCCTATAATTGCATGGGGGTGCTTTGCATCACTTCAGATAGTGATGCTTCTCCTTTAGGTTCTTCTAGGAATTGGACCGTGTCATGGTCTTCAGGATTTGTTTCCTTCTACAATTCTAGAATGGGAAGTATATGCTTGGTGTTGACACTAGAATGGAAACTTTGCTTGTGTCTCCATCTGGTGTGATGGTAGGTACCTCTACATATGTAGTTACCTTCTCACTTCCCTTGTTAAGGGATGAAAGTTCTTCAGTTGGTACGACATTGTGGGCTATCTCTAGTGTTGTTGGCTTGGGCATTGTAGATTGTACCACCATTTTGGTATGAGGAACCATAGACCAATGAGCCCTTCCTAGGAATGGTACCTTAGGGACCCATATTCATTATTGCTTTGTTAATGGGAGAGCTCTTGGTACAATCATTATCTTCTTAGTGCCACTAGAATCATTGTCTTCCATCCTTAGATAGAAGCAATGATTTTCATACTTTGGGACCAATTCTTTATATCTTGTTCCAAAGGGTGCCCATGTGTTGGATCTTTCCACAATGAGATAACAAACACGGTATTAAAAGATGAAGGCATCTCTTTTGGTTTGACAATGTTCACCTCTCTAAATTTGATCAAATCTTGAAAATCATGCTTAATTGCAAGACACAAATTTGTCTTGTGCCCCTTGGCTTGATGAAAGTTGTAAAAGAAGTTGGTGTTGTAAGTTCTTGGAAAGGATTTGGTGGTTCCCTTATGGAGGGAAACTTCACCAAATGCTTGATTTTATTCAAGATGGAGCTAAGGGAAGCAACTAAGGGAGTGAACTTCCTTTTTGGTCTAGAAGGCTCTTCTAATGCGGGAGCGGAGTGTGCTAGATTCTTTTAAGGTGGATGGTTACTTATTGCAGGTAGGGTTCTTGCCCCTGCTTGTGGAACAGGAAGTTGAAACGGTAGTGGTGTGTTCCCATAGAAGTTATGGTAGTCAAATATTGTGGAGTCAAGTATTGATGTTGATAGTTGGGAGGTGACGTCTGAGCTTGCTACTGTTGGGGCTTTGGGATGTTGGTTGCTTGAGCTATTGGAGCCTGGAGCTAGTGATATTTGGATCATTGGATGTTGTCTCTTGTTGTTTCCAATTGGGATTTGCATAGATCCCACTATTGAATTTGCTATTTTAGCCTTGGTCCATTTGGAATTCTGATTGATCATTGTAGAGATGGATTGAGGCTGAAAAGTAAGGCATATGTTCTGATAGGTTACTCTTTTGATGGAATTCTCAATCCAAACTCCTAATTGTATTAGTTCTATGAAGATATTTTACCTTTGTAGATATAAAAGGGCCTTGAGGCTAGTTTATCTACTTTGATCACCATGCACAAGGCCTTTGTATATGTAGGCTTGAATTATAGCTAGGCGACCAACTCCCTTCATCACACTATGAATTCAGAGTAGTTTTCTTTCACCTTCTTCTATAATGCCTACAAGTCTTCCTTGTTGAGGACTTATTCTAGATTTGAGGCATACTAACCTCTTAGCCATCTTGGCGTAGGTGGTGATAGTTGTCATGTCTTGCTTGTTGTACCATGCTAAAGTGGAGCCTGTTAAGGTCCATGTGAGGCAATGGATTAGTACCTTGTTTTCATCTTGCACTTTTACCATGTCCAAGAAATATGCCTTGATGTGGGCCATTGGATCCCCCTTTTTGCAGTATTTGTGGAACTTGGGCATGTTGAAGTTGTCTGAAATATTTGCATTTTGGAAATAACATAAGTCACTAAAAGTCTTCCCTTTATCCTTCTTCTCTTCAAGATTCTTGATCTTTAGAGGATCTCGAGTAAGAGGGGGTACACAATGATAGACTCTAGTACTACGGCTTCTTGGTGGGTAGCCACCATTACTATCACTGGCATATCTTTTCCCTTTTCTTGGTGGGTAGCCACCGTTCTCTAGACATATCTTTTCCCTTCTTCTTCTTCTTCATCTACATAAGCACAAGTTATGATCAGATATGTTAGACGACACAAGAATAGACACAAACCCTAGTCCTATGTCCCTTTAGACTTAGCAAACCTAGAGCTCTGATACCACCTTTTCATGTGACAACTTGATGCCACACGAGCGAGATTACTCAAACCAAAGTGTGGAATTAACACTAAACATCTAGATTACCAGAAACATGGTAAATTATCACTAGAGGCGCCATGTAAATTGGTCGGTGGAATCTGTACATTCCTCCTACACAAATATTATACTAGGAGTGTGGTGGATGGTAAAAGGAATGCAGGTTGGGTACAATTTCTTTCCCATTCATGTATTATGTTTGAACTTTTACTATAGTGATGGGCTTCTCTACGTCTCTCCCTTTGCAACTTCAGCTTCCTCCTCCTCCTTTTCTCCTTGTCCTTACCTTTAGGAATCAAGATGTCATCACTTCTGGAGTTACTGGGATTTCCCTAGTGTTCATGAATGGTGGAGCCTGGTACTATGGTTTCTTTATGCTTCCCCCCTCTGATTGGCTTATCTTTCTTATTGTTTCCATCCTCAACTTTGATGCCACTATCAAAATGTCGGACCACACTACTACTTTTGACCGTTTGGGTCGATCGTTTGTGAAATCAAGTGAAGTATTGTCTCCTTAATCTTCCCATTACGTTCTAAAAATTTAGATCAAAGGGATTCAAAAGTAGGAAGTAATATGAAAGGAGAATATTTTGTGTTTCAGGATGACTCCCTCCACACACAATATATTAACCAACAAGTTGAGAGGAATTTCCCCTTGTCTTGGAAATTTAAAATAAAGGATATTCATTAGTCCTTGGTGATCCTCCAATGAAAAAAGATAACTTTGCTAGTATCCTCTCTCATTTTCCATGATTGACTTTATTGGATGTCACCTACCCTAGATTGGGGGAGATGGATGGGTTATTCAATTTTAGTGTGAGGTGTACTTTCCAATGCCATGGCATGGAAAAAGTAAAGATGGTGGACAATGGGATGATATGTTGTCTAGAAAGGTATGATGTTCCTTAGTTAAGTTTCATAATAGGGTTATTAAAAAGAGGTGGGGAAGGTAGGGGTTGAGCAACTGATCAAGATTAAGTTAGACTTTCTAAGATAGTGACTATGATCAATCAACCACTTTCCTCCCCAGGGTAACCTTATCTGATGGGTTTCCCAAGCTAAAACCCTTGGCAACATCCATGATACTCTATTTTTCTCCTAATTTGAGAAGTTTCTCATGGGAATTCGTATCCCTTAGAAACAGCTAGCGGTCAACAAGAAGGGAGCCGCAACTTGGCATCTCTAAATTGATCATGAAATTAGGTGTAGGTGGTTGTCTAGGTTTGGTTCGTAGTCTAGGACCATAGATGTAGGCATGTGAGGCACACAATGGTCTTGTTTAACATCATAGCTAGGACCATAGATACAAGAGTAAAAGGAGCTATGTTGTCCAATTTTAGGTTATAATCTAGGAGCTTGGTGATGGGCAGACCCGACATTGACAAGTGACATCCCAATCAAATTTTAAGAATTGTTTGGCTCGACAGGGTTCCAAAGCAAGATACTTTCTCTTTTAGAGACTACTCAAAAGTTTTGAAAAGATATTATCTATTTTGAAAGAGTATTAGATTGGGAGGATTTATCTATTTTCAAAAAGATTGTGGAGCTTTGCAACGATTTTTTATCTTCTAAAATATTATGTGGTTTTGAGAGTATTGTTAATATTTAAAATGATTATTTGATTTGGAAATATTTTTAATTTTTAAATAGATAGTTTGATTTTAAAAGATTGTTTGATTTGAAAACATTGTTAATCTTTTCAAAGATTGTTTCATTTGGAAAGATTATTTAATCTTCAATAAGACTGTTTATTTGGGAAAGATTATTAATCTTTAAAAATTTGTTTGATTTGGAAGATTGTTAGTCTTTTAAAAAGATTGTTTGATTTGAAATGTTTGATTTGAAAAGATTGTTAGTCTTTTAAAAATATTTTTGGATTTGAATTGTTAACATGTACCCAAAGGGGTGAGCAAAAACCTCTATTTTTTCAATAACCAATGAAAGATGCATGCATAGGAAGAATATAACCCTCTCTCTTTTATCCCATGAGTTATATTTACATTGTCACTCAAGCATAACTTGCATAGGAGGAGTTGGTCCTTAACTTCTATATGAAAAGATGGTGCTCATCGAGGGGGTAATCTAGGTTCAACATACATGGTTATTGCTTGCAATACACCTCGTGACTATGGCGTCCATAATCAGTTATGGGTTCCAGGAGTAAGGGTGTTGTCAAGGCCTTTGTACATGTAGCTTAACACTGTATTGATACCTATACTAACACTTTGCATCACTTCAAGGGATCCAACATGAGCTTGACACATGTTCCATGATGCATAGGTTTGTAGGAGTGTACGGTGCAACTACAAACTTCTTATTATTTTCTAAAGCAAGCTCATAGAGCATCAAGAACATATGCAAGTAAACAAACAATCACAGTATAATCCAAGAAAGAAAAATATGATTTTCAATCCATATCTCATATTCATCCTCACCTGGTATTTTTATATATTTTATTACTTTTTTAAAAAGGTAAAGAAAACAAAACAAAAGAAAAAGAAAAATATGATGTGAAGGAAGAAAATTGGGAACCCTAAATAGGAAGGGCACTCAAAACCCTAAAACAACATAAGAGAAAAACAATGAAAATGATAAAGGAAGAGACTATAAGAATTCATCAAAGACAACATTGAGAAGGGGCAGTGGATCACTTCAATCTACAAGCTAGGGGTCAGTGGATCATAGTGATGTGTTGCCTAGACCCCATGCCCAATAGAAAATAAAGAAAAGGAGGAAAAACAAAGACAAAAACATATTAAAGAAAATAGAAACAAACTGACCTAAAAACACTTAATCTTTGCACACACAAAAAGGAGATTTGGTCTAGATTGTCTTGGTTATCCTAGTGGAATCGCCAATCTGTCACACCCTACCTTCAAAGTAATAAGCGCTTTTGACATATATCCTTGGTGGTGACACTTAATTTGGGGATCTCATGGAAAATAAGAAAAAATAGGTGTTCGCAGTCACCCCCAAATTTTATATGGAAAATAAGGAAAAATATAATTAAACGTCATGAGTCCACGCTAGGAAATTGATCTGGCATCCAATTCGGATAAAAAATACAAAAACACAACTAGAAATTTAGGTACAGTGGTCTTGTAATGAGTGGGGAAATTTTGGCACCGCAACTCGCATAGTGAATTGGTATCAAACTATTTCTATGTAATATGGAAAAAAGATAGTTTCACGTTACTTAAAATGAAAAGAAAATAGAAAGAAAATGATAGAAGCATGTTTTAGTTTTGAGCAGACCTTTAGGGATGGATATGTTAGCGTCATTTCCATCGTTTTCCTAAAGACTCTAATTTCTTTGAGTATATTGGGGTCTGAATCACATCAAGACCTCCCATGGTGGGGATCGCTTGCATGCAATTAGCACAGATACAGAGGAAGTTCTAGAGGTTGGCAAATAGATATAAATTGCAAGCAAGATCTTATCTTTTTTTGGTTATCCGATGAGATGAAATATGTAGATGGACATATATAAGCAGTTATATGCAATTTGAGAAGTTAAAGAAAATTAGCGGTTAGGAGCACAGTCACATTGCCATTTTTGCTTCCTAACACCGATTTAGGAGCAAGGGGTGTCAGAGGAAGGATTCTTTGATCATGAGTATGAAACATAAAAGAGAGAGGTAGTTGGTCCTCTAACTTTAGAAGGTTCTAAAGGGGCCCGGAACATGGTGGATATGGGAAGTACTTATATAATGGAATTAGGGTTTGGGGTTCTAGATAGAACCTTTTAGAAGAGGCAGTGTATTGCCCCGATGCACCACACAGTATAGCATGGGGATGAAAGCAATTTGTCACATGTCACCAGTAAATTGTTCAGGTCCGTTGAGTGGTCCGGGTTCAAGCAACGTGATTCCTGATTTTCTAATTATTTTGGGATTTTTCTAAAGGAAATTATAGAAAAATGTAGAAATATAGATAATTTAGCATTATGCCTCAGATTTATTAGAAAAAACCAATTGAATATCCATGGGAGAAAGGAAAGTATTTTATTCAGGATATTTCAATTGGGCAAGTTATGAAAAAGGCTTATAAAAAAGTAGAATTGATGAGAAAATTGCACTTCTATTAAGAAACCAATATTTATGTATAGAAAGCCGATACTGGGTAAAATTGGGTTAAAATGAACCAAATAAATAGGTGGGGAGTGTGGCAAAAATGAAAAAAAACATAATTGCATAAAATGTGTGGAAGGTTGAATGGAATATACCATTATCCAGAGAATTAACATTAAACATGCTCCTACTGAGTGAGCTATCAACAGTATGTTTGTACAGGTTACCTCCATCTCAATCCAACTACACATAAAGACAATTTTTCATTATCCTTTATTGGTTAGATTTTGGAATGGCTTTCTAGACGATCTCATTTTTGCTTTTTGGAAGGTTATTTGGCTTACAATCAAATTTTGATATTGACTGAATATCAAGCGAATTCTACCTTCGTTTTCTTTACAATAGGTTTTTCTACCATTGTATGTTGTTTGGACTTTGTGATGCGGCTGTAGCTTTATAAAGGTGCATGCTCACCATATTTTATATTACGGTAGAGTGGTGCCTTGGTATTTTTATGGATAATTTTCTATTTATAAGGTGTCATTCATGAATTGTTCATCTAGTTTAGATTGGGTGATGTGTAGATGTGAAGATACCTATCTCAATTTGAATTGTGATAAATGTTACAAGATGGTAATGGAGGGGATGTGTTGGAAGACAAGGTGTCCAAAAAGGGTATGGAGTTTGATCTGGTTAAAATTGAGGTTGTCTTCAATCTTCCTCCATTGTTGTCAATGAAGGAAGTGAAGAGTTTCATAGGAAATGCGGGCTTTTATAGGCGACTAATCAAGATTTTTCAAAGATCGTAAAGCCTTTTTTGGTACTTTCAAAAAATTATGTGGACTTTGATTTTAGTTATTGGTGTTGACACACCTTTAACATTTTGAAGGAGAAATAGATCTCCATAGTGGTAGCTTCATATTGGATTCTTCCTTTTGAGTTGATGTGCAACTCTTCCATCTATGCAGTCGGGGAAGTTTTGAGCCAAAGGAAATATCATCTTTCATCAGTGATTTATTATGCTTCTAAAACTCTCAATGATGTGCAATTAAAATACATTATCATAGAGATAGAGTTTTAAGTTGTGGTGTTTGCTTTTGATAAATTTAGACAGTAATTAGTTGGGGGGGACAGTTGCTTGAACTGACCATGCCACAATAAAGTATTTATTACTGAAGAAAGAAACCAAACCCCAGATAATTCTGTACATCTTGATTTTGCAAAAAATCGATATAAAGTTTAGGGACAAGGCTAACATAGAAAATTGTGTGGCATACTATGTTCCTAATGAGAATTTATTTGCTATTAAACATAGAGACCCTTTGTTTGCTAGCATTGTGAACTATCTAGCATGTGGGGTAATGACATGTGAATGGAACTCACAAGATAGGTTGTCTCACTCTTGACACTATTTTCACTCTTGACACTATTCTATACATAAATTTGGGATGACCCTATCTTGCTGAAATAATACAGGGATGGCATTTTCAGACATTGTATTCATGAGTGGGAGAGGAAGAGAATTCTTGCTCATTGTAACACATTGCCCATAGGGGGAATCATGCAAGATCTAGAACATTAGAAAAGGTTCTGAGGTGTGGATTTTATTATACATCATTATTCAAGGATGCATATAATTATGTGAAAATGTGTGACGTGTCAACAAACTGAAAACATATCTAGGAGACATGAAATGTCCCTAACTATTTTTAGGAAGTTGACATTTTTTATTTGTGGGGAATTGTTTTCATGGGGCACGCTTAACTATGGAGTTCTTTAGTGATGAGCTCCCTGAAAAGGAGGTGCACCTTGGTGATATGGGTAGTCCAATCATTCCTTAAGATCATGTTATCCGAGGCCTCAAATCTTGGGACGTTATACAACTCGTTTCACCATCCAACAAGTAGTGATGCTGAAAATAGATCTATGACACATGGCAACTGCATTATTAGGGTTTCACTTGATTAGTTAAGCCAATTGAGTGCCTTTTAACATCAATCAAGTTCCAACGTACAAACCCTAAACAAACTCTATAAAGATAAGGGTATGGTACAACTCCAGAAGATATACAACGTATGAAGCATAGACTTGTCACATAATCTGTTGACATGTGGGGTAATGACATGTGAATGGAACTCACAAGATAGGTTTTTTCACTCTTGATACTATTTTATTTGGGATGACCCTATCTTGTTGAAATAATACAGGGATGGCATTTTCAGACATTGTATTCATGAGTGGGAGAAGAAGAGAATTCTTGCTCATTGTAACACATTGCCCATAGGGGGAATCATGCAAGATCTAGAACATTAGAAAAGGTTCTGAGGTGTGGATTTTATTATACATCATTATTCAAGGATGCATATAATTATGTGAAAATGTGTGACATGTGTCAACAAACTGAAAACATATCTAGGAGACATGAAATGTCCCTAACTATTTTTAGGAAGTTGACATTTTTTATTTGTGGGGAATTGGTTTCATGGGGCATGCTTAACTATGGAGTTCTTTAGTGATGGGCTCCCTGAAAAGGAGGTGAACCTTGGTGATATGGGTAGTCCAATCATTCCTTAAGATCATGTTATCTGAGGCCTCAAATCTTGGGACGTTATAGAACTCGTTTCACCATCCAACAAGTAGTGATGCTGAAAATAGATCTATGACACATGGAAACTACATTATTAGGGTTTCACTTGATTAGTTAAGCCAATTGAGTGTCTTTTAACATCAATCAAGTTACAACTTACAAACCCTAAACAAACTCTACAAAGATAAGCGTATGGTACAACTCCAGAAGATATACAATGGATGAAGCATAGACTTGTCACATAATATGTTGACATGTGGGGTAATGACATGTGAATGGAACTCACAAGATAGGTTTTTTCACTCTTGACACTATTTTATTTGGGATGACCCTATCTTGTTGAAATAATATAGGGATGGCATTTTCATACATTGTATTCATGAGTGGGAGAAGAAGAGAATTCTTGCTCATTGTAACACATTGCCCATAGGGGGAATCATGCAAGATCTAGAACATTAGAAAAGGTTATGAGGTGTGGATTTTATTATACATCATTATTCAAGGATGCATATAGTTATGTGAAAATGTGTGACATGTGTCAACAAATTGAAAACATATCTAGGAGGCATGAAATGTCCCTAACTATTTTTAGGAAGTTGACATTTTTTATTTGTGGGGAATTGGTTTCATGGGGCATGCTTAACTATGGAGTTCTTTAGTGATGGGCTCCCTGAAAAGGAGGTGCACCTTGGTGATATGGTTATTCCAATCATTCCTTAAGATCATGTTATCCGAGGCCTCAAATCTTGGGACGTTATAGAACTCGTTTCACCATCCAACAAGTAGTGATGCTGAAAATAGATCTATGACACATGGCAACTACATTATTAGGGTTTCACTTGATTAGTTAAGCCAATTGAGTGCCTTTTAACATCAATCAAGTTACAACGTACAAACCCTAAACAAACTCTACAAAGATAAGGGTATGGTACAACTCCAGAAGATATACAACGTATGAAGCATAGACTTGTCTCATAATCTGTTGATATCACCCCCATACAAGACCATCATCATTATAACATCATTAGGGGTAGAAATCCTTCATCTCATACCAGAGGATATCACCTCTCATTTAGGCATTAAGCCTCTATCAGATCAGAAGACCCAATTCACATTGTTCCTGTACATCATTATTATCTCTCATGCTTCATCAAGGCTTATGATTATCACCATGTATCACATCAATCACACCATAGAATTAACTAGCTATGTTATTCATTCCACATGTAGGGTTAGGGTTACACAAGTAGGAGAGAGAAACTATCATTACATGCTAAGACATCAACAAGATAACTAATATTATCTAATGCTCAATTAGGGGTTAGGGTTTCACTTGAAGTCAATTAGGGTTTCCAATACAATAATCACCATTAAACCCTAGATACATTATCTCCCGCTTACTTGGAACACATTAGGTTTAGCACCATACTTATGATCATTCAACTCATTACTCCAAGAAACACCATGTATCGACCAAACATAAACCAAGATGTATCAACCAACATGAATGACATATGTGTAGCGACCATACTCCCATGTATATTGTCGACCAACCACCAAAGAAAGGTGTTGCAATCGCAACAAAGACCAAGTGTAGCAACCACAACAAGGTCTAGGGTTAGGGTTTTAACCTAACCAACTAGAGCATGTGTTGCTACCTCAATACATCACCACACATGGCTAAAAGATCTTCAAAATGACCAACAAACCAAGAACCAAGTGTTACAAACAACCAAGACAAGTGTGTAGCGACCACCCTAGTTAGGGTTAGGGTTGTTGCGCCCTCTACACACAAGAACACACTTGGAGCGACCTCAAGCCCAATATGAATGTAGCAACCATCAATCTCAAACTACCTAAATGATACATATCCGCCTCCAAAATAGAACTAAACCACATTAAAATAGAAGGTAAACATCAAGGAAACTAAGCATCATTAAGGAGGAAAACTCCATGTGAAAATGATAACCAAAACCCTAGAGGTCCATTGCCATAGAAATCAATGTGGAAATTATGAGAAGAGAGATGAAACCAAGCATCACACATGTGTAAATAGGATCAAAATCGCAAGCTAATCAAGATGGTTGGACTAAAAACATGATTAAAAAACTCATGGTCAAGATGCATGCAAAAACCACCACCTCCATAGTCATCACAAAATCAAATATAAGAATTAATGTTTTAGGAGATGAGAGTAATCTACTTGAGAATACTACAAAATATTAAACTCTAGATCATAGTTACATCATCTAGCATTTAATTCATGTTTTAGAGATTAGAACAACAACATGCAAGTAAAAATATGGTACAATAATAGAAGGAGGGGAAAGTTATATAGCCCGCCTTATGAAGAAGATCAAGCCCCTATATCATGATCTCCAAGAAAGAGAACGAATCTCCAATCAAGAGATACTCCATGGCCAAAATATCACCTCAAAAGACAAGAACACCATGGTCAAAGAAGAGATCAAGAAAGAGAGTGAAAACCCTAGGCCGAACAAGAGAGAAGAAAAGATAAAGAGAAGAAAGCTTCATCTCACTTGGGTACCACCATGGTCAAACCATAGTCTCCGACCCTTGTGAAGAGAAGTTTCCCCCAATATAGCCACCATGGTTGCAACCAATTCTCATGGACAAGAAGGAATATGTAGGGTTCAAAGGAAAACATGATCAAAGGTATACAATCACTTACTAAGAAAGAAAATCACCAAGGATCACCACAAAGGATATGATCAAGCTCAAAAACACCACATGCAAGGATGATCGGCCACCCAAGCTTCAAGATCAGCCCTCTCAAGATTCACCAAGCTCCAAGGTCAGCCAAGCAAGGAGGAGGGAGGAGACAGAGATAAAAGGATTGTTTGCATGTTGAGGAGAGAGCTTATATACACATGGGTAGGAGGGAGGTGAAGGATATGAGGTGTCAATATGTTAGGGCACCAAAAAGAACACTTGTCCCTCAAAGAATCGGCCATGCATGCATACATGCAAGAGAAATGTTAAAACCAAAGTGGTGTAGCGACCACTTGATTCACAAGCTCAACTAGGTTGAAACAAAACACTTGAATCAGCGCAAAAAAGAACACGTGTCCCTCAAAGAATCGGCCATGCATGCATACATGCAAGAGAAACCCCTTATATACACATGGGTAGGAGGGAGGTGAAGGATATGAGGTGTCAATATGTTAGGGCACCAAAAGGAACACTTGTACCTCAAAGAATCGGCCATGCATGCATACATGCAAGAGAAATGTTAAAACCAAAGTGGTGTAGCGACCACTTGATTCACAAGCTCAACTAGGTTGAAATAAAACACTTGAATCGGTGCAACACAAACTAAAACATGTGTATCGACCGCAACACACCACCAAGGCCAAACCCTAGCAACCAAAACCAAGACCAAAGCATCTAGGTCAAAACAAGCTCACCCAAAGAAGGTGTATCAATCAAAGCACTCTCAAGGCACAAATCCCATCAGTTGAAGCATTCTCAAAACACAACATCAAGGTCGCAACACTAATCTACACTCAAGGAACACACACACATGGTCGTTACCATCATCCATGCAACTCATGCATAGCCATGCAAACCCTAAAACATACACATGATGTCGCCTCATCATCTATGGCCAAAACAAGGTGCCCCATAACATCATATTCTCCCTCATGATGGTAAGACACAAGAAGAACAACCTACATGTGACAAATTGCAAGATTAACCCTAAATTGCAACTTGGTCTAGAAAAAGCATACATAGCCCAAACATCAACAACACAAGACCAAACTGAAAACATGAGCATGTCACATGTTATTAAGGCATCTCAAGAGATTAGATTAAGGATCTAGACATCCTATCAGATAAAGCAAGGAAGATTAGCTAGAAAGCTAGGTCAAAGGCCTTATAGTTATGTAACCTATCAACTGAGTCTTAGTTATTTCAAAAAAAACACCAATCTGGTGAGGCATGCTCATAGTTGTTGATCTAAGAGGTAAATGAGAGTCTCTAGTCACAAAAGGTTGATGAATGAGAAAAAGAGAGGTAGAGATCCACTGTAACTTAGTGATGATAATAGAAAACTATAGCAGGGGTTTACTATTTATAGGTGAGGAAAAAGATCAGTGAATAATGGGATAAATGGATACGAGATCCAAGCTCATCTAGCTCGTGGGTCGACGAGAAACTCGACATGCAAAAGGTCAATGGGATAAGGTTGACATGACATACTATTTGGGAAAACTATCAATATCCAAACACTCAAAGAGATAGATGTATTCAAAAACAAAAGGGGAGTAGAGTTCGGTTGATAGATCCTTGTGAAAGGATTATCGTCCAATCATCCTTTTAAAGAAAATTATTGATTTAAGAGGTTGATGGGAGTCGATCGATAAGTTTATGAATCATATTACAAATGAAGCTTATCTAAAAACAAAACAAAACAAAACACATGAAACAATAAGGTAGATGTTGGGATTCCTCCAAAATGGTGCCTTGTTTAGAGTCAATTAGCTTGACTTTTAGAGATGTTATTATCCTGTGAAGGGTGCCTCAAGAAAAACTAGGTTTACTCTCTTTGTAAAAACTTAATCTTCATAGTAACACTTCAACCAATGTTATTTGATTGAAAAGGTTTGAGACCTCTCAGTGTGAATGTCTGTCATGCTAGAGGGATAGATGGTGATATGATAAATGCATATCCATCCCAGTATTAGTTGTCTAATAATGAAAATGGGATGAATATGGATTATTGCACTGGGATAAGATCTTTGCAATTGGGATAAGATCTTTGCAACTGGGATGTCTAATATACATAGTTGCCTGATAATGTAATGCAATAAGTTACTTTTGCTTGTGGGCGGCATTATTGGCATTATTGCACTTTGGTTTTGGTAAAGTCTAGGAATTATATTCCTAGTGAATTTGTAGTGTGATAATATTCCACATCAAATTTGGGCACCATTGACAGGGACAACAAAATTTTCTTATCTTTGTAACTCACTTGGATTAGTTAGAAATTTTCTTTTTCTATTGAAACTATTGCATATATTCTTGAATCAAAATTTTCTTCATATCATTTGAAATTGATATCTCTAAATTTCCATGTGATCATTCTCATGCATGCTACACTCCTCTAGTGTTGATTCATTGACTCCCATTGACCCTGAGATCAAAAGGACATATCACAGGCTCCTTTGTGAACAAAGATCCAAGATGAACGATGAGGAAGTCAACCATAGGGTACAAGTAGCCCTGAATGCACAAAGAGAGAGCCTCATGGTCGAAGCCAGAGGTGTCATACAAGCTGAGCAGCAAGCTACTATAGAAGCATAGTGACAGAGAGAACTACAAGAGTTCTTTATTCCCAAGGCTGGAGATGTATGCAATCCTATTGTCCAACCTGCCATCCAAGCTCAGAATTTTGAAATCAAGACAAATTGGGTGACGATGATGCAATACAACAACTTTGGAGGATGCATCAAAGAAGACCCCCATGAGCATTTACAAAAGTTCATAGATCTATGTGGACTAAGTAAGCAAGCTAGCATGGAGGAAGAGGTGATGAAGATGAGATTATTCTATTATTCCCTCACTGACAAGGCTAGGGTATGGTACAATTCCCTAGATGACCGCATCATCACAACTTGGGAGGAACTTCAGTGCTAATTCCTTGAGAAGTTCTTTCCACCCTCACTCACTTATCAGCTCAGAGGGGATATCACTGGCTTCAAGAAAGATCCATCTGAGACTCTCTTTGAAGCTTGGGAACAATTCAAGGAGTTACTGCGAAAATGCCCTCATCATGGCATACCTCTTTCACAACTTCTAGAGCATTTCTATAGGGGAGTTGTCAATGAAATCAAGTGATTCCTTGATGTCGCCTCTAGTGGAGATTTCATGCTGCAAAGATTTGACGATGCCTGGAAGGTCGTCAGTAGGGCGGACGAGAACCAAGCCAATTGAGGTTCATCATGCAAGGGAGACATCCTCAAGGTGGAAATGGTGGAAGATAAATCTGAATTGAAGGCAATTGCTGAATCTCTAAAGATGCTCACCCTGATGACAAACAACCTTAAGTACACCCTTTTGAATAGTGGGAAAAGAGGCCAATCCTCCCTCCAATCTAAGGTGTCCCCAAGAAGTCTGCCAAGTCTGTAGTGTAGAAGGCCACACAAGCCTACAGTGTAACCATCTCTACCAAGCCACCATGAGCATGATCCAACCGCAGTTCAACATTGTTCCAATAATTGAAGAAGTTAATGATATAAACTCCATTCCAGGACAGGGGTACTACAACCCCAACAAGCTAAGGAACAATACAGGGTTCCAATATGGAAATCTAGATGGAGCAGCCAATGCCCAATAGTTCCAACAGGGACCCAATCAAAACCAAGTTTGGGGTCCTCCCGACTTCCAACAACATTAAAACTACCGCCAAAACAATTACAATCTCGATCAGTATCGCAACAACTACAATCAAGAGCAGCAACAATACAATCATCAAGGGAAACTTCTCCAGGGGCAAGGTAGTCAGTAGAATACACATGTCCCCAATGAACAAAGCTGCCTAGACACTATCAAGAAGATGTTGACAAACCAACATGCCTACAACAAATCCATGGAGGCTCAACTCGCTCAAATCGCTACCTCAATCATCCTACAGTTGGATCATTTGTAGGACAACCTGAAGGCAACCTCAAGTACCACGAAGAACAACTAAAAGGCAGTGAGTGCACACTCTGGACACGTATTACCAGAATCTCCAACCCCATTCATCAACAATAATAAGCTAATTCTTGAAGATGATGAAGATGAAGAACTCACTCTAATGGCTACAATGATAGCCATACCGACAGATCCAGGTGTTGAAACCTCAGTAGTAGATAATGTGCCCAATTCGGAGATAGTGCCATACGACGCGTCCAATTTAGATGAGTCATAAGAAGCTACACCAATCCCTCCCTCCATGCGTATGGTGCCCACCTATAAGCCCCGAGCCCCATACTAGAGTCGTCTAGCTCAGACACAACTAGACTCAAGATTCATGAAGTTCAAGGAAGCGATGAAGAAGTTACATGTTGACATACCTCTTCTTGATGCTCTTGCAGAAATGCCATCTTGGACAAAGTTCTTAAAGAACCTCCTCATGTGCAAGTACTTAATAGAGGAGATTGAGACTGTGAAGCTAGCACATATGACATTAGATATCATCCTAAGCAAGATGCCATAGAAATTAAAAGATCTTGGATCTTTTGGCATCTCTTGTTTTGTTGGAGACACTACGTGTAGGAAGGGCCTAGCTGATCTTGGGGCAAGAATTTCTATTATGCCCTATATCTTGTGCAAATGACTAGGCTTCACAAAAGACATCCTCCCTACTGGAATCATGATTCAACTTTCCGATTCTACTATGACTATGTCAATGGGTATTGTAGAAGACATCCCCTGTTTGTGTAGGTCCCAAGTCATATTTCCCATGTGACTTTGTCATCATGGACATCAAGGAAGACCAACATTATCCTTTTATCTTTGGGCATCCATTCCTTGCTACTACTCGCACTCATTGATGTTGAAGTGAGAATCTTGACATTAAGGCTCGGGACAAATACTATTGACTTTAGAGTCTTTGAGAGTCTCAAGGGTCCTTCCTTTCAAGAGCAATGCTATTTGATTGATTGTGTTGACAAAATGGCAAACTATGACAGGAGTATTATACCTCTGAAGACCCTTTAGAGACAACACTCATCAATGCCAATGTGCATGAATTGGATGATGAATAGGTGGAATTTGTTTTGCTCCTAAACTCTGCTATAGAAGATCTCAAGGTTGAGTTTGAAGAAATCAAATCCACCTCCATCATCAAAGAATAAGAACCTACTATGCTAGAGATGAAGCCTCTACCCAAGGGGCTCAAGTATGTTTTCCTAGATGAGAAGAAGGTCTACCCAGTCATCATCAATGTAGATCTCACACCAACCCAAGAAGACAAGCTATTGACTGAACTGAAGGAAAGACATAAGGCACTAGGTTACAAGATGACTGATTTCACTAGAGTGAGTCAAGCCCTCTATATGCATAGAATCAACATGGTTGACAACTACAGACCATCTATCAAGCCTCAACACAAGCTAAATCCTACCCTAAAGGAGGTTGTTCGCAATGATGTGATAAAGTTGCTACTTTTTGGGATCGCCTATCCCATCTCTGATTCACCCTGGGTGAGTCTTGTGTCGGTGGTGCCAAAGAAAGGAGGCACCACAGTTGTTCTTAATGAAAACAATGAGCTTATTCCCACATGCACTGCGACATGGTGGCACATGTGCATAGACTATCACAAGCTCAACAAGGCAACTGGGAACGACCACTTCCCACTTCCATCTCTTAATCAAGTCCTAGAGAGGATTGCACACCAGGAGTTCTTCTTCTTAGATGGATATTCTGGTTTCTATCAGATTCCCATCCATCCTAGAGGTCAAGAGATAATGACATTCATGTGTCCCTTTGGCACGTATGATTTCCGCCGAATGTCTTTCAGATTGTGCAACACACTGGCCACTTTTCAATGTTGCATGTCTTTGATCTTCTTCGACTTTAGTGAAAACATAATGGAGATCTTTATGGATGAATTCTCAGTCTATGGAGGTTCTTTTGAACAATGTCTACACAAACTTTGCGTAGTCTTAGAGCATTGTAAAAAAGCACATCTAGTGCTTAATTATGAAAAATACCACTTCATGGTGAAGGAGGACATTGTTCTAGGGCATCAGGTTAGCTCCAGAGGCATTGAAGTTGATAAAGAGAAGATTGAAGTAATAGCAAAGCTACCTCCTCCAACCACTATAAAGGATGTGAGAGCATTCTTAGGACATGCCAAGTTTTACAGGAGGTTTATTTGTGATTTTAGTAAGATCACCAACCCCTGACAAATCCTCTTCATAAAGATGTTGACTTCAACTTTGATTTCGATTGCATGAAGAGCTTCAACACCTTGAAGGAAGCCTTCACCTTAACTCTATTCTTCATGCCCCAGACTGGTCTCTCCCTTTTGAGATCATGTGTGATGCCAATGATTATGCACATAGGTGCGGTACTGGGGCAATGTGTCAATAAAAAGCATCATGTCATCTACTATGCAAGCAAGACACTAGATGACACACAATAGAATTATGCTACGACAAAAAAGGAGCTTCTTTCCATTGTCTCCGCCTTTGATAAATTTTACTCTTACCTTAAGTGAACTCATTGTTGTTAGAAGATGAGTGAGGTGAAGCAACAATAGATGACGCCTCACCAGTGAGAATGAAACATATAGGCTCGCAAGTGATAGTCTACACTAATCACAATGCCATAAGGTATTTAATGTCGAAGAAAGATATGAAGCCCATGTTGATCAGATGGATCCTATTGCTACAAGAGTTTTATTTGGAGATCAAAGACAAGAAGGGGACCCAAAATGTAGTTTCTAATCACCTCGGCAGATTACACATTCAAGATTTTGATGAAGTCCCTATCAACAAGTATTTACCCGATGACCACTTATTACAAATATTTACATTCACACCATGGTATGCATATTTTATCACCTACCCAGATACATGAGTCCTTCATCTAGACTATACTGGAAATTATAGAAGGAAATTCATGTCAGACGTTCATCACTACTATTGGGACAAGCCCTATCTCTTTTGTTTACGTTCTGATGGTCTCTGTCGCCATTGTATATCTGAAGAAGAAGCTCCTCTCATTTTGGAGTAGTATCACCCTGGCCCAACAGGGGGTCACATGAGCTCTAAGAAGACTTCATTCAAAGTCCTTCAATGTGGATTCTTCTGGCCTTCTATCTTTAAAGATGCTCATATTTTTTTAAAGCATGTATCAATTCCAAAGGTCTAAAAATATTTCTAAGAGGGAAGAAATGCCCTTTAATCACTGGCAAGAAGTGGAGATTCTTGACGTGTGAGGTGTAGACTACATGGGCCCATTCCCCTCTTCTTATGGTTTCTCCTACATACTCATCGCAGTCGAGTATGTTTCTAAGAGGGTTGAAGCCATCCCCACTATTTCTTGTGATTCCATGCTAGTTATAAAGATGTTAAAAGATATCATTTTCCTAAACTTTGGAGTTCCACACACTTTCATCTCTGACAGAGGATCACACTTCCTCAAGCACATATTTGAAACACTCCTTCACTGATATGGTGTTTCCCACTAGGTAGCCACTACTTATCATCCTCCAACCAGTGGATAGGTGGAGGTTTCTAACCGACAAATAAAATCCATTATTGAGAAGACAATTGGTAAGACAAGGCAGGATTGGGCACACAAGCTGTATGATGCTTTATGGGCATATAGAACTGCCTACAAGACTCCCCTTGGCACTACACCATTATGTCTGATCTATGGGAACTCATGTCATTTATCGGCAGAGCTTGAACACAAAGCTCAATGGGCCATCAAGCAGCTCAACTTTGACTTTCGCATAGCAAAGGAGAATCGTCTTCTTCAACTACAAGATCTTAAAGAGTTATGCCTGACTGCATATGAAAATGCATGCATATACAAAGAATGTACAAAGATGTGGCATGATGGCCACCTGAAGAGAAAGGACCTACAAGTTAGATATCAAGTGTTACTGCACAAATCACATTTCTACTTCTTCCCAAGAAATCTCAAGACTCGATGGTCGGGTCCATTCATCATCAAGCATATCTTCCCTCATAGATTTGTGTTGATTTGGAGTGTGAAAACTGGAGAGTTCAAAGTTAATGGACATCGTATCAAATGCTATTTCACAATGGATGACATGCATGCCAACCAACATCTCCCCCTCCTCCCTCCAACATATCATGATTGAGTTTCAGGTGTCGAGCCGTCGACATAAAACAAAGGTGCTTCTCGGGAAGCAACCCTAGCATTTGTTTCATTCCCTTTGTTTTTACATTTTAGTTCATATTGCATTTAGTTAGGATAGTGTATCTCATGACAAGATCACTAGTTCTAGCAATTTTGATTTTAGGAAAATGTCTCTTACTGAAGGGAGAGTAACCACAACATGTGGACCAACCAACAAAGTCTTCCCCTCCATCTTGGATTTAGTGTTTGCATGAGGATGAGCAAATATTGTAGTTAGGGGTGGAGGGTGGATGGTACGTATTCTCCTTTCTACCACACCTATCTACTTACAAATTATGATCTTGTCATTGCATTCATCATGCATCACTTTTAGGTCAAAAAATTTCAAATTTTCTTTTCTACAGTAAGCAAAGCCATTACCTAGTTTGCTGAGAATTATGCATTGTTCATAAATATCTCCCCTTATTCGAAGAAATGCCTCAAAAGGAAAAAAAATTGAAACTAACCAATGGATAGCAATTATCCTTTGTGGCCCATGAATCCAAAAATCATGTTTCCTTGGAAAAGATGGTAAGATCTAAAGGAACTGAGAGGGATCAAATACAGTGTGTTCCATACTAACTAATGAAACAATTGCATGGAATTGACAGTTGTGTCCTCTTTGAGTCATTATTTGAGCATAGTGGGATAAGGATAACAACCCGGTGCACTAAATTGTAAATCAAGTTGCAAGACGATCTGAACTCTCTTCTGTACTTCTTCCTCCATCTTCTTACCTTCTATTCCACCAAAAAGAAAATACAATGCCACAAAAATGTACCAAAATCTAAGTTCGAGGTGGCACACCCTCTTCTTCCCTCTTACCACTTCTTCCATACCCCTCACAAATTTAAAAGGGGCGTACCACCAAGAAACGATGCCAAAAGAACATACAAAAATATGTAGTAAATGAAATTGCATACAAAGAAATAAAAATATCTTGAGTCAAATGAGGAGAGATCGCTTCCCTCCATACCTCCATTCACTTCCTTCTTCTACCTATGGGCAAAATGAATGCCTCAAAATTTTTACCATTCTCTTGACTACACCAGTGTCAAATCAAATGCATACTTGTTGTTCTACGGGTCTCTCAAAACTCTCATGAAATTCTTTGACATGCTTGATCTTGGGTAGTGGTGAGGAAGTGTCTTTGGGAAATGAAATCATGACCGGAGATATAGAAATGTGTGTTCTGTGATTTCAAGATGTTGGAGAAGCTTGACCATTTTAGGTGGTAAGGAAAACAACATAATGGGAGGATGAGGCAATCACATTAGACAAAAGTATTAATTTGGTGATTATTTCAGATTTTGTGTTACTCGAGGATGAGCAACGTTTAAGTTTGGGATATTTTGATGAATGCATACTAATCCCAGTTTTAGTTGCATTACTAGTCTAATTTAGCATTTCTATAAGCTTAGTTTTCATCAGAAATAGCTTTATTTTGATCTACTTAGGTTTTTATGTTAATTTGTAGGAATTTGATACTTTTCTTGACTCCCTTTGCAGGTTTTAAATTTTATCACTATGCAACAAGTATGCCTAGGGGTCCCATTGCCCTTCAGCAAGTAGGAGTCGAGAGGAGGACGCTCTCCCAAGGTGTAGGGCAGCGCCCCTGATTGAAATAGATTTTGAGCACTTCTAGAAGGCATATCGATACACAAAATTTATGTCCGAGGACAATTTTGACCCGTCGATCGACATGCCAATCGACCTTCAATTTTTGACAAATATCAATTATTAACAGATGACCTCAAGTCCATCAACATTGATGCTCGACAACATCATCGATGTCCTTGGTTGACATATAGGAGGTCAACATACCTTCCCTCGATAAACAAGGTCGACACCTCTATCAATCTTTCCTCCTCGACAATGTCATCAATTAGCAACTGACAAGAAATTAACCATTGATCTACTACTATCAACACTACTATCGACAACCACAACTTCCCAACACCCTTGTTGACCGTTAAGGTTGATAGTCCTGTTGACGGGAAGTCCAAAAGCCATCGACTGACAGACCTGTAGATCGACAACAAATGGTCAAAACTGATGGAAGGAGGTCGACAACCTCGACCCTATAAATAGTCCCCCAACACAGCCGTATAACTCATCTCAAAATTCTAGAGATAGAAACGCCGAAAGGCTTCCATCGAGATCAAAGCCCAAGACAACAACTATCAACCCAACAAGTTCTATCAATCTAGATGGCTATCAACCTGTAGCCTTGGTGACTTCAATCAACGTTCAACAACTCCAAGCCATCGATCTCCCTTCTTGGGTGATCGATCTCTTCTTAGAGTTGTTGTTCATCCACCAACTTCTACTGCAAGTCAGGGTTAATACCTAAAGGAGAAAGAAGGAAGGAAGTCTTCCATCACACACCATGTTGAGCCACTTCTTTACCACTCACAACTGTGATGGTGTCCTCCTCCTCTTCTAGTGATATAAATCTCACCATGTTAAGGAAGTAGTCTTTTCACTAGGGTGTGGGGACTAGCCCCACTACCCATTTCTTGAAATTTCATTCATGTTCCAAATTCTTGTATGAACTCATTTAATTCAAGGATGATCATTTATTGCATGTCTTGTGGATTGATCACCTGCTTTACACAATTTATTATAATCTTTTACCATGAGAACTTTAACGTTTATATTTGAATACTTATTAGTTTTGGTTGACGCCCTGATGAGAACTTCTGATGAAAAGTCTCTGGAGTAGTAGATGGAGGATTTGTAAGTAACTAGACATTGAGCTTACAGGGATATCTACTCATGCAAGTGTCTAACACCAAAAGGGGAAACTTGCATAACTCCAATTATATCTTCATAAAGGTTTGAATTTGAATGATTGCACATATCTGAATAGTGGAGGTGAAACCTAGTTCCACCCTAGTGTTCCATCCATTGATAACTAGAACCTTAATCTAGCTCTTTTTATTCTTGCAACCTTAGATTAAACAAACCAATCTCAACTTTTGTGATAAATACTAGTTCTTACTAAGTCACTTCATTTAGATAATTCTTAAAAATGTTGTCCATTCGGATTCCATCCTCAACTGTATTGTGATAAGATCCATCCACTTGCGGGTGGCATTATTTCACTTTGGTTTTAGTAAACACTAGGAATTATATTCCTAGTGAATTTGTAGTGGGATAATTTTCCACGTCATGATAACAATAAATGATTCATACCATCAAGAGCATAGCTTCTTAGGAAAGAGTCAAAGCGTACATTTGAACAATAGAACTTTATCTCCCTCCAAAATATCTTTCTGCTTGATATGAGAGTCATGCCAGATTTTAGTTTGTTCTTTGTAGATGTTTGTGTTTTTGTAGGCATGTAGGCAAAGTTATCCCAACTCTTGTAATAGTAGAAAAGACCCTTCCTTGGAAAGATTAGGGTCCATGTTGAAACTCTTAATGGCCCAATGGGCTTAATGTTCCAACTCCATAGGGAGATGACAAGAATTCATGTATATAGGGCGGTAAGGAGTGGTATCAATAGGAGTTTTATAGGCAGTTCGATATGCTCAAAGAGCATAAAATTGAGTTTTGAGTACCAATCTCTTCTGGACTTTCCCACTATCTTTTCATATATCATCTTAATTTGTCTATTTTAAACTTCTACTTGACCAGCGGTTTGAGGATGATATGGGCTAGAAATATTATGTTTTACTCCATATCTCTTTAGAAGTGCCTCAAATTGTTTTTTAATAAAATGTGAGCCACCATCACTTATGACTATTTTTGGAACTCCGAACCTTGGGTGGATGACTTTCATGAAGAGGTACATAACTGTCTTGGAGTCACAAGTTAGTGAATCTATGGCTTCTACCCATTTGGACACATAATAGAAATTGACTAAGATCTATTGATTCCCAACGGAGGAATGAAATAGTCCCATGAAATATATTCCCCATACATCAAAGATTTCAACTTCTATCCAATCAGCGAGAGACATTTCACTTCTTTTTATGGTATTTCCTATTCTTTCACAAGTACCATTGTCATACGTAGGCATGAAAATCCTTAAATATGGTTGTCCAGTAAAAATTGGAATTCAAAATCTTCATAGCAGTCTTCTTGTCCCCTAAATACCCCATTTAAGGTGCGAAATGGCATTTCTCGATGACAAAGTGAGCTTCATAATTGGAGATGCATCGTCTATATACATTATTGACAAACTTCTTAGAATAGAAGTTTTCATCCCAATAATAGTTCTTCAGATTTGAAAACAACTTTTTCTTCTTATTATATGTCATGTTGGATGGCAATCGTTGGCAAGCTATATAGTTTAAAAAATCCACATACCAAGGCATGTCTGGTTCCATGGTCCGAATAGCTAGGAGAGACTTGTCTTGATGTGACTCGTTGATAAGCAAGGGATTGTTTTTTTGCACACATATGGGGGAATGGGATATGCGACCACATTTTCTGATCCATCTTGTCGATAATTACATGATCAAATTCTTGCAACATGAGGCCACATTGTAGAAGATGAGGTTTAGTATCCTTTTCTGCATTAAATATTTGATGGCCCCATGGTCTATATAGACTATCAATTTTCCTCCAAATAGATACAATCAAAATTTATCAAAGGCATAGATGATTGTGAGCATCTCCTTTTTGTGACAGTGAAGTTTATTTTCACCTCATCAAGAGTCTTGCTTGTGTAATAAATCACATGATGTTTCTTATCCTTCTTTTACCCTAGGACTTCCCCAACGACATAGTCACTAGTGTCGCACATGATCTCAAAGGGAAGGTCCCAATATAGAACTTGCATAATTGGTGCAGAGGTTAGGGCATCCTTTAGAGTGTAGAAGACTTAAAGGAATTTTTTGTAAAAGATAAAAGGGGTTCTTTTACTAGAAGTTTAGACATGGGTTTTGGGATTTTAGAGAAGTCTTTGATAAAATGATGATAATATCTAGCATGTCCTATAAAGATTCAGATAGAAGAGATAGAAGAAGGTAGCAATGGCTTGGATATAGCTTCGATCTTGCTTTTGTCTACTTCAATGTCGACTTCAGACACCTTTTGTCCCAAAACAATACCTTCTTGAACCATGAAATGTCATTTATCAAAATTAAGGATGAGTTATTTTTCTTTGCATATTTGAAGTAAAAGAGATAGGTTCTTCAGATAGTCCTCAAAGTATGACCTATAGATGTAAAAATAATCCATAAGTACTTCCATGATTTCTTCAATGGAATCTGCAAAGGTAGCTGACATACACCTTCAAAAGGTGGAAAGATCATTGGAGAGGCAAAATGGAAAGTGAAAGAAGGCATATGTCATGTAAAGACAAGTAAAAGTAGTCTTCTATTGATCATTTGGATGATAGGAACTTGGTAGAAATCAAAGTAGTCGTCTAAATAACATAAGTGAGAGTGGTGAGCAAGGCATTCCATGACTTGGTCAATGAATGGAAGGTGGAAATGATCCATTCTTGTTGTAGTGTTCAACAATTTGTAGTCGATGCACATACGCCAACCAATTATAGTATGACTGGCTAATCCCTTTCCATCACTTCCTTTGACAACAATCATTCCTCCTTTCTTAGGTACAACATGTACCAGACTTACCCATTTATTATCACTAATGGCATAAATTATTTTAGCATCATAGAGTTTGATCACTTCTTTGCCCACAACTTCACACATCTTGTCATTTATCTTTCTCTATCCTTGGATATGTGGTTCGACAGTGTCCTCCAAGTTGAATTTATGCATGCAAATAGCATAGCTAAGTCCTTTGATATCATCTATACAATAACCGAGAGCCTTTCGTTTAAGTTTGAGTTTAACCAATAATTGTACTTGTTGATCAGATGATAGTTGAGAATTTATAATCATATGATCTCTTTTCTCATCATCTAAAAATTCATTTTTCAACCCTTATGATAGAGTTTTTAATTCAGGTATAGGCTTTGGTGTAGAATTGTCCTATGGTTTTCTCTATAGAGAGACATACTTGACCATTCCAATCAAAATTTTATGAGCTTCCTCCTCTTCTGTAGTTTCCAAGTAAGATAGGATCTCTCCCACTTAGGATTTGTGATCCCAGAAGTGGGGTTTGTAATTTCTCACATGAATGGTCCACAATAGCATTTTGTTCTTAAATTTCAGTACATAACTATTTATAACAATTTGTAAAATAACTTGTCTCCATCCAAGAGGGCCCTTTCATGTTATCTAACACATTGAAGTCAATGTGCTCATTGTAAACCCAAATAGTGATTAGCCATTTGAAATATCAATCAAAGCATGAGCAGTAGAGAGAAAAGACCGGGAAAAGATCATCGAGCAAATAGGATCTTCAACTACATTGATGATGACTATATTACACAGGATAAAGAAGTTTCCAATTTGTATAGGGATATCTTCAACCACCGACTTGGTGTAAGAGGCATCAGACAAGTGGATCCTCATATTCGAATGGACAATGTTTGTCAAATCCAATTGGGTTACTAGAGTATGTGGCATTAGGCTTATGCTAGCCTATAAATCATCTATTCCATATCTTGCTGAAGTGTATCCTATAAGGAAATGTATAGTGAAAGCCTCGTGATCCTTTTACTTAGTTGGCATAGTTCATTAGAAAAAGGCTATTGCCATCCTAGCTAATCGTATGATTTCTATTTCTCCTTTTTTTCTCTTCTTGGTAATGAGGTCTTTCAGAAACTTGGTGTATGTGGGCATTTCATCAATGACGTCCAGGATAGGGATGCCCAAGTGTATCTTTTTGATGGTATCAATAATTTAGTATACCTTCTATCTAGTTGAGTCTAATGAAGTGATAGGGAAAAGGGGCTCCATGTGGGATTTCGAACGATCTGATTGATGGAATGGGTTTAGTCGCTCTGTATGATGTCTTGGTTGTTGGAATGTCTCCTTCTCTTGGATTAATTGAATCATAACTTCCTATAACCATGGACATGACAACATGTGGTACATTTGAAGTAGTGCCAGATCAAAGTGTTTCCATCTTGACGCCCTTACTTTTTGGGGTTTTTTTAGTGCTATAGGGAAACCACCCAATTGGGCCCTTGATCGATGCAACTATAAAGGCAAGTTGTTAATCAATCATCATGTTTTGCTTTCACAGATCATTGATTTGAGTGTTTAAATTCCCCAACTATTCTTGCATGATGGACATAACACTACTATTTCTTACCATACATTCCCCCAATCTTTTAGTCAAGGTATTTAGCTGGTTGATGGAGTTCTGCTACTGCTAGAACAAGCTTCCCTTGGGAGGTCCACTGGAATTTCCTTGTCATTGTGGTGTTCTGTTCTGGGGGAACCCTGGAGGATTTCCTCTTCCTTGTCCTCTGCCAATCGATTGAGATTGTTGGTTTAGTTGGAAAGAATTTTTTATTGCCAAGGTGTTTCCATATCAAAAACCTAGGAGGTCAAGTAACTTATAGCTCACAAAAGCTACATTTTCCACCAGGGTCATTTGTTGATTTTTAGATTCATGAGTATATATACAATGATCAACTCCATGAACACCTTATCCACAAGTAACACATTTTACTACCACCTTAGAATGGTATCTAGAATTTGCCTCCTTCAAGTTTTGCACATTAGTCGCCATTTTGTTTAGCTTTCTATTTATGCTTTCAAACAATTTTGATTCCGAAGAGGTATTGAAAGGTGATGAGGTGGCATTGACGGTTGATGCATTTTGACAAGACCTCTCTTGTAGTCTCACTCGAATTGTAGCATGTCCATGTTGTCGATGATTTTATTAGAAGTCACAACAACATGTTCCATAAAGTCGATTCCTACTGTTGTACTGAGGGATGTTCTTTCTATTGAGGTAAGACCTTCATAGAAGGTGGTTATAAGAAAAAAAAATCATCAAAGTTGTGATGTGGGAAATCTTTCAGGTAATCCTGATACCTTTGCTAAGCCTCGTACAAGTGCTCATTAGGTTTTTTCTTAAAATAAGTGATTGTGTTCATGCATCTGAGAGTCTTTTCAATAGGAAAAGAGTTGTTAACGAAGGCTTCAGATAGATGTGGCCTGGTGGTAACTCCTTTTAGAGACAAATACCATGCTATGGTTTAGAGACAAATCTAAAACAAAAATTGTTCGGGTAAATGAAGTTTTGAGGGACTGTGATGGTACAATTTTTCTTCAACAAAATGTCCTCCTAAAGTCTAATGTTGGATGATCTTGAGGAAGTCAAGCTTCAGTTCAAAATTGGCCACAAGAATGTGAGGTATGACCACATGTTCCCTGTTGTTGTTGGCATGAGCTATGGCCAATAAATGGAGGGATGAATGATTTTAGGAGCTTATCTAACGGCTGGTTGGCCAACCATTAGATTGCAGATGTTCTACTTGTCGAAATTCAACATATATCTCCAGGGTTAGTAGGAAAGAAAAATTGACTACTTGCAGGAACCAAATGAGCCATAGGTTATGAATGGAGATGTAAACAATACTTATAGTAGACATAGGAAGTAAAAAAAAATAAAGGTTGCATTTAAGTTTATTTCTAGACTTAAAATTACAGTCTAATTCTAAGTAGATCCCAAGTTCTCAGTGGTTCTCCATTGTCTTGTCCCCAAAAACAGTTCCAAAAGTTGATCAATCTTTTTCATGGGTCAAAAGTATAAAAATGTTTGTCTGGTCAAAGATATTGGACTTTAAATTTATACCCAACTTCAAAAGATGTTTGCAATTCAATACAGAGTCTATTATAGTAATATGGGATCAAACACAGGGACAAGAAGAACAATAGACTAAGAAATGACATATATTGGCTTAGTTTTGTCAAACTAAGAGAATGAATTGGTGTTCCAATCAGGGAACCAATTAATCTAATTAAAACTATAAATCTAAGTTTATAAAAAATAAAGAAACAAAGATAGTTATGGAAATGATATAAAGGTGCTTAGATTGGGTTTCATCAATCAAACCAACCTCAACCATACAAAACCTTCTCTTCTAATTTATATATGTTCCTGACATATTTTCCAAGAAGTCGTAAATGATATCTATGCCTTCCTTCTCTATAGATTTGGATAATTAATTTATCTAAAGGTATATCTCTATCAAGATGATCACCAATAAATCAAGAATAAAAGTACAACTTTTTCCCAAGTAACTCCTCACTCTCGTGCCTCGTTACTAATCCATACTCCAGATTTTATGAAATCATTCTCTCAAATAAATCCATATCAAATATTACAAAAAGGTATCTAATCAAACAAGTGACACATTAAAACAAGAGTATAGAAACAAAACTATAAGAACATATGTATTAAATTGAAGAAGGAAATATTACATGGTCGGGAGGTACTGACGGCTACTCCCAACCCAACTTATGGAGTTTAGCCACTCATGGTACTAAATTGAAACACATTACAACTTGAAAAAGGCATGATGAGGAAAAGAGAGGGAAGAAGTTGATATAAGGGTAGATCGAATGATCAATCTATCCACCTTTTGGTTGAATCTGATGAGGAGGTTGATGGAGAATGTTCAAAGGACAAAGGTCAATGACCTCCACTCCTCCATACGATCAAGACTAAAATAAGTAAATTCTTTGATCTGCCAATGGAAGTAGTTGAATGCAATGTCTAGAGGTTGATGGTCCAACTAGGTCAACGATACCAGACATGTCGATGATATCTGGACCTTGGTTTTGAAACTTGTGGCAAACTTTTAGGTTGTTGACTCCAAAATCCAAGATGTCCTGAAGTGATGCCTTCAAGCCCTATTTATAAGATTTGGATTGTTCTTTGTCGATCTCTGATTGGTCCATGTTACATGGACTTTTGATATGTCTTTATTTCACTGATGACGATTTATCAATCTTGAGAGTTTTTTTATCTTTAATAAACTGACAAGTTGTTTCTAGATGGACTTTCAACCTGAATGTTGACAGATAGTACTACTTACTATCAGTTTGATGGCTTCAAGCTTGATGGATATTATGTCAATCTTAAGATTGACGTCTTCACGTAAACTTTAGGTCCATACTCCATTCTCATCGATTGATTTGAGCTCGATGGATGTGTCCAGCAGTCTCTGAATAAAGGTTCAAGTGTCAACCTAAAGGGTCGATGAGCCATGGAAATCTACTAAGGTTGATATTCATATTATGAATAATAATTGATCTTGGAGGTCGATGGAAATGCCATCGATATTCATGATTTTGAGCTAAAATTCTTGCAATGTGCAATGGAGATCAAGTCAAACTACGTATTTGTTTTTTAGTATAAAATTGATGAATTTGATATACTTAAACATTTGATCATATGATTATATCTATGAAAAGGGGCTTGAAATGTGCATAAAAATTGAAATTATCAACCACTTATCTAGTATCATAGTCGTTAAAAAAATATGAGTGCCACCGATTTAGAAATCAGTGCCACTGAGTTGTCTTTTTGGTAGACTCAGACTAGGCTCTGTGAGGACTTGAAATTTACTTCCCTTGTTACCTTTTTATAAGTTGTAATTTAAAAAGGATTATTAAAACATAATCCTCCAATTAACTAATGTGGTTGTTTTTATAATACTCTTGTTTTCTTCTAAAAACTAATTAAAGAAATAATGGTTCGATGGAGTAACATTGCATATGGTGATCCTTTTGTTTTGTAATATAGTCTTAGAAGGTTGTTCTCAAGTTTGAAACACTTTGTATGATCATATGATATATTGGAAACGTCTTTTTTGATATATTATAAGGGTGACTTGAAGGTCAAGAGAATAACATTAATATAATAGGATGGTAGAAGGACGAGAGAGAAATAAAGAAGATCCTAGATTTTTATTTCATTAAGACTTTTTGAGTAGTCTAATACATCAATTATATAGTATGTGCCATATATCACCTGAATGGCTTTCGGTTTTTCAATCAATTCTTACCCTAATAGGATGAGAGTTGATCAAACCTGAGATTTGGTGATAAGAAATAAGTGGTTAAGTTTGGGTGACAATTGGAATTACCATTAGTGAGTTGTCCTTTTTATTGGACCATCATTGTTGGTGGATTGATCAATCAACTATGACATTTATATGTCACAATAATTATGGGAACGAATGTGGAAACCACTAGCCTAATAATTATGGGAACGATGTGGAAACCACTAGCCCGTTATTGGGCTAGATGATAAGATTTTGGGAAAAAGTTGTTAAATAACTTGGATTGAAGGTTTAGTTAGATCACATTCTTGGCCATCCCTTACATTGATACAAATATAGGAAGATTCGTGGAAATTGGATATGTGGTAGTTGATAATAACCAAGATCCTATTTTTCTAGAAGGGATTATATACATGTCAACCTTTCTCATGAGAAGATTTGCATATTGGAAGCTCCTTTATAAGCCATCATGAATGAAACAAGGTCTGATTGGAGGATCAGATCTAGAATCCTCAAAGCATCATTTTGATCCCTCACACACTATTTATATGAAGTATAGAACTAAAACCATTCCTCCTTGTCATGCTTGATGCCATGAAAACATTTAGATAGGATTTAAGAAAACATGAGGATTGGACATTCAAGAAGATCAAGAGAAGGGATAAGGAGACAAAAGCATCTGCTATAGTAGGTTGAAGTTGGCACAAGGCTAACTCCCGGTGTATAGGCCAACATGTGATGTCTTTCTCGATAGGGTAAAGGGTTTTTTTTAGGAAAAAATTTCAAACCTATCCTTGTTGCTTTGGAGCAGAATTACAAAGTAGCTGGATTTGTGACCAGTCTAGGATCTTTTGTAAAGGCGATGAGTCACGGGGGAGACAAACACCTTCCCTATTTGGAACCTTCTGTCACATGAAGATGAGGTCGAAATCCATTTGTGGATCGTTTGGAGAAGAGATAGGTTCAGTGGTAACCTTGGAACTCAAATCATTCATAGAAGTTTTGTGCTTATTCTCCTTTTATGCAACAACAAGAAGTGACTTGCGAGGACGACACAAAGTCTCCTAAGCAATAGTTGAGCAAGACCTCTATTTTTAAAGGAAAATAGGACTCAATGTCGACAAACTCTTGTGTTGAGTTGTGTCCTTCGTGTTCGATGTTGGGGGGGAGAAGATGCAAGTCCTCACACCCTATGGACCTAAAACCAATTGGGTCGGCCTATATTGGAGGTTCGATAGACTCATCTTGCTCAATGATGTCCCATTCAAAGCTCCTTTAGGTAAAATCATGTTTTTTTGGAAAGTATGTTCATCTTTTACTTAGTGAAAAAATGGCTAGGAGCATCAGGCCATGACAACTTATATATCAAAACTATCAGCAAAACAAGAGGATCACAATAAGAATACTTTGAACTAATTTAGGTCAGAGTACAAAAAGTTATTAATATGCCTCATCTTATGTTGATACTTAATGGAGAAACCTAGTTTTGGTTATATATTAGTTTTATACAAATACATAAAAGCTTTCTCCGCTTCTAAACTAGTTAATTCATTGATGACAAAGGTGAAAATTTGGATAACAAAATCCAATTTGCACTGACTTGTGTATTTATTATAACATGGAATTTAAGATTGGAAATATGAATAATGAGGTTTTACCCAAATGAGAGACTCAAAAAATTAAAACCTTAGAATTGATCTCAAATTCTAAATCTATCCTAAATGCTACACACTTGACTAACTTCAAAATCCTATTTAAGGACATTTGAGGTGTTGGTCTCACTTAGTTGATAATTAGTTTTTAGAGTAAGTAATTTCTTGGATTATTTGATTGTGGACACCACCTTTCCTCCCAGTTAAGATATGTGGGTTATCTATGAGTACTCACTTTATCTAATCCTTTTGAATTATCAAAGTTTTATAAATGTTTGAATTGCATGGTATCTGCATTGGATGCTTTCAATTGTTGAACAAAATTATGAAGACTAATGTTTATCATTAATAAACAACATATAACCCAGTAAATGATGCCTCACAATGGTGTTTTTGGGAGAAAGCCACTCTCGAGAAAAATGTAGAATAATATTAGAGTGTTCCAAGAACTAATAAAAAGTAAGGTGGAGGAATCCAAAGATGAGATACACACCAATGATTCTGTATGACATGACATACACTTCTGATCTCAATTATGGATTCAATATTGGTACACCAAGTGAGATGAGATTATAATTTTAACAAAAACATGCCAGACCCTAAATGTCTATTTAGAGATGATAATCCAATATATTTATAAAAATGTCTTCTCAAAAGCACGAGAAACAAATTGGGCTGTCTGTCCCTTCTGGAAGGCAAAACTTATAGGTCTAAAAATAAAATTATTGGATGTAGATGTAGGCAGCATAAGATTCCTACTGGTTTCATGTTGAAGGTATCTATGCAGAGAAATTGAGTCATCATTCAGAATACCAAAAGTATCAAAGGCGAAAGGAAGAAAATAATGGTGATTAGCCTCATAAGCAACTCTATGTTTATGAACCTTCTAGGTAGAAGCATCATAAGTTGCTTGTCCAACTTTAAACTTAATTGAAAGGGTTCGTGTCAATGGGGAAATGCCAGTGAGGTCAACATATGTGTGTCTTTCATCTTTTTAATCAAATAATAAGATATTAGCATGTCATTGTGAATGGAGACCATCCAAGTGTGTTATAAGGAAAGCAATAGGGGCTTCCTTTAGGGTCTTTATCCCATCATGGGAGATAAGGTAAAAAGGGAATCACAAAAAATATCATGGTGAAACTTATACCCTAGTCATGTACGACAATGCACAACATGATCACTGAAGGCGTCGAGGACCACAATGTTGTAGAGAGAGCAACGGTCATTGCCGACATACATCATAAGACAATATTGGAGGATAGCTCTATACTCAATTGGAGACATAGACAAGACAAGGCCGTCAATAGGAACAAAAAGTAAGAAATCTTATACATGATTAGCTTGTAGAGAAGCAAGAATGGCTCGTTGCTGTAGGGATAGGTCAGTTATGGTGATTTGTTGAATAACTATTTTGTAATAAGAGTCTGCCAAATTAGACTGGGTCTTTGGGGTGGCAGAAGGCGTATGTGACAATCTAGACCAGCTAAAAGATGGAAAAATATTGCATATGAGTGCATGTGCTGAAGAGAAGGAGATATCACCAAAAATAGAGATGACCTCTCGCAAGATATGATCTTGAAGATATCACATGTGGATCTGAGAGGAAACATAATAAAACTGGAAGACATCAAAGGAAGATTCCAAAACCCCCTAAATGCATGGGAAGAGTGGCCAAGCACCATTGTAGATTGTCAAATCCTAGACCATCACCAACCACAATCTGTGTAAGGCAACGGCAAAGACCATTATCAAAATCATCAGTCACAGAAGCAATAGAGGTTGCGGGTGTCATTTGAAGAGCAAAAAACATCTTAAGCATCCCGACACATGAACATAGAAGAAGAAGCTCACATTGTGGATCCTGAAGTAAGGCCAATCGATCCATCATTGTTACGACCCGCGTTTCGTTTTGTAAGTAAGTACCTTGGTTAGTGCATAATTGAGCTAGTTATGTTGAGATGAGTACTCACTCTTGTTAATAGTGTTTTGAGTTTTGAGCTAGTGTTAATGTATCATTAGTTTGTTTTCTTGTCCTGAGGTTGAGGACAATTTTATTCTTAATCCGTTGCCAGAGAAATCACGCGAAACTGACTTACGAGTAAAAAGATATGGGCTTTTTGGTGTTCAGGGACCTATATGCAATATCGGAAAGTTTCTGGGAAATTTACTTTCGGCCCCCTGGGCGGTTTGCCTTATCCTTTCCTTGGTTTTTCCTTTATCTCTTCTTTAGCCGACAAAGGGATGAACGAAGGGTTCATTTCCCCGTTTGCCGCTAGACGAGAGCAGAGAAAGAGAGGGGGAGCGAGCTGGAGAAAGAAGGCCGGACGATTTAGCCGTTCTCCACCGATTCTCTTCGGTTTCTCCATCTGCTCCGGCCAAAGCAACCGCCGCTTCTTCTTCTTCCTCACTTTCTTCTTCCTCCAGCAGCCGCGAAGAAGACGACCTAGGAGGTGGTCTTGGGAGCGAACGACGCCCCCTTTCCGGTTCTTTCTTCTTGCCAAGCGATTGCTAGGACAATCCGGAGCTGTAGGAGCGATTTGGGTAAGAATCGTCCACCGAATCGACTTTGATTTCCCGTTTTTCGTTCTGCAGATTTCTGTTCCGCCCAGGTGCACGGCGTGCAAACCTGGTTTGCACGGCGTGCACGGTTACAGGTTTTTATTTCAGATTTCTGTTCTGCGCAGGTTGCACGGCGTGCAAGGCGAGTTGCACGGCGTGCAAAGTCGCTGGTTGGTGGGACGAATCCCTGCCCAGGTGCACGGCGTGCAAAGGTCAGTTTGCACGGCGTGCAGGGTCTCAGGAAGGTAGAACTAAAGTGCCTTGTAGGCGCACGGCGTGCGGCCTAGGTGCACGGCGTGCACTTTGCTGTAAAGGTCAGATTTGGGCGTGTTTGTGGACGTTTTTCGGTGTATACGAACACACCGAAGTGGGTGAGTGGCAGTTCATTTAGAGATCATTATTAAACTCATTTTATATGCTTATTGCTACAGTATCAGTTGATATGAATCTTGAACAGTGTAACATGTACATCAAGTATAATAAATCCAAGGGAACTTGGAATGTGTGATATGAACGATGGAAAGGAGGAATTTCTATGTTTATAGTTGTAGTATAATATTACTGTTAAGCTGTTTGTTTGTTAACTAATTAATAGAATAGATGCCCTAACACCGTAGAACCCCAAAAGTGGTATCTGCAGCTTTGGGGTGAAACTCGTGTCCAACATCAACCGGTTGAGTAATTCTGGTGGCACGAGGTTTGAGGTACAGTGTCCAACACCAACCGATTGAGTAATTTCGGTGGCACTGGGAAAGGAGGGTTATCCAACACCAACCGGTTGAGTAATTCTGGTGGTAACCCTGTGGACTCTCTATGTTTGCGTACTCAAACTAGAGGGGTCTAGAGCACTCAGAGTAGTGCCTTGAGGCCGTAGAGCCTGTGTTTCTGGCCGGAGAGCCAGGGGTCCTGTAGCAGAACAGGGCTGGCAGTCAGACTTAGCATTTCCCGGGTGTGTCGCTAAGTCTTGTACGGTGGGACCGTAGTATGAACTTGTTGCGGATCTTTATATGCAGAGTACACTGCATATATTTAGGGCATATAATAAAATGATTGAGTATCCACTTAGGATTCACAGTAAATTTACAAATCTGACTATTATCTGATGATGCTTAGAAATGTGATGGTTTGTCCGTTCATCTGCTATGTCAATAGAACTGCTCTGCTTAAACTGTATATCTATTTATTTTCAGTTAATAAATCTGACGAGTTAATTATTGATAGCTATGTGAAATGTTATTCACTGAGCGAGTAGGCTCATACCTCTACTCAAAACATTTTCAGGTCAACATCAGCATCAGGAGTCGGAAGGATCGTTTCATCCTGACGCCTAGTTGTTAGAAGGTTTGTAGTTTGTCTAGTTAGAGGTCTCTTAGTCCATTCCCCTCGATCCTCGGGACAAGGTGTGAGTGAGAGAGAGAATGTGTATATTAGATGTAAATTAATGTTATGCTTTCTTTATGTTAATTAATGTATTATGTTGTAGATCTTGCTTGTATCTCTATCAGTTTAATAGAGAAGTTTCTGCAGTTTGTTTAGTTCTTGTTTACAACTTAAACTTGATTATCAATTAAATGCCTTGAATTGTTTTAAAAAGAGAAGAATGGTTGGTTATGTGTTAATCTCACCTGTCGTGCCCTAATCTGGTGGTTCGTGTTAAATGTGAGGTTGGGGCGCGACAACTCTTGGTATCAGAGCTTAGGTTGAGTACATAGTTACTCAGAGTCCAGGTCAGGGGACGATAAGAGACCAATAGGATTAAGGTTTAGGTGTCTTTCTTCTATCTGTAGTTTTCTAACAGGAAATATTCTGTTATATCATTGAAGATGGCAGGAAGAGGCTTTGATCGCGATGATCAGGCCGAGAGCCATGTTGGCCCTGATCCTTTGTACTTGGGTCCAGGTGGTGGTGACCACGTGGATGAAGCATCCCGGATGTACAGGATGTTTCTGGAAACCAAAGAGAAGTACAAGGCTGATAGATGAGGTTCTACTTCTACCAGCAGTAAGGATCTGATGCGATCTTATGAGCTTGTGAAGAAGCTTGGTGGCACAGAGTTTAGTGGCACTACAGATCCAGCAGAGGCTGATGAATGGTTTAGACAGATAGAGAAGGTCTTTCGTCTGATGGAGCTTTCAGAAGAGAAGAAGATCAATCATGCGGTCTATCTTTTGACAGGCGATGCAGAGTTGTGGTGGCGTGGTGTGGAAGAAAAGAGGAGAGGTACAGAGCTTTCCTGGCAGGATTTCTCTGAGGAGTTTCATCTCAAATTCTATCCACCCACTTTTCTTAATGAGAAAATCAGGCAGTTACAGAATATCAAGCAGGGGAACATGACAGTTACTGAGTATGAAGCGCTTTTCACACGGTTGGCTAATTTTTGTCCACAGCTTGTTCCTGATAACATAGAAAGATGTAGAAGGTTTCAGGAAGGACTAAGGCCAGAGATTCGGCATACAGTTTCTGCTACTAGTAGGAGGAACAGAGAGAACTTTGGTGAGTTTGTCGAGGCTGCTAGACAGGTTGAGGAATCTGTGAATGCTGACAAGGTGCCCGAGTCTAAGAAGAGATCTGCAGACTTCAGTAGAGGGCAATCCAGTAGTGGATACAGAGGTGGAGGTAGAGGTTTCTTTTCTAAACTTGGGCGTGGCTTTGGTTGTTTTGGCAGACAGAGATCTGAGAATGTCACTACTTCTAGAGGTAGAGGAGGATATAACCCAGGAAGATGGAACAGTGCCACTAGTGGACAGTCTTCAGGATCATCAATGTCAGTGACAGGTCCCCAGAGACAAGAGACACCACCGTGTAGCAATTGTGGAAGGCCACATACTAGTCAGTGTTGGGGTGCAAATTCTCAAGGTTGTTTTATCTGTGGACAAATAGGACATTTCAAAAAGGAATGTCCCCAGTTCCGACAAGCAGCATCGCAAGCTTTCCAGCCTCAATACCATGATGTTCCAAGTTCTTCTATGGCTTCTAGTTCCAGAGGTGGAGTATCTAGTGGCAGAAGTGGTCAGAGAGGACAACGTAGCAGAGGGAGAGCTTCAGCACGTTTCTTCTCTTTGACACCTCAGGAAGGTATAATTTCTTCACGAGTTGTTACAGGAGAGATGCTTTTGTTTAATAGTATACCAGTTTCAGTTTTGATAGATCCGGGTGCTACTCATTCTTTTATACGACGTTCTTTAGTTGATGAACTTAATCTGTTAACTCAAGAGTTGGTAGATGAGTTAGTGTTGAGGGTTCCACTAGGTGGACCGATAGTTTTATCTGAGTCTTGTCTCGGATGTTTGTTATCTTTTGGAGGTTTTACCTTTGCTGCTAATCTCATACCCTTGGATGTAAATACTTTTCAAGTCATCTTGGGTATGGATTGTCTTGAGACATATCGAGTGCAACTCGATTGTTGGAAAAAGGAAGCTACCTTTCAATTAGGAGAATTTTCTTGTGTCTTTACTGGAGACAGGAAAGTTCTGCCTACGTGCATAATATCAGCTGCTGTAGCTGATAAGATGTTACAGAAAGGATGTGAAGCGTTCCTTGCTCATGTGGTTGACACCAGAGCAGAAAAGAGCACCGCCAGTGTTTATGATGTACCTGTAGTTCGTGAGTTCTCTGACGTTTTTCCAGAAGATTTGCCAGGCTTACCTCCTGTCAGAGACATTGATTTCGAAATACAGATATATCCAGGTAGTCATCCGGTAGCATTGCCAGCCTATAGAATGGCACCTGCAGAGTTGAAAGAACTCAAGGTGCAGTTGCAAGAGTTGCTAGACAAGGGTTTCATTAGACCCAGTTCTTCACCGTGGGGTGCTCCAGTCCTATTTGTTAAGAAAAAGGATGGTACCATGCGTCTCTGTATAGATTACAGGCAACTGAACAAGATCACTATAAAGAACAAGTACCCATTGCCAAGAATAGATGATCTGTTTGATCAGTTGCGTGGAGCAACGATCTTCTCTAAAATTGATTTGAGATCCGGATATCATCAGCTCAGAATAAAGGCTTCTGACATTCCCAAAACAGCTTTCAGAACCAGGTATGGGCATTATGAGTTCTTGGTCATGTCGTTTGGGCTGACCAATGCCCCAGCAGCCTTTATGGATATGATGAATCGGATTTTCAAACCTTTTCTAGATCAGTTTATTGTAGTCTTTATAGATGACATTCTGATCTATTCCAGAGACGTGGAACAGCATGAGCAACACTTGAGAGTAGTGTTGCAGTTGTTGAGACAACACCAGTTGTTTGCTAAGTTTAGCAAGTGCGAATTCTGGTTGGCCGAGGTAGCATTTCTTGGACATGTTATCTCGAGAGATGGAGTCAGCGTGGATCCTAAGAAAGTTGAGCCTGTGCTTCAGTGGGAGCAGCCTACGACTCCTACCGAGATCAGAAGTTTCTTGGGATTGGCAGGATATTATAGGAGGTTTATAAAGAACTTCAGTGAAATAGCATCACCTTTGACACGCTTGACTAGGAAGGATGCACCGTTTGTTTGGTCTGATAACTGTGAGAGAGTTTTCAGATTTTGAAGAAGAAGTTGACTTCAGCACCAGTGTTGGTTTTGCCTGAAGCAGAGAAAGGCTATACAGTGTTCTGTGATGCTTCCAGGAGAGGTTTGGGCTGTGTACTGATGCAAGAAGGCAAAGTTGTGGCTTACGCATCTAGACAGCTTAAGAAGAATGAAGAGAACTACCCTACTCATGATCTGGAATTAGCTGCTATAGTTCATGCTCTTAAGATATGGCGTCATCACTTGTATGGTGAGACATGTCAGATATTTACAGACCATAAGAGCCTGAAGTATATTTTCACTCAAAAAGATTTGAATTTGAGACAGCGCAGATGGCTTGAGCTGATTAAAGACTATGATGTGACAATCGATTACCATCCGGGTAAGGCAAATGTTGTAGCTGATGCCTTGAGTAGAAAGTCAAGTTCTTCAGCCAATGCATTTTCTATGGCATGTTTCAAGAGAGACTTGCTTGTAGATATGCGAAGGTTGAACTTGGACTTGGAGGTGACAAGACAGAGTGGGCTAATTGCACAGATGCAAGTCAGACCTACTTTTTATAATCAGATTAAAGAGCTGCAGCAGAGTGATAATGATTTATGGCAAATTATGCAGGAGATGTCAGAGGGTAAGAGAACAGAGTTCAGGTTTTCTGATGAAGGCATGTTGTATCTTCATGACAGATTGTGTGTACCTAGAAACAGTGAATTGAAAGAGCAAATTCTTGAGGAGGCGCATACTTCTATGTATGCCATGCATCCAGGTAACACAAAGATGTACAGGAACCTCAAAGAGCTGTACTGGTGGCCAGGTATGAAAAAGGATGTGGCTGAATATGTGGCTAGGTGCGGAGTGTGTCAGCAGGTTAAGGCTGAACATCAAAAACCTGCGGGTATTCTTCAGTCGCTTCCTATACCAGAATGGAAATGGGAACACATCACGATGGACTTTGTGGTAGGATTACCCAGGACGCATAAGGGTTCAGACTCGATATGGGTGATTGTGGATAGACTAACTAAGTCTGCTCACTTTCTTCCTGTCAAGTCAACCTTTGACGTTCCAAAGCTGGCTAAAATTTATGTGGATGAGGTAATCAGGTTACATGGGATTCCAGTCTCCATTATTTCTGACAGAGATCCAAAGTTTACATCTAGATTCTGGAATCAGTTACATCGTGCGTTGGGCACAAGGCTGAAGTTCAGTACGGCGTTTCACCCACAGACAGATGGTCAATCTGAGAGGACCATTCAGACCCTTGAGGACATGCTGAGAGCATGCGTGCTACAGTTCAAAGGTAACTGGGAAGAACACTTAAGCCTAATGGAGTTTGCATATAATAATAGTTACCATTCTAGTCTTGGAATGGCTCCATTTGAAGCTCTATATGGCAGGAAGTGTAGATCGCCAGTTTGCTGGTACGAGGTGGGTGAGAAGGAAATTCTTGGACCTGAGCTTGTTGATGTGACTACTGAAAAGATATCAGTGATCAGGGATCAGTTGAAAGCCGCACAGGATAGACAGAAGAGTTATGCTGATAGACGACGTCGACCTCTTGAGTTTGAGGTTGGCGACGAGGTTTACTTGAAAGTTTCACCGTGGAAGGGAGTGCTGAGGTTTGGCAAGAGGGGTAAGTTGACCCCTAGGTATATGGGTCCATATCCTATTGTAGAGAGGATTGGACAGGTAGCTTACAGGTTGGATTTGCCGTCTGAGTTGGCAAATCTTCATGATGTCTTCCACGTATCTATGCTGAAAAAGTGTCACCCCGGTACAGATAAGATTGTAGATCCAGAACCGGCGCAGCTTAGAACAGATGTGTCCTATGTAGAAGGACCAGTGCAAATAGTTGATCACCGGATCAAAAAGCTTAAGAACCGTGAGTTATCTTTAGTGAAGGTTTTGTGGAGGAATCACAATATAGAGGAAGCTACGTGGGAGCTTGAATCAGAAATGCATAACAAGTTTCCTTTTCTCTTTTAGGAATTTCGGGACGAAATTCTTATAAGGGAGAGAGATTGTTACGACCCGCGTTTCGTTTTGTAAGTAAGTACCTTGGTTAGTGCATAATTGAGCTAGTTATGTTGAGATGAGTACTCACTCTTGTTAATAGTGTTTTGAGTTTTGAGCTAGTGTTAATGTATCATTAGTTTGTTTTCTTGTCCTGAGGTTGAGGACAATTTTATTCTTAATCCGTTGCCAGAGAAATCACGCAAAACTGACTTACGAGTAAAAAGATATGGGCTTTTTGGTGTTCAGGGACCTATATGCAATATCGGAAAGTTTCTGGGAAATTTACTTTCGGCCCCCTGGGCGGTTTGCCTTATCCTTTCCTTGGTTTTTCCTTTATCTCTTCTTTAGCCGACAAAGGGATGAACGAAGGGTTCATTTCCCCGTTTGCCGCTAGACGAGAGCAGAGAAAGAGAGGGGGAGCGAGCTGGAGAAAGAAGGCCGGACGATTTAGCCGTTCTCCACCGATTCTCTTCGGTTTCTCCATCTGCTCCGGCCAAAGCAACCGCCGCTTCTTCTTCTTCCTCACTTTCTTCTTCCTCCAGCAGCCGCGAAGAAGACGACCTAGGAGGTGGTCTTGGGAGCGAACGACGCCCCCTTTCCGGTTCTTTCTTCTTGCCAAGCGATTGCTAGGACAATCCGGAGCTGTAGGAGCGATTTGGGTAAGAATCGTCCACCGAATCGACTTTGATTTCCCGTTTTTCGTTCTGCAGATTTCTGTTCCGCCCAGGTGCACGGCGTGCAAACCTGGTTTGCACGGCGTGCACGGTTACAGGTTTTTATTTCAGATTTCTGTTCTGCGCAGGTTGCACGGCGTGCAAGGCGAGTTGCACGGCGTGCAAAGTCGCTGGTTGGTGGGATGAATCCCTGCCCAGGTGCACGGCGTGCAAAGGTCAGTTTGCACGGCGTGCAGGGTCTCAGGAAGGTAGAACTAAAGTGCCTTGTAGGCGCACAGCGTGCGGCCTAGGTGCACGGCGTGCACTTTGCTGTAAAGGTCAGATTTGGGCGTGTTTGTGGACGTTTTTCGGTGTATACGAACACACCGAAGTGGGTGAGTGGCAGTTCATTTAGAGATCATTATTAAACTCATTTTATATGCTTATTGCTACAGTATCAGTTGATATGAATCTTGAACAGTGTAACATGTACATCAAGTATAATAAATCCAAGGGAACTTGGAATGTGTGATATGAACGATGGAAAGGAGGAATTTCTATGTTTATAGTTGTAGTATAATATTACTGTTAAGCTGTTTGTTTGTTAACTAATTAATAGAATAGATGCCCTAACACCGTAGAACCCCAAAAGTGGTATCTGCAGCTTTGGGGTGAAACTCGTGTCCAACATCAACCGGTTGAGTAATTCTGGTGGCACGAGGTTTGAGGTACAGTGTCCAACACCAACCGATTGAGTAATTTCGGTGGCACTGGGAAAGGAGGGTTATCCAACACCAACCGGTTGAGTAATTCTGGTGGTAACCCTGTGGACTCTCTATGTTTGCGTACTCAAACTAGAGGGGTCTAGAGCACTCAGAGTAGTGCCTTGAGGCCGTAGAGCCTGTGTTTCTGGCCGGAGAGCCAGGGGTCCTGTAGCAGAACAGGGCTGACAGTCAGACTTAGCATTTCCCGGGTGTGTCGCTAAGTCTTGTACGGTGGGACCGTAGCATGAACTTGTTGCGGATCTTTATATGCAGAGTACACTGCATATATTTAGGGCATATAATAAAATGATTGAGTATCCACTTAGGATTCACAGTAAATTTACAAATCTGTCTATTATCTGATGATGCTTAGAAATGTGATGGTTTGTCCGTTCATATGCTATGTCAATAGAACTGCTCTGCTTAAACTGTATATCTATTTATTTTCAGTTAATAAATCTGACGAGTTAATTATTGATAGCTATGTGAAATGTTATTCACTGAGCGAGTAGGCTCATACCTCTACTCAAAACATTTTCAGGTCAACATCAGCATCAGGAGTCGGAAGGATCGTTTCATCCTGACGCCTAGTTGTTAGAAGGTTTGTAGTTTGTCTAGTTAGAGGTCTCTTAGTCCATTCCCCTCGATCCTCGGGACAAGGTGTGAGTGAGAGAGAGAATGTGTATATCAGATGTAAATTAATGTTATGCTTTCTTTATGTTAATTAATGTATTATGTTGTAGATCTTGCTTGTATCTCTATCAGTTTAATAGAGAAGTTTCTGCAGTTTGTTTAGTTCTTGTTTACAACTTAAACTTGATTATCAATTAAATGCCTTGAATTGTTTTAAAAAGAGAAGAATGGTTGGTTATGTGTTAATCTCACCTGACGTGCCCTAATCTGGTGGTTCGTGTTAAATGTGAGGTTGGGGCGCGACAATCATAGAAAGAGTTTTGACCATACATTTCTATAGAAGATCCTTAACAAAGCTTGGGTCTGCGGAAACAGGAACATTGATGGGTGCAAACTCATGAACTTTATTTGTATGTTTTTATCTTTATTTGACAAACAATTTGTTGGCTTTTGAGTAGTTTTAGCATAAATTTGTCTAGTTTATCCTTATATTTGAATTTTTCACTAGTTGGTTGGCTTTTGTAGGGAAATGAAAAAATCTGCCTAGAACCAGTCTTGCAAACCGACTGGTTCAAGTTTGAACTGGCAAGTTTAGATTACAAAACTACTGTTTCGTGCCCAGACTCAGCCAAATCACCTCCACCAAAAACCATTCTAGGGTTTCATCGAGCTGACTCCAACATTAAACCCACTTGACTGGTTTAGATCCTGAGTCGATCAATTCATACCTTAGTCAATTGGTCAAAGAAAGGAAATAGACAAATCTCTCTATTTGGGACAAGTAATTAAATCCCAAAAAATACCAAGACTTTGAGACTTCAATTTTTCCCAGATCCAATCTCGTGAAATGACTGATTCAGTTACAAAAAACCAGTTTCAGCTACGAAACGACCAGTTCACTTTACGAAACGACCATTTCACTTCGAGAAATGACCATTTCACTTTGTGAAACGACCATTTCATGCCCAGATCTAGTCAAAAGTCGATTAAAGAAGGCCACTATTATAGTCAAACCTCAGTCAAAGCGGATCCAACGATTGCCATTACCCCAAGTCTCATTTCTAGGGTTTTTGCCCCTCCTTTAACCCTATAAAAGGAGGAGGGACTCCATAGGAAAAGGGGCACCTGGTCTTAGCTTGTACTACATCTTGTATCATTCTGGATCTCATTTTAGTTCACATATCTCGTAATTTTTACATAATGCTTGAGTAGATTTCTAGTGGGGCATGAGGAGTACCCCCATAATCTATTTTTATTCAATATTATTGGCTCTCTCATTCCATTAAAGAATATTTTCTCTCCATTTCTTCTTGGTTGTTGGATGATCTGCTATACTCTTATGGGGTGATATGATTGTGGATCCCCATATGAATGAAACTATGATCCTTTTATTGCGATTAACATCTTTTTATCCTTCTAATCTCATACTCATTATAAACCATGGTGATGGGATCATCTGATCCATGGGTTTGAATGCCAGATAGGAATCACATGTTTCTTGATATGATCTTGAATAGTAGTGTGTTGGATGATTAGATGAGGATCCGTAAATGTTGAGATCAATGGGTTTAAGGGAAGTCTGACCCTTCTAAGTTTGTCCATAAGGACATGTGACCACAAGGTCCTAATTTGATTTTTGGAGCTAAGAGTTGATTTGTTGAATAAATACAAGATTTTTAGCAGTGATCCTCTGTACCCCCAGTTCTTTCTATCTTGATTAGTTAATTTTTATTTTAGCACTTTTATTTCAGTTCTTATATTAATCAAACTTCATCAACCAAATTTCCCTTTCTTGTTCACATGATCGATTATGTATTTTAATCATTTTCCTTCACACAGTCCCTTGGATCAATACCTATCTATACTAAGTTGACTTGGTGCTTGCATCAAGTTGACAACCTGGTTAGAACGTTAAACTCTAGGACTTCTCCTAGTGATTGGTGCGCAACGACACACATCAACTGCCTAGAATCTTCACTCCATGCTCAGGCTGAGATATGTCTACAACAAACATATGGACCGCTGGATCTCACATAGGATCAGTAGATGACCAAAAGAATTTTGTCTTCTTAGTATCTAAATGAAGACCAAAGGATGGACCTCGAGATTGGATTAAAGATAATGCCTTAGAAACCTCTTAAGTGTCTCCAATGAGGGTGCCATCATCAAGATAGAAATTGAAAAGATTAAGTTGACTTTATCCTTTAGTTGCAAGATTATAGGAAGGAGAGCCAATGCAAAATAAAGAGGACCCAATGGATCTCCTTTTTTGGACACCAGTTGCAGAGAGAAGAGGTTCACATTGATCCATATAGAGGAGAGTAGGGGAGCTATAGCAAAACTCCACGCAACGTGCAATAGAAGGACAATGAAGATAAACCTCTTGAAATATGAAAATTTATGTTTTATGTAATTAGTTGACTTGAATTGTCATATATGTTGTTAAATATACATGCACCCTTTTTGGTTGCAACCACATACAAAATATAGAAATATGTTGATCGCATTTTTGTTTCTAGACATTTTGGCTTAGAGATGTTGATGTCCCAAGGAACAAAAATAATTCTAATGAAGGAAAGAAAGGAGTATTTTAGATAGTTTCATTTTTGTTATTCATTTCATCAAATGTTAGTCTTTCCTATATTTTAAGAAAGCTATAAATTCCCTCTGATGAGATTTATTATTCCTATTGTAAACAATACCCAAAGTGGAATTGTTTATGGTTAATTATTATTCATTCAAATATGGATTCTTGGTAATAAAAGGATAACATCCCTTGCCTCCCTACTCCACATTATTGGGGATAATAGGAGGATGAGGTCATTATAGGCTATCTCACTACTATCCGGTCAAGTGTTGGTGGTGTCAAGATTACACTGAGGCACTATGCTTCTCTTCAGGACCATCAACATGACCATTAATGATATCAACTTGGTATATTGGTGGTATCAACTCCTACCTCTACTCTATCACAATGACTCTAAAATTAGTCTACTTTTCTCTATGTCGGTGGTATTGACATATTGTAATCTATATTTGTTTTTCCTAAAAAAAGTAAACAATGCATCATAATGTACTAAAATATAATACTATTAAACCAAATACATTAAAAATAAATAAAAGAGATACAGAGGAACTTTAAATTCTATATTGACAAAATGTACATGAAAAATGTAAAAATAGAGATTTTTCTATAAAACATGCCTAAAATAGCCTACAAAATGGTAGTAGAATTGTGTGCATCAAATCCTCCTCAACTCCAATATTGCTCATTCTTGAGTAACAATCTTTGGATTTGGTTGAGATAGCCAAAAGAGAGGCACATATGTGCTAAAAGAGAGGCACATATGTGAACTATCCCATCCCAACCATCCTTCACTTGATAGACCCAAATTGGTCCTATGTGACCACAAAGTAAACAATTACTATAGAAGAGGCAACTTATCAATAGAAAAATATAAAAATCATACCACAAAACACACAAGTAAGTTGAAGTAGAGAAATATCATGGGAAGTCTAAATTATGATGAGTGCATCACAAGATCTTCCTATCTATATTGCTCTGTGCAAAGATATTATCTAAAAGGACGCAAATCTCTAGATATTCACGAAAGAAGGGAATAAATTGTTATGGTAGCTTACCATTTAGAGCAATGAATGGATAGAATGGGTTGCATGGAATAATATTTACACACAATCCAATTCATTTATGCAAGAACACAAGAATGACATGCCTAAATGATGGATTCCATGAAATTTATTGTCTCCTAATTCCAATTGTTTCTAGTGGAATGATGCATGTTGTAGATGCCTCATACTAATTTGATAATAGGCGGTAGATTCTTATGAAAAGAGTTTCACAATCTCTATCCTTTGTAATTTAGAGAGATTTTATTCTTTTTGAAATCCCTTTTCCTACATTCTCCTTATTCCTTCTATTTTTTGCATTTCTTATTTTTTTTCCTTTTTATTGCCTAATATTAGGAATGTATATGTGATATATATATATATATATGTTGATTCTTCTACAAACATGAAGGAGTAGGGGTGTACAAATATTTATTTCTTTTACATCAGAAAAGATGTGAAGAAAATAAAATTTCACTTGATGAACCATGTTATGGAATATGCAAACTATATGGAATATTGTTGCGTCAACTAAAATATATAAAATAAAGTGAACTATACATGCAACTATCTTTTCATTTTTAGATGCATATTATATTGTGCTTCCTATAATGCCATGTAATTCAATCAATAAAGGAAAAATGACTTGAATCATGTATTGATACTATGGTGATGATGGAATCCAAGCAAGGGTAATTAAGATCATGTGACTAGGAGATAAAATCTTCCTAACCATTAAATGTCTCTGTTCTATTAATTCATGTTCCATGGTGATCCAAAATTTATTCTTGAATTGACATAAAAGGTCACAATATTGCTTGGCTGGATTGGACCCAAACACCATCTTCAGATCAGAAATCAAGGATTGAATTGGGTTTTGACTTTGCCCCATATGTCTTTAGATTGACTACTCCACTCAATTCCTAATGTAGTGTACTCTTAAACAAGGAAATGCATGTTTTTAATGGGTATTAGTAGACCATCATTTCAAATGACACATGTGGGAAATTACTTCCAAATCAACGTTTACACTAGATAGATGTGGATTACATGAAAAAAAACAAAAACTAAACTAAGGATACCTAAAAACCAAAGAAATGGTTGAGAGATACAACATAAGATAAATCATTATCCATACCCTCTAAGTTTGAACTAGAAAATGTCCACATTATCAAAATGCAAATGTAGAGGTGGAACAGGTTACCATATACTCAGGCGTTTAGGTATGAAGAAGGTTCTAGATGGAAAATGTGGATCTGATGGATAGAATGTGTCAGTGAATTGAGGTGGATAATATGGCATCGTTGGCAGTTGTAGGTATCTAGAAGAGATGTCAGTGCTCCATTAATGATTATAGAGAGGCTTCTGAGTGTACTCCACACACTGCATACACTAATAAATGTTCTCCTATTTGCTTAACATGAGGTTCTCATTAGAGAACATTGCATGTTGGTGTGTGAACATATACTTCTGGTTGTGGAAAATCCTTTCTATATGTAATTCTATTTGATTCATGGTCATCTATTGCTACTACTGACCCATCTAGATAGAGGTGAGCATATTGTACATGCTCTCAGAGGAATAGATGCTCTCCTATGACTGAGTAGGGGGGGAGGAAGATGCACCCTAAAAGTGTGGAGTGTATTGCTGCCTCATTTTAGTCCACACCGGTGTAGATTCTACTTCCATGACCTCCTCCTTGTCATGATGTCCCTCTTTTTTGTCATTAATGCCTCTCACATCATCATTTGACCACTGAAGGTTGTCTAGATTGGTGAAAGATAGTATCCATAAGAGCTCATTTGGATATCTTGGGGATGGTGTATATGTTGTATCCATATTGGGCGAAGAGATTGGAATTGCAAAAGTATTTTAAGTCTAGATTCCCCTTTGATTTAGATGGATGGAGGCAGAGCGGTCGAGGTTGAAATGCATGGTGATCTTGGTAATGAGACCGTAGAAGTGTTTGAGAATCTTTCTCATCTCACTCTTGTTCATGTAGTACTAATGACCTAAGAAAATATGTCTAGGTTGATCTTATCACATCCTTTTTAGATAAACATTGAGAGCATGTAGAGATTCCTTGCTTGGAACTTCCCTTGGCACAATGTAGATCTGGAAGACAAGGTATTCATCAGTAGTTGATGTTGATGATAGGATAATGAGTGCTCAACGTTAGTGATCTTGGAGTGATGCCAGTTGATCTTGGCATTAGCCGACATCCCTATCATATTATGCCAAACCATGCAATGGTCAAATTCATCAGGATTAGAACACATTTCATGATTGTACCACCTAAAGATGGTGTTGAATGCCTTCAACTAGAGTATGTGGGTTGTGTTGTGTAGCTAAAACTTGATCCACCCAGACTCCCACTCATTGCTTATTGTGTGGTGTACAAGGAAGAACACCTCAAGAGATGCCAAGAACTTGTGGGTGATGGATGCATGTGTTGGCCATCCACCCAAGAAGAGGTGGGTCTTTGTCATCCCCCACCTTGTGCACCCATTGTGGAACTTCTCAATGAAGCCTAATTGGTCGGTGAAGGCTACGTTTCTGTAGCATGTCCCCTCTAAATCCTATTTTGTAAAATCAGCATTTCACGTCTTTTGTTCATCACTTCCAAGAGCTAAATGTGGATTGGTGATGAATTGGAATGACACTGCCTCAGAAGAAGCTCCTTCTTGGTGGAGCTACTTGCTCAACATTAAGAGAACAGAGATTAAGAATGGGATATTAGTGTAGTGGTTGGCCATTGGGGAAGTGCTCAGAGAAGATCAAAGAATATTGCTTGAGGAAGAAGTGCTTGAGGTGTGAATAAAACAAGTGAATCACCCTCCTTGTATAGGAAGGGGTACACCTCGTCAGTGAAAAGTCAGTGCCATCGACTCGGATGTCATTGGTACCAACATTCATATCTATTTTCATTTTCTTATTATCTATCAATAGTATCATTGGATTAAATTGTATGAGGTACCAACACACAAATTCCCCCTTTTGGTGATTCCGATGTAAGTCAGTCATACTGACTTATGGGTCACATGTGGATCAACATTTGTTGTCATTGGATTCGCGTGTTTGCAGCCATTGGATTGGGAGCCATAGATCGCTTACAACCTTGGTATAGGTGGTATAAGTTGGCATGTCAGTGTCACTGAGATTTTACTATAAAATCCTATAATGATACTTTAGTAAGAAAATAAAATGACAACGGTGGTACCAACCAGAGGGTCGGTGCCACCAATATTTACATGTAGAAGCATGCCAAGTAAATATTATGTTAGTTGCATATATTTGAAAGTTGATTCCTTTGAGAATCTCTTGTAAGTATCTGCAAAGTGTGATCAATAGAAACTTAAATCAAGTTAGTGTTACTGACTAGGGATTCGATTCCACCAAAATTTTCATGTAGAAAATCATAAACTTCATATTATCAAGTATGTGCCACTGATGAAGAAGTCAGTGGTACTGAAATATATAAACCAATTCCTCATTGTGTCATTACTAACTGATGAGATTATTAAAGGTATCAAGGGTACATTAGTGCCATGAAAATTACATGTAGCATCATCAGAATTATAACCTTACCAAAGTATGTCAGTTCCACTGACTTTTAAGTTGGTGGTATCGCCTTATACCATTCAAATTGACAACTTATTGTTATCATGTCGGTGACACTGACTTGGAGGTCAGTGGTACCACCATTTCTTTATGCATGTTCATGTAGAAACCCATAAAGCATATTCTAAATGCATCAAAACAAAGTAACATGTACAATGATAAAAATTCAAAATTAGATATAATAAAATGCAAATAAAACATGTGGGTTGCCTCCCACCAAGTGTCTTTGATAAAAGTTGTAAGCTCAACTATGCCACATCAAATCAAGGGAGCTTAATCTCATCATGTATAAAAAAATACCCCCTCCATAATAATGCTCCAACCTATGTCCATTGGTCTTAAAAAACATGTGATCCATCACTCACCTCTAACACTCCATGGGGGTATACCTTGAGCACAGTGAATCATCCATCTACATCAAACTTCCTAAAGTGCAACTTCATCCTTGAACTGAACAACAACACTTGTTTCCCCAGTTGGAAAGTCCTATCTAGAATTTTCTTATCATGAATCTTCTTTGTGCGCTCTTTGTGCAACCTTGCATTTTCCTGATATAATCTCACCTAATTCATTCAACTCCAATGTGCACTTTTCACATGTGGAAGATATATCAAAGTTCAACTTCTTAAAAAACATGTGATCCATCACTCACCTCTAACACTCCATGGGGGTATGCCTTGACCACATTGAATCATCCATCTACATCAAACTTCCTAAAGTGCAACTTCATCCTTGAACTGAACAACAACACTTGTTTCCCCAGTTGGAAAGTCCTATCTAGAATTTTCTTATCATGAATCTTCTTTGTGCGCTCTTTGTGCAACCTTGCATTTTCCTGATATAATCTCACCTAATTCATTCAACTCCAATCTGCACTTTTCACATGTGGAAGATATATCAAAGTTCAACTTCTTAAGCACCTACAAAGCCATGTGTTCTAATTTTGGGCAAGTGACAAGCCTTGTCATAAACTAACATATAGAGCATGGTACCAATGGGGATCTTGAAAGAGATTGTATATGCCAAAGGGAACCATTAAGTTTCATACTCTAATTAGTCCTAGTGTTAGAGATAGTTTTCTCTAAAATCATCTTCACCTCCCCATTGGAGACCTCAAATTGACTTTGGGTTGTATGGTTTGCCTACTTGGTGTGAGACCCCATACTTCTTCAACAAGGTACCAAATTTGTGGTTCATGAAATGGTGAATGGGTGACCAGTCATGAAGTTGACCCCGACTTGCGCGTGAGTGAGGACAAAGCATGCAATTAAGGCTAGTGATGGTCTGTGGGGCCAATCGTCATTCCTGAAACTCTAATAGATCCTAGGGAAGTGGGCCTAGGTGTTACAAATGGTATCAGAGCCAATTCCCCTCCAGTAGGTGGGGCCCACATGGGCCTATGGCATGCTAGTCTTTGAGACGTGCGGTCCATACATGTTGGAAAGAGCTATCCGAGTTGATGGAGACACCCATGCACTTGTAGTATCCAAGCATGTTGGAAAGGGCTATCCGAGTTGATGGCCGTGATCGGGAGCTGGGTGTACATGGTACATTTGGGTCTACACTGAAATGGGGATATATTATGAGGCCACATAGTTGAGCCTTGACGAGGATGTCAAGAGTTTAAGTGGGGGATATTATAGTGTCCTAAGATTTGAGGCCTTAGATAACATGGTCTTGAAAGGAATGATTGGACTACCCATATCACCAAGGTGTACCTCCTTTTTAGGGAGTCCATCACTAAAGAACTCCATAGGTAAGCGTGCTCAGCTTGGAGTAGTACTAGGATGGGTGACCAGTCGGGAAGTTGACCCCGGCTTGCGCGTGAGTGAGGACAAAGCGTGTAGTTAAGGATAGTGGTGGTCTGTGGGGCTAATCATCATTCCTGAAACTCTACTAGAGCCTAGGGCAGTGGGCACAGGTGTTACAAGTTCTCCCTTTGTGTAATATGAAAAGCACATCTATCTATGGTTGCTTTGTGTATCCAAGCATGTTGGGTCTCGATGGGTGTAACTCCACCAAACTTATTTAAGAAGGCATGCTTGAGCATCTTATCATTGGGTTTATCAACAATATGGTTTCTTTAAAATTATATACGAGGTTGCAAGCTTGTTGTGGGGAATTTGCCTTGTGCATCTTTTTGTAGAGCCAATTATTTCCGTAAAGGTTGAATCCCTGATGGGGTTTGCCTACCCGGTCTCCACTATCATATCAACGGTTAGCAATTTTATGGCTCTTGTTGGAATGACATTACAATGTGTATCCATGCACTCATAAAATTTGTTGGGGAAGGTGCCATGCCTATGTGTTCATCACGATGATGTGAATATTCTTGATGTAGGCAGTGGCCACAATTGTGTTTAATCCAACTCTTCTTGTCTATTACCTTTTCGAGGTTGGGATTGACACAAAGTTGGCCACTTTCTCAATGATATGGGCATTTTTTTGGTCGATAAAAAATCCTGTTACTAAAAATTTGGTGCCCTAATCAAGAAAAGCACATCTATCTATGGTTGCTCTATGGGTTCTCTCGTTGCACGTCAAAAGTAGGCAGCATAGCAATTTTGGTCATTCTTCTGGTCGTAATAACAGCTTTTAGTTAATCATGTATGCTTGATAACCTCAAGGACAACAAGATATCATGATAATCCTTCCTTAATTAAAAACTACTTGCCAGTTGCCAAAGAAGTGGCACCCACTTGGTGAAACTGATGATGTACGAATAAAAAGGTCACAGGATCAATCTGCCCACACAACAGGACGAATGAATCATCAATTAAAAAAGAGAGTAGCTATATAGAGTGAAAAAGAGATCAATTTTCAGACCTCATTTCTCCCGTTCTGCCCCCACCTTCAATCATTTGTTGCAGATTGGATGGGCATTTGTTGACGATGGGACACCTTCCAGTTGATGGAAAAATGTGAGAGTGACTAGAAGGAGAGAGGGGAAGTGGGAGAGGAGTGGAGAAACGGAGAGTGGTTGGACGAGAGAAAAAAAATATTTATTTTACTAATAACTTTTAATCTAATTGAATATTTTAACAAAATAAAAATTATTAGATTTCTAAAAATATGTGCCAACAAAACTAATGTTGATATATTTTTTAAAAATATAATATACAGTTTAAAATACGAGGAAAGTAGTGTCATTCATTTGTTATCTATGGTCTAGTTTGTTATCTTTGGTCTAATTTGTTGTTATCTCTAGTCCCTCATTTTAATCAGTAGGAACCCTATAGCAAGGGAAAAGCAGCAACAACATTAGGGACAACAATGATTACTCAGGTGGAAGCATTGGCTGCCAAGTTTTGTATAGAAAGTCCTATGTGTCATCTCTGTACTCTCAAGTCCTCAGAGTTTGTAGTTAATGCTTTTGATAATCGATCTGAGATTTTGTCTTGATGCCTCAAGGTTTTTATACTGCCTGTATACAGTGTTAACAGGGCAGTTAATGTTTGTAATCCTCGAGAAGAGATGGTACAAGACATGTACTCATGAACCAGGTTGTAAATGTATTACATTGGTTCCTGATGCAAGAGTTTTCCTATGTTTGGATCTCTTTGTAAAAAGTTTTAATTTTTAGTGTTTTTCAGTAATTCCATTGCAAATGATTCGCTTCTGCTTAAGTAATTCTGGTTTTTGTGAGTTGGATGCCACAATAGGTCTGTTAAATGGGCGAGTGATCCCTACATTCCAAACCATATGGTTTTAGAGTAGTGACTACACATTCTAAGTACCACTACCCCAGATTACAACACCTTCAATGAATACCATTAGAAATGGGGTGTGAATTTTTGGTCTTAGAGTGTAGCAAAAGCAACATATTTGTGTCCCTAAACAAAAAAATACACCATTTTGATAACTCCCTTGACTAGAAGTAGGGCAGAACTCTCAAATTTTTTTCCGCTATTTTTATTCCTCACTCTATTTAGGATTTTAATGATGTAGAGGTGGAATGGGAGATGAGGTAGCTCTTTCTTCTTTCGTGAGAATATGCTTTCAATTGAATATGATTTTATTTTGGGTTGATACTTTTGATAAGAATCTCTTGATGATCTTTTGAGGTTAGAATCAAATTAGAGGAATGAGTAACATTTTGTTGAGAGAAAGATACAAAAACATCACTAGCATCAATAGAGATTCCAAAGAAATGTCCCAACTACTGCTTCCTCGTAATTGACTTATAGAAACATAGCTCGGAGAATAGGGATTAAATTTTTCATTATTTTTTACATGAAAACATTTTCAAAGAGTTGATGAAAGCATGTGAAATTAAAAGAAAATCATGAAAAATGAATAAAGGGAAAAGATGAAGTTTGTTTAATACCATAAATGCTGATCTCATGAGATTACACCCCCAAACTTACAACACACAATGTCATTAGAGTGTGAAAATAAGAAAGAAAATTGGAAGCACATGAGATTATCATTGATGTCAAGGATTAATGGTTGCCCATTCAGAGTTGAGAAGCATCATGGCATAATTTCCACATAAGCAATGTAGATATCTCCATGGCATTCTTTGAAAGCAACATGGAGGATGCTAGCAGAATACATCTAGTGGAGGATGAAAAAGCCACAACCGTTAGAAAGACTCTGCAGTTGTGGGTATGGTGGCAAAATTTTGGAACTTTCCATTTCTACATTTCTTGAGAAGCATACCCATTTCCATGTTGATGTTTTAGAGGAATAAGTGCCCTGGCACATGTATCATCAATGTGTTCACGGATGCTTTAAATGAAAGAAGAGCATATGAGACCTTTGACACTATAGATGGCATTAGAGCTATTGTAGAATATTACTTGGTGTTCTCGAGTGAAGATAGCAATGCCTAGTGATCGTCATGGAGTAGAGGTAGGAAAGTATAACACGAGATTGTAGCTTGTAGGCACTGAATGAGAAACCCCTTCTCTCTAGGATCAACTTGCTGACAAAGTTCATTCTTCAGATCTGGCCCAACCATATAGGCATCATTAATAGTTTGGCTGAGAAGGAATTGATAGGCAACCATAAAACTATGTGATAAAGATCCTCCTGGTCTGAGAGTTTCTTTAAGGTCATCTTTCATGATGATTAGATTGTTTTCAAGGAATATAATACAATTGTTGTCACCATCCTTGAGTTGTTGTATGAGAAGGCAGAGGTGAGCTTGAAAAATATCACAACAAGAGCTTCTATCAAAGATTTTAGAATATTGTTCGATAGACACTGTAGGGCCATAGATGAGGAACAATTTTGGTTCATCCATAAAATTGAACAGGTTAGCAACCTCATGGGCCCCTACAGAATCAGAGACGATTCTTGGTGTTTGAGATGCAATAGCAGAAGGCATTATTTGCTCTTCTTCTTCTATTTCTCTTTATAAGACATATCGAAACGTTCCTTGGCAGGCTGGGAAATCAATGGGTAGAGTTCCCTCGTATTAGAAGGAAACTCCAAATCTTGAAAGAAACAACGATCGTGGATCACTTCCATCACATAACATCCACATTTGGCGGAGAAACCATGAGGATATAGATTGGCGATAAAGATCTTATGATTGAGACCTTCCATGACCTGAAGGACAACAAATGCACTATAACCTTTTTTTTGGTTTTACTGGTGAACTAGTGGCTCAATAATTTAGCTGGTCTAGTTAGGATGGTATTATGGAACTCAACATATTATGCATTCTAGACGAATAGGGACGCGAGGGAGTTTTTCTATAGTAGGGTCCCAGAGTCGTATATCTGCATTTTGTAGATTGGCTTGGCAAGTGTTGAATAAGGCAATTTTTGATTTAATCATATCAACTACACATAGTAGCAAAAATCATCTGAAGTGAAAGGAGAGAAGGATAACTCCTATTTTCTATAGTTTGAGTTTGGTAAGGAGCATCTCTATAGCGGGTGAATCCAGACGACCTTAAATAGGAAATCAATAAGGGATGGTATGGCATTGTAGTATGACCACTCCTTGTCATTGGGCATCACATCCTCCAAACTAGTATATGCTGACACTATGAAAAGATGTTTGTTTATCCTAGATGGGCTGTAAAAAATGTGACAATATTTATCTTAAGAAAGAGAGTGGACTCCATTGTTGTATATGATTTTTTGACCATATTGAGTATCATCCAAAACATCTTACAAATAAGGAGGTCATGAAGTGGCATACTGTGCAATAAATCATGATCTAAAGTGTACATTTTGGAAGGGAATTGGGGTGGGAGAGGAAAAGGTGGTTCTGAAAAGATAGGATTTGGAGGCCTAGGTTCTTCTATTGAAAGAACAATATATAGATCACCATTATCTTCCCTAGAAGGAGCATGTTCATTGTCAGACAGACTATCAACATCTACTTGTAGATCTAGATTATTTGTATATAGTCCCACAGAAATATCCTCTTTAGAAATATGGTGGCTACAAAGTGACTTAATTGGGCTATCGTAACCAAGTAGATTCTCATGTATCTTCCTCATCGTGCTATCAAAAAAATAGTTAGATGGTATATGAGTGAGTGGGATATCATTATCATAAGGATGTGCATGGATATCATTAGACGGGATGACTTGTGGCTCTATTAGAGAAGTAGGGAGTCCCCATAGAGACATCTTTGTCAAATAGACGACATATGTAGTTACTATTATGAAGGTAGTATCTCGGGTCCAATTTGTTGCTCTCTGGTCTAATTTGTAGTTATCTCTAACACAATTAGTTATTTATATTAGAGAGAGAAAATACAAAGAACATGAGGGCAGTAGTGTCATAAATGTAGTTTATATCCCTGGTCCAATTTGTTGTTATCGTTGGTCTAATTTATTTTTATCTGCAGTCAATTTATTGTTGTCTCTAGTCTACTTTGTTGTATAAATAAGAGAAAATATGAGGAATGAGGGGATAATACAATTGATTTTTTTAATTAGTTGTTATCTCTGTTCTAATTTATTGTTAACTCGAATCTAATTTTTTTATATTTGGGAAAATTTATTGTTATGTAAAAGAGAAAATACAAGAAATAGGAAGAAAGTAGTGCCCCGTTAATTTTAAAAACTAGTTATTTTCTAGTCTAATTTGTTATCTCCAATCTAGTTTGTTGTTATCTCAAGGTCAAATTTGTTGTTATCTCCGATCCAGTTTGTTATTTTTAAGAGAGGAAAAATACGATGAATAGGAGGAAAATAGTACAACTAAATTTTATTAAGTAGTTATCTTTGACTTTGGTGTTAAATATGATCTACTTCGTTGTTATCTCTGGTATAATTTGTTATTTTTTAAGAGAGAAAATATAAGAAAAATTCTCTAGACCAACTATAACAACACAAAGGATCAGAGAAAACAATAAATTTCATCAAAGATAATAATAAATCAGACCAAATATAGCCACATTGTTGATATAGACTTGTTGTGCCTATTTGACAAAGATGCCTCCATCACCAGTTGCTGCCAGATGGTGAACTGGAGGAGTCAGGATCGACTCTGCATCATCTTGAACCTTCTCCCCTCGGTCGCTAGGGTTGCACCCGCGACCACGCCCTCATCCTTCTCGTACCCGATCCATGGCAATAATATGATATGGGCATTCTTAAGATTGAAGAATGTGTGCTTGATAATTAACAAGGTAGTATCATCCTAGATCATGAGGTAGTCTCCATGTTCGTATTCATGAAGACAAATTCACATTTTGAGGGTGGCGTATGACATATTATGAGTGGTTGTGACACTTCATCAGTCCCTATAGGAGTGACAACCTTTATGTGGAAGCTCCTAATGATGATGGACTAAGTAATGGAATGACATATCCCTTAGATACATCATGAAATGTTACTAGGACAAACAAAAGGAGACTAAAGATCACATTTAGCATCAAAGACGACATATGTAGATACTATTATGAATGGTAGAACAAGCAAAAAATATGTGGAGAGATGGTAACAAGATTGACATCAAATTCCCTTCCTTCTTAGAAAGAACACCAATTGGATGACCTTCTTTTATGTATTATACTGCAAATCACTTATTGGTACATGTGGAAGCTGAAGTGTAATCAATGATACATAAGGTAAAGTACTTTTAAATCTAAGCATTGGACTTCACTAAAAATTCTACAATGCATATGTTGAAATCGTGAACTAATGTGAGTCGATGACCCTGGGTGGATGCATGTACAACTCCTAATGGGACCTGAGAAACCATAGTGTATTATCCGACTGTTATCCGGACTTGAGACGTCATCAATGATGATATGCAACATTGATGCTTGCTTTCGCAATAAGAACTACAACTACCAACAAATTTAGCATTAGAAAACAAACAATTAATGACACAACTTAAATGTGCGTGTAATATGTTAGTGTACACATCATAGTTATAGGGGACTCAAAGAGGCTCGTGTTGTTGATCATGGGAAATTAAGACTAGTAGGGATTACTACTAACTAAAACATATGAGCTAGGCCTACAAAATGAATTGGTTGGTATGATTAAACTATGAAATGAAAGTAAATGACAAAGGATTAAAATAATTTTGAAGATTAGATTAATGGGATCTCTAGGATGTAAGTTTCATCATAGTGTGATTTATTCATGGGTTCTCTTGAATTAATATAAATTATCTTTGTGTGTATGGATTCAGTTATTTGTAGCTTGAACTACATACTCTCATAGTATAATATACTACTTAACCTAATTACTAACCCACTTTCTCAAACATGGTGATCAAGCACAAACATGGCAAGCGTTATCAAAATCTAAAGCAAAGAAATATATATTAAATTGAAGATAATCACACACAAAGTCAATGTTGAGCTACTCCTGGATCCTAAAGAATAAGGGGATTAGCCACTCATGCTCTACATGAGATTAAAAGAAGGTTGAAGAAGAATACCATAATGATTTGAAAACACCATATAGGTGAGAGGGAGGATGCCCCCCTACAAAGATGACCACAACTAGATATCATTTTGACCATCAAACTACTTCTCAGAGGTGATAGGGTGATCTTTGTTTCATGTATCCATGTCTTTGTCTCCTCCATCTCTGGTCTCTCACAAAATGGTTGATTCCCTCTTTTTGGCCATCCTATAGGTTTTGACCAAATACACAAAAACACAATTGATCGCTCTTTTTCGAGGGTCAAAAGTGTAAACACATTTGTCTAGTCAAAGATATTAAACCTTTAAATTTACCCGACTTCGTAGACCATTTTTTTTTACCTAACTTCAAGAGACGTCTGTAACTCAATACAAAGTCTATTGTAGTAATACATGGTCAAACATAAGGACAACATGAAAAACATACTAAGAACGGAAGATCTTGTCTTAGTTTTGTCAAATAAAAAGAATAAATTTGGTGTACCGGTCAAGGAATGAATTAATCTAATTAAAGCTATAAATTTAAGTTTATCATAATTCAAGACATAGGATTTTTAGTAAAATTATGGTTGATGATCCGACAAGTGGAAATAGGCACATTCAAGTCTATATCAACAATGTGGATGAGGTGCTTACTGAGTTGATACTCAACAATTTTTTTTGCTCTTTAGATGAAGAGACCACTAGAGCATGCACTGGCCTATTTGACAAAGATGTCTCTTGTTTTAGTGCTAGCGCTTATTGATCTACATATGTCGTCTATTTGTTGCAGTATAATACATAAAAGAAGGTCATCCAATTGGTGTTCTTTCTAAGAAGGAAGGGAATTTGATGTCAATCTTGTTACCATCTCTCCACATATTTTTTGCTTATTCTACCATTCATAATAGTATCTACATATGTCGTCTTTGATGCTAAATGTGATCTTTAGTCTCCTTTTGTTTGTCCTAGTAACATTTCATGATGTATCTAAGGGATATGTCATTCCATTACTTAGTCCATCATCATTAGGAGCTTCCACATAAAGGTTGTCACTCCTATAGGGACTGATGAAGTGTCACAACCACTCATAATATGTCATACGCCACCCTCAAAATGTGAATTTGTCTTCATGAATACGAACGTGGAGACTACCTCATGATCTAGGATGATACTACCTTGTTAATTATCAAGCACACATTCTTCAATCTTAAGAATGCCCATATCATATTATTGCCATGGCTCGGGTACGAGAAGGATGAGGGCGTGGTCGCGGGTGCAACCCTAGCGGCCGAGGGGAGAAGGTTCAAGATGATGCAGAGTCGATCCTGACTCCTCCAGTTCACCATCTGGCAGCAACTGGTGATGGAGGCATCTTTGTCAAATAGGCACAACAAGTCTATATCAAAGCAATAAGTGATTTGCAGTATAATACATAAAAGAAGGTCATCCAATTGGTGTTCTTTCTAAGAAGGAAGGGAATTTGATGTCAATCTTATTACCATCTCTCCAAATATTTTTTGCTTGTTCTACCATTCATAATAGTATCTACATATGTCGTCTTTGATGCTAAATGTGATCTTTAGTCTCCTTTTGTTTGTCCTAGTAACATTTCATGATGTATCTAAGGGATATGTCATTCCATTACTTAGTCCATCATCATTAGGAGCTTCCACATAAAGGTTGTCACTCCTATAGGGACTGATGAAGTGTCACAACCACTCATAATATGTCATACGCCACCCTCAAAATGTGAATTTGTCTTCATGAATACGAACATGGAGACTACCTCATGATCTAGGATGATACTACCTTGTTAATTATCAAGCACACATTCTTCAATCTTAAGAATGCCCATATCATATTATTGCCATGGCTCGGGTACGAGAAGGATGAGGGCGTGGTCGCGGGTGCAACCCTAGCGGCCGAGGGGAGAAGGTTCAAGATGATGCAGAGTCGATCCTGACTCCTCCAGTTCACCATCTGGCAGCAACTGGTGATGGAGGCAAGCATGCCAACCCCGGTCACTCAGGCTCACCTGGATAGACACAGCAAAAGGGAAAGGAGGTGGCGGAAGCATCCTCCTCTACCTCCCCATCCCCCCCCCGCCAATGGAGCAGGTCCATCCTCGTGGATTGCTAACTGACTTCTGACCAGCAGGCAAGACCGGGATGTGGACAGGATCGTTACGATCGAATACGTTGAGCCAATTCTTAGAGATGGAGAGATATGTGCCTCATTTTCCAGTCTGGATCGACTCTGCAGAGAGATGTGCCTCATTTTCCAGTTGAATATCAACAGAGAAAGGATCAACTCTTTGATGAAGATGATGGTTCCATTGAGGACACCTATTCTGGTATCGACTCTGACCATTTGGACAATGAGTCACTAGAATATGAGGAATCGTGGTCCAAAAGGAAAAAGAAAGCAGCAAGGAAGAGAAGAGAAGGGGGTTGATTTCTCCTTTTTAGATCTTGTGCTGCTTGGTCTCTGGTTTTTGCATAAAGAACTGACCAGGTGAACTATGGACGTTGGCTTCAATGGTTGTGGTTGTCTTTCTGTCGGCGGATTAGTCCACACAATTTCAGAGGGATGAGGATAATGTTCAGTGTGTGAATGATCAGCTAGCTGAGTAAATATGTTCTAAAGGATCCAATGTTTTGCAGGCCCTCTTGTTGGTTTCTTTTGCTTGCCAAAAACTCAAAGATCTGGATGATAGTTGTGGACTTTCCTGTTGTATTGCTCTTGAGATCTTCATGTTGTTGAAGTGATGATTCGGCTGCCCATGTTGCCACACTTTTAGAGGATGAGTCTATTGCCAGTGTCGGCATGTGTAATTTAGGATGGTCTCTTCAGTTTCTCTGTTATCTGCTTGAATTAGTATTGCGGGGTTTTTTCTCCTTTTATCTAGGTAGATGGCTATTGTAAGTAGCTTAGTGTTTAGCTTGCTTTCTTTAGTTTTTTTGGATGTCTTCATCCAGGTTTGTAATGCCGCAAACTCTTTTGTACCCAAAGTTTTTGGGCACCAAATTTTTAGTAACAGGATTTTTTACCGACCAAAAAAGAATGCCCATATCATTGAGAAAGTGGCCAACTTTGTGTCAATCCCAACCTCGAAAAGGTAATAGACAAGAAGAGTTGGATTAAACACAATTGTGGCCACCGCCTACATCAAGAATATTCACATCATCGTGATGAACACATAGGCATGGCACCTTCCCCAACAAATTTTATGAGTGCATGGATACACATTGTAATGTCATTCCAACAAGAGCCATAAAATTGCTAAGCTTTGATATGATAGTGGAGACCGGGTAGGCAAACCCCATCAGGGATTCAACCTTTACGGAAATAATTGGCTCTACAAAAAGATGCACAAGGCAAATTCCCCACTACAAGCTTGCAACCTCGTATATAATTTTAAAGAAACCATATTGTTGATAAACCCAATGATAAGATGCTCAAGCATGCCTTCTTAAATAAGTTTGGTGGAGTTACACCCATCGAGACCCAACATCACTGCTTCCTCCCTGCCTGACACCAATGGACCGTAGACATCTTGGCTACAATGGCTTTTTACCGTTGCAATCATGCATAGTCGTCTGTAGCCTGTGAGTTTTAAGTTGAATTCAGATTTCATACTCTCTCGGTCTCTCCTCAACTTATTGGAGCCGTTCGGGTGGTAATTTTTTATATACCATTATTTATATAAAAATATCATCTAACTTAGTGGTGGGAAAATGTCATTTGCATTTTACTCTACAACGTGCAGTACCAATTTGTGGAATTTTGAGTGACGCCTATTTTTATGACACTGGGAACTGCCATTTTTATTCCGCTGCCATTTATTTGTGGTGTCAATCTAAAACGCTATATGCGTACCCAGGAGGTGCTAAAGCCAGGTATCTTTGACATGTAGAACTACGAAAATTTACAATGCTTCAAACCAAACGACCCCTATGGGGTTGCACAATGTCAAGAAAAGCACATCTATCTATGGTTGCTCTATGGGTTCTCTCGTTGCACGTCAAAAGTAGGCAGCATAGCAATTTTGGTCATTCTTCTGGTCGTAATAACAGCTTTTAGTTAATCATGTATGCTTGATAACCTCAAGGACAACAAGATATCATGATAATCCTTCCTTAATTAAAAACTACTTGCCAGTTGCCAAAGAAGTGGCACCCACTTGGTGAAACTGATGATGTACGAATAAAAAGGTCGCAGGATCAATCTGCCCACACAACAGGACGAATGAATCATCAATTAAAAAAGAGAGTAGCTATATAGAGTGAAAAAGAGATCAATTTTCAGACCTCATTTCTCCCGTTCTGCCCCCACCTTCAATCATTTGTTGCAGATTGGATGGGCATTTGTTGACGATGGGACACCTTCCAGTTGATGAAAAAATGTGAGAGTGACTAGAAGGAGAGAGGGGAAGTGGGAGAGGAGTGGAGAAACGGAGAGTGGTTGGACGAGAGAAGAAAAAAATATTTATTTTACTAATAACTTTTAATCTAATTGAATATTTTAACAAAATAAAAATTATTAGATTTCTAAAAATACGTGCCAACAAAACTAATGTTGATATATTTTTTAAAAATATAATATACAGTTTAAAATACGAGGAAAGTAGTATCATTCATTTGTTATCTATAGTCTAGTTTGTTATCTTTGGTCTAATTTGTTGTTATCTCTAGTCTAGTTTGTTGTTTTTGTAAGAGAAAAAAATACGAGGAATAGAAAGACATAGTGTGCCTAGATTTTTTAACTAGTTGTTATCTCGGGTCCAATTTGTTGCTCTCTGGTCTAATTTGTAGTTATCTCTGACACAATTAGTTGTTTATATTAGAGAGAGAAAATACAAAGAACATGAGGGCAGTAATGTCATAAATGTAGTTTATATCCCTGGTCCAATTTGTTGTTATCGTTGGTCTAATTTATTTTTATCTGCAGTCAATTTATTGTTGTCTCTAGTCTACTTTGTTGTATAAATAAGAGAGAAAATATGAGGAATGAGGGGATAATACAATTGATTTTTTTTAATTAGTTGTTATCTCTGTTCTAATTTATCGTTAACTCGAATCTAATTTTTTTATATTTGGGAAAATTTATTGTTATGTAAAAGAGAAAATACAAGAAATAGGAAGAAAGTAGTGCCCCGTTAATTTTAAAAACTAGTTATTTTCTAGTCTAATTTGTTATCTCCAATCTAGTTTGTTGTTATCTCAAGGTCAAATTTGTTGTTATCTCCGATCCAGTTTGTTATTTTTTAGAGAGGAAAAATACGATGAATAGGAGGAAAATAGTACAACTAAATTTTATTAAGTAGTTATCTTTGACTTTGGTGTTAAATATGATCTACTTCGTTGTTATCTCTGGTATAATTTGTTATTTTTTAAGAGAGAAAATATAAGAAAAATTCTCTAGACCAACTATAACAACACAAAGGATCAGAGAAAACAACAAATTTCATCAAAGATAATAATAAATCAGACCAAATATAGCAACTCAATCAAAAAAATGGTGCTACTTCCCTCATATTTCTCATATTTTCTCTCTTAAAAAAATTAACAATAAATTGGAGATGACGACAGATCAGAAACAACAACACATCAGACCAGAAATAACAACTCAATCATAAAAAAAACTAATTAATGACACTACTTCCTTCTTTTTCATATTTTCTCTTTTTAAAAAACAATAGACTAATCGAACAATAAAACACAATGGATCAAAGACATCAAATCATAGGACCAAAGATAACAAATCAATTACAAAAGAAAATAAATTAATGGTGTTACTTCCCTCTTATTACTCGTATTTTTCACTAGTAATATTTTTTCTGTGAGGAGTTTTGTCAAAATATTAATCAAAGATTTAAAATTATAAGCAAGATAATCTCCTCTCATCTTTTTCCTCTCCTTCCGGTCAATTTTAGATTATGTATTATATTTCTTTAAAATATGTCAAAATTATTTTTTTATAATCTCCTCTCATCTTTTTCCCCACCTTCAATCATTTGTTGCAGATTGGATGGCATTTGTTGACGATGGGACACCTTCCAGTTGATGGAAAAATGTGAGAGTGACTAGAAGGAGAGAGGGGAAGTGGGAGAGGAGTGGAGAAACGGAGAGTGGTTGGACGAGAGAAAAAAAATATTTATTTTACTAATAACTTTTAATCTAATTGAATATTTTAACAAAATAAAAATTATTAGATTTCTAAAAATACGTGCCAACAAAAATAATGTTGATATATTTTTTAAAAATATAATATACAGTTTAAAATACGAGGAAAGTAGTGTCATTCATTTGTTATCTATGGTCTAGTTTGTTATCTTTGGTCTAATTTGTTGTTATCTCTAGTCTAGTTTGTTGTTTTTGTAAGAGAAAAAAATACGAGGAATAGAAGGACATAGTGTGCCTAGATTTTTTAACTAGTTGTTATCTCGGGTCCAATTTGTTGCTCTCTGGTCTAATTTGTAGTTATCTCTGACACAATTAGTTGTTTATATTAGAGAGAGAAAATACAAAGAACATGAGGGCAGTAATGTCATAAATGTAGTTATTCAACAGTATGGTACAGAGTTATGTCAGCCAAAAATGTTGAGCCAACTTAGGCACGCCTCACCATAGTTCTGGACCATAAAACCACATCGCAGTTCAGTACATTGCAATCGCAGCTACCACAATAAAGCCTCTTCCGAAGGAACATCTGGCAATTCGTATCCTTTATCAGCTAATTGGATCGAAAGTGCAGACAAAGTAAATTCCCTTATAAACTCGAAAGTAACGAAGTGGCTTCCTTATTAGAGCCGTGAGAAAAGACAATAGTTTGATAATTTCCTCGGATGCATTTTTTGATGGATATTAATATATCAGCAAAGCCGGAAGACAGAAGACCCTTCACTCCATCCAAAACCTGCATAAGAAGTAAATGAATAAACAAAAAATACCCTTAAAAGTTAAGTAGATAAATTTATATTTATACCATACTGCAAATTTAACAGAGGGAAAGAGTAACAATTGCATATTGCTTACAGCCTAGCCTAATGAAGAAGGTGCTACAACTCCAGTAAAAATTGAATAGTTGCCTCAATGTGAAAACAGTGACTTAAAGAAAATAACTTCCTTACATCATTAAGGCAACCGCATCAGATTGGTTGTGTTTAAAAACTTGCCAAGGCCTGACAAATACGTTTCTAAAATGATTCTGTAATCGTAAACGTACATCGATAATTGTTTTTGTTTTTTTCTGTTTTGACAGAATAATTAAATACTATATGAGCTACTATAGGCCATCCAACTGTTAATCAGATGTAGATCATAAGAAAGGAATGCTGGGTAGGCAGCGACAGAAACAGTGACCACTAGGTTTTTTTGACAGAACAAAGAGCCTGATGTGCCATTAGCAGAAGATAAGTCACGATGAAGCCTCAAACTCTTCAGTATCCTAAGGTAACCCATAAAGTGAGCCATGGAACGATGCATCTCAACACAAGTAAGATATGAAGCTTTGTCACAAACTGATACAGACACCATAAGCTTCAACCCCAACTATACTGGAGGCAGCTACATGGATTCATGTTCTCTGATCAGATGTAATGAATCTAGAGTTCTCCTTATGAGCTCTTCACAAATTACTTTCCCTGTTTGACTCAATAACATTACTTCAAACTTGTGCAGTTGCCAATCAACAATTGCACGTTCAATTGATCGTCTAATCAATTGTACATTGCACTCATGCACCAGTCATCACGTATGATCAATTGCACATAGCCCTCATGCACCATTCATCACATATGATATAGGTAGGATAGCGTACACATACCTTTACCCACTCAATAGTACTCGTACCCATGATAATACTAGTCACTGCAGTATGAGATGGCAGCGAGGGAAACTCGAACTTGAACTGCGCATCCGATGACCATAAAAGGCAGAAGTGTCAACTTTTTGTACTATCTCTTAGTTTCCAAATCAAGAGCTATGGTATCAGTTAGCAAATGTAAATTTCTTGAATAAACACAGAGTACAATGTAACAAGTGAACAATTAAATGGCATCTGAATACAGCCCAGATAAGCTTCAATCCCAACTCTACTGGAGTCAGCTACACGGATCATTTTTTATGTTCAGATCTAACGAATCCAGAGCTCTCCTTGCTAACTTACACAGGTTAATTTAGATCTCTGTTTGATGTTGACTCAATAACATTACTTCAATCGTTTGCCCTTACCAATCAATGTTACACATACTATTAATTAGATGTCAGTTGGTGGTGTACATAGCCCACATGCACTATTCACCATGTTTGACGTTGACTCAATAACATTACTTCAAACATGTGCACTTACCAATCAATGTTACACGTCCTATTAATAAGATGTATATACTTAACAGTAGTTGGCGGTGTGCATAGCCCTCATGCACTATTCACCATCTAGACTGCACCTTGATGGTACTAGATGGGGCTTATCTGTAAGTAAAATATAGGTAGGACAACGGTTTACACATACCTTTACCCACTCATAACTCAATAACATGTATGACGACAGTGTTGCCCCATGATAATAGTAGGCACTGCAATATAAGGCGGAGGTGAGGAAAACTTGAGTTTGAGATACATTGGATGACCATAAAGGCACAAGTTTCAACAACTAAATCACTCTAGGTTTACAAAGTCAAGAGCTACAACATCAATTAGCATGTCTAAATATAAGTGAGTGAGCATTGAGTATGCATCTGCATATAGAGCTTTGTCAGCAGCATACATAGACGATACAGGCTTCAATGGCAACTATACAGGAGTCAGATACATAGATTCATGTTTTCTGTTCAGAAGCTGAATACAGAGTTCTCCCTGTTAACTCTTCTCAAATTAAATTAGATCTACCTCTTCCCCTTTAATCTCTATTTGACTCAATAGCATTGCTTCAAACATGAGCACTCTTGCCAAGACGTCGCACGTCCACATAGGCACTAGGATGGGGTTATTGTAAATAGGATAATGGTTTGCACATACCTTTTACCCACTCATAGTACTCAATAACACGTAGGATGGCTGTGTTGCCCATGATTACTATAGTCACTGCAATATCAGGTGAAGCTGAGGAAAACTTGAGTTAATGCATTGGATAACTGTAGAGGCACATTAAAGACTTTTTAATTATTGTTTTTTTTCATCAGTGAACCTCGAGTACAATGTGACAAATGAGCCATTGACCTATGAAAATCTGAAAATAACCAAGTATCAATTAGGATTTGTATTTCCATCAATGGACCTTGAGTACAGTGCGACAAGTGAGCCATTGATCAGTAAAAATCTGAAAATAACCAATGTATAAAGCTTTGTCGCCAACTGACATAGACACCATAAGCTTCAACCCCAACTATATCGGAGCCCGCCACATAGATTCATATTTTCTGTTCAATGCAATGAAACCGAAGTTCTCCGTGTTTTTAACGGTGAAACAGGTTGCATTATATCCATGGTTGTCAAGGCGGCTAGGCGGTCAGCATTTCCCAAGGGGCGCCTAGGCTGTTCTGGGCGTTCTTTATATTTTGTATATTTTTCAGTATGTTAATTTGATTCTTATTATACATATATACTACATATAATACCATATAGGAAACATAAAAAGAGGGCAGAATGAGGTTATGACAGCAGTAGCAGGAGATGGGAATAGGAAGAAAAAGGGGAAGTAATATCAACAAGCCTGCAACAACAATTGGAGCAGGAGACTTAGAAAAGAAAGCAGGGAAAAAGGGTGATGTAAAAGAGGAAAGTAGAAAGTACAACATCATCAACATTACGAAGCATAGGTGATGTAAAAGAGGATTTGAAGAAAACAGAATAAAAAAAAACACAGCAGTAGTAGGATTTCGGAGTAGGAGGGGATATAGGAGGAATAACTCAAAAAAAAACGCAGCAACAGTAGGATTAAGGACTAAAATGCAGGAGAAAGGATAAAAAAAGAAAAGAAAAAGAAGCAAGAACAACAAACATATGAGGAAGTGATTTTATGACTTACCAATTTGGCCCAAATCAAACATGTTTTCCCTAATTTTCCAAAATTTGGCCTGATTTTGCCTAAATCAGACCTATTTCAGCCATAAATTGACTCAAGCTAATCTAATTCGACCAAATCCAGACTTTATTCATGCTAATTATGACTTAATTTAGGCTTAAAAGGCCTTAGACACCCATATAATGCACATACTGGGCTGGGCGCCTAGTTTGGGCAGCCTTGCCTAGTGCCTAGGACGCCTAGGCGCGCCTTGACAACTATGATTATATCACAAAAGACATATGGCGTCTACAAAGGGATATGTGGTGACACCAGACCGGGAGCAACCACATTACAAAGATGAAACAGGAAATAAGTAAAGGCACTTCACCTCAGATTCCTGATTTGCGCACATAAGAGCAACTTTTTGATAGAATCCCTCCCCAATATTGATCATCGTCTATTTTGAGAGAACACTAACTCGTGCATGGACTGGAACAAAAGACGTCCAAGTAGCCGCCCTAGACCTTCGCTAATTTTCAACCTACAGTTGAGACACGAGCCACCAATCTGTATGCAAATAAAGTATTGGAGGGGAAACCCTGACACGGGATAGAGATATGTGGGAATCCTAGATCATGTCAACCTCCAATAAGGGAGGGAGAACCATCTAAAAGATGGTGGTAAAGGCCAATGAACGGTGGACAAAAGGGTCGTAGACTTCCCATTGAAACAAGAACAAGGAAAAGCCAAGCCAGAGAAAGGGGAACCCCCCCCCACCATCTAGCAAGGCTGACGTCAAGCAAGGGGTAGACAGGAAGACTCAGATAAGCGTCTCTCAAGGGAGGGAGCAGCCATGCCCATCCTCGAAGGTCACCATCGCAAGCACCCGAATAGCCGGAGTTGGGAGCCACATCAATAAGGTGAACGATGGAGACAACATCGTTACAGCCTGGGCCACGAGCCTGCCACTCGAGTAGGAGTCAGGGTGAAGGAGCATTAGCGGAGAAGGGCAGGGCTCCACCACCCTCTCCTCAATGCTCGAATGAGCAAAGTGCAAAAACCTAGGGTGATCGCTCGATTGCCAGAACCCTTGTGTCTAGAGCCGCTAGTTAAACTTTCTAGGAGTGAGTTTCTGCTAGTTAACTCTTCACAAATTAGTTTATTTGTTTGATTCAACAACATTACTTTGAACTTGTGCACTAGCCAATCAACGTTGCACTTCCAATTAATTAGATTGGACCAATCCGATTGGTATTCTTTGTGTCAGTTTGTGGTGCACATAGGCCTCATAGATCCCCATTTGGCCGTTTAGCAAGCAACCTTGAAAGTACTAGGTAGGGATTTATCTATGAATGAGATATAGGTAAGAGAGTGATTTCACATATCTTTACCCACTCATAATACTTGATGACATGTAGGGTGATGGTCTTACTATGCTTATCTGCAGTATAAGGTGGAGGTGAGCGAAATTTGAATTTAGAAGTGCATTGACACAAGTGTCAACTGTTGTTTCATTATCAAGAACTACAATATCAATTAGCTTGTATGACTTTAGTAAATGATCTTTGAGTACAATGTGAATAGTAGCCATGTGATTTGTTTTGTGATGAGAAAATTTCATGATACTTATGATTTTTTGTGTTTGAGAAAAACATTGAGCTGACCTCTTCTACACTTAATGACTATTTTAAGAAATGATGTGCAATTTCCAATATTGCTTCTCGAGGACAAGCAAACTATATGAGCTTTGGGTAGTTCGATTAGCATGTTTTATATCTATATTAGCAATTGCATACAAATTCCCCTAGTTTTGCCCATATTGATGTCCAGCTCAAGTCATTCTTACCACTTTCATGTTTATATTGGAATGATGATCATGCATCTATAGAGAAGATCATTTGAAATCCATTCAAGTACATAAATCATGGATCTATGTCAACAAGTTAAAGACATCCTTCTTGAAGAATCAACACGCATCAGAACTGTGACCTTCACTATCAGCTAGAAGAAGTCGTTATGGTGTAGCAACAACTCATGGTTGTGACTTGTGACACCCATCCTTGAAGATCACGATTGTCCTCTATGCACGAATCAAGCAACCTCATAACCTTGGGGTGAAAACTGACATGTCTTATAAGATATCAATAAGGGTGTAGAGACAAACTTAATGATCGCCCTCATGACGTTCGAGCCTCTAGCTAATGGTTGCAAGTTGTCAATGGACCAATTTCACGGTACTAACCATCACCGAATACTTATAAGCTTTAGTCCACATGGTTGTATGCCAACCACTTTTTGGTGGTGTCTGCTAAAATCTAGGAGGCTAACTATCGCGAGCTTTATCTCATGGCCAAAATAACGCTAGAGCTAATGACATCAAAACTATGAATTATTGTTGTGATTTAATTATCAAACAAATTCCCATGTGAACAAAAGCAAATCAAAAGAGAGAATTAACATATTTCTGAGGATACCACCAATAGGATGATAGGCACAATGGCCTTAGATTTAGAGATGCTATTTCTAAGTGTAAGAAGGTATGGAGCACTAAGAAGCATGGAGCGATGTTTGTCTACTTAGAACTTCTCCCTATTTCTATCACACTTAATATTTGTTCCTTCATTCTTGTGATGTGCCACATATGATGTGGTGGTAGGGTAAGCTATCTACTTATAATTTTGTTCATTAATTTTTATTAACTATCATCTCTTTGTTAGCATGTGTATTCTATCTCCATTATCTAGTTAGTAGTTAGGATGTATCAGGTGTCTCAATGACTTTTAAAAGAGAGATTCTAGCAGTATGCAATCTTAGGGCGCTGCGATGACGGAATGCCAAATGGAGGTGCATATGTTGGGCATATGCGGTTTTAGATTTATTTAAAAAACCATTCATAAATGCACATAAAGCCATTTTTAAACTGTAAAACATTAGACATATATATATTAATATTTAAACACACAAATATACATGTAAAGTATGTAATATATATGTGTATATATGTATATGTATATGTGTGTGGGTGTGTATTTGTTGTCTATTAAGTTTAGTAAATAATTGAACAAGATAATTGATAACAAAACACACACATATGGTTTCTATATAAAAAGTGGCCAGATATGTGCAACATATGGTCGCATATATACATATGCGATCAGGACTACATCATCAACTGAATAGACATATGTGGTTCCAGGAGGTGCCCAAACTACATATGCGGCCTCATGCAGGGCATATGAGAAGTCCTAGTTTATATTGTATCAATATATTCTCTCCTTCTTTTGATGTACTATACCATACTGTAATAAGACATGTTCTTCTTTCTAACCCATTTTGTAGTTTTAATGCAATATCGTCTCTTTGTTAGTATGCCTATTCCATCTTCTTTATATGTTCGATAGATAGGAAACTGTAGGTATCTTGGTGTCACCGGAAAGAGAGTTTGGGATTAAGAAATTACAATAAAGGGTTATCTATATACCAATTAGTAGGAACCTCTTCAGGCTCTTCGTAGGCTAAACATCCACCATGGGCCACAAAGCTTAATGCAAATGGTATGACGATGATGTCTAGGAGGGGCTTTGGACTAAAATAGATTGTTACATACATGGGAGGGATGAAATAATAGGCATAGATCCACCATAAGTAACCTATTTCAATTTTGTATTCTGAGGTGAACCTAGTCTTAGTAATTTGTCTATTTTCATAATACTTAATTTGTCTTTCTTTCTGTTTCTATATCAATCAATCATCAATAATCAATTACTAGACTTACATACCGTATTCATGTGGTTTCATATTGGTCGGTATTAAACTTGATTGTTGTAGTTTCCAATCCATCTCCATCTCATCCATTCCATTATCCATTCATTTTCATGACTCCAACAGTCACCACACACATGAAGCTTTAAGTACATATTTCAAAATAAGGTTGTACACTAGGAGTCCTTCGGTTTAGGGTGTGGAAATAGCACTACCCATTGGATAGCCCAAAACATGTGATTAATAAAATCTAAAGGCCCACTAATATATCCTAACTAATAATATAAGCCATAAATCCCATACAAGATGGTAACAAAAATTCTAATTTAGAATGCAGAGTGATAATTTGTATATGTATGAACCATTAACAAACTACATTGTTTTGAAAAGTGGTCTAAGTGGCCGCATAAGGGGTCGCATGAGCACTACAAGGTCATAGACGCTCAGTTGGTCCTTGAGATGGATTTTAGGAAGCTGTGAGTCAGCAACTGCTTATTGTCTGCTCAGCCCGCTTGAGCGGCCGCCTCAAAGGCTGTTTTCGGCACCCGCTTCTACACGCTTAAATTTTAGGCAGCCAATAACTGTCCACCCACTACTTTATTGCAAGTACATAGAAATATAGCTATATACTGTTGTAATATGGATATACAACAACTGTAATATGGAAATATAATTATGGATATTTCTACTATATGGCATACAACATTATCAAGTAAACATCCATTTAATTACTTAATACCTATAATATGATATACGGTATACTTGTATATATTTGCTGGATTAAAGTTTCAGTCAAAATTATGAAATTTCGATCAAAATTTTGGTTTCCACCACTACCCGACATCGAAATCAACACACCAAATTGCCGAAATTTTTGGTATGCAAATTCATTAAAAAATAGAAAAACAAATCAAAAAAACTTTAGAAAATGTGGAACAACCCCCCCCCCCAGTTAGTTGCATGCAAAATATAAGATATAACATGTTATTGCATAAGAATATATTTATGTGTATATTGTATAATTCGGTGTATTTATGTAGGTAGATCATCATGGTAAAATTTCATGATTGAATTCCATTATTTGGGCATCAAAATCTTGTGTCGACAGGAGCAGAAACATCAAAATTTCGTTTGAAATTTTGTTTCTGGACCATCGGAAATCGCGTCGAAATCGACATTTTGAACTATGATATATTTATACAGTTACCCTTTAATGTAAATGTAAGTATTTGTACTATATTTCTACCGTATTCTACTGTATCACATGTTATGTCTCTTGTGCTATTTTGTGTATGTATATATATTTATATAGTTAACCTTTAATGTAAATATAAGTATTTGAACTACATTTCTACTGTATCATATATTGTGTCTCTTGTACTGTTTTGAGTATGTATTATCTACTATTATGTACTTAACTACTTATACTTAATTCATTGGATGTAATTGACAAGTGTTTATATTATATACTATGTACCTCTAGTATATATGCTATATAGCGTTTACTGTCTACTGTTAATCAAGTGTATTACTATATTACTTTATTACAATTCAGCAGTTACTACTTTGATCATGGCAGTTACATTAGCACAAAATCTATGTAATTGTTTTATATTAATTCTTTGTTTTATAATTGTGCTATAAACTGGTCACATTTTTGTGTAAGGTGAATTTTACAATTATCACATGGTTTAGATATGCATAAAAGTTTTTAAAAAATGATTGTTTATATACAAATGTGTTTATTATATATAAAATCATATACGAAATTAAGCACCTGCTTTTCCAAAAAGTAGCTCAAACGGTCACAAGGTGTTCTCCGCACGCCTCCAGCTTCCAGTTTATTAAAATATTGACGAACTAACCCATTTCTGTTTTGCTCAAGAATTCCAAAGCAAGGATATCTTGACCATCCATCAATGAGACAGACATGCAACCGATGATTTACTAGAAGTGGTCAACTGTATCATCTTGAATACTCAAATTTTCCTAATGTGCCTCAATCAAAAACCTAAATACTTGTCATCGACCAAGTAAAAATGACTTTGCACTGAGCTTCTTGGCATCAATGGTGATGAAGATGCAAGTTTGTTGTCGAATCTCCTACAATTGTAGTGTTTCAAAGGAGGATTCGGTAATTGTCTTCCACTGTGATGGCCTCATGCAGTACTTGAAGGTGAAAACAAGTTGGAAGTGAAAAAATGAGGAGAAAGATGTGAGTTTGCACTAGAAAGATATGCATTGTGTTGAAATGTGTGGTAGGTAGTTGGGTGGAACTAAAGGGTGCAGAACAAAAGCTTACAACCATGAGGAAGAGGTGTGATCTAGATATTATTTCTAAAATAATGGCAGAGGGAGGGTGGATGGAGATTACGATTGTGTTGGAAGAGTGAACATGGTAGAGGGCAGAAGGGTGCTCAGGATTTGGAGGAAGGTAGAAAAAACAAAGAGGTAGGTATAGACATTGCCATTTAGGGTGCTAGGTCTATGAGCATAAGCTATTTCTAGATAATGCGGAAAAAGGTCTTGTATTATTCGATGATAAAAGAATATACAAGAGTCTCTATATAATACACAAAAGAACCACAGGGTCTAGAGATAACCCATGTGGGATAAAACATAAGTGTAAAGGAAAAGAATAATAGAAAATAGACTAAGTGTAAAAGAGAAAAACACAGCAAAGTCTATCTACTAATACTCCCCCTCAAGCTGGAGCATAGATGTCAATCACGCCCAGCTTGGATGTCATATCAGTGAAGCGCTTCTTCGGAAGAATCTTTGTGAAGATATCAGCAATCTGCTCATCAGTATGAATGTAAGGGGTAGAAATCTGACCAGATAGAACCGCCTCACGAACAAAGTGACAGTCCACTTCAATATGCTTCGTGCGCTCATGGAAGGTAGGGTTGCTAGCAATGAAAGTGGATGCTTTATTATCACAGAACATAGGAATGGGCGACAAGTCTGAAAAACCAAAATCTATCAGAAGGCTTCGAATCCAGAAGAGCTCGCAGGTAGTATGTGCCATGGCGCGATATTTAGCTTCAGCACTAGAGCGGGCAACCACAGCCTGTTTTTTGCTCCTCCATGTGACTAAATTGCCCCCAACAAAAGTACAGTATCCAGAAGTGGAGCGGCGATCAACCTTGCTCCCAGCATAATCAGAATTTGAGTAGCCCAGTATCTTACAGTGCCCATGTTTTTTGTAGAGAAGCCCTTTGCCAGGAGAGTTCTTCAAATAGCGCAGAATATGGCAAACAGCATCCCAATGACATTGTCGGGGTTTGTCAAGGTAGCGACTAACCAATCCGACAGCAGCAGTAATGTCAGCTCGTGTGACTGTGAGGTAGATAAGCTTCCCGACCATTCGTCTGTACTGATGAGTGTCAGGATGCAGGAGAGGCTTGATCATCCCAATCAGTGTTAGGATCAAGAGGGGTGCTAGCAGGCTTAGCACCTAGGAGTCCAGTCTCAGTTAACAAGTCCAGAACATACTTCCGCTGAGAAAGACACAGTCCTGCAGAAGAGCGAGAGACCTCTATCCCAAGAAAGTAGCGTAAAGAACCGAGGTCTTTAGTAACAAAGTGCTTTTCAAGATACCGCTTAGTTGCCTGAATACCTGCTGCATCACTCCCAGAGAGTATAATATCATCAACATACACAATAAGAATAATAATGCCAGCTGTGGATTGTTTAACAAAAACAGAGTGGTCCGACTGAGAGCGGCGAAAAGAATAATCCTGGAGAATAGTGCTAAGTTTTTCAAACCACGCACGTGGACTCTGTTTGAGGCCATAGATAGCTTTTTTTAAACTACAGACTTTAGATGGCTCCCCCTCACAGATAAAGTCGGGGGGCTGAGACATGTAGACTTCTTCATGTAGATCGCCATAGAGAAAGACATTTTTCACATCGAGCTGGTATAACGGCCAATCAGAATTAACAGCAACAGAGATCAGAATCCTGACAGAATTAAGTCGTGCCACAGGAGAGAAGGTTTCAAAATAGTCAACCCCATAGGTCTGAGTGTATCCTTTAGCAACCAGTCTGGCTTTCAGGCGCTCGACCGTACCATCAGGCTGATATTTCACTGTGAAGACCCAGCGACACCCAACTGGCGAGCAATCAGTAGGAGGATCAACAAGAGTCCAAGTATGACGATCAGTAAGAGTCTTCATTTCTTCTTCCATTGCCTGACGCCAAGCTGGGATTTTAAGAGCCTGAACAGCAGTCTTAGGGACAGAAATAGCAGACAGAGCAGCAGTAAAGTTGGCAAAATTAGAATTCAAATGAGCAGACGTACAAAAATTCCCAATTGGATGTTTCGTACAAGCACGTGTCCCCTTTCTCAGACTAATGGGAACATCAAGGTCAGAAAATACCTGCGGAGGTGGCTGATCTGGCGTAGAGGACGTGGACAATGGAGAGGCCATAGAGGGAGTTGTTGGCTTTGGTCTTCTGTGATGAACCTGCAGAGGGGGCTTCTCACTTGTAGATACAGGAGCAGGGCTATCATACTCATCATCCACCATAGGTAAGGGCGTATCAGTCAACAAATCAGACGTAAGAGCAGAACCCTCCGAAGAGAAAAATGGCATGTGTTCAAAGAATACCACATCCGCAGATACAAGCCACTTATGTGAAGCAGGATCATAACACCGATATCCTTTCTGAGTGCGGGAATAGCCCAAAAAAACACACTTGGTGGCCTTGGGATCTAATTTAGTAAGACCAGGTCTAAGGTTCTTCACAAAGCATGTGCTCCCAAAAATACGCGGTGGTACAGCAAACAGTGGTAGATCAGGGAAAAGAATTTGAAAAGGGATTTTATTGTGAAGTACAGAGGAAGGCATGCGGTTTATGAGATAGCAAGCAGTGGAGATTGCCTCAGGCCAGAATTTGTGAGGAACATGGTAGTGAAAGAGAAGTGTGCGGGCGACCTCAAGGAGATGGCGATTCTTACGATCAACGACACCGTTTTGTTGTGGGGTATAAGCACAGGAAGTCTGGTGAATGGTGCCCTGACGTTTACAAAAAGACTGAACAGAAATTTGCACAAATTCCAAGGCATTGTCTGTGCGAAAAATCTTGATGGGCTTAGCAAATTGAGTCCGAATTTCCGCAAAAAACTCAGAAATTTTTTCAACTACAGTAGATCTGTCTGTCAGTAAAAATAACCATGTGGTTCTGGAAAAATCATCAATAAAACTTAAGAAATATTTGAATCCAGAAACGCTAGGCACAGAACACGGTCCCCAAATGTCAACATGCACAATGTCAAAAGGGGCTTTAGAGCCAATACAAAATTTTGCAGAAAAAGTAGAACGGTGTTGTTTGCCCAATTGACATGTTTCACAATAAAATCTAGTGCTAGCAACAGTCGGTAATAAAGCCTTCAACTTCTCAGCAGACGGGTGGCCCAGACGGTAATGCCACTGAATATCAGGAACTGTAGATGTCAGGAAAGCAGTTGGCTTCGGCTCGTCCAAATAGTATAATCCATCCGGTCCCTCATGGCCTGAACCAATCGTCGTCCTCGTACGCAGATCCTGAAACAGAACACCATCTGGGTCAAATGTAATAGCACAACGAAGACTTTTTACCAGTTTACTGACAGATAGTAAATTCAGAGGAAAGTTGGGCACATATAGCACAGACTGCAGAGGTAGAGTACTGGTAGAAGTGATATCTCCAATGCCACAAACAGGAGATTTGGAACCATCAGCAACCGTCACAGGCGGTATAAGAGAAGTCTTGCGCAGAGTAGAAAATAAACTAGCAGTACCAGAGATATGTGCAGTCGCACCAAAGTCGATCACCCAAGGGCTTTTACCAGTCGTCGTCAGGAGAGCAGCGCCATTCTCAGGAGAGTCCGCAGAAGTAGAGGCAAGGCGGGCTTGAAGCAGTTTCTCAAACTCGGAGCGAATCCAATCAGCAGTAGGGGCAGAGGCAGCAGAGGTAGATGCAGGTTGTTCAGTGGTAACCTGGTTCGCCCAGTCAGGTTTACCATATTTTATCCAGCAGCGGTCTTCATTGTGATTAGTACGCTTGCAGTGAGTGCAGTAGCGGGGCTCCCCTGACTCCGAGCCAGAACCACGTCCAGGTACAGAAGAGCGGCCACCACGACCACGGCCACGACCTCGGCCGCGACCACGAAAGGAATCCGCAGAACGGACAGCAAGGGCTGCTCTATCAGAAGTAGAGAGCGTCAAAGAAGGAAGACGCTGGACCCGCTTGAGGACGTCCCGAAGAGTAGGTAACGGGTCACTGGAGAGGATCTAATCCACGACCCCAGCAAACGAAGTAGGAAGGCCAGCCAGGAACTGAACAAGCATGAGCTCATTCCGCTGACGATGTAGTTCTTCAAGATTCGCAGTCAGAGGATGATAAACCTGAAACTCGTCCCACAGAGCACAGCACGAGTTGTAGTAGTCTTCCACAGAGTCAGATGTCGAGAAGTCTTGTTTCGCAAGCTTCTTGAAAATTTCAAACACCTTCTTGGGGTTCTGTTGATGAGAGTAAACATGGGATAGTTGATCCCACATTTCCTTAGCAGTCTGAAGGCGAAGCAGAGAGTGGCTGATCTTAGCATCAACGCTGTTGACCAGCCAGGCCATAACCCCATAATCCTCCTTGGACCAGAGATCATAAGCTTGCTTAGTCTTGTCATCATCAGTAGCAGCAGGTACAGCAAGACCCTTGGTAGTCAGGTGCGAGTGGCGCCCGTGTGCTTTCACGTAGAGTTCGAATGAAGCAGCCCATAGGTGATAGTTGGAGCCATCCAACTTAACAGAAGTAACACACAAAGACCGTGGTAAATCTGAAGTCGCCATGAGAGTAGAAGCAGACAGTCAGCAGCACGAGCGCAGGGCAGACAGTAGAATCAGTAGGCAGCAGGAAGTGTCCAACACATGGACCAGCAGCAGCAGATAGGAGATCCGATCATGGACCTCAGAAACCCTCACGGGGCAAAGATAAAGAAGCAGAACCTACGCCAACATGGAGAAACAATTACTCCACCATGTGGCGCAGGCAGGCAGATCCGGATGTAGCTTTTAGACCCTCAACGTGCCAGAACTGGAAAGTGTCGGGGCTGTACGTAACGGATTTAGAAAATGAACGGAGACCGAAAAAGGAACTTGTGGTTGTCTAGGCCACAAGGATAGAGATGGTGAGGATGTGGGGGTGTGGTGGAGGGTTGTGGGTGATGTAGGGGCCGGGAAATTGGTGGTGGTGGTGGCTGTTGGTGGCGGACAGCAAGTACTGTAGCGCTGCGGTACTGTAGCAGCGGGAAGAAAGGAAATGGGCGGTGGGCGGGGAAAGAGAAGAGAAGGGCTGCGGTGGTGGTAGGGTAAGGAAGGAAGGGAGGAGGAAGAAGGACGGCGACGGCAGGGAGAAAACCGCAGGGGGGGGGGGGGGGGGCGGTGTGGTGGTTGACGGCGCAGGGGTAGGTTAGGGTAAGGAGGGGGGGGGGAAGAATTATGGTGGATCTTGTTGCTCTGATATCATCTGGATAATGCGGAAAAAGGTCTTGTATTATTCGATGATAAAAGAATATACAAGAGTCTCTATATAATACACAAAAGAACCACAGGGTCTAGAGATAACCCATGTGGGATAAAACATAAGTGTAAAGGAAAAGAATAATAGAAAATAGACTAAGTGTAAAAGAGAAAAACACAGCAAAGTCTATCTACTAATACTATTTAGGGTTCAAGGGTTATGTTCTCATTTAGCCCTAATTAATCATCGTTATAGTGAGTCCCATTCAATAGCTGAAGGCTCACAAAAACAATTAATGTGGTCACTATTGGCTAAAATCTTTTATGGTGTTGCGGTTGTATTACCCAGTGACCCAAGTCAGGGATAAAGGCATGTATTATATTCCAAAAATTTGCTTGACGGTGACTCTAGGTCGTGATCCCATAATGCACAACTGTGAAAGTATATTTGTTGTCCAAGAAGTACTTGTTGTCACAGGATCAAAAACACGTCACTTGGTACATGATTGTGGGACAATAAGTTCATGGGTTAACTCTAAATGGACTCCAAGATCATGGATCCCAAATAAATAGTTGAATTTTCCCCATAGAAGTGCCCCATTTTTATAGTCAAACGCAGTTACGTGATGAGTGGACATGGCTTTCTTAAGACATTCTATAATCAAATTGATGGGTTGTGTGATGGAAATGAGATTCGAGCTCACATAGTTGTGATCAATGATATAATAGATCGTAATCATCTTTGTTGCCTTGTAATTTTGATTGTCTATGTTGATGATATAATCTTATCTGGGAGTGATCAAGCAGTCATCCAGGTTACTAAAAAACACGTGGAAAAACATTAAGATCTAGAAAAATTGAGATATTTTTTTGGTATTCAAGTTTCCTGCTCTTCTTTAGATATTTGTTTATCACAGAGGAAATATGTCCTAAATCTTTTGTCGAAAACAGGAATGCTTGGAGAAAAACCTACTACTACTATCTTAGATCCTAATACCAACCGGGATGATGATAGTTCTCCATACCTAGACATCCAACAATATCGTAGATTAGTTGGTAAACTTACATATCTGACTATTAGAAGGGATGATATATCTTCTACAGTTGGCTTAGTCAGTAGATATCTGGATAGACCCAGACGATGCCACTAGGATGTGTCATATTCTGAAAATTCTAAATTTCTCCAGGAAAAGGCTTATTCTACAGAAGACATGGGCATTGTAAAATCACATGATATTCTGATTCTGATTATGCAGGCAGCAGGATAGATCGTAACTCTACTTCTGGTTATTGTACCTTTGTGGAAGGTAATCTGGTTACCTGGCGCAGCAAGAAACAAATTATAGTCACGCGGTCTAGTGTTGAAGCTGAGTATAGAGCTATGTCTCATACTACTTGCAAACTGTTGTGGGTCTGTGGTCTTCTAAAGGAGTTTGACATTTATGAACCTAATCATATTCCTATGTATTGTGACAATAAGGTTGATGCTATATTCATTGCTAGCAATCCAACATTTCATGAGTGCACCAAGCATATTGAGATGGATTGCCATTTTGTCCGAGAAGCCGTCTTATATGGCAATATCTTTACTCCATATACTCACTTTTCTGATCAAATGGCAGAAATCTTTACAAGGCTTCTTCCCAAGACCATATTCACTACCATGGTGGACATATTGGGCATGATTGATATCTATGCTCTTGCTTGAGGGGGAGTATTAGTATATATGTTTTATTGTGTTATGCTATGTTAATTGTTTTGTTATGGGTAGGGATGGCAAATCTCCCCATAAACCCATAACCCAACAAACCCAATGCATCCGGACCCCATTTAAAATGGGTATGATGGGTTTCGGCTGGCATAATGAGTCTAAATGGGGAGGGCCAAAATGGGTTTGGTGACAAGCGGTTCCCCCGTCAGTCCCCACAATTCCCGTTAGTTAGGTCAAGACTTAAAAGACAACTCTCTGTTTCGTGAGTCTCGACTCCCGACTCTCACCTTCCCCAGTCCCCCTGAGGCGGCGGCTCTTCTGTTTGTGTGACTTTCACCATCCCCCAAACCTCGAGGCGGTGCTCTCCAGGATCGGAGACGCCGGTCCCATCACGCTGACACGGAGCTGTTGTACTTTTCGCGTGTACGGACGATGTTGTGCTTGGCGGCGAGCTCTCTCATCGGTGGCGACGATACCGTCGTGATGCCATCGGTATGCATTGTGGAGATGATCCACACCATGTCCCTCATCCACAGGACCTCCCTTGCATGGACAGTGACGACCTCCGGCGGGGGTTGCCGTCAAATCACAAGTAGATGTCCTCTCTGGCGACTCCCTCCTGGCCCTGGCCTTCCGCGACGTTGCTGCTGCAACCCGTCACTGGATTCCTTGAGCCCCGAACGAGTTGTCTGGGCTATCGACGAGCTCGCCCGTTGCATTCGGTCGGAAGGGTTCGTCACCGGACAGGGGTGGACATGGATGAGCTCACATACTCTGGTGAAAAGGTCGAACCAGTGTGGCTGGAATACATACACCTCCACAAAACAGCGGCGCTTCTGGAAGTATGCAAGGTGCGTCAGGCTTCTGGAATACTACATCCTGGATGTGACTAAATCATCTGAGGAGCTTGGGCAAACTGCCGGTAAAGATCTGGCTACAGGCAAGACGATGTATCCTAAGCTTCTCCAGTTCAACAAGGAAGCGAAGGAGCAGCTTGCTGATTTAGACCAAGTCAAGGTCTTACCACTGTATTACTTGGCCGACTACATAGCTCATAGATAGAATTGACGAAAGCTTGTTGTTGCTTATTAAAATTGTCATTCCTTCTGTAATTATAATACCAAATTGTAGGTCCAATAGAGATCTTTGAAAGCCATCTAAATGGCGCATGAATACTTCATTACAAATGAATGCTGCAGAAATTCTAGAGCATGGTCCAGAGTTCGAAATTGAAACCGTTGTGATATCTTTTGTTTGACTGCAAATCGTAGGCAGTAAAATTGCAGACCGGAGAGAGAGATTTATAGACGTCGTTTGCAAATATTACATATACATGGATCATATTGCAAATTGTGTAGACATGATATGTAGAATATTTAATTTGTAGATTTCAGTAGAACCGTGGATGTAATTGCAATTATTACATACGCAGGGGTCAGGATGCAAATATTAAAACTGTGGACATGATTACAATTATTACATACACAGAGGTCAGGTTGTAAAAAAATTATTTTCAGTGTCGAAATGCTGAAAGTTGGTCAAAATGGGTTGTAATAGGTACCCGTTACCTATTGGGTTGGGTATGGGTATGGGTCAAGTAAAAATCTATATGGGTATAATGGGTATGGATATGGGTTTCTCATACCCACTCATTTTCCATCCCTAGTTATGGGCTTTACACTTGTCTTGTCTTTAGCTTTTCTTTTATCCCATATTGCCGAATTTTGTTTCCGACTTACTCTCTTATCCTATAAAAAGAAAGCATTGTATTTGTTTTAGACACATCAACTAAAGACTTTTCTCTTCTATAATATCAAATTTCTTAATTCATATTCTCTTCTATAATATCAAATTTCTTAATTCATATTCAACATGATGGGACAAGTCCTCAAGCTAGGATTTATAATAAAAGACAAAGAACTCTAGTCATGAGGCAATAGTGTAAACAGCCCAATTAAAATATAAAACAAAGCAAAACTATTAAGACTAGATACTAAGTACAAAATCAAATAAATTGCACTGATGTCCCTTGGAATAAATATAAACAAAAATAAAATAATAAGAAATTGCAATGTCTTGTATCAACTCCCCCAGGGTTTGGACGAGCCAACAGTGATTCAAGTACATATCATGTGTGGGTTTTCCAAGTAGGAGTCTATTGGAGGAAAATTTACCGAACATCACCTCACACAATTAAGTCGGGCCATAGTCGTAGTTTTGTATGCATCTTTGATGAGTCGAAAGACAAGCCATTGGTGAGTCGAGTACATATTATGGGCTCTCCAGGTAGCGATACGTGGTAGCAAAAATGGATCGGACGACGTTGAGCGACCAAGTGTGGGGTATCATCAACCTCACACAATGAAGTATTGCTAAAGTCGCTAACACTAGGGTGGTGTAGCCATCATAAATTATATAAGCGTTGATCTTATGGCACGCGATGGATAAATACATCGACAGACAGTGTAGTGCAGGGTTAGATGCAACCATAAGTTAAGAGAAGCGAACATGTATGTTTTAGGGCAATGAAGAAATTGTCCGATTTCGATGTTTTGATGGTCACGGAAACAAAAATTTCGACAAATTTTGACAAATATTTCGGTAAATGCATTACTAGTGTTTCGATGGCAAAATTAACAAATTAATCTATGAAATTTTACCAGAATGGTCTCCTAGTGTAGATCTACTCAAATATGTAATAATATTTCATATTGGATATGTGGGGGTGGGGTCTTGTCATTTGTGGGTAAATGAACCTGAATTGTTTCGATGGGCATTTCAATTTGGAATTTTGAAGTCAATTTTTCAATGGTGAAATCAATGGATTAAGTAATTAAAGTTTGCAAGCACAATATATAAACTTAAAGCCACAAATTTGTGCAAAAAAATATGCTCTAGGTAGTACATAGCATATGAAAAATTAAAAAAAATGATCTGCCTGTTTCGAGAGTTTCGATAGTCCATTTTGATGTCCGATTGACAGCGACAGAGATAAAATTGGCAAAATTTCGACAATTTCGTCGACATTTGAACATTGTTTTGGGCCGACGTCAAGTCATCAACATTGCTACAATCGTTGGCCTCGTCGTTGACAGAAGGCAGTACTGACATTTGTTCTGCCTCGTCGTCATCTTCATCTTCTTGTTCATCATTGGCATGCTCGCTAGAGAGTACATTCTCAGGCTCAATGACATCCTCCTAGTTCTTGGTGACTGTAGTCATGACGTGGTTGGGGTACAAACGAGGCTGAATTTCAAAGCTCTACAAGTGTCAATCGATGAACTGGAGAATCACTAACAATTTCATCTTCATGGTTGTTAGTCGTGCATCCATCATAACGTTGAAGCTATTGAACTCCTTGTGAGGAATCTCCATGGCAGTCTTGAACGTTGAATTCTTGTTTGGTGATTTTTTTCTTTGTAAGGCAAGGTAGTGGGGGAAACGGTATCAGTTTGATGGAAATTAATTAGCGGGAGGTACAAAAGTTGGCTAGGGCACAATTAGAAGGGGCTTATGACTAGAGGGGGGACAGAGAATATAGGGTAGGTGTCAGTATCACGTTGTCTACGACGTTTGGGGTGTAAAGGGGAAAGCTAACAGGTTTGGTGGGGAGGGACTTGCTACAAATGTATCGTGTGAAGGTCAAGGGGGAAGGGAACATGGAACGCCAATGTTGGTGTTGGCACCGATGTTGGTGGAAGCAGGGGTTGGGTTGGATCAAAGGGCCAATAGGATGGTGGGGTGAAAGGTAGAGAGTGGAAGGTGGCAGTGATACGTCAGGGGCCAAGGTATAGGCAAGACGAGGAAGCCACAACGAGTTGTGGCATCCCCTACAACGGATATCTAAGCCACAGTCGTGTCCGAACGGGGGTTGGAATGGGTGGTGGAGTACTCGGGTGGGTGGTTGGCTGGTTGATGGTTGGCGGTAGCATGGAACTAAACATCCTTGACTTCTGGCGATTAATCCTCGATGTTACATATGTCTACGCCTGTCGATATTCGACATTGATGTTGAAACCTAGTAAACTTCCATGCATGTCGAAGTTCACACAAAGACAACGTCTTGTACATCTGCATGTGACTTTGTATTTCTACATCATGGATTAAAATTTTGGTCAAAATTGCAAGATTTTGGTCAATATTTCAGTTTCAACCGGTACCAGACATCAAAATGGACATGCCAAATTGCCCAAATTTCCGATTTGTAATTGCACTAAAAAAATGAAACAAAAATCTTAAGAATCCTTAAAAATGTGGGAGGCCCCCCTAAGTTAATTGAATCCAAAATATAAGATGTAACATGTTATTCCATTAGAATATATGTATGTATATATTGCATGATCGAAATCCTGCCCGAAACTGGTTTTATATTTTCACTCAAAAATGTAGGAGCCCCCACCCTATACCAGCATATGATATTATTGCATATTTAGGTGTATTTATATATGTAGATTATCATGGTAAATTTTATGACTTAATCCCTTCATTTGGTCACCGAAATCATAAAAAATTTACGTCAAAATCTTATGTCGAAATAAGCAAAAATATAAAAATTCAGTCAAAATTTCTATACAGTTTTATTTCTGGACTGTAGGAAACGGAGTCAAAATCGACATTTTAAACATGCTATATATGTAAACCTATATGGATGGCTATATATAAACATATATTCTATTTTTAAGCCAGAGTTGATGCCATATATCAATTTTCGTCATGAAATCACTATTTTTAGCTTAATTTTTATCAAAGAAGTGTCAAAGTTTAATTGTAAAAATCCTCAAAGTTTCCTCGATGTTTCCAAAAACTTCCACTTCCACACCTGTCAAAGTCAACTCGAACTCAATGTCTTGTTCCATGAGCGATAGGCTACAAGGGGGTGGTTCTATAGCTTTCATATGCAAAAGCATGTGCGGAAATGCGATTGTGAGAGGGTGGGGGATGAGAGACAAAGTGTAAAGGGGTTGGGAGCAAGGACTTTGCTAAGCAATGGGAGTCGATGGAACGACCACGTCGGGTTGGACGCTTGGTATCGTACATTGCGAATGTTAGGTGTCATTTTTGGAAAGAGCCAACAAAAGGGGAGGGAGGTCAGTGGGTGGTCTGTGGCTGGTAAAGCGCAGTTGTCAAGGGTGATTGGGTAAGAAGGCAATGGACTTGGAGGTGGTAGTGCGCTTGCGACGGTAGCGTGAAGGACAGAAGGTCAAATGATGGGGAAGAAAATGATGTGGGAGGAAGAAAGGGAAGGAGACTAGACCGTACGATAACAAGTGGCTTACCGACTCATGTGGAATCGCATCAGGAAGAGAGGATCAAAGAAGTTGGCAAAATATCAAATTGATTAATTCATATTCAACTACCTAGAACAAGCCCCCAAAGGAAGATATTTTTTATAATAAAAGACAAGCCCTAAACCTGAAGATTGTGCAAATACAAATATGAACTCAAAGAAAACTATTAAGACTTGCAATTAAAACAACTAGCTAAATTGCGCTTAGGTCCCTAACAACAATATAAAGCAAAAAATAAAAAGAATACTATGTTTCAACATCCTACATCACCAAGCAATGTAACTAAAAAGGGGCCAAAGGCAGTGGAGATGTGGCCCTCTTGCTCTTCCCCCTACCAATGGATACCCCATTGCCAACTCTTCTAGATGGTCACCGCCATGGAACTTGACATCGACTTCGACGAGTCTGGAAGCGGAAGTTTGTGGAAACATCTAGATAACTTTAAGGATTTTTATAATTACACTTTGATGCATCTTTGACAAGATTATGCTAAGATTAGTGAGTTCATGATGAAAATTAATCAATTTCATCAAATTTAGCGTAAATACAAAATATATATTTATATATAGCCATCCATACAGGTTTACATATGTACAAAACCACAGTCACATGCAAATATACAAGACGTCGTCTTTGTGTCAACTTTGATAGGCATGGAAGTTAGCCAAGCTTCGATATCGACATCGACAGGCGTAGACATATGTAACATCAATGATTAATCGTTGGATGTCGTGGGTGTTTAGTACCATGGTCACCGCACATCCATTTGTCACTACCAAAGCCTACACCACTGCATCCTAACATTTAGCAATTCCCATTCATTCTTCCTTCCCCCCATTCTCTTTCATCTTCCTTCCTCTCACCCTCTTCCACCTCTTCCCTCCCATTGACTTTTGTTGCTCAAGGCAACATAACAACAAAAGAGAAAAATTCCAAAAGAAAGAAATGAAGGGAGTAGGTAGCAAATTCATGCACCATCCATCACCACTGTACATATCTCACTCATGCTCCCCTTGGTATATCCTTCTCTCACTATTCCATACCTTTTTCTCTAGAAATTTCACTACTTGCTATTCCTAGTCTCCCTCAGCCTTCCATAGTCAAAACCCTCTCACTATCTCTTCTCACCTCCCTCACTACTCTCCTTTCCCTTCCTCTCTTCTCCTCTTATGAACCCCTACTCTCTAGTAACTTGTGTGGCCTTGATGAGGTGGGCGTTAGAGAAGATGAACCTAGAGGAGAGCCATGGCCATGAGGGCAGGATGGATGAAAGTAGGTGAAAAGAGAAGAGAAGGGCAAAGTTGGAAGTGAAATACAGAGAAAACAGTTCCATTCTTACAAACTTATCAAAATTAGCTTGTGTTAGATTATCAAATCATTATACAATATACTATATTTGATTATTTGAGCAACATGAACTTTTTCAATGAATTTTGCACAATGTTTATCCTAAGAGGGCATTCTTTTCGGCTTTGTGGTTACACTTTTGACACTGACAAATGATCAAGAGATTATTGCAAGTTCTTTCGAAGGACTAGTTGAAGGGTTGTAATGTCAATTGCTAAGAAGTCACTACCTTGAGGGTCTTGGGGGGCACTTTTTAATGTTGGTCTCATGGTTGTACGGGCATCCACCCAGGCGGCACCTAGGAAGCGCCTGGGCGGGGCACCAACCTCTAGGCACCCAGCCTAAATAGGCGTCAGGACGGTTCACCTGGGCACTTGATAGACCTTGTTGAGCTTGTCATGTCCACAGGGCTGAAAAAATATCTTTTGCTATTTATTACTATCTATTGCTCTCTTCCTCCTCTATCTATCTTCTATTTTTCAATTTCTTCACCAAGTAGTAGAAATATAATTGCAACTTGCAAGCATGTTATTGTTCATTAGTTGAATAAATTTGAACAATATAACTTTTTATTTTTGTATTTTTCTGTTTGAAATTTACTATTATATATTGCTCTCTCCTTCTATAATTATCTTCGTTTTTCATTTTTTTGTTTCTCCACCAAGCAGCATAATGGTGGAAATTGAAATTGTAGTAATATGTCAACAGAAGATCGCACTCATATCAAAAAGTAAGTTTTATAGAACAGCTATATGGCCAGCCATACTATATGGGAGTGAATGTTAGGCGGTGAAGAAAGAAGGTATCAACAAGATGAATGTGGTTGAAATGTGTATGTTGAGATAATTGTGTGGGAAGACAGGAAAAGATTGCCTGAGAAATGACTATATCATGCGCAAAGCGGGGTGATGAGTATTTTGGACAAGTTGTGTGAGGGTCGCCTGGGATGGTATGGACATGTGCAATGCATATTGATTAATGTGCCTATTCAAAGCAATGCTATTGAGTCAAGCACAGTTCAAAGAAGAAGAGGTAGGCCTAAATTAACTTAGGAAGAGCATATAAAGAGTGAATTTCGAATTTTTACATCTTGATCAGAATATGACCCATAAAAGGACAGATTAGAAGAAAAAAAAAGGATCCATGTAGCCAACCCCATCATGGTTGGGACTGAGGCTTAGATGATAATGATGATGACCAAGCAACAACAATATAGCTGCATGCAATATTACTATTCATCAAATGAACAAATTTGAGCAATAAGACTTTTTCTTTTCATTTTCTTTGTTTGTAATTTACTACTATCAATTGCTCTGTATACTTCCTCTATCTATCTTCTTTTTTCTTTTTGGGGGGTTTTCTCCACAAAGCATTTTCAATATAATTGCATGCAATATTGTTGTCCATCAGTTGAACAATATAACTTTTTTTTTCTTTATTTGAATAAGTTTGTAAGATGCTTCTTACCTTTGTATGATTATATATATATATATATATATATATATATATATATATATATATATATATTGACATTGATCCATATACGTTAATATATAATTGTTTATATGATTATCTTAAATGAGAAAAATATAAGCTAAAAACCTTAGGAACGTCTAAGCCTCTGCCTAGGCTGTCTAGGCACCCTGGGTAATGCCTGGCCCACCTAGACAACCTTGGTTGGCCTATAGATAGCACAACTCTGGTAGATCTGACAGCAATGAAACGAGGATATTTTGAGGTCTTTTTCTTCCCTGGAGATATTTTGGTGAGTATAGCATTCACACTATATAATATTGAGTTGAAGTGTGAGGGAGAGAAGTGGATTTGCAACTATTGCTAACAAAATCCTCACATGAGGTTATATTGTTGATTGCCTTGTATATGCATTCTCCTCTTTACAAAATTGGGAGCTAATCTCCAAGACAAAGTTTTGAGTTCCCATAATTTGAGCATGGTCGAGGCTTTTTTAGTAAAACCTTCTAAACAGTCAAAATATGGAATCAAATAACTCCCACGGTCGGTAAATTAAACAAATTGTATATCCTTAACCCATGCAATATCAATTTGATTCAAGAGATGATTGCCTTGTATATGCATTCTCCTCTTTACAAAATTGGGAGCTAATCTCCAGGACAAAGTTTTGAGTTCACATAATTTGAGCATAGTCGAGGCTTTTTTAGTAAAACCTTCTAAACAGTCAAAATATGGAATCAAATAACTCCCACGGTCGGTAAATTAAACAAATTGTATATCCTTAACCCATGAAGCATATTTATAGATTTGTGCCAGTGAGAAAAACGTGGTTATAAACTTGTAAATATTTTTGCAGTGTTTTTATTACAATTGAACTATGGAGTGTTGAATAACTAGAGATGATTTATGTATATATATATATGTTGAGGCCACTCCAAGCAGTTTCCAAAGTCTAACAAAGGCAGTGCAATATCAATTTGATTCAAGAAATAAGGAAACCATGTAAATGCACACAAGTAGATATTACATACCAACATAGAGGCCCTTGAGACATCCACAGCTTTTATTTCTATGAGCTCGAGAAGTCTTTCAGGTGTGCTTATAATAAATTCAGGTTCACAACTCTTCAAGCTGCAGGAAAATGTGTTTATATACAAATAATAAGTTTAAGGCGGAGACATGGTGCCCACGAAGTGAAAGAGTAAGAAATTTAAATACTATGACCATGATATCAGTGCATTTATTGTGAATAAAATCAGCGCATTTTATAATAATATAATATAGATCTGTCCTGTAAATGTGCAAATCTTTCAATAAAATCCAGTATCAAATGCACTACAATATGTCCTTCCTATATTTAATCTAAAAAACAGTTTCAAGCTTCAAGACCAGAAATAAAATGGAAATAATCACACGGTTTTTGGTAGCCTAATTTTCTCACATAAATTAGGCAAGTGATTTATTGCTCACGAGAAAGACGGTGCTTAAGCACTTACCCACGAGCCTGATGATCAAGCAAAGCCCCTGGATGCAAGCTTACAGTATGAATGCCAAGACTCCTTAGTGGTTTGCATATGGATCGTATCTTTTCAACAGAGTAAATAAATTAGTAAAATATAAAAATAGGGGGCATGGACCAAAGCTTAAAATCCCAAACAAATCATGCTGAGGATTATTAATTCTCCTTACCTCCGTGGCTTTATTTTGTGATGGTACAATGTATATAAGAAATGGTGTAGTTATAATGGTGCCTTCTTTTTCCTTTCTAGTGATGATGTCAGAAGCAGTAGATATTACCCAAGCAACCTGTTCTTTGCTAGCACTATCACCACCCATCTCCATAATATCTGAACCACCACTAAACTTATTCCAGAAATCAATTCCCCAATTACTAAATAAGAAAGGTTCAGATTGGCAAGGGTTAGATTCATCCCCCTGAGTCCATGACTTCTTTATGGCCTCCAGACAGCGTATAAGAAATTTGCTAGGGCCAGTGTCACTGACATCATTTAAATTACAAATTTTTCTTGAGCTTCCTTGGCCCTGACCAGCAAATGGTTTTAACCCTGATGTATCAATCATTTGGTACTGGCCATCATTATCAATTTTGGATTTCAGCAAGGAATCCTTCGTATTATTGACCTTTCTAGCTTTAGGGTCATTACGATCATTGAATGGATCATCAACTGTGGGCAGGCTAAAACACATTCCCTGCATGAAAAAGAAAAAAAAATATCACTAAAAAGAAAAGAAGGCAAAATTATGTTTGCAATCCCAGTCAAATTGATATAAACTTCACAGAACAACCCCATTTTATGTTCCCACTATCTTCCACAGACCCCACTGGCCATGTGTTTCTAGTTTCTTATAGTCGCTCTAGGCCAATACAATTCATATAAATTTAAAAATAATTATATAACAGTCCTCAAGTGACTCAGGATTACTTCCCCAAAGGTCAACCTCTCCCAGAACGGAAATGGCAATCCCTCCCGCTGTATTCATCAATAAATGTCATAGTAAATAGAAATACCATCAAGAAAAAGGGTGAAGATTAAGGGGATGTAAAGCGTATCACTTTTGAGAGGAGGCTCACGCCACACCCGGACACAATTTATTTATTTTCTCAAGAAAGCTGGCTAGCATTGTAACGAACATTGCATAAGCAACATTTTTTTGTAAGGCACAGACGTTTCACTGAAGCTCCAATGTCCAAGTCAGACACGCTTTGACATCAAAACACCTTGAAACAGACTCATGGCCATGTCTTATCCGTGTCTAGGTGTGTCTTACTTTTGTGAAAAATGAGAACAGGTGACAATCTTTCTTGTAAATTCTGACTATATTACCTCTTGATCACTTACTGGGTTTGAGAGACGCTAGTTTCAAAACTGTTATAAAATACCTTAATCTATACAATTTGTAAGCTAGAATGTCTAATAGAAGGTATATCTAACCACGACAAGCATTTCCATGTTATATATTTTGCATCTACCAATTGTTGATCTGACATTCTGACCACATAATGTAAGTCATTATTGTTCATCCAGTTTTGATCAATAAGAAAGGTTGGATATTATTAGTAAAAAACTAGGAATCATGGACACTTTCCCGGAGGCTGCAGTGTCCGTGTCCAACATGGACATGCCTTGGACATGCCTGGACACGTGGCCGATTTGCCTTCAGCGTGTTCACTTTAATTCAGTGTTGGACAGTCCGTGGACACATCCAAGACATGCCATCCCAACCCACTTAAGCCTACATATATGAATAAAACATAGGCCTTCTCCAGATTTCCGTCGCCTATCCTCCACTACTCCTTGCCTACTAACACCAGATAGTTAAGCTTCAGCTACTATAGGCAAGCCGTCAACGCTCTTTTTTAGCAATTGTAACAGAGTATTGTCCTCCCTACGCCTACTCTTTTTCTTGCTTCTCTACATCTCCATCGCCCCTCCTCTTCTCTTTTCTCTTCATCTTAAGTAGTTCTTCAATGTATTCCCTCTCCTTTTATTCCCCTTCAACCTCCAACAGACCTTCATTTTCCATCTCCTCCTCCGCCGCTAGCAACAACATGTTTCCTCACCCTATCCCCTTCTTCATCTTGATAGTAAACCTTGTTCATCATTACTTCCACCAAAAGAAAAAAAACTACTGTCCCAATATTATACTGCTCTTAATTTTTATAATTCCATACGTTTTACTGCAACAATATTATAATCAGACATCTTAATATATGTTGTGATTATTCCATATTGTGGCTTGTGGATATGATGTTATGTGTTAAACTTAAGTGCTTGTTGGATTTCATGGTGATTGCCCCTTTGGATAATCTATTTAGATCATTTTGTGTGTTTGTACATATAACATACATGTTCTAAGGATATGTTTATTTATTTATATATTTGTCGTGTCCAGCACCATCTCTGTATCCTATATTTTTGGGAATTGCCGTGTCTCGTGTCAGTGTCTGTGTCCTTGTCTATATTCATGTTTGTGTCCGTGTCCATGTTTCCTAGGTTAAAAATGGGACAAGAAAACATGATCAACGGACATTCACAATAGGCTTAACATGGACCACTAGCATATGTATAACAATAAGTCCATAGAATCATGAAAGAAAAAATTGTGCATAGCACATACCCATCTATAATTTCTTACAACCAGCATGTATATTTATTTATCATGTTGTCGTGTCTGATTGCTATACTTTTGAAAAACTGCCACACTGGCTTAGTTGGTGATAGCTGACAAAATTGGCCATCACAACCAAGATTATCGTTTAAGGTCTATTTGGCTATTTGGTTGGGAGTAAAATCAACCCATACCTTGAAATTAAAAACATGAGATCAAACTCATAGAACTGAAACTGCAACTGAATCGTTTGGTTCAATGTAAATTACACTCAATGACTTACTTTGCATTTGTTTGGTAGGCTGTAGAGTGTGTGTGCAGTTCACAGAAATACATACTACCAATTACTAATGCTAATCAGAACGGTACAATACTTGTACACCATCATGCACACAAACACGAGAGAACAGGGGAGCGAAAACGGACCGCGCCGTTTTTGCACGTGGTCCACTTTCCATTCAATTATACAGAAACTTGTAGCACGTGTACTTTGTTTTCACATGTCGTTGTCAGATTACGTCCAACCAAACGATTAACTTTGCGAGCTGCAGTGAAAATCAACTTCTATTATTTGATTTTTGCCCAACCAAAGGGGCCCTACTTGTATGTTTTGTCCTACCTATGGTACAATTGTGTTTCTTCCAGATTACACTAACAACTATTATAAATGAAGCTGTACAAGTTTATTATCTGGTTTAACATGCATACAAACTGGAAATGGGTGCATGTGGCAAGGACTGCAATACAAGATGACTTAGTCAGGATGCCATGGTTAAAACCTTCTTTCCTAAAGTGGGACCCACCAAGCCTCTAAAACTCATTGCTGCTATACAAGTCTGAAGGAAGCTTGCAAAGGAGAGAATCACACCCACCAATTGAATTTTGCTACCATTTCTTTCTCTTCCACTTGATCAATTCACAATCTACTAAAAACTACTATGCTCTGGAGGGATAGTGTGTACTTTCATACTGGAGCAATACCTAGAGGGGTTGTATCGTGGATATTTGGTAACCACAGAGTATCTATATGATCTAAGTAATTGTTGGTGTTAACGGTAAACTAATGCTATAGACTATAGCATATATGACGATTGTAATGATGTGTCAGGACTTATTGTAATGTACTAGAGCATCTTGGATTTCAAACCCTAATCTCACATCTCACTTTCAAGGAGCAGATGTTTGCTTCTCCCTAACGACTGCACTTGAAGGTCTTAGGTTGTCAAACATGTGTGATTGGGTTCCAAGTTCCAACCAGCAAGTTTAACAATCATTGTACCCATGCAGTCGATTGGCTTTTATTAGTATATACACTTTACTGCTTTTCTTTACTTAGTGTATTTGCTTATTTCTCTTTATTCTCTTCTTCTCTTTATCCCATATTGTTCATCTCTAAATATTGTACACTCTCTTGTCTTATAAAAAAGAGACCATTGTATTCATTTTAGATCATCCAATAATAAGCAATCTCGTTGCCAACTTCTAGATGGTATCAGAGCGGCCTGATCCACCTTAAACCTAATCCCTCTCTCACCCCAACCCTAGCCGCTATCTTCTCCACCAACCCTAGCCGCCGCCACCCCCACCTCTCTTTTTTTCCGCCGCTACAGTACCGCCGCCCTCCCATCCAATCTCTCCACCAACCTCCTTCTTCCCTTCTCCCATCCTTGTAGCCGAATCCACCACAGGCCCCTCCGTCTAGCTCCATTTCTCTTTCTGAAATCTCCGGACAGCCTCGGTAACTTTCCAGTTCTGGCACGTTGACGGAGTAACGGGCTTCATCCTCTATGTTTGCCTGCACCTCATGGTGGAGTGACTGATCCTCCATGTTGGCGTAGGTTTTTCTTTTCATATGCTGCCCCTACGTGGGTTTTTCTAAGATCCATGCGTAGATCTTCTACCTTCTACTACTAGTCCATGTGTTGGACTTCTGCCTCTGACTGTTGACTACTACTGCTCTCTGCGCCTGTGCTTCTACCCCTGACTGCACCTTCTGATGGCGACTCCGGATCTTCCGCGTACTCTGTGTGTTACTATTGTGAAGTTGGATGGCTCCAACTATCACCTCTGGGCAGCTTCCTTTGAACTCTATGTTAAAGCACAAGGGCGCTATTCTCATCTATCGACCAAGGGACCGGACGCTCCCACTGTTGATGCTGATGACAAGACCAAGCAGGCCTATGATCTCTGGTCCGAGGACTATGGTGTTATGACCTGGATGGTCAACAGCGCCGAACCGAAGATCAGCCAGTCTCTCCTTCGTTTGAAGACTGCAAAGGATATGTGGGACCAGCTCTCCCGCGTATACTCTCACCAGCAAAATCCAAAGGTGTTTGAGATCTTCGAGCAGCTGGCCAAGCAAGAGTTTTCTACTATTAATTCTATCGAGGACTACTACAACAACTGTTGTGCTCTCTGGGATGAATTTCAGGTGTACCATCCGCTTTCTGCCGACATCGAAACGAACTTCAGCTTGTCCAGTTCCTCACTGGTCTACCCTCCTTTGCCGGAGTTGTTGATCAGATTCTCTCGAGTGATCCACTGCCTACACTGCGAGATGTTCTGAAACGTGTTCAACGTCTACCTTTTGTATCTCAGTCTTTGCCTGACACTTCTGATGGAGCGGCCCTTGTTGTTCACACAGGTGACTCCTCTCGTAGCCGCGGTCGAAGACGGGGCCGTGGTTGCGGGCGCTCCTATGCACCTGGACGTGGCTCTGGTACTGAGACTACTGAACCACGCTTTTGTACTTTCTGCAAGCGCACGAATCACAATGAAGATCGTTGTTGGATCAAGCATGGCAAGCCATCCTGGGCAAACCAAGTCACTACAGATCAACCTGAGACTACCACTACCTCTGCTGCTCCTTTTGCTGATTGGATCCAGTCGGAGTTCGAGAAACTTCTTCAGGCTCGTCTTGCTTCTTCTGCTGAAGCCTCTACTGACGGGAGTGCTGCACTTCTGACCCAGTCTGGTAAAAATTCATGGGTGATTGATTCGGGTGCGACATCCCATATCTCTGGAAATCCTGCGTTATTTTCTAACTTACATAATACTTCTGTTATACCTCTTGATACACTGGCTGATGGGTCTAAGACACCTGTTACTAGCATTGGTGATATCTGCACTCCTGGTTGCCTGCCTCTGCGGTCTACTCTTTATGTTCCGAAATTTCCTATAAATCTGTTATCTGTCAATAGAACTGTAAAAAGTCTTCATTGCTCTATTACCTTTGCCCCGGATGGTGTTGTGTTTCAGGATCTGCGCACGAGGACGACGATTGGTTCGGTCCATGAGGGACCAGATGGACTATATTACTTGGACATTCCAAAGACCGCAGCATATCTGACATCCTCTATGGCAGACATCCAGTGGCACTACCGTCTGGGACATCCTTCTGCAGCGAAACTGAAACATTTACTTCCTGATGTTTTAGATTCTGTTTTTCATTGTGAGACTTGCCAATTGGGCAAACAGACGCGAGCATCTTTTTCTAAGAAATCATGTATTAGTTCAAAGCAGCCATTTGATATTATTCATGCTGATGTTTGGGGTCTTTGTTTTGTGTCCAGTATTTCTGGATTTCGCTACTTTTTGAGTTTTATTGATGATTTTTCTAGAACTACCTGGATTTTCTTGCTCAAGGACAGATCTACTATACTTGATACCATTACTGCTTATTTTGCCGAGATCCGTACCCAGTTTGCCAAACCTATCAAAATTTTTTGCACTGATAATGCCCTTGAATTCGTGCAAGCCTCGGTCAGCAACTTTTGTCGCAAACAGGGTACCATACACCAAACTTCTTGTGCCTACACTCCACAGCAAAATGGAGTCGTCGAACGCAAAAATCGACACCTCCTTGAAGTTGATCGCACTTTACTGTTTCATTACCATGTCCCACAATGTTTTTGGCTTGAAGCTGTTTCCACTGCATGTTACCTTATTAACCGCATGTCGTCCTCTGTGCTTGGGAATCAAGTCCCTTATCAAATCCTGTACCCGGATGCGCCCCTCTTTTCTGTTCCTCCTCGTATCTTTGGGAGCACCTGTTTTGTCAAAAATCTTCGTCCTGGTCTCACCAAACTTGATCCTAGAGCAATAAAGTGTCTTTTTAGGGTATTCTCGCACTCAGAAAGGGTACCGCTATTATGATCACGTGTCAAAGAAATGGTTTGTATCTGCTGATGTTGTTTTCTTTGAGCACATGCCTTTCTACTCCTCTGTCGGGTCTGCCCTTACATCATATTTGTTAATGGAGACACCTCTACCTATGATTGATGATACTGATGATACTGCTCCTCCTGTTGAAAGTCCTCCTCTGAAAGTTTATCAACGAAGACAGAAGACAGCAACTCCCTCTATGGCCCCTCCAGAGTCCTTGTCCTCCATGCCAGATCAAACATCACCACAGGTATACTCTGACTTAGATGTTCCTATCAGTTTGAGGAAAGGAACTAGAGCTTGTACTAAACATCCTATTGGCAATTTATGTACTTCTGATCATTTGGGAACTAATTTTGCAAATTTTACTACTGCTCTTTCTGTTGTTTCTGTTCCCAAGAATGCTTCTCAGGCTCTTAAACATCCAGTTTGGCGTCAGGCCATGGAAGCGGAAATGCAAGCTCTTACTGATCGCAATACTTGGCAGTTGGTCGATCCTCCTACTGATTGTTCTCCAGTTGGCTGTCGTTGGGTGTTTACTGTTAAATATCAACCGGATGGCACAGTTGAGCGCCTCAAGGCTAGACTTGTTGCCAAGGGCTACACGCAGACTTATGGGGTCGACTACTTTGAGACTTTTTCACCAGTGGCTCGGTTGAATTCCGTACGCGTTCTTATTTCTGTTGCTATTAATTCTGATTGGCCCTTGTACCAACTGGATGTGAAAAATGTGCTTCTGTATGGGGATTTACATGAGGAGGTCTATATGCAACAACCTCCAGGATTTGTGTTTCAGGGGGAGTCCTCCAAAGTCTGCAGGTTGCGGAAAGCTATCTATGGTTTAAAACAGAGTCCCCGTGCTTGGTTTGATAAACTAAGTACCATTCTTCATATTTTCTTTTTCGACGCTCCCAGTCCGATCATTCTGTCTTCATTAAAAACACTACTGTTGGCCTTGTTATTCTGATTGTATATGTTGATGACATTATTCTCTCAGGGAGTGATCTTGACGGTATTCAGGCTACTAAGTGTTATCTGGAGAAACACTTTGTCACCAAAGACCTTGGGACTTTGCGTTATTTTCTTGGGATTGAAGTCTCTAGATCTGTTTCAAGTTTATGCTTGTCTCAACGTAAATATGTTCTGGATCTTCTTTCTGACACAGGACTTCTTGGTGTTAAACCTGCTAGTACTCCTCTGGATCCAAATACTAACTGGGACGATGAGAACTCTCATGCCTATCTTGATCATCATCAGTATCGCCGCATGGTTGGCAAGCTCATTTATCTTACTATTACTCGTGCTGATATTATTTCTGCTGTTGGGCTTGTTAGTAGATATCTGGATAAACCTCGCCAATGTCACTGGGATGTCGTTTGCCACATTCTCAAATATCTGAAGAGTGCTCCTGGGAAAGGTTTGCTATATAAAAAACATGGTCACTGTAAGCTTGTTGGATATTCTGACTCTAACTATGCCGGGAGTAAAATCGACCGACGCTCCACCTCTGGCTACTGTACCTTTGTAGGAGGAAATCTTGTTACTTAGCGAAGCAAGAAACAGACTGTGGTTGCTCGCTCAAGTGTTGAAGCATAATATCGCACCATGGTGCATACTACTTGTGAGTTGTTCTGGATTCGGAGCCTACTGAAGGATTTTGACATTTCTAACTCTTCTCCTATTCTGATGTACTGTGACAACAAAGTTGCCACTTTTATTGCCAACAATCCTACTTTTCATGAGCGAACAAAACATGTTGAGGTTGATTGTCATTTTGTTCGCGAAGCTGTCTTATCTGGCCAGATATCTACTCCCTACATACATACTTCTGATCAGGTGGCTGACATCTTCACCAAGATTCTTCCGAAGACGAGCTTCACTACTATGACATCCAAGTTGGGCATGATTGACATCTACGCTCCAATTTGAGGGGAGTATTAGTATATACACTTTACTGCTTTTCTTTACTTAGTGTAATTTCTTATTTCTCTTTATTCTCTTCTTCTCTTTATCCCATATTGCTCATCTCTAAATATTGTACACTCTCGTCTTATAAAAGTGAGACCATTGTATTCTTTTTAGATCATCCAATAATAAGCAATCTCGTTGCCAACTTCTAGAGCTTTCAACCGGCTAAGACACCAGTCAATGGTGCAAAACAAACAAGTGTTGTCGCAAGTCGAGTGCAGCAGCACGTCATCACTCATCGAGTGTAGTTGAGTTTCTAACTCCAAAAATTGATCTCGTATCTAGCCATGAGTAGTGGGGCCACTAGCAGCCGTCTCAGTCACATGGTATTCAACCATGGGTTTCAACCATGTGGCAGTCAGCAATAGTTAACCACGGTGAGGTAGCCAACCGCAGTTTAAGCCAAGCAATAGCTCAATGATTGATATATGGTCAGGGACTTATATGTAAAGGTTAGGGACCTACTTGTAAATGTGTAATGCCTCTTCCTAACGATGTGCGAGACTAATGTCATTAGATGTCTCTATTATGCAAGTTATACATGGTACTAGAGCATCTTGGGATTTGATCCCGAATCTCACATCTCACTTTCGAGGAGCATATTTGTTCCTCCCTAACGATTGCACTAAACAGTCGTAGGTTGTCGAACATGTGTCGTTGGGTTACAACTAGCCAGGTCAAAAATCATTGTACATATGTCACACATCGATTGGCTTTCCACCGGCCAAGACACCAGTCAATGGCACAAAACAGACAAGTGTTGTCAGAAGTTAAGTGCATCCACACGCCATCAGTCATCGAGCGTAGTTGAGTTTCTGACTTGAAAAAATGATCTCGGCTCTAGCAATGAGTAGTAGGGCCACTAGCAGCAGTCTCAATCACATGGTATTCCACCATGGGTCTCAACCGTGTGGTAGTGAGGTACAGTTTACCATGGTGAGGAAGCTAACTATAGCTCAAGCCAAGCAATAGCCACGCAGCAAATTTCAAGCCATGGTAGTTAGAGATGAATATTGGACCAGATCAGTCCAATCTGATCCATGCCTCGACCTGCATAACCTGAGCAGATCTGGTCAATATTATTTACATGGGCGGGCCAGGCAAAAAAATGACATAGATTTTTTTGTGTCGAGTCAGAAGATTTTTATGTGTCGAGTCAGAGTTGAAGAAGATTCAAGCCTCAAAAACCAAATACCCAAATTTATTACATATACATGTATATTCGACCACATAGTATATATAATATGTATCTTTTGAAAAATATATTTGGTTAGAAACAATCCAATATATACTACATCTAAAATATGTTTGGTTAGTCATATTTATAAGGATAAAAGCATAGTGTGGCAGCATACATTTAAGATATAGGTACCCATTTGATATTTAACATGTTTGTATTAATTTATAAAATTTAACCTTAATGATTCAATATATACTACTCACATTAGATATGTTTCAAATCATCAATTAGATAAGTGTAGACCATTCGTTGAGATGGCATGGATCATTCAGTCTTCTACATAAGACAGAATTATGGAAGCATTTTCTTGGTGGTATATGTTGGTGATATTGGATTATTGGGGATGACAAGCATGGCATTGCACAATTAAAGTTCTTTCGGCAGGGCCAATTTCAAATAAAGGACTTGGACGGTCTTAAATATTTTTGGGGATTAAAGTTGCCAAGTCTAACTCTGGGATTGTAATTTCACAGAGGAAGTATGTCTTAGATCTTCTCACAAAGATAGGGATGCTTCAGGCTAGACCTACTAATACTCCAATGGATCCTAAAGTAAAATTATCCATGGAGCAGGTGGGCTACTTGATGATCCTTAGAGGTACGGGTGGCTTGTTGGGAAGTTGATTAATTTAATTGTCACTCGACCCGACATTGCCTTTGTCGCTAGTATTGTTAGTCAATTCATGGACAAGCCATGCACAAGTCAAATGGAGGTTTTTGGGCACATTCTAAGGTATCTCAAGAAGTCTCATGGCAAGGGACTTCTACATCAAAATCATGGACATCCAAAGATAAGGTTTCTCTTATATTGATCGGGATGGATCTAGTATTGATAGAAGGTCTCTTTCTGGTTATTGTGTTTGTGGGAGGAAATCTGGTGTCTTGGAAGAGCAAGAAGCAAACTGTTGTAGCAAGGGCCAGTGCAGAATCTGAGTATAGAGCTATGGCCCTAGCAACATGTGAGTTGATATGGATTTGCCACTTGTTAGAGGAGCTTGGCTTCATGCACAGGAAGCTCCTATGGACTTGAAGTGTGACAATCAATCAGGTTCATATCCACATTGCCCAAAACCCAGTCTTTCATGAGAGAAGCAGACATATTGAAGTCGATTGTCATTTTCTACGAGAAAAGATTCAGCAGAAATTAATTCAGTTGTCACCAGTAATATCAGATGATTAGTTAGCTGATTTGTTTACAAAGTCCCTAAATGGTTCTTGGGTCCAATACTTATGTAACAACTTAGGAACATATGATATATATGCTCTAGCTTGAGGGGGGTGTTAATATGTATGTATCGACTTGTAAATATGAGAAAAGGTCAGGGACCTGTGTAAAATTTGTAAAGTTTCCTGTATAACAATATACCAGCACCCCGACCAGTGAGGGGAAGTAGTGGTATTCTCTCTCTGATATATTTTCTCATATTAAATAATACACATTTTTTGTAGATATAATTCATCATTCCAATTAAGATGTTCTACGAATTTGATACAAAAATTTATTATAGTTCATCATTCTCCATTTCTACTTTTTTTATTTCATATTGCAAATTTGTTGTTGATTACTTGTTCTCATTGATAATTTATTATATCATAATGTAAACTTAGAATTGGTTTCATCATTTTCATGTTATAAAGTCATATTCTTATCGTAAGCGAATTGTTTAGTTGCGTGTATCCTATTTCATGTTTGTTTCTTTAAGTTCCATGTTACGACTTACTTTACATATTTGGATAAATAGATATTTATGTATTGATTCCATATGTATATGTACATGTGTATAATCATATGTATATATGTGCCCATGTATATGTCGATGTATGTATTTATGTATATGTGTGTATGTTGTGTCCAACATCATGTGTCATATTTTTGAAAAAATCGGCATGTCCCATGTTTGTATTTGTGTCCATGTCGTGTCTCGTGTTTGTGTCCATGCTTCCTAGGAAGCCATCTAGACTCCATGTCCTAGGTGCTCAAGCCTGATTAGGTTGTTGGGCAGTATGGGCGTTCAGGGCGCCGCCTAGGCGCCTGTTGGGCCTAAATTATGGGCATTATCTACTTGTTTATATTTTTTCCTTATCTTCTCACGACCTGCTATGGCTTTTCTTTGATATTAGTTCTTGCTCAATATCTCATCTTGTTTTTTCTTTTCCTCCACAGTTCAACCAAACAGCAAATTTGATGCAATATTAGTGCATGCTCCACTCTTTATTTTCAATTTTTTTAGTTTTGCTCTAACAAGCAGCGAAATTGCTGGTATGCTACGGAGATACTGCTGCTCCACTTTTAGCCATTAATTGCTGCTCCACCATTACTGATTTACTGCATACTCCATGATTTTTTTCTTTTTCTTCTTCATCCTCCTATTTCTATTTATTGTTGATAAATCTCTTGTATGAATGTACTCACTACTCAGCACACATATTAATGCAATGCTAATTAATTCTTGCTTGTATTTTCAGTTTACTCTTGCATTCCTATATTATATTCATATTTTGATATGCAGGCATCATATTGATTCATAAAGTGCACATAGGGAAATATATAACTATAACATGTTTGTTCTTCGTCTACCAATCTTCTTATTTTCCTTTCTTCTTCATGGTTTCACCACACATAAGGTTTGTGCATGCTGCTTCACTTTTTCTTTTCTATTTTTCATTTTTCTTTGTTTCTCATCTTTCCCCCAACCTCCGGATTTCTTTTTAAAATTTGTCCTTCCTCCTCAAATAACCCAATCTTCTTTTTCATTTGTTTCATCCTCTTCCTAATTCCTAGTTTCCTACTAATACATATATTTGTCATAGGTTATCAACGTGTATATATATATATATATATATATATATATATATATATATATATATATCTAACTATCTATCTATCTATCTATCTATATATATATATATATATATATATATATACATATATATGGAAAAAGAATGTCCCTAGCCGCCTAGCCTAGGACCCCTCAGAAACACCTAGCCGCCTATACAGCCATGGTCTATACACATCGTCGCGGACCATCTGATGCACATAGTTCAAAGGCCCATGCAATTCCATCTCCTTTCATTGTTACTTATCTTTCAGATAGCCGAGTGATGTAGGTATACATGACAGGCCTATTGTCGAGTGTAAAGGCACTCGGTCTTGCATCCTTCACCTTGTATCCAATTTTATCCCATATGCTAATCTTTCTCCAATGTATTGTGCTTCCTTTCTTCTTTGTACTTAGTTTTCCATATCTCATCTATTTCAGGCATGTTGCTATGAAGAGAGAATATGCTTTGCATAATGAGCCATTCAGCTGGAAGTCTAGGGTTGGTTGCAAATGGATCTTTACGGTCAAAGTAGGATATGATGGCTTAGTTGATAGGCTCAAGTCTCGTTATTGGAAAAGGGTTATCACAAGTTATTGGGGAAGAATACTTAGAGATTTTTTCTCATGTGACCAATATGGCCTATGTTTAACTGTTCTTATTTCCTGTGGATACACACTAATGAACTCTCAATCAGCTTGATAGAAAAAGGCCTTCTTGCATGGTGATCTGAATAAGACCTATATGGAGCAATCGCATGGGTATATTGTTGTAATTTCATGTGTATACGAGGCTAGGCCTATGGACGCCCAGTCAGCCTAGGCATTCCCAGGTTTTTTTTATATTTAAACTTGTCATATATTTTATTTTTATGTATAATATGTACACTTTATCAATATAATGCCCACATATATAAATATACGATATAAATATGCAAGCATAGAACTATTATTATATGAACAAAACCAACAAAAAGCATTATATATGTAAGAAAGTAATAAGTATAAGTAGATGAAATTGGTATAGAAACAAAAGCAAAACATATACAATGAACATTGACCACAAAATGTAATTGAAAGAATGGACAATGTTGGTAGTTTGTAACAAAAAAAATATTGTGCATGAGCAATTGAGCATCAATCATTTGGAAGAAAAACACAATGGCACATAGCCCACATATGATAATGCCAAATAAGATCCGGATTGAATCATCACTCAATCACTCATCATCGTTGAGATCTTCCAAATCATCATTGTCGTTGTCATCGTCTCCTCTGTGTCAACCTCTTCCTCTTCTTTTTCCTATTCAGTGTCCTCGTCTTCAAACTCATCAAATTCATCTAGAGGAACTTCATTCTAAACTTTTTTGTCTTTGGTGACAACAGCCTTTTGTTGTCTTTGCCTGTGGCAGTTTGGTTTTAGAGGACTGTGGAGCTTTTCTCTTACGAGTGTATGTGGCAGCTTTTCCTTTTCCCTTGTTGACTGCCTTAGTTGTACTTGCACCTCCCCCCTCTTAGGCCTAGCCACCTCTTCAGATTCTCCCATGGCCTGATCTAAAAGTCTCCAAGTGAGACCATCATGATGTGGAACTGTAGCATCATCACAAATCCCCGTCATCCACCAATTGCTCCACTACACCTCATCAAGTGCAATGGCATCAAAGTCAGTCTCATCATATTTCTCGCTTAATTTTTGAAACCACTCCTCCAAGCTGTTTATCCAACACTTACTCAACCGGATAAGGCCAGAAAGAGTACTTCCACCCAGGATCATTGGATTTTGCCTTCCATTTTTTGGATCCTTCACCAAAATCGAGTAGTGAGACCATCATGATCTGGAACTGTAGCATCATCACGAATCCTCATCATACACTCATTGTTGCACTGCACCTCATCAAGTGCAATGGCATCAAAGTCCCTTTCATCATTCTTCTCCCTCATTATTTGAAACCACTCCTCAAATGCGTGGCTGTATTGAATAAACATAAGTTTATCCAACACTTACTCAACAAGACCAGAAAGAGTACTTCCACCCAGGATCATTGGATTTTGCCCTCCATTTTGGATCCTTCACAAAAACCGAGTAGTGATTCTCCCCTATGCCACTCCTCCCTGTATGTATGCTACTACCATCCCCACTTCCTGTCACTTGCTCATTAGACATCCTAAAAACAAAAAGCAGTCAAACAAGAAGATCCAATATAAAAAAATAGAAAACACAATTATTAAATAAAACACAAATGACATTACTTAATGATTGAACCTGTAGGCTGTGGTGTAACCTCAAAATGAGGAGCAATCATCAAACACGCAATCACCAAGCACAAAAACACCAATTATGTTTGTTGCTTGATAGAGACCAATGTTTTAAAAAGCGCAAAGTGGGAAACGAGTGGACATGATCTTGTAGCCGATTAATCGCCAAGCAGGCGATTAAGCGGATGGTTAATTTTCCAAATATTTTTAACAATTTATACACATATATACATACATAATATTATGATTTGTGAGTGTTTTACATAATTAAACCTATATATTCCTCTAAATTAATACTAAGTAACAACAATAAAGAGTTAATAAATTCAGCTATCCACGGCAAATCACCTGATCAATGTCTGACTGTTAATATAAAATAGCTAACTAGCTATACTAAATCAGCAGCTAGATATATATTCATATTCATTTAGTATAATTGTATAAGTATATACTCATATAAATATCAAATCACATTACTAACATTAATGTTACTGAGCATAAAATATCTAACATCAGAAAAAGCGGAAAAAAGTGGGGAAAAGCGGGTAAAAAGCTGCCAAAGCGGGAAAAAAGCGGCCAAAGTGGGGAAAACAGGCGCTTAATCCAAATCTGCTCAACAGCCGCATATGGTACATTTTAATCGGCCATCACCTTGTGGCGCTTAAGCGGCCGCCTAGGACGATTTTTAAAAGATTGATAGAGACAATACAGAAATAAGGAAATAATTATGAGCACATTGAGAGTAAATATAGGGAGAAGGAATAGGTTTTAGCACGCATAAGCAAAATAGAAGAGGAAGATTAGACGACATCAAATAAAATCAGGAGAAGATGGCAGGGGAAGAAAAGCCAGGGAAAGAATAAGGCAGGGGAAGGAGGAAGAAGAAGAAGGCAAGGGAAGAGGAAGGAGAAGAAGAAGTAAAAGATAGGGAAAGTGTGGACAGGGAATGAAGAAGAAGATGGGAGGGGAACCGAAGGAAGGGAAAAAGAGCAGGTGAAGGGGACAAGGAAAGAAGAAGAAGAAGAAGAAAGAAGGTGGTGGGAGAGGAGGACGCAGGGGAAGGCGACATCAGCGAAAAACAAGGAAACGGCAAAAAAGGGTTAAAGAGGAAAAAGGAAGAGGAGGCACGGAGGGGGATGGAAAAAAAAGGAAAAACGGGAAACAGGAAGAGGAAGCGGGAGAAGAAAAAGTAAGAAGAACCGGGAGTAGGAGGACGAAGAGGAAGGAGAAAGTTGGGGAAAATGTACATGTTTTCTCCCTTGCAGTGGCGCTGAACTCTACTGCCTTGATGCCATCGAAGCAATTTAGCAACCTGAGGAGGGAGAAAGGAAGATGGTGTGTGAGTGGGAGAAGAAAAGAATAGGAGGGGGAAAGGAGAGGGGAGAACATACTTTTCGTCGTCGTCAGTAGAGGCTAAGAGGGGTGGATGCATCGAAGGAGAACTGAATATCTTGAATGACAAGCCAAGACAATTTTTAGTTTTTTCTTTGCTTTCTTTTTTTTCGAAAGCCCACTCAATATAGGCCCATTAAGCACCCAGGTGGGGGCTACTTGAACGCCAAAATGGTCTAGGCGCCTGACTTTAGGAGGCTGGATGGACGCCCAGGTAGAATGAGAACTTTATATCCTTCAGATCTGAAGCTCGCAACGTATCAATGGGTTGATCAGATGTATTGATCCTGAGTTGGCGCCTTTCTTGGATGCAATCTCAATAGAGATCAATTCAACGTGAATGGGATGTGGGGGCTCTTTCAATTAGGGTTAGGGAAGGAAGCACCAAAAAACTTAATCGTCAAAGGGGAAGGGAGCAATTGCATGGGAATGAGAACTCTATATCAATCCATAATGGTGGATTGGGCGGAGTGGCTATTTAGTCCAGTCCAGTCTTGGACCGGTTTCAATTTTAGTTTGGTCCTCGATCCTCTATTTTCCATGATTTTGTTCCTTGATCTAGTCATGTCCAAAAGTGGCCCTGACTGATTAGACCGGATAACATAAACAATCTTTTCGCATATATGAATAAAATAAAACAAATGTATTCATCAGTGTTAATGCTTAGAAAGGGTCAACGAGTGGGGAATGCAGATAATCAAGTCTAGAAATTACAATTTGTATATAACTTGTTAAAATATTATTATTCAAGACTTAGAAGTAAATATTTGTTAAACTATGACCAAGCTCAAGTCATATTGATATATGGATAAGTAAAGTTTCACTATGTTATATGAAAAAGTCACCATAGTATAGACGCTTAAAAACAAAAACTATATTATTAGCTGCAACCGCGTGCCTGTGAATAAAGTTGTAAGGGTAGGAAATAGGTGTTCATCTCTAGGAAGGCATCAAAGCATCCAAATAAACTACTTTAGTTCATGGTTATCAAAACCAAATGGAACCGACCAGTTCAACCAGTTGACCGAGAACCGGTCATGGTAGCGATTAGGTCAGCCCCAAAACCAGTCATAGCCTCTTAATTGGCCAACAATCGGAGGACCAGCTTATTGAACCGGCGAACCAGTCTAGTTCCTTACAATCAACCGAGTCTAATTAAGTACCCAAACAACAACCACGTGACTTCACGTGCTGCTTAAACTGGGGTGAAAACACCCTGATCACCCCATGGCCCCGACGCCCCCATTGCATCCTCTTGTTGTTGCTTCTGCTTGAGCCCTAGACTCACCGTGTTGTGCACCTCCTGTGGTAGTCGTTGTCCCCTTCAAGCTCCATCATTGTCTCCTTCAAGTCCTGTCATCACCACCCCTTGATGCAATGTCGTCATTGCTCTCTTGAAGCCCTGCAACCACTAGCTTTTATTGGTGTCATTGCCTAGTAGTGGAGCTACTACAGCCACTAAGGTCGTCGCTAGTGATAAGTTTCAATCTCCCCTTCAAGCTCCACCACCATCTCCAACAAACCCACCGTTGTCGGCCCCTTGAAGCACTGGCTCGTCGTTCCCTTGAATCTTCTCAACCACTGGCTTCTCTTAGTGTCTTTGCCTAGTAGTTGTGCTACTGCATCCGCAAGATCCTCACTGGTGAGCTTCGTCTTCCTCTTCTTCCTATTCATCTACACCTCCTCAACTAATCGCCTTCTCCCCTCTCTAGTTCTTGCTTGCAATCGACTCTTCCTCACACCCTCCTCATCTTTCTCTAGTTCTTTGTCTATTGATTCCTCCACCCCTTCTATATTTACTTCCTCTCTCGCTAATTACGACTAATGTTGCTTTGCCTCGTCTTATCTTGATGTTGCTTAGTTGTTGCTTTTGGTGAATCGCTCCTCTGATTGTTGCAAATGCTCCTCCTATTGTCATGTTAATTTTCTAATCTTCTATAATCTCGTTCTCCATAGTTGTTTGGATGCACCGCTTATTTGGGTGATTGCATTGTTTGTTAGTTATTTTTCTTCATCTTAATCTTATTATTATTTACACTAAAATATTAAATGATCATGATTCATGAATGACTATTGTGTGCTGTTGTACTCTTCTCATTTGAATGCTATTTTCTCTATCCTTTATATGTTTACTATACTTGAATATCACCTTTATATGTTTACTATCCTTGAATTATCAAATATTCTAGGATTTTAAATAAATTATTATGTCATGTCGACGTCACTGGTTGAACAAATGAACTTTATATGTTTACTATCCTTGAATTATCAAATATTCTAGGATTTTAAATAAATTATTATGTCATGTCGACGTCACTGGTTGAACCAATAAACTAAGAACCGGAGGCCTCACCGTTCGGTTCTGACAACCTTGTTTTAGATAAATGTTTACAATTCTGGTCCAATATATGATTCTTCCATGTATTATAACTAGCAAGAATCTTAGTGACTCGGTTCGGTCCCAATCCAATTCATGATTTTTTGTTCTTGGATTAAACCGATTCTTAACTAATCCAGTCGTCAATCCAAGAATTTTCCTTTATTTAGGTTTCGGTTCAATCCAGTCCGAGTCTGGACCAATGTACAGCTATACCCGGGTTTGTTGCTCATGGGGAGTTTGGTCTAGTTTGTCAACTTCATAAGACTCTTTATGGCCTAAAGTAGTCACCATGTGCTTGGTTTAGCAAGTTTAGTATTGCTCTTCCTGAATTTTGTCTTCACAGATGCACTATGGATCATCTTTTTTTCCATAAGTGACGTGATTACGTTGATAATATTGTAATCAGTAATGTCGATCAACAAGGCTAAGCATCTTAAGTCATGTCTCCATGGACAAAGACTTGGGCAATCCCAAATACTTCCTTGGAAGAAGAGTTAAGTCGAAGTTTGAAATTGTCATCTCACTATGGAAGTATATGTTTTATTTTTCTCATAGGGGCATACATGTTAGGACTAAGCCTACATATACTCCCATGGACCTTGAGATCCAATTGTCAGAGGAACAGGGTGAGCTTTTTAAAGATCCTTGTTGATATAAGAGGCTTTTCGGAAAGCTAAATTATTTGAATGTCACCAGACTTGATATTGCTTTTGCCACCAATGTTATTGATCAGCTTCGACTTTGTTCAGTTCACTTGAAAGTTGTATGTATTTTGTGGTACTTGATATGTCACCCATGGAAAGGGACTTCTGACCAAAATCATAACCATCTGAGAGTTTAAGGTTTCTCTTATGCAGATTGGGCAAGAACTAGTCTACACCGACAATCTATCATTGATTATTGCTTCTTTGAGTGGTGTAATCTAGTGTCCTATAATAGGAAAACGCAAAGTATTGTTGGTCAGTCCAGTGATGATACTAAGAATACAACTAATTGACGACGTGCATTTTGTGGCTACAATATTTGTTAAAAGAATTAAGATTTTCTCAAAGCACCCCCGTGCCGCTAGGGTGTGATAATCAGTTTGTCGTCCACATTTTTCAAAATATTGTTCTCCATGAGAGGACAAAGCATATCGAGCTTGTTTGTCAATTTCTCAGAGAGAAGATTCAAGATGGTTTGATCCAACTCTTGCTAGTTAGATATGCATATCATCTCATTAATTTATTTACCAAGCCTCTATGGTAGTTAACTTTAGTTTCTACATAACTAGTTGGGCACATATAATATGTATGCACTAGTTTGAAAAGAGGTTTAGAGGAGGTATTTAAATGTCAGAGACTTATATGTAAGGGTTAGGGACTTACTTATACAGTACATGAGATAGACCGAAGTTAGGTTGTCCCCTCTTGCTAAAACATTAGTTACATACCACATCTCAAGAGATAACTGCTACAGCCATAGACATGGTGTCTTGGTCGAACACTTACTATCACTTAAAGCTTAAGCACTATTAGTATATGAGTTTTCTTATAGTTCCACCTTGGACGGAAGGAATGTTGATACGTTATTAGTTTATTACATGGAGTTCAAATGGTTAAGTTGAGAGAATGGCAATCACTTCATTTAAAGCTAGACGATTGAGCAATATGAATTGGCAAAACTAGAATTGAACCATTTCAAAATATGGAGGATATTAAGGATGCTAGCCCTAATCAATTGTTATAGCTAATTTAATTCCAAGGGCTTCGGCACGAGCATTTGCAACCCCATATTATAAGATGGAAAATTTATCACTAGTGTCGCTCCCTTATATGAACATAAATAATAATTCGAATGCGCCTCTGATGCAACTTTAATTGACCAAATCCATGTTCATCTTATGAAATACTTTTGGATTTATATGAGGCAAACAGCCCTCTTGTGACTCATAATCAACAAAGTCATTCGTCGTCTTCATCATCATCATCTAAACCTCAATCCCAACCACGTTGGGGTCGGCTACATGGATCCTTCTTTTCCAATCAGCTCTATTATGAGTTATACTTTGATCAAGATGTAAAGATTCAAAATCTCTCTTCATAAGCTCTTCCCAAGTTAATTTAGGTTTGCCTCTACTTCTTTTAATTGTGCTCAACTCAAAAATCTTGCTTCGAATAGGTGCATTTGTCAATCTGTGATGCACATGTACAGACCATCTTAGACGGCCCTCACGCAACCTGTCCTCACTGCTCACCAATCAGCACCCCTACTTCGTTCCTGATATTGTCATTCCTCAAACAATCTTTTCTAGTCTTCCCATACATCCATCTCAGCATACACATTTCAGTCAAATTCATCTTGTTGAGACCTTGTTTCTTCATTGCCCAGCACTCACTCCTATATAGCATGGCTGGTCGGATAGTTGTTCTATAAAACTTGCTTTTTCATCCATTGTTCTATACTACTCAAATGACTATTTCAAAGGTTGTGATCGTCCTACATCACCTCCTCAAGGCTAAGAATTTTGTTAGCAACTAGAATTACATTATGAGCCACAGCGAACTCGGAGTGTAAATCATATAGAAACTTTGTTGTAGTCAAACTCTCTCAAACCCAATTCAACTCTTTAGATTCATGGGCCGATAAAAAAAGTTGTTGAGCAATAGATTGAATGCAATCTAATAAATCAAAAATATCTTACTCTCTCGAGTCAGAGCATAATTTATCGCATATAGCATTGATACATAGGGAATTGCATTCACGATTGCAATGCTATTTGGCATCTCTCCAAGATTTCTTCTCTTGTAGTATGAAATCTAAAGTTGGCAACAATTTGTGTTTAGTACTTTTCTATAACCAATCGCAGTCATGACTATCATGGTTATGCCAGTTAGGAGATTTGTACGGTTTGCATGTAGAGGTCCTAAATCCACAAACTTGACTATATCACGTGATTCTGAGGTGTAAACGGCATTCATCCACATTAGATAGTTTGATGTAAAATTCCTCAAGAGGTAGAAATATTATGTGATTTGTTGCATATATTAAAGAGCATTTTCAATGTGGATTTTTTAGGAGTAACATACTTAATGAGTGTGAATCTCATTTACAAAGTTAGAGAACACAATTATAATCTCTAATTAGCTTTCATAAGAAACTTTGGGAGGCTCGTTACTTCAATCAACTAGTCCTCGTGTTCCTCGAATGGATCTCTTAGTTGTTCATACTTCAGAGAGTTGCCCAAAAGCAGTATATAAAGCGTACCCCGTAAAGCTTACAAGTAAACTAGATATGGAGATGGCGCGCCTTATGTTATTTTTGCCAGTGTTTTAAAAAGTGTCCTAGGCGGCCGCTTAATCGCCACAAGGTGATGGCCGAATAAAATGTGCCATAAGCGCCACTTGAGTGGATTTGAGAAAGGTTGTCGCTTTTTGCCCGCTTAACCCGCTTTTTTCTTGCTTTTTGCCCACTTTTTTCCCGCTTTAAAAAAAAAACTACTGTAAGCATATAACATTAAGTACATTATATGCCCCGATTAGTATTAACTATAATATATTAAACTAGCATACATTAAATGTTCTATGATACCTAGTTCTAATTTAGAATGCATACTTTGTATGTAAGTTGTAATGATATGGTACCTTTATGGTGTATCCAAGTATATTATAGGTAACTATTATCTAATTTAGAATGCATACTTTGATTAAATGTACTACTGTAATGTACGAATATTTGATGATGTGTAAATGTAACAATTCGTTTGTAAGCTAGCTATGATAGGTTTATTGTTTATTGTTTACTATTTAGCTATGTAAACATGTGATGTGATACAAAATTGTTGTCGCATCTTGTATATACACTTATTATTTTATGTGTTGTTTACTATATTATATAGATACAATCATTGTTGTATAGTTGTGTTATACTCTATTGGGTGTTTTGTATTGTCTTGTACAATGTTTAGATATGTACAAAAAATTCAAAAATATAAGTATTTATATACATATGTATGTAATTTTGCATAAAAGTTTATAATAATTGGAAATCCACTTTTCAAAAAAGTGCCCGATTAATCGCCCGCCTCGCGATTAATCGGCTACGTCCCGTCCGCACGCTTCCCGCTTCGTGCTTTTTAAAACCTTGATTTTTGCACAAACTTTTTGCATATTAATGATTTTTTATGGTCTATTTTAGTGTCCTAGTGTTCAAAATATACATTCTTGTGAATATTATGTGCCAAGTATCCTTTTTTATTATATTTGTTTCTATTAATAAACATTTCCTAGATTTTAATATTTTTCCTTGTTGCTCAAATTCAATTTTTGTTTTATGCTATATTATAAAGATAATCAATACTTAGCAATAGATTAAATTTTTATTTATGTACTAAATCTCAATCTCTTCCATTAATTGGAAGTATCTTCTTCTTGTTTTGGCAATGGTTAGTAAACTTTTATAGAAAATGTAATTGTTCGTGCTATCTTACCAAAATAAATATGTATGTCATTGAGTTAATGATAAGTTTATGTATTTACACATAATTGTGAAATAAATGTATAAGAAGGGAGAAAAGTTTCTAGAAATCATTAAATATATGTACACCTACAAGTTGAATGTACTATTATTTTAGTTTTTAGAAAGCTACCTAAGCAACGCTTAGTCGAAACTAATCGCAAGGCTCTCAGCCTGAACATCGTGTCGTCTTGCTGCCCTAACAATTATGAACATGGTCCCAAGACATCAGAATGAACCACATCAAAAAGACTTGAACTATTATTTTGATGAATGGGAAAAGCATGTCTTAAGTGTTTTCCCAACTGGAATGGTTGACACTATAAAGGTACGGACTAAAGACTTGGAAATAAAAAAAAAAATCAATTTTGAGAAGATGGTTGGCCAAGCCAAAGATGCCACTAATAGAGAGAGGTGAAAGGTAAAGCTACAAGTGTCGAATGGTGTGTTGATAATTGTAGATAGTACAATCCATTGCCACCTTCATAACTACAACCAATCATCTCCCTCGCCTTTAGATTATGCATTTCCATAGAACAATGAGAGAATGTTACAGTGCATTTCAAGGACTTAGTCATCTTGCCAAAAGAAACCAAGTTAAGAGGAATTTTTGGAGAAAAAAATAGATTAAAGAGATGTGAGAACAACAACGACCGTGTAAGTGGATCCATCAACCAATGTCCCTCACGATAAGATGATGCATAAATGAGTTTGCTAAACACACATTTGTTGCCAGACATGTTAGTGGTTGCTCCTAAATCAAGAATCTAACAGGGGTAATGGAGAGACTTGGAAGCACTTATTTTCGCTTAAGCGTTTTGGCATTGTTGGCTTGCAATATTCTTTGATGTTCACTTGATTAATCTCTCTAATTTAACACATCTAAGTGTTACCATGGTAATAGATATAGTAGGTGCACCATTGTCTATGCGCATAGACGTCTCAAAAACTTGATTAGCAAATTCAAGTTTGTCATGTTTCTTCCAACAATCTTCTTCATTGTGGTTGAAGTGCTTACAGAAGTTACAATAGCGATAGCTATTGAAGACAGAATTTCCAATTCATGGAGCATCAATAGTAGCAACATCATTGGGATTGTAGGCCTTCAACTCCCTCCATATTCCTTTATAGGTATCATAATGAGACGCAAAGCTAGCACTCTTAACAAGGTGTAGATTTTGTAGCTTCTTATAAAGATCATAGATGAGAGGTGCATTGCCTTTAGATAAATATACCCGAGCAAGATGATCCATGCTTCTTTTGCAGTCTGCAAGAATATGAGATTACAAGAGATAGAGGACTCACAGCGCTCGAGAATCCAGGCCAATACTTGGGAGTTAAGCTCGGACAAGTTTTTCCAAGCCGTCTTTTTCTCAACATTAATTCTTCTTTGACATGAGGTTTATTATTTGCATGTTCATTTTTCCAAAAAGATTCAACTTCAACATTAATCTGAAAAGATTTTGCTTAGAGAAGGTAGTTCGTTCCATTGAACTTCATAGTGGTGGTTACACTTATCTAAGGTAGAAGCCATGTACATCGTCACAAAAAAATGCAGGCAGAGGGTCAAGGCTGTGTCGATGAGTTACAAGTCGTGCGATGAGTTACATGTGTCGATGGATAACATGTTATGTACCCAAGGGGCAGGAATTGGATCACATGCAATGTTCCGGAACACGCTTTCCGCAGATTTGACAGTAAATAGATCACATGGCATGTTGTTTTCGGGGAGGATTTCTGCTCATTTTGCTCGATGTAGTGACTCGGGGTAGCAACCACACACTTTGTAGAAAACCTACACTATGTAACTTGTTTTCGGAGCAGCAAATAGACCTCTAGAGCAACAAAAACAAGGAGATCCGCCGTGGAATCAAAGGAAGCGGGGATAGGAGGTGATCAAGGGCAATAAATCCTCAAAAAAACAGCAAAAAAGCTAATGAAGAATGGTCATTTGGACCAATATCAAAGGTGCCATACGCCTTCCCAAACTCAACCATCGGGGCATAATTGAGACATTTGGCATACCCCTTCCCAAACTCAACCCTTAAGGCATGATTGGGGGAAGACTTTAGGCCCAACAGAGAAGGATGGCGGTGGTGGTTGGTATAGTATCTGGCATGTAGGAGACCCATGGATGCTTTCAATTACCAACTATCTTAAAGAAAATTTGCCCAGTGTGTCATTGGAATTCGCAATCTCTGCCCGATGCATTCTAGTGAAGTGGTATGAGTATGGCACAGCAGAGTCTGCCATAAAAGCTTGTATTCAATACAAAGAGAAAATGGTCTAGTTAATACAAAGTTGCACCTTCAAGCATTTTAACGAGTGAAGCCGTCAAATAAATTTGTTACTAAACCCTTATGAAAATCTTCAGCATACCCGTAATACCTCCAGTAAAATACCTCACACTTGCGCCTTTTGCCAGCCTTACGGCGGCGTTTTGTAGCAATTATAGAAGCAACTCGGGCAGAGACAGCATTTTGACTACTGCGCATCTTTTTCCGTATTGATTTGTTCTTCTTCCTTATAACTGCGTCATCTCCTTTTACCATCGTTGCCTCCCGCCGTCCCTCTCCAACAGGATAGCGAAGCTGCTCTTCGTCTTGTTGCTGCGGTTTAGTTAGCGTCACGCCGTCGCATAAACTCAGATGTAAGGTAAGAGCTTAAACTTAGCTAAGTAAATAAAAAAGAACGAATTACTTGTAGGAATACCAACCTGGACAAGGAGATGTTGTCCTCAATGAGGTCGGCGAAGCCGCGAGTGGAACAAGATAGCTGCAAAATTAGGGCTATGATGTGTCTGTCATGTTGTTTTTTCTTTATTGTTTGTCTTGACTCCAGCCGGAAAATCCCTCTATCTAACGGTTAGTTTTTAAGATATGATTATATGAGCAATGGAACCATATACTGACCAGTGCTAGTAGTCATTCGTGAAAGTTGAAACCATGCATATACTGACCAGTGCTAGTAGTCATTCGTGAAACCAAGCACTTGTGCCGCGTTGGTGAGCCAAAGCTTAGTGCGGTGAGACGGACCATCCTAAAATTTTTATCGAGTGAAAAAAAAAAACTACCGTTGAACGAACGTTATTCAACACTAAAAATAATATAAATTCAAAGCGGTGAGTGATCTTGTATTTTGTAACAGCGGTTACTAGTGATTGCAACATGTCCGATCTTATCCCATCGCAGCCCGGACAATCGCACCGCTTTACCAAACGGAGCATTGGTTTAATTGATGATAAGTCTACCTGTTAGTTATTAACTTCTCATTGGGACATTGAGAAGGATAAAAAGATAACTACCTTCATCGTGTTCACCATAAAATCAGACCCCCTCTCTATACATAGAACAAATACCTAACTTAGCACAAAATAGAAGCATACCTCATAAAGTCTTTTTATATAAGTTAATCTCATAAAAATTAAAAAATAGTAATTAGAATCGTGAAAATTGCTTGGTAACAAAGAAATACATGTGAGGTACAAAAAGTAACAACAACATCAACAAAGAAAGAAGGACCTAGCGGCTTGGTAGAGATACCACAAATAAAATTGAGTTTAAGAGTTGAACATATGTCCATCATCCGTCAAAGGGAGTGAGATCCCCTCAAAAGGCCCATAAAATAAATAAATAAAAGACATAATAGAAAAAATAATAATGTTGTCAATAGCAACATTCATTTTCATCGTCTCAAGACAATTGGCTCTTTCGGTTCCTCAATGTAAGCCTCATCATCATTGAAGGGTCTCTAGAAGGAATTCAAAAGAGATCCTAATGAAGGGCCTATCATCACAAATGTTTATTTCTTTCATACCAAAGATAGATAAAAAAGAATCAACAATAATACAAACGCCTTTGCGGAGGCTCGAGTCACAAATTAAAATATCAATCCTTATTGCATGGCAACCATTGATCTTAAGACAAATTAAGAAGTTGATAATGACATCATTACATTCATGTTTGTGATCTATTGCATATGTCATAAGAGATATATAGAGTTATCATCTAGAATTCTGAAGATATCAAAGGCAATGGAAGGAAATAGTGATGATTTGCCTTACAAACAACACCATGCTTACAATTTTTTGAGTTACTACATGAGATGCAGACTTGTATGTCAAGAGTTGTCAGAAGTATTGACGGTGAAAGGAAAGACCCAGTGAGATTAACATAAATGTGTTTTCGTCAATTCAACCAAATAATTATTATTATCCATGTCACAAAGTGGATATCGCCATGTCGTGTGCCAACAAAAGAAATATAAGATTCTTTTATTGCTTTTATCAGAATGAGAGAAATAATGCCAAAGAGGACATCTTGGACAACATCGAGCTAAAAACTTGAATCCAAGGTGTAAAATGTATGGCGTGATGACTGAAAGCTCGACAAAATGATACAAACGACAACGCTTGTTTCTTGGATATAGCATAGATTAGTTTGATGTTAAGTAGGTGATACGGATAATCCAAGACCAACAATAGGAACAACTAGAAGAATTATGAATGGTTTGGCTATAGAAAAGATAGAAGTGCTCATTGTTGTTGCAACAGCTCAAAAGTCTTGAATTGTTAGATACCATGTTGTAGTAAGTGTGTGCCAAAAGAAATTGTATCTTTGGGTGACAAAATGAGTACATGACAACTTGGACCATCAAAAGGATGGTATTGTATCACATAATGAAGTGTTGCTGATTTCAAATAGGGCACCTACAGGAATAGAGTTGACATCATGTGGACTATGGTTGTTACACCCCGATCTCACAATTACCATTAATCATGAGATTAGGGCATAAAATTGAGGATTTATCGTAATACAAAGATCACCCTTAACTTTTTATTCTTTTTCAAACTCTTTGTTTTCTCACATTGAATCACATAAACAAACTTTACAAGAGAATTAAATCTTGATTATTCTAATATGATCTCAACATTAATGATACACATCCATACATTCATTCTGTTTCTCACACTTCCATGTACAAACGACATGATAATCAAATGCATTCTCTCTTATTAAGGAAACAAAGATACAAACATCATTTACAACTCTCTCACATCTATACAAGGACCTAGAGTGACAAGGACCGACTGAACTTAACTATACTCAGACTTTACTCTTGTGGCAGATCTACTCTGATGCAGTGATATTTTCAATCCCCACGGTTTCCCTAAATATTTTAAGTAGAGGGATGAGCCTACTCGCTCAGTGAATAAGTATTTCAAAGAAACAGTCTAAAGCACTGATATAATTACATATATACTTTTGAGCAACTGATATTAATTATAACAGCAGTAAGCTTTAAAGAGTCTAATAATTAACAATTATAAATATGGTAGGATACTCTAGATATCAACAAGAGTGAATCAATATATGAGCATGCTTGGTTAATTTCAAAGAGAACTAACAATTCAGAAACATACAAAGAATAAGTGTTGGGAAACTATACTTGAATCTTTCTTGGCCTTTCTTACTTATAAGAAACTCTTTAAACCTATATGAACATATTTTAGCTAATGCCCTGATCATATGCAGTGTACTCTACATATGAAGACTCATAGCAAACTACGATCTCACCGTACAAGACTTAGCGGACACACCCAGGAATGCTAAGTCTGACTACTCTCTGGTTTACAATAGGAAAATGGCTCTCTGGCCTCAACACATCTATTATGTCATAGAAACTTGACTCCTCCTCTAACCTGAGCACACAGGCAGAGAGTCAAGCCACCTATTGGCTTTTTCTGTACTCTAGTGCCACCAGGATCTCTGGTTGATGTTGAACACTACATTCTGTAATTTAAGGAGACTTCTACTAGGGCTTCGTCCCCCATACCACCTGTTGGTACGTTCCGACCCCCGTATACTGGACGCACCGCCAGGGTTAGGTCGTTTCATCCCTAAGGCGCATACCTCTCATAGGGATTCTATGGTGTTCAGGGCTCTTAAGTCTATTATTTTATTATTCCTAGAAAGCTCTTTCTACATTGTACATTTCTCTTACTTATACTTGACTCTGGTATCTCTATGTTGTCGTGTCTACTTATTTGAAGTTATAATACAACATGTATATCATTCTAAACTTGGCAGAGCAGTATATTTAAAACATTGTAATATACTGAGTAATCAACATGCTATACATGCAGGCAGACTAAAATTCTTAAATAACTAGATTACATGTCCACTTGGCACATACACACTAGAATCATGCAATTTAACATCTTATTACACATATAAGAGTTAATTACTTGACATACGAGTAATCGTCATTTGCACCTGTAAATTATTTGTACTTTCTTGGAAAACGTGCACCTCAACCCAAATCTTGAGTTGTGCATCACCACATCTCATACTGAGAACATTGATATCAAAATACTTGATTCATTGAACACCCTATCCTTAGGGTTTCATTTACCTCATTCACCTATCACATGGGTCTCATAAGGATTCCATGCGACATAAACATTCACTGAATAAAGACTACTATCAACAAATCATATAAAATCAATATATGTATGAAACCTTGGAACTGAGATGAATTTGGGTTTCTATGTCATTCACTTAGATAACATGCATCAATAATAAAATTTAATAAATAAAGTCTATCGTGTCAAGAAAATTCGTTCAAATGGATTTCACGATATCTATTTGCAAATATCCAACTTTCCTCACATCTAGGGTTTCACCCTCTTTACTGAGATATCAAACAAACACTATTCACCTTAAACGAAATCTAAGATAGTATCTAACATATATGTACTATGCATTCATATAAACAATCATTCATAACCAAGGAGATCTAGATAAACAAATTTCTCTATTTAATTATACAGCAATTTCAGTCATAGACAAATTCCATATATTTCAGTTTACTCTTATAACCTCTGTGAATACTTAGGGAATTCTCATTAGGATGTATTGTATACATTTCTAATAGGATTTTATCATCTGAAGTTCATCCAAACAGAGGAAGAATCCATTTCATATCATTTTGCAACAACTTAGATCAAACACACAATTCAGGGTTTGTAGTCGCATACTAAGCAATTAAAGATTATGGATGATTTAACCAATTTTCGTGCAATATACTATTTAAAGGAAGTTACCACTCACCCTAAGGTGTGAAAACATCATAAAAATGTAGTTCAACCCTGAAAATCTCGATCTCATATCAAATCCCTAGCAATTCACCCGATTCTTCTTCCTTTCAATTTAGAAACCCTAAAAATGAGGGATTATGAAGAAAGAGTGAGAAAAGGGGAAGTTTTGATACCATTTTGGATAAAATTAGAGGAGGGACGAAATATTGACATGTGAGATAAGATTCACCATTAAAGTCTATGCAAAGAAGCTAAAGTTACATGATTTCATCATTCCTCGGACCGCAAAACCCTAGGTCAGCATCTCCATCACTTTCTCCTCTCAAACCCAAACTCTCCCTCTCTCTCTAGGATTTCATTTCTCTAGATTGAATCACGAATTATTAGATCTCCTTATGTGTTAGTTTGATCATATAGAGCAATTGAGTTGCTTGGGTCAATTGCACATTGACCCCTCACTATACTTTTTCTTATTTTAGCTAAATTTTTTATCATAAAAATATTACTATAATTCATCTATTGATAAGGTCTAAATGCATACAAAAATTATTAAAATTTTACATGTTGTTTATGATTGAATTTCAGATATCTAGTTAAAATTTCAGATCATTTGGAGTTAACAATAAATAATTAAAAATAAAACACTACACTACTAAAAAGCACTATGTTAGCATTTTGGTCGAAGCATAGTACGACTGAGAACCACATTCAAAGAATACTCAAATATTCTGAAATTTTTCTCCAATATGCATGATTGAGTTATCCATATCATATCCAAAATTCAATTAAATACAAAATTTCTAAAAAATATGAAAAACCATTTACCACACTACTATCCTGATTAAATTCCATATTCATGTACTATCAAAACCCTAATTTTTTCCGATTAGGGTTTACATTTCTCAAACCCTAATTCTTCAAAATAAAATCATAGTTAGAGTTTCTTATTAGGTTTGAAACATCACAATTGATCTACTATCATTAATCAAGTCTAAACGATGTTCAATCTAATCAAGCATGTAATCATTCAGGCCCTACTACTCATTGCTAGGGTGGAGTCTTGAGGAGGTGTAGATGAATAGGAAGAAGAGGAAGACGAAGCTCACCAGTGAGGATCTTGCGGATGCAGTAGCACAACTACTAGTCAAAGACACTAAGAGAAGCCAGTGGTTGAGAAGATTCAAGGGAACAACGAGCCAGTGCTTCAAGGGGCCGACAACGGTGGGTTTGTTGGAGATGGTGGTGGAGCTTGAAGGGGAGATTGAAACTTATCACTAGCGACGACCTTAGTGGCTGTAGTAGCTCCACTACTAGGAAATAAGCACAAATGTGGTCATTACAATGGTCCTACAACTCTCTATGGTGGAGTCATGAGACAACATACGTGTACCTGCCGACAACTTAAGCAACTAAAATTTCCAAACCTCCCAGATGCATAGGTACTTTGGTTACAAGCTATTATACATGAGCAGATCCTTGTACATTACCAACAATGATGTGTGTCAAGAAATGTTGAACACCGCAATCAAACTCCTCTGATGTATAGAAGTAGAATCCAGTGGCATTATTTTGAAGGAAAACCAAAAAATTTGGCAACGCAAGATAAGAAGCAAGATCTCTCATTTTTGTTCATCGATCCATGAAAGGATATTCATCATAGCTTCGGATTTGGCCACATGATTTCTCAATAGATCCAAAGAAAATCTTGATTCAACAAAAACCTAGACCTCCATGAATCTACTCTAAAAAGGTGCATTGTGGGGTTCTTCTTGGGTCATCTGAAGGCCAAAATATTTATGTCTCACTTATATCGAGATGAAGTCTAAAACATGGGCTCAAATCTTCCAGAAGAGATAAGGCCCTAGATACTTCAACAGTGTCACCAATGAGGGTGTTACCATCTAGGTGGAAATTCAGTCAAACAAAGTGAGATCCATCTTTTTAACTGCAAAATAAGTGAATGAAGAACTAATGATAAAAGAAGAGATCCAAGTGGGTCACCTTGTTGGATCCTAGCAGAAGACATAGTAGGATCATCCTAATATAGGTGTTTTGAGAAAGCAAACAATAGAAAACAATTAACCCAACATGCAATCATCGGATATCGAAGATAGATTTCTTGAAAAATGATGTACATGTCAACCATGTTGAAAGCATACAATAAATCTATCGGATAAGTCAATTCTCCTACCACATGGTGTTATGACATTTACTATGAAAAAGTAGGACATGAGCCTAGCAATGTGAATTATTGTAAGCATGTTGAGGATCCAAAAAACATCCCAAACTAGTCTAGGGAATATGTAATGGATGAGCAATACAAAATGGCATTCATATTTTAAGAGCATAGGTTACATTGATGTGGGTCTATCTGGATTCTTGACTGTGAATGTTTTTCAAAAAGGAGTTTATTATGTTCAATTTAACCATGTGGATGAGTACCCTAGTATGACAAATTAAATTTTACCATAGATGCTTACCACAAAGAGGTTCAATGCCCAGGAAAATAAAGTATTTGTATGACTTTGAGATCTTGAAAGTATCTCCCCACAACCAAGACATTTTTGTTGAGTTGAATTTTGTTTGAAATGAAGTGTGATGACTGATATCTTCATTTGTGGAAAGTTGTGTGCCATAAGAGTGAGCTTAAGAATGATGCTTATGTTCCATCAAAGTAGAGTGGCTACTTCGATAACATATTAGTATTTCATCAATCTATCGACATAAATATTAGTTTTCATACTCAAAATAGCTCCAATTTTCATCAAAAGACCTAACAATAAACTGGGTTTGAAATTTTATAGGTGGTGTGTGAGTTGTGTTGTTATGATGTAGAGAACTTGTAGAAGATAATTCCAAAATGGTGATTTTTTTAATCAAGCATGATGCAAAGGTTTGCCTATCATGTAGTATTTAGTTAACAAATGTTTGTGCCAACTGGATTCTTTTTGTTCTCAAAGAGTTGCAGTGATTTGTTGAACATATAGTGAAAATGAATTCCAATGTTCATGATGCCCTTGTGTCTCATAATTGCAAGATTTACATAAGGTGTCTCAATGAACTTGATCAAAATGCTTTGTTTCGTCCATGTCTCCTTTGCAAAGAAACCAACGTCTGATGGTGTCGATTTGCTTCTCAACTAAGGAAGGTAGAGGTATGCAGCTCAAAAATCATGAGGAGTACTAGTCAAAGTTGATAGCACTACAACAAATGATGCTTAAATTAAGGACAAAACCCTAGTTTACCAATGTGAACATTAAGTATATTTGATATCACAATTGATCTGGCTTCTTTGCAAAGGAGCCAAATGCTTGTTGTCTATGTCCTATGCTTCCTTGAGCAGACGATCCTGCTTGTGCCCGATGATCTGGCTTTGTCACTACAACAGAAGTTGTACTATGCACCTTCGATGGCAAAGAAACATAACCTCTTCTCTTACTCAGAGACCACTGAGATGGTGTACGAGAACTCTACATTACGAAAGGTGTTGAAAACCTTGGCTTCTTGAAGCCACCAGATCTCTGTCCCTGGAACTGAACATGCCTTTTACTGGTCATGGAATCCCTTTTCTTCCTAACAGACCGTTCAATCCTGTAGATGGACTCCACGAACATGGCAAACCGCTCCCGATTTTCTAAAGCAGCAACAGGTGTCGACAACTCAGCACTCAGACCTTTCTCAAACTGCCTGATTTGCTCATCATCTGTTGTCGCCATGTGAGGATAAAACCTCAGCAAGTCCATGAATTTGGCTTCATACTCGGTGATGCTCATCGATCCTTGGCGTAGACGCTCAAACTGGTTGATCTTCTCATCCAGATACGTCTTCGGAAAGTATCTGCTGATGAACTCTCACCGGAAAACCTCCCAACCGATCTCCTCACCGGGTCACTTCTCCTCCTCAATGGCCCACAAGTGGCAAGCACTACCCTTCAGAAGGTAGACAACGTGCTTGACTTTGTCTGCTTCGTGGATGTCAAAGATCCAGAAGGCCTTCTCAAGACCTGTCAGCCATAGATCTGCATCCGCTGGATCAGTCGTTCCAGCATAGTCTGAAGCTCTGACTCGGCGAAGCCGCTCAAAGGTCTTCTCAATACTCGATGTTTCACCATGGGGAGCATGTGCTCTGGGCTGAGGCACTGGCAACCTTTCCACCATGTGATTCATCGTAGCCATCAACTGCCCCATAAACTGTTGGTAGGCAGGATTTTTGAGAATGGTTGGGTCAAGTTGGGGGACCTCAGGCACCCGATCTTCATGTGCATGTCCTCCTGCTCCATCAACTGATGCAGCATCACTGCTCTCGGCAACATGTTCTTCATGGTTTCTAGACATCTTTAAGCTTTATCATATACTGAGAGCAGAAGGTTATTGTAAGAAAATCTGGGAAACTCACAAGAACAGACGCAAACCTAGTCCTAGATCCTTGTAGACTCAGCAAACCTAGATCTCTGATACCAAACCAACTGTGACACCCCGCCATCACACAAACAACGAGATGACACGTGAAAATGTGCGAAACCTCATATTACTGAAAACACGGGTTAATTAAAACTGATTGCGAAAAGCATACTCAAGGAAACTTTTGCATCCAGATCCTGCAGAGAAAGCATGTTATATCAACATTCATAAGCCTTATTATAGGTCCACAGCTTATTTGAACCAGCTGTACTGTCAGCACCAGAGTTCAACACTTGTTTATACATACATAACAGCCACGTACGGCCAGCAACAGGAATTACAAAATTACAACATCTAGACATCGTGAAACGTCGTCAAACACCTCCGAGGACCTGAGAGTACAGGGATGACTCTAGGACTCTACTACAAAACCACTAAAACAACAACATGTTCACCTCTTGCCTTCTACTGCTCTTCTTGCTGCTCGGCCATAACCTCATGGCCACCACCACGTCTAGAGCGATCACCTAAAAAGGGTATAAACCAGCGGGGCATGACACACAGTCCCAGCAAGAAACATAACTCCCCGCCAAAACTATAAAACCTCAGAAGGTTAAGGCAACAACAGTAGATAACTAATGAAGCATATAACAAGAGCATCATACTGAGCAAGGCTATTATTATCATCAAGCTTACCAAGATATCCGGATGGCATATAACCAAGTATTTCTTTATGGAACATGATTGACAAGATAAGCTTTATAAGAACTTATTACAAGATATAAGGATCGTACACATAATTTCATAGTACAACTAGATCAGCTATATAAGCAAGGCCTTAATCAATGTTTCGTATTTTGCTTTAAGCAAGATATACTATTCGGTTGGATTATGTTTTATTATGCCCTGAGGAAGTGAGCCTTCCCTGCTCAAAATCCAACCATTGGCTGCGAAGCCCAATCCAGTGCCATACAAGGTCTAAGGAGATCTAGACTCCATGACCTCACCTTCTCATGGTCAGTACACAAATCATCAAGCAAGACCGCAGTCTTATGCTTATAGGGCCTCAGCCTCTAGGTCAGCTCTGCAAGGTACCCATATCTCTAGCTCACCTCATCATAGGTGCTAGTGCATACATCCGAGCCATGCACGCATCATGCTCATCATCACATATCCTGAGCCATGGGTCTGTTCACCATGCTCCATATATCCTGAGTCTGCAACCACAGCTACACTCAAACCCTCCTATTTTAGGCTAGGGGAAACCTCGCATATTCAACAATATGTGCTCCAGGTAATCCCGCAAGATAAACCTATTTCACCATCACCAAATGCTGACGATGACAGATCTATGGCCAGGGAAAACTACATGATATGTTCATCTATAATTAATTAGTATATTTTAAGCCAATTGTTGAGGCAACCAAGTATAACATAGCCTTATAGAATCACATCATCAATGTCGTCATTATACTATCCCGGGATCTCAATCCCTCATAATAACAACCACTGCCTCTCAAGGCATCATAATCATGCATCAGCATTTTGGGAACACATCCCTTAACTTATCATCAGAGGATAACACCTTACTACAACATGGTTGAGAAGATTCTTCCGAAGACGAGCTTCACTACTATGACATCCAAGCTGGGCATGATTGACATCTACGCTCCAACTTGAGGGGAGTATTAGTATATACACTTTACTGCTTTTCTTTACTTAGTGTAATTTCTTATTTCTCTTTATTCTCTTCTTCTCTTTATCCCATATTGCTCATCTCTAAATATTGTACACTCTCGTCTTATAAAAGTGAGACCATTGTATTCTTTTTAGATCATCCAATAATAAGCAATCTCGTTGCCAACTTCTAGAGCTTTCAACCGGCTAAGACACCAGTCAATGGTGCAAAACAAACAAGTGTTGTCGCAAGTCGAGTGCAGCAGCACGTCATCACTCATCGAGTGTAGTTGAGTTTCTAACTCCAAAAATTGATCTCGTATCTAGCCATGAGTAGTGGGGCCACTAGCAGCCGTCTCAGTCACATGGTATTCAACCATGGGTTTCAACCATGTGGTAGTCAGCAATAGTTAACCACGGTGAGGTGGCCAACCGCAGTTTAAGCCAAGCAATAGCTCAATGATTGATATATGGTCAGGGACTTATATGTAAAGGTTAGGGACCTACTTGTAAATGTGTAATGCCTCTTCCTAACGATGTGCGAGACTAATGTCATTAGATGTCTCTATTATGCAAGTTATACATGGTACTAGAGCATCTTGGGATTTGATCCCGAATCTCACATCTCACTTTCGAGGAGCATATTTGTTCCTCCCTAACGATTGCACTAAATAGTCGTAGGTTGTCGAACATGTGTCGTTGGGTTACAACTAGCCAGGTCAAAAATCATTGTACATATCATGGATCCTCAAGCCAAAAAACATTAGAGTGGCTACTTCGATAACATATTAGTATTTCATCAATCTATCGACATAAATATTAGTTTTCATACTCAAAATAGCTCCAATTTTCATCAAAAGACCTAACAATAAACTGGGTTTGAAATTTTATAGGTGGTGTGTGAGTTGTGTTGTTATGATGTAGAGAACTTGTAGAAGATAATTCCAAAATGGTGATTTTTTTAATCAAGCATGATGCAAAGGTTTGCCTATCATGTAGTATTTAGTTAACAAATGTTTGTGCCAACTGGATTCTTTTTGTTCTCAAAGAGTTGCAGTGATTTGTTGAACATATAGTGAAAATGAATTCCAATGTTCATGATGCCCTTGTGTCTCATAATTGCAAGATTTACATAAGGTGTCTCAATGAACTTGATCAAAATGCTTTGTTTCGGCCATGTCTCCTTTGCAAAGAAACCAACGTCTGATGGTGTCAATTTGCTTCTCAACTAAGGAAGGTAGAGGTATGCAGCTCAAAAATCATGAGGAGTACTAGTCAAAGTTGATAACACTACAACAAATGATGCTTAAATTAAGGACAATTTTGTGTAACAGAATTCCTTTATAGGTATCATCCAAACATGAGGGCATAACCTTCAAAATTGGAGGCATGTCCCTCTACCAACATTTGTAATCAATACCTTATAATTAGAACCACTAATCCCTTAAAATGCCACTAATCCTTCACAATTAGTTTGAAGTCTTTACTTTTATCATTTTCTTCCTTGTAAACTATATAACGGTCTTTCCCTCTATAATTTTGTTCCTTATCTTACCACTCCTTTTACCACTAAAATAGTAATCGTGGAAAGAAAAGAGATCATGAATTTGCTCTGCTTCTCTTAATCTAAGTGATTCTCCTCCCCACCCTAACTCTTCTCCTCATACTCCAACACTCCTCCTATTTATAACAATAATACATATCTCCCCATCCATAGGCTAACCTTTTGTTTGTTATATCACTATTCATCACTACTCACATTGATACTCTAAAGGTGTCCCTCATATCCTCTCTCTTATTTTCCTTTCATTTTGATAATGAGGAGCACCTCCCACCACCATAAATGTTTAGCACCATATGAAACCATTAAAAGTTTCATGCATCATCAATTTGGTGTCCTATTAGGTATTGTTGAAGTCATATTTATTGCAACATCCTTGTGACAACCTTTGTCACACAAAGTGAGATTACTCAAAACAAAGTGTGAAATTATCACTAATAACAACATTATCACAAAATAAGGTAAATTAAAATCAATCTCATAATAGGATCCCAAGCTGAATAACTCACAATTGAAGCCATCAATTGATGCCACTTGTATCTCATTCATATCAAAAGGTATTACACACCATTGTTTAATGGCTAACTAGTCACATATTGTTACATATAAACATCTACTCAAATATACAAATCATGTCTATACTACCATGGCATGAAGCTAAAATCTCGATTTGATGTACAACATTCACAAAAACACCCCCAAGGACCTGAGTGTACAGGATGACACATAGGACTACTCTATTAGTAGACACTAGAAGCATATCCATGATTCAACAATTACAACTCGACCTGTGATCAATCTTAGCCACACAAATTCTATCTCATCATGCACGTCCACCTAAAAAATGTGGAACCCACAGGGTGAGATCAAACATCCCAACAAGAGATATCACTCTCTGCCAGCATCTATTATCAGCACATATATCTAAAGCAGGAAAGTATACTATTAACTGATAAGCAGATTCAGCTCAATGATATAAGCATGGCAATTATTACAGTTTAAGCAATTAGGGCATCTACACTAAACAGTAGATCATTTTATTCTTTTAGAAGGAATATGAAGAAAATGTATAACTATTAGAAACTAAACAATATAGGAAACACATCAAGGGGTCATCCAATGTTATTTGTATGTGACTCTAAGCAATAATACTACATGTATGTGTTATATCTTTAATTATTATGCCCTGAGGATTTGAGGCATACCATTCAAATCCAATTGACCCCTACGAAGTCGAAATTAGTATCATACAAGGTCAATGGAAGAGTCGGACTCCATGATCATCATCAACACTGCTTGGTCAGTTCAAGTATGCAATGCAGTAACATATAGTCATACTGCTAAAAGATAACAACTTGTAATCTTAGCTACAATCCTGTAGAAACAATAACCCATAGTCAAGGCCATGGTCTTGTAAATGACTAGTCTGCCTTGGTACATGGCACAACACTAGAGAACTAACTCTCACATAGTCATTGAATAATAAACATCATATCACTATTTTAACAATTTGAGGATATATGGAGATACTTTCACTGATACCCCACATATTCAACAATATGTGCTCTAAGTTTTGTGTAGGAGTTACTCGTTTCACCATCCAACTAAATACCGATGTTGAAGATGGATCTATGGTACATGGCAACTACATGACTAAGGTTTCACTTTATTAGTTATGCTAATTGGGTGAATTAAGGCTCCATCATACAAGTGGACATACAAAACCCTAATTCAATCTAGCAAGCAGAACTATGAAACTACTTCATAAGATATAAATGTATAAAGTGTGAACTTTTTACATCTTCTCATGACAATATTATATCACTTCCTTAAACAAGGCCATCAACATCATCACTTGTTAATATTGTCATATCAGGTTGATCACTATTATCACATCACTGGTAATATTAATTCCTTATCACATCACTGGAAGATATAACCTCATACTAGGCATTAAGCCTTCTCTAGGTCATGAGACCAATCACATATTCATGTAACTCATTATTGTCCCATCTTGCCTTATCAGTCATATAAGCATCACTTGTATTATAGCAATCATTAGCCATGATAACCATCACAACATGCTTCTTCAGGCATTTAAACATCACCTGGATTACATCACATATACACCATAGCAATAATTAGCTATGATTATCATCTTTCCTACAAAACCAATGCTATACAAATAGACAGGGAATACTCATGATTATCTTATCATATTAAACACTTTAAGCAATGTAAAAAATGCATCATATGTCCCCTCAATTAGGGTTAGGATTTCATGCTTAACCACATAATGTTATATGGCATTATTTACTTACCAATCTTTAGCTTCATCACAAGTTGGAGTGTATTAAGGTTAAGCACTACAAATTATAGCTAAGTATGCACATTCCCATTTTTACAATTCTAGTGCACCTCATCAAGGCTCATGGCTATCATCTAGTATCTTGTAATCATATTCATAGCATACACAAGCTATGACACTCGATTAATACTACAAGTTAGAACCATACAAGTATGAGAGAGAGAAATATACTCACATGCTATTCATCCTTGTACATTAAACAAGTATACCATACCCTAGGATTAGGTTTGAGTTCTCACACTTAGCCATTTAGGGTTTACATCATGATTATAGCACTAAACCCTAATTGAGTCACTTCCCAATTTCTTGGAACAGACCTATGGTTGAAACATCATTATATCATTAGCACTAAGTACCCCCTTCATATATATGTGTATGTATACCATCTCATCATGTCATGCATGTGTTGCGACCATGCAACATGGTGGGTGTCTCGACTACCTTCATCATGATGTCTCAGCCGCAACAACCCAACGGTCTCGACCACCATCTCCCATGGTGTCTCAACTGTGACATCACTAGGTGTCTCAACCTACCATCAATTTGGTGTTGCTACCACGACACCTATTTGCCTCAACCCAAAGTAACGCAACGTTGCAATCCATTGCATCACAACATTGCGATCCAAGGCAACACAATGTCACAATAGTGTTGCGACCATCATCCAAATATGTCTCAACCAAAACCAACTCAAGGGAATCTCAATCGAAGTACAACACATGTCATGACCCCAAACACCAAGAGGTACATATATCTCAACCCAAAGACTTAAAACTAGATGTCTCGACCGCAACTCATCAAGAGGCACATATGTCTTGGTCGGAACCCAAGGCTGGCCAACAAGAATATCAAGAGTCACTATATTCAAAACTTAGAAATCATGCTTATTCAACCCTAAAACAAGTATACTCTATGGCCAACATTATGACCAAACTTAGCACATGGTAAATAAACCAAGACTTATGATGCTCAGAGAGTTATCTTCTCAAGAAGACCTTAGAAATTGAGCACATAAATTTAGGGTTCAGAAAGAGAGCAGCCATCATAACAATGCTTCAAAGTCATACCCCTAGATTCATAAGAACCTCATTTTTTGTCTTACTTGTCATATTAATAAAACCAAGTATAATAATACATGTAGGATCATCACCTTCATTCTCTCTAATTGAATCATGATTGTCTACCATTAACCAAACATATAAGACTAAACTTATAGGTGAAATAACCATTATGGTCAAACAGCCATAAGAACCTATAACATCCTCAAATTAAGGATGAGACATAACCTTAAAGTAGTAGGTTATCACCAAGGAGTTCTCATCATAAATAAAGGGAATATCGCCATCCAAAGATGATTATCAACATATTTTGAGCATGATAGAATTCTACATAATAGATCTTCGTGAAGAGAGGTAATAACTCATGTTTAAAATTTATCAAATAGTACTAAAACTCATGTCACACTAAGGTACCCGAATCCCCAGTCATAAAGATAGAAATCAATAATCAAGGCTAGAATCATATCCATTTTGTATTTATCTTAAAATCGGGTATAAGAGAAATTTAGGGTTTGGAAGATAAAAGCAATTTCATAGGACTATCACCACAGATCAAACCCTAATTCATAATAACATCTTTTAGCATGTTAAGATCATATTTCAGAGATAGAAGCGGCAGTAAACAAGCATGTTTATGGTGCTAAAATAGAAGAGGGGAAATGTAAGAACCCTGACCTTCATTTTGGGCTTACCCTGTTTGTTTTGCCTAAACCTTGTGCTTGGTTGCTTGCTAATCACCTTTAGTGGTGATTATGGTTTGCTTGTGCTTTGTTGAGAGTTAGAGGTGCTACTTGCAAAATAACCTGAGTTAGGGTTGAAGAGCAAGTTTTTCACCTAGAGAGATGTCTTTCTCTCTCTTTGCTTCCTCTAGAGTTGAGAGGAAGGTTTGGGCTCATGCCTTGAGTTGTCTTGGGCTTTGTTGAATCTCTGTTGGGCTTGGTTGAGCCTTGTTAGGCCTTGCCTTGCGTTGAGGAGCCCTGTATCGGGCAAGGATGCTTTGTGTTGGCCAAGGTGGTGGTGGTGTGTCGGCCAAGGTGGTGGTGGTGTGTCGGTCTTAGACCTTGTTTGACCTCCTTACCTTGGTTGTGTCACCCTAGCTTGGACATGTGGCCAAACCTTGGTTGAGTGGTGGCATGGCATGTGCATGTGTTTTGCAAGGTGGTAAAATGTGTGGACAAGTGTCCCTTGGTAAGGTGACACCTTGCCTTGGTTTAACCTTGACCCTCATCTATATATGCCTTGCCTTTCTCTTCCTTGGGAATCCTTTAGCTCTTTTGTTGCTCTTCCCTCCTTGTGTGCATGACACACCTTCCTTGGAGAGCTTGGTGGCCGATCCTTTCCCGTTGGTGGAGATCCCTTCTTCTTCCTCTAGCTTGGTGTTCGAACCCTAGGCGGGTCTTGTTCTTTGGTAAGCATCTTCCCTCTCTCCTTAGCATCTTCTTCTCCATCTTGCCTACCCTTTGGCCATGGTGGTTATGGTTCTTGTTCCTTTTCTTGAGATGACCAAAAGTGGTGTGCTTGGAGCTAGGAGCTTGAAGCTTGGAGCTTTGGAGCTTTAGGAGTTTGCTTAAGGTGGGTTACATAACTTCTAACCCTAGCTATACTACCTTCTTTATGTGGCATGATTCCTATATCTTAATGATCGGCCATTGCATGTTATGTTTTCTGCTCTAGTACATGTTGTTAATCTTATGGATATAGTGAGCATGATGTGGTTGATGTTGTTGATGGTTTATATGCCTTTACACCTAGTTGGCCGAACCATAGTTTGGGGTTTCCTTGTTGAGCAATACTCCTTTCTCTCCTTGGTCTAGAGAAGTGTGTTTGAGCTCTAGTGATGTAGGCAATACCCCTCTCTCATTTTAGTTGAGAGGTGAGTCTACATTCTAGTTGCTTGGGAAACACCCTTCTCTCACCATGGATTTGAGATGTGAGCTCTTGGATATGTGATGACCTATGTTGAGGTTTATCCTTGTGGTTGCACAATTTGTGATAGAGGTTGTGCAAAACTCTCTCTCTTGGATGTTGAGAGGTGAGCTGATCTTCTTGATCAATTAGGGTTTGGTGCCCTTGTGCTTGAGGTTGAATATGACCATGTTGGGTTGTGCCTTGCATGATATGACCTTGGAGTAGTGCTACTGGATAGCCTTGTCTTGGGTTGTACCCTTGACTCATACACCTAGTTGAGATGGTTGGTTTGATGTCCAATATGGTTCTCTTGGCTTGAGATAGAGCTTGGGCGACACACCTTATATCTTGTGCTCTGAACGATACATCTTGAAGTAAGGTTGCCCGATACCCCTACCTTGTGTTGATCTTTGGATGATCTAATATGGAGTTGAGATGGTTGGCTTGGTGCCCGTTATGCTTTGACTGATATGGAGCCTTGTAGGCCATCCTTGTGTTGGGCGATATGGTTTAGTTGTGGTGATGCCTGATATGGGTTAAGTGGAAACCCTAGTTGTTGCTTTGATAGAGGCCGATATGGAGTGTTGCCCTATTGACCGATAGGCTTCCTTGAGGTGCCTTTATGTCGCCTATGTCATGAACATGTTGGGCGACACAGTGTTGTCTTGGGGCACCATGATATCAGCCGATACAGTGGTGAGAATGGGTGCCCAATTCAACCCTAACCCTAGCTGGCTGGTAGGGTTCTAGCCGATACACCTCTTGAGCTGGCTGCACGATACACCTTGTGCACCTGGTATACACGACTAGGTTGCATGTTAACGCCATGTTCTCTAGTTGCATGATACACCTTGGGCATTAGTTTGATATCTTCTAGGGTTGGCCGATATGTGGCTAAATGCCTAGGCCGGTAAGCTTTTGGTGAAGGTTGTTACCCTGCCCGATACCACCTGTGGTGAGGGACGCGCTACCCGCCACACTTTTAGTGAATGTAGAAGGAGCTTTCAGTGAGGGTTCTTGATAACCCGGGAACCTAGCAGATAGTTCTTGATCATGTAACTACATCGTTGATGAGAATGATGATATGGTTTAACTACCTTGAGCCCGCATCTATGTTGGTAATGAGACATGAGGATAGGTTGTGAACCAAGTATGTTTGGAAGGTCATGATGTTGTTACATATGATGTTGCTTCACATGATAATGTGACACATGTATATGATCACAAGTATGGGGCATGATATATGTTTATGATTAATGATAAAACTATGATTTCTACATCTTATATGTAATATACTCATGGATGTTGCTTCATACTTGGTAGCATGATAATCCTGTTAATCCATGATGGAGAAGAAGATGCTACCAGTGATTTGTTGAACATACAGTGAAAATGAATTCCAATGTTCATGATGCCCTTGTGTCTCATAATTGCAAGATTTACATAAGGTGTCTCAATGAACTTGATCAAAATGCTTTGTTTCGGCCATGTCTCCTTTGCAAAGAAACCAACGTCTGATGGTGTCTTTGATAATTCAATAAACATGTCTCGATAGTTTATTGTTAGGTCTTTTGATGAAAATTGGAGCTATTTTGAGTATGAAAACTAATATTTATGTCGATAAGTATATTTGATATCGCAGTCAAGCGTCACAAGCAGGATCGTCTGCTCAAGGAAGCATAGGACATAGACAACAAGCAATGACTCGATTCTATTCTATGAGTCAGCTGGAGGCGATAGTCAACCCGCGAGTGGTGACAGGTCAGATGGAGTTATTTCATTCTGATTTGTCTTCTTCTTACTTTATATCTGTTCTGGTTGACCCGGGTGCTGCACACTCTTTTATCGCACATAGTCTTCTTGATAGATGTCCTTTACCTATTAGTTGTAAGAAAGATAGCATGTTGTTAGAAACCCCTCTCGATGGTTCCTTGATGCTTTGAGAGGAGTGCCCATCTTATGTTCTATCCTTCTCGGGACACAATATACAAGTGGATCTTATGCCACTTGATATGCATGGATTCAATGTGATCCTTGGGATGGATACCTTAGAGAAGTATAAGGTCGTGTTAGACTATGGTTCCAAGCAGGCAGTGTTTGATGATGGTGGAGAGAAGTGGATCTTCTAAGGAGATAGGAAGATTCTTCTGACATGTCTAGTGTCAGCAATGGTGGCAGAAAAGTTGTTGCGGCAAGGTTGTAAAGCATTCTTGGCTCACGTTGTGGATACTAAGGCAAAAGGTCCTAGCCTTGAGGAGGTGACGGTTGTCTGAGAGTTTGCAGATGTGTTTCCTGATGAGTTCCCCGATGTTCCCCCACCTCGAGAGATTGATTTTGAGATCAATCTGGTACCAGGAACGCAACCAGTTGCACAGACACCATATAGGATGGCTCCAACAGAGATGGAAGAATTGGAGAAGCAGTTACATGAGTTGTTGGACAAAGGTTTCATTCGACCGAGCACGTCACCTTGGGGTGCTCTAGTACTGTTCGTTAAGAAGAAGGACATGTCGATGCGGTTGTGTATAGATTATCGGTAGTTGAACAAAGTCACGATCAAGAATAAGTACATGTTGCCAAGGATAGACGATCTGTTTGATTAGCTGCATGGCACTACAATGTTCTCAAAGATCGATCTATGGTCTGGGTATCATCAATTGAGGATTATAGCAGACGACATACCAAAGTCAGTGTTTAGGACGAGGTATGGTCACTTTTTGAGTTTGTGGTTATGCCGTTTGGGCTAACCAATGCACTTGCTGCTTTCATGGATCTGATGAATCGAGTTTTCCATCCATTTTTAGATCAGTTTGTTGTAGTCTTTATAGACGACATCTTGATCTATAGTCGGGACAGTCAAGAGCATGAACGACATCTTCGGCAAGCGTTGACTCTTCTTCGCCAACATCAGTTGTATGCCAAGTTCAGCAAATGTGAGTTCTGGTTGAAGGAAGTGACATTCTTGGGTCATGTGATATCTGTAGAAGGAGTCAGAGTGGACCCTAAGAAGGTGGAGTCAGTTGCAGATTGGGAGCAACCAAAGATGCTGACGAAAGTTCATAGTTTTCTGGGATTGGTAGGATATTACCAGATGTTTATCAAGGACTTCACTGTGATCGCGTTGCCAATGACAAAGTTGACCAGGAAGGATGTACCTTTTGTCTGGGATGATCGTTGTCAGCAAGCTTTCCAAAGTTTGAAGGAGAAGCTGACTAGTGCTCCAGTGCTAGTGCTGCCAAATCCTGGGAAGGGCTATGTTGTTTTCTGTGATGCTTCCAAGAAAGGCTTATGGTGCGTGCTGATGCAAGAGGATCATGTGGTTTCTTTTGCTTCGCGACAACTTAAGAAACATGAGGAGAACTATCCAACACATGATTTAGAGTTGGCAGTGGTGGTGCATGTGTTAAAGATTTGGAGACACTATCTTTATGGGGAAGTGTGTCAAATCTTTACAGATCATAAAAACCTGAAGTACATCTTTTTGCAGAGTGAGCTGAACATGCGACAACGTCGTTGGATGGAGCTAATCAATGATTATGATTGCACCATTAAGTATCATCCTGGTAAGGCAAACGTGGTAGTTGTTGTGCTTAGTAAAAAATATTCTTCTCTCCCCACGAAGAAAGCACAGTTGAGTTCCTTGGTATGCCATAGGCGAGATATGTTTGTCCCCTTGTGACAGATGAATGTTCAGTTGGAAGTTTCCTTATTGGCAGGATTGTTGGCACAGATGCAGATCAAGCCTACACTGAGGCAGCAGATCAAAGATGCACAACATGCAGATGATACAGTGCAGTTGATCAGGTCAGAGCTTGGCAGCCAAAAGCGTGATGGGTTCCATGAGTCTGAGGATGGACTAGTTTGCTATCATGGTAGGATGGTGGTCCCCAATGGTGATAATCTAAGAAAGATAGTGCTCGAGGAAGCACACACGTCGATGTATGCTATGCATCTAGGAGTCACCAAGATGTATTATAATCTGAAGGACCTGTATTGGTGGTCTGATTTGAAGAAGGATGTAGCTGAGTTTGTGGTAAAGTGTGCAGTATGTCAGCAAGTTAAAGCTGAGCATCAGAAGCCAGAAGGTACGTTGCAACCCATGCCGATACCACAATGGAAATGGGATCATATAACCATGGAATTCGTAGTTGGTCTACCAAAGACAACTAGGAATCATGATTCCATTTGGGTAATAGTGGATAGGCTGATACAATCTGCTCATTTCATACCGGTAAAGACGACGTATACAACAGAGAAGCTTGCTTAGGTGTATGTAGATGAGGCAGACGGTGTACCAGCAATGATAGTTTCCGACAGGGGTCCCCAGTTCACAAGTCGTTTCTGGGAACAGTTGCACAAAGCGTTGGGAACGCAGTTGAGGTTTAGTACTGCCTTCCACCCACAGACGGATGGACAGTCTGAAAGGACTAGTCAGACTTTGGAAGATCTTCTCCAAGCTTGTGTTTTGCAGTTCCTAGGAAGTTGGGATGAGCATCTCAGTCTAATAGAGTTTGCTTACAGTAATAGTTATCAGCAGAGCATTGACATGGCTCCTTATGAGGCCCTATATGGAAGGAAGTGTTGATCCCCTTTATACTGGTATGAGTCTGGTGAGTATCAGCTTTTGGGTCTTGAGTTAGTATAGCAGACAACAGAAAAGATCAGAGTGATACGACAACAGTTGAAGGTGTTATAGGACAGACAAAAGTCTTATGCAGACAATCGCCGACGACCTTTAGAGTTCCAAGTGGGAGACAAAGTGTATCTCAAGGTCTCACCTTGGAAAGGCGTGCTAAGGTTTGGCCGGAAAGGCAAGATGGAACCCAGGTATATGGGGCCATATCTGGTAATAGCACGTGTTGGCAAGGTAGCTTACAAGTTAGAACTACCGCCGGAGTTGCACATGTTACATCTGGTATTCCGTGTCAGCATGTTGAAGAAAAGTCATCCAGACACTGGGACACTGATACAACCAGTTGAGGTTGAGGTTGAGCTTGATGAAGATGTGACCTATGAGGAGGGTCTGGTGGCGATCCTTGATAGAAGAGTAAAGAAGCTGAGGAGTTTGCTTTAGGCGGGATACATAACTTCTAACCCTAGCTATACTACTTTCTTTATGTGGCATGATTCCTATATGTTGATGATCGGCCATTGCGTGTTATGTTTTCTCCTCTAGTACATGTTGTTGATCTTATGGATATAGTGAGCATGATGTGGTTGATGGTTTATGTGCCTTTACACCTAGTTGGCCGAACCATAGTTTGGGGTTTCCTTGTTGAGCAATACTCCTTTCTCTCCTTAGTCTAGAGAAGTGAGTTTGAGCTCTAGTGATGTAGGCAATACCCCTCTCTCATTTTAGTTGAGAGGTGAGTCTACATTCTAGTTGCTTGGGCAACACCCTTCTCTCACCATGGATTTGAGAGGTTAGCTCTTGGATATGTGATGATATATGTTGAGGTTGATCCTTGTGGTTGCACAATTTGTGATAGAGGTTGTGCAAAACCCCTCTCTCTTGGCTGTTGAGAGGTGAGCCGATCTTCTTGATCAATTAGGGTTTGGTGCCCTTGTGCTTGAGGTTGAAGATGACCATGTTGGGTTGTGTCTTGTACGATATGACCTTGTCTTGGGTTGTACCCTTGATCGATACACCTAGTTGAGATGGTTGGTTTGATGTCCAATATGGTTCTCTTGGCTTGAGATAGAGCTTGGGTGACCCACTCTATATCTTGTTCTCTGAACGATACATCTTGAAGTAAGGTTGCCCGATACCCCTACCTTGTGTTGATCTTTGGACGATCGAATATGGAGTTGAGATGGTTGGCTTGGTGCCCGTTATCCTTTGACTAATATGGAGCCTTGTAGGCCATCCTTGTGTTGGGCGATATGGTTTAGTTGTGGTGATGCCTGATATGGGTTAAGTGGAAACCCTAGTTGTTGCTTTGATAGAGGCCAATATGGAGTGCTGCCCTATTGACCGATAGGCTTCCTTGAGGTGCCTTTGTGTCGCCTGTGTCATGAACATGTTGGGCGACACAATGTTGGCTAGGGGCACCATGATCTCGGCTGATACAGTGGTGAGAATGGGTGCCCAATTCAACCCTAACCCTAGCTGGATGGTAGGGTTCTAGCCGATACACCTCTTGAGCTGGCTGCACGATACACCTTGTGCACCTAGTATACATGACAAGGTTGCATTTTAATACCATGCTCTCTAGTTGCATGATACACCTTGGGCATTGGTTTGATATCTTCTAGGGTTGGCCGGTATGTGGCTAAATGCCTAGGCCGGTAAGCTTTTGGTGAAGGTTGTTACCCTGCCCGATACCACCTGTGGTGAGGGATGCACTACCCGCCACACTTTTAGTGAAGGTAGCATGAGCTTTTAGTGAGGGTTCTTGATAACCCGGGAACCTAGCAGATAGTTGTTGATCATGTAACTAAATCTTTGATGAGAATGATGATATGGTTTAACTACCTTGAGCCTGCATCTATGTTGGTAATGAGACATGAGGATAGGTTGTGAACCATGTATGTTTGGAAGGTCATGATGTTGTTACATATGATGTTGCTTCACATGATAATGTGACACATGTATATGATCACAAGTATGGGGCATGATATATGTTTATGATTAATGATAAAACTATGATTTCTACAGCTTATGTGTAATATACTCATGGATGTTGCTTCATACTTGGTAGCATGATAATCCTGTTAATCCATGATGGCTTCAGTTATCTCTATGGATGTGTATACTAACCATGCAGGTATACTATGTGGATTCATAACCTGGTGAGAGCTATGAGATATATGTTCTTTGACTAGCACAATGTGATGATAATCCTTGCTAATGAGATAACAGGTTGATAGGTACGAGGACCTGATAAAGGCTGAGTGCCTAGTTGAGGTGTTATTCTCTGATGATAAGTTAAGGGATGTGTTCCCAGAATGCTGATGCATGATTATGATGCGTTGAGAGGCAGTGGTTGTTATTATGAGGGATTGAGATCCCAGGACAGTATAATGATGGCATTGATGATGTAATTCTATAAGGCTGTGTTATACTTTGGTTGCCTCAACAATTGGCTTAAAATATACTAATTAATTATAGATGAACATATCGTGTAGTTTGCCCTAGCCATAGATCCGTCATCATCAGCATTTGGTGATGGTGAAATAGGTTTATCCTACGGGATTACCTGGAGTGCATATTATTGAATATGCGAGGTTTCCCCTAGCCTAAAATAGGAGGGTTTGAGTGCAGCTGTGGTTGCATACTCAAGATATATGGAGCATGGTGAACAGACCCATGGCTCAGGATATGTGATGATGATCATGATGTGTGCATGGCTCGAATTTATGCACTAGCACCTATGATGAGGTGAGCTAGAGATATGGGTAGCTTACGGAGCTGACCCAGAGGCTGAGGCACTATAAGCATAAGACTACAATCTTGTTTGATGATTCATGTACTGACCACGAGAAGGTGAGGTCATGGAGTTTGGATCTCGTTAGACCTTGTATGGCACCGGATTGGGCTTCGCAGCCAATGTGGTTGGCTTTGAACAGGGAAGGCTCACTTCCTCAGGGCATAATAAAACATAATCCAGCCGAATAGTATATCTTGCTTAGAGCAAAATACGGAATATTGATTGAGGCCTTGCTTATATAGACGATCTAGTTGTACTATCCAATTATGTGTACGATCCTTATATCTTGTGATAAGTTCTTATAAAGCTTATCTTGTCAATCATGTTCCATAAAGAAATACTTGGTTATATGCTTCTCGGATATCTTGGTAAGCTTGATGATAATAATAGCCTTGCTCAGTATGTTGCTCTTGTTATATGCTTCATCAATTATCTACTGTTGTTGCCTTAACCTTCTGAGGTTTTATAGTTTCAGCGGGGAGTTATGTTTCTCGCTGGGACTGTGTGTCTCACCCCACTGGTTGACACCCTTTTTAGGTGATCACTCTAGACATGGTGGTGGTCGTGAGGTTGCGGCCGAGCAGCAAGAAGAGCAGTAGAAGGCAAGAGGTGGACATGCTGCTGTTTTGGTGGTTTTGTAGTGGAGTCCTAGAGTCATCCCTGTACTCTCAGGTCCTCAGAGGTGTTTGATGACATTTCACGATGTCTAGCTGTTGTAATCTTGTATATCCTGCTGCTAGTTGTACATGGTCGTTATGTATGTATAAACAGGTGTTGAACACTGGTGCTGACAGTACAGTTGGTTCTGATAAGCTATGGACCTATAACAAGGCTTGTGAATGTTGATATAACATGCTTTCTCTACAGGATCTGGATGCAAAAGTTTCCTTGAGTATGCTTTCCGCAATCAGTTTTAATTAACCTATGTTTTTGGTAATATGAGGTTCTGCACATTTTCGCGTGTCATCTCGTTGTCTGTGTGATGGCGGGGTGTCACAGGAAATTTATATAAGTTTGTAGAGAATCAAGCTCTGTAGCACAAGCTCCAATAGAAAGAAAGAAGCCCTAACTTTGATTAGCACTTCGACCACCAAATAACCTTACAAAAGAGGAATGCCAAGATTAAAAAGTAGCTCAATAAAAAGGGGCAGAAAACCCTAGAATGAACCAAAGGTAGAAGAGGGAAAAGAGAAAAACACATCCTCTCACTACTTATCACTATGGTAGAACCATGATCTAAGGGCCTTTGTGAAGAGGAGCTTCTCTCAAGAAGACCACCAGGGTAAAACCCTAGTCTACAAACAAGGAAGAGGAATAATAAGATGGGGTTTCATGGAGAAAACATGATCAAAAGGTTAGAACCTCTTACCAAGAGAAGATTCACTAAAAACCACCACCAAATGAGTTGACCTAGCACAAATCCTTCCTCAAGCAAGGTTGATCGGCTACCATTGCTTCAAGATTTGATCTCCTTTTCTCCCAAAGCTCCAAGGTTGGTTACAATGGAGAGGGGAGAGGATAGGGCCGAAAAAGAGTGCTTGTTAATGAAGAGGAAGGGTTATATACCCAAAGGAGGAAGGAAGTAAGACATGCATGAGGTATCAACATATTAGAACACCAAAGGAACACTTGTCCATGAATGAGATAGCCATGAACCACTTTATGCATGCATGCATGCATGAGGTGGTGATACACTCTAGGTTGTGCCTCGACCACTTGGGTCACCATGGTCGTAACCCACCAAGGAACACCTTCAATGATCGCGACTACAACACCAAAACATCACTTGGTCGCGACAATGGATCACCACAAATACTCTAGGTCGAGACACTCTATACAAAAGCATCTGTCTCGAACCAAGACCACCTTGGTCATGAACAATGAACCTAGGGAAGGTGTCTCGATTGCAACACCCACAAGACATGACCTAGGTCACGACCTTGGTCGAGACAACTCACAAGGTACACATAGGTCATCACACATTTAACCCTAGAAAACCCTAATCACCACTAAGGGTGTCATCACTCAACCAAGGCTCAAACAAGGTGTCCACCTATTTCTATCTCCTCTAGATGATGTCAAGAAGGATAAGGAACACTCTGAAGGTGAAAAATTGCAAGAAAACCCCTCAGCTTGGGTAAATTGCATTTTGCACCAAAACTAGCACATAAAGCACAAACAACATCTAAACAAGCTCAAACTAGAAACTTAAGCCGTCCTCATGATCCTTAACCATCTCAAGGAATTATATTATAGTTCTAAACATCTTTTTAAGCAAGATAAGCACAAATTAGCATTAATCTAGGTCAAGGTCCTTACAGTCCTAATATTGTATTGAGTTGTAATTAACCTCTAGTAGTTGTTAAGATTATTTGTGTTTGTATAAGTACATTTAAAATTTTCTTGTCAAATGAACAACTATTAGTTTCTAGATGTCTCTTTACACAACATGCTTAATTTTATAAGTCATAAATACCAATGCTTTATCACTTTGTTGTTTATTGTTTAAGATTTATGATTCATGTTAGAAAACTAAAGTTTGTTTATTCATATCTTCAACGAAATGTCATATTGAGGTTGAAATACAATAATAATTTAATATTTTGATTAGCTTCAACTATTTTGAAGTTATTACTATAATTACAGTCTTAAAGAACAAAATATGTTTTATGGTTATTAATTAGTGTTTGTTACCCAAAGTAGGGAACCCAATGAAGATCTGGCCATTATGAATAAATGAGGTATTGTTTGGTCGATAGTGATTTGTTGGTGGTTCTCTATTGATAAGTGGATCATGCAACCACATCATGCTAGCTCCCTTTGAACAAGAAAAAAGGAATAGATGTACACAACCTATTAAGATAGATCCTAAGCAAGAAATAATTAAGGAAATGGTACTAATATTTTTTCCATGTAAGTTCACCGATGAAGTTTAATTGCAAGTTCAAAAAATATAAGAGGTGGATGTTGTGCACTATATAGTTTAAGCAAACTGAGGTAATTCTAAGTTTGAGAGTTCACTCATTTGAGACGCCCATCATCTCCATTGATCATAAATTATGATACCATAAAGGACTTGAATATAAAGTACAGCAATATAAACAAGAGTTACCACAAGTTGATGTACATAACATTTGATAAGCTTGAGTTTCAAATGCATCATTATTTCAGAAATAGTGAATGGGGAATAACACTGACTATGTTGTGGATACACAATTTTCATATCACATGTTTTCATACTTAATATCATATGTCCATTCTTGAATTCATGTGATTCAGATAAATAACAATCAATTCTCTAAAGTTACATATGTATACATGTGCTATCTCAACTTCTTTTTCTACTGTAATGATCCAATATGCAATATTGTTTGGTGTTTTATGGTTCTTATGGAAATGGATGCTATAAAGAACACTAAATTTTGGTGACCTGGAAGAATTGTGTAGATGAGACACTTAATTAGCAACATTATTAGGCACGAAATTTGTAGTGTTATACGTAATATAGAGAGAAATACTTGTTATACATTTTTACAAATTTATGTCCTAATAAATTGTTGTAGAATGACCCCTATGATAAAGGTGTTTGTGGGTGTGTTTCTATATAGCATGCACATGTTCACTTTGATGCAATCTGACTTTGTTTATGTCTAATAGCGTTGAGTTATGAGTGTGTGTAATACTATTTTTTCCTAGATAGAAATAACATTTTTCTATGCAATTGATGAAATTTTTATAATATATGGCATGCAAACTTTGTCCCACATAACATGTTTCTCTTCCCTAATTTTAAACATAATGGCATTTAACACCTTCTACATCATTACTATGACCATTTTAAAATTGTGCAACTTTTGGAACTTTGGATAGCTAATTATGATTCTGCTAGGCTTGAATACACATAACAATGTAAAAATGGAACATGTTGTAAGAGTATATAGTGTTCCCCTCTTGAGACTAATTTTCTTTAATGTTATATAGCCACATGGTTTTATATTTGACATCAAATTCTTTTCTTTCCTTTTACGAGCGTTCTCATTACATTGTGAAACTCATCTAAGTGCCATTTCTCATATAGATACATGGTTTTATATTTGACATCCCCTATTTTATTTATTTTCAAGATCATTCTCATTTTATTATGAATATCATCTAACCAACATTTTATTCATGCATTGTTGATGATGCAACATGTCTGAGTAAAAATTGGCTTGTTGATAGTCAACAATTCCAACTTGTTTGATATTGTCTTTAGTTATTATTTCAATTGGAATTAGTTTCATTTTTAGACATACCAGTACTGGAATGAAGGTTAATTATTTATTGTTTCTAATTCAACACATTACAAATTATGGCTCTATTGTTCTCTATATAACCCTACAAATGCCTTTGTTGTTAATGATTCTTGGAAAATAGATCTATTATAACGATATAAAATTTGAAAATTTTAGAGTTGATTTAAGAGTATGGTGTAAAGGTCAAAGTGAAGTGACAAGTTAGATCATATGAACTTGGTTGATGAAGTTGAGCCCTAGACTTAGATTAAGCCTTCCATTCAAGTAAATAAAGATATAATGTGAATATGTGTTAATATGATACTTCAATTTAGATACTACGATGAGAAGGGATCTATTTGTGAAATTAAGAACATGGTGAAGCTTGAGGATTCATTGGAAGGATGAGGTCAATCCATGGGCCCAAGGATACAAGCTAAATCCCAATTAAGAAACTTTTTAGGTTAGAATTATGTCCTTGGGATACAAATGAGGACTTTAAGTATTTTGTGTCCATATTAAATATGCATGCTAATTTTAGTTGGTTGATAATTGAAATATTAGTCATGAAAGAAAATTAAGAAGATTCGAATTAAGGTTGTGACCTAGGTAATTAATTAAGTATCTAGACTTTACTTGAAATATCATGTTGGAGTGATTAACGAATTAGTTTAGATTAAATCTCTTACCTAACAGATGATAAGAGCAAAATGAAGATAACTCCAAATTTTGGGGGGAAATGGATTTAGCACATGTCTTGATGACTATTTATCTAACCTAGGATTTAATATGAAAGAAAGGAAAGAAGAGAAAAATAGAGTCAAAGGGACCCCAACTGGATATGCGCTCTCAACTCGAGTAGAGTCAAGTTGGGAGATCACCTCCCCAACCCAGACTCCACAAAACCATGTTGCTTTTGTAGGTGACCACCCTCAACTAACAAATCTCTCTATCTCTCCAACCTTCCTCAGACTCTATGGTTTCCTCCCAAAGCAACCCTAGAGTCCTAAAGAACCCAACCATACCTACTATAACCATTTATCAGAAGGTTTGTTCGACCAATACCATAGAACTTGAATGACTTGAAGGAAGGATTTAAGGAATTAGTCCTATACTTGATCTTATATAAGGCACTAGGGGGAATCTTTCACTGAACTTGAGCAGTCCGTTTTAGATTTTAGGGTCATTCCACACCATCACCTTCCCCCATTCTCCTCTATGTGTGTTGAAGAGAACCATACTAACTCTAGGCATGATCTCAAGCCATGATAGAGATCTCACACGCCACTAGAGGCACTTCGACCCCAATCACTGTCGAAAATGCCCATAGGTAAGAATCTTTACATGCCTCTCCTATCCTAGAGTTAGACCTATCTGACGGGTGGGTGGGTTTGGTTTGGGTTGATTTGTTGCAGGTTTGGGTCTTGCGGGTGTGGGTCAAAAAGACCCAGCTATAAACGGGTGGAAGAAAAACACACCCAAATTCAGCCCAGTGGGTTGCGGGTTAACCTGCGGGTGGCCATATAAAATGTGTCCAATAAAAAACATGTTGTCATTTTCTTTTATTAACACTAAAAACAAAAATTGAAACATATCATACTATATTTTTGTTGTAACATATAATGTAAAGAAAGCAACCAACTGCTATGTATGAATTAAATTAATGGATACATTGCTGGATTATATTTATATGAAATTGAAAGAAAAAAGATAGCAGCTAGTTATTGTATTTTGATGATAAAACAGATATGTACTCTTCATACATAAAACATCGCAAGAACCAACACATAATTTACTAGTAGAGATTCCTAATATTGCAAGTACTTGTGTTTTTCTATTGCAAACACCAAAAAAAGATAATACTATTACTGCAATCAATGTTAATGTTTAACTTGTGCTAATTACAACATCTCTTAATAGGTGTAAACATATAGTATGTATAATGATTTATTGACTTTAGTTAACTGGGTTACTCATGAGTGCCAGCGGGTCACCCGTGGAACCCGCTAAAGAAAATGGTGGGTATGGGTTTGGGTGATTTTCAGTAGGTGGTAAATTTCATCACCCAAACTCAAATTAAATGGGTCAACCAGTGGGTGCCCAGGGTTTTAACCCAAATTGATAGGTCCACCTAGAGTAGACTAACACCCTCTCGAGCATTATCTTCCATGTACTAGCCACTAAAACCCATGCCTAGGGTCTTGTCAGGTTTGAGAAGGATTGGCAGAGGCACATGAACCTCACTTGGCCCTTCTAAGGCCAAGAGGAGGAAGTAAATCCTACGTTTGACTCTTCCATGGCAGAACAAAGCCAACACCACTAGAAATAAGACAGATAAGGTCTGAAAGAGCAAAACAACCCTCAAGTGTGTGAAAATCCAATTTGCCGTTGATGCATGCATCCCTATTTTAGGGCTTCATCTTCTATCTTATTGCACTTTAATCACATCTATATCTTCTAGATTACATGTTATTATCCTTAATATGGATATTTGTGTAAAATGCACTTATGGACATTCTTTGCATGATTTTTAGGTACTTAGACCACTCTTGGACGGAAGAGATAGAAAGAATCACTACTACAGAAGTGCCTTTTAGTGTCGGTTGTTTAACCCCCTTTGGCGTCGGTTTCTGAACGACGCCTATGTGGGCGCCGCTAAAAGGTTGGACACTTCAGCGTCGGTTAAAAAACCGACGCCTATTTAATATAAAGGCGTCGGTTTATTATAAAACACTGACGCCAAAAGGGTTCGCGCCACAGAAAACAGCGTCATCTAGGACGCTTTCTGCGTCGGTTATATACTAAAAAACCGACGCAGAAAAGTGTCCTAGATGACTCCCATTTCCTGTAGCGCGAACACTTTTGGCGTCGGTGTTCAACAAAAAACCGACGCTGTAAGTCTGTGCTGACGGTTATCGGTAAATAACCGACGCCTATATCTATTTTTTTTTTATAAATCTGTTTGCAGGCCTGCTGTGGCTGGTCAGCAGGATGAGAACCTGCAGTTCAGTTTTCTGAACTGCAGGTTTATGACATCCATTGATATCAGCCTACAAACAGGCCACAAACCTGCAAAATTAACATAAAAAGATTCACACAAGTAGATACATTCAGACATCAATTCAATTGTCACGTTCACACATATAGAATCATTCAAATACATGTTTTAACATTCAGAAACATTCATTTACAAAGTATCATTCATCATCACTATCAACATCCCAATTATATCTAACAGTTTATGACCCCACATGCCTTCCTCCCCAGTTCATGCCGCTAGACAACCACACAATGGATCCAAGAGGATATGCAGGCGTTTGCCAAAGACTATAGGCTGAGTTAACTATTGAGTTAACTCAGCCTATAGTCTTTGGCGAACGCCTGCAATCCTTTTGGATCCATTGTGTGGTCGTCTAGCGGCAGGAACTGAGGAGGAAGGCATGTGGGGTGATAAACTGTCAGGACTAGCACAACAAGTTGCGATGGAGGTGGAGACGACGACGACGGTGGTGCTTCAGGCGACGCCTGCTTGGCTGGGTAGGGCTCGGCGAAAGGGTTCAACTGCGGCATGGCTTCGATGTAGTAGAGGGAAGGGAGGGGTTCAGAATCCTACGAGAAACGTTTAGAGATGAGGATATTACTGCGGAGGAGGAGGAAACGGTAGACGATATCTCGAGTTGGAATGTCCTCTCCGCGCATCAAGTTGCTCCAGTGCTTCAGTGGGTACATGTGCATCATCAACCTAAAATTTGACAAAAATAAACACACTGAATTAGGCCAATATAGAAATATAGGATATATGACATAACTAGAAGATAATGAATTTTATAGAAATACAGGATATGTTTTTAGAACTTACATTGGTATCCTCGCCATGCTCGTCATGGACACAATGCTCATCATGGACTTCATGCTCATCATGAACATCATTCTCATCATGGTCATCCATCTGAAAATGTCATAAAAAAGGCAAACATTTAGCATTTGTATCAACTAGAAAAAGGAAAACATTTAGCATTTGTATAAATTAGAAAAAGGAAAACATTTACCATTTGTATAAACATACATGTCTCTAAAATTGTGATCTTTTATCAATTAACAATCCTTCATTGTGATCTCCGCGCACATATAAGTCATCATTAGCTTCAATATTTTGTGGAGTTGGCAACCCAACTGAGAATGGACTGGAGTCATCATACTTATCATAGTACTCTTCTTCATCTATAGGATCTTCAATGAACTGTCTTTTACCATGAAGAACAACCGACCATTTATCATTTGCAGGATCATCGATATAGAATATTTGTTTTGCCTGTGATGCCAATCTGAATGGTTCAGCCTTCTCGCCAATCATTTCAAAGTTCACCAAAGTGAAACCCAATTCATCCACTATAACTCCTTTGGTGTTATCAACCCAATTACATTTAAAGAGCGGAATATTGAAATCTATGTAGTCAAACTCCCAAATGTCTTCAATGACACCGTAATATGACATTTTAGCTTCACGTGGACTCTTATCCTTTGCACTTGCAAAGTACATAGTTGACGCTTGAAGAGTGACCCCACTATTTTGGACGACACTCTTATCATCTTGGCGCTTTGTGTAATATGTGAATCCATTAATGTCAAACCGTTCATAAGACATAACATTCGGTTTTGGTTTAAAGGCGAGACATTTGATAGTTTCTGTAATATCATTTGGTGTTTGAGATAGTTGATGTAAGACTTTATCTTCAAACCACTTAGTAAAAGTCTTATTATGCTCTCTAGCAAGCCACATTGAACTTGCTCGAGGATGTTGTCTCTTTATGAAATTGGTATGTTCCTCGATATAAACACTCACTTTGTCCATATTATGTAAAATATACAAGTGAGCTTGTTCCAACTGCTCACGGCTGATTACTTTCACCCGTGATCCCAAAATTCCTTTGCCCTCCTCAATATTCTTGTCATTATCAGGAGTGTCATTACCACTGAGAAAGTCATTGCAGAAATCCATAACCTCTCTCGCCACATAACCTTCAATAATACTCCCTTCAGGACGATAACGGTTTTGAACATCACCTTTAAAAACGCTCATGTATCGTTCAAAGGGATACATCCAATGCAAGAAAACCGGTCCCAAGATTTTCACTTCCCTAGTCAAGTGGACAACAAGATGTACCATGATATCAAAGAACGAAGGAGGGAAATACATCTCAAGCTGACATAGGGTAACAACCACTTCTCTTTGCAAATTATCGAGAGTATCAGGGTCAATAACTTTGCTGCATAGACTGTTGAAAAAGAAACAAAGTCTGGTAATTGCAAACCTTACATGCTTCGGCAATATAGATCGAATTGCCACGGGCAATATTTGTTGCATTAGAGTGTGACAATCATGAGATTTAAGACCTATCAACTTCAGATCTTTCATTGATACCAATCTACGGATGTTGGATGAGTAACCATGTGGCACCTTAACATTTACCAAGCATTCACAAAAAGTTTTCTTCTCCTTTCTAGACAACGTGTAACAAGCGGGAGGTAAGTATGTTCTTTTATTACCCATTTCACGTAATTCTGTTAATTCTGACCTTATTCCCATTTCACGTAGGTCCAGTCTGGATTTTATCCCATCTTTAGTCTTACCTGGTATATTTAATAGAGTACCAATGATGCTATCACAGACATTTTTCTCAACGTGCATTACATCGATACAATGCCTGACTGACAAAGAACTCCAATAAGGAAGATCCCAAAATATTAACTTCTTTTTGAATGAAGAATTGTCACTCCGTGTGGCCATACTACATTGTGATTTCTTACCAAATTCATTGACAATGTCTTTTACTCTTTCATAAACAACATCCCCTGGTATAGGTTTAGGTGCACTCCGTTCATCATTCCATCCATTGAATGCTTTGCGCTTCCTACGATACGGATGGAATTTTGAAAGAAACCTTCGATGACCAAGATATACAGTCTTGCCGCCATATTTTAGTCTTATTGAATCAGTGTTTTCTTCACATATAGGACACGCTTTAGCTCCTTTGACACTATATCCAGACAAATTCCCATATGCCGGAAAGTCATTAATAGTGCAAAACAACATAGCATGCAAACGAAATGTCTCTCTTGCTGAAGCATCATATGTCATCACACCTTCAGCCCAAAGTTTCTTTAAGTCATCAATCAAAGGTTCAAGATAAACATCGATATCATTTCCGGGTTGTTTAGGGCCCGATATCAACAATGACAACATAACGTACTTATTTTTCATACACAGCCAGGGAGGAAGATTGTATATAACAAGCATGACTGGCCAAGTGCTATGTTGGCTGCTCAATGTCCCGTACGGATTCATCCCGTCTGTACAAAGCCCAAGTCTTAGATTCCTGACTTCTTCACCAAATTCAGGGAACAATACATCAATCTTCTTCCACTGTGGGGAATCAAACGCATGTCGTAGGATCCCATCATTATTTTTCTTAACATCTGCATGCCACCTCAAATTCTTCGCATCTTTCGGATTTGCAAACAAGCGTTGAAACCGTGATGTTATAGGTAGATACCACAACACCTTGGCAGGAGAACCAGTTTTGGACTCCCCCGAAGTCGTCAATTTATATCGTGACGCACCACATTTTGGACAATCTTTCAAATCTACATAGTCCTTTTGAAATAATACACAATCATTCGGGCATGCGTGTATCTTTTTGGCCTCCATTCCCATTGGGCACAACATTTTCTTTACCTGGTATGTTGAGATTGGCAGCTCGTTTCCTTCAGGAAGAATTTCTTTCAACAAAGTCAACAATTCAGTGAAGCTTTTGTCGCTCCATCTATTGTTAGCTTTCAACTTATACAATCTCAGCACAGCGCTAAGCTTCGTAAACTTAGCACAGCCTGTGTATAACGGTATCTCAGCATCATGCACAATGTTTGTAAAGATAGGAGGTGGATCGGTGTGCTCTACCCTACAACTATCCAGCATCGCATCAACAATGTCTGCTGGAACTGGTTCGTTCACATTTACGTCATCGGAGGCAATTTCTTCTTCCACCCAAGCACTGCTATTGACATCTACTGGATTCGATTTTGAAATCTCTCCATGCCAGTGCCATTCTGTATAGCCTTGTACAATCCCGTTGCACATGACATGACTTTTGATTTCCTCACCAGTGTTGAGTTTCAAGTTGTTACCGCAATGCCTACATGGACAGTAGAACCTATCTGTAGGTTTTTTCCTATGTTCCTCGGCAAATCTAATAAACTGATCAAGACCAGATATAAACTCTGGGGTGCAACGATTACGAATGGACATCCATGATCTATCCATTCTATGATCAGAGAAAGCAAGTATATATTAGGAAAGCAAGTATATATTAGGAAACACGTATATAAGCAAGTATGTCGTATTACAGTTCATCATTAAGAAAGATATAAGCCAGTATGTCGTATTAAAATAGACTAAACAATAAAAGAATTTTTTTTTGAGGCAAGACAATATGAGAAAATAGTAGTGTAATCATGTAAATGGGAACATTCATGGGAACACACACTTCAGTTATAAGCATTCATGTAGCAACTTACAGTTCCATTCATGGGAACACACACTTTAGTTATAACAATAACTAAACAAAGGGGTTGGTGTACCCCTAAACATGCGCATAATTAAAAAAACTATTACTACAGACAAGTCTAGATAGATAGACAACTAAATACTACACCAACATGGTCCCGCATGCATCAGTAACTTCTTTTTGATGATGAAGCTGTGTCACGAAGCTCCTCACTGTATATAGACGAATCTGAACTGATAGGGGCCTCAAATTCAGATTTGTCTGAGCTGATATGCGACGCCGTGCGCTCATACCGCAGAAGATGATCGGGGGTCTCGCAGTTGCTGTTGGTTATCCAAACTTTGATGGAATTATCGCCAACTGGACGGAGAAAAAGCCTATTCCAACGGACCACATGCAGCTCTCCAATCCAATCACGCCAACCGGATTTCGATACAAGATTTCCCGCCAAATCATACTCAACCTCGATTACATGTGAATAATTTCCAAAAGTTAGGGTCACTTTACCAGGCATGTAGTGTCTTCCTTTTAGAAAACGCCAATGTTTGGGTATGACCAATTGGTTTAAGGAACGATCATCTAGGATGATGTCCAATTGTTCTTCAATAGGGAACGTTAACATTGACATAGAGGCCCAATTCATAGTCATTGTTATGGGAAGACAGAGACTGCACAATATTAGTATTAACAAAGTGTAAGTACATATAACGATGTTATATATTTTCAGAAAAAGTTGTATAACATCAGTTAACCTTTTAAACAAGTATATATTAGGAAACAAGTATATATTAGTCAATCTTGGACGGGTTTCTAGGCCAACAAACACATTTGATGTCAATCTTATATATAATAAATGTGTACCACCTATCCCATCCTTGAACACCTAATCTCACTTAGGATGTAAGTGTATAATGTGTATTTGGTTTTCAAGAAAATTTCGACAGTATTTCCCCGTTGTTCTCTAAGTACATATGTACTTAGAGAACAAACGGGGAAATGCTACCGAAATTTTCTCGAAAACCCAATACACATTATACACTTACATCCTAAGTGAGATTAGGTGTTCAAGAACAGTCCCAAACTGGGGACTATCCAAGATTTACTCCTACTGAGTAAATCTTTGACGGGTTTCTAGGCCAACAAATACATGTGTTGTCATTCTTATATAAACCCTATAATTCATGAAATCATTCTAATTCAATTTAATATGTTGGGATCACATAATTATATAATGACATCAGAATATATAGAAGAATCATAATTAACATGATTAACAACATGCTCATCAAACTAGGGTTTTCTTGAATATCATCTAATAAATCAAGAATTTCATAGTTTCAAACATGCAATAATTCACAATGCAATGTTATAAACTATAGGCAACATGGATAGATGAAATAAATAAACATCCAGCATCTATCACTTATTCAATCTTCAAGAAACCTTGACAAACATCCAACATCTATCACTTATATAATTTGCATGTATATACACCCTAAAGTGCCACAAATCATATAATAAAACTATCATGTTATGATATTAGGACCACTTAAAGCAGATTAGGCACATTAAGCAAGCAGAGTAGGGAGCCAATTTCGTGCAAGCAGATTAGGTCAGCACATAAAGAACCAATTTCGCGCCTGGGTAGGTCTGCAGGTACCTGGGCAAGAAGAGTAGGGTGAGGTCGAGCTGGTTGAGTACGTGGGTGGCGGCTGACGAGCTCCAGAACCAGCGACAGTGACTCCGACGAGCAGGAGCGTCAGCCGCAGCAGGCAGGCAGGCGGCCAGGCGGCGGCAGGCAGGCAGCGGCCAGGCGGAGGAGAAGGAGAAGGGGGTACGGCGGCGCCGGTTCTCAGGCGTGGCAGGCAGGTGGGCACCAGGTGTTGCGGCGGCGCCGGTTGTCAGGCGTGGCGGCGGCGCAGGCGGTTGGAGCAGCAAGGCGGGCAGCAGGGGTGCCAGAGAAGAAACGCGTCGGAGAGGGGCGTCGGAGAGGGGACGCCGGAGATGGGGCACCGGAGAGAAGCGCCGGAGAGAAGCGCCGGAGAAAAACTAGTACCAGCAGCAGAGAAATCGCCGCAATAGGGAAATAGGGTAGCAATGAAACATAAGAAAGGGGAAGAGTCGGGCGATCGAAGGTTATGAAGTTCCACAATAGCGTCGGTTGTTTACAAAAACCGACGCCTAAACATCTTTACCGTCGGTCGTTCGCAACATCCGACGTCCATTTGGATGATATTTTCGTGAAAATGTTTGGCGGGAACCACATTCAGCGTCGGTGATTAAAGGACGACCGACGCGGAAAAGGACACTTTTTGCGCAAATTTCCATCGCACATAAGCGTCGGTGTTTTAACTACAGACTCGACGCCGAAAGTGACATTATTTTTTTCGCTCGAAAATTGGATGACATGATGCATCAGTTTTGTATAAACAACCGACGCTGTATACAAAGTGGTACCCGTGTTTGGCTGGTCTTTGAATATAGACGTCAGTTCTTCTAAATAACCGACGCCTTTAATATAAGGCGTCCGTGTTCCTTAATAACCGACGCCCAGAAAAGCGACACTGAATGCTATTTCTGTAGTAGTGAATGATCCTAATGTTTATGTACCCTTAGAGAGGTCCAAAGTAAAGTCCAAGGATCCCTCAACCTACCTCTAGTGGCCAAGGATCAAGTGAAGCAAATAAGTCTAGGGGAATACAAAGTTCAATAGAAAAGTGAATCTAACAAGACCAACATGACCATGGTGCCATAGAATGAACGTACTGGATCGAGCAAAATCATAGGAGATCAAGTTCAAGACACTCAAAATACAAGTTCATTAGCATGACCATGTAGCACAACATGACCGTGTGGCCAAGCAGTAGAACGGTCATTCTTTGTAGAACGGGCAGTGTCTTCCTCAGTGAAAATGGCTATGCTACCCACCACGGTCGTGCTACCCGTGACTCACCACGATCACGGTGACCACCATGGGTGTGCCACCAGTAGGTTGAAACTCACAAATTTCTATTGTATCCTTTCACCTTGCCCATTCTCCACCACCATAGGCGTGTTCACCCCTACCCACCATGGTCATGCTTCCCAATATGGTCGTGCTACATACAAACCTTACAACACTTTTCCACTGCACTTCCCATTTTACCCCCACTTAACCTTATGCTTCCCCACCACCTATATATACATAGGTGGGGCGGATGGAGCCCGAGGTTAGCTACCAGTAAACCACTCTTAGCTCCCCCATTTTGCCTCTTGTATATTCCCACCTCCATTTCACCATTTCCACCACTAAAACCCAAAATTTCTAGTGTTTTAACCACTTTCCACCATACATCCATGCCATTCACCTACCTTGGAGGGAGGTGCTTGAGCTGATACTACTAGGAGGTGAAGAAGGAGGAGTCTTCATTGATCTAATCATGGCTTTTCACTCCTCTACTCAATCTTCTTCCTTTCCTTTTGTATTTTCTTGTTCTATGAGTAGCGTAGGCCCCTTAGGTGGGTTGTTTGGGGCCAAAAATGTTACTTTGATACCATGTTGGGGGAAGTGAATGTAAACATTGTAATTTCATTTGCTAATGATTATGTTCTTTTCTATCTCATTTCCCATAAATTGCTTTGTGGTTTGTGCTTGAAATCACCTATTTCTAGGACAATTGCTTATATGTAGCTAATTTGTGAACTATTCCTAAGTCCAATGAATGGATCCCTAGTTAGCTATTCACCTTCCTACATGTTAATCAATTCTCCTACACTTAGGTGAGAGATATAAGTAGTTAGTTTAGAGGCATTTAGTGTAATTATCTTGGACCCTTTTCAAGGCTAGAATGTGGGTGATGTGAGGTCTAAAACCTCACTTCCACCTCACGTTATTACCCTCGAACCCTAATTACCCTAAGAATTTTTATTCTAGAAACCTATCGTGATTAGATCCTAATTAAATTCCACCTAAACCATAATCAAAGTGAGCCTCGTAAGGGTGCATAAGAGGTGTTGGGGACTAGTTCCCCTATACACACTTGTCGTATCCATGGCCAATTAGTAGTTTAGGAAAATTCATTAGCATCTAAATTGTTGTTTGGTTTGATAATCTAAATGAAATAATAATGTTTACATGTTATCACCCCCTACCCAATTGATAAGTGCATCCCCCAAACAACCCAAATGTATCTTAATTGCATTAAAACCCTAATTGCCTTCTTTCTTAGCTAGTGTTAGCTTAATTAGCTCTTTACTTAGTTAGCTTCTTGCCTTGTTCTTGCTAGTTTAGGTCTTTAATTGCTCCTATGCTTAGTTTGCTAGATTAATGTAGTGTAGACCTTTGATTTGCTTGTCTTAGTGTAGCTTGCCCCTTTTCTTGCTTAGCTCATCTTTCCTGCTTATTAGAATTAATTATCTAGGGTAATATAAGTTTTGATCTTGTTTGTTCTCCTTTAGTTGCTTGTTCACCATTAGTGTAATAAACAAAATCAACCATCAAAACCTTAAACCCTAGACTCCTCAGTAGGAACCTAGCCAAAACTAACTTAGCTTTGGTGCCCCCTTTCCTCTCTTGGGTTCCACCCCTAACTTGCCTCCCTCCTATACTATAACATGATCCCATGCACTTGCGGGTAAGTGTGTTAGTCTATGTGAGCATCCTATTAAGGATTTATAAATTTGAAAGATCCCAAGTTTGTTTGAAAGCCTCCCAGGGTTGTATCTAGTCATCATTTAATGGATTAGCGTGTGAACCTAGAAAAAATGCACCAAGCTTTCTGGCCCCGTTGTTGGAGACAGAAAGCGCCATAGCTCCCTAGTTGTTGTGGTGTGATCTCTCCCCTTAAACACCATCCTTTTCCAATTTGTTTTGTTGAATTTGAGAAACACACCAATCAATCTAGCACCGTTTCTGGTGAGAAAGGCGCTCAACGTAGCTAGTTATTTTGTTTTTATGTTTTCCTACTGCGCTCATCATTGCTATTATTTGTTCTTTATTCTTTATTTTTTGTAATCTTTGTGCATATAGGTTTGGTAACTTGTTTCCTTTTTGTTTGGTCGTGCCTTGTGCATGTGACAAGTCACACAGGGAAGACAAGATGGAAGGCCAAAATGCACCTCACAAGCCACTTCAAGAGTACTTCATGCCTAGCAACTACAAATCACCAATTGCTAGTAGAGTTGAACAAATGCCAGGGGAGAAATTATCCATCCCTCTAGGTATTCTTGGGCTCCTGCCCACCTTCTATAGACTAGAGAGTGAGAACCCCTACAAGCACTTGGATTCCTTTCTTGAAGTATGTTCCACCTTCGGGATGCCAACTGCCACTGATGACTCAATCAAGTTGACCTTGTTCTCATTCTCCCTCAAAGACAAAGTGAAGGATTGGTATGATTCAAGAAGGAGCATCGTGAATGGGGAAGAGATGAAGAATGCCTTCTTAAGGAATTTCTACTCCATTGTAAGGTTGACACAAATGTGGCATGCCATAGTTAGTTTCAATCAAGTGGGTAATGAGCAGTTCCATGATGTTTGGGAGAGATTTCAAAAGATGTTGAGAGAGTGTCCACACCATGAGATCCCTTTGTGATAGTTAGTTCATTCCTTTTATTCCAGTCTATCTCCGATGGGTCCAACAACAATGGATTCTTCTTATGGAGGAGCTTTTATGGCTAGCCACCTGAGGAGGCATGGCCCTTGTTTGAGTAAGTAGTAGAAAGTTCAAGGATCCGAGCTTATAGCATGATGGTGACCACCCCTTTGATGTGACATCTCTATCTCATAATGATTCAAGCCCACAAGTGATGAAGATTCTTGGGGACATGGTGAGATATATGAAGAACCAAGTGGGAAATGGTCCTTGTCACTCGATCAATCTTGTTGAGTCCTTTGGTGAAGAAATGAAGACACCTCACTCCTATATCTTCTTGGAACAACAAAGTCCAATATGTAGCTCAAAGTTTAAGGAGGAAGTTCTTTTTAGGCTGAAAAGCTGTGATGATGTGCAAATGAATGTCAGAAAGCTTGAGAAAAAAGTAGAACATCTCTCTTTAATGCTTTCTCTTCATTTGTCCTCCCAACCCATAATGAACTTCCATGAATCTAGTGGACATATGCACTCCACTCAAGTTCTCTATAGTCCACCTCCCATGCAAGTGTAGCCCATTTACCATTTCTAAGGTCATCCCAAGCCTTATACACCTCCCCCGCTCCATCACCACAACTTTCCCACAAATTCACTTTCCAACCTCAATTCTCCCCTCCACCTCAATTTCAATGCCAAGTGCCACCTCCACCTCCTCCACAACCACAACATGCCCCCCTCTCCACCATGAGCAAGGAAGTAATGTGACCGTTCTAAGGGGTGGGAAATCTGTTGAGCGGGCCACGAGTCAAAGAAAGGTTAAAGACAGCCAAGTGGTGATATTGTGATCAAGATTGCCGAAAATGATTCTATGACACCTCTTATTGAGAATGCGATACCATGTGCTCTACCTCACACTCCTTCTGTAGGTTCTACCATACCTAGTGTTCAACTTCATGACATGCCACAAGAATATCATGTTGATGCAAGTAAGGCCAAAGCAAGTGAGCCACCATTCCTCGATGCATTTGATCAGTCCCTAGAAGTAAAAAGGAGGCAGAAGCACAATGTTGACATTCTAGATGTGTTTCTCCACACGAAGATGAACATTCCATTACCGAACGCTATCAAAAATATTCCATCTTATGCCAAGTTCCTCAAGAACATGTGCACTATGAAGGGAAGGTTAACAAGGAGAATACTAAAGAGAGTCAAGTTGATTGAACAAGTGAGCTCTATCATCCAACATCCACTTCCAGTGAAGAGGAAAGACCCAGGAACCCCACTCATACCTAGCTACATAGGGGGACACCACATAGAAAAATCCCTACTTGATTTGGGATCTTGTTTGAATTTGATGCCATATAGTGTCTATGTGGAATTGGGGTTAGGAAAGTTGAAATCGGCTCATTGCAATCTCCAATTGGTGGATCGTTCTATCAAAGTGTCTAGAGGAAGAGTGGATGACGTTTTGGTGATGATAGAAAAAGAAAGGGGAGTAGTTTTCCCAGCTGATTTCATTGTTCTTGACATGGAACCGGAGGATAGGAAGGTTCCCATCATCTTGGGAAGGCCATTCTTATCTATAGTTGATGCTGAGATACATGTGCGCAGTCGCACAATGACACTCTCTTTCATGGACATAAAGATAAACATCAACATGTACAAGACCATGATCTGACGAACCCGAGATGAGGATATTGGACATGGTCACTTCAAGAGTCCAACTAATTATTTGAAAGAAGGAGATTGAGATGGAAGACTTGATGATAGATTTTGTGGTCAAAGGGATGAGGAACATAGGTTGAATTCCAACGAGAGATGCATTTATTGCATGTGTGGATACCAAATGATTCTGAATGGATGAATGATGCAAGAATTAAAAGCCCGACTGAAGGCTTAAAATTTAGCGCTTGTGGGAGGAAACCCATGTAGGTTTGGGGGATGTTTCACCCAACCTTTTGTTTTTGATATTTTTGCTTATTTTAACACTTTTCCAAGAAAACACACACACACACACACTTGTTTTTAATAGTTTTTGTTTAGTTTTAAGATGTGCAAGTGAAAACAATGGTGAAATGAGGAAAATTAGATGAAATTTAGACAAAGGATTCATAAAAAATTATTTTGATCAAATATTTGGTGTTTTGATGAAGTTCAAGTTGAAATGACCTGCTATAGTACTCACCACGACCATGGTGGTACACTCATAGTCGCAAGGAAATCTCAAGAAATTAAGAAATGTAGAACCGACCCAGAACGACCATGCTCTACAACACGGTTGTGTGGCATACCAGTCGAGACAGGCATGTGGAGCAGAATGGCCATGGCACCATCAACCCAACACGATTGTGCCACGCAACACGGCCGTGTTGCTTTCAGCCTAGGAAAACTAAGTTAGCAATTCAATGATTCATTTCACTTCAGTTCATTCACCCACGTGACAACACGCCAGTGTTCTCCAACTCTAGGCATTCATGCGGCGATTCCCATGATCTTCTAACTCTGATTCCTGCCTCCTTTCACCTCCAATCTTCCCTAAATCACTTCCACATCATTTTCACTACCTCCATCTACCTTTTCCACCATGTTTGCACCATCAAATCCTCTCCATTCTCTCCATTTCACCCCACATACATAAAACTCTAAAAGTACCTAAAATCCCAACCACCAAAATTCGTCCAAGATGAAGAGAATCACCAAGCAAGTGGTGTCAAAGACCAAGGAGGTTCTCTCCTAGAAACATCGTCCCAAGAATGGATCATCTTCAACCCCGATGTCATCTCAAGCTCCACCACCACGGGCAGCCTCTGCTTCACATGGAGAATCACTTCATATGACGGCGTCAGTGGATCCCATGATGGAGGAATCCAGTAGATTATCTAGTGGAGGTGGGGTAGCAATCTGATATTCTATTTCTACTAGGGCAACACCACCACCCTCATAGGCTCGACCCTCTACTTTAGCGGCTCAACCATCAACCACAACCTGTCCTTCAACATCCACAACACTACATCCACAATCTCAACCTCAAGCATAAAGGCGACTAATTTTGAATGGTGTGGATGAGGTTATGTAGGATGCACCACATGACGATGAAGTTATGCAAGATGAGAAACATGAGAAAACACCCGAGGTGAGGAGCAGTAAGGCAAAGAAACCCAAGTACCCAGAGTGCTTGACGTGTAGGGTGATAGCCACCCACTACGCGTGCCAGAAAACACTGGAGGCATTAGGTTTTTTTCAAGTATTACCAGGGTGTGATGGAAGCCATGGGCTTATTTGAGGTTCTAATGACAGTCCAAGAGACCTACTCTGAGCTGACACACTAGTTCTTTGCCACATTAGAGAAGGTCTCTAATGACGGGGAATATGTCATTTGAGTCAGAATTGAAGATAGAAGTTGGGTCATCCCCTCATCAATGTTGAGCAAATTTTTTTTGCCCCAAATGGTAAAATGGCTGTCGTCCTAGACAAAGGGAAGACAGATAAAGACTCCAATTCTAGTTACACTTCCATGTGGAAGGCATTCACCGACCACATCGATTTTGTAGTGGGGAAGTCGAAGACGAGTTTTCTCCATAATCCATTCATTCTTTATGTTCAGAAAGTTCTCACAAACACCATTTTTGGTAGGTATGAAAATCAGGGAAGTTGTAGAAAGAAGGATCTATGTGTATTGGGTTGGATGACAAAAGGAAAACACATGAACTTGGGAGCATTAATGATTGATCATTTGAGGATGGTCCCTCTAAGAGTAAGAATCTGTTCATCATATGGGGGATTATGACATCCATTGCCATTTCCTTGGGTCATGATGTTTCTGGATACATTAAGGTAGAGGTGGGGGGAGCTGGTAGACCTATAGTATTGTCTACTCTTCAATGATTATAGTTGTTGATAAGAAAGTCATATATCAGGTTAACCCCCCCATATACAGGCGTCTCACTAGAGATACCATACCATATTGCACCTCTCCTAGATGAGTATGGATCAGCTCCATAGTTCTTGGATACAATGAGGAGATTGGAAGAGGGGCATCCCTGAGACATGTTCCAACAACTCGATATATTGCCTGAGGGAATAGGAGCATCCCTGAGTATGGATCAGCTCCATAGTTCTTGAATACAGTGAGGAGATTGGAAGAGGAGCATCCCTGAGACATGTTCTAACAACTCGATATATTGCCTGAGGGAATAGGAGAGTCACAAGCAGTTGTTTAGTGGAGGAGGACAATGGACATAGGGTGAGGAGACAAGACAACCACAACAACCCTTAGTGAACACATGACATCTCTACTATATGTGCACAACTAGAGGGTATTCAAAGGACTCAAGATAGCATCATGAGTGCACATGAGGGATTTTAGTGTACATAATATGCATTATGGTTGGATCATCAATAAATGAACCATCATATCAACCATATGTATCATTTCTAGGATGTCCAGGTTCTGAGGAAGCCCCAGCGGGGGGAAGATTGGTGGGGTCCACTGTGCAGTTACCAGGATTCCTACCTGCCTCCACAGGCATACTACTAGGGCAATTACTACTAGTATCCTCCACCACATGGAGGAGCACCATCGGAATCACCACAACAGCCATGATCATCTACCCTATCACTCCTATACTTTAGTATCATGTTGAGGACAACATGATTCAAACGTTTGGAGTGGTAGGGCAGTATGCCCTCATTTCACTCTTTTTGCATGTCACCCTACCATTTACTTATGTTTTATTGCTCCTTCTATCTAGATTAGATGCTTACATGCTTTACATACTTGCATGCCATGTAGTTTACTTTCTTGAAATTTTTGCATAATTTAAAAAAGAGTTCTTTTTTCCATGCATTGCATATCATGTAGTTTTTTTATTATAATTTTTGCATGTTTGTAGCTAGGAAATGCTTGTTTCTTGCTTTATGTTCCATAATGTAGACTTATATGTGATTGAAGGTAATTTGGCACGATTTTGGCCAATTATGCCCAAATTTAGAATGTTCTACCCAATTTTTTTTTTTGGATCCAATCTCTACTTGGTGAATTGAAAATGATGACGGTTGACAAATGCAAGTGAATTATCATGGTTTATTGCTAAATGGCATCAATGCTTGACTTTTTACATGTGCACTATGTTTCTCATGCTTGTGAAATGTTTGGTTGAATTGTGATTGAAGCAAGCCGCAAACGCTTAGGGTTTGTAAAATCTCATGATAAAAGTGCAGTCTTTAATACTGCTCATTCATGTGGTGTGTCCTTGTTTGATGAAATTGTTGGAGTAACTCTCATGCAGGAGCTTTCATGTTGATATTCACACTAGTAGCCCCTCTTTGACTCACTTTTCTTCTACCATCTTCTTACCTCTCCACCTCAAGAAAGGATTCCAAAGTGCACATATTCAACCTTGGCCACCTCCAAAAGTTTGGGGTGGCTATATATATACCCCGTGCTTCATTCTCACCACCATGTGCCCTACCTACACCAAGGGCAAAAGAGAAAATAAAAAATATACAAATGCAAAAATAAAATAAAATATTCTCCTATGTAATAACATATAAATAAATAAAATATGAGTGGTCCTATGTAATAGCACTTAAAACTCTTACCGCAACCCTTTCTTCCATTTTCATGCCCATGGAGCTAGGAAACATAAAACCTAGCTCATTTTACCCTTTTTCATAGCCACATGGGTTACCTAGTGTGGATTAACACATGATATTGAATGCATGGATGTAAAATAGCAAAATTAGTCATTTGACTATCGCCACCATGAAACGGTTTACCCTGAGTGATATGACAACCATATGGATTGATTGTGTATTTTATGCTCTATATATGAAGTTTGCATGCTCAGTGCTTTAATCATGATTGGTTTGTGAAAGAGGAGAGGGGGGATGCATGTATCTAGTCATCATTGAGCCCATTTGGTCTATATATATATTGCAATGCATTTGTCATTTCTTGTTTGTTGAAAAATTGTAGAGAGATTGAGTTGGAGCATACTTGAGGACAAGTATGTTTTAAGTTTGGGGTATGCATGAGGGCAGTCAGGTCTTTTTAGACTCTCTCAAAGGCCACACTATACTTTGGTGCTATATGGTGTGTGCTCACTAGCCCAGACCTGACCCCAATCCAAATAGGAATATGTTTTTGATGCCTACATGGCACCTTATGATTAGTCTACATATGTTAATCTTGCAATAATTGTATAATTAATTGGTAGATCGGATGTTGGTAAAATCAAATGCCAAATTGATCAGAAAAATACATTGATTCCAAATGAAATATATCCAATGCTTGATTCAAATACTAGTACACAAAGTATGGTTAATTCATTAATATTGAATATGAATCTTGTTTTTTATGAACGCATTGTTAAACACATTCAATGTGATTACTTTGTGATACAATATGATATTGTTGAATGATAATAAAATAACAATAACTTAATCATATTAGGATGATAATTATGTGCAGTTAGGGTTTCTGAGTAATTATACCATATACACATGAGAGTTGGGTTTTGAAGTCTAACCTTTATATAAACCCTAAACCAAGACACATAGGATTTAGACCTGAACTAGACCTTGATGTAAAACATATGAATACATGGTGACACTGTAATGGTATACAAAGTTGTTTAGAATGATTGCCTGGGTCTATGGTTGTTTGTTTAAATTGCATACATGATGTGAGTTTTAATACACAAGAAATTACCTAAGATAGATTAATCCTAGGGTTTCATCCTTTTTCCACGTCCAATATTGCTTAGCCTCAAGCAAACAAGTCAATTGTTGTTTAGCTAAAAGGGTTAAACCGAAATGACAATATGATCAAGAAATTGCTTAGAATTTGATTATTAAGAACAATACCTGAATCCAATTTTGAGAGTTTTGATTGATTAAGGTTTAACTAAAGGTTGTAATGTAATGAAACAATCAAAACAAGGGATGAAAACAATTTTTAAAGGCAATAGGACATACAAATTTCACCAACATCACCTACATAATCATTCTTACCATTACAACTCAATAGTCATAGTTAATTAGACTATGATCATATGAATCCATCTCCTTTTAGAACATGAATTGGCACAAGGATCAAATTTCCAATGGGCTCAAGGTCTCATTACCCAAGGATCAACACCTAATCATCTTGTAGAACTCCTTTCCTAGTACCATCTGGAATTCCATGCATTCATTAGAGTATCTAATATAAAATTTTGCGATCTTTACATTTAGGATTATGTCAAACATGCAAATTGGATGATCAATTCAAAGAGAAAGCAATAAACAAACAAAGAACAATCTAATTATCTAGAATACTAAGTTCGATAATAGTTACAACAGAATACATGAGATAGGGATACTCCCCATTCCCCAGTGACGGAGTCTACTTGCTCATTTGAATGGAGAAAGCACGTATACAAAGGAGGAGAGAAGAGAGAATGTCATAGAAGATGATGAATAAAACAACCAGTGGTCTCTGACTATAGTTATCTACTCCAACAATAGTAGGTCTGACAATCTCCATGAAGAGGATGATGTCCCTTTCTCTTTTCTCTATACTGGCACCAAAAATAAGGTTGAAACTTAGATTTTATCCCTTTTAAATGTTAGGCTAAGTTTTTCTTTTTATATGGATGTCCCAGACCCATGAAATCTAATTTGGTTAGGTCGATAGTTGTCTTGTGTTTTCCATGTATGTTGTGCCATCCAACACACTAGCCTATCATATTGGTCAACTAGCTTTTAGCAGCATTGGTTAGAATTCCAATCGCCTGAGTGGCAAGGCGGGTCAGGCAACTCACTATCTAGTGAGCTTCCTTGAGATGAATTGGATCAACCAACCAAAATGTGAGTTGGATGACTGAACTTCTCTTGTAGGCATTGTTCTAAGGCGGGTTAGTCAAGAGGAAGACCTCCAAAAACCCTGTTGGTTACTGACTTACAAAAACCATGTTGGTTACTGAATTCAAAGAGCAATTGAGATTGAACTCCAATCGGATGACTATAGCACCAAGCGACTAACTGGTGGGTTGCGAACAACCATGTTGGCTATCGACTTTGAAGGCAATGAATTCCACTTGATCAATTGATAGAACTAGCTGGTCGATACACTTGTGCTTGGGAGGTGCCTTTGGTTGGTCAGTCCAACCGACTGGCTGATGAACCCAATCACCCAACTAATTGCTCAAAACGCTAATGTGTTTCTTTTGGTCATCCAATTTCTTATGATCTTGAAATATAATTGAGAATGAGCCACCATCATCCTCTTGATTTAGTGGTGATTTTTACCTGCATAAGAGTAAGAAAATCTATAAAAAATGTAATAGTTAAAAACAAAAGAAAAACAAAATAACAAGAAATAACTACCCGAAATGAGCAAAATTGGTCTAAAAATGCAATGAACATGGGATTAATACGCATTCATAAAAATACCCCAAAGTTGAATGTTTCTCATCCTCAAGCAACATTGAATCTAAACAACAAGTCAAATAATACTACCAGTATGTCATCCTATTTCTAATAACATTATTTGATTCCCACAACAAAATATGGTAAGCAATCTCCCGATTTTCAGGGATCACAAAATGCAATTTCTCATTCCCTATCTTGACTTCACTTTCACAAACATTCTTCTGTACCAAAATGTACAAAGTCAAAATCATGATATCGTTGATGCTTTAGAAAGCTCTGCAATTTCTTATGATATATTTGCACAAGAATAGTGAAAAGTTGTGGAGGGAATATTTTTTGGGTTGATTTTCTACCATTGGGTTGAAAATGGAGTGAATGAGGGTATGGATAGAAGAATTGCAAATCTCTCCTCTACTGTATTTGAGATTGCCTTTTATTGTTGCAATTACATTGATTGTAATTTTTTTCCTTTTTGTTCACATTGGCATCTTTACTTTTATGATGCGCTCCCCCAAACTTAAATTTTGGCACATCTTTTTGACTTTTTAATTATTTTTGGTAAACGTTGGGGTAAGAAGATGTCAAAAGAAGTGCAGAAGAGGCTAAACTTGTGCATATCATATATTGGTATTTAGAGCATAGGAACAATCTCAACAATCAAATCAATTAATCATGTGAATGGAAAGGTAATGAGATTTACACAAGAACATATGTTAATCATGAAGAGACAAACTTCATTTGATTCCTCTCAATCCCATATAACTTGTCATCTTTTCTAGGGAATGATGTTAATTTAGGTCATTGGAGACATAGTAGGTTCTAGCATTGGTAGTTCATGATTCAACATTATAAAAGGATTCACTTCATTCAATTGGGTTACATTGATGAACGATGCACAAACAAAGCAAGATAACATGGAATTGAATATAGGCCACAAATTACATGTGATTCTAATCAATTTTTTATAAACAACTGAGGAAACAAGATGCATAAGCTAATCCTAAAATGAAAACAACAAAATTTAAAGATGGAGTGGGCGGATCAGAGGTGTACCACCCACCCTCCACCCTAAACTTAGAAATTTTCTCATCCTTCAGAAAAATCTAGGTCCATAATGGAGGGGAAAGGAAATACTAGAATGGCCACCAACTATCGATCACCCAGTGATGGTAGCTACTGTGGACGATGTGGCAGGTGGGGTTGGGCCTAAAAAGAATTCTAGGATGGTCAATCTAACCAATCCTGGCTTGTGGCTAGCTGCAAAGGCTTATATGGAGGAGGCTCAATGTAATGTTGTCTCCAACACTAAGAAATAGGAGAAATATAGGTTTGTATGGAACTATAGTCCTTGTAGTATGCCCAGTCCCATGTGTAGTCGCCATGGAACTAAACATCCTCGACATCTGGCGATTAATCCTCAATGTTACATATGTCTACACCTATCGAGATTTGACGTTGATGTTGAAACCTACTAAATTTCCATGCATGTCGAAGTTCATACTAAGAGAAAATCTTGTACATCTGCATATGACTTTGTATTTATACATACATGGATTAAAATTTTGGTCAAAATTGTGAAATTTTGGCCGATATCTCAGTTTTGATCGGTACTAAACATCAAATTGGACATGCCAAATTGCCCAAATTTACGATTTGTAATTGCATTTAAAAAATTGAAAAAAATTGAAAAATCCTTAAAAATGTGGGAGACCACCCTAAGTTAATTGAATCCAAAATATAAGATGTAACATGTTAATGCATTAGAATATATGTATGTATACATTGCATGATCAAAATCCTGCTAGAAATAGTTTTGTATATTTTCACTAAAAAATATAGAAGCCCCCACCCTATACCAACATATTATATTATTTCATATTTAGGTGTATTTATATATGTAGATTATCATGGTAAATTTTATAACTTTAATCATGCATTTAGTTACTGAAATCATCAAATTCTGCGTCAAAATCTTGTGTTAAAATAAGTGAAATTATAGAAATTTCACTCAAAATTTCTATAAGTTTCTATTTCTGGATTGTCGGAAACGGCGTCAAAACCAACATTTTAAACATGGATACATATGTAAACCTATATGGATGCTATATATAAACATATATTATGTTTTTAAGCTAGATTTGATGAAATACATCAATTTTCATCATGAAATCACCATTTTTAGCTTTTTTTATCAAAGATGTGTCAAAGTTCAATTGTCAAAATCCTCGAAGTTTCCTCGATGTTTCCACAAAATTCCACTTCCACACCTGTCAAAGTCAACTCGAAGTCGATGTCTTGTTCCATGGTAGTCGCCCAAGCCCACATGCTAATGCTCATGAACCTATCACATCGGGTACATATGGTTGAGGTGGTGGCCCTAATGCTACTACTGCCGCTCCATGCAAGTTTGGGTGGTGTCGATGTGATCCACCTATTGTTGTAGCTCTGAGAAATCAAATGGATCAGATGGCACTACATATCTACCACATGTCATTGCATGAGACATCTCGGAGGTGGTGGAAAAGGACCTGTCTCTTCATGTTTGCTTCCTTGGAAGCGTTGCATCACCCAAACGAGGGCTCAAGAATCTCAACCTAAACATGGGGTGCCCTCTCAAATTATGTTGGATGTGCTCATTCATATCAGAAATGTCATAGATGATGTTTGCTGCCATGAAGTATGTGTGGGTAAGCAATGTGAGGACGTCTAGGTTGTCCCAAAACAACCAGCAATAGATGTCATCCTCCTTGTCTATCTTGATCAAAGTCAAGGCCATCAAATACTTATATTAATCAAGTGAGATGGCTCTGGTGAATTGTGATCCTTGACTGGGACACAACTATAGTGAAGGTAGGATGAGATTAGTGTGACCACCCTGTCCTCGGTGAATCAGGAACAATTATTAGAGGTGTATATGCTTGATAAGTGAACTCCCCCATCGGAACAACTTGTTGTTCATGATGCTCCACATGCATTAGAGATTGGTGGTGGTGATGATGTCTGACGTGCCACCCTGACTAAAGATGGTGTAGGAGATATTGCTATACAAATAACAGGCCACCAAGTTGTGGATGAAGACACTTTTTCTCCAAACATGAAGGTGGAAAGTTGGCCAATGATCTTAGACTAGAATTTGTTAGGAACTAACTTTTTTTTGTAGTGGCTATGATTTTCTTCATAACACTTGTCCAACAATTCCTTATTGACATCTAGGATGAGGGAGGTTAGGTTAGTGTCATAGAGGGAGTGCTCCTCTCCAAACATGTAGAAGGAGAAATTGTATTGGTAGTTGGTGGTGTAGTACTTCACAATGCTAACAAAGAAGTTGATGGTGAGCTTTTTGAATACAAGACACACATGAAAAATGAAGATATCAATGCAATAATGATGAAGCCTAGTTTCCATAACCTCCTAAATGCTAAGGGCCTTGAGCACGATAGGACAAGCCTAGTGGGGAAGCTACACTCCAAGGGCTTCCATGGTCTTGTGTCTCTTCTTTGCTCATTCATGACCAGTGCCTTGTACTTGCTCGACAAAGGAGCAATGAAAGTGTATGAGCAGGAGGCAAGCACACACATTGTGGTATGACGTTGAAGGTTTCCCAAGTGGAGAAGAAGAAGCATTGGTGGTATGCAAGATGACGGACACACGATGGGCATCGAGCTCCTCAATGAGCTACTCAAAAGTAGTTGTGTCAGTTTCTACGGACTCCCCAATGTAGAAATCATCTCCATCCATCACATGTGACATACACAGATCATCCTCACTGCACCCCTTTCTAATGTAAATGCCACCCCTCAGAGAGGGGTAGGTCGATTGAGAGCGGGATAGGGGGGCATCTTGCTTTGCTTTGACTTTGATCTTATTAGAGATGAATGGTTGATTTTTTGTAAAAGACCACGACCAAACTTTCTAGATTGGTTGTCATAACACACCTCCCAAGTGTGAGGCATCATGGGCTATTGCTAAGGTACTAGTTGGGTTACTTGGTTGGTGAGTCGACTGAATAGAATGAGGGTTGCATCTCTAAAGGAGTCGAGTTGGGTGACTCATAGAGTGAACTAGCCGATTGGAATTTGTGCACACGGCCCTGATGTTGGTGAGTTGGGTGACTCATTGAGTGAGTCAGCCAATTCAAAAAGAGAGAGGGGTTTGGTGGAGACCACCAGTCAGGCGACTAGAAAGCGTTGGGTCAGATGATTGGCTCAATGTTGGGTGTTTATGTGGGAGATCAGATAGGGCTTTATGGTGGCGTGTTGCTTGATTTGTCAGGCGTGAGTCGGTCAAATAGAGCGCAAACATCAATCGACTGGAAAGGGCATGATGGTGGCATCAGGCAATTGGAAGTGGGTCACCTGATTCAGATGGATTGAATGGATCGAGTGGATGAGAGGAAGGCGTAGAGGAAGGGGTGAAGCGACAAAGAAGGCGCTCCTATCATTGCTCAGTTGGTAGCTTCACATTGGGCTGTTAGGAAAGAACATTGCTTTTTGATCAGAAATTGAACAAGGCATAAGTGAGGATGCTGATCGATTAGCTAGGTGGGGACAAAAAAACTTGCAACAAGGATGGTGATCCTAGTCAACCAATTTGTTGGGGTCGTGTTTTTTGCTGTTGGCAATAGGGTTTCCTGATTGGAGCGAGAGCATTGGAGGTGTGAAGTGAGGGAAGTAGAAGATGCATGAGGGAGGGGGGAAAGCTTGGCATCTCATTAGGGCAAGGGAGTAGATGAAATCGATGTCGACTCCCTTGCGTCCTTATCTTGCATTGTAGATTAGGTGTAAGTAACCCGACTCACTTGAGCTGAGTTAGCCGATTGGGAGGTGTAGCTTGACTTGTGTAGCTCAAATTAGCTAACTCAACAACTTCATGCATGATAGGGACCGTTGGGCCAATCTGTCAACTCACTAGACGAGTCGATTAGTTGGAATTACATTGGTGAATCTAGTAGCTACTGGGTTGTCCAAGCACCCACTAGTTGGGTGACTAGAGAAACAAATTGGCTAAATGGAAATGCATTGTGAGATCTAGTAAATACCAAATTGTCATGTACCCCACCAGTCAGGCGATTGGGATGATGCATCGACTGAGTGGAATTGATGGGGGGTCCCAATTATAGGTGAGTTTCTTGCCTGGTAACTAGTTGGTAAATTCACCTACAACCTTCTATGTGCTTAAAATGACCTCCCCAGTCAATCAACTAGGTGATCCAGTCACTCTGTTGGGGTTGAGCAAGGTTCCAACCAGCTTGAACTTCATTTTGCAGTCAATTTCAAACAAAAATTCGAATCAACTTAAAACTAAAGTACGAAATGCATGCTAAAAAATGAAAAAGTGGACATGAAATGCAATCTAACTACTCATATGAAAAAATCAAATCTAACTAAGATGACCATCAGATTGCCTCCCAACAAGCACCTTATTTTATGTTGTTGTCTCGATACCTGAATCCTCCAATGCTAACCAAATTTAAAAGGGGGAGTTATGTTTCTTCCTTTACAGCAAGACTTCAGAAGTAGGATACTTCATCAATCTATGAACTTTTACCACAAATCCCCATTTTGAGTTTGTCCACAATACAAAAGCTCCATGTGGATAGATCTTCTTCACCAACTATGGTCCATGCCACTAGGACTTTAGATTCCATGTGAACAACCTCAGCCAGGCTTTGTAGAGCAAACCTTGATCTCCCACTTAGATATCTTTCCTCTTTAAGTGATCGTTGTGCAACATCTCGATCCTCTCCTTATAGATGTGTGCATTCTCGTATGCAAACATGCACAACTCCTCAAGTTCTTACAATTGAAGGAATCATTTCTCTCCAATGAGAGACAAATCAAAATTCAGAAATTGAATCACCCAACTAGATTTGTGTTCCATTTTGATAGGGAGATGGCATGGTTTACTGTAGATTAGATGAAATGGAGTAATCCCCAAAGGTGTCTTGAAAGTTGTCATGTATGCCCAAAGAGCATCACTCAGCCTCATCACCTAGTATTTCCTTGAGCATCCCATGGTGTTATCTAGGATGGCCTTGATTTCTCTATACAAAACATCTACTGGGCGACTAGTTTGAGGATGGTATGGGGAAGCCACTTTGTTATGAACTCTTTATTTCTTCAACAAAGTCTCAAATTTTCTCTTCAAGTATTTTGATTGTCATGGAACTATTTATTACCCAAATTTAAACCCCTATTGGATAGACAACCAAAGGTGAGAGAACCCGAGCATCAGTCCCTAGAATGGGTTACATAACATGTGCATAAACAAAATCACATTCAACAACAAAAAAATAAATTAAGGTATGAGATCATTGACATGTAAAAAGAATGCTAAACTACTACCTAACATCAAGAGCATAACCCTTCTAGATATTAAAGCATGTGGATGTTTCATTTGCATGTCATTAGACGATTCCAACTGAGTATGAGCAACATTTTATCATATTAGAGCAGAAACAAATGTATAAAGAGAGGTTCATAGTTTACATGCTACCTAAAATCATAAAATGGGTGCACGCCAACACAACTATGTTGAGTATACATGAAATGTAGGTTTAAGAGAACATATGTTTCTTGGAAAAAATTAAAAGTGATAAGAAGAAGATGAGAAATAACATGAAGAGGCTTTATTTTTAGCATGCAAGCATATTCCATTATACTAAACAACACTATACGAACATTGACCAGCTTCCCAAAGGAAGGGTCTGTGAGGGTCATTAAATCAAAAGCTACTAATGACACATGTTTCAACATGAGGGAATACATGACTAAGTCAAGAGTTAACCCTTTTTATTAACTTGGCCCATTCTAGCTTGACAACTCAAGTAGGATGCCCAACCTTGTGTTTGTACCCCAAGAATTCAAGCAGGTGCATAAGGTTTATATTCTGGACACGTTTAATCATGTTACAAGTTTTGTTCAACAAATATCAATAAAAATTAGATAATGAATCATATGGAACAACTAGCTCAAATAATTATATAAAGATGACCATTTTAAGAATACATACATATAAGCAAGTTCAATACCACTAGTCTGGCCAATAGGAGTATAAAGCCTACCTTGATTTGAATACAAGTCATAATTAGAAACTTGACTAGATCTTGGCATTTTTATCCCCACAAGTAATCACAATATTACAAACAAGTCTAATTTGATTAACATTAGTAATATAGGTCTCATTAATTCTTATCACAGTGGTTGGATGTGTCACTCGACTCTAGGTATCAAAACCTTCACTATTGATTTCAAAATCTCAAACTAGGTCATGCATAGTCATGGTCATGTTACATCATACAACATGAATTTGTTTAGATCTTATGGTGACACATCATACCAAATCATACATCTAAAATTAGGGTTTCCAGACTGAAAATAGAGAAATCATGAGATTCAAGTAAGATAAACAACTTACATATCAACATAGTAAAAACTAGTCATTTGAGTCATTATCACACAAGATTGTTAACACTAGAGAATGGATGAGTTCAATCTGGATTAGGTGTCATAATCATCAATAAGTTATTGATTTCAAAGAATATTTTAGCACATATTATCATTAGGGGGATATTTGTACATGATTAGAGTTTCAAATAACAACATGCAACTTAGGTCATATTTTATGTCTAAATTAGCTCAAAAGTTACACTAGGGCACACAAATGATCCACATAGAAATTAGGGGTACACGACTTGTAATGTTACTGATTTGGAGTCCACATAATAATTTTGGACATAATATACGATCAATCATCAAGGTATCCATATAACTATGTTTCTTGGTTTAAAGCACAACATCAAATTGATATTTGGTACAATAATGAGAAAGTTTGAATCTTGGTTCAATATACTTCAAAAAATACTAGTTTGGATTAGCATAAAGGTCTAAGACACATTCAAACAATATTATGCTTTAGAGAAATTATCTTCAACATAAAAGCCCATTTTAGGTCATATAAGCAAATTAGACCATTTTATCATACAAGGATATACACAGTTCAAATGTTGATGCATCAAGTTGTTCAAATTACACATTTTAGGCTAATATAGGGTTTTGAGGCATGAAAGACCAAGTTTGGACATAAAATAGATTAAATAATTAAAAAAAATTTCAACATCAAGCATTTTTGAGAAAATAATAGAACCATGAGTATATTTGGGTTGTGAAATGATTTCTAATGGATATGGCTCATTTTTTATCAAATGCTATATGATTGGGCCTATTTCACCAAATAAAACATTTATTTTGAGTTTTGTAATAATGAGCATTTTCCAAGACTATTTGGAAGAGGGAAAACATTTACCAAAAAGAGAGGAAATGAATGACCATTCATAGCCGATCCAAGGGCCATCAGATGTCCATGAAGTCCAATTGTTGTTGGCATGGCTCTACTAGATTGGGGCCAGCCGGCCAATCAGCCTACACCCTAGGTCAAATGAGCTCAACTGGCTCGTGGGAGTCTGGCCCGCCACACATTGGCGTGTTGGGAGCGTCTTGCCTCCCATTACCCTGCTCACCGAGAACAATGCTCAATGACAACATGAAGTTTTATGGAAGCGGGGGAGTGCTTCACATCCTAGCCACACCAGGGAACCAAAAGGTGGCCAACTACAAGTGGCTTGAACCCACAAAAACAAAAGGGGCAAAATGAGGTTGGAAACCATACGGGGCACAGATCCCCATGCTATTTGGCCCGCGACCACCATTAATGGTGGAATAAGAGGAAGAAGAGAAGTGAGGGAGAAATAGGGCACGAAGAGGATGTAAAAGATAGGGGAACTGAATGAAAAGAAGAAAAAAAGACAATGTTCTTGTATGTTTATTCCATGGAGGCTTGAAGTGTTAGATTGGCCACAAAAAGGGTTTTGTAAGGTTGTTGTACTTGCCCTGACACAAGGTGATATCATGATGACCCCAATTCCTGCATACTATCCAGGATGACATTCCTTTCAATGTGTGCACTCATATCAATAAGATGTCAAGAGGGAAAATACACGAAATTGTGATTATAATCTGTAATATACGAAAGCCAGATCATGTCAAGAGGTAAAAGTAATGTTTACATTATTTACATAGAAGAAAAGACTATCTATAAGAAGCAGGAAAGTATATAGGATACTACATCCTACACAACATCTAGGAAAAGGAAATGTAAGTTAGATACGAGAATAGAAAGGAACATCCATCTACTCTAATATCCTCCAAGGAGCTTTATTACATGCTTTCTGATTCTTTGACTTCATTCAAGGATACTTTGCACCTAGATAATACATGAAATAGTGGATCAACATAATATGTTATGTACGTAGGTGAAAGATATGTACATATTAACTTGCATACTTAAAAATATTTGGGAAAGAAGAAAATAAAAAGGAAAACACTATTTAGAGTGAGAATCGGGTAAACACTTCTTTTAATTGTATCTTTGATGTGGTTGTACTACTAAGTGTGTTAGCACCTACTATACTTTTATGATGGGCCATCCATGCTCCTAGGGATATGGGGATCCACACCCCTAGGTCTATTTGTAATGATCTAAAATCTAGGTATATTCTTAATATAGAATTTTTCCTAAGTTTTCCTATCCTTTTTGTCCTTGATGTTGAATTTGTGGAATTATTAGTGGTTTTGATCACTATTTATCCCAGTGTACGAGTTTATGCACAAATATCTTAGTGAATGTTTTAGTAAGGGTCTAAAATGCATATTTACCACTTAAATGACATACTGTTAAAATAGTTTCATTCTAGAACATCCCTTAGCCTTATGGAGCAAGGACGAGAAAAAGTAATGAATAATAAAGCTTTAAACATGTTAATACGACATTAAATAATTTAATATGGCAAATAGTGATAATAATGTGTAAATAGATAAAACTCATAAAATAAGAGTCATTGGATAAAAATAAATATAGACTCAAATTCTTTGGATCTGATATGGCTTGGAGGCCAAGTTTCACAATTTTGGGGTAATAATAACTACATGTATTTTATTTAGAAAAGAAAAGGTGAATTTTCTCCAAAATATGAAATATGATATTAAATGACTCTAAAAGTGGAAACTAATCTTAGATTCATAATATCCACATTAAAACTAGCATATGGGTAAATTTTCATCTAATTTGGATAATCTTTAATTGTTCATTTGTAGATTAGGAGAGAGAGTATGCAAAAGCCTAAAATGTTAAATAATGTGATAAATAACTTCAAGGGATAAAATTAATGGCAAATTTGTGTTCCATATGTTTTAGTTTGCTTGAGGCTGAAGTTTCACATCAATTGATGGATTCCAGATCTCTTTAATGTGATAGGAAAGATAAAAAGTGATTTACTTTAAAAGACTTAAATAAAATATTTAGAGTCACCAAAACTAAAAATTAATGCCAAAATTGGATTCTACATGTCGATATAGGCTAGGCGTCAAATTTTATTTAATTTGGAGTTTGTTTCCACCCTCAATTGAAGAGAGAGAGAGAGAAAAAGATAAATAATTTAATATGTCATTTTAGTCCAATCGGTTTGGGAAATATATTTAATGTCAGACAAACATTTACTTTATTTTTTCTAATGTGTGTGTGACTGCGATCATTGGATCAAGATCGAACAATCCACAAGTCATCCTCTACCTCCCGCTTGTGTGAATAGTGCACCACAACAACTAGATTTTTCAATTCCCAATTTCTCACTCATTTCTCAATGAAATCTCACGATTCTTTTGCCAAAACTTTCCAAATTATATTCCACATCTTTTAATCCCTTATTTTCTTTATTTCATCATGAAATTAAAGAAATTCCCAATTCTTGGGCAACAAGCCTTTGCGGACACCTTCCTATTTCTCGACTCATGCATCCCCACCTATAAAAGCATGTACCATGACCTTTTTCAGCACCATTGCTTTCAAGATTTCATGCCAATTTGGTCCTAGCTTCCTTGTACATTTACCGTTGATCAACCTTGCTCCTCGTTGCAAGTCTCCTTGCCACCGATAGTTCGTGCCACTACAGCCTAATAGCCTCTAGGGTATAATTCCTCAGTTCCCTCTCTACAATTCAACAACCTAAGATTTGACGATCGGGCACTCACACATTTCCCCCCAATTCCGCCGAGGTTCTAAGATGCTTCACCTTGCAACCATGTTTGAGTGTGTGAAGGGGATGAATCCCCTCTGTCAGTCTCTCTTTTACCTTTCTTGTTTCTCTTACATTTTTGTTTTTTTTGCCTAGGGTATAATGGCCATTTCATGTTTTGTTATCACCTCTTCCATGCTCAAGTTTTGCACTCCATTGGCAGTGGGTCTAGCCTAGTTGGAAAACTATGATAGATCTAACTAGGATCATTGTTTTGACCGGATAAATAGAGTCAGGTGAATTTTGGAATTTCCCAATTGGCCGAATTTGCAAAAATCATATATTTTACTCTACTTGTCCAAAAATTCTATAAAAATATATTTTCAAATCGTAAAAAATGAGATCTTTCTAATAAAAATGGTTTGACAGTCTGATTTCCATGTTTTGATGGTTGATTTTTGAATATCTAAAAAAATACATGAAAAACTCTAAAAATTGTAACTAATTCATATAACAATAAAACAAATAAACATGTTTTCTTGATCAGAAAGACATAAGGAATTGATTGGTTTGGGTTTTGTGTCCAAAATCCAAGGTTTTCCAAAAATGTATGGAATTAGGGTTTCTTTACACTCATATGATTTATAAAACCCCAATACAAAACTTGAAATTAGGCACATGTGATCTTGGAATCTTCTAAGTTGGTGAAAAGTGATAACCAAGACTCTGAATTAAGGTATGTGCATCTTATCCCTTAAGTTGGACATTGTTGATAACCAAATCCTAATTTCCCAATGAGGCATGGGCGAAAACCTTTGTTCCTACTATTGCTCCTTTTGGCACAATTACTTCATTACTTGCTTGGGTCTTGAACCCACCTGACATATCACTATTATTTGTTGCTTAATCTATCCATATGATTTCTTTGAGCATGATAATATGTTTAAATTATTAGCTAATGTACTGGTACTTATGTACAACCACCCATAGTTGGGCATGTGTTATTTTGCCCAGGGGAATGTGTTACTCTACCCCATATATAAATATTTTGTAAGTGAATGGGAATGTGTTCACTCTCCCCTCACCTAATGGTTTGGGTCCGGTAGGTACCTCACCCGTACTTAGTTAATTTAGTCTAACTTAATCATTCATGTGAATTTTCTTATTAATTTTATGGAAAGAATCTTATATGTTATGTGCCTCATACTTTTAACCCTCCTTATTTCTTGGTTATTCTATACCATTATTATCCTAGTTATTATTATTCTTTGTTCTTGTTCCTTATTTGACACATACCTTATTTCTCCTCTTGCTGGGTGATCCCAACCACCCCGGCCTAGGTCAAGGAGTAGAACAAGACCAAGGAGTACCTTCCCAAGAATAGATTAGAGGAGACTTTGCTGAGATATATAGGTTGCTATTTCTAGATCTTGTAGTTTTCTTTTCTATTTTATGTTTCATGAAACTCATTTAGTGAACTGAGATCAAAGCAATGTAATAACTTAGTCTTTTTTTTTCTACTGCTACTATTGACATTTTGTATCTAGATCATGCTTATTTAAATGGAATTATTATGCATGCATCCTCCATGTTATGAATTTCCCATAAAATAAGGTTGTTGTGTATTTTTCGTTAAGTTTTAGTAAACGGGTGATCTCGCCTCCTTACAACATGGTATCAGAGCTTGATAGGTAGATATTAGGGCATAAGTTGAAAGAAAGGGTGTCTAGAAAGGATCAGGTGTTGGGGGTTGGCAGGATTTTTCTCCATGCCACTAGTTTGGTTTACGAGAACTCCTGGATCCGTATGATACCTTCCTGGCCTGAGCTGATACAACTATCCAAAATAACATACCTATAGGCAATAATAGCCTTAGACATCTATGTTGGATACTCTTTCTAATCTAATATGATGACCTTATGACTTGTTTGAGGATAGATGCCCAATATAATTCCCTTTTTGTTCCATAAGACCACATGTTTGGGTAGTCTATCCCTAGAACCTAGACCTAGAGGTTGAAGTGTTAGATCCTATACATGGTTTAGTTAGACTCACCTTTTGACCTCTAGTTTTAGTTTGACTTGGTAGGTCAAACCTTTCAAGGGGTGGAGGGGTAGTAGTAGTACCTTGATAGATCATGGATATGTGAATTTTAGGGACGAAGACCTTTTTAAGGGATGGAGTCTTTATCATACCAAAATCTAGCTACTCTGACTCTAAAAACCCTAACTCCATGAATAGGAGGTTAGTGTGCTTGGATCCTTAGTTTTGACCAAACAAGGTCATACTTATCCCCTAGCATGCTTGTTTAGATCCTAATGAACATATATTAGCCACCTGATGAATAGTTCATAAGTTTGACCTTTAATGAATATTTAATGTACATAATATGAGTAACTCACTTATTAAACCTAATTGTGGATATACATGATGCTAATCATGTCATGAACTAGTAATCCCTAATCTTATTATGAGTGAGATAAATGGAGCCTCACCTTGGACTTAATGCATACTAAGAAGGTATATGTGAAGTGTAATGATCAAGTTGACCATAAACCCTAAAATGAAGTAGGCCAATCTTAATGTATGCATCCTTAATGACTTTCATGATACATTAGTGACATTATCTGCCATAATCAAACAAGATACATTGAGACATATAAATGGTATATGACCTTCTAATCCCAAGTTAATGTATATATAAATTCATTAATTTGTAATATGTTTCACCTTATTCACTAATATACACCTAATGACTCAAATATGGTTAATGAGTAATTTGTTTCATATAAACATGCATGAATGCCTAATGTGGTGTTAAATGTGCATATCAATAATAAGAAGTGTATAAACATGAGTAAGTGATTTATGAGGCCATTAAATTGAGTAAGAAAGGAAATGTGACAATGTATAGATGTATAACGTAGGTGAAAGTAGTTAATGTGACATTCATTGGGTTAATTGTATACTTAATAACAAAGTGGATAAAATTGCCTATTTCATGTAAATAATCTAATATAATTAAATATGGTGATAATATCAGGATAATGGAGTCTAAATCCAAATTATTAAGGATAATGGTCAAATATACTAATAGATTTTGAGACAATTGAGCAAACTCTAATTGTGCTAAAACTCTTAATGAGATAAATAAGAGATATGTATGATTTTATTCATAATAATGAAATATAACTCTTTTGGAAACAAAATGAATATAATAGGATGTAGTTAAAAGAATAATAAGGATGATGTAATATAATAATAAATATAGTTCTAATAATCCAAAAATGTTAATTGTGTTATGTCTCATAAAAGGAAATCTCAATAGTGGAACCTTTGGAGATCCATGAGAACCTGACATGTGAGGAGTTGCCTGTGAAGATTCTGAACCCCCAATTTATGTAGTGTAAGTCTTGTGGAAGTACCATGGTTTGGAGGAAACAACATGAGAGCTTAGATATGGGATGTTACATACTCACCCTTCCCTCTTTGCTTGAGATTTCGGGGATGAAATCCTTTTTAAGGGGTGGAGTGTTCTAACAAACTAAAATCTAGGTATGTTATTAATGTAGCCTTTTTCCTAAGTTTTCCTATCCTTTCTATCCTTTTTGTCCTGAATGTTGAATTTGTAGAATTATTAGTGGTTTGATCACTATTTATGTCAATGTATGGGTTTATGCACTAATATCTCAATGAATGTTTTAATAAGGGTCTAAAATGAAAATTTACCACTTAAATGACATATTGTTAAAATAATTTCGTTCTAGAACATCCCTTAGCCTTATGGAGCAAGGAAGAGAAGAGGGAGTGAATAATAAAGCTTTAAACATGTTAGTATGGCATTAAATAATCTAATATGAAAAATAGTGATAATAATGTGTAAATAGGTAAAACTCATAAAAAAAGAGTCATTGGATAAAAATACCTTCAGATTCGAATTCTTTGGATTGATATAGCTTGGAGGCCAAGTTTCACAAATTTGGGGGTAATAATAACTACATCTATTTTATTCAGAAAAGAAATAGTGAATTTTCTTCAAAGTATGAAAAAAGTCATTAAATGACTCCTAAAGTGGAAACTAATTTTATATTTGCAATCTAAACATTAAAACTAGCCTATGGGTAAATTTTCATCTAATTTGGATAATCTTTAATATTCATGTGTAAATTAGGAGAGAGAAAGTATGTAAAAGCCCAAAATGTTAAATAATGTGATAAATAATGCCAAGGGATAAAATTAATGGAAAATTCATGTTCCATATGTTTTAGTTTACTTGAGGGTGAAGTTTCACAATAATTAATGGATTCTAGATGTCTCTGATATGATAGGAAATAGAAAATGTGATTTACTTTAAAAGATTTAAATAAAATATTTAGAGTCTCTAAAACTTAAAACTAATGCCAAAATTGGATTATATATGTCCTATATAGGCTAGGTGTCAAATTTTATTTAATTTGGAGTTCGTTTGTATCCTCAATTGCAGAGATAGAAAAAGATAAATCATATAATATGTCATTTTAATCCAATCGGTTAGGGAAATATATTTAATGTCACACATACATTTCCTTTAACTTTTATGATGTGCATGTGATTATGATCCACAAGTTGTCATGTACCTCCCGCTCATGTGAACAGTGTGTGAACAGTGGACCACAACAACTCGATTATTCAAATCCTGATTTCTCAGTTGTTTCTCAATGAAATCTCACAATTCTTTCGGTAAAACTTTCCAAATTAGATTCCACATCTTTTGATCCCTTATTTGCATCATTTCTTCATCAAATAAATAAATCCCCAATTCTTAGGCAACAAGGCTTTACAACCACCTTCCTATTTCTCAACTCACACATCCCCACCTATAAAAGCATGTATTTTGATCTCTGTCAGCACCATTGCTTTCATGCTCTCATGTCAATTTGGTCTAGATACCTCACACAACCACCATTGATCAACCTTTCTCCTCGTCACAAGTCTCCTCCCCATGGAAAATTCATGCCACTGCATGCTAATAGCCTCTAGGGTATGATTCCTCAACGCCCTCTTGTAACGACCCTGACCGGGGTTATGAGGTAACCCTATTTGTTTTGGCTAAGTAAGTTGCTTAGAACTTTAATATAATCCTCTAAGGTGTTTTGTTATCATGAAACACACTTATGTTACAAGTTTGGTATCACGACAGTCGCCAAACCGACAAATAAATCGTTAAACCTCTCTTCAAGTCGACGATCTGAGTTTTGACGATCGTGCATTCACACATTTTCCCCCAATTCCGCCGAGGTTCTGAGCTGCTTTACCTTGTAGCCATGTTTGGCTGTGTGAAGGGGATGAATCCCCTATGTCGGTTTTCTCTTTTTCCCTTTTCGAATCTCTTATGTTTTTGTTTTTTTGCCAAGGATATAATGGTCATTTTCATGTTTTGCTATCACCTCTTTCGTACTCAACTTTTGCGCTCCATTGGCAGTGGGTCCAACCTAGTTGATGAACCATGATAGAGCCAACTAGGATCAGTGCTTTGGCTGGATAAACCAAGACACGTGGGTTTTAGAATTACTTGATTGGTTGAATTTGCAAAAATCATATATTTTACTCTGCTTGTCCAAACAATTATGTGAAAATATGTTTTAGAATAAAAAAATGAGATTTTTCTAATAAAAATGGGTTTAGAGTCTGATTTCCATGTTTTTAATGGTTGATTTTTGAAGATCTAACAAAATACATGAAAAAACCTAAAATTGTAACTAATTCATATAACAATAAAACAAATAAATATACTTTTTTCACTAGAAAGACATAAGGAATTGATTAGTTTAGGTTTTGTGTCCAAAATACGAGGTTTTCCAAAAAGGGTCTAGAATTAGAGTTTCTTTACACTTATATGCTTTATAAAATCCTAATGCCTGTGATTAACTTGAAATTAGGCAAAGGTGATATTGGAATCTTCTAAGTTGGTGAAAAGTGATAACTAGGACTCTGATTTGAGGTATGTGGATCTTATCCCTTAAGTTGGGCATTGTTGATAACCAAACCCTAATTTCCCAATGAGGCATGGACTAAAACCTTTGTTCCTGTTATTTCTCTTTTTGGCACAATTACTTCATTACTTGCTTGGGTCTTGAACCCACCTGACATATCACTATTATTTATTGCTTAATCTTGCCATATGATTTCTTTGAGAATGATGATGTGTTTGACTTGTTAGCTAATGTAGTGGTATTTATGTACAACCACCCATAGTTGGAAGTGTGTTATTTTGCCCAGGGGAATGTGTTACTCTCCCACATTCATAAATATTTTGTAGGTGATTGGGAATGTGTTTACTCTCCCCTCACCTAATGGTTGGGGTCTGGTAGGTCCCTCTACCCTATTTAGTTAATTTAGTCTAACTTAATCATTCATGCAAATTTCTTATTATTTGTTATGGCAAGAATCTTATATGCTATTTGCCTCATACTTTTGACCCTTTTTATTTCTTAGCCATTCTATACCCTTTATTATCCTTGTTATTCTTATTCTTTGTTCTTGTTCCTTATTTGACACATACCTTGTTTTCTCCTCTCACTGAGTGATCCCAACCACCCAGGCCTATGACAAGGAGTGGAATAAGACCACGAGTACCTGCCCAGGAGTAGATTCAAGGAGACTTTGTTGAGATGTCTAGGTTCACTAGTACTTAAATGATATATAACGTCACATTTTATGGAGTCGGTTACACATAAAAAACCGACGCCATAGTACAACGACATCAGCTAAATAACACAATTGTCACCATATGTGAAGTCCAACCGATTTAGAAAAGACACGGGTACCACTTTTACTTTCGTCAGTTTCTTTTCAAAGAAACCAACATCTAAAATTACTCACAAAATATAATTTTCTAGGGAAAAAATTGCCTCTAAATTTTCAATACGGTGCCGGTTTCCAAAATTGACGACACATGTTTCACATCATGTTCCCACAAAAAAAATTATCCCTCATTAGTCTTCGGTTGTCGTAAAAAATTGACGACTAATCACCCTTTGCGAGACAAAATTTATCACCTCATTAGTAGTCAGTTTTTGACAAAGAATTGACGACTAGGTGTTTTCACGCCTTGTCCCTGTGAAAATATCCCCCCCCCCCCCCCAATTTGCTTCTTCGTCGTCGGTTTTTGTTGGGAAACCGACAACTATGGTCCTAACACAATAACTCAATTTTTTGTTTCGATATGTGAATAGACGTCGTTGTTACATCTACAAACCAATGACTAAAACCCTAACTGGGTGCAACTTCTTTTTTTAAATTTGCACTTAGTTGTTGGTTTTTCAAATGTGACCGACAACTATTAGTATTAGACGTCAGTTTTTGTAAACAACCGATGATTATAGGTAACTTAATAGCACCCACACAAAATAGACTCTTCCCCATTCTTTGTTTCATCATGATTTCACTAGGTTTGTGGTGATTTTGCTAGTCTTCCTCCACTCCCCGCCACCGCCTGACCGGCCTAAATTGCACCTCCAAAAGGAGAGGATATAGATTAGTCGGACTTTTAAGAAAGTAACCCGACACTAAAGCCCTCGTAACTATTATACGGGGTCTAATGTAGTAATTAGGGTCGAACCACATGGACAAGGTTAGCAGGTGTTAAGCACACAAGGTCTCACACCCATATACTTCAGACAAAAAAGGGTAGTCTAACGGGTGTTCCCAAAGGAACGATGGCACTCAAACCAAGGTAAAGCAAATAAAACAAAGATAAGAAGAACTAAGTGTAATAAAAGAAGATGTAAATGAAGATATGGAGGGAAACTTGGATTGAGTTTCACCTACTAAGACTTCTCACCAACATGCAACATCACCTCTCCCTCTCATATACTCCTATCAAGATTACAAGCAATCATACATGGTGTCTGTTCCCTTCTCTCTTGAGATAAGGATAGATCTAAGTCTAGGGGTAACCTCTCTCTCGAGATGACTACACAAAAACCACATAATAGAATGTATGATCTCAAGCTTTAGCATTCCAACATTCTCATGCATTCATACTACTCCATAACACAAGATAAGAGTGATATTACTCTCTTGAGATATCAACAATCAAACATCACAAGATGGTAGCTAAGCATACAAGTGAGGCATTAAAACTGGTGCATGGAGATAATCTTAACGAGAGTATATATATATATATATATATATATATATATATATCAAAATGGAGAGACAATATACATGTTGGGAGAGCCTTAGTGGCTACTCCCAACCCAAGTTATTATGTTTAGCCGCACATGTTCATGGGTAGCATAACGACGTTACAAGAAGGTAGATACTTCATGTTCCACAGAGCGATGAGGTAAGTATAATGAGATGGAAGTGATAGATCTAGATGGCGAGAGAGGAACACAATACAACTCAGTACTTCTTCAGATCTAGATCCAGAAGGTCGATGGCATGGACGGTCTTCTTCTCTCAAAGAAAATGGAGCATTCAATCTTCTCTCTCCTCAGCTTCCACCTTTGGAGATCCAAGACTGATTGGATGGATGGATGGAGATGAGTCTGGAAAATGGCAGCACTTTGTGGTACTATCATATCTGATCTATGATCCCCTGATTGACAGGTCAAATGGGTGGCCTATTTATAGACACACTCCACCGAATTAACCCCTCAGCCGCGGTCTGCACCACGACCGTGGTCATGAATGGAGCTCGATCACGATCGAGGCTTTATTGTCATTCTTTCCTCGATCGAGGTCAGTTGAACATCCTCCCTCAGTCGTAGTCTGGTTGGCCACCTTCTCGATCACGACCTAGTTGTTAGGACCACAGTCGAGATCGAGGTGTTCCTTACTTTGGAAAAGTCGAGGTCGCAGTCTCCGTGTTGATCACAGTCTCCATGTTGATCATGGTCATGAGGAGCTTGAGTGCAAATTGACCGTGAGCGCAAGGCATTAGGTTGAACTTGGAGACCTCGACCATGTGAGATGGTCTTTGTTGGATGAATGAGTCGCAATCGAGGTGATGACCGCGACCAGGGCTAGATATGTACTTGAAATCAAAGGGAGAATGTGTAAGTGAAGTATTTGACATAAGATGCTAAAATAGTGGGGAAAGTTAGCAAAATATATGCTAGGGAAGGTATAAAATGTATGAAAAAAGTGTGTAAAATAAAGTGTTATCAACTCCCACAAACTTAGAATCAAGCTTGTCCTCAGGCTAAGTGTAGGCTCGAAATCATAGAGCGAGAGAGAAAATTTGTGTGACAAAATATAGCAAAACTTAACACTACTGAGTTATCTCATTCTTGCATCAAGACTGACATGATATGTTTTCTCAACCACGAAAATCTCATTCCTCCCTCTTATATCTAGAGTTGCACAACTTGTAGTTCTCGCCATTGCTTTCAATTATAAAAGGTTTCTCCTTCTCATCGTATCACCCCCTCCCTTTAGGTTACCAACCATACTAATACAACATCTCCCCGAGAGGTAGCTTTCACACTCTTTCTTTATTTTTAGTTGGCCCTATGCTAATGTGTTTGGGTAGGCTTTAATCTTTAAGTGTTTTCCTCTTCCCCTGAGCTCCCTCACCCACTACTGTCGTAAGGACAGTGTTGCCCTTTTGGGCATCTGACTTTAAGTCAGGTGGTTTCATGAGTTTCGTTCTGTATCGGAGGTGGGTAAGTTTGGATTTAAGGTTCCACTTACGAGCATGCCATATCTACATTTGTGAGTGCAGCATACACCGGCTGTGTGGAAACTTTTAGCATCTTTTGGGCACTACTCTCGTCATATATTTTTTTCTTTTTCTTTTTGGCTTTTTACACCTCCTTTCTGGCTTGGGTGAGGGGGATTTAAGCGGTCTTCTGGGCGGCCAAGCCTCTTTTTTAGTCCCAAGCCGGGATGGATTTACTTGAAAGGGTAGCTGTTTCCTTCTCTACGGAGATAAGGATTTTCTAGTTGGAATCATCAGGTGAGGGTGGTTGGTCAGGAGTATGGCTAGCTGAAGTTTTCTACTTTTCAAGGGTTTCATGAGCTGGGTTGTTGCATACATAATGTCTTATTACAAGAATGAGATAGAGTAGTATTGCTATGTCTTTCATTTTACCTTTATGTGTATTATATTCTCATACAATTCTCTCTAGGAAAATTACAATACTATAAATCTTATCAAGAAAATAGACTAAATTCTAAATTCTAAGGTAACTTCATAAATTTTTAGGCAAAAAGGCAAGAGCCATTTGGCAGAACTGAGATATGCACATGTAAAGTTTGTGGAAAAAATATTTTTTTTTGAAAAATTGAGAGGTAAAATGGTGATGAAATTGTACCTCTCTAGCCCGTTTATGACCCCTCCCCCAAACTTATCTTTCACCCCATCCCGGGGTGTTAAAATTTGAGTGAGATGTATAAATGAGCTTTCTTTATTCTTGATTGTCTTTGTTGGAGGCCCACTTGGACTCAAGGAGCATGCTCACATACACTCCTCACAGTAGATGATACTGCTCATATTGCATCCCCTCCACTTTTATGCTCAGGTTTGCAAGGGCTGTCATCTAGGCTAGATAGTAGAAGCCGCAACCATTCGACAGAGGCACCTGCTGAGGGCTCCTGTGGCAAAACTCTATCTTCTTGAAGTCTTTACCTACTGTATACTTGTACACTTTGCCACGACTTTTCAACATATCAACAATTGCCTCTGTGCATGTGACTGCCTTTTCCTCAGTTGGAGTCTTTGCGATAGTCATGTTTGTCTTCTTGTTCATCCCAAAGGTTGTGTCTGAGATGTTGTATAACTGTTGTCCTTTTTATGATGTCGACCACCAACAAAGTCAATGACTGTCATGAAGAATCAGTAAAAAGATGTAGTTCGATAGGGAGGTCGCGAGACGTTATTGCAAGCATTCCTTCTCGCCTAATCTTTTATCTGTTTATGATGTCATCTACCAACAGGAAGTATGCCATATGTATGTTTAGCATGTTGTCACTCAAGAGGGCCTGGTAGGCTGACATTGTGCTAACTGATATGTATCCTTCTATTCTGAGCATGTATCGGAGGTTGTCCTTCAGCACACATATCCCTTCTCTTTCAAGTATAGCTTCTGCCGGCAAGTCATCATATTTCAAGGACTTCATTATGATATTTAGTGATTTTGAAGATAGGCTGACACAGCTCCATCTATCAAAATCCTTGAAAGTGGGTATTATCTCCCCCACCGGTCCATCTGGTCTTTCTTCTGACGGATCATATTCTTCTACTTCTCCTTCTTCTGGCCGTTCTACTGAAGGCTGGTTTGTTTTGTCTTTTGTCACTGGAGGCTATTTAGGTACTTTTTATGGTATGCTTATTGTAGCTGCTCTAGTATCTGTATTCTAGCCTTCTTTCCATGCTTCAGCCCTAGCTAGTTCTGTTGGATCAATCCACAAGGTTCTCAGTTGTTCCCTCCAAGTTACCTTTTTAGGTAGAGGGATCTCCTTATGAAGTCTTCGCGGTATTGCGTCTAAATCGCTAAAGAAGTAACAATCATAGATGACCTCCATTGTGTAAACACCGCACAACCAATGTAGATCTTCTGTGCATAAGTCCTCTAGCAGGATGACTTTGTTGATGGCTTCCATCATCCTTAGTACGATGAAGGCACAATACCCTGAGCCAACATCTTCTTGTGGTACTTTCTTACAGATAGAAAATAATTTCCAGATGCCATTGAATCTGTCATCTACTGATTGTATCGCTCTCTACAGATGTAGCGGTATCTTTAGGACATCTCTGGCTTCTTTCCTTTTATAGATCAGGGTAGTGCTATCTAGTTCGGCCATGCAGCAGTTGAGCACTATCGTCTTTTGCTTGTATCGATCGACAACAATCAAGCCCAGTGCTTCAGGTTCATTATGGGCAGAACTATGAACCTTGTCCCCTTCCTACGCACCGCTTCTTTCAGCTCAGTCACATTAGCAGCCTTGTAGTCCTTATTGTATAAGAGGCTTTCAAGATGTGTGGTGCCGTTGAACACTGGCTACACCTTGCCTGAGTGTAGGAACTCTTTGAGGAGGGTGGTTCACAACACTTTAAATATTTTCTTGTGTACTCATGCCCTTTTTAAGAAGATCCCTCTAAAGTGTTCTCTAGGTAGACTTCTACCCTTTTTGTGATATATGACATTTGTTTCGGGTAGATTGTCGTCTAGGATATCCGCTAAGATGTGGACATCTCTACATGTGATTCTTGATAGTGCAGTCATGTCCATTCCTATCATATTGCATGACAGAGGGGGAGCCACACCTAAATCTCTATCTTTGACTGGCGTACTCCACTCCTTGGCAGTTTGTTTGTGAAGAAAGTAGCGAGCCCCCTTCCTCGTCATCCGAGGTTCTGTCCTGTGCTACAGGGATGGTTTTTTTTGGTTGTATGCGAGCCCTCTGTGCTCATTGGCATCAATGTAGTCACCATTACTGCCACCTCTAAGGAAGCTTCTGCAGCTGTGCCATCCTTGACATTGCTTTCCTCAGATGGGTGACCTAGCTTTACAGTGGCCAGTTCTGCTAGTGTTGCTTCCATTTTCCCATCATAGATGTGGTCGTTCTGCTTGTTGTGAATTGGGGAGTGTAGGAAGCCACTGCACATTTCCATCCCAGATTCCAGGTCGTCCAACAACATATCAATATCTCTGAGTTCTCTAGATGTCAGATCTTTTGTCCTTATGCTTTCTGCTCTGGCGATGACTGCTTGTATTGGTTTTTCTGATGCATCATTTCCTGTGGTCGGGGTAGATTTGGATTCTACTGGTTCCTCCTTCCTCTTTTTGGATTTTCCTTGTCCTCTTCAGGACTGTTGTTCTAATCTAGCTCCCCCAACAACGTAGTAGTCTTCTTATTTGTTTTGTTTTCTTTGGGAGAGTCTGAAAGTGGTGGTGCTTCTTTCGCCTTAGGTTTAGCTGCCGAGGTGGTTTTTACATTGGTGCTTTCTTCTTTTCGCATTGAACCTGCACCTGTCCCTCCCACGTTATCATCGTCGTCATCGAGGTTTGAAGGGCTCGATGAAGCTTGCAATGTCAATGACCCTGCCATGCGCTTGGTCTTCTTCTTCTTACGACATTGGCTGTCAAACTCTTTGCATTCGGCTTCCAGCTTCTAGCGGTCTTCTTCCAAACACTGGTGCTCCAGGTCGAGGTCGTGCATCACCGCCACATATCCACTTGTTAAGTGGTCTCTATCAGCCCACATAGCATCCCTTTCTCTCCTGAGGGCTTCCATTTCCTCCGTGAGGGCCTTCAGTGCTCCCATCATCGTGTTCTGGGTGTTTATCACCCCTTGCATGAACTGGGGTAGAGACTCGGTCCTCTCATTCAATGTTTGTACCTGCGTGGTTAGTGTACATAGGTTGGATGTTATGCTTGAATTAAATTCATATGTTTGATGCATGTGTTGCCACAATGCATCAAACTTATTACCCAATATGTCTCTGAGGGTTGGAAGTTGGCATGGTTGTGGCTCCACATGTGTCGTGGATGCTTGTGGTTCCTTCTGCGGTGGAGTTGGCATTGTCGGGTTGGGAGCTCTATGTTTTGGCTGTCTCGGCATCAAAAGGATTACTTCAGGGATCGCCGTCTCGGGTACAACTTCAGAGTCTTCTCCTTAGGGGTGGGGGTCTTGTTTGCCTGTTGCTTGTTGTTCGGCGGTTGCCACCTTAAGGTGTGGACTTTTGCATAGCGAGTCGTTCAGGTTTTCCTGGACATCATGCTCCTTTGTTTCTTTGTGCGATTGGCCTTCCTCGATCACTATTATTTCAATGACTATGGGAGGTGAGGTTGTCTTTAGAGCTGTAGGCTTTTCTATCGCTTCCTTCTTCTTCCTTACTATCATCTTTTTCTTCTCTTATGGCTTCTTCTTCTCTATTTCTATAGATTTGTCTTTATTGACTTCTTCATCAGCTGTCGATGTATTTTCCATGATATTGCGGATGGCCCTTGAGCACATCTAGTCAATGTATTCTTGGGTGGGCCACAGATTGTGGGCGTCATAATACGCCATCTCTGGGAGGGGAAGGAGTTTCTTTGAGCTGCTCTGCTTGTAGTACAACTTATCTCCTTTCTAAGTTAGGATTCCTGCATTGAAGAGGGACTTAATGTCGATCTTTGTATGTCCCTCTATTGCCTTATATATTTTCAATTCTTCTACACCCATAAAATGGTATTCTATCTTTGTTATCTGGCCTCCCATGCAAAACTCCTGGTTCCGCTTAGACTCCCCTCCCATAACTGTGATAGCCTTTCGATTAGTATTTTCCCTATGTTCACAGGCTTCTTTTTCAGCATTTACCAAATCATGAACAAATCTCCTTTTGTTACTCCTCCTGTTTCTAACCTCGTATATATCGTGTTAGTCGTTATCTTTTGTATTACCCTGATAAAATATGAGGTGATTAGGGTAGCCTTGAAGTTCTTGGAGTTATGTTCGTCTTCTCCCGTCAGGTTTTCCCACATCTTGTGGCTATCATATCTAACAATCTCCTTCTCTCCCGGGACAGCAGAGCAGGCTTGGGCTTCCGTTGTTGTCTTCATGAAGATAGTATTCAACATCGCTTCTGTGATTGTGTGAGACTTTCCCCCTAGTCTCACTTCCAACTTGTAGTCTCCGCTGCCCTATTTGCGTTCTTTTTCATCTACTCGAAGCTTCTCTAGTGAAGATAGGAATTCCACTGTCAACTGCTTTGAGGACGAGGCTTCTGAGGTGCATAGGGTGCTCAGGTTTTCACCCTATAAGAACTTGATGACCCTGTCATAGATTCCCATCTTTTTGAAGTCGTCCACGTCTAGGTACCTCGTGGGCTTGAAGATCTTAACCTGTGACATCCAGTCATATTGTGACTGGTGTACAATGTTTCTTGGTATAAAGGTAGGCCCGCTCTGCTCTAGGCCTGCCTTCTCAGTATCTTCTCCCTTCTTGTGGGCCGTCTCTGCCTCTTGTCCTTCTGTCTTTTTAGAAGATATTACCTTTACCTTTTTGATACTTTTGGTTGCCTTGGGATCAACCTTCCTCTTGCCCAAAATGCTTAGCTCAGACTCAGTGGGCTAGTATTATGAGGTTCCTGTCTATGCTGCACTCTGTGTAGACTCTGATCTTTCTGGTGTCTGGTGACCCAGAATGTTCTGATACCGTTCCATCCGTAGTTGCAGTTGTAGCCTCTTGGCTGGTGGCAGGCTTGTATTGGTCTCTAAGGCCTTTGCTAACTTTTCCAAAATCATCTCTATCTCTTTCAATGAGGTTGCCCTCTTTTCCAGTGAGTCTTTAGTTGAAGTAGACATCCTGAAAATTTTCAAATTGATTTTATAATTAATATATCTTTTAAATTCATTAGTGATTCTATTTAACTTTTCTCATATGTATATGTATGTTGTATATTTTTAGCCATTTCCCTAAGCTCGCTACCCGCGGTCATTACTCATGAAATGGAGAACACCGCGACCACAGTCCATGTTGATGAAAGTGAAGCATTCACAGTCAAAGGAACCGACCAAGGGAGACAGAGGCCCGCGGTCCCCACTGTGACCGTGGTTAAAAATACTCAATTTTCAGTTGTTTGTGAGCACCGCGACCCGTAGGCGAAAATTGGTGTCGCGAACCGCGGTTAAGGTTCTTGCACCACAAGTCGCAAAACTGGGGTTTGACTTGTTCCATTGGGAACAATGGTTGGGTAGAGGGTCGAGGCTTCGATTGGAAGATTGATGAGGGTTGTTGAAACACCGATGTTTCGAGATTGAAACATGCTTGAAAATGGTGCCCTAGGGTAGGCATGGACGCCACAAAAAGAATCAGCAAGAGAGGGAAGGGAAAAAGATGATCGACATAGTCGTTGATGATGCAGAAAAGCTCGGCCCAGCAGAAGGGGTAAAAGTGTGCGAAAATGGTGAGTGAAAGAGCAAGGTAGGTCCAACGATGTTCATGGTGGTGGATGGAGAAATGGAGAAACTAAAAAGGTGTTTAGAAGATTAGCTTGGTGGCAGAAAAAATGGTGAAACGTGGGGTGAAGGTTTAGAGCAGCGGTGACTTATGCTTCTGCTACGGCAACAGAGTGAGCTCGGTCGGTGTCAACATCGTTGGCGAGTTTTTTCTTCAGTTCGAGGAAAACTGAGACTTTAGGTGAGAGGAACAGTGTACAAAGGGTTTAAGAATATATATAGGAGGGACACCGTGACTCGCAGTGCAATCAAGGACTGCGGTCACGGTCGACTCTCTCTATAGTATGAATCCATGATCACGGTCTAGTTCATCTAAGGTTAAACACCGCGATCACAGTTTGGTTGGTCTAAGGAAGAAAAACTCTGTGGTCGCGATGCATTTCCCTACATTGAGCAAGGTTGACACGTTAACCGTGGTCATAACCGCGACCCACGGTCCACTCAAACCAACTCAAAACTTAAACCAAAACATGAACTTGATTCCTCCAATTAAACCATCTTTCAAAGAGAACTTAAGATATATACAATCTTACTAGAAAAGGAGAAATTAACAATCTAAAGAGTAGGAAAAAAGTTCAAAATAAAGGAAGAGCATAAACTGAGGAAAGCAGCAAAAACTTGGGTTGCCTCCCAAGAAGCACTTGTTTAGAGTCTCCAACTCGACTTCCTAATCATTCACTTTTCGACTTCCTCAACTGACTGTGGTATCTCCTCATTCTTTTCATTTCCTGACTGGCTGGGTTCCCCCAAACTAATTTTTGACCTTCTTACAAAAGCTTCATCTTTATAGAATATTTTTACCCTATGTCCATTAACCTTGAAAATGCCCATCTTTCCCCCTGAAATTTCCATCATTTCTTATGGGTATATCTTTACTACTGGGAAAAGACATGACCACCTCATTCTTAGCTTTCCTGGAAATAGTCTGATGCTCGAGTTAAACAGGAAGACCTTATCCCCTTCATGAACATCCTTGTTTTTCAAGTGGGCATCATGCCAGACCTTAGTCCTTTGTTTATAAATTCTCACATTCTCATAGACGTGCAGTCTCAGTTCCTCAAGCTCCTGAAGCTATAGAAATCTTTTTTGGCCCACTTTGTCAAGGTCCATATTCAGCAATTTGATGGCCCATAGAGCCTTGTATTCAAGCTCAAGTGGTAAATGATAGGACTTTTCATAAATAAGCCTGTAGGGTGTTGTCCCTATAGGTGTCTTATACACAGTTTGATAAGCCCATAGAGCATCATCTAGCTTCATTGACCAGTCCTTTCTTATCTGACTCATATCTTTTCTAGAATTTGCTTGATTTGTCTATTTGATACTTCTACCTATCCTGATGTTTGGGGATGGTATGGTGTGGTGACTTTGTGCTTCACTCCATACTTCCTTAGTAGTGCTTCAAACTATTTCTCACTGAAATGTGACCATCCATCCCTTATGACGGTGCGTGGCACCCCAAAGCGTGGGAAGATAGTCTTTTCAAACAACTTAATCACTACCTTGGATTCACATGTCTGGGTGGCCATTGCCTCAACCCACTTTGAAACATAATCAACAACAACAATAATGTACTGGTTTCCCCTTGATGAGGGGAAAGGCCCCATATAGTCAATTCCCCAAACATCAAAGATTTCAACTTCTACCCAATCTGCCATGGGCAACTCATTCCTCTTGCTTATATTCCCAGTGAGTTGGCATTCCTTACATGCCTTAACAAAAGATGTTGCATCTTTGAAGAGTGTTGGCCAATAAAACCCAGATTGTAATACTTTTGCTGCAATCCTTTCTCCACTGTGGTGTCCACCATAGGGCAAAGAGTGACACTCTTTCAGAATCAAAGGAACCTCAACCTCTGGTATGTACCTACGATATAAATGATCAGAACACCTCTTGAATAGTAATGGGTCATCCCAGTAATAGTTCTCGATGTCAAAAAATAGTTTCTTAATTTTGATTGTATGTAATCTCTGGTGGAAATTGGCCATAGGCTAAATAATTACAGATATCGGTGAACCAAGGCAATCTCTGCTCATCAGACTGAGCCAAGTAGAGCTTCATTAGCATAATTGTCATTCACGGGTAATTGATTCTCTTCATTGAAAATTATTCTAGACAAGTGGTCTGTGACCACATTCTCTTTCCCCTTCTATCAATGATTTCATGATCAAATTCCTGTAATAGTAGAGCCCACCGCAAAAGCCGTAGTTTGGTATCCTTTTTCTGCATCAGGTATTTAATTGCTCCATGTTTTGTATATACCTTCACCTTTGATCCTATAAGGTACAGCCTGAACTTGTCAAAAGAAAAAACTATTGCTAACAACTCCTTCTCGATTGTGGTATAGTTTACCCGTGCCTCATCTAATGTGCGACTGGCTTAGCAGATTACATGGTGCCTTTTGTCTTTCTTTTGACCTAGGACAACACCTATTTTGTAATCACTAACGTCGCACATTATCTCAAATAGTAACTCCCAATCTGGGGCTTGTAGGATTGGCACAGTTGTTAATGCTTCCTTCAGGGTATTGAAAGCTTCTAAACATTCATTGTTGAAATCAAATTTGGCGTCTTTGAGTAAAAGTTTGGACAAGGGCTTTGAAATATTTGAGAAGTCCTTTATAAAACTCATGTAGTATCTGACATGACCAAGAAAACTTCTCACACCCGTTACAAACTTCGGTGGTGGAAATTTTGATATGGCTTCTATTTTACTCACATCCACTTCGATTCCCTTTTTAGAAATTTATGCCCCAAGACTATGCCATTCCGTACCATGAAGTGGCACTTTTCCCAATTCAAGACCAGATGTTTCTCTTAGAATCTTTTTAGGACCAGGGACAAATTTCTTAGACATGCATTGAAATCCATATCATAAACTAAGAAATCATCCATAAAGACTTCCACTATATCTTCTAGGAAATCAGAGAACATTGAGATCATGCAACGTTGGAATGTTGCGGGTGCATTGCATAATCCAAATGGAATTCTTCTGAACGCATACGTGCCATAGATGCACATGAATGTCATTTTTCCTGGTCATTTGGGGGTGAATGTGGACCTAATAAAAATCTGAATAGCCATCCAAAAAGCAAAAATAGTCACGATGAGCCAACCTTTCTAGAACTTGGTCAATGAATGGTAATGGGAAATGATCTATCCTTGTGGCCGCATTCATTTTCTTGTAATCTATGCACATTTGCCATCCTGTAACAGTTCTAGTAGAGATTTCATCACCATTCTCTCCCTTCACTACTGTCATTCCTTCTTTCTTAGGCACAACGTGAATAGGATTTACCCAAATACTATCGCTAATCGGGTAGATAATTTTGGTGTCTCACAGTTTCAGGATTTCCTTCTTTACAACTTCTTTCAAAATCTGGTTTAGCTTTCACTGGGGCTGAACTAGTGGCTTAGCAAACTCTTCCAAATGTATCTTGTGCATGCAGAGTGCTGGGTTAAGCCCTTTTATGTCCTTCACAAAATATCCCATTGCCTTTCTATGTTCTTTCAGCTCGTTTAGCAGTTTTTCCATTTGTTCTTTTGCCAGGCTTGCATTCAAAATAACAGGGTTCCTCTCCTCATGGTCTAGAAACTCATACTTTAGCCCTTCTGGAAGTGGCTTCAGTTCGAGCTTCGGCTTAGGTGCCTTTTGCTCTTCGAGAGACAATTTGAGTGAAGCATACTTAACTATTTCAATAAATTCTTCTTCATTACTGAGGTCTCCTTCATCCTGATTCAGATAATCTAGGATTTCAACCACCTCAGGGTCTTCCATAGATGGATTAGGGTTGTTTAAGGCCCACATCAGGGGGTCCACTATTGCCTTTTCTTCTTGCACTTCTTTATAGAAGTTGTTGTAACTATCCATAAAGTAGACTGAATCGAAAAGAGATAGTCCCTTCATGGCATCTTGAACTCAGAAGTCTACGTGGTCATTACCCATGTGTAGGGTAATAATCCCCTCTGCGACATCTATCAATGCTCTTCCAGTTGCTAAGAATGGTCTCCCAAATATCATCGGGCACCTTGGGTCTTCAACTATGTCAATCACCACGATATCATAGGGAATACAAAATTTTCCGACGCGAATGGGTACAGCTTTGACTATTCCCACATGTGATCAACCAATTCAATCCTCATGTTTGTTTTAACCATATCTGTCAGCCTAAGCTTTTGGGCTAGACTCAAAGGCATAAGACAAATGCTTGCTCTTAAATCTGCCAAACCTTTTCTCTCTACATTGTCTCCAACAACGAATGATATATTGAACGCTCTAGGTCTTTCTTCTTTGTTGGCAATTCTTCTCAGATGAAAGCACTTGACATGTTAGCTAATTGTACTGTCTCGATATGGTCCCATCTCCTCCTTTTGGTGATGAGATCCTTGAAGAACTTGACATAGGTTGGCATCTCCTATATAGCATCCATGAATGGAACATCCAGATACAATTTCTTTACCGCTTCCATAAACTTCTCGTATCTTCTCTTCAGGTGCACTCTAATGAACTTATATGGAAATGGGACTCTCAGTGCATATGGACTCTTCTTTGTGAAAATCTCCTCGACAACATCAGGTTTCCTAACTTCTCTGTCTTTCTTTTTTCTTTCTTCCACTTTTTCTTTATCAATAGGTTTTCCAGGAGCAACCTCTTTCTCATGTGGTTTTTCATCATCTCTTCTTTCCTCATTGTTCCCTCTAGTTCCTGAGTTACTTAGCATCCTCCCAGATCAGAGGGTAACCATATTTGCAGTTTCGACATTTGATGGAATTTTCCCAGAAGATTCTTTACCAGCTCTGCCAACTGTGCCAGATGTTGGTCGATTTGACATTGATGGGTCTGCATATTAGCCATTTGAACTTGCATAGTGGTCAAAACTCCAGAGTTATCAAGAGTGCTTTGAGCTAACTGATCATTCACTGTAGCTTGCCTTTTAGCGAAATCAAATAGCTGGGAAACTAGATCCGACTGTTTGTTATATGTTCCCTGACCTGACCCTTGGTTCTGGTTCTGCCCTTGATTCGGTCCTGTGCCTTGATGGTTCATATTCTTACCTTGACCCTGATAGTTGTTCTTATTTGTCTGATAGTTTGTTGTTCATGTATATTGGGTCTGCCCACTTCTCTTTTCCAACCTTGGGGGCAGTTTTGTGGGTTGTTCTGTTGGTGCGAATTCTCAGATGCATCTTTATTTTCATAACTAAAACTGGGGTGGTCTGGCCTCTTGAAGTTGGCGTAGGAGACATTCTACGTCTCTTCTTTGCTTTCACTTTCATCACTTTCCTCGAGCCTGGTGTAGATACAATTATTGACCCCATGTCCTCCTTCTCCACATGTGACACACTTCATGACCTTCTCGGTATGCTTCTTCCCCTTAACTCCAGTATCTTTCAGCTATTTCACATCAGTTGCTATTTTCTAAATCTGTGCTGTTATGGTCTCTAAAGCCTTGGCTTCAATAGACGGTCCTTCAGACCCTACTTTTGTTGTTGACCCTCTATCATTCCTATCATAGTCTATGCCTACTTGCAACACATCCATGTTTTCGATTATCTTCATGGTTCTACTTGGCTTCTTCCTGAGGAAATCACTACCAGTGGCTGAGTTTAACGAAGTCCTTTCTGTAGGAGTTAGCCCATTATAGAAAGTGGTCACAAGGAACCCCTTATGATAATTGTGGTGTGGACAATCCCTCATGTACTCTTGGAAACGTTCACATGCTTCATGCAAGTTCTCTCCCAGCTTCTGTGCAGAAGAAGTAATCTTCTGCATGTTGCAGATGGTTCTCTCTATAGGATAAAACTTAGTAACGAAAGCATATGCCAGGGGTCTCCACCTATCTATAGATTGGTGAGGGAGATTAAGGTACCAAGATAGAGCCTTATCTTCCAATGAGAAGTTGAAGCCTAGTATATCACCTCTTGCTAGACTCCCCTCATCTTGATGGTATCACAAATATTTTTAATTGCATTGAGATGATGGTATGGGTTTTCACTCCTCAAATTTCCGTGAAAAGGCTTATTCTGGATCATAGAGATGAAAACTGGTTTCAACTCAAAATTTGTTGCGCTGAAGTATGGTATGATGATCAGGCATCTAGACTCATTAGCCCTTGTCGCTGCCAGTTCTCTAAGAGTCTTCCCTTCTTCATCATCCTTGCTGTCGCTATCCCAATCACCATGCTCTCGCTCATTGTCACGATGGTTGCTGTGGTGCCTCCTTTGACGTCTGTAGCGTTGTTCTTCATCGCGCTGATCTTCTTCACAACAATCTTCATCACGACGATCTTCATTTCTATGTTCTTCTTCATGTTGACGATCGTCGTTGTAACAATCATCTATGTCTTCGTCCAACCATGGTGGTTGCGGGTTGTGTTGCATCCTCGCATCCTACTCATCCCCAGTGAGAGTAACGTCTACGTGAGGCGACATGTTAACTCAAGGTTGAGGAGCTAAGTTGAATGAGTCTGCTTCCTTCCGGAGTTCCTGAATAGACCACACAGTCGAGTTAGTAAATTGGACATATTAAAATGAGCTATTCTACACAAATGCAGGGTAGCAGACTTAAAGTAACAGTGCGGTCAAGCTTATTACTAAGCTTGAGGCACATGAGTGTAGTGAGTGGACTCAAGTTCTTAATAGTGCCGTTTTGCCTTGTACCCGACAATGGCGCCAAAAAGTTGACCGGCCTAAATCACACATCTAAAAAGGAGCGGATCTAGAGTAGTCAGACTTTTAAAAAAGTAACCCGACACTCAGGCCCCCACAACTATTATACGGGGCGTGATTTAGTAATCGGGGTCGAACCACAGGGACAAGGTTAGCAGGTGTTAAGCACACAAGGTCTCGCACCCATATACTCCAGACAAAAAGGGTAGTCTAACAGGTGTTCCCAAAGGAACGATGGCACTCAAACCAAGGTAAAGCAAATAAAACAAAAATAAGAAGAACAAAGCGTAATAAAAGAAGATTTAAATGAAGATATGGAAGGAAACTTGGATTGGTTTTCACTTACTAAGACTTCTCACCAACATGCAACATCACATCTCCCTCTTGTATACTCCTATCAAGATTACAAGCAATCATACATGGTATCTACTCCCTTTTCTCTCGAGATAAGGATAGATCTAAGCCTAGGGGTAACCTCTCTCTCGAGATGACTACACAAAAACTATATAACAGAACATATGATCTCAAGCTTTAACATTCCAACAGTCACATGCATTCATACTACTCCATAACACAAGATAAGAGAGATATTACTCTCTCGAGACATCAACAATCAAACATCACAAGATGGTAGCTAAGCATACAAGTGAAGCATTAAAACCGGTGCATGGAGATAATTTTGACGAGAGTATATATATATCAATATAAATATAAATATAAATATAAATATAAATATATAAATATAAATATATAAATATAAATATATATAAATATATAAATATATATATATATATATATTTATATATCAAAATGGAGAGACAATATACATGTTGGGAGAAACTTAGTGGCTACTCCCAACCCAAGTTAAGATGTTTAGCCACACATGTTCACGAGTAGTGTAACGAAATTACAAGAAAATAGATACAACAAGTTCCATGAAGTGATGAGGGAAGTACAACAAGATGGAAGTGATAGATCGAGATGGAGAGATAAGAACATGATACAACTCAGTACTTCTTAGATCTAGATCCATGAGGTTGATGGTGCAGACGATCTTCTTCTCTCAAAGAAGATGGAGCCTTCAATCTTCTCTCTCCTCATCTTCCACCTTTGGAGATCCAAGACTGATTGGATGGATGGATGGAGATGAGTCTGGAAAATGGTATCACTTCATGGTACTATCAGATCTGATCTATGATCCCTTGATTTGACAGGTCGGGTGGGTGGTCTATTTATAGGAACACTCCACCGACTTGACCCCTCGACCGCGATCTGCACCTTGATCATGGTCATGAATGGAGCTCGATCGCGGTCAATGCTTTATTGTCATTCTTTCCTCAGTCGAGGTTAGTTGAACTACCCCCTTGGCCACATACTGGTTGGCCACCTTCTCGATCACATACTAGTTATTAGGACTACGGTCGAGGTCAAGGTGTGCCTTGCTTTGGAAAAGTCGAGGTCACGGTCTTCATGTTGTCCGCGGTGTCCATGTTGATCACGATCTCCATGTTGATCACGGTCGTGAGGAGCTTGATGCAAACTGACTGCGAGCGCAAGGCATTAGGGTGAACTTGGAGACCTCAACCATGGTGAGATGATCTTTGTTGGATGAATGAGTCGTGGTCGAGGTGATGACCGCGATGGGGCTAGATATGTACCTAAAATCTAAGGGAGAATGTGTAAGTGAAGTATTTGACATAAGATGCTAAAATACTGGGGAAAGTTAGCAAAATATATGCTAGGGAAGGTATAAAATGTATGCAAAAAGTGCATAAAATAAAGTGTTATCACCTTCGCCACCGTCGCCACTGCCGTTGGTCTTCCTTCACTCACCTCGATGCTGCCATTGGGACCTCCACTCTTCCTTGCCAGTGGAGCTGAGGAGCTACTCGCCACTGCCATTGGCGTTGGCCTTCCTCGCCGCCGCCATCGCTCACTCTGGGAGGACGCCGGTCGACCTTGGGCTACTGAGCTGCGCCGCCACTGCTTGATATTTGAGATTAGGCGCATGTTGCTTCCCCTACTGCTAGGTAAGAGGCCCCCTTAAACCATTTATTTCTCTTGCATTGGTTAGTGTTATATAATTAGGATTTCTATATCTTAGTTAGTGTAATTTGCCTTCTAGTTTATTAACCTTAATTTCTAGTTTACCTTAGGTCATGTCTCCCTCCCAAGGTCATGAATAATTTATTCCTTGACGATGAACATGCATGTACATTGGAGATGTTGAAATCAATGTTATCAAATATGGTACCTAGACTAGGGTATGATTCAGATTACTAGATGTTGTTGTTGTAAATCAACTCAAATCAAGGTGCCTAATCTAGTCCTATTAATTAATATTAATGTTTGCTTTCTCTGTTGATTAGCTAATCCAAATAGAAGAATGAATTGAATTAAATGATGTTACATAAAATGTAGGATATGAACGATGAAACTAGTATCGTATGTATAGGAATGACAACATACATGCATTTTGTTGGCCTAGAAACCCGTTCGAGATTTACTCTCATTAGGAGTAAATCTTAGATAGTTCCCAATTTGGGACTGTTCTTGAACACTTAATCTCACTTAGGATGTAAGTGTATAATGTATATTCGGTTCTCATGATGTTTTGTCAACACTTCCCCATTTGTTCTCTAAGTACATATGTTGGTGGGCATTTGCCCAGGTACGTCGACATACTTAGAGAACTATGGGGACATGCTGCTTACATTTTCTAAAAAACCCAATACACATTATACACTTACTAATGAGATTAGGTGTTCAAGAATGGGATAGGTGGTACACACATTTATTATAAGACCCTAAACCCTAATCTTTTAACCCTAAACCCTAATCTTTTAACCCTAAACCCTAATCTTTTAATGCTAAACCCTAATCTTGAAATCTGTATCCCTAAATGTAAAACAATAAACCCTAATGTATATGTAAATCCTTAACTTAATATGTAATCCCTAAACCCTAATACATAATCATTTTGTCTTTGATCATAGAATGGATAGATCATGGATGTCCATTCTAAATGGCTGCACCCCAGAGTTTATTGCTAGTCTTGATCAGTTTATTAGATTTGATGAGGAACATAGGAAACAAACTGGAGATAGGTTCTATTGTCCATGTAGGCATTGTGGTAACAATTTGAAAGTCAACACTGGTGACGAAATCAAAATTCATGTCATGTGTAATGGGATTGTACAAGTATATATAGAATGGTACTGGCATGGAGAGATTTCAAACCTGAAATCAGTAGATGTCGATAGTAGTGCTTGTGTGGAAGAAGAAATTGCCACCGATGACGTAGATGTAAACGAACCGGTTCCAATAGACATCGTTGATGAGATGATGAATAGTTGTGGGGTAGAGCACACCGATCCACCATCCATGTTTAGGAACATTGTGCATGATGCTGAGAGATTGTTATACATAGGTTGTACTAAGTTTATGAATCTTAGTGTGGTGTTGAGATTGTATAATCTGAAGGCTAATAGTAGATCAAGCGACAAAAGCTTCATGTCATTGTTGTCTTTGTTGAAAGAAATTCTTCCTGAAGGAAACGAGCTTCCACTATCAACATACGAGTTAAATAAATTATTATGCCCAATGGGAATGGAGGCTAAGAAGATACACGCACGTCCGAATGATTGTGTATTATTTCAAAAGGACTATGTGGATTTGAGAGATTGTCCAAAATGTGAGCCGTCAAGGTATAAAATGACAACTTCGGGGAAGTCTAAAACTAATTCTCTTAGTAAGGTGATGTGGTATCTACCTATAATACCACAGTTTCAACGGTTTTTTGCCAATCTGATAGATGCGAAGAATTTGAGGTGGCATGCAGAGGTTAAGAAAAATAATGATGGGATCCTACGACATGTGTTTGATTCCCCATGGTGGAAGAAGATTGATTTATTGTACCCTGAATTTGGTGAAGAAGTCATGAATCTAAGACTTGGGCTTTGTACCGATGGGATGAACCCATACAGGACATTGAGAAGCCAACATAGTACTTGGCCTATTATGCTTGTTATATGCAATTTTCCTCCCAGACTGTGTATGAAAAATAAGTACTTTATACTGTCGTGTTGATATCGGGCCCTAAACAACCTGGAAATGATATCGACGTTTATCTTGAACTTATGATTGATGACTTAAAGAAACTCTGGGGTTAAGGTGAAATGACCTATGATGCTTCATGTAAAGAGACATTTCATTTGCATGCTATGTTGTTTTGTACTATTAATGACTTTCCAGCATATGGGAATTTGTCTGGATACAGTGTAAAAGGATCCAAAGCATGTTCTATATGTGAAGAGAACACTGATTCAATACAAATAAAACATGGTGGAAAGACTGTATATCTTGGTCATCAAATGTTTCTTCCAAAATTCCATCCGTACCGAAGGTTGTGCAAAGCGTTCAATGGATGTAATGAGGAACAAAGTGCGCCTAAACCTATACCAGTGGAGGTTGTTTATGAAAGAGTAAAATACTTTGTCAATGCATTTGGTAATAGATCACAATGTACCATGCCTACACAAAGTGACAAATCTTTATTCAAGAAGAAGTCAATATTTTAGGATCTTCCTTATTGGAGTCCTTTGGCAGTTAGGCATTATATCAATGTCATGCATGCTGAGAAAAATGTTTATGATAGCGTCATTGGTACTCGGTTGAATATATGAGGTAAGACTAAAGATGACATCAAATACATAATAGACCTATGTGGAATGGGAATAAGGACAAATTAACAAAAATAGTTAGTACTAAGCAGAGAGCATATTTACCTCATGGTTGTTACACATTGTCGAGAAAGGAGAAGAAATCTTTTTGTGAGTGCTTGGTTAATGTTAAGGTACCACAAGGTTACTCTTCCAACATCCATAGATTGGTATCAACGAGAGATCTGAAGCTGATAGGTCTTAGATCTCATGATTGTCTTACTCTAATGCAACAAATATTGCTTGTGGCAATTCGATCAATACTTCTGAAGCATGTAAGGTTTGCAATAACCAGACTTTGTTTCTTATTCAACAATCTATGTAGCAAAGTTATTGATCCTGAGAATATCGATAAGTTGCAAAGAGAAGCGTTTGTTACCCTATGTCAGCTTGAGATGTATTTCCTTCTTCATTCTTTGATATCATGGTACATCTTGTTGTCCACTAGACTAGGGAAGTGAAAATGTTGGGACCAATTTTCTTGCATTGGATGTATCCTTTTGAACGATACATGAACATTTTTAAATGTGATGTTTGAAACCATTATCAACCTAAAGGGAGTATTATTGAGGGTTATGTGACGAGAGAGGTTATGGATTTTTGCAATGAATTTTTGAGTGGTAATGACACTCCTGTAAATGACAAGAAGATTGAGGAGTATTTTGGCAACGGGATTTTAGGAGCACGAATGAAAGTAATCAGCCGTGAGCTATTGGAACAAGCTCACTTGTATATTTTACACAACATCAACGAAGTGAGTGTTTATATCACGTAACTTACCAATTTCATCAAGAAACAATATCCTCAAGCCAATTCAATGTGGCTTGCTAGAGAGCATAACAATACATTTATTAAGTGGTTTGAAGATAAAGTCTTACATCAACTATCTTGAACACCAAATAATATTGCTGAAAATATCAAATGCCTCACCTTTAAACAAAAAATTAATGTTATGTCATATGGACGGTTTGACATAAATGGGTTCTCATATTACACAAAGCGTCAAGATGATAAGAGCGTCGTCCAAAATAGTGGGGTCACCCTTAAAGCATCTTCATTATTTTTTTCAAGTGCGAAAGATAAGAGTCCACATGAAGCTAAAATGTCATATTATGGTGTCATTGAAGACATATGAGGGTTTGACTACATAGATTTCAAAAATTTTCTCTTTAAGTGTAATTGGGTTGATAACACCAAAGGAGTTATAGTGGATGAATTGGGTTTCACATTAGTGAATTTTGAAAAGATTGGAGAGAAGGATGAACCATTCATATTGGCATCATAGGTGAAACGAGTATTTTATGTCGATGATCCTACAAATGAAAAATGGTCAGTTGTTCTTCATGGTAAAAGACAGTTAATTGAAGATCCTATAGATGAAGAAGACTACTATGATAAGTATGATGACTCGAGTCCATTCTCAGTTGGGTTGCCAACACCAAATATTGAAGCTAATGATGACTTATATGTGCACAGAGATCACACCGAAGGAATGTTAATTGATAAATGATCTCAATATTAGAGGCATGTTTTATTTTTTGAAATGTTTTATTTTTTTGAATGTTATATTGATGTGAACTTTACATTGTTATATTAAATTCTAGTTATGTTAAATGCTAAATGTTTGATTATTTTTTATATGAAACTTTCAGATGGGTGACCATGAGTATGATGATCGTGATGATGATTGCCATGCCTCACAATGTAAATTTTACAATATATCCTATATCTAGCTATATATTTGTCCATTTATAAGTTTATCCTATATGTGTTTTTTTGTCAATTTTTAGGTTGAGGATGTACCCCCTAAAAACCTTGTTTCACTTGATGAGCAACAATTTTTTTTTGAAAAAATCAGGGGCATCACTATGATGAACAAGTTACTACAACAAAGGGGCAATGAGCCAAAATTGGTTGTGGATTTTGATCACACAGGAAATCCAGTTGGAAAGAACTACAACTCATTTGTGTCATATCTTGGGGTTCTTACTGGTAGCCATTGTAGTGTAAATGCAGAATCTTGGCATACAGTTCCTAAAGGGAAGAAAGACTTAGTATGGAAAGAACTATAAAGGGAAGAAATACTTAGTATGGAAAGAACTATGTGTGAGATATTATCATTTACAATTCTATTTTTAAAGTTATTTACAATTCTACTTTTTAGAATACTCTATTAAATATATGAAATTTGTAGAGTATATTTGAACTAGTTGAAAGCCTACATCGTAAAAAGGTGATGCAACAATGTGGGATGGTCCTAAGGAACTATAGGACAACTCTCAACTGATTATACATACGAGAGGCTGATAAGAGGAAGAAGTCATCCCATGAGAAATAGAACTACCTGGACTCGACTGAGTGGAAGGCATTTGTTGCCAACATAAATACTAATGAATTCAAAGTATTAAGCGTCACCCCAAATTTAATTAATATGCATTCTTATGAATTCACCTATTCACGATTGACCTTGATTGTTACTAACTAATTCAATGTGATTACTAACAAGGCTATGAACGATGCTCAAAGAGAAAGGCGTGCACTGAATGTGCATGACCACATGATGGGTCCAGGTGGCTATGCATCCCTTCGCCAAAAACTATAGACGTCTTTCGTTCAGCAACCTACTGCTCATAATAATGAGACCCCTGAGTCCTCTACTACTACTCCCGTACCTCTACATCGCCATAATGTGTGGATAGAGTTTTGGCCAAGTTATTGTTCCTAATTTATAAAAACAAGTAGTCTGTGATGCTTATGTAAACACGTACTAATTATTTACCATCTAAATGTCCTACACTAATAAACAAAATGCACTAATACATCGCCATGAATGTGAATTAGTACTTGTTATTTATCATCTAAATAACATTGATAAATTAGGAACAATGTGATTAAAACAAGGAATACCTTTTCAATGAAGGTTTAGATAAGAGATCATCAAATGCACTAATAAACAATTCTGAACCTAACTTGGCCAAAACCCTAAAATGAAGATAATTAGGGTTAATGATGAAAATCTAATGCATGTATGTAATCTTGTGCTTAATCAGATGTTGCTTGAGATCTAGATGGTCAATGATAGGTTATGAAATCTCTAAAATCAGGTACATGCTTTTAATAGTCATCTGACGATGGATTTCTTGATTAAAGGTGATACATATGTATGTTTGTTTACTTGCTCAAATATTTCCAAGTAGTATTCTAGTATGTACTCGATGTTTGTATCATATCGTTGTTTTACAACTTGCAAACATAATATGGAACTCAGAAAAAGATAATCTAACATATGGTGAGGTTTTGATAACCTTATTCACTATTATTAAAAAGGCAATTTTTTAGGGTTTTGAATAATTAATGTAAACCTAACCCTAATTCTACATATATGCCTAATAGGTGCTTTGGAGACCTAGGCATGGATCTAGGACTGACTTTGGAGTGTTTAGATTCTTGAGTGAGGTAGGATTGCATCCCACATTATTTCTATGTTGAGCAATTTCTAATTCATCCCTCTTATTGTATGTTTGCATATCCTATTATTCTACATTGAGCAATAACCTATTCTTCTTTCTCTTGGTCCTATGGACATATAGCCATACAATGTTGAAATAGGGTTTTGGTCAATGACTATGGTCACCGAGGTCCCTCACGTAGAAATATGGTTAGCTCTTGGCAATGGCCTTGAGGTCCCTTACGTATAAAAGGGTTAGTTAATCTTGAGCACCATTACAAACCCTTCCAATAGGAAGTTGGTCAAAGGCCTTATGATACATGATATTGATGGTATAATTGGAGTAAAATGATATAAAACATGGGCTCTTAATTTGCTAAATACTTAACTTGTCTATACTTGTTCGTTACTTCTGCAAATATTTTCAAATTATGCAAAGCTTATATATATGTATCATTTAGCCCTGTACTCAGCACCTCGTCTGCTTGACCCACCTTGTTTCACATATTTTATAGGTTCATATGATGGGCTTGGTGATCTATGTCAGGTGTACTTGTTGTAAGATCCCTAGTATACCTGAACAAATTTATGTAAATTTGTACCTCAATTTGTAAATGAGAATCTTGTAATAAAGAATGTTGCTTAATATACCTTGTTGAATGTCAAGATATTGTTGGTGCATCCATCTTGTTATTTGTTCATGTATGATAAGATCTGTGCTTCCGTATTTGTGCTTTGTTAATACCATGCCAGGGATGGACTCCTAAGTCCTATCTCCATTGACTTTTAGTCATTTGGAGTTAGGATTTGGATAATAAATGGTTCCATGACACTACCTTTGGACTGTGGTGTCATCCGAGTGCTTTTATAGGAGAGGTGAGTCTTTCCATGCTAGATGACACATATGATGGACACACAGTGATGATCTGAGGGAAGGGGAACACCATGGACCGAATCAGCCTATGGAAAAACCTCACCACATGTCGTGTTGTTGTATGATGGAACATCGATGGCAAGACAACATTTTCTACCCACTCGTAATTTTATGAAAAACACTTAAACTGAGACACATATATAATGACTTAAGGGATTAATTTATCACAACATATATATAAATTGACTTAAATTGAATCTCACCCCGGCTACGCCATGCGAGTTTGAAGGATTGCACCCAATACACTCTATGGGTGTGTGACGTTGTACATGCCTCATGACTATTGGAGAAGTTTGCACTGCCTAAGAAGCCTTCAACACCTCCAAGGATACAATTATCAATCTTTGTACATCTCCCCTTCTATTCCACTTTCTTGGTAGGTTTGTGGTTTTAGTGGGATGAGCCAAAAAAGGTTTTAGCCAAAACCCAGCTCCAACATCCCTAACACATCCAGGGCGCTCTTTTGTCCACAGAGCAACTACCAATTCATAATGTGCACCGAGGGGTGAACTTTACCTCCTTTGTTTGTGCATCTAGCTCCAACTATTCATCATCAAAAGACTAATTAGTAAAAGCTTAACAATCTGGAAAAAAACATGAACATGCATTGTGAGACCAAGAAATTTACCATTTTTGCAACCACCTCCTGGGTTTCTTGGACATAGATTTCTCCAACTTTGTTTTTCCTTGAATCTATCCACTCAATATAGTGAGGTAACCGTCATGTACCATTAGAAGACTCAACAGTGAAAGTAGAAGTAGAAGGCCCTCGCTCTTGCTCTTGCTCTTTCTCTCTCAACTGGCAGCGTTTAATATAACCGCATTAACCCAACCGGTAGCTGTGCACATTCTTATCACACCTTTATTTTTTAGTATCATGAATGGACTTGTAAGGAGTGAGACCCAGAGGGGATCCACTCCCTACTAAAAATTTGAAGAATAAGACCTTCAGTCCACACACACCCAAAGGATATGTTGGAGTGGGTGTAAAATTTTCAAATCTTATTAATGATATTCAAAACAACCAAAGTATAGTAGCAGAAGAAAAGTATTGACTATATTCAATTTTTCAAAAGATTACAAAAGTACATCATAATATCCCACATGGGGTTTACATATGATATCCAACATATGGATCTAAGTAGAGGGAAATCTAAACCATAAAAACTTTGTCTCCAAGCTTTAACTCCTTAAGATATATCCATATCTATATGCCATGTCCTTCATGTCCTTCACCGAGGGTTGGAAGCATACCCCAGGAAGAAGAGAAAAATAGAAGATATCAACAAAGGCTGGTATGTGCATACTAAAAAGGAATTGGGAAATTTAAGGAATTTAAGGACATAAAATACTAATGATTTCCCATAGAAAAGTAAAGGACTACCAATCGGGCATAAAAGAATATGATCACAACAAAGGAGATACTTGCCATTAAAATAATAAAATTGTGCCACATAAGCACATATAATCATTTTGGGAACAAAACCCATAACATCATCACCAACATGCATGCATGTGAGATAAACATAGCCCTAGAACAATATATCAACAAAGTCAGCCAAGTCTCACAAACTTGAAACTTGATAGAGATGACATACTGCCAACTCCCAATATATATAAAAGTGGGCCAAACCTCATGAATTTGAAACCTAGGTATGGGCCCACCTCCATTCCAAAAATAACACGAGCATACTGCCCCAAGCAGGAAATATGCATCTGCCCAAAAACTAATGAAATTACACTACTCTACTGCTGTTGAATCACATAGCATGTTTGATGTAGAGGTAAGTAGAAAGTATAGTCAGATTATACAAACTAGTCACCACCTAAGTGACAACCATATACATCCACCTCATAAGTGGGCAAAAGACAACACATGTCATCATCTAGAGTTCTATTATGAACAAAGCACAAGCAAATACCAAGAGAATGTCAAATCAGATAATAATATGCTCACAAGATCAGTAACAAATAAGATACTTCACATGAAGCATATTTTCAAAAGAAAAGAGATAAAGGGTAGGCTATATGTCCATAGGACCAAGAGAAAGAAGAATAGGTTATTGCTCAATGTAGAATAATAGGATATGCAAACATACAATAAGAGGGATGAATTAGAAATTGCTCAACATAGAAATAATGTGGGATGCAATCCTACCTCACTCAAGAATCTAAACACTCCAAAGTCAGTCCTAGATCCATGCCTAGGTCTCCAAAGCACCTATTAGGCATATATGTAGAATTAGGGTTAGGTTTACATTAATTATTCAAAACCCTAAAAAATTGCCTTTTTAATAATAGTGAATAAGGTTATCAAAACCTCACCATATGTTAGATTATCTTTTTCTGAGTTCAAAATGTATTTTATTATATTTTTCTGACTTATAGGTTACTAGTTGTAAATTTTGCAAGTATTACTTATTTAGGGAAATCCATTAGAATTACATATTTTCAACATTATATTTTAGCCACAAAACCAGTACCATTAGAAAGCTCGTATTTTTCAAAATTCAACAATTATTTATTTGTAAATTTTTGATAAGCGGAGAATTAGTTATGAATTTTCAAAGCTCGACCAATCAGAAAAAAACTAAAAATCCAAATAAGAAGACAAACTATGAGAGAGAAGGAGAGAGAGGGAGTGGGCCAACCCAGTGACTTGGCCCAATTATGAGCGGTCAAGTCACTTGGTCAATGTCCAACTGGAATTGCTCTAAGCAAACAAAAAGGGAGAAAATACGAAAATACCCTCGGTTGAGAGACACGACGAAAGATGCAAAACTAGAGGGTAAAGTCGTGCATTATTCTGGGGGATTCTCTCCTCTCCCACGCGCCATGGATGGCAAGACACAAAGCTTTAAAGCAAAAAGCCAAGTACATGAATTGGAGTTTTACTGAAACTAAGAGCTAGATACAAACAAAGATCACCTCGCACAACTTACCCGAATGTGCGAGCCAAGATTATGCACAATTGTAGTTTCAGGAAAACCTTCGCAGGTCTGCCACTACAATGGCTTCAAGGGGTGATGGGACTAAGGACAGTTCCAACATCTTTGCAAGGACCCAAGGATGCCATAGCCGCGGTTCATTAGGCCAAAACCACAACTACATGTAGCATTCAAACTACAAATGTACTGAGCTTGGGGCTTCTATAACATGGTGGCGGTGAGAAGCTCGACGCCCAATTGGTAGTTTCTCAGAACAGGGGTGTTAGGGGTTGTATTAGGGTTCGTTGAAAGTGGAAACTCGAGAGAAACAACTTGGTGAAGAAATCTAAAAAAATCATTGAGCAGAGTGAGAGAAATTGTAGAGGAAAAATAACAGGTACTATTCACACAAAACACGGTCTCCTACCCAAGGTAGGAGATAACCTTTTATCCGTCTGATCTAAAATATAATGAATGTGGACAACCAGCTCATCAACATAGCGTGACAATGATTAAATAGTAATATCAATCCAATTTTTAATAAAGTGGAGTCACATTATTTTCCTTTCTTATCTCTCTTCAATAAAGGGTTCAAACATTATCCAAAATAAATGAAATTTTGCACAGGGGCCAATTAAGGCATGTAGATTCTGATTATGCAATTAGATTTGCCTTTTGAGAACTTTTGATGTGTTAAATAAATCAAATACTATTATATCTTTCCTCATGCATTAATGACATTAGGATTATCCATATTTGATTAAACATGACCCATAAGTCACATTAAGTTCCTTGGATATGATTTTGCCCTTAATTTCACATGTTGAAATTTTTAATATTTATTTAATATTTTAAGGTTCTACACACTTTCTCTCTCCTGATTTCACCTTTTAATCAAATTTTCTCCAAATTGAGTGAAAATTCACCCAAAGGCATATTTTAATGCGTAAGATTATTTTCCACTTTTGGAGTCATTAATTATATAATTTCATATTTTGAAGGAAAAACACTTTTTCTTTTCTACATAAAATAGATGGATTATTATTATCCTAAATTGGTGAAACTTGGCCTCCAAGCCAAAGCATATCCAAAGAAAATGAATCTGAAGTTATTCTTATCCAATTACTTCTTCTTTTATTGATTTTAGCCCATTATAGTATTATTTCACCATTAACCGATTGTCCATCCAATTATGTTCCTTATTTTCATATTAGCACTAAAGGAATTATGTAAGAATATTTTTGTATAAATCATTATGAAATCTCCATTTATATCATGTGACATACTTTATGTGTCCATTATTAGCTTAAGACTTGATCTGTGAACATTAGGTTACATTAAAATGATATATACACACATTAGCTCATCAGGGTTATACAAAACATCTTCTAACCTCAACCTAGTTTGGATAAGTCCAAAAGGTCAAAGATCTAGGGTAGGGTCCAAGATCTAGTATGTTACATGCCTGATTAATTTAATAAGAAATATTGTTAACTAATCATAAGAAATCATAAGAATGTAACTGATTCAATACCTTGCATGCCACTATTTTTCTTTGCTCAAGAAACTCAATCATGTCTCTTTTTTTTTACCAAGATAGGTCCATTTCAGAGTGGGGTCCTTATCCTTCTTGTCTCCAAAGATGTAGTCTCTTGTGAGGATTGTCTACCAATCTATTTCTCTTCTCCCGACGAGCTGCATAACACATTTGTGTTGAACTTTTCATCAAGCTCATACCTTCCTTGAAAAGGTTCAACATTCACTAATTTTTAGAAATGTGAAAAAAAGAATAGGATAAGATTATAAAAATGTAAATGCATATATCTCACCTCTAACTCCCTCCAGATGAGGTCATTAGTGGTGTTACTCACTTGTCTCCAATCATCAACATAGAGAGGCACTTTGCATCGACCAAGGACCCCACAATAGCTGATGAACTCTTTAGTAATTGGGTTGACTACTTCAATTAATTCAATGAAACCCTTATTCCCTTCCGTATTTGAGTCAATTTTCATCATAGTTATCCCTCTCTCACTAAGTTTAGGAGGCCCAGACTCATCATCACTCTGGTCATGAGGCCCAACAAGATCCTCACCATCAACATCCCAACACTTGTGATCACTGTGCTCCTAGTTAGATGTTGTCTATAAAAGTAAACATATGAAAAAGTAAGATTCACATATGGAAAAGTCAAATTACATATGAAAAAGTCAGATAACATATGCAAATGTAGATCACATATGAAAAACTCAGATTATATATGAAAAAATAAATATTCTATATAATGCAACTAATATATATAATATTACATTAATATAGCTTAAACTAATACCCCATATGTTTGATCTTCACATGTATAGTCATTAGTGTTATATTCAACATTTACACTTCATAAGCCAATAGAGAATGGTCCAGAGTCATCATACTTGTCATGGTACTCTTCTTCATCAATAGGATCTGAAATTAACTACCTTTTCCCATGAAGAATGATAGACCAATTTTCTTTTGCAGGATTGTCAATATAGAATACCTACTTTGCCTATGATGAATGGTTCATCCATCTCGTCGATCGACTCAAAATTCACTATTGTGAAATTGAGTTCATCAACTACAAATCCTTTATTGTTATCAATCCATTTACACCTAAATAATGGAACTCTAAACTTTGTGTAGTCATTTTGTTAATATGTATGCCCAGAGAGCCAATCATATGATGATAGAGATGGCATAATATGTAAATGATTTGATAAATAACAAAGACAATCTTCTAATTTATTATGATTCAATCAGTTATGAGATAATGATGAATCAAAATGAATGTCTAAAGAATGATGATAGTCAATGATACATGTCTTCAGGTTTAGGACCTGAACAATGAGATCATGTATTTAATAAGAGTACACACATTCTTGTTAGCCCTACTCGGATGCTATTGTGGAAGGTTGGCAGACAACAATGACACGTTCAAACTAGAGTGTGTATTGGTTAATGACAGAATCTCATCAGTCATGATATATGATATCAAACCAAGCACATAGATACTTGTTGGTGAACAGTGTATTGGAGAGACCCACCTTGAGAGTGACACATGGAAACCATTAATGGTAGTCAGAATCATCTCTTGTAGTGATGGTGGTGATTGTGGTTCTTAGACCTGAAGTCACTACACTCATGACATGTCATTATGTGTACTTTGACATCATCCACCGTGACCTTGAATAAGGGTTGCCATAAAGGTGATGATCGGGTGCACAATGTCACATGGGGATGACTGTGAGTGATGTAGATGGGATTTTTCCCTCCTACAAAAGTGTGATATCTTGTCCACTTGATAAGAGAGACTAAGAAAGGCATCCACACACACTTGTGAATCAATATGGGGTATTGAGTTCACATATATTGCAAACAATCTTCTCTAGACCAAGAAACATTAATTGAATGATTGAGAGGATGATGGCTCCATGCCTCGATTTCATTCTAGATATCAGTGATAAAGAAATTATATAATCATTGTAACATCGATCATAGATTATAGGTTGATGTTGTTCTCCAACTTTCCAAATACTTGAGTAGCAATGATGTGTTATTCGATGCCACTAATTATTTGTGATGCCATAAGTTAGTTATGGACATTCACTACCAATGTATCTTGGAGCCTATAGTGTCACACACATAGGATGCACTTGGAATAGGAGTTTGTTCATGAATGAAGTTTAGAGTTATTACTAAATATGCTTAGGTATTCAATTAAACAACAATTAACTAACTAGACTCATAACCATTAAGTTCAAGTGTTGAACTCACATGTTAAAGTGTCGAGTTGATTGGAAATTGCATTGGATGAATTATGCATGAGTCTGGTCACCAGCCAACCAGTTCACTGGGTGAACCGACCGAATCAGTGTTGGTGAGATGACCGGCTCACCTAGTGAACTGACCGGCTCAAGCATGCCAACAGAGCAACTAATTACTTGCCTAGTTCATGAGAATAGTTGTTGTTTCACACAAATCAATTACTTGATTTTGGGATTAATGTACCAATTCAATTGCAATTGCGAAACTAATGAAACAACCAGTTCACTGGGTGAACCGATCAGCTCGCACACCCAACCGACTGGTTCACCTGTCATAGGGAAATTAGTTCATGGAAATTCCAGACCCTTCTACTCCCGCTCAGACTGGGAACCCATACCCTAACCCCTACTATAAATAGAGGGGTACTGGGAGCTTCTCAGAACACAACATCTCAGAACATTAGTTGCTTTAACAGTTGTTTTCTTCTCTAGTTTTGGTAGCTAATAGAGCCCAAGAAAGTCCTACCTAATAAAGGGAGGGGGACAATAAGGAAAAGACAATTGTTAGAAAGCAACTTGGTATGGGAGAGCAAGTTGGTGCTAGTACACCAACAGAAGGGGATGACTCCTTCTTGCCAGTTCTTCTAGAATGACAAGAGTTCTCGGTGGTCCGTGTGGACTACTATAGAGGTGGGAGGCCATTATATACCATGCTTGGAGGACAAGTCATCCATAGTTCATGGTGTTAGACAAGGAGGAGCTGTCGTTGGCACTGTTTGGGTGCAACCTGAAGAAGGCAACACCTCTACTGTAGTGAGAGGATAGTCGCTGGACTTGATCCAAAACCAAGTGTAATATTGCTAAACCATCCTTCCCATTACATAGTTGTTGATATGATTGTCTGTTAATGGGGAATATGTCAAATATTTTTTTCCATTGCCATATCTGATGTCATATTTCCAAATAGTGGTATCAAAGCCATGTCAATCTATTATGCTTTGGTATTAATCAATATGATCATTTTTTTGTTTTTCATCTTTTATTTATTGCATACAATGTGAATATTTAAAACAGTTAATGTGTGTATTCGATTAAACACCACATGTGATCCCAAAAAATATATGTGATATGATATATATGAAATTCATACACATCACCCTAAAATCAGTTTTGATGGTGGATGTGTAGCATTGTTATGACCAATAACCTTAGATGTATTTGCTTTCTTGGTTTTGGTTGGTTTATCCTATTTGCATCTCGGTTTGCATACCTCACCTCACCTTCTTTTCCCAATGTAAAATTAATTCTCTTCTACCTATGCTCCCCTTAAATGTAACTTGAGGTTTCTCATTACAATGTAATAATATGATAGATTTAATTTTATGTTACTACAAAGAATATGCTCGGTACTAGACGAGAGAACTGATTGGAGGACCAAGGAGGACCGTGGTAGGAGGAGACAAACTGATCTATTGGTAGCCCAACTAACTATTTGGAGGTGTCCAGACATTGGTTAGACCTAAGGGCAAATGATCAATCTGACAGACCAACAAACCGGATGGGAGGCAAGCCGATCATTTCATAGGATGAACTGATCAACTCAGACTGGCTGAAGCATAAGATCTTTATCAAAAATAGGTTGATGCATATGATATAGACCTTAGATGACTGTAATTCCTTGTGGCTCCAAGGAATTTCTATAGGATGCCCATGACCATCACATATGCCTTTTATTCCATGTTTTTGTTTTAGGATATAACATGTATATGATACATACTATATATGTGGTGATTTAATATGTGTATGTATATATAAATATAAAATCCCTCAATCAAACATATTAAGTTTAAGATGCCTTCCATAAGAAACACATATGAAAGCTTGATAGACTAAGTGTGGGCATGCCCTAGCGTGGTGCACTTTCCATCTCGTGGAAGTGTGATAATATATATGTGGGTCTGCCCTAGCAGGGTGCATATTCTATTGTGTTGGCTTATGGGTCAGACTTAACTAGACCTTAATAAGATTAAGTGCCTAGAGGCATAAATATGATAAATCATAAGGAGTTGTGCATGTCATATATCAAGAGTTGCATATGATGTAATTGGAAAAAGTTGCCTGCCTGAAATAATCAAGTTGTGGGTGACAACCCTAGCTGGCTCATGATTTTGATGAAATTGGGATCTTGACTCACTAAAAAGACTACATGTTGCAATTTTCCAAATTGATAATGAGGGTTATCAATTTGAATAAAATAGTGAGAGTGATAATTAAATAAAAGGCCTAATTAATCATCGTCAAATTTTCTTTCAAATCAAATCAAAATAGTTTTGACAAAATTGCAAATTTCTATTATAGAATAAAATGGCAACAAACAACCACTTTTCACTGTGATTGGTACTTGAGAAGGACAAGCTGAATGAGAACAATTTCCACGACTGGTTCAAGATGCTGAGAATTGTTCTCATATAGGAGTGCAAGCTCTATGTCCTAGAGACACCAGAGCCAGCTGAACCTTCTCCCACCATACCAAAGGTTGACAGAGATGCTTACAAGAAGCATATTTAGGACATTGTTGATGTCAAATGCCTAATACCATGTTATATGAACTATGAGTTGCAAAGACAACATGAGAACATGGATGTCATTGGGATGGTAACACATCTTAATAACATGTTCCAAAACCAGGCAAGACATCAGAGATATGATTTCTCCAAGGCACTATTCAAGTGCAACGTGGCAGAAGGAGATCCAGTTGGTCCTCATGTACTCAAACTCATTGGGTATGTGGAGAACCTTGGAAGACTGGGATTCCCTCTGGGCTAAGAGTTGGACATTGATGTGATTTTGTAGTCTCTGCCAGAGTCATACAGTCTATTTGTCATGAACTACAACATGAATGACTTTGAAAAACTGTTGATAGAGTTATTGGGTATGTTGAGAATAGTTGAGGCATAAATGAAGAAAGACAAGCCCAAGTCTGTGATGATGGTCAATAGACCAAAGGGGTAGTCTAAGGACAAAGGCAAATCTAAGAAAAGTTTTATAGCTGGACAAAAGTCCAAGTCTTCAACACTTAAGGCAAAGGGAGGATAAGGGAGGCAATTGTCACCACTATCACTAGCCTAGACACTGGAAGAGAAATTTCCCTCTCTACCTGTAGGAACTAAAGAAGAAGAAGGAGGGGATAGATATCTTCACCTCAAGTATATACCTTATGAAATAAACTTATATACTTCTTCATCTTAGGTATATGATACCAGATGTAGATGTCACATATGTTTGAATATGCAGGATCTAATAAGAAGTAAAGCCTTTATGAAAGGACAAGGAAGGAGTATTGATTTCCAATGGAGTAAGAGTTGTTTCCATAGCAATAAGTAACTATAGTTTATTTTATCCCATAGGGAATGTAATAGAGTTTATGAACTGCTATTTCATTTCTGCCAATAATGGAAACATTTTTATTTTGCATCTTGTACGGACAAAGATTGTTATAAACAAAATTTAATGTTTCATTTGAAAGATGTGATCTACCTCAAGTATCTTATGTATCTTGTTTGCATGGATCTAAGGATAAAAGGAGATAGTGTAAATACCTAAATATTATAAATTGTTAATTCAAACAAGGAATACCTATAGCATTATAATCTAAATGACATAAACATTGATAAATTAGGAACAATGAGAATCCACTCTATCTGCATGAAGACAAAATAACTTGGCCATCCATGAAGACTCTTATCGATTTAGAATTTATCAGTGTGATTCAAGTTTCAAACACTTTAAGGCTCCATTTATTTTATATCATGTTTCATGATTCATGTCATTTATGCACATTTTAGTGTCCAAAGGCTCATAATAGGACCAAGAAGGGCTATAGTTCATCAAGTCAAGAGTTCCAAGCATATAACATGATTTAGAGCATCAAGATTAGGGCATAGGAAATATATTAAAATTTGGGTGGATGTCTGCTAGGGTCTAGGAAGCATGGTCCAAACATGGTATCAACACCCCAACATACATGCAAGTATCACATTGGTTTCATAAATCATTTGGGCTTGACATAAGAATTAGGCGGTACATCCATATCAAAGGGGTCTAGGGGTTTGAGCATACTCTGATAAGAGAGAGGAAGACAATACAAAATGGTCCACATAATCATTTAGGTATAAGAATCACAATTTTCAAGGCATATAGGTCACCTCAGATGAATTTTGATTACGAACACCATAATAGAGAAAAGGGTGAATTATAGACATTTTAGGGTTTTGGCCAAGTTAGGTTCACATTATTATATATTTGTTGTGATAAATTAATCCCTCAAGTCAATATATATGTGTCTCAGTTTAAGTGTTTTTCATAAATTTACGAGTGGATAGAAAATGTTGTCTTGCCATCGATGTTCCATCATACAATAACACGACATATGGTGAGGTTTTTCCATAGGCTGATTCGGTCCATGGTGTTCCCCTTCCCTCGGATCATCACTGTGTGTCCATCATATGTGTCATTCTAGCATGGAAAGACTCACCTCTCCTATAAAAGCACTCAGATGACTCCACCGTCAGAAAGGTATTGTCATGGAACCATTTATTATCCAAATCCTAACTCCAAATGACTACAAAGTCAATGGAGATAGGACTTAGGAGTCCATCCCTGGCTTGGTATTAATAAATCACAAATACGGAAACACATGTGGATAGTTGGGAGGCAAAACAAAAAAGGAGGTATAATCAACCCCGCAATTATTGAGGCGACTACATAAATGGTAAAATTCAACTCTTAGAGCAATCAATATTGATGATTGTTATGTTTACTTACCAATTTCTATTGATGATGATTAGTGGGAGCTTCATGAGCAGAGGAAGCAAGGCTCGTTCATCCCTGAGGGAACAAGGAATGAATTGAAAGTTGCTCTCGGTAACCCAGAGCATCCTAGACATGTTAGGGATGTAGGGACTGGAGTGTACCTAAGAGCATTCTTTGGGCCATCACAACACAAACATGTCCAACAAGGGGGACTTTCAAAAGCTGAGGTAACCTATTCTTTTTTAGAATGTTATTAGAAAGGGAATTCAGGAATCAAAAAACATTTCTTTTGGCCATGTATAGGTAGATGAGTTAGTTGATAAAAAGAGTAGATAAGTTAGTTGATAAGAGAGTCCAGGAAGCATTGAGCAAGTGGCAGGCATTTGGGTCTGCCACTTTGAAAGTACCTGTGGCATGCCACTCTTCCCCTATGATAGAGGTGACTGGAAGTGATCTTATTGAGGTTGTTGGGAGTAATCCTAAAGACCCACCACCTAGCACGTCCGCTGTAAGTATTTTAGTGACATAGTAGCTAGTCTTTTCAAGATGATATGTTTATTTATGTATATAACATACTCTATGTAAATTTGTAGGGGTTGAATCCATGCCGTCTAAAATTGAAAGAATTCGTCATTATAGAGGGCGAGGCTTACCCACACCTTCTAGGGCACATGATTCATGGCACTCCAGTACCTGATGGTGCGGTTCATATGAGCCCGAGGCCTATGTTCACTGCTTGGAGGCAACATCCATTGCCATATGCCCATCGAGATGCTGACATGCTTGGTGAAGCAGAAGGCAGAGCGGTCTTGTGGCCCAAAATAGATGTCATCTATACTGATCATATATGGTAAATTCATTATGTTAACTTGTATATATGTATATACATGACAATTGATATGAAATCATATATATATACAAAAAGGGAAGAAACCCACTACACCTCATCCTCCTCCACCTCCACCTCCTCTTGAAGTACCTAGTTGGCTTGTAAAGGACCTATATGACTCGATAGGTCCTCAATGTAGGGGTATGGCAATATGGATAGACGAACATCCCAAAAATTGTCCTATAATTGTTTCTATTAAGAATGATGTTGCAAGCCAATCATACAATAATAATATATTTATGCAAGATATTTTAGAGTTGTTTAGTTCTGATTAGCTGAATACATCTATGATAGAACTATGGATATGGTGAGATCTTGTTTATATATCTATATACCTTGTTTTATATACGGTGATCTCTTTTATTATATATTAATGCATACATAATATATGTTTTGCAGCCACTTACATAGGGTATGTACAAAATTTTCATTTACCCATGTGGGATTTCTAATTCCATCCTTGATCAGTCGTGTACATAAAGAACCTTTATCAGTTACCTTATACTTCTCTATCGCTTTTAAATATTTTGGTAAAGCAAAGAAGAGCGTGATAATAGTTCCATTCAATGTTGAGTAAGTTTACTTTGCTTATAATCTAGACTTAAGAAAATTACATTTTATTGTGGATTTTGAGTTATACATTTTTAACTTTCTTAAATCTAGTGGTAAGCATTGGGAGTTACTGGTTGTTGTCCCTGAGACATTGACTGTTTATTATCTAGATCCTGAGGGGAAGGAATTAGATAATTCAGACACATAATGAAAAGGCCATTATTCACATGATAATTTTTTTTATATTTATATCCATTAACATCTATTATTACATTTACTATTTAGTAATGTAATTTAATGTGTTACATTAACATGTAGGGCTTTAAAATATTTCAAAAAAGCTAGAGGAGACATATGCAAGAAAAAAAAGCGTTAGTATGTGAGAATGTGAATGTAGTTTCCTAACTCCAATGCATATATTATTTATGTGAATTATGCTTATTTTTATTTATTAACATTTTGTATGTTGAAATTTATAGTGTGATGTACAAGACAACAGATGGGCATGTGTATACTACCTGATGCGGTATATGGACCTAATTGTCAAATATGTTGCACAAGAAATAAAAAACATACAACATGTATTATATAGTCTTGATCATCATATATAAGTATAGTATTTTTTTTGGAAATAGGTATAGTCTCATTAGATAATATGAAAATATCAAACTTATTAATTATATATATGTCATTCTCTTTGCAAGTGTTTAAAACTAGTGACTTCACTACAAGGGGAAAGTTATTAGATGTACATATTCCCTATACGACAGAACAATTAGATGACATAAGAGAACAATGGGCAAAAGCCTTTGAAAGGGAGGCAATTTTTTATTATAATTGGGGTACCGATGATGATAAAGAATGACATTTCTAAACTTTGATGTCATAATTATTTTTGTATTTGATGACATTTCTAAACTTTGAAAGACAAGCTTATATATACATGTGTGAATGACTTTTTTTTAATTGTCTTATTGAAATTTGATCTATATACATGTGTGCGAATGTGAAGATGAGTGAATGAATGTGCTTCCACATGTGTGTGAATGTGAAAAGAGATGAATGAATGGAACTGTAGGTTATTACATGTGAGTGAATGTGAAAATGGAGGAATGAATGGAACTACAAGTTTCTACATGTGTGTGAATCATATGAATATATTAATTGTGTTTATACATATGTGTGAAACACATGGTGTATATATAATCTTGATCATCTTACTATTGTAGGTTTATGGCCTGTTGTTAGCTGAAATCATAGGATGATGTAAACCTATAGTTCATAACTGAACTACATGTTCTACATCTTGTTGACCAGCCGGAAAGTAGGCCTGCAAGCTGATAATTAAAAAAAATAATACTTAGTCATCACTTTTCTAAAAAAAATCAATTAATGTCAACGACGTCGGTTAATTATAGAAAATTGACAAGTATGCTCTAACCCGGGCCAATTTTTTTGTTCAAGTATGGAGATAGGCGTCAGTTTTCTACAAAATAACTGATGACTGTGGATCCTACTGGTGACAATTATATTAAAAAAAATCAATTATTGTCAATGACATTAGTTGTTTATAGAAAACTGACAAGTATTCTCTAACCTAGACCAATTTTTTTTGTTTGAGTATGGAGATAGGTGCCAGTTTTCTAAAAAATAACCGATGACTATGGATCCTACCGACGTCAGTTCTTTTTTTAGTTGCAATTGGGGTCAACTCTATGTCATCAGTTTTAGAACTGACGTTGTAGGATTCTACCTTTAGTGTCGTCCACTTGGGTGTCGCTTGGAAACTAATGTAAAAAAACCATTTTTATTCTACGTTAAAGGTGGTATATGTACTAGTGGTTGCTACTTCTAGATCCTGTAGTTTTCTTTTCTAGTTTATGTTTCATGAAACTCATTTAGTGAACTGAGATCAAAGCAATGTAATGACTCCATCTTTTCTTTCCACTTCTACTATTGACATTTTTGTACATGTATCATGCTTATTCAAACAGACTTATTATGCATGCATCCTCCATGTTATGAATTTCTCATAAAATAAGGATGTTTCGTAATTTTCATTAATTTTTAGTAAGGGGTTGATCTCGCCTCCTTACAATAGGGTATCAGAGCCTGATAGGTATCTATTAGGGCATAAGTTGAAAGCAAGGGTGTCTAGAAAGGATTTGGGTTTGGGGGCTGGCAAGATTTTGTTGGAAACTAGATGGGTGATTAGATGCTCTAGAGGGGGGGGGTGAATAGAGCTAAAAGCACTTAAACAAAACTCACTAAACCTTCAAGATATATGACAAGATAAGGTTGCTAAATAGGTAATTTGAGTGCAAATAAAACATACATAGCAAGGGAGAGAGAGATTGAGCAAGCACAAGTAGACAAGCTATTTAGAGTGGTTCCACACTTCAAACTAGAAGTGTGTCAGTCTACTTGCCTAGAGAGGTCAACCTCTAGGACTTCCAAACTATTGCACTCTTATATTCATTCATAAGACTTACAATACATGACCAAACAAAGGACTTACCTATCCAATACAAAGAGTCTTCAACCTTACCAAGGACTTACCCACTTTGCAAGAGTCTTCGGCCTTCTCCAAGGACTTACCCACTCTTGCACAAGTCTTCAGCCTTGCAGGAATTACCCACTCTTCTTGGATCTTCCGCCTTTGACTTCACCTTCACTCAGAGAAGCTTCCACCAAGGACTTACCTACTTGAGCAAGGAGTCTTCTGCCTTCACCAAGGACTTACCCACTCTAGCTCCAAGTCTTCAGCCTTGATCTTCACTAAGGGACTCCTTCCCTTGTTCTTCTTCACCTCTCTTGGATAAGAGAGAGAACCTTCATCTTCATGATTGAAATGAGAGAAATGGAGGTGGCGGAAGTGAGAGCCTCATAAGATATACATGTAGGACTAGCTCTCTTACAAATTTCCTACTCACTCTAATGGATGTAGCAAGTGATTAAGCTTAGAGAGAGAGAGGAGGCTGTAGGAAGCACTCAGCTATAGAATAAGAACCTCACATAGAGTTTGCAATGAATGCTCAACCTTGAAATGAAGCCCAAGGGGTCCTATTTATAGCTGGGGATGCCTCTTCGTCTTTGGGAACACTTGTGAACGAAAACTAGCCGTTTTGTGGCTTGCAATAGATATATTTTCACTTGTTGCAACTCCACAACGGCTAGAAGCACTTTTGTGTACTTTTCCGTACAGTGCAATCGGTCGAGTTACTATAAGGGTAACTCGACTGATAGAGTAAAAGCAAAGATGATATTCAGACCATCGGTCGAGTTTGTCCTGAGGAAACTCGATCGACCAATGAAAATTGATTTGGGCAGTTACTCCATCGGTCAAGTTCTACGTAAACACAACTCGACTGATGCAATCTTCAGAAAATTGATCAAGGATGATCGGTCGAGTTTTCAGGCTAGGAAACTCGACCGACAAAGTGCATGTAATCAATTTTCAAAGTTGCATCTAAAGTGCTCTAAAATTTGATCTAAGTGCTCCTGATATTTTTCTAAGATTAATTACAAGTCATACAATCATTACAAGTGATTTACAACATGATTCTAATGGATATACATCATATTACAAAAATGTGCACTTGTATGACTTTGACTTGTCTTTTCTCCAATTTGATATGCGCAAATCACTCAAGTAGAGACATTAGACACCAATATGTGGAATGGTTAGTCATCATCAAAACACAGGTTTAGTCAATTTAGACGTGAGTCAACATTGACCTAATTGACCTTGAGTCAACAAATTTTCCTCTATGCCATTAGTTTGATTTACGAGAACTCCCAGATCCATATAATACCTGCTTGGCCTGGGCTGATACTGACTGTCCAAAATAGCATACCTATAGGAGATAGTAGCTTTAGACATCTATGTTGGATACTCATGGTAATCTAATATGACAACCTTGTAACTTGTTTGAGGATGGATACCCAATATAATTCCCTTTTTGTCCCATAGGGCCACATGCTTGGGCAGTCTATCCCTAGAACCTAGACTTAGAGGTTGAAGTGTTAGATCCTATACATTCTTTAGTTAGCCCCACCCTTTTACCTATAGTTTTAGTTTGACTTGGTAGGTCAAACCTTTTAAGGGGTGGAGGGATAGTAGTATTACCTTGATAGATCATGATATGCTGATTTTAGGGACAAAATCCATTTTAAGAGATGGAGTCCTTCTCATACCAAAATCTAGCTACTCTGACTCTAAAAACCCTAACTCCATAAATAGTAGGTTAGTGTGCTTAGATCCTTAGTTTTGACGAAACAAGGTTAGACTTATCCCCTAACATGCTTGTTTAGATCCTAATGAACATATAATGGCCGTCTGATGAATAGCTCACATGTTTGAACCCTAATGAATATTTAATATACATAATATGAGTAACTCACATATTAATCCTAATTGTGGATACCCATGATGTTAACCATGCCATGCAGTAGTAAATTCTAATGTTATGATGAGTGAGATAAATGGAATCTCCCTAGACTTAATGCATAATAAGAAGGTATAGGTGAAGTATAATGATCAAGTTGACCATAAAACCTAAAATGAAGTTGCCTAATCTTACTATATGCATCCTTAATGACTTTCATGATATATAAGTGGCATTAGCTTCCATAATCAAATAATGTACATTGATACACGTAAATGGTATATGATCACCTAATATCGAGTTAATATATAAATAAATTCATTAATATCTAATATGTTTCAACTCGTTCACTAATATACACCGAATGACTCAAATATGGTTAATGAGTAATTTGATTCACATAAACATGCAAGCATGCATAATGAGGTGTTAAATGTGCATATAAATAATAGGAAGTGTAGAAACATTAATAAATGATTTATGAGGACATTAATGTGAGTAAGAAAGGCAATGTGATAGTGTATAGATGTATAACTTAGGTGGAAGTTATTAAATTGACATTAATTGGGTTAATTTTTAGACTTAATAACAAATGGGATAAAATTGCCTATTTCGTGTAAATAATTTGATAATTCCATTGAGGTTCTAAGTTGCGTCACCTTGCGGCCATGTTCAAATCTACAAAGGGGATGAATCCACTCTATCAGTTCTCTCTTTTGCCCTTCTCATTTCTCTTATGTTTTTGTTTCTCGCCTAAGGTATAATGGTCATTTCGTGTTTTGTTATCACCTCCTCCACACTCAAGTTTTGCACTGTATTAGTAGTGGGTCCAACCTAGTTGGAAAACTATGATAGAGCCAACTAGGATCAGTGCTTTGACCGAATAAATCGAGACACGTGGATTTTGGAATTTCCCGATTGGCTGAATGTGCGAAAATCATATATTATATTCTGCTTGTCCAAAAATTCTATAAAAATATGTTTTTGAATCAAAAAAATGAGATCTTTCTAATAAAAGTTGTTTGACAATATAATTTCCATGTTTTTGATGGTTGATTTTTGAAGATATAAAATACATGAAAACCCCTAAAATTGTAAATAATTCATATAACAACAAAACAAATAAATATGTTTTCTTGATCAGAAACACATAAGGAATCAATAAGTTTAGGTTTAGTGTCCAAAATCTGAGGTTTTCCAAAAAGTCTATAATTACGGTTTCTTTACACTTTTATTCTTTATAAAACCCTAAGACATGTGATTAACTTGAAATTAGGCAAAGGTGATCTTGGAATATTCTAAGTTGATCAAAAGTGATGACTAGGATTCTGAATTGAGGTATGTGGATCTTATCCCTTAAGTTGGACATTGTTGATAACAAAAATCTAATTTCCCAATGAGTAATGGACTAAAACCTTTGTTCCTATTATTGCTCTTTTTTGCAAAATTACTTCATTACTTGCTTGGGTCTTGAACCCCCCTGACATGTCACTATTATTTGTTGCTAAATTTTTCCATATGATTTCTTTGAGCATGATGATATGTTTGACTTATTAACTAATGTAGTGGTACTTAAACACCCATAGTTGGGCATGTGTTATTTTTCCCAGGGGAATGTGTTACTCTCCCCCCAGATATAAATATTTTGTAGGTGACTGGGAATGTGTTTACTCTCCCCTCACCTAATGGATGGGATCCGATAGGTGCCTAATCCCTACTTAGTTAAATAAATCTAAACTTAATCATTCATGTGAATTTTCTTATTATTTGTTATGGCAAGAATCTTATATGTTATGTGCCTCATAGTTTTAACCCTACTTATTTCTTGGCTATTCTATACCCTTTCTTATCATTGTTGTTCTTATTCTTTGTTATTGTTCCTTATTTGACACATACCTTATTTTATCTTCTTGATGGGTGATCCCAACCACCCAGGCCTAGGACAAGGAGTGAAACAAGACCAATGAGTCCCTGCCTAGGAGTAGATTCAAGGAGACTTTACTGAGAAGTCTAGGTTGCTACTGCTAGAACCTATAGTTTTCTTTCTAGTTTATGTTTCATGAAAACTCATTTAGTGAACTGAGATCAAAGCAATGTAATAACTTAGTCTATTTTTTCACTACTACTATTTACATTTTTGTATATGATCATGCTTATTTAAATGGAATTATTATGCATGCATCCTCCATGTTATGAATTTCCCATAAAATATGGAATTTTTGTATTTTTTGTGAAGTTTCAGTAAGGGCGTGATCTCACCTCCTTACAACATGGTATCAGATCCTGATAGGTAGGTATTAGGGCATAAGTTGAAAGAAAGGGTGTCTAGAAAGGATTAGGGTTTGGGGGATGGCATGATTTTCCTCCGTGCCACTAGTTTGGTTTACGAGAACTCCCAGATCTGTATCATACCTTCCTGGCCTGAGCTGATACTGACTGTCCAAAATAGCATACCTATAGGCAATATTAGCCTTAGAAATCTATGTTGGATACTCCTAGTAATCTAATATGATGACTTTGTGACTTTTTTGAGGATGGATACCCAATATAATTCCCTTTTTGTCCCATAGGACTACATGTTTGGGTAGTCTATCCCTAGAACCTAGAGACCTAGAGGTTGAAGTGTTAGATCATATACATGATTTAGTTAGACACACCCTTTGACCTCTAGTTTTAGTTTGAATTGGTAGGTCAAACCTTTCAAGGGGTGGATGGGTATTAGTAGTACCTTGATAGATCATGGATATGTTGATTTTAGGGACGAAATCATTTTTAAGGGATGGAGTCCTTATCATACCAAAATCTAGCTACTCTGACACTAAAAACCTGAACTCCATGAATAGGAGGTTAGTGTGCTTAGATCCTTAGTTTTGACCAAACAATGTTATAATTATCCCCTAACATTCTTGTTTAGATACTAATGAACATATAATGGTCACCTAGTGAATAATTCATACGTTTGAACCATGATGAATATTTAATGTACATAATATGAGTAACTCACATATTAACCCTAGTTGTGGATACACATGATTCTAACCATGTCTTGAACTAGTAAACCCTAATGTTATGATGAGTGAGATAAATGGAACCTCACCCTAGACTTAATGCATGCTAAGAAGGTATAAGTGAAGTATAATGATTAAGTTGACCATAAATCCTAAAATGAAGTTGGCTAATCTTAATGTATGCATCCTTAATGACTTTCATGATACATTAGTGACATTATATGCCATAATCAAACAAGATACATTGATACACATGAATGGTATATGATCACCTAATCTTAAGTTAATGTATAAATAAATTCATTAATATGTAATATGTTTCACCTTGTTCACTAATATACACCTATTGACTCAAATAAGGTCAATGAGAAATTTGATTCACATATACATGCATGAATTCCTAATGTTGTGTTAAATGTGCATATCAATTGTAGGAAGTGTATAAACATGAGTAAGTGATTTATGAGGACATTAAATTGAGTAAGAAAGGCAATGTGACAATATATAGATGTATAACATAGATGGAAGTAATTAATGCGATATTAATTGGGTTAATTGTAGACTTAATAACAAATTGGATAAAATTGCCCATTTCATGCAAATAATCTAATATAATTCAATATGGTGATAGTATGAGGATAATGGAGTCTAAATCCAAATTATCAAGGATAATGGTCAAATATACTGATAGATTTTGAGATAATTGAGTAAACTCTAATTGTCCTAAAACTCTTAATGAGATTAATAAGAGCTATTTAGAATTTTTTCATAACAATGAAATATAACTCTTTTGGCTACAAAGGGAATCTAACTGGATACAATTAAAAGAATAATAAGGATGATGTAATATAATAATAAATATAATGCTAATAATCCAAAAATGTTAATTGTGTTATATCTCATAAAAGGAAATCTCAATAGTGGAACCTTTGGAGATCCATGAGAAGCTGATCTATGAGGAGTTGCATGTGAAGATTCTGAACTCCCAATTTATGTAGTGTAAGTCTTGTGGAAGTACCATGGTTTGGAGGAAACAACCTGGGAGCTTAGAGATGGGATGTTACATACTCACCCTTCCCTCTTTGCTTGAGATTTTGGTGACAAAATCCTTTTTAAGGGGTGGAGTGTTCTAACGAACTGAAATATAGGTATATTCTTAATCTAGCCTTTTTCCTAAGTTTTCCTATCCTTTCTACCCTTTTTGTCCTTGATGTTGAATTTGTGGAATTATTAGTTGTTTTGATCACTATTTATGCCAATGTATGAGTTTATGCACAAATACCTCAGTGAATGTTTTTAATAAGGGTCTAAAATGGTAATTTACCACTTAAGTGACATATTATTAAAATAATTTCATTCTAGAACATCTGTTAGCATTATGGAGCAAAGAAGAGAATAAGGAATGAATAATAAAGCTTTAAACATGTTAATATGTCATTAAATAATTTAATATGACAAATAGTGATAATAATGTGTAAATAGATAAAACCCATAAAATAAGAGTCATTGGCTAAAAATGCCTTCAGTTTTCAGTTCTTTGGATCTGATATGGCTTGGAGGCCAAGTTTCACAATTTTGGGGTGATAATAACTACATTCATTTTATTCAAAAAGAAATAGTGAGTTTTCTGCAAAATATTAAACAAGTCATTATATGACTCCAAAAATGGCAACTAATATTATATTCATAATCTACACATTAAAATTAGCCTATGGGTAAATTTTCATCTAATTTGGATATATAATCTTCAATGTTCATGTGTAGATTATGAGAGAGAAATTATGTAAAGCCCACAATATTAAATAATATGATAAACAACTTCAAGGGATAAAACTAGTGGCAAATTCATGTTCCATAGGCTTTAGTTTACTTGAGGGTAAAGTTTCACATTAATTAATGGATTCTAAATGTCTCTAATATGATAGGAAATAGAAAATGGATTTACTTTGAAAGATTTGAATAAAATATTTAGGGTCTCAAAAACTAAAAACTAATGCCAAAATTGGATTCAACATGTGCTAAATAGGCTGTGTCAAATTTCATTTAATTTGGAGTTTGTTTGCACTGTCAATTGAAGAGAGAAAAAAAGAGAAATCATTTAATATGTCACTTTAGTCCAATTCGGTTTGGGAAATACATTTAATGTCACAAAGATATTTCCTTTATTTTTTATAATGCACCTATGACCTTGACTATTGGATCAAGATCGGATGATCCAGAAATCGTCCTCTACCTCCAGCTCGTGTGAACAGTGCACCGCGGCAACAAGATTTTTCAAATCCCAATTTCTCACTCATTTCTCAATGAAAACTCATGATTCTTTTGCAAAAACTTTCCAAATTAGATTCCACACCTTTTGATCCCTTATTTGCATCATTTCATCATGAAATAAAGAAATACCCAATAATTGGTCAACAAGGCTTTACAACCACCTTCCTATTTCTCGACTCACGCATCCCCACCTATAAAAAGCATGTACTTTGATCTCTATCAACACCATTGCTTTCATACTCTCATGTCAATTTGGTCCTAACTGCCTCACACAACTGTCATTGATCAACCTGGCTCCTCATTGCAAGTCTCCTCCCCACTAACAGTTCATGCCACATCGAGATAATAGCCTCTAGGGTATGATTCTTTTGTTCCCACTCTTCAATTCGACGATCTGAGTTTTGACAATCAGACACTCATGTGTTTTTCTCCAATTCCTTTGAGGTTCTGAGCTACTTCACCTCATAACCATGTTTGACTGTGCAAAGCGGATGAATCCCCTCTATCAATTCTCTCTTTTTCCCTTCTCATTTCTCTTACATTTTTGCTTTTTGCCAAGGGTATAACGATCATTTTGTGTTTTGTTATCACCTCTTATGTGCTCAAGTTTTACACTCCATTTACAGTGGGTCCAACCTAGTTGGCAAACCATGATAGAGCCAACTAGGATCAGTGTTTTGACCGGATAAACCAAGATAGGTGGATTTTTAGAATTACTTGATTGGTCAAATTTGTAAAAATCATATATTATACTCTGCTTGTCCAAAAAATTCTATAAAAATATGTTTTGGAATTTGAAAAATGAGATCTTTATAATAAAAATGGTTTGAGAGACTGATTTCTATGTTTTTAGTGGTTGATTTTTGAAGATCTAATAAAATACATAAAAACCAAAAAAATTGTAACTAATTCATATAACAATAAAACAAATAAATATGTTTTCTTGAATAGAAAGACATAAGGAATCAATTGGTTTGGGTTTTGTGTCCAAAATATGAGGTTTTCCAAAAATGTCTAGAATTAGGGTTTCTTTACACTTATATGCTTTATAAAACCCTAATACATGCGATTAACTTGAAATTAGGCAAAGGTGATCTTAGAATCTTCTAAGTTGGTGAAAAGTGATAACTAGGACTCTGAATTGAGGTATGTGGATCTTATCCCTTAAGTTGGGCATTGTTGATAACCAAACTCTAATTTCTCCATGAGGCATGGATTAAAACCTTTGTTCCTATTATTTCTCTTTTTGGTACAATTACTTCATTACTTGCTTGGGTCTTGAACCCATCTGACATATCACTGTTATTTGTTGCTTAATCTTGCCATATGATTTCTTTGAGCATGATGATGTGTTTCACTTAATAGCTAATGTAATGGTATTTATGCCAACCACCCATAATTGGACATGCGTTATTTCACCCACGTGAATGTGTTACTCTCCCCCATATATAAATATTTTGTAGGTGACTGGGAATGTGTATACTCTCCCCTCACCTAATGGTTGGGGCCTGGTAGGTGCCTCAACCCTATTTAGTTAATTTAGTATAACTTAATGATTCATGTGAATTTTCATATTATTTGTTATGGCAAGAATCTTATGTGTTGTGTGCCTCATACTTTTGACCCTCCTTATTTCTTGGATATTACACTTTATTATTCTTGTTATTCTTGTTCTCTATTATTTTTCCTTAATGGACACATACCTTGTTTTCCCTCTTGCAGGGTGATCCCAACCACCCAGGCCTAGGACAAGGAGTGGAACAAGGCCAAGAGTACCTACCCAGGAGTAGATTCAAGGAGACTTTGATGAGATGTCCAGGTTGCTACTGCTAGATCTTGTAGTTTTCTTTTCTAGTTTATGTTTCATGAAACTCATTTAGTGAACTGAGATCAAAGCAATGTAATAACTACGCATTTTCTTTCCACTTATACTATTGACATTTTGGTATATGTATTATGCTTATTTAAATGGATTTATTATGCATGCATCCTCCATGTTATAATTTCCCATAAAATAAGGATGTTGTGTATTTTCCGTTATGTTTTAGTAAGGGGGTGATATATCCTCCTTAGAACATGGTATTAGAGCCTGATAGGTAGCTATTAGGGAATAAGTTGAAAGTAAGGGTGTCTAGAAAGGATCAGGGTTGGGGGGCTGGAATGATTTTCCTCTGTGCCACTAGTTTGGTTTACGAGAATTCCCAGATCCATATGATATCTTACTGACCTAAGCTGATACTTACTGTCCAAAATAGCATACCTATAGGAAATAGTAGCCATAAACATCTATGTTGGATACTCCTGGTAATCTAATATGATGACCTTGCAACTTGTTTGAGGATGGACACCCAATGTAATTCCCTTTTTGTCCCATAGGACCACATGTTTGGGTTGTCTATCCCTAGAACCTAGATCTAGAGTTTGAAGTGTTAGATCATATACATGGTTTAGTTAGACTCACCCTTTTACCTATAGTTTTAGTTTGACTTGGTATGTCAAACCTTTTTAGGGGTGGAGGGGTAGTAGTAGTACCTTGATAGATCATGGATATGCTAATTTTGGGGACAAAATCCATTTTAAGGGATGGAGACCTTATCCTACTAAAATCTAGCTACTCTGACTCTAGAAACCCTAACTCCATGAATAGGAGGTTAGTGTGTTTGGATCCTTAGTTTTGACCAAACAAGGTTAGACTTATCCCCTAACATGCTTGTTTAGATCCTAATGAACATATAATGGTCACCTGATGAATAGTTCACATGTTTGAACCCTAATGAATATTTAATGTACATAAGATGAGTAAATCATATAGAAATCCTAATTGTGGATACACATGATTCTAACCAAGTCATGAACTAGTAAACCCGAATGTTATGATGAGTGAGATAAATGGAACCTCACCCTATACTTAATGCATGCTAAGAAGGTATAGGTGAAGTATAATGATCAAGTTGACCATAAACCCTAAAATGAAGTTGCCTAATCTTAATGCATGCATCCTTAATGACTTTCATGATATATTAGTGACATTAGCTGCTATAATCAAATAAAATACATTGATACACATAAATTGTATATGATCACCTAATCTTGATTTAATATATAAATAAATTCATCAATATGTAATATGTTTCAACTTGTTCACTAATATACACCTAATGACTCAAATGTGGTTAATGAGTAATTTGATTCACATAAACATGCATGAATGCCTAATGTAATATTAAATGTGCATATCAATAATAGGAAGTGTATAAGCACGAGTAAATGATTTATGAGGACCTTAACATGAGTAAGAAAGGAAATGTGACAATGTATAAATGTATAACTTAGGTGGAAGTAATTAATGTGACATTTGTTGGCTTGAGTGTTATACATTGTCCATATTTTGATAATGACTTAACGATTCCATTCATATGTATCTAATATGTTTGTTCAAGATTAATATTAGGCTTTGGGTACATGAAAAGGATCAAATTACACAATCCCTAGCTTGTCCAAGTTCAAGTCAAAAGCAATGCAAGTGTGCTTTTTGGGAAATCACTCCAAACCACCTTAGAGTAATTTTGTAATCATTTGTATTGATGATATGAATTGTAACTAAGATGAGAAAAAATTAGGGACACTTAATTAAAATGTTTGATCACTCTAAAAATATTTTGAAAATTTTGTATAGCAACTCTGTCGGTCGAGATTGGATCTCGACCGACCAATGATGGATTTTTGGAAATGGATCAATTGGTCGAGTTGTACACACACATAAATCAAATGACCGACTCACTGACCAAAACTGATTTTGACTCATTGGTCAAATTTCACAGGATAAACTCGACCGATAGTTTGAAAATTAGCTTTGTCGGTTAATGGATCGGTCGAGTTATCTTTATTGAAACTCGATCGAATGTACTGTACGGAAAACACAAAAAAAGTGATTCCAACCCTTGCAGAGTTGTTAGAAAGGAAAATAGATCTGTGGCAAGTTGTAAAATGTCTATTGTTTGTTCTTAAGTGATCCCACACTCAAAGGAACACCCCTAGCTATAAATATGACCTCTTAGAGTTCATTCCAAGGTTGCTCATTCATGCTATCTTTGATCCTTGCTATAGTTCAGTGTGCTACAACCCTTTTAGCCCCTTTCTCTCTCTCATTTACAAAGCATTTCATGATTATGAGTGAGTTAGACATGTTGTAAGAGAGCTACCTCCATGTTATCTTGTAAAGCTCTCATTCCTTCCATCTTCCCACTCCCCTTTCTCAAAGAGAAAATGTTGAAGTGGTCTTCTCCGAGTGAAGGAGTTGTTGTTGTTCTTCTTCAAGGTTCAAGAAGGTGTGAAGATCTTCTCCAGGTGAAGGAGAAGGACAAGGCTGAAGATTAAAAAAGAGTGGGTAATTCCTTCAAGGTCAAAGACTTGATGCAAGTGTGGGTAAGTCCTTGGTGAAGGCTGAATACATATTGATCAATTGGGTAAGTCCTTGTGTAGGTGAAAGACTCTTGTCTTGAATAGCTAAGTCCTTGGATGTATGGTGGTCTCCTTGTATATATTGTGATGGAATATAAGTATACATGGGTGTCAAAGTCCTAGAGGTTGACCTCTCTAGGTAGTTGATTGACAGTCTCCTAGTTTGGAGATTGGAACCATTCTAACCACCTTATCCAAGTGTATGTTTCAATCTCTCTCATCCTTGCTTTTCTTGTTTAGATAGGACTTCAAATTGTTCTTAAGCATTTGGTTTCAATTGATATAATTTGAAGGTCTAACTATTCTTATGAGAATTTTAAAGCTCTATTCACCCCTCTAGAGCCCTAGATCCAAGAAGTGGTATCAGAGCAGGGATATTCTCCAAAAAATCTCCCATGAGATGAGAAGACAGGTGAAAACCTACTTGGTTCCCTCAACCTAGAGGGAGGCTTCTCCATGGCCCCCCCCCCAATGTTCGACGGCTCCAACTTCCTCTATTGGAAGAGGCAGATGTAGTTCTACATTCAAGGGATGAACTTTGATATGTGGAAGGTGATGATTACACCCTATAAGGAGTCAACCAGATCTGTATCAACATGAGATGAAGTTTCCCTAAAGAATGCCCAACTCAATGCCAAAGCAATTAGCATCCTCTATGCAACCCTCACACCATCTGAGTTCAACCACATCTCCTCGTGGGATACAACCTATGAGATATTGGGCAGGTTGTGCATCACTTATGTAGGCACAAAGCAAGTGAAGGAGGCAAAGATCTACATGTTAAACAACCTCCAAGAGAATTTCAAGATGGGGAAGAAAGAAGGAGTTGTTGAGATGTACTCAAGAATCAACATCATCATCAATGGCCTAGCTGCTTTGGGACACACTTTGGATAGAGGAGCAATCAACTCAAAGATCTTGATGTCTCTTACAAAGAGATGGGAGTCAAAGGTGACCTCCATTGAAGAAGTGAAAAGTCTTGGTGACATTCCAACCGAGGAGCTTATTAGAAATCTACAAGATCACGAGCCAAGACTTGACTAGCAAGAAGAGGAATCTAAGCAAGAAGAGAAGGAAGCAAGGGAGATCAAAGATAGTGCCTTCAAAGCTCAAGTGGAGGCTGTCACCTTCAACAACAACTTGCTTGCCAGACCTCTCCCTCCCCCTCTAGTGAAGATAATGGCCCTAGTGAGCATGAAGCCAACTTCTCTAAGGGAAAGTACTTCAAAGAAAGCAATCTTATTATTCTACTCCAAGGTGCTACAAATGTGGTAAAAAAGGATACTACAAGAGTGTATGTACTAAGGCTAGAAAGTCACACCACAGGAGCAACTCCAAAAGAAGGAAGAGTACAAGAAAGATAGCAAACACAAGAGGAAGGACAAGAAGGAGGGAGACACAAAGGCACAACTCATGCATCTTGGGAAGGATGATCCTCCAGTGGATCAAGCTCTGATGAAGATGGAGAGTGCCACTTTGCACTCATGGCCTCTACTAGTGAAGAAATTGGTGAGGTAAGTGAAGTAAGCTTGCTTGAGTTAGCTAAAGAAAATCTTATTGACATGCTTGTTACTAACCGTTATTCTTATTCCCAATGTATATAAAAAGAAGAGGTTAGGTAAAATCATTAATGATTTGTATGTTAAAATTGATATCCTTGAGAAAAATGAGAAAATTTATCTTGAGAGCATTGATAACTTGCAAGGCCAATTTCTTGATCTTGAGCTGTAATACAATGGAGTTGAGGTAGCGAATGGTGTCTACCTTAAGAACATTGAATCTCTTAAGGAAGAAAACCAAAAGTGCCTAAATGAGCTTGAGACACCTAAAACTGAAAATGTTGAACTGAAGCTTGTTGTTGATGCTTGTAGAGATGATAGGGATGTTTATCTCAAAGAAAACCAATTGCTTAAATCTGAAAATGCTAGGTTTCTTGGTCAAGTGAATGATTTATCTTCTAGACCTATTTTTCCTAGTAATGATGTTGCTTCTATTTCTCTTGAAAAAGATTCTTATTTGACTAAAGCCCTATGTTTAGAGGCTGACCTTGTTCATGATAGAGATGATATTGCTAGTTTGTCTTGTATTGTTGTATCTCTTACTGATGAAAATTATAGACTTAGAGCCTCTCTGCAGAAATTCATCTAAGGGAAAAACTCCCTAAATGAAATCCTTGACCATTCTACCAAACAAAGTGGCACTAGTGTTTTGGGATTTGTATGGGGAGCACTAAAAGCAAGAATAAGGCAAAATGTAAGAAAAAGAGTAAGGAAACATCCTTTTTTCATTAGGGAGTCTTCTGGCACTAAGAACCCTATGATTTGCTCTCATTGCAAAAGTGATGATCATTATTCTACTTATTGTCCTTACAAGCCTAAGGGGACCAACCCAAAGATGAGATGGGTCCCAAGCTAACTCTAGATCTCAAAGTTTGAGTTGGAAACTGACACTCTCCTTTCTTGTAGGAAAAAATAAAATGGGTTGTTGATAGTGTCTACACTAAGCACATGACAGGTGATATAAGCCATTTCAACAATTTCACAAAGAAGAAAGGAGGTTCAATTACTTTTTGGGACAACAAGAAAGGTAAGATAAAAGGTGAGAATGATGTAGGTGAATCCTTGTGTATCAAGAATGTTCTCTTTGTGGATGGCCTACATCACAATTTAATAAGTATAAGTCAATTATCTGATAATGGTTACCTTGTGCTATTTACTTCTTTTGAATGCTTGCTTATAGATTCCCTCATTTTTCTTATCATATATAAGGGAACTAGAAATGGTAATCTTTATGTAATTGTGCTTGACTCTATTAAGCCTATTGTTGGTATATGCCTAGTAGTAAATTCTAATGATATTTCTCTTTGGTGTCGTCAGCTTGGTCATGTAAATATGCATCAATTGAAGAAGTTGAGAAAAAAGGACTTGGTCAAGGGACTTCCCAAATTAGATTTTGAAAAGGATGAGGAATGACAACCTTGTATCCAAGGAAGGAAAACCAAGTCCTCTTTGAAATCCAAAGGAGTCTGTATTACCAAGAGAGCTCTTGAACTTCTCCATATTGATCTATTTGGACCTATGAGAACTCAATCACTTTGTGGTTCCAAGTATTGTCTTGTTATTGTCGATGATTTTTCTCAATATAATTGGATCTTCTTTCTCATTTCCAAGAGTGATACACTTGATGTTTTCTATAGTTTTTGTAAATGAGTTGAGAAGGAAGCTTCTTGCCTGATTGTTTCCATCCATAGTGATATCACCTTGAACACCTAAAAACAATGGGGTTGTAGAGAGGAAGAATAGGTCGCTACAGAAAAGGGCTAGGACCATGCTTTTAGAGTATGATACTCTGAAGAAGATTTGGGCCGAAGCCATTAGTACTCATGCTTTGTGCAAAACTGGGTTTTCACACATCCTTCTTTGAAGAAAACCCCCTATGAGGTATAGCATGATAGGAAGCCTTCTATCAAATACTTTCTTGCTTTCAGATGTCCTTGTTTGTTTTGAACATGAAAGATTCTCTTGACAAGTTTGATCCGAAATTGTACAAGGCTTTCTTTCTTGGCTATAGAACTACTAGCAAGGTTTATAGAGTATTTAATGTTGATCTTTCTAAAGTAGAAGAATCTATTAATGTTAGGTTTATTGAGACTAACCCTCTATTCCTAAGGATATTGTTCCAAATGGTGATGTTGCAGGTGAAGTGATACCTATCTTAAAAGAACTCAACATCACCCAAAAGGGAAAAGAGGTGGCCACTCAAGAAGAAGAAAAAGATGAAGAGAAGAAGGATCCAATACCCTACTTTACAAAGAAACATCCGAAAGAGCGGATCTTAGGTGACCCTTTCGAGAGAGTGAAGACACAGGCTGCCTTCAACAAAGAAGGAGAAAACAACCTCTTCATCTCACAGCTTGAGCTAAAGAACATCAAAGAAGCTCTTAGGGATTATGAATGGATCCTAGCCATGCAAGAAGAATTGGAACAATTCGAGAAGAATAAAGTGTGGACCGTGTGATAGAAAGATCATTGGCACCAAGTGGGTCTACCACAACAAGCTAGATAAAAGTAGTAAGGTGGTATGAAACAAAGCAAGGTTAGTGGCTCAAGGCTACAATCAACAGGAAGGTATAGATTTTGATGAAACATATGCACCTGTAGCTAGACTTGAGTCCATTCATATGTTTCTTGCTTTTCATAGTTATAAAAACTTTCTTCTTTATCAAATGGATGTTAAAAGTGCATTTTTGAATGGTATAATTGAGGAGGAAGTGTATGTTGCACAACCTCCGGGCTTTGAACATGATAGTTTACCTAACCATGTTTATCTATTACAAAAAGCTCTCTATGGACTCAAACAAGAACCTTGAGCTTGGTATGAGAAATTAAAGAACTTTTTGGTAGATCATGGGTATATCATGGGAAAAGTGGTTTCTACTCTGTTTCTTAAACATACTTCTAACAATTTTCTTATCATTCAAATTTATGTTGATGATATCATTTTTGGCAGAACTAATCTTGATATTTACAAGTAGTTTAGTGATCTTATGTAGAGTTAGCTCAAGATGAGCATGATGGGTGAGCTTACTTTCTTCCTCAGCTTTCAAATCAAGCAAACTAAAGATGGGAAATTCATAAACCAAGGCAAGTACACAAGTGAGCTACTTAAGCACTTTGGGATGGAAAACACCAAGTCAATGGACACCCCATGTCGAACACCACCAAACTTGATAAAGATGAAGAAGGTGATAAAGTGGATGAGAAGCTCTATAGAGGTATGATTGGAAGGTTACTTTATTTAACTACCTTTAGACCTGACATGATGTTTTGTGTTGGCTTGTGTGATCACTTTCAATCAATTCCCAAGAAATTACATATTATAGCTGTTAAGATGATTTTAAGGTACCTAGCCAAAACTCCAAACTTTGGACTATGGTATCCCAAGTCAAGGGACTTTACTCTTACGGCTTATAGTGACACAAATTATGCAGGGTGCTTGATTGGTAGAAAGTGCACAAGTGGCACTTGCTTCCTCTTAGGACCATGCTTGGTGTCTTGGTTCTCTAAGAAATAGAGCACAATGGCATTATCAACTACTGAGGATGAATACATTGCATATGGGAGTTGTTGTGCCCATGTTCTATGGATGAAGCAAATGCTCCAAGACTTTAACATTTATTTTGATACTTCTATCTATTGTGATAATACTAGTGCAATGAATTTATCTTACAATCCTGTATTACATTGTAGAGCCAAGCATATAGAGGTTCACCATCATTTTCTTCGTGATCACATTGCCAAAAAGGATATTTATATCACACATGTGGACATAGAAAATTAGTTGGCAGATATTTTCACTAAACCTCTAGCTAGAATGCAACTTAATTTTATTATATCTAAATTGCTCATAACTGATTTAGATGAATTTGATATGCCTTCTAGTTAGTTTCTATCTATCCTATATGCTTTGCACATGTTTTGATCATTGTTGCTTGCTAAAGTGCGAAAATTTTCATGTTCTTATGCCTTGTTTTTCGCTTGTTTTGGGTATTCTTTGCAAACACTTGTTTTATCACAAAATAGTACCCAATTATGAGTGATATGCACCTAAGTATGTTTAAAATGAAAAATGGAATAGAAAAATAAATTTAATTAGCACCAAATGTCTAGAAATTAAGATTTCTAATGATGGTTTAGGTTGACCATCGGTCGAGTTGCCAATGAAAACCTCTAGAGGGGGGGTGAATAGAGTTTTATGGATATTTTAACAATTAATGATTTAACTCAAGAAACCACAAAGAAAATATTGGACAAGGAGACACAAGGGTTTAGAGTGGTTCCTAGCCTTAGCAAATACTAAGGTAGTCAGTCCACTACCCGGTTGCTTACCCAACCGGGATTTGAAAAGAAACTTATTTTATTACCTCGCAAGGAATTACATAAAATACAATCTCTTTTCCCTAAACCCTTCAAGCAGCCTTCACCTAGAAGTAATCACCCAACTCAAAGCAGCCTTCCCTTGAAGTAGATGCACCAACACCCGTTGCACCAGCCTTCTGAAGTAGCTTCCCGTGCGATAGCCTTCTTGAAGTAGCTTGAAGTCCCCTTCTCCTCCGAGAAGTCAACCCTCTCCAATCCGCAGCCTCCAACCCTAGGAGTAGCAAGGAGAGTACAAAGAATAAATAGGAACAAGAAAGAAATAGAGAAATTACAATACCGTTTAAGCACAAGGCTTGATTTTCCTATATCAAGCGTTTGGATCTCCTAACCAAGGTGTATAACAATGTGATTATTGTGTATAGGAGATCCTAGTCTATAGGACACGAAATGGAAGCAATAGGAATGATTAACAAGTGTGGAAATTGCACTATTGCTCTAAACAGATTGCCAATGTAGTGTAAGCTCAAGGATTGCACAATTGAGTATATGAGTAAGTCTTAGTGTCCTAAGGCTTGTCCTATTTATAGGAATGGCCTATGGATGCTTAAGGACGTTCTAGACAACTTCTAGGGGGTTCTAAGTGCTTAACTAGCCGTTAGGTGTAAGTTAGGTGCTTTTGCAACGGCTAGTTGCTTTATTCTGCAGTTGCTGTCAGAGACCATCTCGGTCGACCATTTGTCGACCGAGATACCTACTCGGTCGAAGTTTTGTCGACCGAGAGGCTCCCTGGATTAACGTTTATTTGCAACTGTTAACTACTGTGTCTAACGACTACTTTTGGTCAATCTCGGTCGAGAAGTTTGTCGACCGAGAGTGTCTCGGTCGAGGAGTTTGTCGACCGAGATTGACTCTGTTTCAATCTATTAATTAAGGCACTAAGTGTGTGTATGAGTGTGCATTATGTGATCCTATTTAAATGGGATGACTTGTCTAACTATGGTGTTCAGCTAGGGAAAATCTAACGCTTGATTTACATGCACTTCTAAGTACTTGTACATTATATTTTTGTAAAAGTTTTACAACATTGATTAATTGCATGAAAATAAATAAATAAGCTCTTGGATTTTCCCTTGTTACTTTGTCATCCTGCACACTCAAGTAGCTCGTTAGATTAATAAGAATGAAATGTTTGTCATCATCGAAACAAGGGGATTTATCATAATATCCAATTTATCCAACAATCTCCCCCTTTTTGAAGATGACAAACATTTCCTAAAATATGAAATAAGGAAATATAAAGCATGTGAGTTTCATACCTGAGGATTACCTTTTGTAGCCATTCTTGTTTTACATGAAGATGAAACTCATTTATATTTATATTTTTGATTTTATATTCTTTCTCCCCCTTTGTCATTTCAAAAAGATATCCAATATGAACAATTTATTTCGTCTCCCCCTTAATTTTATATTAAGCTCCCCCTTAATTACATATCCTATTAGAAACAGGGATTTATGTCATTTTTGTCTAATTTAGCCACAATTTATTTCTCAATCATTTGCAAAGGATGTTAAGCCTTGAAATGATATGAGATCATGTTAGGTTCATGGCATATGTATATTGATTTCTCACCCATTTTACAAGGGATGTTAAGCCCCAAAATGAAATGAGATTCCTTTAAGCTTAGAGTACATAAAAATGTCTCCAACCAAATGCAAGGGATGTTAAGCCCTGATTTGTTTAGAGAGTTCCTTTAAGTACAAAATATATCAATTTTATGAAATTTATACATTTTTTCATAACTAAGAGTAAAAATACTAAGGTCGTATCAAGCTTCAAATGTTGTTAACAATGTTTTTGTAAGCTTTATAATCAAGTAATCAAATTTGTTTTTATAAGCTCCCCCTTAATCTTACAATTTTAAGGCTTCTAAGGTCACAAGTGATTTTAAAATTTTGATTTTGATTTTGATACTAAGATTGAGTGCAATAAAATGATGTCCAAATAAACATTTTGTCAAAGCTTATTTTAGGTCGCCCTTGACTACGACCGTAGCGCCCCTTGGCTAAGTTTTTAACCAAGAGGCAAAAATTGCAGATTTCCAATTAAGCATTCATATCAATTTTGATGCATGATACTAAACATGAAAGCATAATTTTAGTTTAATTTCACATAATCTTTCAAAGATGATTTCCATAGCTTATGCTTTATTGTACAGTCATTAAACACAAATAGATAACAATTTTGATCAATTTTATAAGGATTCAACAATTTTGCAACATTCTGAAAACAGTGACATGCTCGGTTGACAGCTACTCGACCGACACTTACTCGGTCGACAACTGCTCGACCGACCATGTTTCTAGAAAATATTCAGAAATCTTAATCAACTTCAAATAAAAGAGTTTATGCAAATTATAGCTCGATGATGTTGAGATAAGACATTATGATATCAGAAGTCAGTTTAGGTCAAATCTCAACTAATTAATTTGAAGCTTCTAAGTTTTAGGAATCCAAGCTAACTCATCTTTCTTTTTCTTAAAAGGGCATGAAAATGAATAATGTCCAAGACACATGCAATAATGGCAACTAATAGCATCAACTTCATTTCTATTTCTAGGAATTGTGTTCCTAGGTACAAATATAGTCTTGGATGCTCTTTTGGGTTTATTTCTTCTTGGATCGTATCCTAATCCTTTCCTTCCATTGTAACTAGAGGAAATTTTCAGAATATTGTCAAGTAGGTTATTTCCTCCTAACTCATTTACATTTCTTTGCAACCTAGCAATATCATTCTTTGCTTGATCTAAATTGGATACTAGGGCATTTCTTTCTTTAACAACCTTATCATAATCTAAATGTGAACATACAATAGGTTGTTTCTGAAGATCATTCACTTGGTTTTGCAATTTTAGCTTTTCTAAGGAAAGAAGATTACAATCAGCTTCTACCGATTTTAATTTAAGATCATACTCTTCATTTTCCTTTTTGAGATTTTCATTTTCAGATAAGAGAGCAAGAATTTTAGCATTTAAATCTTTATTTGATTTCTTAAGTTTCTTCTTGCATTCAATGTATTTTTCATGAGTATCTTGAAGACTTGCAATTAAATCCTCTTTTGGTAGATCATAAAGACTTACCTCTTCTTCATCTTCATTTGTAGTAGCAATGAAACACTCTACGTCTTCTTTTGCACTATCGCTATCGTCACTTGAATCATCCCATGCAGCTCTATACGCTCTTTCTTTCTTTTTGTAGGATGATTTCTTCCCTTTCTTGAGTTTTGGACATTCTCCTTTCATATGTCCTTTCTTGCCACATTCAAAGCACCTGGAAGAAGAAGCACTGGAAGTTTTGTTAGTTTTAAAACTTTTATATTGCTTACCATTCACAATAAGAGTTTCCTCTTCACTATCATCTTCACTTGTGTCTTTGGTTGATGCTTTGAATGCAATATCCTTCTTTTTCCCATGTTGGCGTTCATGTTCTCTCTTTTCTTCCTCTTCTAGATCCGCCTCATGAGCTTCTAAGTTTCCGATAAGCTGCTCCATTTTGAGGCGAGTGAGGTCGTTTGCTTCTGCAATAGCTGTCACCTTTGGTTTGTACTTTGAAGGAAGAGATCGAAGTATTTTTGATACCTGATCTTCCTCAAGAACAGGTTTCCCTAAAGCACTCAAACCATTAACAATAGTAGAAAATTTTGAATACATTTCACTAATAGTTTCGTTTGGATCCATACGAAAATGTTCAAACTTGGTTTTAAGCAAACTAACTTTAGAATTTTTAACTTGAACAGTACCCTCATATGTTATAGATAATCTATGCCAAATATCATATGCGGTATCACAATTTGATACTCTATTAAATTCACTTACTGAGATGGAACAATATAAAATGCTTACTGCCTTTGCATTCATCTGGGCCATCTTTACCGTATTAGCATCCCATACTGCGAAATCATCTTGTGGAAGTGTGTATGGTGTAGATACCATTCTCCATAACTCCCAGTTGATTCCTTGGAAGTAGAATTGCATCCTCCTCTTCCAATATTGGTAGTTTGTTCCATCGAACGGTGGAGGCCTAGCAACAAGTGTTCCTTCAATGTTGAGGTTGTTAAGCACTCCATCCCCCATCTTTTCTTCAAGACCTTGTTAGGGCTCCTTGAAGCCTGCTCTGATACCAATTGAAAACCTCTAGAGGGGGGGTGAATAGATTTTTATGGATATTTTAACAATTAATGATTTAACTCAAGAAACCACAAAGAAAATATTGGACAAGGAGACACAAGGGTTTAGAGTGGTTCCTAGCCTTAGCAAATACTAAGGTAGTCAGTCCACTACCCGGTTGCTTACCCAACCGGGATTTGAAAAGAAACTTATTTTATTACCTCGCAAGGAATTACATAAAATACAATCTCTTTTCCCTAAACCCTTCAAGCAGCCTTCACCTAGAAGTAATCGCCCAACTCGAAGCAGCCTCCCCTTGAAGTAGATGCACCAACACCCGTTGCACCAGCCTTCTGAAGTAGCTTCCCGTGCGATAGCCTTCTTGAAGTAGCTTGAAGTCCCCTTCTCCTCCGAGAAGTCAACCCTCTCCAATCCGCAGCCTCCAACCCTAGGAGTAGTAAGGAGAGTACAAAGAATAAATAGGAACAAGAAAGAAATAGAGAAATTACAATACCGTTTAAGCACAAGGCTTGATTTTCCTATATCAAGCGTTTGGATCTCCTAACCAAGGTGTATAACAATGTGATTATTGTGTATAGGAGATCCTAGTCTATAGGACACGAAATGGAAGCAATAGGAATGATTAACAAGTGTGGAAATTGCACTATTGCTCTAAACAGATTGCCAATGTAGTGTAAGCTCAAGGATTGCACAATTGAGTATATGAGTAAGTCTTAGTGTCCTAAGGCTTGTCCTATTTATAGGAATGGCCTATGGATGCTTAAGGACGTTCTAGACAACTTCTAGGGGGTTCTAAGTGCTTAACTAGCCGTTAGGTGTAAGTTAGGTGCTTTTGCAACGACTAGTTGCTTTATTCTGCAGTTGCTGTCAGAGACCATCTCGGTCGACCATTTGTCGACCGAGATACCTACTCGGTCGAAGTTTTGTCGACCGAGAGGCTCCCTTGATTAACGTTTATTTGCAACTGTTAACTGCTGTGTCTAACGGCTACTTTTGGTCAATCTCGGTCGAGAAGTTTGTCGACCGAGAGTGTCTCGGTCGAGGAGTTTGTCGACCGAGATTGACTCTGTTTCAATCTATTAATTAAGGCACTAAGTGTGTGTATGAGTGTGCATTATGTGATCCTATTTAAATGGGATGACTTGTCTAACTATGGTGTTCAGCTAGGGAAAATCTAACGCTTGATTTACATGCACTTCTAAGTACTTGTACATTATATTTTTGTACAAGTTTTACAACATTGATTAATTGCATGAAAATAAATAAATAAGCTCTTGGATTTTCCCTTGTTACTTTGTCATCCTGCACACTCAAGTAGCTCGTTAGATTAATAAGAATGAAATGTTTGTCATCATCGAAACAAGGGGATTTATCATAATATCCAATTTATCCAACAGCCAACTCGACTGATCCATGTCTGAGGGCTTTTGTAAAAATCCATTTGGTCGAGGTTCCATCTCACAGAACTCGACCGATGGCCAGGCGGGAGAAAACTTAAGTATGGTTCAACCATCTTTTCTTCCTCTCAACTAGAGAAAAATCGACCGATTCCCTCTCTAACTCCCTCTAGCTCTCAACCCTAGCCTTGACCATCCCTTTCCTAGACCTAGCCATCCCTTGCTCGACCTTCCTAGCTTGCTTGCACATTAGCCCTAGGTGTTTGGTCATTTTTCTGTGGTGTTCCCTACATTTTTTACCTGTCTTTCCTTCTTATCTCGCCTCCACAACTTCCAATAGGAGAAAGAGAGCTGCCCCCTCTAGGGCACCGTCCTCCTCCTCCAACTCTCACCTCATCTCGTTTGATGATACCTTCTTTATCTCCAATGAATCTCTAAATAGGTACAAGGAACTCCTTCCTAGGAACCTCTTCCCTTTTCATGCCTTATTTGAGACTCTCCCGCATAGACAAAAGGTCATATATTAGGTTGCCGAGTTGTTGTACAACCACCACCTCTCTGCCCTGAGTGTTGAACGCCCATGCTATAATAATTCCATCACAAGCACTAAGGCAGTTCACGAATTCTATGCAAATTTTTCATGGAGTTGCGACACTATTGTACCCCTGCCAAATTGTCAAGTCATTCTTACTTCCATGATTGCCGATAAGAAATTTCAAGTCTCAGAGGATACCTTGAATATCTTTTTCTCTGGTACTGGGGTAACTGAAACATGGAGGAAGGATTACTCTTGAGTATTTTGACCTCCTTTACCCTGAGGCCTTCTATAAGCAATATGATATCACTCTCCCTGACATACATAAATTCTTGAAGAAGCCTCAGTTTCCCTATAAGAAGAAGTTATCCCTTCTCTCCTCTTCCTTAGACCTAAAAAACCACATTCTTGCTTTGGTAGTCAACTACAATATTCATCCAAAAAGAAAAATCAAATTGAAATTATAGAGAATACCACAGTGATTATGTTTTGTATCCTGAAGAACATCAGAGTCAAGTGGTCTCAATATAATCTCCACCACATGACCAACTTCGACTCTGGTAAGAACACTTGAGGTACCCACCCACCCTACCCAGCCCTGATCTATGGTCTTTTTCAGTCTGTCACTGGGAAGTCTCTTTTTCATGACCTTGATTACAAACCTGCTAGAAAAGGAGTCTCTATCAGTGGGACCACAATTCAGAAAATCCTACCTCCATCTTCTTCTACCACACTTGGAGCCTCCACCTCCACCTAGGCACCTCCACCTCCTCAACCATCCTGACTTGGCCGTTCCTGATTCCATGTATCAAATGAAGCCCTCATGGGTTACATGATGCATCAACAGGCGTATAACATTCAGGTTCAGGAGAATATGATTCAGGATCTCTATTCTATCATGTCTACCATGAACCTACCCTGTGCCCCTCCTTACCCTTCCTACCAGTTCTACCGGGGTGGTGATTATGCATCCTATGCAGATAATAACTTTTACCCAGCCCCTCCACCTGCTGCTTCTGCTGCTACACCCTCTGTCATTGGTGGATCTACCCCTAGAGTGCTACCTCTCCCTGCTGGTCCTATATCTACCTTGCTTGCAGGACTTGGCACTTCTGCTCCCACTTTTCCTCAAGCCCAAGATTTCCCTGTCATGGTTTTGGTCCTTCTACCGATGAGGAGATGCCTGGCCAGGTGGATGAGGAAGCTGTTGCTACTGATGATGAGGAGGCATATGAGGATGATGGAAAGGATGGTTCAGATGGTTCTGATGATGTCTTTGCTGGTGCATCTGTGATGAAGGTGAAGTTGCTATCTCTATTGCGCTTTTAGATGGAGATGATGACTATGAGCTAGAAGATTTTGATGATGCTGCTGCTGCTGATGATGATGTTGTGGACATAGATAGCCTAGACATTTATATGTTTTAGTTTTTAGTGTGAAGATGATGATCATATATATCTTTCTATACTATTTTGTACTAAAAACATCTGGGCACATTATCTGAGATGTATTATTTCTATCATCATGTTGTTTTCATCGTTTTGGCTTGTAGTTGTTTTGAGGACATGCTTTCAGTGTTGTAATCTTAATCATATGTATACTTACTCTTTGGTTGACTATATCTCATGAGTTGGTGGTATGTTATCCATATTTTTATTATGGCATAGATTGCTTGTCTCTCTCTCGTCATTGTTTTGATGTGTGTTGTGAGGTCGCATGTTTTATCTTGTAGATTAAATGTTTTGGTTGTACTTGGAGAAGACTTGTCGTTGTGTTCTTCTACCCCCCTTAATTTTTGATAATGCCAAACAGGGGAGAGAAGTTCAATGTTTTGAAGCTCAACCATATTCCTTTTATTGCCTTTGTGATCATTTTCTTGTTCAATATATGCTTTTGTTGTGTGACTTGCTAAAGGACCATATAGTATATACATAATATATTGCTTTGTGTAGAAAGACTAACTATGCAGGTAAGAGTGAGCATAGGTTAAGGGGGGAAATTCACATTGTTAAAATTATTAATCCCCTTGCAATTCACAAGGCCAAGGTATAAATTTACTTATACTTTTTAATATGATTGAGGAATGGTTTATCATTGTCAAAAAGGTGGATAGTGTTGACTTGAGAGTTATACATTGTCCATATTTTGATAATGACTTAACAATTCCATTCATATGTATCTAATATGTTTGTTTAAGATTGATTTTAGGTTTTAGGTACATGTAAAAGACCAAATTACACAAGCCCTAGCTTGTCCAAGTTCAAGTCAAAAGTAATGCAAGTGTGTTTTTTGGGAAATCACTCCAAACCACCTTAGAATAATTTTGTAATCATTTGTATTGATGATATGACTTGTAACTAAGATGAGAAAAAACCAAATACACTTAATTCCAACATTTGATCACTCTAAAACCATTTTGAAAAATTTGTCACCGCAACTCTATCGGTCGATTTTGGATCTCAACCGACCAGTGATGGGTTTTTGGAAATGGATCAATCTATTGAGTTGTACACTCACATAACATGACCAATTGACTCACTAACCAAAATTGATTTTGACTCATCGGTCGATTTTTCCAGGACAAACTCGACCGATAGTTTAAAAATTGGCTTTGTCGATTAGTGGATCAGTTGAGTTATCTTTATTGAAACTCAACCAAATGTATTGTACGGAAAACATAGAAAAAGTGATTCCAACCCTCAAAGAATTGTTAGAAATGAAAAAAATCCGTTGCAAGTTGTAAACTGGCTATTTTTATTCTTAAGTGACCCCACACTCAAAGGAACACCTCCAACTATAAATAAGACCTCTTGGAGTTCATTCCAAGGTTGCTCATTCATGATATCCTTAGTCCTTGCTATAGTTGAGTATGCTACAACCCTTTGAGCTCCTTTATCTCTCTCATTCACAAACATTTTATGATTATGAGTGAGTTAGGCATGTTGTAAGAGAGATACCTCCATGTTATCTCGTAAAGCTCTCATACCTTCCATCTTCCAAATCCCTTTTCTCAAAGAGAAAAGGTTGAAGTGATCTTCTCCTAGCGAAGGAGGAGTTGCTATTCTTCTTCAAGGTTGAAGAAGGTGTGAAGATCTTCTCCAGGTGAAGGAGAAGGACAAGGCGGAAGATTCAAGATGAGTGGGTAATTTCTTCAAGGCCAAAGACTTGATGTAAGTGTGGGTAAGTCCTTGATGAAGGCTGAATACATATTGATCAACTGGGTAAGTCCTTGTGTAGGTGAAAGATTATTGTCTTGAATAGGTAAGTCCTTGGATGTATGGTGGTCTCCTTGTATCTGTCGTGATGGAATATAAGTATACATGGTTTGTAAAGTCCTAGAGGTTGATCTCTCTAGGTAGTTGATTTACGGTCTCCTAGTTTGGAGATTGGAACCACTATAACCACCTTGTCCAAGTGTATGTTTCAATCTCTCTCATCCTTGCTATGCTTGTTTAGATAGGACTTCAAATTGTTCTTAAGCATTTGGTTTCAATTGATATAATTTGCAGGTCTAACTATTCTTGTGAGAATTTTGAAGCTCTATTCACACCCTCTAGAGCCCTAGATCCAACAACATTAATTGGGTTAATTGTGGACTGAATAACAAATTGGATAAAATTGCCTATTTTGTGCAAATAATCTGATATAATTCAATATGGTAATAATGTGAGGATAATGGAGTCTAAATCCAAATTATTATGGAAAATGGTCAAACATATTAATAGATTTGAGATAACTGAGTAAACTCTAATTGTGCTATAATTGTTAATGAGATGAATAAGAGATATATAAGATTTTGTTCATAATAATGAAATATAACTCTTATGGCAACAAAGTGAATATAATAGGACAAAGTTAAGAGAACAATTAGGATGATGTAATATCATAATAAATATAATTATAATAAGCCAAAAATGTTAATTGTGCTATATCTCATAAAAGGAAATCTCAACAGTGGAACCTTTGGAGACCCATGAGAACCTAGCCTATGAGGAGTTGCCTGTGAAGATTCAAGACTTCCAAGTTAAGTAGTGTAAGTCTTGTGAAAGTACCATGGTTTGGAGGAAACAACCTGGGAGATTAGAGATGGGATGTTACGTACTCACCCTTCCCTCTTTGCTTGAGATTTTAGGGACAAAATCCTTTTTAAGGGGTGGAGTGTTGTAACGAACTGAAATCTAGGTATATTCTTAACTTATTCTTTTTTCCTAAGTTTTCCTATCCTTTCTATGCTTTTTGTCCTTGATGTTGAATTTGTGGAACTATTAGTGGTTTTGATCACTATTGATGCCAATGTATGGGTTTATGCACAAATACCTCAGTGAATGTTTTAACAATGGTCTAAAATACAAATTTATCACTTAAGTGACTTATTGTTAAAATAATTTAATTCTGGAATATCCCTTAGCCTTATGGAGCAAGGAAAAGAAGAAGGAATGAATAATAAAGCTTTAAACATGTTAATATGACATTAAATAATTTAATATGGCAAATAGTGATAATAATATGTGAATAGATAAAACTCATTAAATAAGAGTCATTGGATAAAAATAAATTTAGATTTAAATTCTTTGGGTCTTGACTTGGAGGCGAAGTTTCACAATTTTGGGTTAATAATAACTACATCTATTTTATTCAGAAAAGAAAAGGCGAGTTTTCTCCAAAATATGAAATAAGTCATGAAATGACTCCAAAAGTGGGAACTATCTTAGATTCATAATCTACACACTAAAACTAGCCTATGTGTAAATTTTCATCAAATTTGTATAATCTTATGTGCATGTGTAGATTAGGAAAGAGAAAGTATATAAAAGCCCAAAATGTTAAATAATGTGATAAATAATGTCAATGGATAAAATTAATGGCAAATTTGTGTTCCATATGTTTTACTTTAGTTGAGGGTGAAGTTTTACTTTAATTGATGGATTCTAGATGTCTCTAATGTGATAAGAAATAGAAAAGGTGATTTACTTTAAAAGAATTAATAAAATATTTGGACTCTCCAAAACTAAAAATTAATGCCAAAATTAGATTCTATGTCCTAAATAGGCCAGGTGTCAAATTTCATTTAATTTGGAGATTGTTTGCACCGTTAATTGAAAAGGAAGAAAAAAAAGAAATCATTTAATATTTCACTTTAGTCCAATTCAATTTTGGAAAGTACATTTAATGTCACACTGACATTTCCTTTATTTTTGCTGATGTGCATGCGACCATGACCATTGGATCAAGATCAGATGAACCACAAGTCGTCCTCTACCTCTTGCTCGTGTGAACATTGCACCGCGACAACAAGATTTTTCAAGTACTGATTTCTCACTCATTTCTCAATGAAATCTCACAATTCTTTTACCAAAACTTTCCAAATTGGGTTCGACATCTTTTGATCCCTTATTTGTGTCATTTCATCATGAAATAAAGAAATCCCAAATTCTTGGGTAACAAGGCTTCACGACCACCTTCCTATTTCGCAACTCACACATCCCCACCTAAAAAAGCATGTACCATGACTCTATCAGTGCCATTACTTTCAAACTCTTGTGCCAATTTGGTCCCAACTTCCTCATATAGATGTCATTTATCAACCTTGATCCTTGTCACAAGTCTCCTCACTGCTGATAGTTTGTGCCACCATGGGATAATAGCCTCTAGGGTATGATTCCTCGATTCCCTCTCTTCAATTTGATGATTTGAGTTTTGACGATCGGGTAATCACACATTTTCCCTCAATTCTGCCAAGGTTTTAACCTGTTTCACCTTGTAGCTATGTTCGACTGTGCAAATGGGATGAATCCCCTCTATTGATTATCTCTTTTCCCCTTCTCATTTCTCATACAATTTTGTTTTTCACCAAGGGTATAACGGTCATTTTGTGTTTTGTTATCACCTCTTCCGCGTTCAAGTTTTGCGCTCCATAGGAAGTGGGTCCAACCTAGTTGGTGAATCGCAATAGAGACAACTAGGATCAGTGCTTTGACCGGATAATCCGAGACACATGGATTTTTGGAATTTCCTGATTGGTCAAATTTGCAAAAATCATATATTTTACTCTACTTGTCCAAAAAATCTACAAATATGTTTTGAATCATAAAAATGATATCTTTATAATAAAAATGATTTGAGAGTCTGGCTTCCATGTTTTCGATGGATGTTTTTGAAGATCTAGTAAAATACATAATAACCTTAAAAATTGTAACTAATTCATATAACAATAAAATAAATAAATATGTTTTCTTGATAAAAAAGATATAAGAAATCGTGTGGTTTAGATTTTGTGTCCAAAATCTAAGGTTTTCCTAAAAGGTTTAGAATTAGGGTTTCTTTACACTTATATGCTTTATAAAACCCTAGTAAATGTGATTAACTTGAAATTAGGCAAAGGTGATCCATGAATCTTCTTGGTGAAAAGTGATAACTAGGACTCTGAATTGAGGTATGTTCATCTTATCCCTAAACTTGGGCATTATTGATAACCAAACCCTAATTTCCCAATGAGGCATGGACTTTCCTTTGTTCCTATTATTTCTCTTTTTTGCACAATTACTTCATTACTTTCTTGGGTATTGAACCCACCTGTCATATCACTACTATTTGTTGCTTAATCTTGCCATATGATTTCTTTGAGCATGATGATATGTTTAACTTATAGCTAATGTAGTGGTACTTATCTATAACCACCCATAGTTGGGCATGTGTTATTTCACCCAGGGGAATGTGTTACTCTTCCCCATATATAAATGTTTTGTAGGTGACTAGGACTGTGTTTACTCTCCCCTCACCTAATGGTTGGGGTCCGGCAGGTGTCTCAACCCTACTTATTAATTTAGTCCACCTTAATCATTCATGTGAATTTTCTTATTATTTGTTATGGAAAGAATCTTATATGTTATGTGCCTCATACTTTTGTCCCTCCTTATTTCTTGGATATTCTATACCCTTAATTATCCTTGTTGTTCTTATTCTTTGTTCTTGTTCCTTATTTGACACATACCTTATTTTCTCCTCTTGCTGGGTGATCCCAACCACACAGACCTAGGACAAGGAGTGGAACAAGTCCAAGGAGTACATGCCCAACAGTAGATTCAAGGAGACTTTGCTGATATGTCTAGGTTTCTCCTGCTAGATCATGTAGTTTTCTTTTCTAGTTTATGTTTCATGAAACTCATTTAGTGAAATGAGATCAAAGCAATGCAATAACTTAATATTTTCTTCCCACTGCTACTATTGACATTTTTGTATTTGGATCATGCTTATTTAAATAGAATTATTATGCATGCATCCTCCATGTTATGAATTTGCCATAAAATAAGGATGTTGTCTATTTTTCGTTAAGTTTTAGTAAGGGGGTGATATCGCCTACTTACACTATTGGTGTGTGTGACCTTATATTTAGAAGAGAGGGAGAGAGTGTACTCAGTCAGTAGCTAAACCACATATTTTTATTTATGATCTTGATATTATGGTGGAATTCATAGTACAGATAGTATACATCCAAGAACTATACACAAATGAGGCATTCAATATTTCATATTGAATGCACACATGAAAACTAGTCATATACTTATAATACCACATGCCTAATCTACTCAGATCTTGATTCCAAAAGAGTCTAGAGATAATGTGAATGGATCCCTTGAAAAGACATTAAGGCCCTAATGTCATTATGTGCCCATACGATTTCAATTTTAGGGTTTGATCTTATTCAAGGTTGTTACTATCATCTCATGGTTAGATCAGGGTGACAAGGTGTTATAACCTTATTTTAGGGTAATTAAGAGGTATCTGAAGTCTAGGGCATAAAGATTCATTAATTACTTTCATTATGTAGAGAGTGAGAAAATTAGCATTAGGGTTTACAAGGAACTTTAGGTCACTATATGTTTCATAATTAGGGTTTCATGATGTAATTGCATCAGAGATACCATTAGAGTTTATGACTCAAAACTTACTGATATCAGGCCATGAACAACATCTTCCTTCATTTTAATTTAAGAAAAGGAAATCAATAAATCAAATAATGCTTTAGGCCATCATTTTTGAAAAAGGAATTATATTCAAGTCAAGACAATATTTTATTTACATTCCTCACTTTTTTCTTCTAAAAATGGTATATAATTTCATATTTATCTGATATTTTAACATTTACTGTGTTTTTTAAAGATAATTAGGTTCTCTATATAAAATAACAAAAAGAGAAGTGGATTGCCTTGATCGACAGTTTGATCCAAATGGATCAAGGGCTCAAATCTATTCAAGTGCTAATGCATGCCTGCTAACTCGCACTCCTTCGTAGCCGAGGTGGCACTTTGCTATTGGCTGGCTTGAGCTGATTTGGCACCACGTGGATGCCTCTCTCCTGGTTTTCCCCTTTAGAGTACTCACAATCCACGTTGAGATGGTGGCATGGGAATGGTCCACCTCAGGTCCAAGATAGCACCACATCTTATCCTTCTCCTTCTATTGTTGCATGTTCGAGCAGTCTGGGTTAGCTCTAGTGAAGACTGATGGGTGCAAGGGGGCTGATCTCGACATGTTGAGGGTGGGAATACCTTTGTGGGGGTAGCCTCATGTTAGGATGGCACTGCCCCAACCCACATCTCCCACTAGAACTCGATGTTGCTGCAGGGAAGGGTGAGGTCGCCAGAGGGATATGGTTAGGAGGGATAGGGAGGAGAGATGACTAGGGAAGGTGTTGGGAAAGTCTGTCTAGCCTTACCAACGGTGAAGTGGATGGTTGATTTGAGTGGGGATGTGTATGAAGGTGTGACTGAGGTGGTGTAGTGGTAGAAAGGAGGTGGGATTGGCGGTGATGTACAAGGTGTCCTGGTACCAAGTTGAAGGTGGTGGACGACTAAAGGAAGGGGGAGCATAGCTAATGGAGTGGTTAAATAGATGAGAAGATGCTTGGCTAGGGAAGCCCTAAATGGTTAGCGCCGCCAGGTGAGAGCCATGAAAAAGGAGGGGTTTGTTCTCATAGATCCTAGGTCTAGGAGGCACATGTCATGGGTCATTGTGACCGTCTTGGAGAGAGGACCTTCCCCTCCAAAATATCGCGGGAGAATCGGTCCTGATTGTTGGCTTGAGGAAGACACCCATGCCTTGCCTCCTTGGCACAACAACCCACCATATGCAAAGGTTAGAGATGAATTTATTTTCATTGGATCCTCTTGGGTGGCTAAGATCAAAGGCTCTCAGATTTCCATCCATGCCCAGGTTGTTGTGTGGCCCTGCAACATACTTTTGTCACATTAAACTACCAACTTAGGTATAGATAAAAAAAATATAATGTATTATCAGTTAATGCTTTGATTATTCATCTCTCACATGGTAAGTCAAATTGTTATCAAATTTGAGGTGGTGTTTTGTGATATAGTAGTTTAACTATGGAGAAAATTTGAACCCAAATTTGAATCTTGACTATAGTAATTTGACTAGGTTCTTAAAACACCTAACTTACCCTAATCTGCAGTTAGGGTTTGCATTATTTCAAAATCTGTGTACCCATATGGTCAAAGTAGTAGAGGGAGGTGATTGAGGGTACTTAAGGCAATAAATTGATAACTTATTTATATCATTTAGTTTGTAAGAGAAATAATAATGTAAAATCTCACTTTATCACATTCTCCCCTCCTTTAAGAATTTTGTCCTTCAAATTAAAATAGCTTGAAGGAGATGTGGATACTTCTTCTCGATCTCAGACTTGAGCTCCCAAGTGGCATCAGTTTGATCATGGTGGCTCCAGATAACTTTCACCATACAAATGTGCTGATTACTACAAAGCTCCTTTGTCTTAAAATCAAGAATTTTGAACATAGGATATATTACCTTTCAACTCTAGAGGCTCATGATTTAGAATGTGACTAGGATCTTTGACATAAGGCTTCAGATTAGATACATGAAACACATTTTGCATTGCGCTGTACTAAGGCAAAAGAGCAAGATGATATACACATTCACCAACCCTTTCTAAGATCTCAAAGGGTCCCACGAAGATGAGTTTGAGCTTCCCTTTGTTCTTGTCCAAAGCTCGAATAGGCTTGATCTTCAGAAAAACATGATCACCTTCTTTGAATTGACATTCCTGCCAGTGAGCATATGCATAGGGCTTTTGCATTACTTGTGCCTACTTCATCCTCTACCTTATCAGTTCAACCTTGTTTGTGTAAAGCTGCATCTCTTCAGATTTCATCAAGCTGCATCTCTACCATAGAGAGCTTCATATGAAGGCATCCCGATACTCACCTGATAGCTATTATTATAGGCAAACTTAGTCAAAGGCAAGTAATGGTCCCATAAGACTTCTGAATTGAGAACACAAACCCATAAAAGATCCTCTAGAATCTGCAATGTATGCTCAGACTATCCACTAGTTTGTGAATGAAATGTTGTGCTGAAGTTTAATTTTGTACCCAGTTCCTCTTAAACATGATTCTACAGCTTGAAAGTGAACTTTGGATCTCTATCTCAAACAATGGACTATGTAACTCCATGCAGATGTATTATCTCCCATGTATATAGGTCAACAAGCTCAAAAACTTTTGTTGTCGTCTTCATAGGTAGAAAGTGAGCTAATTTTGTGAGATGATCCAGTATAACTCGTGCAACATCGTATACCTTTCTGGTCATGGGTAGACCCACTATGAAATCCATGGTGATGCATTTCCATTTCCATTCAGGTATTCCACCTAGTCTCTAGTTCTCTACCTTGATTCTTTGGCATGTCAGACATTTGGGCACAAATTCAGAAATATCATGCTTCATACTCCACCATAAAAGTTGTTGCAGGTCTTTGTGCATTTTAGTTGTTTTAGGATGAACTATTTACTTTAACCCATGAGCCTCGCTGAGAATTTGTCTTCTTCAAAACTAAGTGTTCATGAACCAACATACGGTTGTTATATCAGAGACCACGATTGAGACCCACAAACAACTATGTTTGAGGTTTAGACAAGAGAGAAGAGAGCTCTTAAAGACCAGTACTAGCCTTTTGTGCCTCAAGAAGTCCAAATTGTAGCCCATAATGATAGAAAAATTCTTGAAATGAATGTGATCATTCATGAACTACGGATTTTAAACACCAGATCCTCCATGTTCCTCCACTCAGGGACATACAAAGATGCACATACTACCATTTTTATACTAAGGGAATCAGTGACTACATTTTCCTTACACGGATAGTAGGCAATAATGAAACTGTAGTCTTTTAGATACTCAATCCATCAACGTTGATGCAAGTTTAGGTCTTTTTGGGTCAGGATGTACTTCAGACTTTTGTGGTTGGTAAAGATATCAAATGTTACCCCATACAGGTAGTGCCTCTAGATTATGAGAGCATGTATTATTGTAACCAATTCCAAATCATGGGTGGGATAAATAAGTTCTTGAGTTTTAGCTGTCTAGATGCAAAAGCCACTACCTTCCCGTTATGTAGTAGGACACAACCTAGACCATTCCTCAAAGCGTCAATAAATATCACAACCCTTCATTGCCAGAGGGTAAAACCAAAATAGGTGTTGATGTTAGTTTCTACTTTAGCTCCTGGAAATTGGACTCCCAAGCATATTAACATATGAAGCACTCATCCTTCCAAGTAATCTTGGTAAGAGGAAGTGCAACTTTAGAGAATTTAAGGATGAAGCAACAATAATATCTGGCTAAACCCAAGAAACTCCAAATTTTAGAAGGATTTTGGGGAGGTTTCTAGTCAAGAACAACTGACACTTTTGTAAGATCAACAAATATACTACCCCCAGAAATGACATGGCCAAAGAACATGACTTTATCAATACATAATTCACATTTAGAAAGTTTCCCATAGAACTTCTAATCTCAAAGCACCACAAGAACTACCTTCAAGTGCTCATGATGTTTCTCCATAGAAATACAATAGATCACAATATCATCAATGAAAATGACCACAAACTCATCAAGATAGGGTTGGAAGACCTTGTTCATAAGATTCATGAATACACCATGTGTGTTGGTTAACTCAAATGGCATCACTAGAAATTTGTAATGCTCATAAGGAGTTCACAATCAGTTTTAGAAATATCACTATCTTTGACTTTGAGTTGATGATAGCCAGAATGAGGGCCAATTTTGAAGAAAAAATTATTAGTACGAAGTTGATCCAAAAGGTCATCAATGTGTGGAAGAGGGTACTTATTTTTAATATTGTCTTGGTTCAACATATGGTAGTTAGTACGCATGTGCATAGAACCATCTTTCTTCTTTATGAAGAGAACACATGCACTCCAAGGGGAAACACTAGGATATATGAAGCCGTTATCAATAAGTTCTTGCAATTGTTTCTTCAACTCCTAAGGCCCAACCAGAGCCATCCTATATAGGGCCCTAGAAATCAGAGCGGTTCTAGGAAGAAGATCTATAGAGAACTCAATGTCTCAGTCTGGAGGCAGCCCAAGAAACTCGTCTGAGAATATGTTAAGAAAATCACGTACAACCTCTAGTCTTTCTACGGGTCTAGTACTAGGACTGGTCTCTGAGATTAATGTGAGTAAGACTTTACAACCTTTAGAAATAAGCTTTTTTGGATTTCAGAGAGGAGATTATAACATTATTGCATAATTCGCTTCCCCCTAGGGATCACTACATGATTAGAATTAGGTGGAGAGATGATTACCCTCTTCTCCCTATAGTCAATATGTGCATAATACTTGTATAGCCAATCCATACCAAGTATAATATCAAAGTCTTCCATAGACAAGAAGATAAATTCAAAGGGCATGTCATGATTTTCGAATTTTATAGGCATGATATCAATTTCTTAGTGAATATTTTGCCACTAGGAGTCGATACATCAAGAATATATCCCAACTCTTTTATATGCAAATGTAACACAGATGCTAGATTTTGTGATATGAAGGTATTTGTGGATACATAATCAAACAAGGCTTTTATAGGATGAATTAAGAAATATGATGCCTACACAGAATAATTTGTCATAAATATTTGAAGGCATTTGATATGACACTTAGATAAATGAAAAGTAATTAAGCTTACCTTCAGTCAGCTGACTTGGATTTGCCTTAGCCTCTTCTATAGTCATAAAAAACACTCTGGCATTATGGTGCCCTTGAGGAGGTGGAGCACCCACCGAAGGGTTGCCAAAGATAGACGGAGTAGGGCACTTGGAAATGAAATGATCCTCCTTTTTTCCGTTGAAGCAAACTAGCTTGGCATAACAATAGGGTCCATCATGTCCTCGTGCACAAGTCTTACATTTTCTTCAGTAAGTATTCAACTGGTTCTGATGATTTATCTGACCTCCTTTACCTGAACTTCCTTTTCTTGATCCCTTTTTATGGCCATGGTGAAACTTCCTAGACTTATCTTCATTGGTGGTGGTTAACCCTAGGTGTCCCATGCCTGAAGGTTTTTGCATACCCTGATCCCTTTCCAGCTTAAGGTCCATATCTAGGGCTTCATCAAAGTTCTTAGGATGGGAAGTGATAACTAGGGTTTTCAGATTGGTAGCCAGACAGTGAAAATAGTGTGCATTGAGCCTTTCCTTAGTTCTAATGGGTGCATAATACTTCAGAAGCCTAAACTTTAGAGTGTAGTTAGCCACCAAGAGATTACCTTGCTTGATCTTAGTGTATAACCCATCCTTCATCTTCCTCTCAGCTATGGGCATGAAACAGTCGAAAAAATGGTTTTGAAGGTTTCCCACTCAATGTTATTAACCTCTACTTCCTTATTCCCAATGAAGTTTTCCCACCATATTGTTTGCTCCTCCTTTAAGTAGGTATGTGGCAAACTTAACATTCTTATCAAGGGGTACTTCTAGGATATGAAAGGCATTGTCTACTGATAGGATCCATGTTTCAGCTTTGTCCATCACTTCAGGTTGGTCTCCCCCAAAAGGTATCATGGTTCAATTTGATAAATTCAAGAACGGTCACCTCCTTCTTAGAAGAACAAGGTTTAGAGGTTCCTTTTAGGACAACAGTCTCAATAATGTCTAAAAGGTTTTTCTTCTGTTCTTCCCACCTACCCTTGGCCATTTTCTTAGAATCAGGTTAAAAAATTTCAGGTTCTTTTCTATTGTGAGAGGATGACTCTTCTAAGGCCTTAGAGCCATGCGTTTTCATATGCATCCTGAAAATTAGATGAAGTGGATCTGATATTTTCTTCACTCCTTTTTTTGAAATATATTTCATAATATTCCTTTATTGATTTATTCATAATCTTAGTGTTAAAATTGGTGGAGGATACCCTGATATTCCTTAGTCAAGAATTAATCATCCTTAGACCTCTAAATAGAGTGACACATTCCTAATCTACACAGAAGAGGGAGATGAGAGGGAATATCTATATATGCATGCATTCGTATCAATAAGATGTCAAGAGGAAAAATACAAGGAATTGTGGTTATCATCTATAATATATGGAAGTTAGATCATGTACACCACATCATATTATTTCCACATAAAATATCATCCATAGAAAGAGGTAAAAAGTAATGTTTAGATTATTTGCATAGAAGAAAAGACTACTATAAGAAGCAAGAAAGTACACAAGATACTGCATCCTACACAACATCTAGGAAAGGGAAATGTAAACTAGATATGAGGAATAGAAAGGAACATCCATATACTCTAATATCCTCCAAGGAGCTTTATTGCATGCTTTCTAATACTTTGACTTCATTCAAGGATTCTTTGCACCTAGAAAATACGTGAAATAGAGGATCAACACAATATGTTGCGTCCGTGGCTGAAAGATACATACATATTAACTTGCATACTTGAAAGATTTGAGAAAGAAGAATAGGAAAATGAAAACATTATTTAGAGAAAGAATAAGGTAAACCACTTCTTTTAAATGTATCTTTGATGTATTTTTACTACTAAGTATTTCAACACCTACTATACTTTTATGTCGGGCCCTCCCATCCCTTGGGATCTGGGGATCCCCACCCTTAGGGCTATGAGGATGTTTTGACCTTAGTTTTAGAAGAGAGGGAGAGAGTATATCTCACTCAGTAGGTACAACCCATTTTTTTATTTATGTTCTTAATATTATGGCAGAAGGCATAGTACATATAGTATACATACAAGAACTATACACAAATAAGGCATTCAATATTTCATATCTAATGCCCATAGAAAAACTAGTGGTATACTTATAATCCCACGTACCTGATCTAATCAGATATCTATCCCAGAAGCTCTGAAGATAATGTGAATGGATCACCCTAAAAATACATTAAGGTCCTAATGTCATTATGTACCCATTAGATTTTAGTTTTAGGGTTTTGTCTTATTCAAGGTTGTTACTATCATCTCATGGTTAGATTGGGGTCACAAGGTGTTATAACCTTATTTTAAGGTTATTAGGACGGATATGAAGTCTATGGCATAAAGATTCATTAATTATTTTCATCATGTACAGAATGAGAAAACCAGCATTAGGGTTTCCTAAGAACTTTAGGTCACAATGTGTTTCCTAATTAGGGTTTCATGATGTAAATGCATTAGAGATACCATTATAGTTTATGAGTCAAAAGTTATTGATATAAAGCCATGAACAAAATCTTCCTTCATTTTAATTTAAGAAAAGGAAACCAGTAAACCAAATAATGCTTTAGGCCATCATTTTTGCAAAAAGAATCAAATTTAGGTCACATATATATTTTATTTGCATTCCTCATATTTTTATACTAAAATTGGTTTATAATTTCATATTTGTCTAATGTTCCTAGCATTTACTATGATTTTTCTAAGATAATTAGGTTCTCTATATAAAATAACAAAAAGAGAAGTGGATTACCTAGATCAACGACCCAATCCAACTGGATCAAGGGATCAGATCAATTCAAGTGCTGATGTGCGCCTGCTGGCTCACAGTCCTTCTCAACCGAGGTGGTACTTTTCTATTGGCTGGCTTGAGCCGATTTGGCACCACGTGGCTGCCCCTCTCCTCAATTTTCCCCATTAGTTGACCTGTGATCTGTGGTGAGATGGCAACTTGAGAATGGTCCACCTCAGGTCCAATCTGGAACCACATCTTCTTCTTTTCCCTTTGTTGCTGCATGTTAGAGCAACTTTGGTTAGATCCGATAAGAACCGATGGGTGCATGGGTCTCGATCTCAGTGTGTTGAGGGTGGAAACACCTTTGTGGGGTAGCCACATGCTAGGCAGACACTACCCTAGCCCATGGTTCCCAACAGAACTCGACACCATTGTGGGGAAGGGTGAGGTTGCCAGAGGGATATGGTTAGGAGGGATAGGGAGGAGAGATGATTGGGGAAGGTGATAGGCAAGTCCAACTAGACTTATTAAAGGTGAAGTGGATGTTTGATTGGAGTGGGGGTGTGTATGGAGGCACGACTGAGGTGGTGTAATGGTAGAAAGAAGATGAGATTGGCAACTATGTACAGGGTGCCCTCGTACCAAATTGGAGGTGGAGGATGACTAAAGGAAGAGGGTGGATCTAATGGAGTGGTTAAATAGATGAGAGGATGCTTGGCTAGGGAAGCCCTAAATGGTTAGCGCCGCCAGATGAGAGTCGTGAAAAATGAGGGGTTTGTTCTTGTAGATGCTAGGTCTAGGAGGTGTATGTCTGGGGTCATTGTGACAGTCTCAGAGAGAGGACCTGCTTCTCCAAAATATCTCAGGAGAATCAGTCCTGATCATTGGCTTGAGGGTGACATTAATGCCTTGCCTCCTTGGTGCAGCGGCCCACCATACGCAAAGGTTAGAGATTACTTTCTAGTTGTTGGATCCCATTAGGTGGCCAAGATCAAAGGCTCTCAGATTTCCATCCATGCTCAGGTCACTGTGCAACCCTATGACATATTTTTGTCACATTAAATTGCCAACTTAAGTATAGATATAAAAATTGAATGTATTATCAATTAAAACTTTGATTATTCATATCTCTCACACGGTAACTCAGATTGTTACCAAATTTTAGGTGGTGTTTCATGATATAGTAATCTAATCATGGTAGAAAATTTGAACCCAGATTCGAATGTTGATTATAGTAATTTGACTAGGTTCTTAAAACACCTGACTTGCCCTAATGTGCAGTTAGGATTTGCATCATTTCGAAATTTGTGTACCCATATGGTCAAAATAGTAGAGGGAGGCGATTGAGGGTACTTTAGGAAATAAATTGAGAACTTTTTGTATCATTTAGTTTGAAAGAGAAATAATAATGTAATAACTCACTTTATCATAGATAGACAACACAATGATTGTTAGATTAGGGTCCATAGCAAACCACAATTCGATCCAAGGGTTGCGAGTGTGATAACCAAGAGTTTAAGATTTATTCAATATAGTACTATAAGACCCTAAATTTGTTGATTGTAGTTGAACTCAATTTGAGAAATTGGTTATTCAATCATGAATTATTTTCACCTATAAGGTATGATTTTAGATATTGTTTATGATGATGACACCTAATTGAGTTAAATTATGAGAAATACTATTTATTAATCAATTTGAGTACTTATGAGACAAATACCCAATTTAGGACATACATGGACTATAATATGATAATAGTGAATCCTACTGCATTATTTGGTCAGATAAAGTTATTACAAGTTGTTGGGTTTATTTTGGAGGTTAATTGGTAACGACATTGATCATAATACCCTAATTGTGAAGTTACTTGGATGAAATTATCAACAAGACATTCTTTGTATTTAGGAGCTCAAACTTGATAGAGAGAAAAAATTATAGATTATTAAAGCATGGTTGAAATTTCATAGAAGTTGAATGGCCAGGCTGAGAGATATTATGGTTTGAATTCTTCATTTAATGAATAAGGTTACAAATAAACATAACTAAATTTGATATTAATTCATGTTAGACCCTTGTCATGAAACCATGGTCTTGTGGGTAGAAACATAAGTAGAGACTCATGCAAGTAGTAAGCCACAAATCCAACTAAAGAAGTCTAATCCATGTTCTAAAATGATCCAATGATTATTTTTCTTGTCTTCAACCTCCATCTAAAGTGGGGAGAAGAACATATAGGGACATGTTTCCCTGATCTCTTTTGCACAATCATCTATGAGATCCATATGTTTCTAGTTGGAGGATTAGATCCTATAAAGCTTGAAGCTATTGAATGGACATTGGGATAAGATGTGTAGTGGCATGAGTAGAGAGATCCACCTCCCCGCCTCTTCCCCCTTATTTACCCATAGACATAGAGTAGAGGAAGAGAGAGAGAGATAGAGTCCCAAATGGAAATATCTAGATCTTACTCTACCCTAACCATATCAGTTCCAAGGTGGAAGGAGGAGCCAAATTGCATGCGTATATTTCTCCAGTAGGCGGTCAAGATTGTAAGGACTGGGACCCAAGAGGGGATCCACTCCCTACTAAATTTGAGCAGTATACCCCATCTAATCCAAATACACTAAAAGATATTCCAGACTATATGTAATTTTTCATTTCTCAAATAGTGGTATACAAGACCAAATGTTTAACAGTGGAAAATAAAAGATCTAACTATTACACCACTTTATTATATCTCCATCCTTCACCATGTAGGGTGATACATAAGAAAACTAAACTTAAGCATAGTCTCAACATGAGATTATCTAAACACCTCTAATCTGCCTCCCAATAAGGTTCATCTACTCTTGAAGTTGTCCAGATAAACCTTGGTTCACTCCCCCTTGCTCTCTACGTAGGGGTTGGAAGCATACCCTATAAGAGAAGACAAAGATGGAAACTTTTAGCTTAAAAGATGGTATGAGCATATTAATTAGGAACTGAGAAACATTAGGAAAAAGGACATCAAGTATAACAAGGCTTTCCATAGAAGAGGAAAAGTACTATCCAAGTGGATATCGAGAGAATAATACTTTCAAGAAGATGATTAATTAGGATTACACTTGCTATGAATGAAACATAAGAGGTGCCACAAAAGAACATATAAAGAACTTAGGGAACAAAACCCATCGCAATAATAATCAACTTGCATGCATGTGACACAAAACTAGTGAAATATAAGTAACAATGGAAGCTAAGGATCATAACCTTAAAACTTGATAGAGTAAGACACATAAACAAACTCCAAATATATAAAGTGGGCACAAAACTTGGGTATGGGGCACTTAACCTCCATTACAAAAATAAAAGACACAACCCCTCAAAACCAATGCACATATACGTCTCTAAGGATACTGAATCACAAAGTATGAAAATGTGGAGGCAAGTGAAAGTTCACTCATATAGATAGAACTAATGAGGTTTCCATCACATAATTGGACAATATAAAACATCCACCATAAAAATGGGTAAAATAAGGGTTCCATCTCACAATAAGGAATAGCATGGTTCAAATCTACAATTAGGGTTTAATCTTGAAGCAAAGTAAAAAATTTAGTGTCCAACATGGATCAGGAATTCAAAGTCATTAAGATTAGTCCCAAATAGATCAAGTCAAAAAGAGAATATTTTTCACCAAAATACCTCAAATAGGATCAAGAGAGAGAGGGTCAAGAAAGTAATAGCTCAACATGACTCATAGATGAATGCAACATACATTAAGAGAGAGAAAAATTAGATTGATTTCTCAATATAACTCATACAAGATGCAACACACCTCAAGATGTTTGTCAATGTTTCAACCTCCAAACCCTAGATCCAAGTCAGGGTTCTTGTCCACCTAACATATATTTATATGTAAAACCATTAATTAGTATTCATATTATAAAACCTAAATTACTTTTCTAATCATACTCAAATTTTGGTTATGAAATATTTTACTTTGGTAGAGTATTATTTTCTTATTCTGATGAGTATTTTTTGTGATTTTTTGATAACTAGAGAATTATTTATGGATTATTGAAGTTAACATTATTTACTAATATTTTTGAAAAAAAAATATCAAAAGACCGATATAACCATACATCAAAATTGAAATCATGCAAGTTTAACAAGGCATTATTGTCCAAAGAGTATGCAAGTAAAATTGCGGTAAAATCAAAACTTCTGATGAAATTACAAAAATACCTCTGGATGAACATTGAAAAATAAAAATGAGCGAGGGGCAAACTGGGAAAAATGCAGAGGTGTTGATCCCCTTCCCGTCATGCACCATTCCTGTAAGAAGTAGCACGACTGACTGACATGGAATTTAGGGAAAACCATAAGAGGTGAGAATCTACAAAACTGATCGTCTAAAAATGAAGAGCAAGACTCGACTGAACTTACCCTAATGTAATTGTACCGAGGTGAGGCAGATAGGAAGCACTATCATCCGACATCACGAATTGGTCCTCAAGATCACAACGGTGATGGATGGAGTTTGAGACAAAATTGACATGAGAGGAGAATCACTGGAGGTGTGTATGACATGAGGGTATGGTCATGTTTATATAGGTTAGGGTTATGAGGCTCCTATGAGGAGAAGGTTCAAGAGGCTTAGAGAGGGATCTTGGCAAAACCAAAATAGAGAGAAAGAGAGATCAAGTAGGGGTTCATTGAAAGGTGAAAATGTTCATGAATTCAATGCTCAAAGAATCTAAAAAAAGGTTGATCGAGGAGGAAGAAATCCTACAAGAAAGTTGTTGTTTTACCTTGCACACTATTCATACACGTGACTCCTCCTACCTAAGGTAAAAGAAGGCATCCTGACCATCCGATCTTGATCACATGGATTGAAAGAGAAGAGAAATGTGGATAATCAGAATAGTAGCGTGACAACCAAAACAATAGGTAAATCAAAATAATTGAGCACGTGACGTGGATAATCGGGGAACCTTATCCAAATTGGAAACTAAATAAAGTGATATTATATAATTATGTATTTTCTTTCCTAATCAAATTAAGGGTGCACACATTGTCCAATTAATACAAAGTTTGACACTTAGACTAACTAAGACATGTAAATTTTGATTATGTCATTAGTTTTTACTAATGAAGACATCTAGTATTTTATTTAATATTTTTGGATCGTATCATATATTTTATTTTCTTAATGAATTTTAGGCATCTAGGAACATTCAAACGATGTAAAATTTGGCATATGAAAAAAAAACTTAGACATGAGGAGTCCAATTTTCCATTAATTTTCCTTTTTGGGATGGTTTACTATTTTATTTAATATTTTGGAATTTAAGCTATATTCTCTCCTCAAACTAAACTAGGAGAGATAAGATTGTCTAATTAATGTGGAAAAAATCATAAATATACTAATGTTGGTACATGGAGTCCGAACTTGGGATGGATTTCCATTTTTGAAGTCGTTTAGTAATTAACTTAATAGTTTTGTCCTTATCTCATATTTTGTTATCTAAATGAAATTAGGATCCTTATTATTGCTCAAATAATGTGAAACTTGGCACCCAGGGTAATTGGGACCCTAGGAAAACATTTTTACCATTATATTTCACTTTTGGAGATTTCCTTTTATTAGTTCTAATACAATTATGTTTTAGGCCCATCATCATTATATCATTACATCATTATGACCATTATTTATTGTTTAGTGTCCCATTATCTTTGCATTACTTACAAAGAGCTACATTTTATTATTATGCACGAAATTCCATATTATACTCATTTAACATTTTTATTCACTAAAAGATGATTGCGCATGAAAATTCCAATTGTTATTATAATACATATATTAAGCACATTATCCTCTTATTTAGCTATTATGTGAATGTTAGTTAGCAAAGGAAATATATGTGACATTTTTCATGGATTTACCCACATGTTAACACATATTTAGATTATTAAATTAGCATGGATGAACTATTTCCACATAATGTGTTATATGAATTAACATTATTTATTAAGGTATATCTTTATCTGGTCAAATCAAAGGAAACATGATTACTAACCTTCTAACTATAGAATAGGGTAAGATTTTAGATTTTAGTATGTTACAACACTCCACCCCTTGAAAGAATATCATCCTTAAAATCTAATCATCCATACATTATCAACCACCTATTATCCACCCCTTAAAAGTTTTAACCTAGTAAATCAAACAACTTTATAAGTACAAAGAATAGTCCACCCAAAACTCATGCACTTTATCATTTTCATCCTCAAAGGTATCATGGAAAATGGAAAACATATATTTGAAGCCTAACTAAGAGATTAAGGGTTAACTTCAACATGCTCTTCTTTATAAACTTCTTGGCCACTCCAAAGCAAAGACTCTTCCAACACGTCTCTCAACATGTCTTCTTCCATTATTATTGCCATTATTTTGAGGTTGTTGTTATTGAGTTGGTGCACGCCCATCACAAAGATGGGGGCATCTAGGTCAATTATATGACCAGGCTCATTGCAATGATGGCATGCAACTTGGAAGTTAGGTTGAGGTCTTACTTTTCCCCCCACATGAGAACACTTCTCAGGAGGATGATAACCATGAGAATTAGGGCACCTATCCTTACTTTGATCATGAATTATGAACGTCCTCTTCTTTTTATGGTCCTCAGGTTGATGTCCGAGATAAGACTTGATAGCTAAATTTTTTTCAAGCATATATTGGAAAGTTAGGGAAAGCTTTGGGACAAGAGCATGACCCACATGGCAGTTGAGTCCTTACAAAAATAGATCAGCCCTACGATCCTCATTCAACCCAACAACATAATGCTCAAGCAACATGAATTTTCGGACATGTGCGGGAATATATAGGGAAACCTATTTTAGAATGTAGACTTCCACTTATTTCTTCCTAAGAGTAGCAATATATATGTATTTCTCACAAAAGAGTGCTAAGAATCGTTCCCAAGTCAAAGAGGAAGTGTCACAAGTTTGATCTATTCCATTCAACCAGACACGATCTGGTCCATCCTACTCATAAGAGGTGAACCAAACTGTGACGATATACTTTCCAAAACCATGTGCAACAAAATATGATAATCAAAGTTCTCATTAGCATCAACAATATGAAACACAATGTTTCTTTCCTTGGTGCATATAAGATAAAGGAAAAGAAAGAGTATTATCCATATAAGGGACTACATCATCATGCTAGGAAAGGAAAATATACTACACTACACAAAGGGAACCTTGCCATGCTCCTAGCTCATTCTCAACACTCCACAACTGAAGAATCCAGGTGAGCAAGTCAATTTGTCCTTGAATTTCCCAGAGGAAAAAACAACACATGGACCTCATAAAGGGAAAATAAAGGTCATCTAGGTAATGGGTTTTGTGGAGGAAACATGCGCGGCAGAAGCAACAAAATAAAATATATTTTCACGCAACCTGTAACACGATCTCATTGACAACAAAGTTTTTCAGAAAGAGTGTTTGCGAGATATACTTGTCATGGAGCAAGTCCGGAAATGTCTCACTGCATGATGGTGTGCAATGCTCCTAGAGTATATAGACGATACTTCTCTCCCATCTTCTGAATGCGTCGTGGGAAGATCCGGTGGCACTCCTTTTGTGTGGTGATGTATGTCATGTATGGATGGTTGTTGATGTCCTCCGAACATAGGCGTCTCAGTGTCTGTATCTCTACTTCATCCATGCAGATGGATTGGAACTCCACATCACACTTCCTAAGTCAGTGGGAAGGAGTAGCCTCTGTGAGATGACGTGCTAGTGTCGTGGTACTCTCCTTTCTCTCATGAGGATGATGATGTCTAAGGTTTACGTACGTGAGCGTAAACTGAAAAGTCTCTCTCAATATCTTATAAAGACATCGACCGTCAAGCGCCTTTAAATAGGAGATGAAAGGAAGCTGGGTTTCTCAAACCCTTCAGTAAATAGAAAGACTGTGTTAATTAAAACGCTCATGGATTAATTAGAATATTTTGGAATTAATTAACTAATCAATTAATCATATTAATTGATTAATTAATATCTGACTCCATGTGTAACATCCATATTTTTATAATACATGAGAGGAAGCTATATTTTTTTTTAATCTAGGAGTGTCACAAACATGATAATCATTACAATTAAAGAAAATGAAACACTTTGCATTGAGTAAAACTGATTCATACATAGTCCTTGACAAAAGGAAAACTATAACTCATCTAATATACATTGGTAACAAGACTATGCATAAAAAGAGATGTCTAAGCTCTAGACCATCTCAGTAGATGGCACCCCACTAGGCAAGCTTGAAAATCTCCTAGAACTTTACTTGTTCCTTTGATCCTCAACTGCTCCAAATCCTACGGACGTTGCGTACCCAACCATGCATTGGAAAAAATAGTCGTTAGAGTAAGTGGTATGAGTATTTTAAAATATACATTGCTAAAGAATTAAAATTGGATTTTATAAACATGAAACTAACATCAAACTGTGAGTAAAATTTGTAATAAATTATCCCTTATTATTTAGTTTTAATTCTTATCTCTCAACCTTATCTTTTTCTGGAGACATGTACCCTAGTACATGGATCTCAAGACCTGGACCATAGTGCATGGGTCATACTTATCTTATCTAATTCCCTCTCATCACACTTATGGATGAGATTATGGGTATGCTCTAGCCTAATGTATCTTTTACTTACAATTTTTATCTGATTGTGGCCACTATTATACAATAAGTCCTCCTAAATTAATGTATCTACGCCCATAATTGGTACTGAAGTACCCTGAATTGGTACTACATGCCTCTAAATGACACCGAGGTGTCTCTGAATTGACGTAACTATGCCCTGCTTGATACCAAAGTACCTCTGAATTGAAGTAAACACTCCTCTGAATTGGCATAGGTGCCTCTGAATCATCCTGGGACTACTGAGTGAGGACTTATCATATAATGTCTTATGTGAAGGTTTTGACTTATTTATCTTAAGTCTAAATTTACTTAATTCTTAATCTGAACTGAAGTTGAATACTGATAACTAAACTTATATGAAACTAATTACTGAGTACTGAGAATGTATTGAATTCTAAATTTGAATATGAATATGAATCTGAATCTTTTATTCTTAAATGATAAACTGAATCTACAATTGAATGCGAATATGGATCTCAATTACTTCATAATTGAGATTGGGTCTAAAACCCTTATCATGTATCTTTATTTAGTATATGGCTACTCACACAATGCGTAGTCTAAGTCTGAATCTATATCTGATGTCCTTGTTATCTAGATACATCTTAATTTGAAACTCTAATTTATTAGAATGACCTCATTGATAATAATTATATGACAACTAAGTCTAGAGGCTTAGGAAAAAGGATCTGAATTACATATAGAAATACTAAGCATACAAAGTACCTTAAGTCAAGTTTATGAAAGTAGTTTAAGTACAAAGTATCTAAAAACATGAATTCTGACAAGATGAATTGACCTTTATAAGATCTTATTAAATCTGATCTTATCCTGAATTTTAATATTTACATATGAGCCCACACCTTACAACTTAAACCTTAAAATAACAATCTTATATAATCTTATCTTGAAACTTAATCATAACTTAATGCATCATAATTCATATTATCATCATAAGTCAATTAACAACACATTCTAATCCCAACAATACATTTATCTTGAAAACTGGATCATGTCTTAATTTGTTCAAAACTTGTATTCTCACCTTGTGCTTAACTTAAAGATATTACTCATTTTATAGAATCTAATTAACTACTTAGTTCTTGGATCTCTATATATAAGAAAACATGATTCTAATTGAAAGCTTAATACATGGCTATATCTATGTATATGATAAATCCTAACAACACACTTGAACTTAAAATCTCGATACAAAGTTATCCCAAATCATTAACTAACTATGACTGTATTACTTGCTTATCTTATTTTGAAATCTTATTCAATAATTTAAATCATTTCTAAGAAATTGTGTTGGAATATGATTCATGATTTTACTCATGAACATGGCCCATGAATCACAAACATTGTGGGCAACATATCTCTATTTGGGATTTTGGACATAAGAATTTACATAATCATAGAACCATGAGGAAAATATTATTCACATAGCTTAACATTAAAATCTTCCAACATTGAACCACATAAATCATGAGAATCTTATTTAATGTACTTGTAAACATGGGGACTTAAAATATGAATACTCATGGGCATGAACCACTTACCTCTTGTACTGATGGTATCGATAAGGAAGTCTCAATTCCAAGTTCCATAACTTTAATAACCTGGATATCATCATAGTTTTATCAGTCCAAGCCTATGTTCCCTCTTTCTATTTCTAAATCTCAAATCCCATCTTCCAAACTATATATATCAGCTTAGGGTTCTAAAACATAACTTTCATATATGATCACCATAAAATCTTGGTGTTGAAATTAAAATACACTCTTATTATATAGTTACTATAATCTTTACATTCAACATAAATCAACTTATGCACTAATATGAACATATATACTTCATATAATGAGAATAATTCTCAAGCATAGGCACATATTCTAAACTTACTGAATCAATTAAGAAATCAAAGTAGAATATCATTATATTACTAATATCAGACCTAATTAGGCATACATATATCACTTATTGTGTCAAGATAATCATATATTATTCTACATAATGACCACTCAGGTTTAAAACTAAATACTAATATAATAACACAAGAAACTCCATCAAATATCTAGAAAAGTAATCATACAATGTAGTAATATCATGTCATTTCATAATCAGATCATGGGTGAAACACCCAAAATGCCCTTATTAGGTTTGGCATCAAAATGAAAGTAGAAATATAAAATAAGAAGATCAGGTTTTTGAATCATGCTAGGCATACCAAAATAAGATTACTGTAAATTATTCATAAATTTCTAAAGTCAGTTGTATTTTTAGTTGACAAAATGTAGAAATCTTTTATATTTTAGAAATCAAACTAAAATAAATATCAAACATCTAAGACACCCTTTTACTATATTTTTATAGGATAGTAAACATCATGGGATTTCTTTAGGTACCTTATTTGATAAAATCTAAGTTTCCAATCTCAAGATATGAAATTTAGAAGAATACCTATGTTTGGATCAATCTTGGCCGTTGATAAGTGATCCAACAGTTGAGGGGCATCAGTGATCCCCTTCAGCCCAAGCAGATCTGGGTGGGGACTCATGTCTTCATCACCCGATGGAAAGGGGGATGTTTTCCCCTATTTCTGCCACAAGAATGAGGCATCACGCCCAATTCTTCAGACAATGAAGATCACATTGTGGGCTGGTGATAGACGCGACAGAGGTTGCCCTAGTCGTCGATGCTTCTTCTCTTCATCTCTGCCCATGCTATCATGCCTTGATGGCTGTCAGACAATCACCCTACCTGAACCCTAAAGCCACCGTCGTTGTGGTCCTCTTCCATGTCCCCTCTCTCTTATTATCTTTCGATTTGTGTCAAAACCCTAGCATAGGGTCCGGCCGCCACCAAGCATCAAAGATCGAGGGATTTTATACCCCCACTCTGACCCGATCTTGGGCGACGACCACCTATCATGGGTGCTCTATTCAGACCCAGTAAACAGGGGTCGCGGCCTCCAGTCCGCACGGACTGAGGTCGCCCCCCTTTTTATATTATTTTTCTTTTTCTATTTGATAGAAGTCTAATTTCTAGAAATAATTATCTAGATCATATCTTAATCCCGTTAAGTTCCAAAATTTATAATTAACACTATCTTTTTACTATCTTCCCTTGGATAAGAGATTTGATCAAAATCAAATAGATAAATACTTTAAATTTACATTCTAAGTAAGACATTGATAATTACCAAATTAATTACCCAGATCACTAGATAATCCACAATTATCTAAAATTTCTTCTACGACCTTATATTTTGGTTCTTCATCTATTAAAAATATTAAAAGTACTTATCATGTGTAATAATACTAGATCTCCAAATTTGTATTCCAAGGAGCTATTTGTAAAACCTAATTGGCCCAATCAGGATTGAATAAGGTTCTAGGGCCCCTAGACCACTCCCTAATATTTCAAAAGGTCCATTATCTATTCTCAATTATGGAAGTACAACATGAATCAATATTCCCTTAACGGAATCTTTCATATGATACATTAGGTCAACATTACTTTACTTCCTTAATAATGATACCTAAGTTGGTCCCGAGCTCAAAATAGTAACTGAAGTCATCATATTATGTATTTGTCACATTATTGTTCACATGAATTATTCATTTATATTCATCTACACTTGACTACAATCATACACATTTAAACCATTATGTGTGTATTGGTTGACCAGATGACTTGTATGACAAATTTTGTAAACTTAATTACATACCTAGCCATGGTTAGTTCATTAGGTCCCTTGGCATACACTTACTAGAAAACCCCACATTAAAGGCTTACGTTAGCTATGAAATTGAGGATGTTACACCATGCAATCACTCAGGATGTCTCTATGGGCATACATACCAACTGACTCCCGCTTGCACTTAGAGCCAGTCACTCCAATAATTGGCTCAAACATTTTAATATATTCCAATATTATTCTAATGGATTACTAACATTTTAGTAATCAATGTGATTCAGAACAATTTCAATCAAATCCACAATTATACTCCTATTCCAACACATCCTATGTGTGTGACCCGGTAGGATCCAAATTACATTGGCAGTGATATCCATAATCATATTATGATTTCACAAGCAATGATTTGTATCTAGTAAGACTGCATTGCCACCCAAGTAATTGGAGAAGTTGGAGAACAACTTAACCTATCATTCATAACTGGTGTTACAATGATTGTATAGTTCCTTTGTCAGTGATATCCAAATTGAACTCGAGTCTTGGAACTGTCATCCTCTTCAAAATTCAATCCATGTTCCTTGAACTAGGGCAGATTGTCTGAGATATATGTAAGCTCAATTTCACATATTGACTCACATCAACATGGCCATGCATTTCTCAGTCTCTCTTATCAAGTGGGCGGAATATCAAACTCCTGTAGGAAGGAAAAATTCCATCTTGATCACTCACAGTCATCCCCAGGTGTCACAGTGCACCCAAGCACCATCTTTATGGCAATCCTTTTTCAAGACCCCGGTGGATGATGTCAAAGTACACCAAATGACATATGATAAGTGTACTGATTTCAGGTCTAAGAACCACAATCACCACCATCGCTATGAGATGTGACTCTAACTACCAATCATGGTATCCATGTGTCACTCTCAAGGTAGGTCTGTCTGATACACTATTCTCTAACAGGTATCTATGTATTTGGTTTGATATCTCCATATCATGGCGAATGAAATTTTCCATCAACCAACCTACATTCTAATCTTATGTGTTATTGATGTCTATGGATATTTCCACCTAACAACCAATTAGGTAGAAAACAAGAATACATACTCATAGCATGCATATGATCCCACAATTTAGGTCATCATCCTGAAGACATATGTCGTTGAGTATATTATTCTTTAGACATTTATAAGTTTTATGGTCATCTCAAAATATAAAACACAAACATATATATTGAAAACTTGCCTTTATTGATATGATCAATATAGTATTACAAATCATTTAGATAGTATCCCATTACAATCATCAAATTTTAGTCTCAGGCATACATACCAACAGACTCCCACTTGCACTTATAGCCAATCACTCATGAATCTCAATCCAAGTGATTAAACATGTCCTTCATGTTTCTGCTGTGAAAGTGCTTTTGTGAGTGGGTCAACCACATTGCTTTCTGTAGATACTATGCAAATCTTCACATCTCCTCACTATAAAATCTCTTGTATGAGATGGAACCGTCATAAAATATGTTTGGAACGTTGGTGTGATCTTGGTTCTTTAGCGTGTGCAATTTCTCCGTTGATGTCGCAAAACAACTCAATTACATCACTAGCGCTTGGAACCACTCCAAGTTTAGAAATGAACTTCTTGATCCACATAGCTTCCTTTGCAGCATTAGATGTGGCAATATATTCAACCTCTGTTGTAGAATCCACAACTATCTCTTGCTTGGAACTCTTTCATCTCACAACTCTGTTGTTCAGGAAATACACAAATCCAGATTGTGATCTATAGACATCTTTGTAGCTTGGAATATAGCATCGATGTAACCCTTTACTACGAGCTCTTCCTCACTACCGTATACCAAGAATTGATTTTTAGTCCTTCTCAAGTACTTTCAGGTGTTCTTTATGACTGTCCAATGACATTCACTTGGATCTGACTGATATTGGCTCATCATGCTCAAAGCATACGACACATCAGGATGAGTATAGAACACACATACATGATAGATCCAATTGCTAATGCATATGGAATCTTACTCATGCACGCCCATTCATCACATGAACCAAGACATTGAGATTTAGAGATAGTAACCCCATGGGACATGGGCAAGCTACCTCTCTTAGAACCCTCCATGCTAAATCTCTTTAGCACCTTGTCAATGTATGTGCTCTGGCTTAGGCCTAGAAGCCTTCTAGATCTACCTCTATAGATCTTGATTCCTAGTATATATGATGCTTCTCCTAAATCCTTCATAGAGAAGGTCTTCCCTAGCCAACCTTTTATTGTCTAAAGAGTAGGGATGTCATTTCCCATCAATAGTATGTCATCCACATACAATATAAGAAATATGACTATGCTCCCACTAACCCTTTTGTAAACATGAGGTTCATCTTCATTTTGACTAAAGCCAAACTTTTTGACTACTTCATCAAAATGTATATTCCAGCTCCGAGATGCTTGCTTCAATACATAGATTGAACTTTATAGATTAGAGACTTTATTAGCTTCCTTCAGATTGATAAAACCCCCAGGTTGTGTCATGTACACATCCTCGAGTAAATTCCCATTAAGGAATGTTGTTTTAACATCCATATGCCAAATCTCATAGTCATGATAAGTTGCAATGGTAAGCATGATCCTGATGGATTTAACCATGGCAACTGGTGAGAAGGTCTCATCATAATCAACACCTTCAATTTGACAAAATCCATTCATAACCAATCTACCTTTATAGGTTTGAACATTTCCATCCATGTCAATCTTGTTCTTGAAGACCCACTTGCACCCTATGGGTTTTACCCCTTCGGGTGGATCCACCAAGGTCCATACCTTGTTGGTGTACATGGATTCCATCTCAGATTTCATGGCTACGAGCCATTTCACAGATTCTAGTCCCTTACTAGCTTCTAGATAGGAAGTTGGCTCATCTTCTATGCCCAATTCGTCACTATATTGAGTCATGAGAAATCCAAATCTCTCGGGCTCAAGTTGTGTCCTACTAGACCTATGAGGTTCCTATGTTACATTTGGAACTTGAAATTCCACAATAGTTTGTGAGTCTTCATGTTCCTTATGTACCTCCTTGGGTTCTCTGATTTCTTGTTGATCTTGAACTTCTTTGACCTCTACATTATTTATCCCACAGATTCCTTTGGAAATAAATTCCTTTTCAAGAAATACAATAGTCCTAGCAACAAACACTTTATTGTCAGTTGGTGTGTAGAAGTAATATCCCTGAGTTTCCTTGGGGTATCCAACAAAATATCATTTGTCAGATTTAAGTCCAAGATTTTTAGGAAATTGTTTCCTAACATAAGCTTCACATCCCCAAATATTTATCATATACAAATTGGTATGATTCCCATTCCATATCTCATATGGTGTCTTTTGAACCGATTTGGAAGGTACACGATTAAGCGTAAACGTTTCGATTTTAAGAGCATATCCCCAGAACAATATTGTAAGTTTGATTGAACTCATTATTGATCATAACATGTCTAATGATGTAAGATTCCTTCTTTCTGACACACCATTATGTTGTGGTGTACCAAGTTGTGATATAATATCACAGTCTCTCAAAAGGTCCTCAAACTCTTGGCTTAAGTATTCACCACCTCGATCTGAAAAAAGTTCTTTAATACTCTTACGAAGTTGCTTCTTTACTTCATTCATGAAAGTCTTAAACATTTCAAGAGTTTATAACTTGTGTTTCATAAGATATACATAGACATACCTATCAGGGTCATCAATAAAGGTAATGAAGTATTGATAGCCTCTTCTAGCATTTGATCTAAAAGGTCCACATACATCAGTATGTATGAGCCGTAGCAGATCACTGGCTCTATCACTATGTCCATCGAAAGGATTCTTGGTCATCTTGCCTAATAAACAAGCCTCACATGTCTCTAATGATTCAAAATCAAAATAGTCTAGATAACCATCACTATGGAGTCTAGATATGCGCTTCTCATTTATGTGCCCAAGACGACAATGCCATAAGTATGTTTTGTTTGAGTTGTCAAGTTTTAGCCTTTTAGTATTTATGTTGTATATGCTAGTCTCAAGTTGTAACAAGTAGATACCATAAGAAATAGGGGTGTTGCCATAAAAGATCTCATATTTAGAAATAGAAATCATTCCATTCTTAATGTGAAATTCAAATCCACTCTTGTCCATACACGATATAGAAATAATATGTCTATTATTGGTAGGTGCATAATAGCAATTCTCTAATCTATTACAAGGCCCATAGGCAAAGACAAACTAATAACTCCAACTGTGGTGACAACAACTCTTGCTCCATTAGCGACCCACAGTTCGACTTGGCACTTTTGTAAAGGCTTACTTCTTATCAGATCCTGGTGGATATTTGAACGTATGTGCGATCCACATCTTATATCCAGTACCCATGATGAAGAAGTATTTAAGTTTATCTCAATAATATATATACCTGAAGTGGAGATCTCTATCTCGTGCTTCTTCTTCCTCAGTTCCTCCAGGTAAAGAGGACATTTTCTTTAGCAATGTCCAACCTAGTGAGAATGGTGACAACTGCCTTCTTTGGAGATCCCACCTTTAGCTTTGAGCACCGATGTCTTTGTCTTTTGCCTGACTTTAGAACCTTTCTTAGCCTTGCATTTGCCTTTTGACTTTCCCTTTATCCCGCTGATCATCATTACAGACTTGGGTTTGTCTTTCTTCATCTGTGCTTCAGCTATCCTCAACATGCCCAACAATTCTGACAACAACTTGTTAAGAATGTTCATGTTGTAGTTCATGACAAAATGACTATATGATTCGGGAAACAATTGTAGAATCACATCACTGGCCAACTCTTGACCTAGGGGAAATCCCAGATTGGATAGGCTTTCCATGTACCCAATCAAAGTGAGAATGTGGGTAACAACTGAGTCTCCCTCTGTCATCTTTCTTCTAAACAAAGCCTTGGAGATATCATACCTCTCCTGTCTTGCTTGATGTTGATACATGTTTTTGGGATGTGTTACCATCTCCATGTTATTCATGTTCTAATGTTGGTCTTGCAACTCATAGTTCATTGAGCACAACATCAGGCACTTGACATACACATCGTCATCAATGTGCTTCTTGTAAGTATCCTTTTCAGCCTTGGGCGTATTTGAGTCAGGTTCCCCTGGCTATGGTGTTTCAAGGATGTAGAGCTTACTCTCCTGTGTGAGAACGGTTCTCAGCATCCTAAACCAATTTTGAAAGTTGATTCCGGTGAGTTTGTCCTACTATAGAACTGATCACAATGAGAATGTGTGAGTGTTGTTTGCCATTTGATTGCTACAAAAGAAAAAGTGCATTTAGTCCAAAACATTTTGACTTGTAAAGATTTGATAAATGAGATTAATTAGGCCTTTAATTAATTACACTCCCACTTTTTATTCAAATTGATAGCCCTCACTATCAACTCAGAAGTTTGTAGTGTACAACCTTCTAGTGAGCCAAGATCCAAAATAATTGGATCAATGCCCAGCCAACGCCGGCATCAAAGACCAAATACTATGGTAGGCAACTTTTGCCAATTGCATCATATGCAACTCTTGGATAGATGATCATGCACAACTCCTTGCCATGATGCATCTGTGTGGCTCTAGGTACTTGATCCTATCAAGGTTCCCTAGTGAAGTCCAACCCATAAACCAACACAATGAGTGTGCACCCTACGGAGGCAGACCCACACACCCACCATCACACTTCTACAAGATAGATAGTGTACCACGCAGAGGCGTACCCACACATAGTCAATCAAGCTTTTCATGTGTCTTGCTTTATGGAAGGAAACTAAAACTTAATATTATTAATTGAGAGGTTTTATTAATACATATACATATCCAAACACCACATACTTATAGTACATATCATTACTACTATATCCACAACCATAAATGATAGACATGCAATCACAAACACAAAAACATTGGTTCTGGTTATACGATTGTAATCATTTGGAGCCACAAAGGATTAAGGTTCACCTAAGGTCTTATGCATCTCATGCAACAACACCTGTGAATCAACCTGTAAGGATCACCATTACAACGAACAACTTCATGGATGCTCTATGAGGTTGGAACTTCAAGTTGCTTCTCCATGGATGCTCCTTGGAGTTGGATCTTTAGGTTGTTTCTTGGAATTGGATCTTCAGGTTGCTCCTCTATGGACGCTCCTTGGAGTTGGATGTTCAAGTGGCCTCCTTACATCAAGTTTACAAAGACTAAAACTAATCCTATCTCTATTACATCATATGAGTACAAATATAAAGAGAAAGAATTAATTACACTTTGAAATAAGAGATAAGGCTCGACATGCAAGCCATATACTTTATACAAAGGATCCACGTACTACCATTATACATCCATAGCATTCACAAATAAACATATCCACAATATTCACAACCACATTCATTCACAACATTCACAAAAGGGGATTCTAGGCCATAACCATGCATGTATTCACCACATAAAATGATTTTAAAGGCGATGTGTATGATATCATAGATATATCTACACATACGTATATACATATTAAAATTATAGTCCTTTTAATGTGGGATATTTCCCATTAAATATATTTTTGACTCCCACACAAACTATGTGGGGTACATAGGGACAACGCTCCTATGAAAGGGTCGAGGGGAGGCCACCCCTCGCGGGGTCTCAGGGGCAGAGCCCCTAAAAGGTCTATGAAATTTTACTTCTGTACAATTCAGAAAACTAGTATTTTCCATAGTCGACCCCTTCTGAAACATCAAAATAGAAGTCTGCGGCTTATGTGGAATTAGATTTAGATATGCATATTAGCAATTTTAAGTTCTCATCGTATGCAACCATAGAGAATAGTATACATCAAATTGATCATATAAAAAAAGACCCAAATACACTGTAGATCGACACTGCTCTGATACTACTATTGGATTTTGTGGAGGAAACATACGCGACAAAATCAACAAAATAAAATATTTTTCCACACAACCTGCAACATGATCTCCTAGAAAACAACATATTCACAAAGAGTATTCGTGAGATATATCTTGTTGCAGAGAAAGTTCAGAAATGTCTCACTGTACGATGGTGTGCAACACTCTTGTCATACACAGATGATACTTCTCTCCCATCTTCCGAACATATCATAGGAAGATCTGACAATGCTCCTTTCGTGTAGTGATGTATGCTGCTCGTAGTGCGTATAGACAGTTGTTGACGTCCTCAAAACGTAGGCATCTCAGTGTCTGCGTCTCTACTTTATCCACACGGATGGACTAAAACTCAACGTTCAGGTTCCTAAGCCATAGGGAAGGAGTAGCCTCTGTGAGATGATGTGCTAGCATTGTGGTTCTCTCCTAAGGACGATGATGGCTAGGATTTATGTAACGTCCTAGGATTTGAGGCCTCGAATAATATGATCTTAAAAGGAATGATTGGACTACCCACATCACCAAGGTGCATCTCCTTTTCTGGGAGCTCATCACTAAAGAACTCCATAGTTAAGCATGCTCAACTTGGAGTAGTACTAGGATGGGTGACCAGTCGGGAAGTTGACCCCGACTTTTGCGTGAGTGAGGAAAAAATGCATAGTTAAGGCTAGTGGTGCTCTATGGGGCCATTCGTCACTCCTGAAACTCTACTAGAGCCTAGGGCAGTGGGCCCATGCGCTATAGATGGTATCAGAGCCATAACCCCTCCAGTAGGTGGGGCCCACATGGGCATGTGGCATGCAAGTCTTGAGTCGTGCGGTCCATGGATGTAGGAAAGGGTTGTCCACAGTGCAGTAGCCACCCTTGCATTAGTATTCCGTGTTCAGGAGTTGGGTGACCATCGGTCATTCTGGGTCTGCACTGAAATGGGAAAATATTATGAGGCCATATAGTTGAGCCTTGACGAGGACGTCAAGAGTCTAAGTCAGGGAGATTGTAACATCCCAGGATTTGAGGCCTCAGATAACATGATCTTAAAAGGAATGATTGGACTACCCATATCACCAAGGTGCATCTCCTTTTCTGGGAGCTCATCACTAAAGAACTCCATAGTTAAGCATGCTCAGCTTGGAGTAGTACTAGGATGGGTGACTAGTTAGGAAGTTGACCCCATCTTGCACGTGAGTGAGGAAAAAGCGCACAGTTAAGGCTAGTGGTAGTCTATGGGACTAGTAGTCATTCCTAAAAACTCTACTAGAGCTTTGGGCAGTGGGCCCAGGCATTACAGTTTACGTACGTGAGTGTAAATTGAAAAGCCACTCTCAATATCTTGTAAAGACATCGACCGTCAAGCCCCTTTAAATAGGAGATGAAAGGAAGTATAGTTTCCCAAACCCTTTAGTAAATAGAAAGACTGTGTTAATTAAAATGCTCATATATTAATTAGAATATTTTGAAATTAATTAACTAACTAAATAATCATATTAAATGATTAATTAATATCCAACTCCATGCAATCGCTCGGGATGGTTCTATGGGCATACATACAAATAGGGTTTTCAAGAAAATTTCGGCAGCATTTCCCCGCTGTTCTCTAAATACATATGTACTTAGAGAACAAACAGGGAAGTTCTACCAAAATTTTCTTGAAAACCCAATACACATTATACACTTCCATCCTAAGTGAGATTATGTGTTCAAGAATAGTCCCAAACTGGGGACTATCCAAGATTTACTCCTAATGAGTAAATCTTAGACGGGTTTCTAGGCTATCAAATACATGTGCTGTCATTCTTATATATAATAAATGTGTACCACCTATCCCATTCTTGAACACCTAATCTCACTATGAAGTGTATAATGTGTATTGGGTTTTTAAGAAAATTTTGACAACATTTCCCCACTGTTCTCCAAGTACATATGTACTTAGAGAACTAACGGGAAATTTTCTTGAAAACCTAATACACATTATACACTTACATCCTAAGTGAGATTAGGTGTTCAAGAAAGTCCCAAATTGGGGACTATCCAAGATTTACTCCTAATTAGTAAATCTTGGATGGGTTTCTAGGCCAACAAATATATGTATGTTGTCATTCGTATACCTACAATCCTAGTTTCGTCATCCATATACTATGTTTTGTGTAACATCATTTAATCATGCATGTCAGTAAATACTAAACAGTAAATAAACCATGATTCCATATATCAACGATTTGAATCAAAATGAAGACTAATGGAACATTGAGAGAGTGAGAATATTATACCTCACTTGAAGGTTGAAGAAGAAATATATGCAAGTCAGCAAGTCAACAACACCCGCAACAACACATTGGGAAGTTAGTCTTCCATAATAAACCTTACATGTATTCAAACCTTTCACAATTTTGGAAACTTTGTTACTTGTAGATCTAAGGAGAGGGAAAATGTTACTTGCATCATTATCAACAATAATTAAATTGAGTCTTAGTTATTGTATTCACATTATTACCAACAGGTTACTTTATATTATTGTGCACTAGGTTTTGAAAAGCACAAAGCGGGAAGCGTGCGGATCGCCCCCTTGAAGCAAAAAGCAGGAAGAGGGTTTTAAAGTGGACACTTTTTGGAAAAGCGGCCCACATTGTTTAGAACATTTTGAAAAAATTAGTGATTGCCATACTGCTAACAAAAAGAAATATTACTCAACAATCAAGCATTTTGAATAATATTTCACTACATCGAAATTAGTTGTTTCAAAAAAACATGATATTCATGTATACTATCACATTATATTCAACAAGAACTGATAACTAACAAGAAGGTATTGTAACATGTTAGAAAAATACAGATCATCAGATTACTTTGTATGTTAGTGAGTACTCACTCATGTTACATTGTACTGCAATATTGATATATTGTATCATCATATGAAAAAAATTACATATCATGCAATTTATAAACTTGCATTATGAGTATATGAAAGGATTATAGAGCATCAAATTAATTACTATACAAGTGAAACACATGTTACTTTACAAAACTGATGCACTCCAATATGGTACCGATACATACCATGTAATTAGTAAAAATGACAAAATTACAGACCTTCAAAAAACAGAGTATACCAGTAAGTGTTGATGGATGTTACTTAATAATATTAATGTACTAAGTAAGAATATTAGCTAAATGACTACTGATTTATGACAACCAATAAAAGAATTTATACATAAATCTTAACCTACTGCTACAATTGATGTATTAAAAAGGATCACAGACTCGTTACACCATACCATTAGGTACTAGCTATAAAGATGTTTTGATAAGAATTTCAATATGTAATCGTTTTTATATATTTTTTAATAACATAATAGTAACAATAGTCAGTTCCTATATGTATTTTGATATGCAATGCTAGCAGACAAGCAATGGTTCTGAGAAGAAGGTAGAGTACTAGTAGTAGTAGTCGTGTATGGCGAAGGAGAATGGGGATAGAAGCAGGTGGCACCGCTCCTCGGAGGAGAGAGACGAAGAGACAGAAGGAGATGGGGAAATGGGATGATATGGGGAAAGGAGATTGGGGCGATATGGGTGGGATATTGTTTGGCCTTGGAGAGGCGAGAGGAACAGTGAGAAGAAGAGCAGGGTAGTATGCAGTTGTGATAGAGAAGGGAGTGGCAGGGTAGCAGGGTCGACTGACTTGCGGTGGAAGGAGCGACAGAGAAGGGAGCGGCAGTTGCGACGGCTGGAGGCAGCAGGAAGAAGATGACTAGCAGTGCGTGCGATAGCAGGAGTGGCAGGTGGAAGGGGCAGGAATCTCCAGAGAGACCTAAATCAAAATCGGCAATGAAATAGAGAAAGGGGAAGAGTCTGGCTCACACGTATTAAGTTAACAATATGCGTCAGTTATTAAAAAATCGACACTTAAAACAATAGGCATCGGTTCCCACCAAAACACCGACATCTATCTTCAATGATAGTCATCGGTTCCAACTAGAAACACCGACGTCTATCTTCATATGCCAACAAAGAAAAAGTTCTCAAATTATGACCATAGTCGTCGGTTACCGTAGACCAAATGACACAAATGGGGGGTGAAAATTTTCATGGGGACAATGCACGAAAACATATCGACGTCGGTTTCTACAAGATAACCGACGATAAAAGTGGGCCAAATTTCTGTCTCGCAAAAAACCTTTAGTCATCGATTGGTTTGTTAACAACCGACGTCGTATGTTAAATTTTGGAGGTAATTTTTTTTTCACTGGAAAATTTGGATTTGCGTTCGATTTGAGGCGTCGGTTGTTTATTGAGGAACCGATGCCAAATAAAAAGTGATATCTGTGTCTGACCGCTCTTCACATATAAATGTCAGTTTGTGTATTGAACTGACAATGTAGGGTTTAGGCGTCGGTTTCTTGGATACAACTGATGCTTGTAAATGTGATGTTATAAGCCATTTCTGTACTAGTGCGAGCCTTATAGAGTTTGCATACAATGATAGTCACCATTCCAGTCTTGGTATGGCCCCGTATGAAGCTCTGTATGGCAGAAAGTGTAGATCACCCATATGTTGGTACGAGGTGGGTGAAAAAGAGATTCTTGGACCTGAGATAGTGGATTTGACTATAGAAAAGATTATAGTGATAAGAGAATAGTTGAAAGCTGCATAGGACATGTAGAAGAGTTACACTGAGAAGAGGCGTAGACCTCTTGAGTTTGAGGTTGGTGATGAAATGTATTTGAAAGTTTCACCATGGAAAGGAGTGTTGAGGTTTGGCAAGAGAGGCAAACTGACTCCTAGGTTTATTGGCCCATATCTTATCATTTAGAGGATTGGACCTGTAGCCTACATGTTGGATTTTCCATCTGAGTTGGCTAATCTACATGATGTGTTTCATGTACCAATGCTGAAGAAGTGTTACCCTGGTACAGAGAAGATAGTGGACCCAGAACCTGCACAACTTAGAAAAGATGTGTCCTATGTTGAAGGACCAGTACAAATAGTTGATTGAAGGATCAAGAAACTCAAGAATCGAGAGATACCGTTAGTGAAAGTTTTGTGGAGAAACCATAACCTAGAGGAAGCCACGTGGGAGCTTGAGTTCGAGATGTGTAACAAGTTTCCTTTTCTTTTTTAGGAATTTCGGGATAAAATTCTTATAAGGGAGGGAGATTGTTATGACCCACTCCATGATTAACCAGTAAGCACAACACTTAGTACATCATTAAGTTGAGTTAAGTACTCATAGATGCAATTAGTGCTTTGATATAGTGTTACAATCTAATTAGCATGCTTTCTTACCTTGAGGTTGTAGAGGATTTCACGCTTGAAACTTTGCAAAATAAATCATTTCAATCAAACCCCCGAGCCCATAGTTATGACATTTTTAATTTTTTTGGGCCAATAATACAATTTACCCATAACTAATAGCCCCCTTTCCCTTATCCCCTTCCTTTGGAATGGTCCAAGGCACTGCTTGACAACAGGTTGCCCGATCAGCTAGCAGAGAAGGGGCGCATGGTGATTTTTGGGCGATTTTGAGCTTCCCAGCTCTGATCCAGCAGGCCGCCACCTTCCTTTCTTCTTCCTCTACCTCGCCCCAACCTCCTGTAATCTGGCCAGCTAGGGCGGCCAGCCTGCTGCAGCGCAACAGCTACACAGTGCGGCCAGGATCCGCCTTGGGTGCACAAAACACCCAGGAATGGTGCCCTTAACTCCGACCAAGAGCCCAAGGCAAGAATCCGCAGCTCCCCACCCTTATTGCGCTCACCTATGCCCAACCTACTAGGGGTGGTACCCTACCTTACAACAGCCACAGCTGCACAAAGCAACAACCAGGGATCGTTTGGGTGCGAGGAGCAGCACAAAATCGACACCCTTGGCTTCGTCCTTGAGGTCCAAACTGAAATATGCAGCCAATAGCTTTGATTCAGCACCTAGCTTAGCCCCTTCTTCAATCTATACGTGAAGCAGGTCCAAATCCAGGACTGTTCGGAGGTTGAAGATGACCCAGTGACGCCCATAAATAGGCTCTGGATAGATGTTTGGTTGATTTTCAGTCACCTCGACCCACTGTGAGTAGAATCTCACTCCCAAACACAAGTATAAATCAAATAATCAGACGTTTCAGTTGAAATCAGTGTTATTCGCGGATGTCATCATTTACCCAGGTGCCGGGCAGTTCCGGCGTCGCTTAATTTCTAAATTTGCACAATTTTCTTAGTTACGCTTGCACGATGCTAGTTAGTTGATTGATGATTGTGATTTAGATTAGTAAAATTACACGATTGATTGAAACCTAAATTGCTTAGTTAAATGTTGAAAACAGTAGCACATGACCAATAACAGAACAGTTTGGGTATAAAACTAGGCTGTACGATTTTAATAATTTAATAGATGTATGATTTCAAAGAAATGACGATGACATGATAATGTCAATGGAAACCTAGTTGCACGCTCCCTATTATATTTAATGTGCGTGATTCAGTCTCAACACGAATTGGCACATTTCTCAAGGTTATTATTAGAAATTCCTAATAATTAATATTAAATCTTGCCATGACAAGTAATTAACCCTTAATTATGTTATGTGAGGCACAACTCAGGATTTGGGTTGATGTGCACATTTTTTGAGGAATTATAAATAATTTACAAGTGCTACTGATGATTTCTCATATGTTGAGAAATCAACCCTTATTAGTATATTAAGATGTTTAATTGCATGATTTTAGTATGTATGTGCCAAGTTGACAAGTATTCTATTTATTTAAATCTGCCTACAAGTATAGTATGTTGATTTTTCAGTAAATTACAGTGTTTGAGCATATTGCACTGCCAAGTTAGAAATGATATACATAATGTATTTATAAGTTTCATATAAATAGACTTGGTGCCATAGAGATACCAAAGCCAAGAATAAGTAAGAGAGAAATGTAATGTAGTAAGAGCTTTTCTAGAATAATAAAATAATATATTTAAGGGCCCTGACACCATAGAATCCCTATGAGAGGTCTGTGCCTTAGGGATGAAACGACCTACCATGCTGGTACATCTAGTATACAGGGGTCAGAACGTACCAACAGGTGGTACGGGGGACAAAGCCCTAGTAGAAGTCTCCTTAAATTATAGTTTGTAGTTTCCAACATCAACCAGAAGTCCTGGTGGCACTAGAGTATAGAAAAACTAATAAGTGGCTTGACTCTCTGCCTGTGTGCTCAGGTTAGAGGAGGAGTCCAGTTTATGGCACAATAGGAGTGCCAAGGCCAGAGAGCCAGTTTCCCTGTTGCAGACCAGGAGAGTAGTCAGACTTAGCTATCCCGGGGTGTCGTCTAAGTCTTATACGGTGGGATCGTAGTTTGCTACAAGTCTTCATATGTAGAGTACACTACATATGATCAGGGAATAAGATAAAATATGTTCATATAGGTTCACATAGTTTCTTATAAGTTAAAGAGTTAAGAAAGATTTGAGTTAGTTACACAACAGTTGTCCTTTAAATGAAATTTTAGTATGCTCTGTTATCTAATCGTATCTACAGCCTTGCAACAATTGTTTTCTTAATGAAATGTTGACATCTCCTGTTGTTTAAATTATATTGTTTAGATCTGCCCAGTATAGTATTATCTGGAATTTTATTCCAATTAATAAAAAGAGATGAGTTATCTGCGATGGTTGGGTGAAATTCTATTCACTGAGCCGGTAGCTCACCAACCTACTGAAACCTTTTTTCAGGTCAGCGTCAGCACGAGGAAGTTGAAGGACCGTACCACCCAAGTTCTTAGAAGGTAGTACATAGTTAGATAGAGGTCTCTTAGTCCTTTCCCCTCAGTCCTTGGACATGTGGTGTGGTAGAGAGAGAATGTAATATAATATGTAGTTTAGTTTTAAGTTATCTATTGTGCTTTATTTTCTGCATGGAAACATGTAATATGTCATGTAATTCTATTATATCTTCCTAGTAAGGTAAATGGTAAGTTGCTTCCGCAGTTTTATTATGATCCGATGTTATTCATGCTAAAAAGTTTTTCCTTTAAGTTAATTTTAAGTCACTAAGTAAAGAAAATGTTAAGGGTGGTTTACCGAGGGTGACTCCCTGGTCTCCGGGGTCATTAGAGATGGCATGGGGATCGGGGCGTCACACCCATGATCCCCCCTTAACTCATCTTATCAAATTATAATGTTCTTAAATATGATAAAAGATGTGTTCTATCTATTACATAATGTGTAATATAATCTGGTCAATTATATTCCATGATAGTTATGATTTGTAATGATATGACCTTGGGTTTGTGGACCAGAAAATTAGTGAGAAGTCATGTGTTCCTTGAAGAATCACAGACAGAACCATGTTGGACGATTGGACCATGCCTACTAACACTGAAACCATGGGTCTACAAATAGTTTAATCCATGAGATTGGATTCCAAAAGGAACAGATCTTCATGGTCCTAATCTAAAATTTATCTAAAAGGAATTAAAAGTAGATAAAATAATTATGGGGTCCATGGGGTGAAACCCTATCTTCCAAAAATTCCATTTAACTAAATTAATCTTTGTGATTTACTTCTCCTTTTCTTTAGCTCTATTTTTTTATTGTTTTCTTTTCTCTATAGTTTAATTTCTCTTGATAAACTTAGTTTTTAGTTATGCAATTTTACTTCTTTCTAGTCTTTCCTTTGATAAATTAGTTTCAATTATATAGTTTACTTTCTCATTCTAGGTTAATCACCCTCCCCAAACTTGGTTTTAAACATTGTCCATCGCATTAGATTTGAATTAACTCTTAACACACTATTTTGCGACACTGATACCTTTTGTACTACATCAATTCAATTATTTCCAATTGAATTGATTAGAAATAAAAGGTTAAACTCTAGGCACAAAATCTCTGGTAAATATTGTGTGCTTGCAAAAGCACATCAAGTACCTACAAGGACCTAGGTCTATATCATCCATCAACTTTGAATACCATGCAAATGAACTTGATGTTTATAGCTAAAAATGTTTCTTGAATGTTGTTCCACTGTCGTATATGGATGAATGATCACAATAGTGATCTAAGTAGGACTCTAAACCCTAGATTTGACATTTTGGACATATGATTGTTGATATCCAAATTCTTGACTCTTGATATTGAATAATGAAATCTTCACTCATGATTATTTATGATATTTATTCTACTCCTATGATCACCCTATTTGGATCTTGAGATCACCCTAGAATATGATTGACGAGTTTCATATTCTCGAATCTTGAAAAATTATATGATGATTATGTTGTTTCGCTCGAGTTATGATGTAGGAATGAGCTCTCATGTGAACTAGAATGGTAACTTCCATCAATTTTGAGCACTAAATCATGATATTGAGTTATAATGTTTGTCTCAAATTGTTGAAATACAAAATCTCAATCATGGATGTATAACCCCACCTAGGCCAATGCAAAAGATAGAACCCTAAATAATGGGAAAGAAATTCATGATTTACTTTTTATTCTAAGATATCTATTCATTTGGCCTAAAATGTGATATCTCCAAATTTTTGATCTATATGATGATTTCTCCAAATTTGGGATTCATGTGATCTTTTTGATTTAAATTATCAATGTAACTATGCTTTGACTTAATGCTTGATTTCCCAATTTTAGAATCATTTTGATGTCGAAATTTTTGATGATACCTTATGTGGAACACCAAGATGATCTATGATATGGATTATGAGGACCCAGTCTCAATGGATGACTTGATTAAATTTATTATATTTTATTTTGGGGAGGAAATATCTTTCAAGGTGGGGAGGATGTGATAAGCTATATTTTCTCTCTCACTCAATCAATGTACATCTTAACTCATTATATGCTTTATTGCATTCCATATATAACCCTGCTCATCCTCATTTGGATTACTTTGAGTCATGTTATGCTCAAATTATGAATTTTATTTGATTACATGTCACATTGTACCTAATTGACTAAAGTTGAGCACATAATTAGACTTTTGAAATGAATTTTGAAAATTACGTATCTATTAAATTATCAACTTGAATATAAAATCTAAATATAAGAAATATAAGAACTTTTTGAACCAACAGTGAAAATTTCACCTCAAGGGGGGCTATAGTTTGGGAGATATGAATTTTACAATGTTACCAAAGAAACTTAATTTTGAATTGACTTAAAGAAATTAGCAATCGATTGGAGCCCCTCTTGTCCAGTGAGAGGGCTCAATTTTGGGACCCTAGTTCCACAATGCCTGTAATGTCCCTGGATTCTACCTCACCAAAATACCATGGGGCCAAGAGGACACACTCTAAAAATGTTACTTAGAGTGTGTTGTAGAAGCAATATGTGTATACATGAACAAACAACCATAATTATGCCATAGAATTTTCAACATTAAACTTTTTATATTAAAACATGTATATTACAATTTAGAATTATATAATTGAAAACAAAATTTTACAAGTTTGACCATGTCTGCTAATTAGGATCTTACACAATAGGTGCAACCTACATATTGCTCACTTCCTGTTCTTTTCCCGTGTTATCTCTGAGCCTAAAACATATGTAAAAAAATTGATCAACACATGAACTATTGTGTACATGGGTATGAAAAGACATACTTATATACTTGCATATTTGAATAATTTGAGAAAATAAAAGAAAGAGTAAAAGAAAACATTATTTCATGCAAAAATCAAGAAAATCATTCTTTTATAGTAGCCTGTTGTATACTACTAATGGTGACCAAGAAAAGAATGTAATACTAAGTGGTGTCAACACTTCATATACACTCTTATGATGGGCCCTCCCCGCCCCTTGGGATATGGAGATCCCCGCCCCTAGGGCTATGAGGATGTTCTAACCTTATATTAACATAGAGAGAAAGAATATAAACTCTTAGTATCTACAAAAATCCATTTATGTAATTGTTCTTAGTGACATGGTGAAGATTAATACTATATTCATAGTACATCCATCAATATTCTTAGTTAAGAACAAAAAATACATTATACCTAAGTTTCATACAAGAAAGCTAATCATATACTTAGATAAAACCCACGTAGCCAAGTTTAGATATTCCTATTTATATCCTTGATCATCTAGATCTCTAGTCATCACCTGATAAATATCGATTAAGCATCATTAATACATGGTTTATTATATTCTTAATATTTAAGTTCCAAATTAGGATTTTGGTGAAACCTAGGTTTTACTAGTCCTAAATGTTCCTATGATACTTTTATACTGATACATATGTCACAGTAAGGCTCTGGTTCAATTTTCATATTTTGTTGATGCTTTATCTATTTTCTAAATTGAAAGGAGAGGAAGAGTACTTAGTGAAGAGTTGATCAGAAAAGACCTAGTATGTTTATATAATACTCAAATCAAAGTCCATATTTAGCTTCCAAACAATATTATGGTTTTGGAGTATTTTTCTTAGATTTAGTATACAATATTTGCTAATTATACCATTTAATGAACCCTAAAAGAAGCATTATCATGTAGATGCAAAACCGTTAGTAATCATGGCTCAAATTTTGTATATAGAAGTTCTAAAAAAACTAGTCATTCTTCTAAATCTCTACATATTTTTGAGAGGTTTATTGGCCAATGACGTTATTTTCTAAGAATTATCTAAGAAATATATGTTTTCAAGAAATATCTCGGCAATTACCTATTAGGGGATTTTTTGATCTCTTGTGGGGCTTCGATTTCCACCATGTAGACCTATAGGAAACTTAGACTTGCAGCTCCCTGCTTCACTATAGGCCGAGTGAACTAGCTGGACAACTACCTGCTCGACTGGTTGCCTACTCGCCCTTTAGACCTCTCATTCTCACCTCCAGGAGAGACCTCATCCTCCTTGACATGTATGTAGATGGATTGGGGATCTCATCTTTGATGCAAATGTCTGATGAGTTAAAAAAACTTGGATCTTTGATGCGCACCTAGACATGGGGGGTTCCAACACCTCCGACAGGGTGTAAGGGGGCTCTACGGTACCTCATCTCCGACGGTAGGGTTTTACTTATGGATTCGCCTCGCTCTCTACCTCTCTTCCTTTGCACATTCACAACATCTCTTGGGTTCCCTATTTCCAACACCGTAGAGGCTTGGGATGTGATGGAGAATCTTAGCATCTGGTAGCATCCTCCTCGAAGTAAACAAATAACTTATTTTTATGTAGTTCTAAGAAACTATCAACACCTGGGATCCTTGTAGATATTCGACAATCTCGATCCCATTGGTGGTTGGCTCCTCTTTTGTTTTAGGGAAGAATATATAGGGGAAAAGGGGCTTCATGTCTCTTCTTCTACATTGAAAGCACTCAAATCGTTTTGCACAAATGTTTAGAACTTCAGGGTGCACTTCAAGATGGATGGGAACAAAGATGGCCTTCTCCCAATACATGCCTTCATCTCCATCATGGTGGATCATGACCACCTATTAGAGAAAGATATGCATGTGATTTGGCTCCTCCCTCCACCTTGGAACTGATATGGTTAGGGTAGAGTCAAACCTAGATACTTCCATGCATGAATCTAGCTCCCTCTCTCTCTCTCTCTCTTCCTCATATTTGTATTTGTGGGTAGAGAAGGGGGAAGAGGCAAGGAGGTGGATCTCTCTATTCCAAACACTATGCAGCTCATCCCAAGCATCGTTCAATAGTTTTGAGCTTATAGGATCTAAGTTTCCAACTTGTCACCGCCTACATAGTCCTCAATTGGGAAGAGTGGTGGTGGACGAGGAAGGTGCAGGGTTGGTGCTTCCTCATAGAAAGACAAGATGATTTTTTCAGATTTGAAGATTTTACTCCTAGGGCATCGAGAAGGAGAGGACGTAGAAGATCTTGTACAAATGGCCAAGACAATGAGTAGATCCCCAGACGCAGGTCGTGCTGGGATACCCGTCGAAGCAGGAGGTCCCCATCTTGTAGATTCTCAGAAGGAGACTACATGGAGAAGGAAGACACTAGTGAGGATAAGTAGAGGCGGTTCAGCCGATGAGGAGGCTACATTCTTGGAAGATGCGTGTCTTGATTCTTATGGATCACAAACACCTCTTTTGGGATATCTGGGGAGCAGGCAATAATCCTACTAGAAGAGTCTTGGATAGACTTTGTAGACAACACCAGCCCTCGGTGATTTTCCTCATTTAATCATTCCTGCAAGCCATTAGGACAAAGGAGATCACGGATGTTGTGCGATTAGATTGGACGACTGATAATCAGGTCGAAGAAGGGAAGGTCTCATTTTTTGTGGATGCTTCCCTCAACCCAATGGTCTTCCGATTGCACCAAAAACATCTAAAATTTTGTCTCGACGATCTTGATGGGAAATACTTATTTGTTATGGTTGTTTATGCCAAATGTAACATGTGGCAGAGAAGGGAGCTGTGAGACTCTCTGGGTGGTCTTTCCTCGATCATAGAGGACATGATAGGGGAGTTCACATGTGACTTTAACGTGGTTCATTCTCAGGAGGTGAACCACCATTGTTCCAGGAAATGTTGGATTTCAATTGTTTCATCACAAATGTCAAGCTTTCCCAGATTCCATTCAAAGGAAGTAGATTCACTCAGGCTCTGATTGGTTTGTCGTAACTGATCTGAAAAACTTATGAACGGGAGTTCCTTAAGTAGTTTTTCATTATTGGTTTTAAGTAAGTATTTAAACTTGAGTTTTATGACTTCCAGTGAGTTACAAACTTACATATAAAATATAGTTCCCGAGTTTCCTCTTAAAAAGAGTAGAAAATGAGTTCTAGAATAACTAACAATATTCCTTATACAATTACATTCTTCATTCGTTATAAGTGACACATATACAATATTTATGACTATAAATAATTAGTAGTGTGGATATAGTCCATTGCTAAAACGATACCATAATATGAGAAAATATCATACACTAGAATCACACTATATTTAAATATTTTACACTATAACCACCATTTGCAATGCAATTACAAAATACAAATACAAACATCATGAAAATGAAAGACACCGCACCATGTGAAAACAATGTGATTTACCTAATATATATTTAAATTTTATATTTAAATAATATGATGCGAAAAATGATAATTAACTATAACCATGCAATAATAATATAATAAAAACTCCCAACAAAATGATGTAAAATTAATATTCTACACCGTGTTAGACAATGGTGAACCAAAACTTATATTTACAAACACATGAAGTATGGATATTATCACAATACTTTGTATATACAAAGTGAAATAAAAATATTGTGAAGTGATTTTAATCATAATATTTTTATTAAGATTATAACTGTAATATAATAAAATATTTTTAAGGGAGCAACATCTACACCATAATCACTTGTTGAGGTTATTATGATTTAAGAATATTATGATTTTCCACAAATATGATTCTTTTTTTATGTCTTTACCATCCTTATTTATATTACACGGTAAAAATTTATAATATTTTTAGCGATTTCCGTATTTACACTTACAACAAACCAGTCACAAGGAAGTGAATGGAACTTCAGTTCTGAAAAGTGAACTAGAGTTCCCAGAAAGTGAGTTCCACAGAACTTATGACTTACACCAAACCAATAGGAGCCTTAGGTATACAAGCAATTACTCTCTCCAGCCATGCGGGAGAGACTTGATAGAATTCTCGTCAATGAGTTGTGGATGAACGGATCCCCGGGCATGAGATCTCTGCACCTCTCCAGATACTAGGTCTCAGATCATTGCCCGATGATGATGATCCCAGGTAGTCCGACCGCTTCCAAACTGCCAGTTCCGTTTGCTTTCTTGTTTGTATGGCTTGAACATCTAGGTTGTCTAGAGGTCATCAACAGGGCGTGGGAATCACATGTGGTTGGACACGCATCATTCGTGTTCTTTTGGAAGCTCAAACAGGTTCGATCTGCACTTCACTCCTGGAATAGAGAAGTGTCTGGTAATATTATCCAAAGGAAGAGAGATTTGGAAGACATTATTCACACAACCCAGATTGTGTTCGATGAGAACCTCACGGTCATCAACAAGGAGGCCCTTATCGCGGTGCAGACCAAACTTTAGCATGTCCTTGATCAGGAGGAATCGCTTTGGCGAGAAAGAGCAAGGATTTGACGGCTCCAGGATGGTGAACGCAATATGCATTTTTATCATGCCATTGTCAGATCGAGAAAGAAGAAACAATCATTGTCTAGCCTTACCCTCCCAGATGGTAGCTCTTCATCGGACCCAATGGTCATGGCCTCGGCCACTGTTAATCACTTTCGGGCATTCTTTGAAGCGGGAGACCCATGGGTGGCTGAAGAACTGGATCTTTTTATGCATCACATTTGAGAGTTAGTATCCTCGGATGATAATAATATGTTGATGTATACTCCATCAGAGGATGATTTACTAGATACCATACGTCAGATGGATAAAGATACGGCGTCAGGTCCGGATGGCTTTACTCTTAATTCTTACACTGCTGCATGGGACATTATTAAGATGGACTTCATGAACCTTGCCAGAGTCTTCTTTCTGGGACAATCATGTCATAGGAGTCTCTTTTGCTGCCATATAGTTCTGATCTCGAAATCAGATTCACCGCACAATCTTGCTTCCGATTTCATGTTGATATCCATAGAGAATGTGGCTCTCATGATCCTTGCACGGACACTGAGTAATAGACTTTCTGGTATTCTCCCCCACATGATCTCAGACACACAGGGAGCTTTTGTCAAAGGGAAGGACATTACAAACCATATTAGGTTGGCCAAGGAACTAGTACATGATATCAAGCAAGATCCCTCCCATCCTACCGTGATTATCAAGCTAGATATGTCTAGAGCTTACGACCGGATTGACTGGGAGGTTCTTAGACTGCTTTTACGAAGGTTTGTCTTCTTTCAAGAGACCATTGAGCTTTGCCTAACGTATTTTCTCACACTTGGGACACGGTGACGCTAGGTGATAGCACGACGGGCTTTTTCCCGATGAAGCGTGGGCTTAAACAAGGGAATGCATTGTATCCATTTTTGTTTGTTATCTTTGAAGAATTACTCGCCAGGAGAATCTCATCTATGGTTGCAGGTTCGAGTATTACTAAATACTTCACCCGTGGACTTGCGGAGGTGTTGACTCTTTAGTCATGTTTGCTAATGCCGACCCAACATCTACTACGAACATCCGAGATGTGCTCTAGTCATACGAAAGAGTGACTGGTTAGTGTGTCAATAGAGACAAATCCTTATGCCTCTTAGGATGCTCAGACTAGGCGCAAGCTTCACAGATTGCTAGCGATACCGAGGTCCAGCCTGCCATGGACTCCTATCTTGACATTCCTATCTCTATTGGACAAGCAAAACTGGTCGTTTTTTAATTCCTCATCACAAAGATTACAGCAAAGGTTGTCTCCTAGAAGGCGAGGCTCCTCTCCTTCGCTGGGAGACTTCTTATTGCCCATGTCCTCTCTTCTATGACCTTGTACGCAGTGGCAGTGGTGGGTATTCCGCTAGGTATTTTCTCATAATTTCATTGGGATGACAGAGCAAATCAATCACGACGTGCATAGCTTGCATGGAATAGAATCTCCATCCCCACGGAGGCAGTTGGTCTAGGCCTAGTTTCTATTAGATTGATTAACAAGGCATACACAGCTAAAGCATGCTAGGAGATTGTAGCCGGTACATCTTTATGGGCGACTATTTGCCGGTCTAAATACTCATGCCCTTTCCGGAACAGATAGGGATGTTTCCCGCCACTCCTCAAACAAGGTGATGCATCTTTCTCGTACTGGAAATCAATCTGGCATATGTTTCCTTCTTTTTTCCCACACCACAGATGGATAGTAGGAAAAGGGGACCTACCTTTATTGGATTCCCTATGGTGGTGAATCGTGTCTTGATTATTTCGCACACCTCGCTAGTGATCGCGACATATACTTCAGGGTTAAGGATTTCTGGATCCACAAGCAAGGGTGGGATTGGAATGTGCTTAGACATATTTTGGATGTTTATGGGTTGCACACGGGATTAAGCGAGAAAGAATTTTCTCCCTCTCTCCCATGCCCGTGGCGAAGGCCACGTCCGAGAGGGTAGTCAATCAAGACGGCAATTGAGATTTGAACCCAGGTCCCTTTGTTAAGGGACACCATGCGTGACCACTTGAGCCACTCCTTGTCGGCGATTATGAGCTGCATATGATTAGAAGACCGGATGCTGCCATATCAGATAAGGATGCCCGCATTGTATGGATGTCCGATGTGAGGGGAATCTTCACAGTTAGCTCAGCCAAGAAAATGTTGTTGGATGCTAATGAACAAGATGACATATTCAAGCATATGTGGAATATTGACAATCTGAAGACCAGTACAATTATATGGAAGATAGGCCGCATGGCCATTCCTTTCCTACAGACGACAACATAAGGAGGTTTTGCATCCCTCTAGTGTCCGAATTTTCGTGTTGTGATGACTTGAGAGACAAGGAGGTCGACCATTTATTCTTCCATAGCCAGACTACAGAGTTCTTTTGGTCGCGGTTTACATGCCTGATGGGGGACGCAACCCCGAACGATATTCCCTCATTGTTGAGAAGATGTAGCAAACATTCTAAGGTGGCAACTAGAGAGAGGATGGCAGATCATTTGGCCACCATTATTCCATGGCAGATTTGGCGCATCAAGTGTGCAACCATATTTTATGGTAGACACTTATCTCTATCCTCGGAATGGAAGGAATGTAGGTTCTACGTTAACAAGCAGATAGCCGATAATGTATTCTCACAAATTGAATCCCTGGGCTTCTATAAGGGGATCAGTGAATTTAACATGGATGTGTTGACACATTGTTATAACAGGATCAACTTGGTGCGTTGGACTCCTTCAGACGTGGAAAATCTCAAGATGAACATCACGATAGGTAGAATTTGGGACCTGGAGGGCAACATGAGCAGGTGGGCGGCGGGAATTGTCTGTAATTGCCATGGCTATACTCAATTGGCTTTTAGAGTCTAGCTCAGAGTTGAGCACTACACCACATCGTATATCCTTATGTGTGCAATAGGAGTCAAGATAGCAGATGACAAAAATATCATGATATCTATTATTGAGGTGGATAATAGTTATGTTCACAACATTCTTTGGAAGGGTACACAAGAGCCGTGGAACTCTATACCCTTTGTAAGAGAGATCCATGTAGTACTGAAGGAATTAGTCATTATAGGCTTCATCATCAAGAAGATTATTAAATCCATTCTGAAGAAGATTGGGAGGTTGGTATGTATGCCCAGAGAGACAATCATATGATGATTGTAATAGCATATCTTATAAATGATTTGATTAATAATAAATGCAATCTTCTAATTTATTCTATTATTCAGTTATGAGATAATGATGTAACACAATAAATGTCGAAACATTGATATTACTCAATGATGTATGTCTTCGAGTTGAGGACATGAACGATGAGATCATACATATGTCAAGAGTATATGCATTCTTGTTATGTCCCTAGTCGGATGTTATTGCGGAAGGCTAATAGATAACAATAACACTTAATACTAGAGTGTGGGTTGGTTGATGACAGAATCTCATTAGTCATGATATGTTATATCAAACCAAGTACATAAGTACTTCTTAAAGAACAATGTATCGGGCAGACCACCTTGAGAGTGACACATGGAAGCATGAATGGTAGTCAGAGTCATCTCTCATGGTGATGGTGGTGATTGTGGTTCTTAGACCTAAAATCACTACACTCATCACATATCGTTCGGTGTGCTTTGACATCATCCGCCGTGATCCTGAATAAGGGTTGACATATAGGTGGTGCTTGGGTACAATAGGACACATGGGGATGGTTGTGAGTGATGTAGATGGGATTTGTCCCTCCTACATGAGTTTGATATCTTGGCCACTTGATAACCGAGACTGAAAAATGCATGACCATGTTGGTGTGAGTCAATATGTGATATTGAGATTATAATATCTCAGACAGTCTGCTCTAGTTCAAAGAATATGGATTGAATGTTGAAGGGGATGACGATTCCATGCCTCAAGTTCAATCCAGATATCTGAGACAAAGGAACTATACAATCGATGTAACACCAATCACACATGATAGGTTGAGTTGTTATCCAACTTATCTAACTACTTGGGTAGCAATGAAGTCTTGCTAGATACAAATCATTGTTTGTGAAATCATAATATGATTATGAATATCATTACCAATGTAATGTGGAGCCATTCGGGTCACACACATAGGATGTGATTGGAGTAGGAGTATAATTATGGACATGATAGGAAATGTTCCTAATCAAATTGATTACTAAAATGTTTAGGTAATCTACTATAATATTGGAATATAATCTGAGTTAATCGGTTAAAGTGGTTAATTAAGTGATTCTAGAATATTCTTTTTAATTATCCACAAGTAGCTTATTTTAACAAACCCACTACCTTTTTGTTTTCCCAAGAGTTTTGGGAAACTCTTCTTCCTTTCTCTACTATTTATAGGGGCATGCCAGCTAGTTTTTGGTTAACGCTAAGATGCATACTCTTGTATACACGCTCCTGTATGTGAAACCTAGTCGTCACCATCCACAAGCAAGAGAGAAGGAGAGAAACTGATGCTAACACGTTGTCAAGTAGAAGGCTACTCAATCCCGTCAGCTTAAGGAAGCACAACATAGAATTCCAGTCCATCTGCGTGGATGAAGTATAAACGCACACACTGAGTTGCCTGCATTCAGAGGATAGATGATGACCGTTTGTGTATGCTAGGAGTGGCGCACATCACCGGTTGAAGGGAAGTCGTCGGACTTGCTCTGGGATGAGGTATACCCCTACACCCTCATTCCGAATATGATGTTGCTGACGAGATCCTCGAGTAGGGTATGTGGAGAAAATTTTATTGCTTCTGTTGCGTCTATCACCCCCAAAAAATCCAATAGTGGTATCAGAGCTATGTCGATCGACAACATATTTGGATTTAATTCGATATGATTGAAATTTCTATATATCATTTTATGTGGTTGCATGTGATACAAACTTAAACTGTTAATATGCATACACTGCAGACCTGTTGTTTTTGACCTATTGGACAGGATTGACTGTGAAAAATATGATTTTTTTCTTAGTACAGGAAAGTAAAATATTGTGTGGACCCTACCGCTGACTAGGCCGGAGGGCACCCATACAATGTTGTGTTGGTATGTATGCCCTGAGAGCCAATCATATGATGATTGGATTGGCATACATCATGATTAATTTGATAAATATCAAAGGCACACTTCCAATTTATTCTAGCTCAATCAATTATGCGATATATGATGAAGCAGAATGAATGTCTAAAGAATGGCAATACTCAATGACGTATGTCTTCAAGTACATGACTTGAATAATGAGATCATACAGATACTAAGAGTATGTACATTCTTATTATGTCCCTAGTCAAATGTCATTATGGAAGGTTAATATACAACAATGACACATCAAGACTAGACTGTGTGTTGGTTGATGACAATGTCTCATTAGTCATGATATATGATATCAAACCAAGCACACAAGTACATGTTGGAGAACAATGTATCAGACATACCCACCATGAGAGTGACACATGGAACCATGACATGGTAGTCAGAATCATCTTTCATAGTGATGGTGGTGATTGTGATTCTTAGACCTGAAATCACTACTCTCGTCAAATGTGATTGGGTACACTTTGACATCATCAAACACAGTCCTAAAACATGGGTTGTTATAAAGGTGATGATTGGGTGGCTTTAACACATGAGATAGACTGTGAGTAATATATATGAGATTTGTACCTCCTAAGGGAGTATGATGTGTAGGCCACTTGATAAGCGAGACAGAGAAAGGCATGCACATGCACATGTGAATCAATATATGATATTGATGTCACACATATCTCAGACAGTCTGCTCTAGTTCAAGAAACATGAATGAACGTTGAAAGGATGACAACTCCATGCCTTGAGTTCATTTAGGATATCAGAGACAAAGGAATTATACATTCACTGGAACACCAATCACGAACTGTAGGATTGAAAGTTGTTCTCCAACTTTCCTTTTCACTTGAATATCACTGATGTGCGACTAGGTACCACTCTTTGCTTGTGATGTCATAAGCTAGTTATGGACATTCACTGGCAACGTGAAATGAGACCTATAGGGTCACACACAAAGGATTAACTTGGAAGAGGAGTTTTTCCATGAAAGATGTTTGGATTGATTACTAAAGTGCTTAGTACACAATCAAACATTCAATCAATAGACTTGACTCAAAATCATCAAGTTCAAGTGTTGAACCAACTTATAGAGTGCCAGATTGATTGAGAACTAAATTAACTATGTTCTGCACAATCTGGACCACTAACCGATCGGTTCACTGGGTGAACTGATCAGCTCATGGTTAGTGAGATGACCGGTTCAACTGGACCAAATGAGCAGTGTTGGGTTGTCCCAATTTGTGAGATTTTTTTTCATTTCACTTGTTCAATTCGATTGGAACAAGAATTAATCTTTGTGTTAATTAGAAACGAATAAGGAGAGTCAATTATAGGTAAGTATGGAAAGTGAAATGACCGGTTCACTAAGTGAACAGATTGGTTCACACTCCCAACTGACTAGTTAACTAGTGAACTGATCAACTCACCTTGTCAAATGACCGATTCAATTATGAAATGATCGGTTCACCTACCGTAGTGCAAATTGTTCATAGAAATTTCAGACCCTTCTAATCCCGCACCGACTGGGAACCCTGACCCTTCCCTCTACTATAAATAGAGGGGTACAAGGGGCTTCTCCAGACACACAACTCAGAACATTAGTTGCTCTGTAAAGTTTTTGTCCTCTCTAGTTTTGGTAACCAAGAGAGTCCAAGCATGTTCTACCCATACAGGGAGGAACAATAAGGGAAAGAAAAATGTAGAACAACAACTAGTGGTGGGAGAGCATGTCAATGACTAGTACACTGACAGAAGGGGACAACTCCTTTTAGTCCATTCTTCAGGATGACTAGAGTTCCCGGTAGTTCATGTGGACTATCTATAGAGGTGGGAGACTTCTTCCATTCAGGAGGACGACAATCAACCACAATCTAGGTCAAGAATAGGAGCTGCATAGATGTCGTCAAAGACAGATGGTTGAAGACCACACTTGCTGTGAGGTATAGTCACTGAGCAAGCCTCAAGACCAGGTATAACTCACTAAAACCATCATTCCCATTACATAGATGTTGATGCGATCTGCTGGTTATGGATTTATGGTCAAGTAAAATTTTTGTTTTCGCTGCCTACTCTGACCATGTAAAACCCAACAGTGGTATCAGAGCCACGTCAATAATCTATGTTTTGGGATAATCGATATGATCAGATTTTTATTTTACCGTCTTTTATTTACTGCATACAATGTGAATATTTAAATGATTAATGTGAATATCTGATTGATACCACATGATCCCAAACTAATATATACATATATGATATGGTATATGTGCAATCAATACATGTCGCCCTAAAACGGCTTTGATGGTGGATGTGTAGCATGATTATGGCCTATAAACACTATGTGCATGTGTGTGGTTGGCTATGGTTGTTTGCATCTCAGTCTGCACATTGAGCCTTCTTATATTCTAAATGTAACTCGAGATATCTCAAGATTCACTTCTACCTTTGCTCCCCTCGAATGTAACTCGAGGTTTCACAAAGATTATGTAAAATAGGATTAGCTTTATTTCTTATTATGATGAAGACTGAAGATGACCACTTGATGGACTGAGACGACCGACTGAGGAGTAGTTGGTGGACCAATGAGAAGCCCAGATGATCGGACGAGCTGACCATTTGGAGGAGCCAGATGACCGGCTGGAGGAGACCAACCGACCAACCAAAAGGCAAGTCGACCAGTTCAAAGGTTGAACCAGTCAACCCAGACTGACAAGCATAGATCTTCATCAATAACATGTTGCATGTGATGTAGACCTTAGATGACTATGGTTCCTTGTGCCTTTAAGGAACTACAATAGGATGGCCATAATCATCGCTTTATCATTATTGCAAGTTTTTGTTTGTGGGATATAGCATGTATATGATACATACTATATATGTGGTGATTGGATACATATATGCATATATAAGCATTTTAAAACCCCTCAAATATAAATATTAAGTCTTACATACTTTCCATAAGCAACACACATGAAAAGTTTGATCAACAATCATGGGCATCCCAAGGGTGGTGCACTGTTTATCTCATGGAAATGTGATGGTAGTTGTGTGGGCCCGCCAAGCAGGGTGCACTCCTATCATGTTGGCTTTTGGGTCAGGCTTAACTAAGTGGTCTTAATGAGATGAAGCACTTAGAGGCATGCAAATGACTATGGAAAAGAGTTGTGCATATCATCTATCTAAGAATTGCATATGATGCAATTGGTAAATGTTACCTACCTTAATAATTGATTATGGACACTAGTGTTGGCCGGGTAATAACTCAACTATTTTGGGTCTTAGCTCACTAGAAGGTTGTACGTTGCAATCTTCCAAATTGATGGTGTGGGCTATCAATTTGATCAAAATAGTGGGAGTGATAATTAATTAAAGATCTAATTAATATCATCAATTTTCAAATCAAATCAAAAGAGGTTTGGACTAAAATTGCAAAATTTCTTTTATAGAATAAATGGCTACCAACAACAATCACTTTTCATTGCGATCGGTCCTTGAGAAGGACAAACTGAATGGGAACAACTTCTATGACTAGTTTAGGACATTGAGAATAGTTCTCACCCAAGAGTGAAAGCGCTATGTCCTAGATACACCAGAGCCAAGAGAACCCGCTCCCAATGCACTAAAGGCTGTAAGGGATGCTTACAGGAAGCATACTAAGGATGCCATTGATGTGAAGTGATTGATGTTGTACTCAATGAACTATGAGTTGTAGAGAAAACATGAGAACATGGACGTCATTGATATGGTTCAACATCTCAAGAACATGTATCAAGACCAAGCACGACAAGAGAGATATGATGTCTCCAAGGCATTGTTCAAGTGTGTCATGAAAGAATGAGATCCAGTAGGCCCTCACACACTCAAGATGATTGGGTATGTGAAGAACCTAACTCGATTGGGATTCCCTCTAAGACAAGAGTTGGCTACTGATGTGATACTGCAATCGTTGCCAGAATCCTAAAGTCAGTTTGTAATGAACTACAACATGAACAACTTTGACAAGCCACTGACAGAGTTGTTGGGCATGTTGAGGACAACTGAGGCACATATGAAGAAAGACAAACCCAAATCTATGATAATGATCAGTAGAAAGAAGGGAAAGTCTAAGGGTAAGGGCAAGGGCTAGGGCCAGGGCAAAGCAAAGAGAGGTTGTGATGCTAGCCAGCAACCCAAGTCATCTTCAACTCCCAAATCCAAGGGGGGTGAACAAGGGAGTTAAATGTCACCATTGTCATGAGCCAGGACATTGGAAGAGAAATTGCCCTCTCTACATAGATGAACTAAAGAAGAAGAAGGATGGGATGGAAATCTCTACCTCAGGTATTATGAAATAAACTTAAAATGCTTCTTTATCTTAGGTATATGATACCAAGATATAGATCTGACATATATGATGTGTAGGATCTAAAAAGAAGTGATGGCCTTTATGAAAGGACCAAGAAGGAAGACTCATCAACATTGGAGCAAGTGTTGCTGCCATAGATAGTAGTACCTTTTAGTTTATTTTATCCCAAATGGTATGTAATAGAGTTATGAACTGCTATTTCATTTTTCCAATAAATAGAAACATTTTATTTTTGCATCTTGTAATGATAAGGATGCCTATAAATAAAGTTCATGTTTCAATTTCAAAGATATGATCTTTTATGGCAGTGCCTTATTTATCTTGTGGTACTTGGTATGCATGAGATAAAATAACAATACCTAAAAGTTATTGATAACTCAAATAATAAGTTAGCTTTATCATCTAAACAAATGAATGAGAAATTCATCTCTAGGTTCCATGTTGATGGATAAACTAGACTCTCTTGGTTAATGAACCATTAAGAGATATAAATGTCTTGTTTATTGGGCATGATGACAAGTCAATCTTCACTAGATGTAGTGGGAGAATGATTATTCTATTAGGTATAATACATAGTGATGTATATACATACCTATTGGAGTAAAGGCTAATACTTCATATATGGTATTTAATGAAATACCAATATGAATATCTTGAAATGTTCAAGAGTATCATAAATGAAGAACAAACTTGGTAAAAGTAATAATTCTTTTATATGATCAATGAACGAGATACTTAAACCAAATGTTTGAGGACCTTGTGAGTAATAAGATAGTGCATCATAGAGAACTCATGATTAAGGTATTATGATGTCTAAATCAAAGAAGGAATCATACTCTAAATATTAAGAGCATGATCATCAAATAAATAACTAATCTCCTAGAATACTTCTAAAGAACATGCTTTACACTAAACAAACATACAAAAGGAGATTAAGAATCACAAGTGTTGTGGAATCTCAAATTCCTTATATAACAGATACACCTCATATATCTAGTAGAAAATCCCTTGAGCTTGATGGATAATGATATCCTACAAACTCAAAGGTGATGAATTGGTCATATGATGATGAGCCAATAATCTATCTAGATGATGTTAAGAAACCAAATTTTGAGTTATGGCTTGAAACCATAAGATCCAAAATGACTTCCATGTGAACCAAGTAAGGTTTGACCTTAATGGTAGAACTAATAGGGATAAAAACCATAAGTGCAATTGTGTCTTAAGAGTTAAGACTGACATGGATGCCATTTAAAGAAAGGATCATGCTTTCTATTAGAACTTGAAGGCTGTGAAATTTGGCATATGGATATTAAAACCACATTCCTAGAAGGAATAACATGAGGCTGTGTATGTGATACAACCTGAAAGGTTTTATAATTCCGTTAATGAAATTGCAGTCTATTAGTTACAAGAGATTAATCAATATGATTGATTAAATACAAGCACCTCAGAACCTGAGTCTTTACTTTGATTATATAGTCAAAAGGGTTTGATTGATATATCAAAATAAATAAGGGATCTGTGATTACAAAGATTTAGTGGGAGCGTATTCATATTCCACATGATGATGAAGAATAAATAGGAACTGGTGTGGAAATACCTTCTTTAAGGGAATAAAGAGAAATGTCCTATGTGATAGGAATAAAGACCTATAGAGTTAGTTCTTGAAAGTATCTTGACCTCATAAAGAGAGAGCATACATTGGCAGTCTGTACTGAAGGGGTCAGTATGCAAAGATTCCATGGGAGAAAACGTGTCCATGTTACATGGAGTTAGTCTCTTAGATGCCAAGTGTCCCAAATTCTTATGAAGAATAGGAACACATAGATAGATGCCTCATGTATTCACAATTGGATGTATCATGTATGTAACCATCCCATTATCTTGTATGTATTGGACATTACAAGAAAATACATATATGCTTTTGCCATCTTGTATGTACTGGACATGACAAAATGATAGGCTCATCCAGTTATCTCATATGTAATGGACATGATGAGTGGATGTTTGTCTACTTCCAGTGAGAGTCACTGGAATACCATAAAGAACTTATTTAACTACTTATGAAGTATTAAAGGATTATATCTATGGTAATAAAAGGAAGTGTTAAACCCTGTTCGGACAAAATGTTATTAATGGTGCGGAAGCGGTTAATTAGCAGCAGAATTATTGAAAATCACTAAAAATTAAAACTTTTTCATAAAGGTCCACAAACTGTAGGACTCTTTCATAAAGAAACAAGATAAGTTATTTACAAGCTGATACATCAACATATCTCTGTATCATCACATCTCGAGAGTCACAAGCATCAATTGCCCTATTAAACTGTACATAAGCAGTGTACAAAAATTCTCGAGGCATTACGCCAAAAATCTCAGATCTATATCAAACCATCTATTGACTCCTAGGACCTGAGAGTACAGAGACGACACATAGGACACTCTATATACAAGACTTGACAAACAATATCTCCACCTGAGGATCATTGCTATCCATGATGTTGCTACTGCTGCTGTTGTTGCTCACTCACTGAAGGGTTTCTTCCTCTTCTTCGATGATTACCTAAAAATTTAATCCCACGGGGGTGAGACAATTGAATAATTGTCCCAACGAGAGTTATAACTCTCTGCCAGAAGCATTGTTATTATAGTTAGAGGAATAATACTGAGCAGTAGAATTATAAATATTCAATAGCAGGAAACTCAATAAATAAACTAAGTAGAGCAGTATTCTCTATGCAATCATTTCAATTATAACTTGATTGAGTAACAAGTCATTCAATCAATAAGGAATATGAAGAACATGTATATTATCTATCCAACTAGGACATATTAAACAATGTATCATCAATCATTGTTTCTTATAGTTCAACCTTAAGAAAATATGCTACACGGCTGATTATGTTTTACAAACATACTTATGCCCTGAGGAGATGAGGTATACCGCTCATACTCCAACCGACCATTATGAAATCGCAATCGGTACCATACATAGGCCATCTGAAGAGTCGGATTCCTATGACCTCATCTTCCTCAGTCAGTGTGAGGTACAACATGCAAGACATCTTGTGTCTCTGCTATAATAGCTTTCTAGGGTATTCTGGAAGCTTCGCTATTAGAGTTATAGTGGCATGTTGTACTCTCTTCGCAATCGAGGGATTTCAAGTTATCTCACATCGATTCGGCATTAACATCATCATCGGGAGATTAGCGTTACATCTTCCCGACATATACATATAATGAAGGATTGAGAGATTAACGGTTTATCTCACATCAATTACTTCATTAGGACGTAAGGATATTCACATCCATAACCCGCACATACTCAAAAGTATGCTCTCCAGGAGTTCCCTTAGGAAAACCTGTTTCACCATCATTTAGCTTCTAACAATGATGGATCTATGGTCAGGGCTCTACATGTTATCACTATACTTGATTATTTAAGTACATTATGGCATTCTTTTAGCATCAGGCATGTTTTCAAACATAAACCATTAAAATAATTGCTATAAAGAAATGATACTATTTGTATCAAGTTCATTTCACATCTTATTAACATTGGGATCTCAATCCCTAACCATATCATAATTATGACTCAATAATATGGGTGTTCAAACCCTCAAATCATCAAAACAATTATTACCAAGTAACATATTACCATCAAGTCATTTGACAGTGTAAACATGATAGTAGCAGATATTTCTTATGGATTATATAGCCCATCAATCTCTTATGTTACCTCTCACTAGGCAACATAGCATATCATTGCTTACAAACTCATTAAGTACTTTTAATAAGCAAAGCTTCATAGCTCATACCTGGCTATGTTCAATATCCCATAAAACCTACATGATTAGTACAAATAAATACAAATACATCTATTTTAGATCAGCAAAATGCAAAACATTAATAGCATCACTATTTAAGGGTTGCACCACTATACCCTTACTAGGGTTAAGGTTTCCCTTTTCATTTCATTCAGGGTAAATCATCCCCTTAGCTCAATTAGGGTTAATGGCTTATCATTACATTACCCAGCCATAGAGCTTCATGCTATAAAGTATAATCTATAATTAGGGTTTACTATTCACATTATATCACATTACCCTAGATTAGGGTTTTGATGATTGTTAGACCTTCAATTGGTGAACCACTTGGAATTAATTGATAATTATTTGTATATTTTTGATCTAAAAGATTTTCAACAGTCCTCCAAATGGTCAATGCCTCCAAACAGTCTTGTACCATTTGCTTCTATGCGGTTTGGTTGAAACCATTTCCAATCAAACAGTTTGAAACCATTTGTAATCAAATAGTTTGAAACCGTTTGCTCCCAAACGGTTTGGTAAACCGTTTGAGCAAGAAAAGGAGACCGTTTGCTAAAGAAAATTTCTTGGATAAACATCAAAATTAATGCCACCTTTGTCTACCTCTGTTCAACCAAGAACATGGGCTGCTCTTCACAGAATTTATAGCAAGAACACAAGAGTATCTAAAAAAGAAGAATTAACCAACGATTTTAGGAGAGTAGGATGCATTAGCAAAGCTTAAGGGTTAGAGTTATAAAACCCGCCTCTAGGATTGATCAGAGCTCCAAGATCCATAGCTTTAATGGTGGTTTGAGCTCCAGCAGTTGTCCAAGGTCTGTCCTTCAATCTTTGGATGAACAAGATGGCTAGAAAAGGAAATTGTGTAAAGAAAACCATGAATCTAACCTTATATTATGGTTTCCACCATGAATTCGAGTTAGATGATGATCCAAACTTACCAACAGGTTTGATCATCCTCCCTCTGCTCCAGAGCTCCTCCTTGGTCGGTCAAAGCAAGGTGAAGAAGAAAAGAACTAAGGGAAACGATCATTTGGTGTTTTGGAAAAAGAGATACATATATATATATATTTATGGGTTTTTCAAGGAAAATGGAAAAAGATAGTTATTTCCTTTTATCTCCCAAATATATCCACCAAATTCCTCCATCCTTTGGATACGTGGCCACCTTCTATTACCATGCAAAACTCTTCCATTATGCAAGGTTTAAAGGAAAAAGGAACCAAACATCTTAAAGAGTTATGTGTTAATATCCATCCTTTAATTGGATATTGCTATATATTATTATTATTAATGTGAGTAGCTTCCACATCAACCAAGATCTTTTTGGTGCCCAAGCCTGGAAAAATATTGTCCAAACTATTGCAAACTCATCCTACAACTTTTGGTTGAAGGGCACCATAATTATTATATTTTCTTTTGCATTAAGTTATATTAAAGAGCTATTTGTGCTTAAATCTTGATTATCTTAACATCAAGATTCTCTCTCCTCCATGATAATTCAAATGAGGCGCCCCTCTCATTTTCTTTGCTCTACTTGATGCCAAGAAACATAAGAGACCCTCTAGATGTGTTATTTTACCTGTTGAACCCTATGTTTTGGGTAAATTGCACATTACACCAAAACTAGGTTTTAATGTACAAAGATTGCTCTACAAGCTATATCTTGATGCCCAAGCTTGTGAAAACTGTATCACTTCATCATATTCATTCTTATGATGTCTCAACATGATAGGAACATCTTAGCATGTGCAATTTGCAAGTTAACCCCTCTACTTGGGTAATTTGCACTTTAGTCCATTATTAACAAAACAATGTTTCAACATTATTAAAAAAGGACTAAAAATGAAATATAAGTTCCTCAAAAGCCTTAATTACTTTTCAAGAAATGAAAGCAAGCATCTAATCAACTTAATTAGGAAAAACACCTAGGGTTAGTACATAACCCAGGCCAGGGATGTTACATTTTATCCACCCCTTACAAGGATTTAGTCCCCAAAATCATTTAAAAAACATATTAAGAGAAAAGAGTAGGGTATTTCCTCCTCATCTCTTCCTCTAGTTCCCACGTATCTTTTTCAACGCCACGGTGATTCCAGAGGACTTTCACAAGACTTATGTCTTTCTTTTTCAACTTTTTAATTCTTCTGTCAAGGATCGACACAGGTCCTTCAACATAAGATATATCATCATTCAATTCTACTTCCATAGGTTGCAGAACTGATTCTGTGTCAATATGACATTTCCTTAGCATGGAAATGTGGAACACTGGGTGTAACTTTTGTAACTCAGGTGGTAACTCTAGCTTATAAGCTACTTTTCTAATCCGTTCAATGATTGGATAAGGCCCTATAAACATAGGAGCTAACTTTCCTTTCCTTCCAAATCTAAGAACTCCCTTCCAAGGTGAGACCTTGAGGTACACTCTGTCTCCAACCTGGAATTCTAAAGGTCTACGATGCTTATCAGCGTAAGATTTCTACCTATCTTGTGCAGTCTTTATCTGTTGTTGTATTATTTTAATCTTCTCGGTGGTCTGCTGCACAAGTTCAGGACCTAAAAGTTGATATTCACCAGTTTCATACCAACATAGGGGAGATCTACAACGTCTACCATACAAGGCTTCATAAGGTGCCATGTCAATGCTATGTTGATAGCTATTGTTGTAGGAAAACTATATCAAACTTAGGTGCAGATCCCAACTTCTTGTAAGCTGAAGAACACATGCTCTAAGCAAGTCTTCCAAGGTCTGTATAATCCTTTCTGACTATCCATCAGTCTGAGGATGAAAGGTTGTACTAAATCTTAATTGTGTGCCTAAGGCTTTATGAAGTCGCTCCTAAAAATGACTCGTAAACTGAGGACCTCTGTCAGAAACAATGGTAACTGGGACTCCATGCAGCCGCACTATCTCATCTACATACAACTGTGTTAACTTGTCAGTAGAAAAGGTGGTTTTGATAGGTAATAAATGTGCTGTCTTTGTCAACCTATCAACTATTACCCAGATGGAATCATGTCCTTTTGTTGTTCTGGGTAAACTAACCACAAAGTCCATGGTCACATGATCCCACTTCCACTGTGGTATGGGTAAAGGTTGCATTGTTCCTGCAGGCTTCTGGTGTTCAACTTTAACTTGCTGACACAAAGGACACCACATAACAAAATCAACAATGTCCTTCTTCAAACCCGGCCACCGATACATATCTTTCAAATTACGATACATCTTGATGCTTCCTGGATGCATAGCTCCATTGATAGTAGCAGTAGAAAAAGAAGAGGAGGCAACCCCAACCGATGACCACACAGAAGAGGATTGTAGCCTCAAATCAAGTTCATTGAAGTTCTTCTTCTTCTCTTGACCCTTCCACCTGCGAGAAGGATGTGAGAAACATATTCTCCCCTCTTCTGTTTTGGTCCCTGTGGCGGCTAGCACGAGGGAGATACACCAAGCCCAGCTCCAGCAGCCACCAGACCCCTTTGAGTAGCCGAGATGGTCAGAGGAGGGGTAGAGATCGACTTCGAAGGCATTGGGAACACCTTTTTGCCATGAGGAGGATGCAATGGTGGGTGATCGATCGCCGGAGTTGGCACCCGTGATGGCGGCGGCGCTCCTGCCCGAATGGAGATCTAGAGCTGTAGTCAAGGAGGCGAGATGCCGTAGAGGGTTGGAGGTCTACAACGAAGCTTTTGGTGGCCCTGGAAGTTGATGAGGAGCCCTCCAGCTCCTTTGCTTGCTCACCAGATTCCCCCTGTGCGGCGATGCCCGCTAGGAACAGAGTCCCACTAGGGACTGGTCGCGAAAGAAGAAGGGAGCAGACCGGGTCCGCAACCCTGAACCGGAGGAATCAATTCCTTGAACCGGCCGGCTCGCAGTGAACCAACAAAGAACCGACCGAACCCAAGTAAAGGGCTGGAGTTGCGCGCCCAAGGACACGTGGCAATGTGCCATTGGCCAAAAGGTAAGAAAATGCTCAGAAATTCTCAGATCTTCAATAAATCGTAATAAATAGCTCTGATGTCCGAAAAATACAAATAAGGTATCAAAATTCTCAGAAAATTGCATAGAACAAGATGAAACTATAATATTAGGCTTTTGATGAACTAATATCGATGATATCATAAAATATATGTAATGCTAGTTTGATGCATAATAAATAGTAAATGATGACCTAAAATCATGAAAATACTCCAGTAGCTCTTAAATGTTATGTGTAACACATTTGATGTTAGATATGATGACAATTGAACATGAAATCATGTAGTTTTCTTTATATGGCTAATTAGGGCTAATAACCCTAATCAAAATGCGGAAAATACATTAATGATCAATAAATGATGAAATTTACAGAGTAATCTCATATCAGTATTTGGAACCTCAGATTTAAATATGAGATCAGGATGATATCGTTAATCCATGTTATACGTTGATGTTTGTTCTTAATATGATATAAACCCTAATATGATTAATACATGTAACATAGGGTTAACATGTGCACATAATCATATGTAATAAAGTAATCAGATTATGCATCCTAATCTGGAATATAAGATCAGTAACCTAATTATGAGAATATAAGACAAGTAATTATGCACATGTCTTAATGAGCTAAGATAAACTCTAAAATGGACCTAACTAGGGTTGATATGATGAGAACCTGATGATAGTATATGATCTTGTCTTAATCAGGGTTTGACTTGGGATACATAGTTGACTCTTGGATATATGTGATTGTGATCTATCTCTTTGGAAGGTACGCCATTACCTCTTACTTGGCTTATTATACAATATGCTTGTGCTATATGCATAGTAAAATACTTGGCATATGATATTGGATGAAATTATTGTTCTTGTATGATATCTTGCTTGATTTTCCATACTTATGGCTATGAACACTTGAAACATAATATATATGTTCCATTATATGAAAGCACTATATCTCTTTGGTAAGCATAGTGCTAGTGAGTGATCTATCTCTTTGGTAAGTGGATCACATGTACAATGATCTATCTATTTGGTAAGCGGATCATAAGGCCTGAATGCATCTATCCCATTGGTAGGCAGATGCACTAGCATATAATGGAAAATAAGCTTAAAATATGTGTTCTCTTTTGTTAATGAATATCTTTGTGCAAGTATACACTTTTCTTATATTCTTCTGTTACTTCCAAGTATTAGTTTTATCTTATTGCCAAGATATGATGAGAGGTAAATAAAAGACACGTAGGCGTACTCAGTACAATATTCTTGAAATATTGTGCTGACATGTACCGCATGTAATCTTTTGTTTAGGTTGTGGTTATGCTTTGAAGATTCAGGATAGTGAGAGTTGTGTGGCGAGCTGATGTACAGGTGGACCTGTTGTCTTAAGATCCTGTAGTTTAGTGGCAGTACATGTATATGTATAGTTTGTTGTTCAATATGTAATATCAAATGTTGTAACAATTCATGTTGTAATTATATGTTCAATGGTGAACATGTGTGTATGGTTTTATTATTGTTCATGTATATGTGCTACTGATTGTTTTCCTTCTGACTCCCTTGATTTTCTTCTTCTTAGCCTAGTGTGTGGTGTTTAAATTGGGATTCTCGCTGAGGTGAGGGTTTCAGTTTGGACGTCACACATCAGATTAAGTTTTAGAAAATCTGGGGACGTCACAATCAGACTTTAGAAATTTATAATACCTGGATGTTTAAGACTCCTGCAACTAGCACAATGTCGAAGTAGCTCAACGTCAAACATAGAGATTGGCAGAATTGCACTTTGAAACTCAAGTTTTACCTGTCTAAGCACGTTGAAAAATCGAAGGATAAGGTTTTGATGCGATGAGAAAGAATTATAAAGACTCAAACCAAAAGGCTATCTCCAAGGGGAGTTACCAGAAGGATTAAGATTTGGGGTTTAGAAGTTTTTATGGGAGTTTTTAAATAAAGGAATGAACGAGGAGATAAAATTGTTCTTGGCGTACAACACAAAGGAAGAAAACTTAATCATAACAAGCGGCAGTGACGTACATCCTGCACCCTCTTCTCTCAAAGGGGGGTGCCACTAGCCATGCACTAAATTCCCTCTCTCAAGGGTACCAAGCATTGACTGGAGTGGAAAGATAGGCCAGGGAAACCCTGATTCTGGGTACTCTCGTACACTCGAATCAGACCAAGCTCTAGAGTTTGTGACATCCCTCTCTCAAAGGAGTCAAAACGAGAAACACGATTCGATAGCTAGTCAAAAGCATGATCCAGACGGAAGAGACTAGAGCTCAGATGCTATAAAGAAATCATCCAACAAAAAGGAGCCATACACAAAACAACATGAGATAAACTCCATAGATTCCAATAATAATAATGAGAAAAAAGGGTATAGTTACAATGCAGTAGTAAAGAAAGTAAAGTGTTATAAAAGGGAATATAGGTATCGGTCTCCTTGATTTAGGAGATCGATATACATAGCAACAGACAACTAAGATAACGTTAACCCAGTACCAGGTAGGAGCCCTATCAGGATACGACTGTGTCGGGTTCTTGACTGTGTTGGGTCATGAACCATGATGGGTAAGGGGTGTATCAGGAAAGGACCCCCTACCTGATATGGTCGTGTCGAGCTATCGGCCCTGTCGGGCTACACCCGTGATGGGTACAGACCATATCGGGTTGGGTATCGTGTCGGGTTAAGACACATATCAGCTTACCATTATCTTAGGGTTCTCAGGTTCCTTGTGTCAGGTATAGATGGGTGAGACATCTTGGGTTGAAGCCCAGGTAGGGGCCCGACATGTTGAAGTAGCCTTGAGGGTCATGTCACTCTACTTGCTGCTACCAGGTTGGGTTCTAAGTGAACTCCTCCCATCCCTTTCAGGTTGGGGGTGTGCTCACATAGTATCGCCCGACAGACTCTGGAACTCGACTCACTAGCTCCTGTGCTCTAAGAGTTAGCTCTCATAGGGTTCGACCCATCCCATCGTAGGCCTATAGCTGTTATTTATAAGCAGCAGGCTACTGGGAGTTGCGTCTCTTGGTTGGCCATGTGTCCTTCATCTGGTACCATTCACGTGGCTTCAAAAGGGGCCGACACGTCTGTCGCCCGACGTGTCTGGCGGGACTGTCGCATGTCGAGTTGAGAGTAAATCGTGCATAGTCATGGTGGGTAAAAACCTTGACGAGCTGCTGCACCAAGGGGTAGCCATATCGCGCAATCAACTTTGTCAGCTAGGTGAACCATGATGGGTGAGGCACCATATTAGGTAAAGAGTTGTAGTCTGTCAAAGCTTCCATGCGACACACCCACGTCGGGTTGTTGTCATATCGGGCGGCGATCGTGACGGGTAAGAGGTGTGTCGGCTCGCGCTGCTTACTGGGTCGGGACGGGTGCCTCATTGTTGATGGGCCTAAAGGATTTGTTAATGTTCTTTTTGTGGAAAAATAAGAGAAACTCTATAAAACATAGGAAATGTTATTAGGGGCATAGTGGGCATTTTTCTATGCAACAAATAAGATAAAACGGAGAGGAAGTTAGGTTTGGAGGTAGTTTTGATAGTAAAATAAGCTCTAGCAGCCATAAAATGGGTGTTATCAACTCCCCCAAACTTAGCATTTTGATTATCCCCAATCAATCTGTACTCATTTTTAAAACTTTGGTTTGCGGTACCTTTAAAAACCAGGCATAGTCTTCGGATAAGGGGTTAAGTGAATTTTTGGGATGTCTTGAGGAAAATTATGTCTGACCATGCACAATGGACTTTATTTTTCCTGCCTTATTAAACAAAAAAATTCTCTCCAGCTTTTGTGAGACTTTGGTGCATGATTTTGAAGTTAGCTTTCACACCAAATTGCTTGGATCTTGGGGTTAGAAGGTGGGGTTTTCAGGAAGGCTTAAGGCTTTTTGGGTTTTTCTTGCTTCCCATTGGTCCATCCAGGTATAGGTTTTGTAACGACCCCGCCTCCCGGTAACCCCCAATTAAGGGAGACCCGAAGGTCAGAGTCGTTATTCAATTAACAGGATCAAAGGTTCGATAAATAATCAATAATAATTATGAAATTCTACTAACTAACTGGAATTTGGTATAAAATTAAAACTTTACTTACCTTTAAAAACTTTGGAAATCTATCTATCCAGAGCTTGAATTAATCTATCTAATCCTCCTTGCACTTTATGGTTTATTTCCACAATGTGTCACTTTATTGTTTGTTCTTTCAATTGTTGTTCCTAAAATGCCGACAAATAAAACGTCGGTCAATATATCGAAATATACTGGTATGTGGGAACAACCAAAATCTTGCAAATATGGCTAACAATTTAATTATCACAATCAAGTTAATTAACCAGCCAATTTACATTTTCCAGTATGACATTCTCCACCGCTTTTGCCCTAACCCTGGCATACCCACCTTAGGGTTTCCTTTTCTAATGACTTAAGGCCACCTTCTCAATCTCGAGCTTGGTGCCTGGGGTGACCACTCATGGTGCCCTCTAGTCATGCAATATCATAGGCCACCTTCTCATTCCCGAGCTTGGTGCCTGGGGTCACCACTCAAGGTGTCCATTGGTCTACCCATCTGGGCCTGACCTTTGGCATCATCCATAAAGGTGGCATGTAGGTGTGAGAATACATACTTTTATTATTAATGTGATAATCATAGGGACTTTATAGTTTGCAAGTATGAACATCCAAACTGATAATTTGCATTCAATGCGATTAACCATACGGAAAATCCTCAGGAAACTAAGGTGGTTATTCATAATTAACCACATACCTGATCTGACAATTTGAACAGAAATATCCATGCAAATAAGAATCCAAGCAAGCATTTTCAACAAGATCCTGAAATAATCATGTAATTCCCTTTTTATTATTCATGTCATCAAATCCATTAAACCTAGCTCGCTTCCTAGGGTTTCTAATTCACTTTTAGGGTTTCTATTGCAATTAGGGCTTCCCTTCATCTTTTACTATTTTAATCCCTAATTTAACGCAATTGATCCCAAACCCTAATTATTTCCACATCTAATCCTCGGTTTTGGACTTAAGGCATAATCAACCATTATATAAGTCCATTAAGCCTCTTTTCATTAAAGCTACCATTTTTATTCTCTTTAACCCATGACAAGGTCATTATGCTCGTTTATCATCGATTTGTAGTTCATTATGCTCTAATACTCATATGAACGTTATTTATCATTAATTCTACCTTGATTCATTCAAAAACCCTAATTTCTATATTAAGGCTATTTATCCACAAATTAGGAACTTTAATGCTTGAAATAGCTTATAACCATGAAAACTTAGTTCTATTCATGAAATCGAATAATTAAAGCCATTAGTAGTCCTAATTACCAACATTAGGGTTTCAAGGCCCATTAAGCATACTTATGCACATGAATTCTCAATTAAACTAATTACATGAAAAATTCATCTTTTTTGTTCCTAATGTTCCTTTTATCATTAACAGTTTAATACCAACTCTAATCATCCATTAAACCCTTATAAATATATTATTCATATCAAAATAGGGTTCTTTAAACATTAATACATTAAAGTTTGACATCTTCCATTACTATTCGAATTTCAAGAGGAATCAAGCTCCAATTCTATTTTTAATGGATTCTTCACGTTTTTCTTATCAACTTTCATGTATAACATGTCCTTATTCGACCTACCAATTATTTACTATGAATTTATCAAAACTCACTTACTTTGGGCCAATGGGAGGGCGCCACATCACCTTGTCCCATGCAACACAACTTGCTACTTTGAAAACATAACGAAAAGTCTGAAACACCCTTGGATAAGTTGGGTACCTCCTTAGCCCGCGGAGGGCAAAAGCGTCCAACATCACTTTCCCTTTCTTCAACCTTGAGCAGATCGAAAGCAGCCGCCGTTCTACAGACTTGGAGCAGCTCTTCCCTGCCTCTCTTGACCTTGACGGCCATCGGAGAGGGTGCTGCTACCCCTTCTGTACCCTGGCGCATGCAAAGCACCTGGAAGACATGGCCATGGTGGTCGTGTGCAAGCCCAGATCGTCCGCAACGCACTGCCACGATGCAGCCGTGTTGTAGTTGATTGCAGGATCTCTTTCCACCTTTCCAAGGCACTAACCTCCTCAGGAACCCTTTCCCTGCCTCCGCTGCATCCCCACGCGTCCAGCCACACCTCGACCCATGACCGAGACGTATGATCTAAGGAGGGCCAATGATGTGATCTGCAGCTAGGTCGTAGCCCCTTTGCAGGTATTGTGCGGGTTTAGAGCAGGAATACAAGGGCAGAGCTTCCTTAGATCACTCGTGGGAGCATCAAGCCACCATCCAGGACCCTCCTTGATCCTCCGTTTACACCAGGGTTCTCCCTACCTTCTTGGTTAGGGTTTTCTCAAAGAAGAACAAGAAGAAGATGGGGGAATAGAGAGAAATGTGAGGAATATCCCCTTGGAGTCGACCCTGGGCTATTCCCTTATATAGGGGTGAGTAGAAATGCCCTAGGACGTTCCTCCAAGAGAAATCAAGTTCTCTCCCATAAGGAAACCTATTCCTTCATGGAGAAGTAGTTCTTCTCTCTCCTATTTACTTCCTTGATATTCCTTATCTCATGGACACTTTGAAATATGAGAATTATTTCTTTTACTCTCTTTATGCTTGCCTCTTAATCATTGGTCACGAAATTCTATTTTTATTTAATAGAAAATACTTCCCTTTTTATCAATATCACAAAATTCCTTAATAGTGTATCACATTATCCTTTTATTTTGCAAATATGGTATTTTCTCTTTCCTCTTTCTTCATTGGGACTCCTTGGATCTCAAGAAACTCAAATAATTCGAAATTCATTTTTAAGGAATACTCATTATCCTTAAATGCATCAATATGCATTATTTCACATTATCTTGTTTATTTCTCATTAAAATAGCTCTTTTTGAGGTTTTCTCTTTATTTCTCTTTTATTTTCCTCATTGGTATTTCTTTCAACATTAGGAATCCTTGGGATACGAAATTCCACCAAGGATTACTCAATTATACCCCTTTTCACTTATTTTCCATATTTCATCAATATTTTCAATTTCTTTCTTAATAAAGAAATACTTAATTGATCTTTTCTTTTCTTATTGCACTCTTTATGCAACTTTGGACTCCTTGGAACCCAAGGAACCCATGTGGCACGAAATCCACCTTTGGATTAAGTTCTTTTGCCTTCTAGAGGTTTCCACACCTTTCTTTTCTCAAAAACTCAATTATTCATTTATTAATTGGATTTCCTTGTTATTGGGCCCAATAGCCAATAAAGCCCACAACACAATCATCAAAGATATTGTAAACGAAATCCATTTATTCAAAACAAATTATATCACTATTTGTTCCAATATCTTTAATGTGAGAAATTACATTCCTCACCAAAGGAACCCAAAATTTGGGGTTGTAACATTCTTCCCCTCTTATAAGAATTTTGCCCTCAAAATTCTACCAAGCAAACAAATTGTTCAGGATAAGCCTTTCATACGTCCATCAGGGCTCTCATGTGGCATCACATTTTCCATGGTGCTTCCCAAGAACCCCCATAATATCATATTCTTCCATCTGAGTTCTTTCTTACCTTGGTATATCATACCCTCATAGGTGACTCAGGACATTTCAACCTCTCAAAAGTTGAATAGGTTCAGGGTTCAACACATGGCTTGGATACCTCACATAGTGCTCTAGATCAGGCTCATGGAACAGATTACACATCATGTTATCCTGAGGGGCAAGGCTAAACACAACCATCTCCACCAATCCATCTCAAACGGACCCATATATCAGGGACTCAGCTTTCTCGACTGTAGCTTTGAGGGGTCGGAATTTCACATCACATATTCTCCCACAGTGAACTGCATGTCAGTCTTCTTTGCATCAGCTCGTGACTCATGTCACCACTGGGCTCTGTCTCTCAGCCATTGCACGATCAAAGCGACTTCATCTGCACACACTGTGGTTCTTTTCTGACCTTCGTGAGGCCTCCTTCACCAACATCATCTTAATGAAGTGGTGACCGACACAACCTCCCTATAGGACTTCTTGCATCCCGATAAAGGCTATGGTGGTTAACATCACATCTTAAGAATTGTCTCTATGTATCACCCTGAATGAGCACATGTGCTCTCATCAGACCCTCTAGTATGGATCATACTATCCATTAGTATGGGGTGATAAACTATATTGTCGTCGAGTTCATCATGCATCCACTTCTACCTCATGGAAGTGAACTTTTAGGTTATACTCAAGAACTTGTGAACTCGCATCATGGTGTAGCTGAACCATCTTTCTCCCTTAAGTAGTTCAACTGAATCTGTCCCGTGATAGTACTCTTCCTCTCTCATGTCATCTGGGTAAGGCGATCTACCATAACCCATATTGCACCTCGACCCTCCTTGGTCTAGGGGAGACTTATCACAACATCCATAGTAATGAACTCCCATTCTCTCTTGGGGACTCTCTATACTTTATATCCATGCACTGGGTTACTGGTGTTCGTCCTTCACCTCCTGGCTTGCATGGCCACATGCAACATGTATCAGGCATCCAAAGCTCTATCATCACTTACTATCTTTGTAGTCTCATGGTGTATGGTGATCATGAATTTTTGTATGCATGATTCCTCAAGGTCGATACCTCAGAAGCCCTAAACCACCCTCCTCAGGGTTTTATTACCTTCTTATCCAAAGAAGTGTATCCAGAGTTCTACAACCATTCTTCTGGCTATCCAAACAACCACTAATCGTGTTCAACAGATCTCGTTATATCTGAGTGTTAGCCAAACTTATCTCTTCTTCTCAACTTCAGGTTAACCTAACAACCTCAACTTCTTCTAGCTTCTAGCTAAACTAGGCAGCTATATCTCAACCAGAGCATTCACTTCTTATCCTTAGATGTTAGGTAACATACACCTCTAAGTTTATCTTCATCAAGAAACTCTGATCTCATCCACCTGGTGATCAAACTCAACCTTGTATAACTTGCAAATTCCACAAAGCTTCTACTAGGAAAATCCTTACAAGGTGATTATCTTAATACTTTTATCGGTTGTACCTATCCATGTATCATTCACTCCACTAAGGTATGTTATCCTTTCTATAGAAACATCTCAACTCACACCATCTTTATCCTTGGTGTATGGCATGCGTATTTTCCTATCTCTCACTCCCATAACAAGAGGAAATAAGCATTTGGCTACAGTCCAAATATAGAGTTTTCCTGTTCCAAGAGTAGAGATGGTACATCCCACCTTGCCAGTACACCTTTAAAGCTGAGTTGAAATGTGCCACACCTGTCCCTACATCACAAACATCAGGATATCAAAGTTGCTTCCATGGAAAATTGGTCTCTACTTGGGTTACTACACAATCCTTGGTCATCTCCTCTATGTCTATAGGGTGCCGACACTTTTGGGGTCATCCCTCTTCCCTCATGCATCAGAGAGTGCCCTACTCATCTGCCCTTTGGGTCCCATGAGTTTATGAAGGTGATCAATATCCTAACCCATGGCCCTCAGACAATGATAGTTGTTACCTCCCGACCCTATGGTCATGTGCAACTAGGGAATTAGGTAACTCCTACTTCCATCGTTCTTATCCCCACCTGACCCTAGGACGATAGACTTAGGATTCTATCATAGTACATGTATGACTTAGGACCTTACCCAAGCCTTCATCACCTCTCTCTCTGCATTCTTGGGTTGTCTTTCATCCTTTCTCAGGGATCATGGCGACCTGCCTACCTTGGTCAGGCCCCATACCGGTTACCTCCATGGTAACACATTCACATGCACGTAGAGATGGTTATCTATGGGTCTGCAGGTTCATTCTCATACCATGTACTCTTCACTTAGCTCCTCAGATCTTATGAATCCTCTTTAGGTTACTTCAAAGCCAACAAAACTGGTATACACCCTACCAAAGGGTCCCTCTCCCAGGATGGGAGGAAACTACAACTATTGACAACAATGTCACAACCGTCCTTAGGGTTTATATTCACATGAACATGCCTAACCCAACAGCTACTAAGGCACAAGCAGATCACCTATGCTAGGTCATACTTGTTCTCTTTCCTCAACATTAGGTCAACTTAGTTGTGAGGGGTTCATCAAACCTACCTTTAACTTAAGGGGTTTCCTTTTCCTCTATACATGAAGAGTACCATGCTCAAAACTATAGAGACTCAATTCTCATCATGAGCATTAGGTACACCACTTCCCCTCTTCGGCCAGGAACCCTAGGTTCACTTTTGGATATCAAACTACATGCTCAACCTCTTAACCACGAATCAAGCATGTCCAAGGTATGCCATGTACTCCCATGATCCTTTTATATGAGCAACACCTCAGAGTTGAGTCCTCCTCAAGGACAACCAACTAGGCATAAAGCCCCACAACTGGTTACTTGAACCTCCTCAGGGTCTAAGGCACTCTTGTCTCATCTCAGCAGGTAAACTCCTATACTATAGGCACATAGGTTCCAGAGGCATCATCCTCTCTTTAGGGTTTGGCTCCTCTAAAGGCAACCAAGATATCATCAGCCTCTAGGGATCACGCATAAGGCAACCACTATCATCCACTTAGGTTGCATCATTCTCGACTCCCCACTGTTCCTCATATCTCAGGGTTTTAGGCTTCCAACCTCCTTGTTGGGTTCTTGCTTTCTCTCTCTAGAGCTAACTCCACATCCAGCCATACCACTAGAGGTCCTCTCTCCATAAAGGCTCATGCTCACAAGCATACCCCTGAGTGGGTGAAGCCTATCCATATCTCTTTATGCTTATCTCATAAGCCATCCATCGTGCCCTTCTAGCCAGGGTTTCAACCTACTACCGTACCACTAACGTACTTTGGGTGCATGCTATCCCCTACTTGCATAAGCCATAGGGTTTCTATAGGTCCTTCACTAACCTCATCCATGAAGGAGCTATCCTTCACTCTAACATGCTTGACCCTTCCCAGGGTTGGGTTGCCAAAGGTTCTAGGTCATCCAACCTCTCATGACTCGTATGGCAATCCAAAAGCATATCTATCCAAACACCCAGTCAACCATGTCATCTAACTCATCATGTCATCTCTCTCTCTAACCTCCACTTAGGGTTAGGGTTAACATCATCCTTAAAGGATATGCTAGGTCTCTACTTTAATGGAGATCTCTACCTCCAAGACTCACTTTGTCTACTCATCCTCCTTACAAGAAGGTCTAGCCTCAGGTCTCTCCTGAGGGCAATGACAACTTATGTCATACGACCTAAGCATGTATCTATTCTTTTACGCTTACTCTATTAATCTTATGTCCATGACATCTTATTTACATGCTTTTTATTAATTTGGTGGAGGATTCCTTAATCCTTATCAACCATACACATACCTCAAGAGGGTGAGGAGAAAAGAGAAAACCCTAATCGTTAAGGTCCTTAAAAGAATTTGAGTTGAGAAGGGATGAACAAGATGAGAGAGTCTTAAAGGTATCTTATTTCGAATCATACCCTAAGACTTTGGCCAGGCAGTCACACGAATCCGGGAGTCCTCATATTCCAACTAGCAGTGTGGAGGAAAATATTGCCAGCCCCCAGTCGTGATCCTTTTCTAGACACCTTTGTCTTTCGGATAATCCTCTAATAACTACCTTGGGTTCTACGAAATTTGTAAAATTTAATAATTACTAAAGATTAAATGAGGAACCTTCGCTCTGATACCAATTGTAACGACCCTGCCTCCCGATAACCCCCAATTAAGGGAGACCCAAAGTTCAGAGCCGTTATTCAATTAACAGGATCAAAGGTTCGATAAAAAATCAATAATAATTATGAAATTATACTAACTAACTGGAATTTGATATAAAATTAAAACTTTACTTACCTTTGAAAACTTTGGAAATCTATCTATCCAGAGCTTGAATTAATCTATCTAATCCTCCTTGCACTTCATGGTTTATTTCCACAATGTGTCACTTTACTGTTTGTTCTTTCAATTGTTGTTCCTAAAACACTGACAAACAAAATGTCGGTCAGTATATCGAAATATACTGGTATGTGGGAACAACCAAAATCTTGCAAATATGGCTAACAATTTAATTATCACAATCAAGTTAATTAACCAGCCAATTTACATTTTCCAGTATGACATTCTCCACCACTTTTACCCTAACCCTGTCATACCCACCTTAGGGTTTCCTTTGTTAATGACTTAAGGCCACCTTCTCAATCTCGAGCTTGGTGCCTGGGGTCACCACTCATGCTGCCCTCTAGTCATGCAATATCATAGACCACCTTCTCATTCCCGAGCTTGGTGCCTAGGGTCACCACTCAAGGTGTCCATTGGTCTACCCATCTGGGCCTGACCTTTGGCATCATCCATCAGGGTGGCATGTAGGTGCGAGAATACATACTTCTATTATTAATGTGATAATCATAGGGACTTTATAGTTTGCAAGTATGAACATCCAAACTGATAATTTGCATTCAATGCGGTTAACCATCTGGAAAATCCTCAGGAAACTAAGGTAGTTATTCATAATTAACCGCATACCTGATCTGACGATTTGAACAGAAATATCCATGCAAATAAGAATCCAAGCAAGCAAGCATTTTCAACAAGATCCTGAAATAATCACATAATTCCCTTTTTATTATTCATGTCATCAAGATCCATTAAACCTAGCTCGCTTCCTAGGGTTTCTAATTCACTTTTAGGGTTTCTATTTCAATTAGGGCTTCCCTTCATCTTTTACTATTTTAATCCCTAATTTAACGCAATTGATCACAAACCCTAATTATTTCCACATCTAATCCTCAGTTTTGGATTTAAGGCATAATCAACCATTATATAAGTCCATTAAGCCTCTTTTCATTAAAGCTACCATTTTTATTCTCTTTAACCCATGACAAGGTCATTATGCTCGTTTATCATCGATTTGTAGTTCATTATGCTCTAATACTCATATGAACGTTATTTATCATTAATTCTACCTTGATTCATTCAAAAACCCTAATTTCTATATTAAGGCTATTTATCCACAAATTAGGAACTTTAATGCTTGAAATAGCTTATAACCATGAAAACTTAGTTCTATTCATGAAATCGAATAATTAAAGCCATTAGTAGTCATAATTACCAACATTAGGGTTTCAAGGCCCATTAAGCATACTTATGCACATGAATTCTCAATTAAACTAATTACGTGCAAAATTCATCTTTTATGTTCCTAATGTTCCTTTTATCATTAACAGTTTAATACCAACTCTAATCATCCATTAAACCCTTATAAATATATTATTCATATCAAAATAGGGTTCTTTAAACATTAATACATTAAAGTTGACATCTTCCATTACTATTCGAATTTCAAGAGGAATCAAGCTCCAATTCTATTTTTAATGGATTCTTCACGTTTTTCTTATCAACTTTCATGTATAACATGTCCTTATTCGACCTACCAATTATTTACTATGAATTTATCAAAACTCACTTACTTTGGGCCAATGGGAGGGCGCCACGTCACCTTGTCCCATGCAACGTAGATGCTACTTTCAAAACATAATGAAAAGTCTAAAATGCCCTTGGATAAGTTGGGTAGCTCCTTAGCCCACAGAGGGCAAAAGCGTCCAACGCCGCTTTCCCTTTCTTCAACCATGAGCAGATCGAAAGCAGCCGCCCTAGTCGTTGTTCTGCAGGCTTGGCGCAGCTCTTCCCTGCCTCTCTTGACCTCGATAGCCATCGGAGAGGGTGTTGCTGCCCCCTCCGTACCCTGGTGCACGCAAAGCACCTGGAAGACATGGCCATGGCGGCCGTGTGCAAGCCCAGATCATCCGCAACGCACTGCCACGATGCAGTCATGCTGTAGTTGATTGCAGGATCTCTTTCCACCTTTCCAAGGCACTAACCTCTTTGGGAACCCTTTCCTTACCTCCGTCGCATCCCCACGCGTCCAGCCACACCTCGACCCACGGCCGAGACGTCCGATCTAAGGAGGACCAATGCTGCGATCTACGACTAGGTCGTAGCCCCTTTGCAGGTATTGTGCAGTGTTGGCTAAATGGACATCTATAAATCCCTTTGTTTTGATTATGACAAACATTTCATTCTTATTGATCTAACGAGCTACTTGAGTGTGCAGGATTAAGGTGGATGACAAAGCAACTAGGGAAATCCATATGCTTACATGTTTATGTTTTCATGAAATGTAATCGCTTTGTAAAAACTTGTACAAATATATAATGTACAAGTACTTAGATTTCATGTAAATCAAGCGTTAGATTCTCCCTAGCTAAACACTACATTTAGATAAGTCATTCCCTTCAAATAGGATCACATTTGCACACTCATACATATGATTAGTGCCTAAATTGAAACATTGAAATAGGATCAATCTCGGTCGACCAACTCCTTGACCGAGACACTCTCGGTCGACAATCTTCTCGACCGAGAAAGATCCAAAGTAGCTGTTAGACTCAACTGACAAGGTAGTTGGCAGTTGGAGATAGACTTTGCAAATCACTTGATCCAGAGAGCCTGTCGGTCGAAAAAACTTCGACCGAGTAGGTATCTCGGTCGACCATTCCTCGACCGAGATGAACTCTGACAGCAACTGCAGAGTAAATTAATTAGCCGTTGCTAAAGCAACAAACTTGTACCTAACGGCTAGTTAAGCACTTAGAAACCCCTAGAAGTTGTCTAGAACGTCCTTAAGCATCCTTAGACCATTCCTATAAATAGGACAAGCCATAGGACACTCAAATATACTTGTTACACTTGAGAAATCCTTGAGCATACTTTGAGCAATCTGTTTGTGAGAAATTTGAGCATCGTGACAATTGGATACTTCCTTCCTTAGCTCAAAATTCGTGTCTTATAGGCTAGCATCTCCTACCCACTGCAATCACAAGTCCATACACTTGGTTAGGAGATCTATACGCTTGATCTAGGCAAATCAAGCCTTGGGCTATAAAGGATAAGTTGTAATTTCCTTTTTCCTTTCTTGTTCTCTATTACTGTCTGTACTCTCCTTGCTACTCCTAGGTTGGAGGCTGCGGATTGGAGAGGGTGGAGATCTTCTTGGTGAAGAAGGCGACCTTGAGCTACTTCAGAAGGCTGGTGCAACGGGAGGTTACTTCTAGAGAGGAAGTCTACTTCAAGGGGGAGCTTGAAGTTACTTCAAGAAGGCTACCTCAAGTTGGTGCACCTACTTCAAGGGAAGGTTGTTCAAGGGGTGTAAAGGAAAGTATTGTATTTTGTATAAATCCTTGAGAAGGTAATAAAATAAATACTTTCAAAATCCTGGTTGGGTAAGCAACCGGGTAGTGGACTGACAACTTTAGTATTTGCTAAAGTTGGAACCACTCTAAACATCTGTCTCCTTCTTCCAATTTCAATTGTGGTTGTTTGAGTTCAATAAATTGTTAAAATTATTTTAAAACTCTATTCACCCCCCCTCTAGTGTTTTTCAATTGGTATCAGAGCAGGCTTCAAGGAACCCTAACCAGGTGTTATAGAATGGAGGGTAATGGTGATTACAATCACAACAAAAGGTGTTGCTTGGACAAAACTACAACATGTTGCAATTGGTGCTTAGGAACAAGCCATACAACAACTAGATGCCCATGGAGATCAAAGAAGGAAGATGAGCACAAAGATTGTCTTATTGCTACAACTAGTGAAGAAGAAGAAGAGGTAAGTCTTTTTTATTTATCTAAAGAAGAACTAGTTGCTAGTCTTGAAGAAACACATATTAAATATGTTGAGTGCAAGAAGAAATTAAAGAAATCTATTAAAGAAAATGATGAATTACATGCTAAGCTTCTTTCTATGACTTCCGAAAATGAAGATCTTAAAAAGATCATTGAAGATCATGATAGTAAGATAAAATCTATAGAGGCAAATTGCAATCTACTTTCTTTAGAGAAGAACAATTTGCAAACTCAAGTGAATGATCTTCAAAAACAACCCATATTGTGCACTCATATAGATTATGACACTATTGTCAAAGAACGAAACTCTTTGTCATCTAATCTAGACGAAGCAAAACTAGATATCAAGAAGAGAATGGATGAGATTGCCAAGTTACAACAAAAAGTTAGTAGTTTAAATAACAATGGCATTCTTGATCAAATCTTAGATAATTCCTATCATCAAATTGGGAGAAGAGGACTAGGTTACAAGCCTAAAGGGAAATCCTATCAACAACCTAGTTGGAGAAAGTCACAAACCCATCAATCTATATATGTACCTAAAGGAACATCTTCACCCAAGGACAACACAGAACACAACCATAGAAAAAGATATGAGGTTGACTCGATATGTTGTCATTATTGTTTGTGCCTTGGTCACTATTCTTTTTCATGCCCTTACAAGAGAAAAGATGTCGAGTTAGTTTGGATTCCAAAACCTCCAAACTAAATGAACAGAATCAAGTTGAGATATGACCAAGGACCTTAGTTGCATATTTCTATGTCTATCTCAATGGGATAACAAATAAATTTAATTATCTAAATATTTAACTTGCATAATTATGCTTCATTTGGAAGAAATTAACAGTTCCAGAAATGTTATCGGTCGAAAGACTGTCGACCGAGAGACCATCGGTCGAGAAATTGTCGACCGAGCATGTCACTGATCTCCAGTCTGCTACAAAATTGCTGAATTCTTTTAAATTTGATGAAATTGCTATCTATTTGTGATTGATAACTGGATATATTTTGAAAATCATCCCTGCAAATTTAAATGAGATTAATATTAGTTTATTCCCTAAATGATTTAAGTTTAAACTAAAATTATGCTTAGTTCAATGAAAAGAAAATTTCTATTTTCACATGATTTTTCCTAAAGTATTTTCTGGTCTATCCATATACAAATCATGTGATGGAATTATCATTATATGTTGTTATCATTACATCATGGATATGCTTTCACTATTTGGTACGCATAGATAATGATAATTGTATGCATGGATCCGTGATGATATATTCGGCAAGCAAAATGATTTGTTAATTATATGTTATTGCTTGCAACACTTAAGACAAAATCTCTAAATTAGTATCTTTGAAGACTTGAGATATTAATTGTGCCTTCATTTAAGAATCATATTAAGTAGTATGCTTCAACTTGTTACTTAATCAAATTTTATGCAGATATTATACTCAATATGTTCAATTTGAAAATCTGCAAATTTGCCTCTTGGTTAAAATGAAATTTGACCAAGGGGCGCTATGGTCGTAGTCAAAATTGACCTAAAATAAGTTTGACACAATAACTAATTGAATATCATTTTATTGTGATTAAAAGCACAATTAATTTATGATCACAAAATTGTTCCAAAATTGTCAATAATAAAACAAAATATTACTCCCTTAGAAAATATATATATGCTCTACAAATTTAGTCTATCATTTTCATTAAAAATCAGCTTAAAAATTCATACCCAGTAAGTCTGTCGGTCGACGAATTCTTCGACCGAAAACCTCTCGGTCAGCCCACCTCTCTCGACCGACAGAATCTAGAAAGACTTAACATCAGACACACTTCCGGTCGACAATTGTTCGACCGAGATAGTGTCGGTCGACAATTTCTCGACCTAGAATGAGCCGTTGGGATATGACCGTTGCAATTCGACCGTTACCGTTGACAGCCGACCGTTGCAAGTCGACCGTTGGACGGCCGAGTGGCGCGTCTGGAATATGACCGTTGCGGACGCTCGATCGACAAATTGTCGACCGACCCGGTCACTGGATTGCTATAAAAGGGACCAAAAACGGGTCACTTCTTCACACTTTCATATCCTTGCTTCCATAGGTTCTCTTTAGTGCATTCTTGTGCAAACCTTTAGCATCCTCATCCCCAAGACTTCCTTGCTTCTTCTCCACCATCAAGCACCGCAATGGCCTCATCATCTGCTCGTGGGAAGAAGAAGGTCGCCGGCATGAAAGGAAGGGAAGCTACTCCACCATTAACGATCATCAACGACATTGCCTTTGTCGACGGAGATGCTGGTGATCGCTATCTACGGCTCTCCTCCAAAGCTCCTCTCCCACGACGACCAGTTGAAGTTATGGACTTCCTCAACATCGTCGACTTGGAGGACCTTTTTGAAGTGCAAAAGTTGAAAGAATTCATCAACCCTTCTTTCCCTTCCTATTCCACCAAGGTAGTGAATGAATTCTATGCTAACCTCATCTCCCACTCTGAAAGAGAAACCATCTTCTTCTATACTATGGTCAATGGGCATAGCTTTTGATTTACTGAAGGAGATATTCTTGACATGCTAAATATTGACCTAGATGAATATCAAGACACCCTTGACCTTACCACTGGAAACCCACTTAATCAATTTTCCCAAGGAGACCATACCGTTAGTCTTAGTGACATCAAAAGAGTCATTTTTCAATCAAATACTACTTGTCACAAAGATAGGGGCACATACTATGCTATCAATCTCAAACCTGCAGCTAAGATTGTAAACCTTATTGTTTCAACAAACATACATCCTAGAGCAAATAAGTCTGAAGTTCCTATTTTTCGCATGTGTCTAATCTATGCCATTATCCAACGTATTCCCACAAATTTTATCCGCATCATTCTTAAAAACATGCTTGAGTTTTCTGGCAATCCTCCATATGCTGATCTTGTATGTCAAATTACTCAACATTTTCTTAAAACACAAATTGAGGATATGGGATATACATGGGAGCGTAGACCACAAAAAATAAGTAAGAATACTGTAGAAAAAATGGGAATTGATTTCGGTCATAAAAGGGCTAGGATGGAAGGAGAGACATCTAGTCAAGACATACCACCACCTCCTCCTCCCACTAACCCATCCTATGATCCCATTCAAAACACCATTACCTACATTGCGGGCTCCCAATATCATCTTAGTAAACAACTAGATTATAACCATCATGCCATGACTTATCTAAACCAAAGAATGCAAACCCTTTCTCCAAACCAACCAGATGAATATCCTTATTCTTTAAATCCTGGCATGCTCAATCCATATAATCCATCTTACAACTACTATCAACCTCCACCTCCACCATCTAGAGATCTCACGCATACTCAGTTTTCATCAATGCAACTACAAGATATTGCTGCTCATTTTCGATTTGATCGTGTTCCAACCTTCTTGGAGGCGTATGCCTTAACCAAGACTGGTGCTCTGGAGTGGCAAACTTTGGTCCAGTATTATGGAGCTGAGTCCTTTCTTGGGAAAGACCCTGATGTTGATGTAATTCTTAAGTCTTTTCAGTGAGATTTGGAGTTGTATTAGTGGTAATAGAATCTTTGCATGATTGTAATAAAAGGGTTATCTCTACATGATTTGGCTATCTTTCCATGTTTGTAATGAATTTGGTTATAATGGATATCTTTTTGGCATCATTTGAATTTGGATTATAAGACTATTGTAGAGCATACAAAATAAGGGGAGTAATAAAAATAAATCAAAACGGACGCAATCTTTGCAAATACCTAAAATTTAAAGTTATGGCTAAATTGACATCTATTGCAAAGCATTTATACCTTGGGATATCTATCTAAGGGGGAGCATAGTAAAAAATTAAGGGGGAGAAGTAATATCAAATATTCAACTTGGATATCTTTTTGAAATGACAAAGGGGGAGAAAAGAATATAAAATCAAAAATATAAATGAGTTTCATAACATCTTGGCCAGCATTTACTTGCAAAAATAAAAATGGCTACAAAAGGAAATCTTCAGGTATGAAACTCATATGTTTTATATTTCCTTTATTTATATTTTGGAAATGTTTGTCATCTTCAAAAAGGGGGAGATTGTTGGCTAAATGGACATCTATAAATCCCTTTGTTTTGATTATGACAAACATTTCATTCTTATTGATCTAACGAGCTACTTGAGTGTGCAGGATTAAGGTGGATGACAAAGCAACTAGGGAAATCCATATGCTTACATGTTTATGTTTTCATGAAATGTAATCGCCTTGTAAAAACTTGTACAAATATATAATGTAAAAGTACTTAGATTTCATGTAAATCAAGCGTTAGATTCTCCCTAGCTAAACACCACATTTAGATAAGTCATTCCCTTCAAATAGGATCACATTTGCACACTCATACATATGATTAGTGCCTAAATTGAAACATTGAAACAGGATCAATCTCGGTCGACCAACTCCTTGATCGAGACACTCTCAGTCGACAATCTTCTCGACCGAGAAAGATCTAAAGTAGCCGTTAGACTCAACTGACAAGGTAGTTGGCAGTTGGAGATAGACGTTGCAAATCACTTGATCCAGAGAGCCTGTCGGTCGACAAAACTTTGATCGAGTAGGTATCTCGGTCGACCATTCCTCGACCGAAATGAACTCTGACAGCAACTGCAGAGTAAATTAATTAGCCGTTGCTAAAGCAACAAACTTGTACCTAACGGCTAGTTAAGCACTTAGAAACCCCTAGAAGTTGTCTAGAACGTCCTTAAGCATCCTTAGACCATTCCTATAAATAGGACAAGCCATAGGACACTCAAATATACTTGTTACACTTGAGAAATCCTTGAGCATACTTTGAGCAATCTGTTTGTGAGAAATTTGAGCATCGTGACAATTGGATACTTCCTTCCTTAGCTCAAAATCCGTGTCTTATAGGCTAGCATCTCCTACCCACTGCAATCACAAGTCCATACACTTGGTTAGGAGATCTATACGCTTGATCTAGGCAAATCAAGCCTTGGGCTATAAAGGATAAGTTGTAATTTCCTTTTTCCTTTCTTGTTCTCTATTACTGTCTGTACTCTCCTTGCTACTCCTAGGTTGGAGGCTGTGGATTGGAGAGGGTGGAGATCTTCTTGGTGAAGAAGGCGACCTTGAGCTACTTCAGAAGGCTGGTGCAACGGGAGGTTACTTCTAGAGAGGAAGGCTACTTCAAGGGGGAGCTTGAAGTTACTTCAAGAAGGCTACCTCAAGTTGGTGCACCTACTTCAAGGGAAGGCTGTTCAAGGGGTGTAAAGAAAAGTATTGTATTTTGTATAAATCCTTGAGAAGGTAATAAAATAAATACTTTCAAAATCCCGGTTGGGTAAGCAACCGGGTAGTGGACTGACAACTTTAGTATTTGCTAAAGTTGGAACCACTCTAAACACATGTCTCCTTCTTCCAATTTCAGTTGTGGTTGTTTGAGTTCAATAAATTGTTAAAATTATTTTAAAACTCTATTCACCCCCCCCTCTAGTGTTTTTCATGCAGGTTTAGAGTAGGAAGACAAGGGCAGAGCTTCCTTAGATCACTCGTGGGAGCATCAAGCCACCATCCAGGACCCTCCTTGATCCTCCGTTTACACCAGGGTTCTCCCTACCTTCTTGGTTAGGGTTTGCTCAAAGAAGAACAAGAAGAAGATGGGGGAATAGAGAAAAACATGTGGGATATCCCCTTGGGGTCAACCCTGGGCTATTCCCTTATATAGGGGTGAGTAGCAATGCCCTAGGACGTTCCTCCAAGAGAAATCAAGTTCTCTCCCATAAGGAAACCTATTCCTTCATGGAGAAGTAGTTCTTCTCTCTCCTATTTACTTCCTTGATATTCCTTATCTCATGGACACTTTGAAATACGAGAATTATTTCTTTTACTCTCTTTATGCTTGCCTCTTAATCATTGGTCACAAAATTCTATTTTTATTTAATAGAAAATACTTCCCTTTTTATCAATATCACAAAATTCCTTAATAATGTATCACATTATCCTTTTATTTTGCAAATATGGTATTTTCTCTTTCCTCTTTATTCATTGGGACTCCTTGGATCCCAAGAAACTCAAATAATTCGAAATTCCTTTTTAAGGAATACTCATTATCCTTAAATGCATCAATATGCATTATTTCACATTATCTTGTTTATTTCTCATTAAAATAGCTCTTTTTGAGGTTTTCTCTTTATTTCTCTTTTATTTTCCTCATTGGTATTTCTTTCAACATTAGGAATCCTTGGGATACGAAATTCCACCAAGGATTACTCAATTATACCCCTTTTCACTTATTTTCCATATTTCATCAATATTTTCAATTTCTTTCTTAATAAAGAAATACTTAATTGATCTTTTCTTTTCTTATTGCACTCTTTATGCAACTTTGGACTCCTTGGAACCCAAGGAACCCATGTGGCACGAAATCCACCTTAGGATTAAGTTCTTTTGCCTTCTAGAGGTTTCCACACCTTTCTTTTCTCAAAAACTCAATTATTCATTTATTAATTAGATTTCCTTGTTATTGGGCCCAATAGCCAATAAAGCCCACAACACAATCATCAAAGCTATTGTAAACGAAATCCATTTATTCAAAACAAATTATATCACTATTTGTTCCAATATATTTAATGTGAGAAATTGCATTCCTCACCAAAGGAACCCAAAAATTGGGGTTGTAATAGGTTTGTTAATGGGCAAGTGGTCCCTGCAGTCCAAGCTAGTTGGCTTTAGAGCAGTGATTTCACATCCTACATACCACTACCCTGGATCTACCATTCCTAAAGAGGGGTACTTCTAGGAAGGCAAGTGTGTGTGTGTGTGTGTTTTTGGGAACAACTCTCATGCTTTTATTCGCTCTCATAAGGTTTTCCTCTCTTTTTGGGATTTTGATGGGTAGGGGAAAGGGAGTTTGCTGTTTGGGCAGCTTTTTCCTTCACATGCATGTCTCTTAGCTGGAACGAGATTATTTTTCAAAGTTGGTGTAGAAAAGTTATAGCCTTTGTCATTTGAGACTACGTTTTCAAGATAGCATAGAATAAATGTCCACCGCCTTAGATATGAAGAGAACAAGATGGAAGAAGTTGTACCAAATATTTATATAAAGTAATTTTTAAAACTTTTTGAGAAACAGGCAGTTGTGTATATATCGTGTATGTATTTCTTTCTATCAAACATTTATATACATGTATACATAGAGTATGGTGGGGAGAGGAAAGGGAAAGAACGATAAAATTGACAAAATTTTAGAGTACTTCCCTCAGTGATGCTATGGAGCACCCCCCAAACTTGCCCCACACTCTGTCCCAAAGTAGTGAGATAAATAAGAAAGGATAGGCATATATCAGTGAGGGTTCAGTGGATGTGTGCGCCCTCGGTAGATAAGAGCTCCATCACATATTCTCCTCATTGGTTGTAGTAGTCGAGGTTTTGGAGCTTCTATGGCACTTTCGTTAGGGCTGCTACATTGTATATCCAGTGTAGCACATAAACACCATATTCATTTGATAAGGGAGCCTGTTGTGGACTGCGGTGGCAGAATTGGAGATTGTGCCAAGTTGCCATCAAATCTTCGAGATAAGGTTGGATCAAGGACACCACCTTGGTATAATATTTTCTTGCCAATCACTCGAGGGATGTTGTCGACGTAGATGCACACTCTTTTGGGTAGTCGTTGTTGGTGTTAGAGTTGTTGTAGAAGAAATTGGTGTGTGGATGGATGTACATCATCAGGAGCATCCAGTGATTGTCATGTAGCTGGAACAGCTGGCGCGCTCCTGTTTCATTAGCCAGGTATAAGTCGTTGAACGGCATCAGATGGGCGATGTAGGGTTGTCCAATCTTCTTATGTAGGATAGGGATGTAAGTTGATGTCATGGTCATAGATAAACACCCTCCTGCCTTGACTAAGTCTCGTAGATCATCGAGGGGGACTACTGCATTATCTTTCTCATAGATGACATATGCAATGTTAGAATCATCAAGTTGCAGAAGTATTTCATTGACCTATTCCTGATATAAAGAACTACATGTGGAATGGTTGAAGTTGCTGATGAGGGAGTCGGTGATGACTGGAAAAGTAGGAGCACCTTCAGTGGCGAGCACGGATCACAAATGTTCTATCTGCTTGCTTGTCCTGAAGACATCAAAAGGGCCCTCAACTTTGTTTCTTAGAGGACTACTGGGTTGAGAAGAATGGAGTCAGAATCAGATTCATCATCTGTCTCCAGCAGATCCTTTGGGAGCTCTACGTCTCAGAAATAGTGATTGTCTTTTATCATCAACAACGCATATATGCTCCTTAGTTGATAGAAATATTGGTCCTGGAGCTTCCGTATATATCTGAATATGTTTAGCAACTCTATGGCGCGCAAGATGATGAAGGCGCTATTTCTGTTCCCCAGGTCTTATTGAACATGGAAATCCTTGATTCTATAGACATTCCAAATACTGTTGTGGCGTCAGATGCCTTGTTTGATGACCCAGTGGAGACTAGAGGTAGGAGCCTAAGGTTGATGTCTTCAGAGAAGAGGAAGATCTACTCCAGGTGAGGGACCTTTGTGCTACAGTAGCTCAACAATGTAACGACGTGGGAGCATAGGTCAGCCACACAGAGGAACTAGTATCCCCTAAGCTTGTGGGGGGCCAACACCAGGTCCAGGTTGTGCTCTTCTATATGCTTCAGCATGTCAACCACCGGACATGTGTTATCCACCCATGCTAGCAGTCGTCTGGCTAAGATCAGGGTGGCATTGTAGATCGACTGCCGACCTATCCTGATGGCAATATTCTCAAGCATCGCCCCTTCTAGGACCATGAACAAAATCTTCCCCATGACGGCTTCTGAGCGGAACATCCCTTTGAGTGCTCTGTGTTATACAGATAAGTGCCTATTACTCTAGACGATAGCTTCTTCTTCTCCATGTGGCCTCAGGACCATATTCAGCAATTGTTGGTCCCAAATTGTGAGGTAGCTAATGGTGCACCTATCGAAGTCAGCCATTCGAAGATTGTGATCTTGGATGGCGCAAAAAATGCATCAGCCGCCGAAGTCTTCACTCTCGGGGGGTTGCTCAGTAAATGAGCTATATAGATCGCCCTCTTCTCCCTCAGATGAATCCTCTTCTAGACCTTCAGACATCTCTTATGCAGCTTCGGTTGGCTCTAGTTCTTGAGGGGTTTTAGATACGTCGACCCCATGAGTGCTCCCTTATCCTATGGGGGTCCGTCGGCGGTTTTGTTTGTCGTCTCCTTCTCGGGCATTTTTGAGGGCCCGCTGGTAGATGAGGATGATAAGCTGGAGGAAGGAGATGATGATGATGGCAGAGAAGGGGAAACCAACGGTGATGGAGATCTTAGGGAATTCCTTAAGTGGTGGCGGTTGTCCCTTTCATCGAGCCTCTGCTCGATGGCATCAAGGCATTGGAGCGTCGCCTGCATCATGTTGTTCATTGCCACTAGTTGGTCGGGGAGACCAACTAGAGTCAGCAGCTGACACTTCTGCTAGCCCAGCCTCTGTTGGAATACCTGAAACTAGTGGGTTAGGGAAGCAAAGGTAGCATTGTGGTTGCTTGTTACCTCCCGCAAGTTGTCGAATTTGAAGCCGAAGGCTTGCCCTATCGAGGAGGGGACTTTCACCGATCGGCTTTGAATTCGAGTAGCACTCCTTGCGTAGGCGGCACAACCCATTGAATTTTCATCTTCTATCGGGGTTGAGTCCACCAGGAGAGTATGTGAGGGTGTGGCCTCTAGGCGAGGCGTTGCCACCCATCTGGCTGCCTCTGTCTCCTCGGTGTGGGGTCATGGAGAAGGTGGCAAAGTGTGCAGATGTTGATCGACCATCCGGCTCTTGGCTTCCTCCCCCATAGTGACTGCCAGCGTTGAGGGTTGCGTTGTCGAGTTCTACTGGACAGACCTGAGCTCCGCCTCCAAGAGCTCAATGAATACCTTGTCATTGTTGCGAGAGGCATCCGGTCGTATTGAGGGCGTGGTTGTGGATTCTGCTATTGCTGGAATAGCTGAAGCTTGGGCACTACATCTACTGCTTCTGTGGCAGTAGCTTCTGAGGTGATTGTCGTTGTGATGGCCTCGGTGGTGTTGATGACCTCCCCGATGGTCAGCACTTCTTCTATAGTCGGGGAGGGCATCGTTGTGGTTGTCGTGGCTAGTTTGGTGGCGGCAGTAGCGACCACCGGAGTGGAAGCTACTAGTTCAGTGATGGTGGTGGTTGGCTCGATGACGGTGGCGACTGGCGAGTCTTCAAGGATGATTGCTGATGATTTGTCCCACCGAACTTCGGTGGGTGTTGGCCTCCCTGTTGCGGCCATCCTTTCTTGGATGGTCATGGTGACAGTGTAAGCTGCTTCTACGGTCAGAGCTTGGACCTCTGCCATTGTAAAGACCAGCTATTTTGTGTCGTAGTTGACGCAGAGTGGGAGGGGCATGAGGATGTTTGTCCTCACAAACTTGTAGAAGAGGCGACGACCCTCCTTCTTGATTATGTTTGCCCTTATAAGGAACTTTATGTCTATCTTGTCGTCACCCCTAGTGCACGACAGGCTGAGTGGCTCCCTCGGGTACCCAAGCCCTACCGCTATAAGGTTGATGACCCCTCCCATGTTGTATCCCTTGGTGGCATCCTTTATAGGATGAAGATGGTTCAGTAGGAAGTGCCCCAGGTTGATCGGTTTGCCATCCATTATGTACTATATAAGGTGGAGCTCTTTAGTATAGAGTTTTCTTGTCTCATATTTACTGAAGAGCAGGCTCGCCATGATCTTATGTACAATCCTCCAGAAGTAGGAGTGGACCGCCACCACCTTACTTCCCAGCTTGAAAGAGGAGTCTCCTGTCAGCTTCCTCCATAGGCTGACTGGGTCAAAGCCATCGTCGTCGGTGATCCACGCACTGTTGTTAAGTAATTCTCGCTCAGCCTCACTGGAGGAGAATATCTCGTTCAGCAGCCTCTCCGATATGTCGTGCTCAGTAATGTAGAGGCGCCCTGAGAGTTTGTCTGCTCTGCCGAACCTTTTTCTCTCATCTGGTGTGTTTGGAACTCAGTATAGGGAGGAGATAAACTTTTTTGTGAGCTCGGTGTAGGAGGCGGAGAAGATAATGCATATCTTCCAAAATTCGACAGCTTCTAAGACATTTTCTAGTCTATCAAAGGTGTCGATCTACCGGAAAGATGCTTGGTGGCAGAACCAGGTTGGGTGGTAGACTTTTACCACCAACTCTGTGTAGTTCCTTTAGTGATCCTCGTCTCTCGGCACGAACTGGCCTGGTGAGTGGTCCAGGACCTCTGGTTCTGTCGTCATGGTTGGGGCTTCTACTCTGGGTCGCTTCTACTCTGGTTCGCTTCTCGGCCTCAGAGGGGCCAACCATTTCTGGATTAGGGTGTTTCTACACAGTGGTAGCTTCAGTTGTGGCCTCGGGGTTGATCCTTTGGTGTTGTTCGTCGACCTAAACAACGGTTTTCTTGGTGCATGACATTTTCTACAATGATTGGATAAGGAAATTAAATCAAAAAGAGTTGTTGGATCAAAACTTTATTTACCCGGTACTGAGAGTTAGTAAAAGAAAGGGTGTCGCTCGATATGGGTTGGGCGATACATGAGCGAACTGGTATCGGATCGGGCCTTTTGGAAACCTGGCACACGACACACAAGTGCCCGATAGTGAGAAAACTGATATGCTCTTTAAAAGGTACTCAGAATAAACTGATATCTGGCAGAAGGGATAAGGTCTAAACAATATGTGTGTCACTTGCACGATGAGGATGCACGATAAACTTGTCGTGTGATATGCGTGTCGCGCGGCTTGGGTGAAAGCACGATAACATCTCTAAGCGATAAGATAACTGACACGCCATAGATGTCATGCTCGTCAGGAACGCGCGATGCATTGTGTCGTGCGATACTCGTGTCGCACAACACGGATGAAAGCATGTCAAAATAATCTGACTGATAAGGTCACTGTCGCATGCTCAATGGATTTACTTGACAGAGATGTGTAGTTCATTGTGTTGTGCGATACTTCATGTCGTGTGACACAGGCGTAGGACTGATGCAAAACTAAGCTGATACGCTTGGTGCAATAAACAAAAAACTCAATACGCGTAAAGGTTCCGCCCAACATGGTCAAGAACATGATACAGTTGGCGCACGATAAGGATGGTCGATACGATCTTCATGACACACAGTTACGTGACATGTAGGGCTTCACAGATTTTTATCTTTGTTGGGCAGGAAGATTGGGAGCGCGACACGAAAGTCAATAGGCTAGAAACAGGTATGGGATCTTAAGCTAGCAAGGGATGTGTGATACATGAGCAAAAGTTGTGGTAACTTTGGTAACCTGACATGGTAAATCTTGAGCTACTATATATAGCTGTCTGCAAGCGGGGTAAAGAGGGTAAAAATAGGGACATGTGTCGTGTAAGCACGCAAATCGTCTTCTAAAGCATGGTAAAATCCATCTAATCATGTCGCGTCCCAAAACTTTTGAGAAAGCGGTGTGTCGCGTGATAGACGTGTTGGGTGGTAAAAGTGTGTTGCTTGATATACATTGCCCGACATGCTCCTTGTGCAACACGGGTGTGTGCGATACACATGTCGCACGACACAGATGAAATCCGACTGATGTGTGTTGGGTGAAATATCTTCCTGACATGTCTTTGGGAAGCCAGTTGGACGCGATACATGTGGTCGATATAGGTTGGGTGACACGGCAACCCGGCATGCTTTTTAAAGGCAACATGGCTAGGTTCAAAAAACTCATTAACATGGTTTGGGAGACAAGTTGTCAAAGAACCCTGGCATGTTGAGCAAAGGTAAGATATTGTGCATACCCGATATGTTATCAAAGAACTTAAAGAGAACTTAATCAAGGATGAAAAACTAAAAAATCAGAAGGCGCTTGATGTGTAAAACATCATTGGCCTAAGAGTAAACCTCAGCCTCAGATAGTATTACACACCAAGGCGGTAAAACTAAGTCGATGGCCCAGAAAATAGAGTCTGCGCACGTGGCGCAGGCACAAACTCGGGCCTTATTACAATGAGAGTGTTCATAGTGTTCTTTACAGGAAAAGGAAATAACATCCTATTCTAGGAAATTAAAGCTCAGGCTGCCTCCTGAGGAGCATTGTGGTTTCTATCGTTAGCTCAACATCATTGGATCCTGTTATGCTTCAATCTAATGCTAGTATATGATTTTGTTATTAATCTGGTGTAGACCAGACTTCTAGATGATCATGGATCTGTTAGAAATCTCTGAACTCAGGTACGTGGGATTTATTAAGTATAAGACTAGTTTTCATGAATACATAATGATATGATGTACTTTGGATGCTTGTGTTTGCATATAATTTCTTGGATGTGTATTAGTAGTATATGCTCCGCAAAACATTACAGAACATAAAAGAATATAGATGGTTTGTAGCTACTGAGTGGATATATGCTCTCTCTCTCTCCCTCAATACTCTCTCTCTCTCTCTCTTCCTCTAAATATAAGGTCGGCACTCGGTCCCCATAGCCCAAGGGGCGGGGAAAAATGAAGTGCGACATCCCTCTCTCTCCCCTCTGAAGATAAGGTCGACACTCGGTCCCCATAGCCCAAGGGGCGGGGAAAAATGAAGTGTGACACCACTTTGTAGTACAAACGCATCAAAAGGTATCTAAAAATGTGTTTACCTGATTATCGCTTTAAATAATGTTTTCTTTTACTATTTCTTTCTCAAGATTATTTCAATTATGCAAGCATATTAGTATGTATCTTTCTACCCACGTGCACAACACCTTGTGTGTTGATTTGTTGTTTCACGTATGTTTTAGGTTCAGAGCTAGCTTGGGATAAAAGACGGGAAGTGAGCAGTTGTCCAGGTTGTACCTATTGTGTAGATCCTAGTTTAGCATACATGTTCTTAGACTGTAGAACTTTCATTCAATATGTAATTGTAAACCATTGTGTAATAAATTCATGTTGTATAAATTTACATGTTGAATGTTGAGAATGTTATGGTTGTATGTTCATGTATGCGTATTATGCTTCCGCATCGTTTTCTGATATGATTGGATGATGTTTTTGGATTCTGACATCTCATTCCCAATAAGGTTTTGAGAAGGTGAAAATCTGGGGACGTCACAAATCCTGGCTCAGTGGATGTCATGGAGGGCAATAGATGCAACACCTTTTCATATCTAAATGTGTTTCCATGATCATTAGATCTTTTATCAAACAATTACACCCCTGATATATACCTTGTATAAATGAAACAGTCAAAAACTATTTGCCATATACACAAGGCAAGTTTGAAAATAGAACATTAAGGACATTAATATATAATTATCATCATCATCCAAGCTCAACCATTCCATTTTAGGGCTGGTTACATAGAACTTTTTTCATGTAACTCCGCTATTGGTCATATTCTCATCGAGGTGTGAAGATCATAAATCTCTCCTTATGAGCTTCCCCAGGTAAAACTATAACTCCTCCCCTTTTAACTATGCTCGCCGATATATTGGTCCAAATTGGTGTACGTTGTGCATGTTAACACCATCTCAAACGATCCTCCAATAACTTCTTGATACTCTTAACACCCTAACTTCATACTTATATAGTCATTTCACATGTTATCTTTCCTTGCCTTGCTACAAATCCACTTTGTTATACATGTTATAACCTCCGTCTTGTTAACACTGTATTTCTTCATTGCCGACACTCATTCCCATACGACATGGCTCACCTGATAACTACTTTACGTAGATTTTTAGCTGTGATGGAACTTCCAGTCACGTATTATACCAATAGTACTCCAGGCCATCATCCAATTGTGATCCTATGACAAACATATTGAGTAGGACCATTTATTAAAAGATTAATATCTAATAATAATGATGATGACACTTAAATAGTTAACATAAACAAAGATATTTCATTTGCAAATAACAACTCCATTAATAGCATAAGTAGCTGTGAATAAACAAGAGACCCACAAAGTACCCAAGACTTGAGCAACAGTACATAACAAATAAGTAGCAGTGCAGGTTCAACCAAAAAAAAGTAGCAGTGCAGGTGAAGACCCAACCTCATAATGCATAGCTGACTACTTAGGTATTGCCTATCTATGCACCTAAAAGCTAAGGATAAAGTTGTTGCAAGACACCACCGAGAGATTGCAACCTTCTTGGACATTTGGGTGTGGTGTCCACAACATTTGAAAGACTATGCAGATCCTTCCCAAAGCGGAACAATATGCTCGGCCTACATTTTTGCGACAGGGTACAGCCAATTGGGAGCCATGGATTCGACCCAAGTCAAAAGGAACACTCATCCGCAAGCAAGGAAGAAATGAGATAGATGACATCATAGTGCAGCAACAGCCGAGGACTGACTCCAAAAGTTTTAATAAGCTCAACTTTGGCCAAGACCAACATCCGTATATGTTATTGGTTGGTTTTTCTCCACCTTTACCCCGTTCATTTTTGGGTTGATAGACAGTCTAAAGACAAGTTGCATTTCTCTCAGAGTGGTTTCTTATTGACCAATGTATATGTGCACTATATTTCCAGATCATTATTGGCATACACAACAATATACAGTCTAAAATAAACCAGTCTCGAGTTCATAATTCGGGCAAATAGCATTAGTGCAACAAATGTTGTCCAGATCTTGATTCGCTGTCACTGCCACAGCATCCAATGTTAAAGCCTTAGTCATCCGACTATTGCATTCACAATCAGAGCCGCCCCACTGTTGTCACTGACACCGCCGTGGCCCATGTGATCATTGTGTATTAATAGATTATTCACTCAAGATATATTGAACCAAAACTAAACATGTTTAGAAACCCCTAGAGAGAACCTCATACCAAATAGGTCAGTTGGATTCTCTATTCATTTATTTGCATTATGTCCAACAATGATGGAGCTTAAGACATAATGCAGCTATGATGTTTAGTGGAGGCGATGACAAGACTTTCAAAAGGATCAAGGTGCAACTGCCAAGTATTATTCCAATAAAATTGTAAGGACCCAACTACACCCAACCAAGCCATGTTAACCAGCTAGTTAAAACAGAAGCCCAAATACTATCATACAGATGCAGGAAGAATCGCAATTCAGCATATAAACTGCTCACCCAGTCGCAAAACACAAAATTGTAAGGACCCAAGAAAAAAGTGGAGTCTGTGTATCTTATTACAGAAAGTTGGAAGAATATAGATGGCTTAATTTCACAGCCCACCGTGAAACCTCGATATCTGTCACGTCCACATTAATTGTTGGGCCAACAGGAGGACCTCCTTTCCTGTGTGATAGAGATGCTTTATTTCCGTAGAAATCCTGAAACCCACCATGAAATCTAGATGTCTGTCACTTTCTCGCTAATAGTTGAGCCAAAAGCAGGGCCTCCTTTTCTATATGATATCAGAAACTCAGTTGGGTAGCCCTTGAGTTTATGAGGAACAATTCCAAGGTTTTCAAAGGTCAAAGCTGTAAAGTTTAGAACAAGATGTTAGCTTTCCGTATAATACAAACAAAACAAAAATTGCACAAGCAATGTACTAACCTTTTTCAGATACAACTGTATCGACAGTCAAGGCATTAATTTGATCCAGGTTGAAAATTTCCGGGGTTGGCAGAGGAAATGGAACTTTGTTTAGTAACATTTGTCGAGGTGTTGCAAGGGCCTACAAGTACACATTACATATATATTACGGATCAATAAAAGTAAATTTGAATACAGTAAACCTTGAAGAATGACAGTCAAGGTCATAAAAAGTGTGGGGAATAACGAGGCATTTTTATCTTAGTTAGGCGAGGTGTAAGCCTCAAAATATACATGAGGTGGTCTAAATAAATAAATTATATATATATATATATAATGATATATGTTTAGATATATTTTATGTATATGCATGTGTGTAGCATAAATATGTATATACAAAGTTACACACAAAACTAAAATGAAATAGAATATTTGTGAAACTTAATAAGGACATAAAGAAATTAAAGACTGCCACAAAACTAAAATGACATAGAAAATATTTGTGAAACTTAATAAGGACATAAACACTTAATACAATATTCGCCTACTAATGATTCTTCAATGTGGTTCCTTCCAATGGAACTTCTGCTTCATCTTCCAATGGAAGCTTTGTACCCAACTATGATGCTCGTCTTCCAATGGTTCATATGCACATACCAACTGAAGGGTGGCCTACACTCAACAACTAACAAAACTTTAGACTTTGTCCTCTGACGGTTGTCCAGGCTTTTCACCTATTGATGGTCCTCCTGACCCATCACCTATGGATGGAAGTTTTGCAGGTCGCAAGACCCATCGTCTTCCTCACGTCATCGATGTCTCTTCACCTCCATGGTAGCCAAGACTTAACTCCTAAGGCGGCTGTGAGGGTTACAAACCCTAACAAATGCCTACAAATAGAATGATTTGCCCCAAGAAGGGGGGTCCGCCATTGACGACGCAAAGCTACCGCTTTCGTTCCGAGCTTCCACCTCCAGAAACCTTCGACCATTTCCATCGGTTGATGAACGTCAACCGAGGACGTTCTCACCTCCGCCTCCGCCAAGGCTAGAAGAACATGACCTCGAAGGAGCATCTGTTACCGACGCCTTTATTTTATCGGTTGACGATTAGTTTCGCCCATCAATGACGTTCTATTTTCTCTACCCAGTAGTAGATCCAATTTATACGGAAGGAATAACGATGGTTCCAACCCATCCCTAACGAACGTCTAGAGGGTGTCGTTGCAATTTGTTGACACCTTTGTCTCAGAGTCTGTAGAACTGCTCGTGTACGGCACACTATGATCCCTTCTTCTGTGTTGATGGCCTTTTTTCTCTCTTCCCTTTTTGTTCTTGTTACTACTGCCATGAGGAATAGCCCTCTTGCTAGGATGCGGAGAGTAGCCCAGCTACCTGTTTTGTTCTCTTTATTACATTTATTATCGTACGACCATTATATGTTTAGAATCAATCATTTTATGCTTGTATGCTTGTCTGATCAACAGGTTTACATGTTTATCATGATCCTGGGTGTAGAACTTTGAACCCAAGATCTAGGATATTGATTTTTTATTGTTAACCCCTTGATCAGACCTTCGGATAGTTGTTTCTAAGCTAATAGATGTATGATCTCTTGGTAACCCGAGGACAAGCTTAGAGTGATATTCGTCCAAGTTTTAATTCTAACATTGAAAGGGGGATTTACTTGGCCTCAATATATATATGTTCATGCTTAATATGATACAGTGAGAGAGTGAATGATAGGTGGTGAAACGCATTCATTGATTTATCAAACCGTAAATCTAGTTTCTTCTACTGTAATCTTAGTATAATCAATCAATCAACCTATTGCGATAAATACTAGTTCTTATTCGGTTACCTTGATCAGTCTAGTCTTAAAAGTGTTATCCTTTAGGCTTGATCCGGAACTATAATGCGATAAAATATGTTCACTTGCAGGTGGTGATTATTGTACTTAGTCTGGGTAAGAATCTAGGGTCTTTTCCCTGAATGAATTTGCATGTGCAATATCACGCACATCAAACCTAATTCATGCTAACACTAAACTTAAACTATCACTATCAACTAGTTCCCGTAAAAGCTATAAATAGAAGCATATTGTTTATTTCTACGTAATTCATAAATAAAATAAATAAATAAATAAAAGAGGAATATAATATAAATAATATGTGATGATTATAACATGTGATATTACTAGTTTATTAGTTACTACTTTGATCTTACATGTTTGTAGTTGGTAAATAAAACTTAATCTTGTTGGTTATTACCGGTTACTTAGTTACTTGTTAGCACGACTTAGTACTTACTAATTACTACTTAAAGAAATAGTAGTTAGTAACATAGGTTATATAAGTTGCAATTTGTAAGTTTGTAGCTTGCAAATATAATTGTTAAAAGTTCTAAGTTGTAACTTGAAAGTTATGTTCATTTGTGCACACACCCATCAAGACATGGATCCCACCCCAGCTTCTCAACAAATGAATTTATTACATAATCTAGTGTGGTTATGAGCAACTATGTGTAGCTAAATTTCATAACTTAATTCCTTCATTCTACCATCAAAATTGCCATCACAATGACAGTGGAAACATCTTAGCTTCCTTCACTTACAAATGTGAAGAGACACCCCTCAGATCAAATATGAAATTGTATTGCATATTTAAGTATATCTTAGGATTTAGATTATCCTGGTAGATTTTCATGATTTCATTCGTCATTTTGGCGTTGAAACAATCAGGGTCATAACTATCAAAGTTGTTGAAATTTCTGTAAATTTATGTTTCTGGGTAAAGATCGAATACAGCGTGGAAATCGGACATTTAATTCTATGCTCAAAACGAACCGCAATGGTCATAGGTTCTCGGGTCAACCGGATGAATGGTTCACTTATGGCAACCATGATATTTAGAACAAATTGAGGATAGAAGAATTATTATGTCAAGAACCTAACCGGTGATTACATGGTGTAACAGTATATGTGTAAACCCTAGGAGATCGTCAATCACTCCAACAAGACGAAAACCTTATAAAGTTGTCTATCTCCCCCATTTTCACCCTTATTCGCCAGCTACTACATATATTACTATAGCAACAACAATCTTAGGAGAATCACCTCCATAGTCAAAAATTTAGCATTAATTAATCAATCAGTGAGGTTGAAAAAACCAGCATTCAGGAATTATGTGGAAACTTCGATAAAGATCGAAAAAAATGGTAAAAGTTTCGTCAACTATTGGGGAAAATTTGAGAATATATATATGGTTGTATAGTTATATGCTTACGTAGTTATATGTATAATATATGTAACACATGATATACATATTGATCCAATATTAACGCCCAATTAAATAAGACAAATTAGGGATGGCAATGAATCGGATTTTATTGAAACCGACCCGAACCTCACCCAAACCGAGATCGGCAAATCCGAACTAACCCAAACCGGACAATATCCGAACCTGAATACAAAAACCGAACCAAACTCGAACTACCCGAATTCAACTAAAACCACTCAGATCAGCACATCACAACAAGCAAGTGATGAAAATTTCATAACAATAAAAACTACATTCTTGACATTCATAACATATCAAACATTATACTCCATACATTCATATCACAACAAGCAATGATTCAAAACCATTCAACTTTTCACTGTCATATATCTTAAGTTGAATACATAATGCTAGTCAAATGCTAATCATCACCCTATAGCATACACTGATGCATAAAAATATGTTGAAACTGATATATTATACATCAAGTTGCTGACGCCCATTTTGAACCGAAAAAACATAGGCTCATGTGTTAATTAACAAAAAAGGGCAAATCTGCAATAAAATAACGCGAGAGGTACTCCTCTTCCCATGCCACATAAATCTTTGTATTATTACAAAAGAATGTGCAAATTTCATGGATGGATTCATGAATCATAGTCATGAAGAGTCAGGAGAATTGGGAACTGAAATCGCAAATAAGATGGAAGACGAGCAGAGAAACCCATCCATCTTCGTACTGGATTCATGCCCAAACGAAAATATCGGCTCTTGTGTCTGTGTGCTAGGAGAAAAAGGGGAAGAGGGAGCCCCAATGAAGAATTCTTACTGGCAAATAGCGGACTAAACAAAAAGGGGGCAGAATCATCACCAGATATGACCACCCGACGGCCTCCAGAATCTCCTCGTCTCATGACGATTCCAGATGACAGCACAATGGCCTCGAGAATCCGGCATTGTCGATGACCTCGGGAGGAAGCACCAGCATTGTAGGAACCTGATGCAAACTGCAAATCTCCTCTTTGTTTCGGCGATGGCATTGACACGCATTGTCACTACGTCGGCGTCGTGCGTCATGGAATTGCCATCTAGACGACAATAAGTCTATCAGACAGGAAAAGTTGATAGGGTGGAGAGTCAGCATATGATGGCTGGGGTTCTGAGAGGCGAACAAAAACCCTCTCGACGGTCGGTAGGAGAATGAGTTAGCTGCTTTCAGGTGTCGGGTGGTTTGCGGATTTCATCTGAACCCGAACCGAACTGACCAGTAGTTTCTGTATCTAATCCAATCCAAACCGAATGGAAGTCAAAAACCCGATTTATTCGGATCGGTTCGGGTGGGTTCAGTTTGGGTTCGGTTCGGGTGGTTATTTTTGCCATCCCTAAGTCGAATACCATGTCCCCGATCTCAAAAAGGAATCAAAAGATAGAATATGATCACAGCTATGACGATATACTACACAAACACTAATGTGTTTACTGTTTCATTATATTGTTTATGGTCTGACTATCAGTCAAGCCCACATTTACTATTTCTTAAACAGAGAATCATAAATATGTGGTATAGAAATACAGGTGCAGTAATAGATGAATCTTTTTTATCTACATGAAAGTAATACATGTGCGCATGTGGCACTAAAAAAAAGACATCATATATTATATTCTGCAATGTGAACAATGGGAGTGCAACAAAAAAACAGACAGAAGAATTCAAGATACTTTGTCGAATAGGGACGAGTAGAGAAGAAGAGGAGAGAAGAGAGGGGAAAGTAATTGCCACAGCCGCATTCCCTTTCCTACCTGATAGCCGCCTGAGATTAGTTGCTTTGTAGATTTGGATAGATGAGGTATTATATGTACTAACTCCATGTTATGCGAAAGTTCATGTATAGTTATGTTATGTACATGTACAAGTAAATATGTGTCTAAATTTGGATAGTTGAGGTATTATATGTACTAACTCCATGTTATGCAAAAGTTCATGTATAGTTATGTACATGAACAAGTAAATGTGTGTCTAAATATGTATACAACTATATTTATACGTATACATATATGTATTTATGTATGTGTATACATGTATATGTGTGTATGTCGTGTCCAACGTCGTGTCCATGTCCTATCTTTTAAAAATGTCGTGTCTGTGTCTGTGTCCATACTGTGTCACGTGTCTATGTCCATGTTTCCTAGGCCGCCTCTTATTGGTTGGTGGCCGGCTGGTTGTCGCTCGCTGGCTGGTAGTGGTGGCCATCGCAGGTTGACTGGTGATCGTTGATGCTCCTTTCAGTAGCCGGTGTTGCTCCTTGGAGTAGTTGCAGCTGCTCCGTGCAGTAGTGCTACACTACTGCCATGTGTGTGTATCGCCTTGGGGGGCGAAGGGGGTAGGGTAGGGTATCGGGGAATGAGGGTCAGGGGTTGGGAGGGGATAGTTTAGGAGTGAAAAGAAAGAGGGTCATAAATGGGCTGGCCTCTATTATATTGGCCCAAAGTTTTAAAAAAAGTCGGCAGATATGCGGTTTTTAATGTTTAGAACGTTTTTTATTTACGCATAGCGGATAATTCGCACTATTCGGGAAATATACGTGAATCTTGGAAAATTCGACGATAGCATACCCCCATATTCGTGAATGTAACACGAATTTTCAATTATTCAGCAAATTATGTGACAAAGGTCACCACCTTCATCTGCTACTGCAACAGCCCCAAACAATCATCCCCATCTCTTACCCTAGTAGCTAGCAGCCCGTTGGTTGGGTGCACAAGTCAAACCCTCTCTTCTTTCTCAGTGCAACAACCTATTATTTCCCTCCTTCCAACGTCTCCAAGTCGTTGTAAAAGACATCCCCCCTCTCAGGAATTGAACAATTTGGAGTGATAAGAAGGTCAAGGGCTACGGAGCCACTAGGAGATAGTGTTGGTTGTCCTTCTCTTGCCTAAAGATATGTACCTACTATAGTAGAACGACACATGTAGTGTTATTAGTCCTATTGAGTGGTCGCTTGATCTCCTCTTCAACGTCTTGGTGTTCCTAGTTAAAATACCAACTATGGAGTCTAGTCAAACGTCTACTATCATTGTCTAGAACCAACATATCAGAAACTAAAAGTTGAATGAAATGAATTGTACACGTGGAGTCAGACCGCAAAGATTTTTTACAGAGACGTAGAAATATTAACACCCTACCGAAGGCCATCCTACCTCCACAAATGCCTCGTTTATTTAGTAGGAACAACATGATGCCAACCTCCTATATACAACTGTTGGACATGACAAATCAATTAGAGTCTTGCAAGGAACTGTGGGATCATTTAACACTCGTGCATTGCAATAATATTTCCCATATGTATGACATGCACGTCGAATCGTAAGGTCTTCAATAGGGTGTTAAATCCGTAACTCAGTATTTTGGAGAAGTCACATTGTTGATTGGTGACTTACATGGTTTACTTCATCTCGCCAATGAAATTTAAATGACAAAAAGCACAGGGATCAAATGGCATGTAGTAGACTAGTAGACTTATAGATGTGTGTGCTTGGTTATCAAATGTCTATTACTCAGCTCCTTGTGTTGGGTTGTTTCTGTTTTGTTTATATTGTAACGCTAGACCCTCTACAATGCCTCTACTAAATTATGACTTCAGTGTCATTTTATACTATATTAACAATCTCTTTTCAAACTTCTAGCGTATTAGTTAGGCATCAAAATTTTAGGAAATTCACCATTATCTAGAGTGTTCCAAGCAAGAGTGCACGTGGAGTCAGACCGCAAAGATTTTTTACAGAGACGTAGAAATATTAACACCCTACTGAAGGCCATCCTACCTCCACAAATGCCTCGTTTATTTAGTAGGAACAACATGATGCCAACCTCCTATATACAACTGTTGGACATGACAAATCAATTAGAGTCTTGCAAGGAACTGTGGGATCATTTAACACTCGTGCATTGCAATAATATTTCCCATATGTATGATATGCACGTCGAATTGTAAGGTCTTCAATAGGGTGTTAAATCCTTAACTCAGTATTTTGGAGAAGTCACATTGTTGATTGGTGACTTACATGGTTTACTTCATCTCGCCAATGAAATTTAAATGACAAAAAGCACAGGGATCAAATGGCAATATGGCATGTAGTAGACTAGTAGACTTATAGATGTGTGTGCTTGGTTATCAAATGTCTATTACTCAGCTCCTTGTGTTGGGTTGTTTCTGTTTTGTTTATATTGTAACGCTAGACCCTCTACTATGCCTCTACTAAATTATGACTTCAGTGTCATTTTATACTATATTAACAATCTCTTTTCAAACTTCTAGCGTATTAGTTAGGCATCAAAATTTTAGGAAATTCACCATTATCTGGAGTGTTCCAAGCAAGAGTGCACGTGGAGTCAGACCGCAAAGATTTTTTACAAACGTAGAAATATTAACACCCTACTGAAGGCCATCCTACCTCCACAAATGCCTCGTTTATTAAGTAGGAACAACATGATGCCAACCTCCTATATACAATTGTTGGACATGACAAATCAATTAGAGTCTTGCAAGGAACTGTGGGATCATTTAACACTCGTGCATTGCAATAATATTTCCCATATGTATGATATGCACGTCGAATCGTAAGGTCTTCAATAGGGTGTTAAATCCTTAACTCAGTATTTTGGAGAAGTCACATTGTTGATTGGTGACTTACATGGTTTACTTCATCTCGCCAATGAAATTTAATTGACAAAAAAGCACAGGGATCAAATGGCATGAAGTAGACTAGTAGACTTATAGATGTGTGTGCTTGGTTATCAAATGTCTATTACTCAGCTCCTTGTGTTGGGTTGTTTCTGTTTTGTTTATATTGTAACGCTAGACCCTCTACAATGCCTCTACTAAATTATGACTTCAGTGTCATTTTATACTATATTAATAATCTCTTTTCAAACTTCTAGCGTATTAGTTAGGCATCAAAATTTTAGGAAATTCACCATTATCTAGTGTTCCAAGCAAGAGAACGGAATCATTTAGCACAAAACTGCAACTATAATTTTTCCACATACTTTATTTTAGACAAGCATAGCATGTAATCCCCATTCCATTATTGTTTCTCAACTTACATTTTCAAAATCATTCGTTCTTGTTCATAATGGTTAGGGTGCAAATGTTGTTGTTATAGTTACGACTTACGTGAATATTTTTATATAGTTAATTTTGTATTTAACACCTTGGATGAAATTAGAACTACCAAAGTACATGGAAAAGCAAGACAAGGATTCTGAAAATGACCGCAAGCATGGAGGCTTCTAGGTTGCCCTGCTATCATGACACTGTAAACACAGTAATCCAAGTTTCATACTCCAAAAAGGTCGTAGGACCAGCAAATTACGGGTTACATTAGAGCAAAAATTTTATTTTGAGCCATTGATCTTTGTAGCCGTAGAGAAAAGGTAAAAACACGTCTTCACTCAGCACGGGTGAGTCTTTAATGGGAACATACAAATCATAAACTAATGTAAATGTACCTTTGCTATAGGAATGGGAATCTTAATGTAATGTGGCCATTCACGAATAGTATCATACATCAATTCAGCCTGGAGCAGGTAAAAACATCAAAAATTAATTAAAAGTTTTACTAATGTATACAGAAGAAAGCAGAAATAACCTTACCAGTTCGTGCATTGTAAAAACTTCAGGCCCTCCAAGTTCATATGTCTTACCCATGCTAGAACCATCATCCTTCAATGCTGCTACAATTCCAGCAGCCACATCCACAACATACACAGGCTGAATTCTGTAATGAGTAACCTAATATAATCTACTTTGAAAACCAGAGATGAATTCCAGAAAAGACATGCATTGCCATTAAGATTTTGGAGTCATTAACCTTGTTGATCCATCGCCTATAAGAGGGAGGAAGCTCCATTTTTTGGCAATATGAGCCCATTTATTAAGAATGCGATCTTCTGTCCCAATCATAATGCTTGGCCGCATTATTGTAGCCTAGGCATAACAAAAAAATCTATTAGTAAAAAAAGAAAACATTCAGTACATAATTCCATCAAATATCAAAGACTTAAAGGTAAAAAATCTTAGCAAGTCCAAAAAAGAAACTTATGGAACACCCAATATATGGGAGAATCAATAAGCTGCCTGTGATAAAGTCGCTCCTTTCATTCTACAGCAATTGTCTTTCTTCCCCTTCGCCCCTCTAGCAAATGAGATCCCCAGTACACATGAAAATCGCTATGGAGCAGCCCAACCACTTCAAATGCCAGCATCAAATCAAAGCAATGAGTTGTATAAAAACCGAGGGTTGGAGCTTAACAAATTAGATTTCGAGTGTTTCCCTCGTGTAAGTGGAAACGTATTCCCAAAGCCCACAATCATAAATGGAGACAGTTTTATCCTCAAATCTGCACTCGTCAAGGTATCTTTATCCACTTAGATATCATATTTATCAACCATAATCCACTGTGTAGTCATGTTGCTAAATTCCCATAGAACCACCCTCCCAGCCTAATGCCCATCCACATCGGCCATTGACTTCCATCTCCTTTCCTAGAACAACCTACAACAAGTTGTAGATGATGTTACAGAATAAAAAGATATTAAATATAAAATCAAAGTCAACTAGTCTTTTTAGACCTTTTGTGAAGTTAAATGCATTTCAATTGATAACATTTGTCTTTTCAATTGTATTTGTACACTGTTGATATGTTTCATTTAGATTATGTGCTAAAATTAAACCTACTAGAATTTCAAAGATGATACTCTTTATAGGGTTATCATTATCAAGTCTTTACAGCAAAGATGTGCCAATGTTCTATCTAGACTACTGTAAAAAGAGCGAGTTTTTCTAACAAATGACAATCGTGTCATTTAATCTTTTTCTGATATATGTTGGCTAATGGATTGACGCATTTTCAAATGTTACAATCTCTATGAGTCTCTCTCTCTCTCTCCTCACAATTTTCCTCTGTTTTTTTTCTGTTTAACTTCCCCATCTTCACCTTAAAATCACCTACTAAACCCATGTTCTAGACAAGCCCTGGCTAAAAATTACCCATTTCGATGTTAACCGACAATCTCCACTATCTATCCATCTCCTATCACCCTCCCCCACTTTCTTTACCTCTTTCTTTTCAGTTGCAATGTGACATCCCGCTACTGCCCCATCCCAAACCAGCAATGCACATGATCTCCCTTTTTCTACTCTCTCTCCCCCACACTCTGTCTCTCTCTCTCTCTTTCCGATCAAAATGAAAGTGTATGGAAAGGTAGATGATGAAGAATTTGGAATTCGGCACATTCCAGTAGGAAGGTGATTCACATGGCAGCAACGAAGATGGTGTGGTTCATTTTACAACACCAAGACCTAAAGCCAAAGTTACAGCAAAGGAGAATTTTCTCAAACCATCCTCCACAGGTGGACCTGTCAAACGGGTGGGTCGGGTTGAGTTTGGTTCGGGTCATTGTGGGTGCGGGTCAAAAAAGACCCACTTCTAAAGGAGTTAGCAAAAAACTTTACCAAACCCGACCCAACGGGTTACGGGTCGACCCGCAGGTTCCCATATAATTTTTGTATTAAATCTCAAAGCTTTTGTTATAAACAGTAGAAATATAAGTTCTACATTTCTGTCTTCCATACGTCTCTCTTTTTACGTGTAACAAAAAGTATACCATTTAGTTTACTACATTTTACATCAATGATAATTGAAAATAATATTTTGTTGTATAAATTAGTCAAAAAATACTTAATTTTTTGTGTTTAAAGTCAAATATCAAAGAGGTATAATTTCTTGATAGATGTACCAGAAAAAAAATCTATTGTAATTGAAAGCTAAAATAAATTAGGATGATATTATCATTTTTATCATAATAAATGATTGTTATGATCACAAATACACAAATATTTGCAAGACAAACACAAAGACAAATATTCATAAACATATACATGTAAGTTCAAGTATGTCAAATATATAATACATGTAAGTACAAAATATTAATTATTGAATGCTTATGAAGTATATAATCATATTCTCAAATTCTCAAAAGCACACGTCTACATAATTTAATATTTAATCTCTATTCTACTTAAGTCGGTCACCCGTGGGTCGACCCGTGAGACCCGCCTAATAAACAGGTTGGGTCGGGTTTGATCCATATTTTAATGGGTGGCCAAAACTCCTCCCCAAACCCATATTAAACGGGTTGATCCGCGGGTGCCCGCGGATCAATGACCCATTTTGACAAGTCTATCTACAGGCGAAGCCCTCATAAATTACGCATGCCCATGTGTATAGTCTAATTGATGCATCCAGAGACTAAGGGATTGTAGTAGGTGTAAATTCTCTACATGACCGTTCAGCCTTTGGCTTTCCCTTTTTTTTACAGTTTCCTCTTTGGCTTTCCCTTTTTTACAGTTTCCTAAGCAACGTCACAGCTGTGCTACTCATCAAGAACTAGCTTAATGTTGTGAACAGGTATATTTTGATGACCACACAGATTCCCTTCCAAGTTCAATCTGCCATTTGCATGCATTGATCTGAAGTTACCTTTACGGATCAGTAACTCACTTTTTCATTTCGCCTCTTGCTTTATTGTTCGGTCATTCTAATGTTTACCTTTTTTTATTTTTTTCCTTCTCCTTTTTATCATTATTTTGATAGGCAAGTTTATGGTTGTATCCAAACAAGAAAGCTGTTTTTATCCTCCGGAAAATAATCTTATTTTCTCTCTCTGAAATCATTTATACACATCAAACAACGGCTACAAACTTATTGGTAGTGAAAATAGACGTATATTTTTGTCTACTAGGACATGGATCCAGTTGGAGCAAATAAAGGAGACATAAAGAACTAATAAGAGGAGAGTAACTGTAATACACTCATCAAATATGTGATTTTTTATTTCACACTTCTACATTTATAACTTTCCAATAAGCCAAGATTACTCAACTACCCAGCTCCACTCACCATGCAAATGAGTTAATTCATGCTTCTTCGGTGTTGCTTTTCCATGGGCGGTGCATTATACATTGCTTTTTATATTCAGTGTACTTCTGTTTGCATTGTTTATCATTGCATTGCTGTATGATATCCCCATCTGCATTGCTTGGGTTGTAGACTAAAAATGATAGTTAACTATCTGATTAAGTTTGTTTCTTTAGTAGTACAGAATGAGAATCATGCTCTGTTCAATTTTTTGTAATCAAGAAAAAACCTTTCAATTGTAAATTTCTAGATGGAACACTATCAATTCCTTTTGTTAGAAATATAAGCCATATCATATATGGGCCGGAGAATGTAGGCTCATATAGAGTCTAGTCTAGTCAAGTTTTGCCGAGTCTGGAAGTCTCTAGAGTCATGTCCACCTTCTCCTATATAAAGGAGAGTGGTCTCTCTTGTAACACAATAGCATCATAACAGAATTCCATTAAAATATCGTCCATCCATTCTTTCCAACACCTTCTACTTCTTCTATATTTTGTTTATTACAAATACTTAAATTTGGTACAACATAACACTAAAGGCTTGTTTGGCATGGTTGAAGCAAGAATCATGGGGCTGATCACTGCTGCTACGTTTATATGCAGTGGGTGGACAATGTGTGTTGCATACAGAGTTGTGTGTAAAAATGATGCCACCCAAGTACTCCAGAGGTAAACAAGTAAACCTGACCCCAAACAATGATTAGACGGCAATGGAGTTGAATTGACATCATTTTTAAGGAGTACGTTATATATTGCCAATGATGGGCATTCATGCTCAATGAGAAAGAAAGGATTTCTAGGATGTTATATCATTTAAAATGTCAGGATAGAACTTGAACACCAAGTATGTTTTTTATGGTATTTGTTTGAAACAACTTGAACATTAGAGCATCATTGTATTGAAACATAATGTTTGACATGTGAAACGCATTTTTTTGTTAGATATTATATCGTTAGAGTATATGGGATTCCACACAAATCTTTAGAAATTCAGTTCATTTATAATAGGACATATTTTTTTATCATATACATGAATCAGTTTGTAAGAATTACGATTTTTAAAGATTCATACAAACAGAGATATTTTTCTCTGTTTATTAAACAAAATATCATGCAATTTTGTCTACAAATATAGATTATTCAACTTATATGACTTGTATATCATATTCATCTAAGTTTTCAAATAAAAAGATTGCTGTCATTAATTATTTGATGCTTCATTTTGCTCTTTTTCGTTCACTATTATAAGCAATATTTGAAAGAAAAAAATCCTCAAGACGGTCGAAAAACAATGAATGGCTCTTACTGTTGCTTTCTTAAACTTGTTTTATGAGCTAAAATTTAAGCAATGAAAAATAGTTCCTTTAGTATTCGCTACATGAATAAATCATACTTTGTTTACATCCAAAAGAACGAATAAATCTTTATAGTGCATGCTACAACTGAATGACAAAAATATAGATATCCAAAAATGAAATAAGATATGGTTTGAGCTAAATGATGCAAACTTAATGAATAAATGAGAAAATCAAAATAAATATATTTTAGATTATTATAGTTATACAAAATTATGACATTAACATAACCATGTTATCAGTTATTCACAAAAATATTACTCATGACTAAAATATCACATATACATCACTGAAATAACTGGCATTTGTCTTCATATATTGCTAAAAGAATAGGAAAACTAAAACTTCTAACAATTTTCTATAAATTTATATTTATTTTTCATATAAGTCTTATATGAAAAATATAAACATCTCCAGCTTATTTTAAATATCTCAATATAAATATACTTGGATTACTGAGTTATGTGCATGAGCAACGAGTGTGGCAGTGAATGTTCCATAGATGTCACTGAATGGAAGTTCCAAATGCAAACTCTCACCAATCAGGAGGCACTGAAAAAGGTGAGGATACTGGGAGGATCTTTAGAGAGTAGACTTACCATAAGCAGCCTGAAAACTTCAAAAAATCACCCCTTAATAAACATAGAAGACAATTTACATAAATTACTTGGTTTCATGCCAAGAAGATCAACAACAAATGCTATTTTTCTGATAAGGAGGCTTATGGAGAAGTACAGAGAAAACAAAAGAGATCTTCATATGGTGTTTATTAATCTGGAATAGGCCTACGACCGAGTACTCAGGGAAGTGTTATGGAGGGTTTTGCATCAAAAGGGTGCTCCTATTCAATGTATTGACCTGATTTAAGACATGTATGATGACCCAAGTGCATGTCTTAGGACTCCTGGAGGAGAGACACAAACTTTTCCTATCAATATTGGGGTACATCAAGGATTGACACTCGGCCCATATCTATTTGTTCAAGATAATATCCCTTGATGCATATTATTTGTTGATGATATTGTGTTGATTGATGAAAGAAAAGAAACATTGAATGATAAAGTTGAACTGTGGAGAAATGCATTGGAATCTAACGGGTTATGATCAGTAGAAGCAAAACTGTGTATATGCATTGCAACTTTAGCCAATCTAGAATTGTGAATGGAATCAAGTTGAATGGAATGGATGTACCAGTATGTGATAAATTTTGTTACTTGTATTGTGTTGAGAGTTATTTAGGTATTGTTTTTATTATTAGTTTGTAATATGGGCCTAAGTGTTTTGGCCCATTAGGGTTGGTCATATGTCTGTACGCTTCCCTGTCCTCCTATTTATAGGAGCAGGGTTTCTTCTATTCAATACAATGCATAGCCGTCTTTTACTTTCTAAGATGGTATCAGAGCAGCCGTCCTAGGGACCAAAACCCTACATGAGAGAGAAAATCGGAGGAGCTCCCCCCCCTTGCGAGCGGCCGCTACCCTTGGCGGAGATTGGTTGCCCGCAGGGAAGTTTCTAATTTTTCACGTTCCTTTCCATGTTTGTGTCATCTTCTATACCCTCCGTCGTCGTTGCTCCTCTTCTCACTGTCGCTCTGGTGCTTTGCCTGTCCTTGTCGCAGCCCCTTGCCCTCTGCTCGCTGTCGCTATTGCTACCCACTTCACCTCCTACACCACATGTTGCTTCACCCCGCCGTTGGTCCTGCTCATTGCCGCAGCCGTCAACTGCTCTGCTGCTACTGCTTGCCTCACAAAGATTGCCATAATCGCTACTCACTACTGCCATGCCGCCGTCGGTGGTCCTTTATATTGTTGTCGCCCCAACTCCATGTTTTGCGATGTCGGTCGTTACTTCCCACAGTGTCGCACGTTGCCACGTTGCTCCTGGCGGCCAGCCTCCCCACCGTCACTACCACCCTGCCTAGCCGCCGCTATTTCCTAATACCCATCCAACCGCGGCTACCCACCGCTAGTCACCAACAAACCAAACAGCCCCACATACTTATTTTATTTCCCCTCAAATTCTTTTTTTACTGCCCCCCCCCCCTACATACACTCTACATATTTGTTGCCCTACGGGCTAAACAAATCCCCTTTTTGGGTCGGAGAGAGATCCATTTATTTTTCTACTCGGATCTACCTAATCGGGTCATTTTGCACCTTGACTCGCATTATTGGTTACCTCCTCCACATATTTGCCTATACAACCTTTGCCTCAACCATTGCTTTCGACTCTCCACTCCAACCACTCTCTTGATTCTTTTCGTGGTAGGCGTGAGGGGGAGAATAGAGGATGAAGAGTAGAGGGAAGAGAAGAGATGGAGGAGAGATGAAGGAAGAGAATTTAGTATGCTGCTGCATGCATTTTCATGCCACTTGTTACTATTGATATATGGATCCTTCTGCTGCTATATGGTGTTCCTTTTGCTTTGACATGGATTCTTCTTTTGTTATGTGGATTGTTCATGATTGTGTTGCTGCTATGTGGAGCTTCCTGTTGCTATTATTGCTTATTCATCATCTACCTCGTCTGTTGCTATGACTTTCTTCTGTGGATCAGCACTCTCTGAACTCTATGGACCAGTACTCTCTGGACTTTGACGGCTGTTGCTACTCTGATGGATATTCTATGAAGAGGGAAGATGATGAAGACTTTTGTTGCTGACTTTACATAGAGCTTATTCTACTGGAGTTATTTATTGCTTGCTACTCTGCCTACGTCGTCGACTTTTGCTACTGTGCGCCAACACTCTTTGGAATGTTTGTGTTTTGTGCGCCAACACTCTTTGGCATGTCTGTGTTTTGACACGTGGACTCTCTACTTGACTGTGCCTTGTTTGCACGTCGACTTTCTACTTTTGTGTTGCCAACACTCTCCGACTCGTCTGTGCTCTGTTTCCACGTTGACCTATACTACTGTGATCCAACACTTTCTGGACTCTGCTGCGACGTTAGCTACTGAGATGAAGACCATGACACTCTACTACTGCTCCAGATGATCGAGAAGCTTCTATGACATGCTTGCTTGGAGTATCTACATGAGGGGGAGTTTTTGAGTGTTTGATTGCTTTAATGTAATATTGAGGGGGAGAAAAATTTTATATGGGCTTGGTTTATCTTTTTATTTGTTTCTTTGTTTTCTAGTTTGACTCTTTATTTGCAAGCTGATTTGGGATTCTTCCAACTTCACCTTAAGGGGGAGTGTTCAGAGTTATTTAGGTATTGTTTTTATTATTAGTTTGTAATATGGGCCTAAGTGTTTTGGCCCATTAGGGTTGGTCTTATGTCTGTACGCTTCCCTATCCTCCTATTTATAGGAGCAGGGTTTCTTCTATTCAATACAACGCATAGCCGTCTTTTACTTTCTAAGATATTGAAAAGGAGAATGAGGTCCAAGATGATGTTTGTCACAGGATCACAGCAGGATGGTTGAAGTGGAGTGCAACTAGAGTAGTACGTGACCAGAAGATCCCACTCAGATTAAAAAGCAAATTGTAGAGAACAGCAATACGGTCAGCCATGTTAGATGGGTGTGAATGTTGGGCAGTGAAGAAACAAGGTCTCAACAAGATGAAAGTGGCGGAAATGTGTTATGCTGAGATGGATGTGTGGAAAGACAAGAAAATATCGTCGAGGACAAGTTGCGTGAACAAAATGGAGGTGGTGATCGTCGAGGACAAGTTGCGTGAAGGTCGTCTAAGATGGTATGCATACATGCAACGCCGACCGACAAATGCACCTATTCGAAGCAAGGTTATTGATTCGAGCATAGTGAAAAGAAGCAGACGCAGACCTAAATTAATTTGGGAAGAACTTATAAAGTGAGATTTTGAATCTTTACATCTTGACCGGAGTATGGCCCATAACAGAGTTAATTGGAAAAGAAGGATCCATGTAGCCAACCCCAACATGGTTATGATTGAGGTTTAGATGATGATGGTGGTGGTGAACATTAGCAAAGAAATATCAAATAAGTGTTGTGGAACCATACTTAGGGTGTGCTCTAGGCAGAAGTCTAGTCATCAAGGTGCCCCAAGGGGATGCGCCTTGATGCACATCTTGACGTATATGGTGCCTTACTTTTTATGGATCTCCAACCCTACAAATGAAAATTACTATTATATAAATGTCCTATTGTTCAAATTAAGTATTGTTGTCTATGTTTCCTAAACAATATCATTATTATTAGAAGATACTACCCAGGGAAGCACATATACTCAAAAGTAGGAGTGGTATCTGTACTGGATACGTATGGAATCGTGAATACCAATACTTTGAAGATACTCCAGGATATGTATCGGATACTTTGAAAGCCATATCCAAGACGTATCGGGCCTTATCCAACTAATTAAAATGAATGAATAATTAGCACCCAGGACACTACCTCCTCTCTCAGCCCTCTCTACTACGTAACAGCTAACAGCGAGGCCGTTGTAGCTACTCCCCTGAAGTCAGTACGAGGTCAACCACCATTACATTGATAAATGTCATCTTCCTTCTCTCTTTGTTGTTTCTACCTCCTCCGTTTTCTGAGATTTTTCTTTTCAAGCAATTTCCCTACCTAAACATGGATTTTTACTAGTGATTTATTGCAAACCAGTTTATTACATGACACTTGCGGATGCTTTACCTTACTGGGGTGCACGTTATATGCACATTTATGTCCTCCACATTCTTTAAAAAGCTTCAGATTGGTATTGTTGGTTAACGTACCAACACCTCTTGTTCAGATGACTACAACCATTGTGGTTTATTCAAGGTTTCTATCTTGGCAATATCCATTTGTTTTTTTATTTCTATCAATTTGTCTTACTCTAGTTGTTCACATGCAGTTGTATATAGATTCTGAAATACTTCTAGTGGATTGGTTGTGTTATAATGACCACTTTAGTTCTAAATTTACAATAGGCTCCTAAATATAATTTCAAACTATATCAAAAATTCTTGATCAATTTGAGTGCTAATAAATTATTGCAATATACATATATACTCAGTTTGACTTTTAATAAACCCTTTGAACAATTTTCTTTATCTTTATAGTGAATGAAATTGGATTGTTTTATTTTCCATTTTTATTAATGAATATATTGAGTTTTTTAATTAAGTTTATCAATAAAAACGGAAAAAATGATGTATCCATGTCGTGCATGTATCTTGTGTTTTCACAAATAGTTGAGTATATGTATCCATGCTTCACAAATGCTACAATTGGTAATTGTTTTACTGTTTTGCTAGAACTTTGCTTCAATCTAATTTTCTATGTTTTTACCCTAATACGGTGTCAGCTTAGGATGGCAATGGTATCAGGTGTACACACCCAAACAGCTTAGGTGGTGTGGAATATTGAAAATGGGCAGCCATGGTTTAAATGGGAAACTGTATTTTGTTTGCCGACACGCAAGATCAGAGCGGCCCATCAGGATCTTCTCTACCCGAACTTGCGCCTAGTATGGTTGGCTTCCTAACGCGGCCAAGGCAGCACCAACAGTTGGAGCAATGGTCAATATGAGACTCCATGTGAATGTTGTGGGCGGAGGGGGCCTTAGAGGGTGTTCCTCCTGATGTTGAAGACCTCCAACTAGCTCAACTAAAGTAGAGAATCCACTGGCCCGATGAGCCATGTGTCAACAAAGACCGTGCTCGCCACCCAACTATCGATGCAACGGTATGTAACCTGATAACTGATTGCAGGACAAGTTCTGGACTGCGGCCCCTTGGATTCTTAGACCGTCAATGACGTCGATCAACCTGTTGTCGCGGCGGCAGATGTGGACAATGAGGTTGCATCTGACCGAGTAGATGACAGGATCTTCTAGTATGCCGCTCCTGCTCCTACACACCGTGCAGATCAAGCCGCCTCTTTGCTTCACAGACTGCTTTTCCTTGATTGTTCTTTAACATCCAGTTCTGCCTCCAGTATGGCTTCATTTGTCTCCTCTTCAATACAACCATGTTCGGTCATGGAATGTTCTACCCGCACCACCACCTCCTCCTTGAGCTCGGGATCCTCATCCTACTCAGGCTCATCTAGTTCAGGTTGGCATCTCCTCCCAAAATTCATAAGTTCGGGCTTCTCCTCTTCTTCATGTTCCTTTTCTTTTTCTTTCGGACCGTTGACGTTGACCACAATAGTAGTAGATCGACAAAGTCCTGACATTGGGTCATGTACAGCAACGACGTCTACATCCTTGATACTCTGGTGGTAGATAGAGCGGTTGACGGCATGGTTGAACAGATAAATAAAGGTAAGAACCTTGCAAGTATGTGCAGCGGAAGCTCAAACGAATGTTTCTCAACCGAAGAACCCAATGGTATCGTTGGTATTCGCCGAAGTCTTTTCCTCTAAAATTGACAAAGTGAATCGTCAGGTTCCCAAAAGCTACACCCACAATTGTGTTGTTTTTAAAGCCCGGCCCTAACTACCATTCCGCCAATGGATTTCTAGTTTCATGGTGTGGAGCGGGGTGGGTCGGTTCCAATGATGGAAATTCAATTTTAATTCCCATCCTTGCCAGCTGAAAATTAGATCATCATACTTATACCCATTAAAATTCAGATATCAATATTAGATGCAGATTTTAGTGTATGAAAATTAGGGGGTGTAAACGTGGGTATGGTGCAGGTCTGGCCATACTCATACCCATTTAATTTAGCGGGTCTGGTTCTAGACCACCATTATAAAAAACTAGACCTGCGGGTAAGTGGTTCTATACAAAACATCAAATTAGTTATATAAGAAAATTACAACTATGTTATATATATATATATATATATATATATATATATATGGCTAAAAGAATTGTGTACCCGAGTACATGTAGCTTGCATGTACCTACCTTCATTTATGATAATTGTAAAATTAAAATACAATATCCAACCTTATGGATGTAGTGTATACCACTTAGATAAGATGTGTATCAAAAATCACCAACATATGATATTCATAGATCATCCAATGAAAGAATTTGTGTCTTAACTAATCAACGGTAAGTTGGAGAAATTACAGAAACCGTTCGATGATATATTTCTATATCTCATGATCTATGTGACATATTGGTATGATTTTTTAAACACATATAATCTATATAATTATGAGTCAATCCATATGGTTGGATTTTATTAACATGCTCCACATATGTCATTTTAATGGCGGGTACACATAACTTACATGTACCGGCCGGTACATACTTCCTAACCTCTCTCTCTCTCTCTCTCTCTCTATATATATATATATATATATATATATATGTGTGTGTGTATTAATACAATGAGATTTTGCTATTACATAGGATATTAACATGCAATAGTTATATTAAATAATGCAATACAATGTATTGAGGATTAGTTGAGTTATTTTTTACATATTTGTAGTCATCGTTGTAATTTTTTAATAATGTATATCATGTAACTATTTTGATTTGAAGTTTACATAAGTTGTTCATGATTCCTATTAGAATAGTTAATTCTCATTAGATGTCTAGTATCAACCTTATTATAATTAGAGTAGGATATAATCTCAACTCTCAAGTGTTATATTAGTTAGAGTAGGAAAGTACGATATAAATAACATATCATTTAAGTAGTTATTTATGTATAGTGGGTACACGGGTCTAGGTCCAAGCATACTCATTAGTGGACCCTCATATATGCAGGCCTAAGGGTATGCAGGTATAAAAATTTAGATGCGTGACTGGTTTTTAAAGGGTCCGGATTTGCCAGTCCGCGGGTCTAGCCGTACTCATTTACAGTCCTAATGAAAATAAATCACAAGAAAGAAATTGGCTACCTAAGCTATGTAAAAGCGATGTTATCTTATATTCCATAGTCAAGTCTAAAATTGATATTATATAAAATTATGGAAAATCAAATTAGTGCCCCTTTTGTATATTATTGGAATCTCCTATACCCAATTTAATCATTGTATGGCATGCACATGGATTATGTTTATACATGTTGTTAGTATTGAGTTAGAAATTAACCACTAAATATGTCTCCTTATGATATATCCAAGTATTGTACAGCCCTTGCAACATATGGTAGGTGTTATAAGGGAGTCTGATAGGGGAATCAAGGCCCCCGCTACATATGAAGTAATGAGCAAGTATCTTACCGAATAGAAAAAAAAGAGCTACAATCATGGACTGAAGACCAGAAACAATTGTGGTCTACATATGGTGTTAACACTCATGTGTGATGAGTGGACTAGTGGGAAGAAGAAGCAGATTATTAACTTTCTTCTACATTGTCATCGATCGACTTTTTTTAGATTCTATTGATGCCTCTAAGTGAAAAAAGGAATTACAGAAATATCAAGAAGCTACTGAAAACCTACATCAGGCAAATTGGGAGTGAGAATATGGTTCATATAGTGACTAATAATGGCATTAACCTCAAGCATTGTGATAGCATATGAAGAGATATATGGTTTACAGGATGCCATTTATCACCCATTGTATAGATCTAAATCTAAAGGACAAGGACACAAGTGGTTACCTCAAATCGTGATAACTGGTGTTAGATTGATTATGGTTTTCATTTACAACCATTCATTTTTGTTAAATGCAACAAGAAGACATGAGTATTGCACAGGCGATCTAGTTAGACCGGGGGTATCTAGATTTGCAACAAATTACTTGGTCTTACATTCATTAAAGTCTTATAGGGATGGACTTAGGAGGCTCTTCAATGGCGTGGAGTGGACCTCCATGAAGAAGCACAACACCCCGATTGGTAGAAGAATTGAGGAATTGATTGCCAATCGAGCTTTCTCAGATAAGGTTACAAAGATCCTGTAAATAATGGAACTCGTTGTTAAAGTATTGAAGCTAGTAGATGGTGACAAAGTCGAAAACAACGATTTGGTTGTATGGTGCAATGCAAATAATGGTGGATATGCTTTGTATCCTTTATATAACGCAAATGTATATATATTTAACTCAATAATTCTGTCTATGTTCCATGTTCTCTAACTCACATTCTAAATATGATTTCGTTATTTGGTAACATCTAACTATCTAATATGATGTTCCAATACTCACAAAAGTTGGGCTTAGATTTGCCTTTAATGAATGTTGTGAGAAATATAGTTAGCAAATTCATTACCTACACATAAGAGCACATTGTAATATTGGATGAAGTATATATTTGACTAACAAATTGATTACATCTACATTCTTGTTTCATCATCTAAATATCCTAAATTTATATGTAAATATTTTTGTAGTTGCAATAGTTCCATGAAGGTATCCGGTGTGTTGGTCATCCAAATATAGTTGTTTATCATGAGGAGGTTGATCCTTGTGAGTTGTAGATTTAGAGTGGAACGGGTGCCCCCATTTGAGGAAAGTGGTCATTCGCATCCTTTCTCGAATAATATTTGCAAGGGTTGTGAAAGAAATTGGAACACATTCAATTTAATTCACTCAAAAAGAAGGAAGAAGTTGGGGGCAAACAGGCTGAGAAATCTAATCTACATCTACCGTAACATGTAGTTGAGGGCTAGAGCCAAAAGAGATACCAACAACAAGGAAGTGGGTTTTGTTTTTTCCCATTATCTGATTGACAGATCAAAGGCATAGGAGAAACTAATGATTTAGAAGATCATTTAGAGGAATGCATGAATGGGATAGGTCGTTCAATTCTTGATAATCTATAGGGTCGTCGAGATCCATACTAGAAGAACAATTTGAAGCAACTTATGATATTACCATTGATGTTTTAGATCTATAACGGGCTCTAGAGGAGGGTGAATACAGCTAAAACCACTTAAACAAAATTCATTACATCTTCAAGATATTTCTAAGATAATATTACGAGTATGAACATCGAGTGCAACTAAAAATACATAGTAAGAAAGACATAGATTGATCAAGCACAAAATAACACAAGTTATTGATAGTGGTTTCAACCTCCAAACTTGGAGATGTACATCCGTTATCTAGAGAGATCAACCTTTAGGAGTTTCAACCATGTCTCACTTTTTATATTCCATTATAAGAGTTACAACAAAAGACCTCCCTTTTATAGGCCATGGGTACCAAGCATTCCTTTTCAGACCAAGGAGCCAATAATTATTACAAAGGACTTACCTATCAATGACTAAGAGTCTTCTTCTAACTTACCAAGGACATACCTACTCTTGCAACGAGTCTTCAGCCTTCTCCAAGGACTTACCCACTCTTGCAACGAGTTTTCGTCCTTCAAGGATTTACCCACTCTTGACTTGGATCTTCTGCTATTGACTTCGCCTTCACCAAGGAGAAGCTTTCACCAAGGGACTCCTTCCCTTCTTCTTCACCTCTCTTAGCCAAGAGAGAGAATCTTCATTTTCATGGTAGAAAGAGAGATTGGGAGGTGGAGGAAGCGAGAGCCTCACAAGATATGCATGTAGTGCTAGTTCTCTTACAAATCTCCTACTCATTCTAATGGATGTAGCAAGTGATTAAGCTCATGAGAGTGGAAGGAGGCTCTTAGGAGGCAAATCTCTCTCAACTATAATATAGGGACCTTCATAGTGCCAGTAGAGACACTTAGGATCAAATTTTTGCCATTTTGGGTGTTCCAACGGATATATTTTTTATTTTTTTGGTCGGCATATATTTTTTACTTTTGCAACACTCTAACAGCTAGAAACACTTTTCTGCACTTTACCATACAATGTTATCGGCGAGTTGCCTTTTGGGAAACTCAACTGACGGCACTATACATGTCAAAGTGCAAGTGTCGGTCGAGTTGTCAGCAAGACAAACTAGTCGACCTTGGGCATTTGCCAAAAGCCAGACAGGTTGTCGGTTAAGTTGTCATCAGGACAAACTCGGCCGACAAGAGAGCCAGTAATCACTTTCGACAAATGTCCAAAATGCGTTTATTTTTTTCAAATTAAGTGCTCTAAATTTTCATTAAGCTTAATTACAAGTCATAGAATCATTACAAGTGATTTACATCAAAGATCTATGGAGAAAATTGTTTATTCTTCAATCTTGATCTTTATGCGTGTATGATTTGATTTCTCCAAGTTAGGATGCGCAAGTTTAGGCATTTGGAGTGTCTTATTTAATCTGAAATCACTCAAGTAGAAGTATTAGACACAAATAGGTAGAATGGTTTAGTCATAATCAAAACAAAGGTTTAGTCAATTTAGACCTTGAGACAACATGATGAAGAATGGTTGTTCAAACCCCATGTGAAAGACTTGAGCCCGATCCTGAACAGTGATATGGGAATCAATATAGTGTAAGAAGATTTGGCAAGCACGAATGATTCTTCTTCAAAAACTATACCCGGGTCCAAATCAAAGTTTGATGATGGTGGCAATGATGCCAATGAAGGTGACGAGCACTCTCCGGAATATCCTTCAGATGTTAATCCCCAACACGATGCTCGCCCTTATGTATCTAGGGCCGCAACTCCTCCAGCTAGAAAAATCATATCCATGATTAAGAAGACTCTTAAAAGGAAGAAAACTCGAGCCGGGAAAGACTAAAGCAGTGCACCACCACCTAAGGCAACTACTACAGACTCCTACACTCAATATTGTAGTGACTATTATGACATTGCTGATTTATTGGGGAGCATGAGTATTTTTAGATACTCAATCTCAACAACCGGTTAGTAATATGTTGTTTATGCAAACCTAGCCATACCCATCTCACCATGGGTCTTCCTGGATATCAAGTTCAACTACCACAACCACAAGCTCAAGTACCAGAATATATTGGATATTCATATAGTTCAAATATCTCAAGCATGCATGAAAGATTTCAACAGAACATCCTTGTGTGCTCTAACGATGGGGGGCAAACATGGCGATGGTAGTGGTTCGGTTCTATTTATTTCTCATGTCCCAAGACTTGTTCCTCTTCCTCAAGCTCCTCAAGCATGGGCCACACCTCCTATTTCTCAACATGCAGCCCCACCAGCTCCAAATCCAAATAAGAAAGAGTATCTCAAAGATTTGGAACTATCAAAAAATAACTAGTAGCCTAGGAGATGTATTTGATAAGAGAAACCTCTCTCCTACAGATAGGAGAAGGAGGAAGCATATAGGGTCTCAGACAATACCCTAATGGGCACTGTTCAAAATTTCGACGAAATTGTCAAACTTTTTGGCAAAATTTCTATTTCCGTGGCAATCGGACATCGAAATTGACTGACGAAACTCTCAAAACAGGCAGATCATCGATTTTTTTATTACTTTTTTATATACTATGTACTAGCTAGAGCATATTTTTTTGCACAATTTTGTGTCTTTAAGTCTATATATTGTGTTTGCAAACTATAATGACTTAGTTCATTGATTTTGCCATTGAAAATTGACATCAAAAATCCCCATCGAAATGCCCATCAAAACAGTTCAAGGTCATTCACTAAAAAATGACGAGACCCCACCCCCACATATCCAATATGAAATATTATTACATATTTGAGTAGATCTACACTAGTAGATCATTCTGGTAAAATTTCATAAATTAATTCGTTTATTTTGCCGTCGAAACACCAGGAACGCATTTATCGAAATTTCTGTCAAAATTTGTCGAAATTTCTGTTTCTGTGGCCACCGAAACGGCATCGAAATCAGACATTTTCTTCCTTGCTAATGGGTCAAAACACACTTGGGTCAATATTACAAACTAAATAATAAACCCATAAACTAATTAACTCTCAACATGAACTATATTACCTAAAGATTGGGTGGATGAAACTTGTTAATGATGACATACATGAGCAACACAACTTCATAAAACAAACCTTATGGAACGTACATGTCATATGAGCAATATGCCAACCACGTCAACTCAATAATGTATGGAGTACCAGCTAGACAATAAACATGCAACTGAGGGGAATGGGTAAGTTACTATGGTATTCATGTGATGTAGATTGTGATATCATTATATAACTATTGGTTTATGGATTACTAGTAGAATTTCATATCATAATTCCTACATTTTGTCTGAAATCCTTATCGAACTCTCCAAGAGAGAAGACAGTTTCCTCACCTCCCACATGAAGAACCGCCAACACATATCTAATATAAAATTCTATCACATAAAACACTGCATTTATGTGTACAGATTGCCCCTGTAAAATTTCATAATTAAATTCATTCATTTTGGTGTGGAAACAGCTAAGATCACATCTGTTGGTAAATATCAATTTCCAACATTGTCAAAACGGTGTGAAACTAGATGTCAAAATTTTCATAATGAAGTATAGAAGTTTATGTTACTAGACCGTCAGAAATGACTTTGAAATCAGGCATTTTCATTGAATATAGCCAAATTCAAATTGGGAAGCATTGTTAGAGAAATTTGACTGCACAACCGCATATAAATATTATGCTTAAGCCTACGTGGTCGCCTAATCACACCACATATTGCTACTCAGTCCACTAAGCTATCATGGGCCGCATATACTCATGCTTGCCCGATTAAGCGACCAATTAAACTCACTTTTAAAGAGCATGTTACTTTTTCCCATACATTATACACACACATGGATGTGTAAACGTTATTATATATCTTAATATATAGTACATATATACATATATATGTTATATGTTTTATATGGTTAACAAATTTCCACACACATTTGTACATTTATATTATACCTTTTAATATATCCATATACATACATATACACACATTCCAAAACATTAGTATATTTCTGCGTTCATTTTTATGTATTCACATTCATACACACGCTCTACACATATATCAATACATTTATACATATACATTTCAATATTAGTACATAGATTACACACACAATCTACATATATACCTATAAACACATATACAAACATATCATAATACATATTAATATGTTTACATTGAAATGTGTAAATGCATAATCTGTATGATAAATTTATTGTTTATAAGATCAAACTATTAACTTTTGACTACATATAATTAGTTTGCTGGAGAAATAAAATCCAAAACCGCATATACTCCTGCATATCACCTATACTCTATGCAATGCCCTCAGCCTGTACACTGCATGTCGCTTTCCCGAACAATGTTTGGAAGCATTTAGATAAGCGATTGTTGTTGTCCATGACATTATGGTGTATCCCTCTGAGCTATTCAGGTGATCGTTAGATACATACTATGCTGTGTGCTGATCCTCACTAGGAGGCTGATAGCACAGATTAATGCAGCAAATAACTAACACGGACGTTAATCGTATGCAGTAGAGACAACGGCAGTCAAATATGTTCAAATTTCACATTGGCACATTCCGGTTGGTATTACATTGCAACGAGAATTATATTGCAATGAGAAATGTGTGCTCATTTACAGAAACATATTCGTTATCCCTGAAACGGCAGGCTTCGAGAATTATTAGGACGGGTCAAAAAGATAAACTGAACAAGCTCAAATTGTTAATAAAACTATCATTACAAAAGGAATCATGTAGGTATTACCTCAGGAAATTCTCTCAAAACAGATTCTTCTGCAGCAGCTTTAGCCCTTAGCATTCTAGAACTAGCTGACAAGGATGCCCCTAAGCACGAAACTTGTATGAACCTCATAATACCTCCATGCTCCTTAGCAATCTGCACAAAAATTGCATGATTTAATCACTTTCGAATCTATGATGATTAAGAATCATGAAGATGAATTAATATTTTCCAGAAAAATACCAGAAATGGATACAGATTCATCAGGGATGTGCCCAATTAATATTTTCCTTTTGGGGGAGAGACACTGTCTACTTAGACAGTTAAACAACGATTTTTCTAGTATTTCTCTACTATACTCGCATTAAAATAAGTAATAATAACATAGTTATAATTTTACTGAATAACGTCTACTAAGTTTCTGTACAAAGCAATAATTATGTACAGTACAAATAAACCTGATGAACAAACACTACAGCTGCACAATCAATTGCTTATTACTGCAAGTAAGCATCTTAGGATATTAGAGTATTATTTACAAACATTCAGTCATTTAGTATGCTTTCATACTATGCACTTGTAGACTTTTGGTACACACTTTCAGTAATAAGCATATTATTCATTTATTATCGGAACAATAATAAGTCATTGTTATCATATTCAGACGACTAAAGCTAGCAAATTAAAAAAAAACTGGCTGGTGGGCACTCTGACCAGGGAATAGCTGCGACGGCATAACACACCATCGGGTGTGGCGTGGGGCGAGTGGCCACCACACCTCTGACCCCAGAGTTTAACCTGCTAGGGGGAGTCCATTAGCGACTCGTCCTAGGAGGCGCCCCTCGTCATCAAAAAAAATTAGCAAATATATTAATTTATATCATATGAATATATAATGTAGCTCATGATTTATTGGCTCTTATAGACAGCAATATACTATATCATAAACTGTTGTTTGTACAAATAGGACCAAAGATATGACATGATTGGATGAATTTTAATTCCAATAGTGCTACGATTTATAGACAGACTACTGTATGTATTGTACAATGTAAGACTGCTTACCAAAGACATAAAGAGCACAAAAAATGAGATCGTGACTAGTATATAATGTGTATGCATGCATCACGACGTGCTTGGAAGGAGCAACGCTTACATGGATTGTATGCTGTTACCCTTTTACACCCTTCAAGCGGAGACAAGATGTTGCGGATGGATGGATGGATTATGAATCTATGATGGCAGATAACCAGTTCTCAAATACCAAAGAAAGATGTTGACAGTCCCTCCCTCTTCAGGTATAGGGCTCACAATGCACAAACATAAAGGGCAGCAACTGTTTCCGAGAAGATACACTTAAGCTCACCAACCCCAACTCTAGATGCTTGTTTTTGCTAGAAACAGAGGGAGATCGACTTGTACTACCCTTCAATATACAAAAACCCCAAGCATCTTACAAAAAGGATTGTGTCTATCTCTGCCAGGTATTCTCTTCTAGCAATCATCAATGCTCCACATGTATATCTTGGGCCTATAGATTTCACTTGTCAAGCGTCCCCAACCAAGGACCTACTGAAGGTAATTATATGAGGTTATTTGTCGATCTGTTGTGGTAGAGTATATGATAGCATCCATGGGAGTTTTTGTAGAGTAAGGATCTCATGAGTCATGATGCTCACTACCTCTTGCTTCAAATGCCAGAGAGTAGCTTAACTAGTTCCCACCTAGAAACAAGGAACAAGGTATCCGATAATGATGTTGTTTTGACAGTTTGGAAATAGGTATTTACCGGTATACCGACGGAAATACCGATAGATGCAATCCTAGCCGTTTCGACACCAAAATGAACGAAAAAAATCATGAAGTTTTATAGGTGTAGTCTCCACACCTAAATGAATTGTTGTATGCAATAAATTTTATGAAGGGTATGTGAGGTAGGGTGTTTATCATGGGGGATGTAGCGAACTTGTTCAGCTTTTTGCGGATTCCGATGAAGCATTTAGATGGCATAATTAAGATTTGGAATTTTACTAGCACAATCCATAAATATAAATACACACACTAATGCAATAATATGGAATTTACAACAGTAATAGCATAGCAATTTACTAACTCATATCAGTTGTATGTCAATTTACGCACTGATTCTCCATACAACATTGAGTCGTTATAATTAACACATTGCTCCCATGACGTATATGCGGCCCATGATAGCTTAGTGGACTGAGTAGCAATATGTGGTGTGATTAGGCGACCACGTAGGCTTAAGCATAATATTTATATGCGGTTGTGCAGTCAAATTTCTCTAACAATGCTTCCAAATTTGAATTTGGCTATATTCAATGAAAATGCCTGATTTCAAAGTCATTTCTGACGGTCTAGTAACATAAACTTCTATACTTCATTATGAAAATTTTGACATCTAGTTTCACACCGTTTTGACAATGTTGGAAATTGATATTTACCAACAGATGTGATCTTAGCTGTTTCCACACCAAAATGAATGAATTTAATTATGAAATTTTACAGGGGCAATCTGTACACATAAATGCAGTGTTTTATGTGATAGAATTTTATATTAGATATGTTTATGTTTGCGGATTCCGATGTGAGAGAATTTTATGAAGGGTATGTGAGGTAGGGTGTTTATCATGGGGGATGTAGCGAACTTGTTCAGCTTTTTGCGGATTCCGATGAAGCATTTGGATGACATAATTAAGATTTGGAATTTTACTAGCACAATCCATAAATATAAATACACACACTAATGCAATAATATGGAATTTACAACAGTAATAGCATAGCAATTTACTAACTCATATCAGTTGTATGTCGATTTACGCACTGATTCTCCATACAACATTGAGTCGTTATAATTAACACATTGCTCCCATGACGTACATTTATGTAAGGTTGCTTGTATGAAGTTACGTGTTGCTCATGCATGCATGTGCAATACTGTACAAGTGTATAATACTCATTTTTATTATATTCACATTACTCTTTCGTAGAACATCTTCTACTAAACATAAATAAATAACTAATTATAACAGTATTTATTGTAATAGTATTAGTATATATATATTTTCCTACTTTATTTTACCTTTATTATTGTGTTATGGGCCTTTGTTTATTAGCCCATTAGCCTTTTTCCTTATTCTAGAATATTCTTGTTTCTAGATTATTCTTACTCTCTCCTATATAAGAGAGTCTCTTGTAAGTGGTTTTTACTCATCTAATACAAACCATCTTTTATATTTTAGATGGTATCAGAGCGTGATGATCCATCTTGAGACCCTCACATCTCAACCCTAATCACCCATGCCTCCTTAAACCCTAGTCGCCACCCTCTCTTTCTCCTCCCTCCCTTCTTCCTCTCACTCTGTCGCCGCAACCCGCCGCATCACCCACCCACAATCCGTAGTCCCGCCCGCCACCTCCACCTACTCCATCCCCTCCTGCCGCCTCCACCTCTCTCCCTTCCCACAGCCACCGTCCAACCCCTCCCTCTCCCACATCCGCCGCCAACCCACTCCCCACCGTCGCCGACCTCCCCACCATCTCCTCCCCCCCACACACACAACCACCCATTGTTGTCCTCTCTCCCATCCATCCTCTTTCCTCTTCTCTGCTTCCTTTTCTCCTTTACCCACCATCCTTTCCTCCGTCTAGCCACCACCACCACCACCTTTTCCTTTCTGGCTCGCATCTGTACCTCTTCGTAACTTTCCAATCATAGCACGTTGAAGGCATAACTGGTTCTCGCTGGGGACAAGAAAATGTGAATAGATGCCGTCGTTGCCACAGGAAAGGTCTCTGAATCATCCTCACTGTAGACCTAGATGTAGCACTCGGCTACCAAAGGCGCATTAAGCCTATCAAAACAACTATATGCACCCACTTTGTTAGTGTAAACCTAGCGGCATCCAATTATAGACTTGCCATATGGTCATGAAACAAGAGACCGTGTCTTGTTCTGGTTAAGACTGACATCTCTTCATCCATAGCATGACATCAACATGGGTGATCAAGTGCAGCTAAAACATATGGGGTATAAAGATAGAGGATATAGAAGAAATAAAGGCATAATATGAAGGTGAAAGATGGTTATATGAGACAGTTTAAATAGCATGGCGAATAATTTTGAATGTGGGAGATCTAACATCTTTGCTCAAGGCAATGGGAAGATCATATACGCAAGGTGGAGTTGTTTCTACCTGACTTTCAGACAAGGAGGCATCTGGAGAAGAAGCTAACTTGCAAGAGTCATTTTTCCACCTACATTGGTGCCTAAATCAGACTATCCACCTACGTCGTACGACAAGTGTAGACATGAGTGATTGGGGGCCTATCAGAGATAGGTGAAACCGCATCATTAGTGCCTTCATTAGTAGAGGACTGAAGAACATAAGACTCAACCACGATATGAAGGGGTAAGAGTTCCTTCATAACTACTGGTAACACTAAAATCTATCATCAGAGGACATGTCTTCAAAAAAGGTGACATCAACTAACACAAAAAAGCGATGTAAGGTAGGACTGTAGCACTTATGCCCCTTTATGCACTTCATGTACTTTGGACTAAACTTGTCTGCACTTGGACCAAGACAATGAACAAAAACAAGTACAACCAAAAACATTTACGCAAAATATGGTAGAATAGTTTTATAGAATGAAGAATCTAAATAGCCATGCGGTTTTGAAGGGAAGATGATGGCATGTTGTTAATGAGGTAGGGGCAGTGAGAACTACAACCCCCCCCCAAAAGTCTCTAGGAACATGCAAAATGAAGGAGAAGAGTGTGAGCGGTCACAACAATATGATTATTCTTCCGTTGAACGGATCAACCACTCCATTTTATTGTAGAGCATGTGGGCAAGACGGGTGGTGAATGATGTCATTGGTAGATGTGAAATGGGTAAAGTCATGGTTGAAGTATTCTCTTGTCTTATCAAAAGGATTCAAATTTTCTTTCTATATTGAGTTTCCACTTCTGCATAAAAGGATATAAATATGGACAATAGTTCAGACCTTATTTTCATCAGGTAAGCCCAAGAGTAATCACCCAAAAAAATAACAAAATATCTATAGCCAAGTTTAGAAGTAACACGAGACATCCCCCCATACAACTAAATGTACAAGTTGAAAAACAAATCTTGTTCTTTGGCTCTCCATAGACCTAAAGACAGACCGTGTATGTTTCCCCAATTGACATAATTCACATTGCAAGCTCCCTGGGTTGGACAAACATGAAACTCAGAGCTTGAGCTTTTCTACAGACGCATGACCAAGACGACTATGGACCACAAAAGGAGAACCATCGACACATGTTGTATGCGGCCTCTACAAGTAGTATAGTCCAACAAGTTTATACCCTTCGTCAATCGTCTATTCGTCTTCAAGTCATGTATAACACAAGTATCTGGTAAGAAAGTGACGAAGCTTGAAAAGAACGAGTATTTTGCTAATAGATAACAAATTAAAAGGAAAATAAGGGCTGAAAAGTGGAGAGTAGAGTTACATGTGGAGTTGGTGAAATTGGACCAGTTCCATTAATAGAGTCAATGGAACAATCTGCAAGTGTAACATCAACCATCAGGTAGGTCAGGCTTATGGGTATAAGTGATGAACAACTCAAGTGCCTCATGGTGTGATTAGTTGCACCTAAATCAAGAACCCAATATGACTTGGATGATGATGCATTAGATGTTGGAGATATGCAAGCTAATAGACCATATCTTTGTGCAAGAGAAGCAACTAAAGACGTAGCATGTTGGGAGCCATGAGGACACATCAACTGAGAGTAGTCCTCAGACAAAGATACATGATGTCACATGTCACCCCCTCCTCCTGAGAACCCTTTGTAGCCACCATGTTGACAGACTTGGTGGGAAATCCATGTAATTTGTAATAAAAGTCCTCAGTGTGCCCTTTCTTCCCACAGTGGGTACACTTTGGACACTAATGAAGACTTTACGACTAGTACCAAATCCCCTCTTAAACTGACGCCTCTGTCGTATCGCATCTTGTAGATGTAGTGTCTTTTCCAGACTGAGTTGTCAGTCTATGACTAAGTGGCAACGGATGCATCCTTCTCTAAGAAAGTATGAGACGCCCTACATTAGGTGTTAGCCAAAGAAGAAAGCTCGGGTCCAAGCAATATCTAAATGTAGACGCCCTCATACCCATGACAAAATATAGCTAGAAACTTGATCATAACCATGTTGTTGTTGCATGTCTTGAATGTTTGTAGAGAAAGGAAACAAATTGTACAAATCATCAACCAAGTGAGTCACTTCGCCAAAACATTGCAGAAGTGACTTGTCTCCCTGTTGCAGCCCATATAGCTCTACAATCATATGTTACATGTGAGAGACGTTGTCTGAACACATAAGTTGAAGGTGATCCCCACAAAGCGTTGCACATTTCGAAGTGTTTTCTCTTATATCTTATATGTGACTCCATGTTACTCCATGACATACTCGGTAGGTTTGCATCATGTTATTCCCATTGCTCCAATGCATTTAGGATCTTTTAGTGGCTTAGAAGTCAGATTTTTTATGCGGCTTTAACCCTCAAACCAAATCTTACGGTATCACTCCATCAATTATAGTTTTTCTCAATAATCTAATCCTGAACAATGAAAGCAGCATGTGGTGATGTCTCCTTTCCAGTCATGAGAACAAATTAAATGGTGGCATATGGATTTGAAGAGTAGAGAATGTTGTTGGATGGCATAGAATAGCTATCAAAAAAATTTATGACATTCTAAGGTCAGCAGACACTTTGCGTAAAGGTGATGAGTCTTGCTACAGTAACATGGGCCTTCACCTCATAGAAAGGGGGTTTAAAAACTCATTGACTACAACAAGCGTGGGCAAATGACACATGGAGATGGTAGAGGGGGTAGACGCATCCCAATAGAACTAGGTATGGAGGGAGGAAGGTGGTCCGTTTTTCCTCAGGTTAAGCTGTATGTTTAACTGTATAGTTGCAGCTAATGCATAGAGTAGATGGCGTCCAAGGAGGACCCACAAAGCATCCCAGCAACTCATGGCAATCTCCCTAGGGTCTTTGATTTGAGGGAGACCCAACTCAAGAAGAAGATTAGATGGAAGCCAGCAAACTAAGGCATAGGGGTCTCTATGGTACCCACACGGCTATAGCTGCAGCAATGTGAATACTGAATTATATATGTTCATTTTACTCTTTAGTAAAACTTCTACTAAATATACATTTATAAATTATCGTATGATTACTAGTAATCAGATAAATTACATGATAATAGTATTTATAAGTGTAGTATTCAGGTAGCCGTAAATTTAGTGATAATATTGTAGATCTACATCATATACTAATAGAACTATTATAATTAACATAAACATATAAATTTTGGGCTAGATCTAGGTTTTTGGGGTAGAAAAACACTTTTGGGTGAAATTGGACATATTAGTAGGAAAAAGAGATGGAGAAGTCAGAAATTGTAGAAAAAGGAAGAGATTAGTTCAACTTACCTTGATTTGGGTTGGTTTGAGCTTCAATCGCCCAAATGCACATTCTTTCGTCCTTCAAAGAGAGATTGGAATAACATGTGTTTCACGTACTTGTAGAGTGTTTATGGTTCATAGCTATAAATAAAATGATAGGTTAGACTAGAACTGTGGGGAGTACATACTACACCATGCAAATCCCCCAACCCCGAATATAAGAAGCTTGCCTCTACAGCTAAGTATTCTCCTATCCAGCATGTCAGTAATAAGCTGTAGTCAACAATGTTCACCCTTTCAACAAAGACCTGGGTGGGTATGTTATTGCTCCTTACAGTTGACTACTATCCATTGCTTGTTTTTTCTTCCACTATCTTCTAAGGAGCATGTTGACAGCATGATGTTGTTGAATAAGAATGACTATTTTCTATAATGACTTGGCTCGAATCCCTTGCATACTCGGTTATGGTGGAGGCAAAGTTACTTAAGGAGTCACCAACACGGTTGGCAAAGAAAACGATGACTTCAGTGATGTGCATCGGCACCTGGTCACTTCCTGTGGTGTTTAACCTAGCAATGCAGTTGTTACTTGTTGTCTTATAACAATGTTGTGTACCTTCTATTAGAGCATAAAGAGGTTGGGGAAAAGTGGGTTGCATGGTTGAAGCCCCATGGTCGCTAGGAAGAAACATTATGTCTCTCTGACCCAATTCATTAGTATTGATAGCAACGAGTCACGAAAAGGTCATAGTAGCAAGTTGACCTTCCTTTTTTAGAAGTTTCGGGCATATTTGGTATCCCCTTCAAAAAGGGAGAGAGGTGCTAGACTGCTAGGCTCTAAGGATGTAGAATAAGTTCTGATTCGAATTCAAATGTGGTAACTTGTAAGGCAAATGGAAGATTTGTAATGATATGCAACTCTATGTAAAATTGAGATCAAAGAGTCATGCCGCATGTGGGGTTTTTCAATAAGATGCACCAATTCGCCAAGTATTTATTGTTGAGCATTCTAAGGCGTCTGCTTTAGAAAGGTGGCCAAAAGAAGGCAAAAGGCAGAATAAATTGCATATTTATATCAAAGTGCTCAAATATTTATTTACATGATTACTATGAGAATATCAGTTGAGTGTTCTGTCATCCGTTCAGCCTACTTTCTTATTTAATGGCTCTTGACATTATCAGCAGTAGTGAGCCCATCCATTGAGTTCAACATGAATATCGTGATTACATTATGGAGGGCTAGAGATTTTTGTATACATGACCACCATGAAACTTCTACTCCGTCATGAATAAGCTATTTCTCATGGGAGTAGTAGAGAATTTTCCATTCATTTCTGAACATGATAATTTAAATTTTTCATTTCAAATATTCTTTTGTAGCTCCACATATAACTAGCTAATTGTCAGTGGTATTGAACAACATTAAACATACATGGCCCAAGGTATCAGAAAGCGGGAAGCGGGAGGCATGCAGACAGCACCCTGTAACCGATTAAGCGGTAGGCAGACGATTCAGCGGGCGATTTTTGAAAAGGCGGGTATCTAAATTTTATAAATTTTTATACAAAATACATGTATGTGTATATAAAAAAAATATTTCTAAGGAACTTCTATACATATCTAATCAGCAAATCAGTAATTAACTAAGTATTCATCAATACTTTACTGTTAATCAGTATCTCTAATCACTAAATCAGCAAACAGATCATTAATTGTAAATAACTGTTAATATATGTCATATTTATTCTATTTGGAATTTTATATATCCTGCTGGACCTCTATGTAAATTATCCAGTTTCTCTTATTAATAAAAAATGAGAAGGCCTATTGCCTCTTCCAACGCTGCACTGCACATTGCATTGTGACTCCTCATTCAATATGGCATCAGAGCAAAGGATTCAAACCTAACCCTACCTAATCGAGCGCCGCCCAGCACCCCGCCCCACCCCTCTCTCACCCAATGCCACCGCTGACAACAGCGCTGTCGGCCAACAGCAGTCGTGCAGCTGTCGACGGCTCCAGCAGTCACCGGTCGGTCGGCCGTTAGGCCTTCCCCGACCGCCGCGCGCCGCCTCCCCGGGAGGACAGTCGCCGCCAGCCTAAGGCGGGCGCAGCAGCCGCCTCCCGGGCCAGGCACAGCAGCCACAATTGCCCCTCTCTTCTCTATCCAGATCTTCGGGTCCTTCGGTTGATCCAACGGATTTCTAAAACCCAGATCGGAGAGTCCGTCAGTATGTAGGAAATTCCTAATCACATCTCCTCCATGTGTCATTAGGGAATTTCAGTTGGGGGTTGGGGATGCGTCATATACGCATCTGATTCTTTTGTGACGTGACGTGTATCTTTCTGTCACGTATATCTTCTTGTGGCGTGTATCCATCTGTCACTCTTCTTCTTGTTAAATCATGGAGGATACCAAGGCATCTACCATCTACAGTAAGATGTCTCCTATCCCCTCCATCAAGCTAAACGGGAGGAACTAACTCTTATGGATGAATGCAGTCTATATTGTATTGGAGTCATGCGAAAAGGCTAGTTGATTCTGACCCTCCTGCGCTCACTGACAAAGGCTATGCTGAATGGAAGCGCCACGACAGTCTGGTGAAGACTTGGTTGTGGGGAAGCATGGAACTTGGGATTGCCTCGAGGTTCATGTCCTACACTACTGCCAAATAGATCTAAGATGTTGTGAAGAATGCGCTTCGTCAGTTCATGATATATGACCGCCTCTTTGCAGAACGACAGGGAGACAGACCTTTAGATCTATTTATTCTCAAGAGAAGAATGCGCTTCGTCAGTTCATGATATATGACCGCCTCTTTGCAGAACGACAGGGAGACAAACCTTTAGAAGAATACTTTGGAGTGATCCAAGGTATTGCACAAGAGTTGAGTTTCTACCATCCAGTGACTGTCTAGGAGCAAGTCAAAGACAAAGATGACTTGATTACAACGAAATTTTTGTTTGGTTTGAGTCCTTCGTGCAGTTCAGCCCGCGGTGTTATCCTAGCTTCTGATAAACTTCCCAGCTTGGAAGAGGCTTATTCAAGGATTTTATAGGCAAATTTTGAACATGTTGATCCTACCGCAGTCTCATCTCAGGGAGATTCTCATACTTCTGTAGCTGCTGCAGTGAGAGGAGGACGAACAGGTATCGGCCGAGGACGTGGAACTTGTCCTAAATGCACTTTCTACAACAAGCCTGGACACACTATTGAGAAATGTTGGGAGAAGCATGGTCGACCTGCTGCACCACCTGTGGGAGCAGCAAACTAAGCTACCACTACTGAGTCTACCGAGCCTCCTGCTTTGAGTTCTGGTCCTTCTGGCATCACACTCACCAAGGAGGAATATGATAAATTTATCTTGGATACTCAGCATTTGAGTTTGGGATCATCATTTTCAGCCAACTTGGCGTCCACCACTGGTAATCAGGCTACCTCTTTATTGGCTTCTAATTCTACTTCATCATGGGTCATTAACTTTGGACCGTCACAGCATATGACTGGTATGAGGAGACTTCTTCACTCCATTGACTCACATATTCCTCACAAAACTGTAACAATAGCAGATGGCTCAGTGAGAAGAGTGTTAGCCAGTGGATCTGTTACTCGAACTCTTGGAATTGATATTAAATTTGTACATTATGTGCCTGCTAACTTGGCGTCCACCACTGGTAATCAGGCTACCTCTTTATTGGCTTTTGGTTCTACTTCATCATGGGTCATTGACTCTGGAGCGTCGCAGCATATGACTGGTATGAGGAGACTTCTTCACTCCATTGACTCACATATTCCTCACAAATTTGTAACAATAGCAGATGGTTCAGTGAGAAGAGTGTTAGCTAGTGGATCTGTTACTCGGACTCTTGGAATTGATCTTAAATCCGTACATTATGTGCCTGCTTTTCCTTTTAATCTTCTGTTTGTTGCTAAGTTGATTGATATTGTGAAATGTACGGTAACTTTTAGTCCTTGTTTTGTGTTACAGGATCTCAAGAGTACGAGGACGATTGGTGGCGGGCCTAAGAAAGGTGATCTCTACCTCTTCCACGGTGACAGTTTGCCTCACCACGTTTCTGCATCTACTCCAGTTGTCTTGTTGAGTGGCTCTCCCTTACTGTGGCACTACAGATATGGACATCCTTCATTAGAGAGCCTAAGAAAGTTATAACCAAAATTGTCTCAAGTATCGTCTCTAGAATGTCAGTCCTGTCAACTGGGGAAACATCATAGGATGTCTTATCCTGGTCATGTCAATAAATAGGTGTCATGTCCTTTTGAGTTGGTCCATAGTGATGTTTGGGGTCTTGTAAAAGGCAATAGTTATAATGGTTTTCGTTATTTTATCTCCTTTGTGGATTACTTTTCGCGTATGACTTGGATTTATTTGTTGAAAAGTCGAGTCTGTACTATCTACTGTCAAACATTTTCATCAAGAAATAAAAGTTCAATTTGATTGCAAGATTAAAGTTCTTCAATCTGATAATGCTTTGGAGTATGTTCAAAATCTTATGGCTGATTTTTATAGTTCGGTTGGGATGATACATCGTACATCATGTCCTCACACTCCTCAGAATAATGGGGTAGCAGAGAGGAAAAATCGCCATCTTCTTGATATTACCAGGACAATCATGTTTCAATCTAATGTTCCTAAGCGGTTCTGGTCTGACCCTCTTCTTACTGCTTGTTTTCTTATCAACAGGCAACCTTCTTCTGTGCTTCAAGGACGTACTCCTTTCTCTGTCTTACGCCCCAAGGATCAACCCTTGTTCCTCTTAGAGTGTTTGGTTGTGCATCTTTTGTCCACAATTTTGATCCTAAGGCTGATAAGTTATCTCCTAGGTCAATTAGGACTCTTTCTCAGGTACTCCAACACTAGCAAAGGATACAAGTGTTATTGTCCAAATCTTCGTCGTATGTTTGTGTCTAGAGATGTGACCTTTCATGAATCTACTCCATATTTCTCTAGTGTTCCCAGTAAGGGGGAGCAATTATGTGAGAGAGTGCCACCATCAGATGCTAGTGAGAGAGTGCCACCACCACATCCGAGTGAGAGAGTGCCACCTATCATTCCTGACTATACTATAATTCAGAAAGAACAGCCAGCAGATGATCCACAAATTCAGCAATATTCACATGTTTATAGCAGACGAGGCAGACAAGATCCAAACGAGGTAGCGACTCCAGTCTCTAAGCCCTCCCCATCTTCCTCTACTCAAGGAATTCCTGAAGAATCATCTGACCTTGATGTTCCCATTGTTGTCGGCAAAGGTATTCCTGAAGAATCATCTGACCTTGATGTTCCCATTGTTGTCCGCAAAGGTACTAGTTCATGTACTATTCGGCATCCCATTACAAATGTATGTTGTCTGTCCAAGTTATCTCAGCAGGCTCGCTCATTTGCTCTTGGGATTGATTATGTGGTCATTCCAAGAAATCATCTTGATGCTATGAAGAATATTGGCTGGAAACAGGCCATGCATGTTGAAATGGCTGCTCTGTTACAGAACAACACCTGGGAACTTGTTGACTTGCCTCCAGATAAAAATGTTGTGGGATGCAGATGGGTATTTACTGTAAAGCATAATCCAGATGGTTCCGTGGAGAGATTGAAAACTAGACTGGTTGCAAAGGGTACACTCAGACATATGGGGTTGATTTCTTTGAGACCTTTTCACTAGTGGCTCGTCTGAATTCTGTGTGTTTTCTTATTTCTCTGGCTACTACATTTGACTGGCCTCTATTTTAGCTCGATGTAAAGAATGTCTTTCTTCATGGTGATCTACAAGAGGAGGTATACATGGAGCAACCACCTGGTTTTGTTGCTCAGGGGAGTGTCAGAAGGTGTGTAGGTTGAAACAATCTCCTAGAGCTTGGTTTGACAAGTTCAGTGATGTGCTAAAGATGGGCTTTTGTCGTTCTGTTACCGATCACTCTTTATTTTATTCTACTTCTTCTGGTGGATCTGTTATTATTGTTGTGTATGTTGATGATATTGTTATCATTGGTAGTGATTCCACAGGCATATCTCGTGCGAATGAAGGCTTGCAGGGGCACTTTCACACAAAGGACATGGGAAAATTGAGATACTTTCTGGGCATTGAAGTACTGAGATCTCATGCAGGTATCAATTTGTCTCAGAGAAAATATGTGTTGGACTTACTACAGGAAACAGGTATGAGTGAGTCCAAGCATGTGTCTACTCCTATGGACTATCATGTGAAGGAGATCACTGATGATACTGATAATCCAGATCCAAGATAATACAGGAAAGTTGTGGGTAAATTGATTTATCTGACAATCACACGCCCTGACATTTCCTTTATTGTAGGAGTGGTGAGTCAACATATGAGCTCTTCACAACAGTCTCATTGGACATCTGTCTGCCGTATTCTGAGATATCTGAAAGGTGCACCTGGTAAGGGAATCACCTATTATAGGCTGAAAACTCCTGTATCCACACTTTCTCTTACTGGTTATGCAGCTGCAGATTGGGCTGGTAATCTGAATGACAGGAGATCTACGTCTGGATATTGCACATTTCTGGGGAATCATCTTATTACCTGGAAAAGCAAAAAGCAAAATGTTGCGGCAAGATCTAGTACGGAAGTTGAGTATAGAGTAATGGCACATGCATGTTGTGAGTTGCAGTGGGTTCAATCTGTACTTTCTGAACTAAAGATTTCTGTCTTGTCTCCTATAGAGCTCAGATGTGACAATCAAGCGGCCATCTACATTGCCAAGAACCCAGTCTTCCATGAGCGTACAAAGCATATAGAGGTTGACTGCAAGTGCCACTTTATTAGAGACCAAATCAAGAATGGAACTGTTGTGACTCCACATGTCAAGTCTAAAGATCAACTTGCAAACAACATTAACAAAGTAAAGAATAAATACTAATTACTGAGCTTTCTTACACCTTTTAAGATACAACAAGCATCACATCTCCCAAAAGTAGTGCTTTCATTTTTCTATAGATTTGGAGTGTAATTGGGCCACTCCAGCAAACTTGCCGTGAAGCGCCCTGAAGCGGCCGCTTAAGCGGGGCTGAAAAAGCGGCCGCTTCAGTCCAAAACGCTTCAAAGCCCGCTTCAGCTGAAATTACAACGGAACATGTGCTTGGCCGCTTAAGCGGCCACTTCACCCGCTTTTTAAATCACTGAATGAACTCAACCCCCCTTTTATAGATGCATTTTGCAATTTATTTTAGCCTAGAGACTAAATTATGATGAGGCTTCAACTTGCGTGGTTGAAGCCTCGTTATGATTTTAAGTATTTTCCTTCAAGGGTTATTTCATCCAATTATCTATCTTCTCATTATTGGATTTTTTTCCCTCTTAGACAATTCCATTTGGTAAGACTTCTTTTGATTTTTGTATGTGAGGGCAACATTAGGACGTGAACCTCCTTGTTGGGTTGAATGAACTCAACCCCTCGTGTTATAGTTGCATTTTGCAATTTATTTTAGCATAGAGACTAAATTCCTTCATCACTTTCCATAGTCACTTTAAACTAGACATATATAGTTAAGTTTTATTACTTGTATTATTACACGTGTCATGTATGTTTCTTTTCCCTTGAGTTGCTAGTAAACACATGCAATGGGTGTGATAGCTACTGCTCAGTACAATAATGACGATTGCCAACTTAACAACTCGCATTGACAATTTGGAACCGCATGCCAATAGAAATTTTTCTCCTCCATGAGACTGATGCAGCATGTATATTTCAACAAGTTTGTCTATCTTACTACGTGCTCCCACCAACATCCTGATCTTCATTGTGCAAACCACACCTTCGGCCACCAATATGCATTCCCCTTTCACTTGTGACCTTCACGCTTGCTGAAGACACCAATAATGAGTCTCTAAGAGTTGTTAGTCTATCTGCAACATGTTGCAAAGGTAGGAAAGGCCCTTGCATATCATTCCAACATTAATAAAGGTGTGACGTCACCCATGCATGGTCACTAGAAAGTTGGTTCTACAGTGTAATCCATAGGTCCTTGATTCTTATCTAAGCACGGCCTTCATCCATGTCAAGTTATGGATCAGTTCCTCTAGTTTCTATTCCAATGCGTTCGTGTTATATATATCAATACAAGACTCGGGTTATTAGATATTATGGAGGTTCAGACTTCAGTGAACATCATGACGAATTTGTATACAATTTCCACTTTGGCCAATATGAGTGACTCGCTGTGGAAGGGAACCACTGGGTCGAACGAGAAAACTACAGAGTTCTGGTCTGATGAATGAGTTGATTGGAAAGAAACCGTTGTTCAGTATCTGAGTGAAACACAACATGATATTACTAGAAAAGCTCTGGGATCGTCAGGAAGGTTTGGCACTTGGGATTGGAGCCAATCTCAACATTGACTGCCAACATCCACTCGTCTCAAGGTTTCTGGCAGGCATACGCCCCTCCACAAAATTGTTCCAATTGTATAATTTGGATAGATGAGGGTAGAAATAGTTCTCCATTAAACCAGCTTCTATAACAAACAGCATTCAGGGATCAGAAACAAATAGCGACAAAGCTTCACACTCTGCAAATTGATCTAGTACCAATCTAAACTTGACGAGGACATGTTTCATTGCTTTCGTTTAGTTGCAGATGTACTATAGTGGTATAAGCACTTTGAACAACTTGTCCCTAGGTATGAAGGGCACCCTAGCCCCTTGTTTTTCTACATGACTACACGTTTACATGAGGAAGGCATTCACCGCCTATCAGTGATGATTGTGTTGTTAATAGTACTTCTATGACATGTCTACCATGCTTCTCTTCAATTTTGAACTACCTACATGTCGACTACTATTCGATGTATCTTCTTGTAACATGCATGTGTGATTCTCATGGTTTGCATCCATTAATCCCAATTCTTATACAAGCCATCTCATTCAAGCTTGTTAGTACAACTTACCCTAGTCTAAAGTCAAATGTCGTGATATATGCTAAATCACAAGTACTCCCATCTAATCAATGATAGTGTCGGAAACTAACAATAGACAAAGACGATAAAGACGTAGCAATAATAATGTTTGGTCTAATGTCAATTCCCCAATTGTGTCCCACATTAAACAGCAAGTTGACGATAACTTGATCTACATAGATATAAACTAGAACATGTGAGATTGTTTTGGCCCCATATTTATTAAGGTGGAATGCTGCTCTACCAACACTAAGCAGCATACTAATTTAAAATTATTTCCCCCATATATCAGTATATATCACATATTATGTATATCAGGAGTTTTTTATAGCTTGCATTATATGCAAAAGGAGCAAAATATAGATATCATGCCCTTTTGCATTGTTATTGCTATCTAATTTGGGCCTTGGCATTGGGCAAGTGGTTCTCATTAAGCGTCTGCTTTTTTACACAGAAGTCCCTTGGCAAACCGCTTAACGGGCTCTTTTTCGCTATGTAGCCACTTGACAAGCAGCTTTTGGGAAATCATATGCCTTATGTATACTTGGTTGATTGAAAAACAACATCCAAGATGACCAAATTCATAGTTTCCACTTCATAGGCAAGCTACTTTTATCTTTGTATCATCTTGTTATTACAAATTTTGATTCTCATGTGTTATACAGTTATGCATAAAGATGGTTGTTAGCCTTCTGATAACTTCAAATCTCGAATCTGAAATACGATATCAGATTACTTTACAAAAACCGCTGAATAAGTATCAAAGACTGAAGAAAAATAAATGAGGTTTCATATTTAAACATCACTATTATTTATAATAAAAACTCTTGACGGCTTTATAGCAAGAATTTACAAAATATGACTATGATAATAAAATTTATTAGCAACTTGCAATTTGCATAAGACCTAGACTTTGCAATATCATATATGATGTCAATGATATCATTATTACAGTGTATATTGTTTATCTGTATACTGCAATACATTCGTTTTGATTAGCTAGATTTTACGGATCACCGTTTCACCACACAATAGTTAGTGAATGATTCCCTACTTTTTTGCAGGATGTTCTTCCAAATTCCCCCATCATTATATGATAGCCTCCACTCCACTTGCTTCCCTACGGTTGAGGTCGTTGTGAAGGACACAATCACTAATTAAAGGGTAGGGTCAAGGGAAGTGGAGGTTCAAAATTCATGCACAAGTGGTATATCCTGTTTTAGAGGGCCAAAGCATATCTGAAGGTATAATGAACAGCACATCATTAAGATATTTTAGGATAACATTCTTTGTGGTGTATCTTAAGCTAAATATATTATATTGCCTCGTTGTTGAAATAGTACAAACCCGTGCATGAAAGTATGGGTGGGTGAAATTTTACCATGATACTTGAATAATATACATCAAGATGGTACTTGAATAAGATACATCAAGCTAAGGCTTACTGTAAAGCAAAACATTTTTAATACCGAATTCCGTTTTCAGCTACAATAGGAAACAACCTAATTATACACAAATATATATGATTTTGTCATCTCTCACTATAATTTGTTTAACACATGGATTTTTGGCAATATATGCACATAGTTCCCATAAAATGATTATTCAACCTAGATTGTTACTACATCTTCAAGATGGTAACATATCTAGTTATAGTTTCAATGCCAGCCAGCAGGAAATGCAAGAAAAAGAGTTCCAAGGAAGAGGAAATATTGATAAGATAATGATCTTATCTATGGTTACTTAGTTAAACCAAATCAGCTAGACGGTAGAATTAAAATAAAAATTGAATAGATCATGACAAGGAAAATGATTGGTGAGTAGGTCCCCTCAACATTAATAAAGAAATTGGAATAATGTTCAATTAATGATAGTGTATAATTGTATTTGTTAGAGAGTCTATTTACTTTAGTGGTTCAATCTTTTACTTAAGTTGTTTAGTCTATTTGTAATATGGGCCCAAATGTGTATTGGCCCATTAGGGTTTATCCTGTGTCTGTATACTTCCCCCTTATCCAACTTATAGGAAAGGGTGGTTGCCTCCTATCAATAAGAAAAACCCTACACGTTGGGGATTTCCCCACTCTTATCGCTTTTTCACAGTATTCAAAACATGGAACCATATGAAGAACATATATATATGATATACTTCGGGAGAGGGTCTCAGAATATGCAGTATGTTTTCAAAAAATTGGATCATCATACTAGATTATAGTTTTGTTTTCAAAAGCAAATCGGTTCTCAAGGCTTACAAAAGATCTAATATCTAACTAAAAATCAGAACTTCAATTTGAACATATATGGTATCATCATAACAGTTTTGCAAGCTTTTTATATCTATCATATTCATCATCATCATCATCATTATCATCATCTAAGCCTCAGTCCCGACTATGTTGGGGTCGGTTACATGGATCCTTCGTTTCCATTCAGATTCAGCTCTATCATGGGTCATATTCTGGTTGAGATTTAGAGATTCAGAATCTCTCTTTATAAGCTCTTCCCATGTTAATTTAGGCCTTCCTCTTCTTACCATGTTAAAATCTATCATATTATTAAGTCAGTAAAATGTTAGCTTACACACCCCTCCATTTAACTCTTCCACCCGCACACCATAACCACCACAGAAAATGGTGTACGGTAACCACTTAAGTTTTTTAACTTATAGATCACTGATCTAGGATACTTTAAATCTACCCCCAACAACATAGCTATGCCTACCTCACATTAAATGCTTTTATTTTCTAATTTTAATAAAGCATTATTACAATAACAATTAAATAAAGCAAATACGACTTGCAAAAAACTGATGACAAAATAACCTGTTTACCTGTGCAAGTTGCTCTGCCATAGTACAGTTGACCTCCTCAAAGCTATAGTTCCTTGTCTCATACTCCCTTCCTAATATGAGAAAGATGTTAGTCGCCAAATGTTACGATAGCTCCATTATCATGAGCCCGAGAATAGATACCAACCAATGAGATTCAAAACAACATTTGCCTTTGCCATCACAGCTTTAATAGAGTTTTCATCTCTTGGATTGTACTTCATGGGCACTATCTGAAACATAAAGACCGCACCCACACAAAACACTTCAAGTAAAAGTACGTTGAAATAATATCTTTAAGTTGGAAAAGCACTACATCCAAGTGACCAAATTTTAAATGATGTTAAACAAAATAAGAAAATGTCGATACCTGGCCTAAATCACCCATTAGTTTTAAATGACGATGAGAATCCTCAGAACCACGAAAAGGAACAAGTACCTGAGACCCCATTTTTGCTGCATGAAAAATGAAATAATGATGAAAAATTATAAAGTTAAACCAACTGAAGATGCTTGGAAAGTTGAAACAACACCCGGAAAGATCATTCTCTATGGTGTGTGTTCTGCATGGGTAGCTTTCCTGCCTAAGTTAGCCCAAGGTTACTTAAAATTATCACTTTGTTTTAATAGTTAGCAACTATTAAATTTGACATTTTGATTGGAGTTTAATTTTAATAAATTTTCAACAAATATAGTGATATGCAACAATCTGGCATGCAAACATGCACTTTATGTATCTAATAGCTCTTGAATGCTTAATGAACAGACTAACAGACTTTGAAGGAAGTCCATTAAAGGATCTGTTCAAAATCCTCTTGTGTTAGATCTAAGACGTAAGGGATTTATGTGCTTATGTGTTTTTATCAATTAAATTTAGGATACCATGTAGCTTCGAAGTTCTGGATAGATTGGAAGGTACCTTGATCATTTATAAGATACACGGGAGAAAGAATGAATGAATAAAGCAAGTGGATAGGGGCATCTCAATCTCTATAAATATTTGTTGGTTGTCATCTAACAGCAAGGAGTGTAGATCCATCATTTTAGTAAACAGCAATTCAAGGCCATGTCAATTTCTTTCTTGTTTAAAAGGTACATCAAATGACCTCATGTTGATCAATTGTCACATCAAACAGGCAAGAACAAAGCTAAGGTGGAGATTTGACTGATTAAGTTGCTCTAGCACCAATTGTTTTCATGGCTTTGGCACAAATTCTGCAGACCAATGAGTTTGATCAGATAACACATAAGAGCATTTGAATGTTAAGGATGTGTAGAAAGGCAATGAATGATCGCTTGGGAAAAAACTGTACGAGAAGTGTTGGCTAACAGAGTAGCCCAACATATTAAAAGTGATTACATGAGTACCTAGGAGAGGACCAAGGAGCAACTAAATTGGGGAACAAGTAAAGTTAAGTTGTACTACTAGGCCCAATCAGGTTAGGCCCATTTATTCCAACACCCCTCCCCCTCAAGTTGGATAGTACACATTGTGTATTCCCAGCTTGCTACACATATAATCGGAGGAAGGAGCAAGTTTGCTACACATATATGATATCTGTTAACCAGTCATTATGTATGGTGTGACGCCTTCTTTGTGTGGATCATATCTTAGACAAATTGACAGTCAACTTCATTATGATTGGTACATATGTAAAAACATGATTGCTTCCAATGTGAAATGCATATATGATATCTGTTAGCCAGTCATTATGTATGGTGTTGTGCCTTCTTTGTGTGGATTATATCTTGGAAAAATTGACTGTCATTATGATTGGTACATATGTGAAAAACACGATTGCTTCCAATGTGAATTGCTACCTTAGTTATCAAGGCGCCCGCTATGCAAGGCGCCTCAAACTAGGCGCCCAGCATATTAAGTTTATTATTTGGGCGTCTAAGGCCTTTTAAGCAGAAATCACCATAAGCCATTTTATAGTTGAAATAGGCCTGATTTAGGTAGAAACAGCTAAAATATTGGCAAATTAGGTCTGATTTTGGGGGAAACATGTCTGATTTGGGGGAAATACTTCTGATTTGGGGAAACTAGGCCTGATTTAGCCAAAGTGGGTCTCATTTAAGTCAGTATAGGAAAATTAGAGGAAGTAAGGTCTGATTGGGTTGTGTTATGCAAAATTTGGTCTAATTTAGGCCAAATCAGGTCAAATGTGTGAAGATTAGGTCTGATTTGGGGGAAATACATTTAATTTGCGAAATTAGGTAAGATTTGGCCAACTTGTAGGATATATTATGATAAACTTGTGTCTCATTTATAGTTCTATTTGCATATATTCTTCTTTCTCTGACTTTTTCTTGCTCTTGCATCTGCAACAGCTACTGCTGTTTGCATGTATGCATTAAAATTTCCTGATCTCCATCCTATACTGCTGTTTGTAATTTTATTTTTCTTATTTTTTCTTCCTCCTTCATACACTCCTGCTGTTGTGTTTTTCCTTTTTTTGACTTCTTGTGTGTCATTTCCAATTTTCTATTTCTTTTTTCCTGTTTTCTTTCACCTACAATTCCTAATTATCTTCCTCCTACAACTATTTTCTTCTCTGAATTCTCCTTCTCTTGATCCTCCAAACAGTTATCAATACAAATCAGGTATATAACATAAACATAGAGTTACAAAATTAGCATGTAGTATCATATGTATAAATATACGAATATGTAACTAAAAAAATAAAAAATAAATAAAAAAACGCCCAGAAAAGCCTAGGCGCCCATTGAGTGAGACCCACCACCTAGCCCGCCTTGACGAGTATGTTTGCTACCGAATAAGTGGAACTCACGAGTTCTCATTCATAGGATATTGTAGCATGCATGAGCCATAGTTCCATACTGTCTTGATATTGCAATGAGAGACTGCTTCTTGCTTCTCTAGCTTATAGGATAATCACCCAAAAAATATGAAATCCATAGACACATCCAATCATTGTTATCTTCTACCCAATTAGCATCAGCATAGTTGGCCAAGTTTTCCAACCACCAGTCAATAGTGATACATCTCGCAATCAAAAAGTGACCCCTCAAAAACCGACTTTGTGTGGTATTCTATTGGAGAAGTGATTGATTCAAAGTTGCCCATCCTTATATCATTTAGAAGATCAAGGGTATATCTGCACAATGGGAGATAAAAACAACTTTGGTATCTAAGAACTTGATGCCCAAGAAGAATCACAACTACCCAAGCTCCTTGGTATGAAAGTGAGTTTTAAGGGCATATTTCAATGCAAAGCAACCGACTACATTATTGTTGATGATGACAATGTCTTCCACATATATTGCTAGGATTATAATTCCAAAGTCAGTCTTGCAGAAGAAAAGACTTTGATCATTGGATGAAAGTGAGATTTAAGGGCATCTTTCAATGCAAAGCATCCAACTACATTATTGTTGATGATGACAACGTCTTCCACATATATTGCTAGGAATATAATTCCAAACTCAGTCTTGCGGAAGAAAAGACTTTGATCATTGGATGACCAAGAGAAACCAGGGTGTTAAGGACACTGCTAAGCTTCTTGAAGCAAACTTCGGATGATTGTTTTTGAGTTTAGACCATACGAAAATTGTTTGAGCTTACAGACTATGATACTCGTCCCGACTCACAACAAATTTGAGGATTGTTGCATATAAACTTCTTCAAGATGATCATGGCGAAAAGCACTATTGGTGTCTAATTGAAATAAGGGCCAATCCAGATGAGTTGCAATAGAAATTGTAACCGATACAAACCTAATATGTGTCGCAAGTGAAAATGTTTTACTGAGAAGACCCATCGACATCCAACAATTTTTGTCATGTGGATCTGGAACAAGATCCATGTAACACTCACATACAACATTATCATCTACTCAAGCATCAAAGCTTTTCAACCAGGGTTTTATACAGCCTCATGATAGTTTTAGGGAATCCGGAAGACTTCTAAATGCATGGCTATGGGTTTGGCATTTTTAGCAAGATTGGAGAGAGAACATGTATGAGAAATTGGATACTTAATGGTGCATTTTAGTGCGCAAAACGTTGTGTGCATTCCTCAAAAATTGAAAAGGTGGCCGAACTAGGGCGGCGGATCCGCCTTTAGTCTTTGATGAAATACACGAGCAAAATGTTGGTGCCAAGGTTATATCATTTATTATCTTTTTGGAAGCTGGAGTAGCCAAGAAAAACATTTTAATGGCTCTTGGATCAGGCGTGTATGCCTTGGGGTCAGTATTAAGAACGAAGGCAGTACATCCAAAGACCCAAATAAGGAGACGAAAGGTTGTCTCCTTAGGATATATGAGAAAGAAAGAAATTTTACCACAAAGGACTAAATGTTGATGATAGATAAGGTAACAAACGATAAAAACAGCCTTAGACCATAAAACTTGACATGCAAGCTTGGAAGAGGAGCCCAAGTAATGTCCATCAGATGGCAATTCTTGCGTTGAACAACTCCAATTTGTTGAGGAGTGTGGGCCCATGATCGTTGATAAATCATCCATTGTATTGGCAAACTCTAGAAACTGGTCTGAATATGTACTCAAGAGCATTGTTGGTGCAAATAGCTTTAGTATTAATGTAAAAATAGGATTTAGTCATTTGTCGGAAGGATATAAACACCCCGAACATTTTAACTCATATTTTTAACAAATGCAGGCAAGTCATCAGAAAAATCATCCACAAAAGAGATTAGTAGTGATAGCCATTGAAACTCTTAGTGGAAAAAGGGCCACATATATCACTATGAACAAGATAAAAAAGATGTTTTAAGCACATAAAGTGGATTTGTCGGGAAACAAAATCCTATGATGTTTTCTTAGGTGGAAAAAGCAAATGAGAGACTAGTGAAACTAGATAAAGACAGCTCATGCAGTTTGAGTTTCTCTAAATTGACGCTAATTTAATGAAAATCTAAAAAATAATGAACATATTGAAGTTCAAGTATAAGTGAGATATACATACTACCACATTGTTGATTATTTTAATGGAACCATCAACCACTGTGACAAAGGAAATTGAGTAGCGGTGTGGAGGCTTCTCAAACACACAATACGTTGGGTGGCCCCAAATGAATAATTCATGGTGAGTTGGTGGCTGTCATGGAGGAGGCCAAACGCATAGAAGATGTCACAGCAAACTATTGAGTAACGAATTCCTAGAGGCTTGGGTGTTTAGAAATGCATGCATAAGTTGTTCATACTCAGCAGAAGAAATGGTAACTTAAGAGGAGCTTTCAACTTTCTAACCAATGTGAATAGTATTAGTGCATCTACCTCGCTCGTATGTATGCTTTTGGTAAAATCATTCTTCCAAGTGGTCGATTGTTGCAAATAGTGCACTTTGGTCTAAGACCACACCCAAACATGGCGCTTTGAGAATCTGAGACATCAAAAATTAGTTGTGGATGCACAATAGATTTTTTTAAGGAGGAATATACCTCTTCAAGTGTAGGGAATTGGTCACTTGCTAGGATGACATTGCAAACAAGGATGGACCCCGTTGAGGAAGTTGGTGGTAATGAACCATGCATGTTCCTTGGTTTGTTCATCAAATGAAAGTGATTGGAAGAAATCCAGCTAAGAGGACATCATAGTGGAGTCATGATAGCCAACTATGGCTTGTTTGATGCTCAATGAAAAGTTTGTCCCCAACCTTTCAGATCTGCAGAGCATTCTTCTCATGTGTAAAGTAACAATGGAAAGAAACTATATATATTTAGCATACATGTGGAACATGTACCTGGAGGAGATCGAATGCTTCATTCTATTCCATATCCAATTCTTAACTTGGATATTCTACTATTTCTACACGGGTCTTGTCCTCAATAGACTTTTCAATGTATTTTAACTTATCTCTTCATTGTAGGATCGTGTAAATAGAATTCATCCAAAGTAGATAATTACCTCCACTAAGTTTGGTGGAGGTAAGTGCATTGTCATTGTAGATGATAATTTTAACCATCTCTTAACCATGATGAGAAATAGTCTTTAATGATAAGCTACAGAATGAGAGATGAAGGTACATAGTTGGTAGGATGCACGGCTTAAGGGAGCGCCATCACAAGTAAGATGCATTTTGATAGGTAGAAGAAAAGTTCCCTTACTTAAAAAGCACCCACCCATGCATGTAGGGAAGGCACGTGAGTTAGAAAAGGTGGTGGTTGCTTCTAGGCAAAGCTCACGGTTGCCTCTGCACTCCCACCTCCTATGTCACTAAGAAACATTTACGGGTCTTAGTTGGTGATCTGGGTTGCTACCCTCTCAACAATGAAGCTTATCCCCCAGACCTTAGATGTTCACAAATTGGAGGTAGATGGAACTGGAAAACCTCTACAACAACCAAGGTTGTATAGGCAGCTAGGCACTCCCCATGGACCTAAGTGCCTAAGCAGAAGCATGGGCCTTTGTAGGGTTTTTTTTCATTTGTGCATTTCTACATACAGTTATATACATATATATAGCAAAGAACAAGGTACCGTCGATATCGTCGGTATACCGATGTCGATGGGTACCGGTACAAATATACACGAATCTGCCATTAGGATCGCAAATTTCGACATTTATGTGGGTTTACCGCCAATACCGCCAAATATCGAGGGTACCGGTGCAAAATGCACCACTTACCCATCAGTACAGGGCGGCACGGGCGGCATACCTCCTGAGATACCGGCATTCGCAATCCAAGTGATGTTGTTGTTGTTTGAAGGGGAAAAACTTGGAGATTTTGGGCAATTTTTGAGATTGGTGCTCAAATCAACCCTAAACAAGGTACGTATACTTAATTTTCTTGCATTTCCCTCCATTTCCAACCTCTCCCCTCTCTATTTCTTTCTATTCTTACCTAAAAAATTCTCCAAATACCTCTAAATCCTAGATATACTCCCAAAAACATATGATTAATGCTATTTATCACTAGATCTATGATTATATTATATAGATCTACTAATTTATCACTAGATCTACCCAATTAACTCACTAATAATTAACATTACCATGTAATTTCACTAATTAATAGTAATAATACAACTAGTACTATTAATAATAGGTATTTAATTTAGGTTTAGTAGAAGAAGTTCCATCAAAGATTAATATGAAAATATATAAACAAAAATGTACTCAAAATATTTAAATATTTCGTTTTTATTTATTAAAACTGCTGAAAAATAAAAAAATTATTTTTCTATTTAATTGTGTGTTAATGTTGTATAAGATGAAATTAGCATTTGGAAACATATCACTTGTTCAAAATATTTAAATATTTCGTTTTTTATTTATGAAAAATGCTGAAAATTTAAAAAAAAAGATTTTTTTTTATGTTTAATTGTGTGTGTTAATGTTGTATAAGATGAAATTAGCAGTTGGAAACATATCACTTGTTCAAAATATTTAAATATTTTGTTTTTTTATTTATTAAATGCTGAAAATAAAAAATACACTTTTTTATTTAATTGTGTTTTAATGTTGTTTTGCTTTATTTTACTAATATCATTTGCTTTGCTTGTTTGTCTTTGTCTTTTTCAGTGTTGACTTTTGAGTTTTGAGAAGATGTCTTCGTCTTCAAGTGATGTTGAGGGTGTTGGGGCTGGTAATGTTGCATCAATGGATGTCGATTTTGCATGGAGTCACTACAAGCCTGTACCTGGGTCTGGGAATAGGGCAAAGATTGTCTGCAACTACTGTAAGAAAACACTTGGTGGTGGGGGAACTACTAGATTCAAGCGTCACATCACTGGTGGTGACAAAAATGTGGCAATGTGCCAGAAGTGCCTCTCAGGTGTTAGGGATGACTTCAAGAAGCTGATGGGTGCAAAGAAACAAAAACAACAAAAGTTGAAGCAGGTTGAAAAGGCTTACACAGATACACTTTTTGATGTTAGGGCCACAGGTTCTTCTGCTGAATCAGATGATGACATTGCATATCCTCCAGGGTGTGATACTACTTATACACGTCATATGTATAGGCGTGCTCTCAGAGACTCTCGCAAAAGTGAGTGGGATAGGGAGGAGGCAGCTCGACTTATGAGGAGATATGGGTCATCTGGTGCAGGTGGAGGCAGTGGGGCTGCCCGTGTTCCTATTGTTCACCTAGATGATGATGAAGATCAACATGCTCAGCATAAAAGAAAGAAAGGCGCCATTGATACACTTTTCTGTTCTGATACTGTGAGATTGAGGAATGTTGATGAGCCAGGAGTTAGGAAGCCTGATGCTAGGCAAAAAAACCTAAAAGCAATGTTTACTGGTGCAAAAGAGAAGGTGGGCAAGGCAGTGAGTAAGTTCTTCTTTACTCATGGTATACCAGCACATGTTGCAACTGAACCCTATCTCCAGCACATGGTAGATGTGATAGGGGGGTCTGGTAGGGGCATCAAAGTCCCCCAGTGCATATGAATTGATGAACAAGTATCTTCCCTAAGAGAAGAAAGATCTACAGGTATGGATTTTAGACTAGAAACAATTGTGATCTGAATACGGCGTCACACACATGTGTGATGGGTGGACTAGTGGCAATAGAAAGCAAATTATTAACTTTCTTGCACATTGTCGTGGATCGACTGTTTTTCTAAACTCTGTTGATGCTTCTGGTGAAGTCAAGAATTATAGTTACATCAAGAAGCTAATGAAAACATCCATCAAGTAGGTCGGGGTTGAGAATGTGGTGCAAATAGTGACTGATCGTGGCTCTAACTTCAAGAAGGCTGGTGAAAGTACAATGAAGAGATATCCGGTGTACTGGACACCATGTGCTGCCCACTGCATAGATCTGATTCTTAAGGACATGGGCACAATTGATTACATCAAAAGTGTGACAATTGATGGTAGGTTGATCACATGTTTCATCTACAACCATTCCTTCTTGTTAAAAGCAATGAGGCGACCTGAGTACTGTGGAGGTGATCTGATTAGACCAGGGGTGACTAGATTTGCAACAAATTACTTGGCCCTGAATTCATTAAAGTCCAAAAGGGATGGACTTAGGAGGCTCTTCAATGGTGTGGAGTGGACCTTCATGAAGGAGCACAACACCCAGTTGGCAGAAGGAATGAAGAACTAATTGCCAGTCGGGCTTTCTGGGATAAGGTTACAAAGGTGCTGCGGATAATGGAACTTGTTGTCAAAGTGTTGAGGCTGGTAGATGGTGACAAAGTCGCAACAATGCCTTACTTGTATGATGCAATGCAAGTAATGGTGGAAGGTATTAAACAAGCAGCTCCTAGGTCCAATTAACAATACTTGTCAATTGTAGACAAGCGTTGGACAGATATGCTTTTGCATCCACTGCATAAAGCAGGTATATAATTTATTTCTTCTAAATTCATATTTATGTTTTAACTCTATAAATAACTCAATCTAAAATCTAAATCTTATTTCCTTGTTTAGAATTGGTGACAGCTTACTATCTGAATCCGAGGTTCCAATGCTCGCAAAAACTGGGCTTAGATGTGACTCTAATGTCTGCTGTGCGAGATATAATTAACAAATTCTTTGCCTCAACAGAAGAACGCACCATAGTGATGGATGAGGTATAATTAAATATAATTATATATTACATAACTTACATACAGTCATCAACATCTTCATTCTTGTTTGATGTTTCATCCTCTGATTCTGAAGTTGCGACAATTTCGTGAAGGCACTGGTTGTTTTGGTCATCCAAATGTAGTTGCCGACCGTGAGCACGGTGATCCTTGTGAGTGGTGGGTTTGGAATGGAACGGGTGCCCCCCATCTAAGAAAAGTGGTTGTTCGCATTCTTTCTCAAACAACATCTGCAGGAGGTTGTGAAAGAAATTGGAGCACTTACAATTTAATACACTCAAAAAGAAGGAACAGGTTGGGGGCAAACAGGCTGAGAGATTTGGTATATGTTCACTACAACATGTGGTTGAGGGCTAGAGCAATACGAGATGCCAACTACAAGGAAGTGGATTTTGTTGTCGTTCGCGATCCCATTGACACCGCATACACATTCAACCCACCCAGGCTTAGAGGCATAGAAGAAGTTGATGATTCAGAAGATCTTTTACAGGAATGGATGAATGAGATAGGTCATCCTATTCTTGATAATCTAGATGGTCGTCCAGATCCATACATAGAAGAGCAATTTAAAGAAGATTTTGATATTAATGTTGATCAAACTCCACCTGAAAGACTTGAGCCTGAGTCTGAGCATCAAAATGTTGATATGGAAATCAATAGAGCAGTGGAAGAAAAGTTGGGTAGCACAGAATCACCTTCTTCAAAAAGTACATCTGGGTCAAAGTCCAAGTCTGAAGATGATGGTGGCAATGATGGAGGCGGCGGTGAGCATTCTCCGCAATATCCTCCCTACTGTTGATCCTCAGAATGATGATCGTCCTTATGTTACTAGGGTTGCACCCCCTCCTCCAGTTGAAAAAGAATATCCCATGTCTGATAAAACTTTACAAAGGAGGAAAACTCGAACGGGCAAATACTACAGTGGTGCATTGCCACATGAGGCTTATACGGCTACAGGCTCTCAAGGCTACAACAGTGGTTATTATTCTAATATTGCTTATTCATTTGGGAGCATGAGTATTTCAGCTTCTGATTCTCAATCTCAACATGATTCAACATTAGGCTTTGGCGATATGTTATTTGGGCAAACACATGCACAACCCTACCCATCTCATTCTCAATATGGGTACTCTGGATATCAAAATCAGCCACCACCACCACAACCAGAAGTAGAACATCATGTTGGATATACCTATACATCAAATGTCTCAGACCCACATGGAAGTTATCAGTACAACTCCCTTGCATTCTCTGAGGATGGTGGACAAACATGGAGTGGTGGTCATTCAGTTCTTCCTATTTCTCCAGTCCCAATACTTCCTATGGTTGTGCCTATAGCTATTCAACAAAATCCTCAAACAAGTCAACGTCCACTTACTCCAGCTCCTTCACCTACGTCTCCAAGAAAGGGGCAATATCTCAGAGATTTAGAAGTGCATTTTCCAAAGATTGGGATGATACAATTTGTTAATGATGATGTGTATGAGGAGCACGTGACTACATACAACCAAATGTATAAGATGCATATGTCATGGTTGGAATATCTCAACAATATCAACTCATTACAGTACGGACAACCAGCGCGCCACTCAACATACAACTGATGTGAATTGGTAAGTAAATATGTTATTATTATGTTGTAAATTGTATATTATTGCATAATTGTGTGTATTTAAATTTGTGGATTGTGCTAGTAAAATTTCATATTTGAATTCCTACATATTGTCATCGAACTCCCAACAAAACAGGTCAGATTTCTTACCTCCCACATGATGGACCCCCCCCCCAACACAACCAATATGAAATTTTATTGCATAAAACGTTGCATTTAGGTGTAGAGAGTACATCTGTAAAATTTCACGAATTAATTCGTTCATTTTGGCGTCGAAACGGCTAAGATTGCATCTGTCGGTATTTCCGTCGGTATACCGATAAATACCTATTTCCAAGCTGTCAAAACGGCGTCGGTATCGGTCACCTCGTTCCTTGATATATAGTTATATGCCAATCTATGAGCATTGAGCAATATATGATTCATCAATCAGTAGGAAACTAGGAATAAGGAAGAGGGAGAAAGGAAAAAGAAGATTGGTTGACTAGAGGAGTGCAGAATAAAAGATTGGAAGCAGTCAATTAAAAAACGGCCCAGGCAGCCGCTTAATCGGCCAAGACCCTCATCCGCCTAATTTAGTCCCTAAGCGCCCGGTTAAGCGTTTTGAACATAATCGCCCGCTTTTTGCCCGCCTCACCCGCTTTTCCCGCTTTTTTCCCTGCTTTTTGCCCGCTTTTTTCCCGCTTTGTTTAAAAATACGAATGTAAGCATCTAACATTAATTAATTACATAGTCCAAGTAGTGTCGACTATAATATATGAAACTTGTATACATTAAATGTTCTATGATATAGCTAGTCCTAATTTAGAATGCCCACTTTGTGTGTAAGCTGTAATAATTGGGTACTGCTGTAATGCATCTAAGTAAATATCATATTGCTCTATTATACTTCTAATGCATGATTAGTTTTACTGATTTCCTTGCTGCTTTCAGTGATTAATGATTGGTACTACTGGTTAGTATTACTTTAGTAATTACTTTAAATCAATAATTCATAGTTTGTTATTTACAATTACTGATCTGCTTGCTGATTTTAGTGATTAGAGATACTGATTTATAGTAAAGTATTGATGAATACTTAATTAATTAATGATTTGCTGATTAGATATGTATAGAAGTTCCTTAGAAATATATTTTTTATATACACATACATGTAATTTTGTATAAAAATATATAAAATCTAGACACCCGCTTTTTCAAAAATCGCCCACCTACCGCTTAATCGGTTACAGGGTGTTGTCTGCACGCCTCCCGCTTCCCGCTTTCTAATACCTTGATTGGATGCAATTGAGTCCATTATATACACATGAATATAATTATGAATGCTAGAGTAAGAAAACTGAACATGCAAGCAACAAAATTAGCATTGTATCAATGTGAGTACATTCATACATAAGATTTATAACCAATAAATAGAAATAGGAGGATGAAGAAGAAAAAGGAAGAGAAAACATTAGGGGAGTATGCAGTAAATCCGTAATAGTAAAGCAGCAGTAACTCTGAAACATTGCAGCAATTTCACTGCTTGGTAGAGTAAAACTGAAAAAAGGAAAAGAAAGAGTGGAGCATGCACGGCAACTTTGTTGCTTGTAGAAATATGGAGGAAAAGAATTAACAAGAGGCTAGATTAAGGAGGAAGAACTAGTATCAAAAGAAAAGCCGAAGAAGATTGCGGCCCTCGTGGGAAGATTAGCAAGAAGAAAAAAAGTGGGCTGCCTAGGGGAGTGGTCGATAGCCATGACAGGCCCTGATGCCAAGGATGGTTATCATGGGACTTCTATGGGCTGATTGTGACCAGCCGATGGAGAGGGAGGATCCCCATGCTCCTTGTGGTGGCCAGCTTTCGACAGAGCGGGTAGGACTGTCAACGGGGAGGGTATGGGGAGGGTAAAGCCTTACCCTAGACCTCACCCACCATAGGGTAGCGGGTAAGGGTAATTACCCGCATCCTCAATACCCTTACCCTCCCCTGACACTTACCCTCTTCCCCACCAGGTAAACGGGGAGGGTAAGGGTAAACGGGTAATCTAGATAGATTTACATTTAGAAACACATTTGTCTGAAGACTTAATTTGGAGGTAGGTTGGGTGTGTGGAGCTCTAAATTGAGAGTATTAGCTCACGTTATTATGGTTTTGTACGGCAGACTGTTCAGATTGTAAAACATGTCTGCTAGCAAAGCAACACATCAACAAATATATTGCTAATATCAAATAAAACGAATTGTTAATACTAAACACCCTAAAAAAATTGTCTTCAGTCTGGTTACATATTCATCTTCATGCTTATGGTCAAAGTTTCAAAAATCACTATTCTCATGGCATGTTGATAAGCCACCGGAACTTGGTTCTAACTTTTTATCTGATTGTCATGGTCGATCAACTAGAAAATCTATAGATTGATACGCACACAAACTTTAATACAGAAATTTACAGTGACTAGAGAGCTACCAACGAACAAACATATCAGTCACTCCCTATTTTCTTCAACAGAAAATCAAGAAATAAAAAATCAACAATACAAGGTTTTCAAAGCAATCAAAACAATATATTTACACCACGCATATCTAAAAGTAGCGGGGTGGGCGGAGAAAATCCTTGTTGCCGCGTGACGAGAAGAGAGAGGTCAGGGGTAAACAACATGTGGCTGAAAATGAGTAGTGTGTTGTCTGACAACACAACAGGGGGATGGGCAAGATCCATTTTCGCAAGGGGTGAGGGGCAAGAGCGGAGAACTGATTAGGTGCCTAGTCGGCCGCTAGAGATGCAGCAAGAACCACCAACGCTAAGGATGCAGAAAGAGCCACCATATTCGAGGATGCAACGCGAAAGTGGCGGTGTAGACCTGTGGTCACGGGCTTGGTGGTCGCAAGAGAAGGAAGTAGAGTGTCGACTATCGGGAGAGTTAGTTGGCACTTACAGAGTGGTTGGTCGTCGAAGTAGTAAGCTGTCGAAGTGGTTGGTGTAGGCTCAACGATGCTGGCACTCGTAGCTAGGGAGCAGGGAAGAAGAAAGGAGGAAGATTGGAGTTGAAGCTAACGAGCTAGGGAAGCAGGAACTCCCACTGGTCGTCGGGGAAGGAACCACATAGTTGGGATCTGTCTAACGAGCACTAGGGAAGCCGACGGCCAAAGATCGTCGAGTCGCAAACCTATTCTCCGCAAGTTGCTAAACCAGGAGACAAAACCAAGAGGCTGGCAAATGGCGGGTGCAAGTGAGACAGTAGCCAAGCCCGAGGCGTTGCGTTACTGGATAGATGGTTAGGGTAGGACATTTATATGGAAACCCCTAAATGTTATATATTTGATATATATTCTTATATCTACTACCGGGTAAACAAGTAAAAGGGTATGGATAATTTATGTACCTTACCCTCCCCTAGTAAGGTAGCGGGTAAATAGGGAACGGGTAGCAAAAATCCCCACCCTTACGATAAAGGGTAAAAAGGTATACCCTTACCCATTGACAGCCCTAAGAGCGGGAGACGTTGCTTTAATGACTAAAAGCACAAGAGTTTCCAGTCATGTGGTTGGCTTGTCGATCGTCTGTCGATCAAAGTGTCACACTAGCAATAGCAGGAGCTTTGCGCCCGTTGCGACCATTTTGTCTTGTTGATGAAAGCACAAGCATTTGTTGCTATTGTGGTGGCCGTCGTCGACGAGAGCAGTGGCTCTCATTCCCATTGTTGGTGTTGCTGCTTAGCAATGGTGATTCATTCTGCCATTGTTTGCGGCAGCCGACGGCACACAAAGGAGAAGAGAGAGAGGGAAATAGAGGGGAGATAAGGTTTAGACATAGGTAGGATTATTACTCTGATACCACATTGGCTAATAGAGAAAAATCAATTTACTGAAAGCTATCACAAGAGGTCATGTATATACGAGATGACTGAGTTACAATGAACTTGGAAAACAAGCTAAGTTAAGTTGTACTACTATTAGATACAAATAGGCTAGGCACATTTATCTAACAAGTGGGTTTTGCGAGTACTAAGGACAAGCTACATGAGGATTGCCTCAAATGGTATGGCAATGTACATCATAGACTAACAAAACACCTATTTGTAGTAATGTTATTGAGTCGAGCATGATTAATAGAGGAATAGTCAAACCTAAATTAACTTGCGAAGAGATTTAAAATATCTACATCTTAAAGGGAATGGCCCATAAAGGATCCATGTAGCGGATAGAAGAAAATGTTCAATTTTGATGTCCTGATAGAAATATAGAACTATTGATGGAAATTACATATGCATTCCGAGCATTTCAATGCCAAAATGGATGAATGAATTCATAAAATTTTAGTAGATTGATCTGCTAGTAAAAATATGCTTGTTTGAGCAATGATATGTCATATTGGGTATGTGAGGTGGGGAGGGTCTCCAACATGTGTGAGTGAAGGAAATGAATTGTCACAATGGGGATTTCGATGTCAATTTCAATGGTGAAATTATTGTACTAAATCATGACAGTTTGCAAGAACAACAGACACAACTATGTAAAGAAATTATGGTCTAGGTAATACACAGTATATTAAGGTATAATGAAAAAAAAGTTTTGATGGTCAATGCATTTTATATCCTATGATCATGGGTACATATCTTTTTGTCAAAATTTTGACTGTTGCAACGATATTCTAAATATTGCATGTAGCCGACCCTAACAGGTTAGGAATGTGAGTTAGACAATGATATCATAATGCGTGCAAAGAGAATTCGAGTTGTGCAATGTGCTGCTCGGACTATGTTCAATGTGTTCAATGGAAGACTACAATGTCTTTTTGGGATGCCCATGAGACATTCAGGCAATGTCAAGCAGCTACACTCTATGTCATCCAATTCTTGTGAAAAAACATGATACTCGTTCTTCAACGTGTACTAACTTTTTACTTTATTGCACCTTCAACCCACTGCTTTGAATCCCAATTTGTACTTGATAGTGAGGACATCCCTAAGGTTATTTTAAGAGTTTTCAGGCATTCATGTGCACCTAAGGCTATTCACTACCCGTTTACTACTCACTTGCATATCTACTAGCAATTATACTAGATTCTTCACTCGGAGAAGCTCTATCTTGTGCGACTGTAGCAAGAAGCTACTACAAGCTCTTTTCTTGTTTCAGATCCTTATGTCTTGCAAACTTATATCTGATAATATTTTCCAGTTATATAGGTCTGTCTTTTCCTGAGGTTGTTCATCAATGTGAGTTACATGCCACTTGAATTGAGTCAGGCAATTAATTAATGGTTGAGAGCCTTAGGTCGTGAGCTAGATCATGAAGTAGAAAAGTCAGAGAGATATAAACCATGCTAAATCCAGAGTCTCTTGTGGTGCTTAATGTGTACGATGATTGTTTTATCATTTGATTGGCTTGACACATCTACTGTGGGTGGTGGGTTTCTCTATGTTAATCTCTCAAAGGATATTCCAAAGCGTGATATCTTATAGGTATATCATCTTTCACACAATCTCATTGTAACGGCTTTTTCCTGAATGCCCAACAATTATGGATCAACTTAAAAAGGCATATTTGACGTTGGACATCCTTGGCTTAGACAACCACATATCTTTCTCTCTTTATCAAATCTTTGTTTACTGCTAAGCAGGTTTTGCAGGTGTCTAATCTTAACTTGCCTCTGCTCACCAACCATTCCTGCACTTACTGAGTGAGCACCTAACATGCTAGTATAGTTTGTCACTCCATCACCTAATGTGGTTGCTTAGATAGCATTTATTCATATGATAAAAGTAAAAACAAACATCTTCCACATAGCATTTGGCTCTACTCACCAACCAATCCTACACTTATGATACACAAAATTTATTTATGGACTTTCATCTATATACCATTGGTGTTTAGAAGCTCTTTTTCACAAAAATTACTTTCTACCCTTATATGATTCCTAAAGACAAAACAATCATCCATCATTTCCAGCTCAATTGCAACCATGTTAGGGTTGGCTACACAAATGATTTTCTATCCAACTCCAATTTGGGTCATATTCTCATCGAGATCATGTAATGAATCCAGGTCCTCCCAATTGCATCACTCCTAAGTGCCAGCTATTGCACTTATTACTATTCTAAATTGCAAGTTCAAAACATCTACAGCAGTCATCATATAGTTTGTTTCCGAAGAGAAGCCAAAGCTACAAAATAAATAGACATGTCGCTACTACTTCTTCCTATGTTTTTGTCTCAATTACGATTAGCTACATACTATTTATACGTAGCTTTCCTTTTCTTTTCTATTTAAATTCAGATTATAAGAAAAATTAATTGAAATGAATAAAAAAAGTATTAAGGAGATCCATGTGCATCAATCAAAGGATGTGCGAACACATACAATATACATCAAGGATTTATATACATTAACTGCTTTCATTTAAGAACAGTGAAGGTAATAGCACACAATAACAATATATATCATACCAAGTTGTTGAACAACATATCTTCCAAGAAATCCAGTGGCTCCAAAAACTGTGGCGACAATCCCACTGCCAAATTAAGAATATTGAAAAATTTAGAGTGGCATTAGTGTATTAAAAAAGAAATATATCTACATTACCTCTTTATGCTAAGTCTTATACCAAGCAGCAGTTACCATATACACAAATATTTCAACCATTTAGTAGTATTTTGGCATTTTACTTTTTTAGAAAGATTATATGCAATAGATTTACAAAATATATCTACACCAGATGTTCATCTCCTTTTCAATAGTACACGGTGCCATTATCATAATTGGTTCAACCACTGAACTATTTTGGCAGTAAGTATTTTTGGACTGCCTGATGTGAAAGTAATATGTGATTTTATGATAATTACAAGAACAACACTGATCAACTTCACTCCACTATCCTTCAACAATTCTCTTTTTAGCTTCCTTTCCCTCAGATGATGTGGCTTCAGCTAAGAAGGATAAGGAGAAAGGCCTCTCTAAGGCCACTACTGTTCAAGAGGATCGTGATGACCTGGCCTCCAAAGGAGCTTTCTCCTTTTGAGTCCCTGCTAGAGGCATTCGATAAAGAAGCAGCTTGAACTCAGCCCGCCACCTCTGAGTGCAATCAATGTTCCTATCTGAAGCTCAAGGTTCAGGAGGGGGTCTTGTGCATATGACTTTTCTACAGTTGTTGATAATGTTTCTATTATTACAATTTCTTGTTGGTTTCTTCTGTTGGATGTCTAAAGGGATCCCCCTTTACCTCATGATGAACATTTCCTCTCCTTTCATCCCCTCATTTTTTTTATCTATGGTTTATCTCATCAGCCACCTAGGGCTCTTTCTTTAGTATATGTGTAGTTACTCCTTATATCCACACATTTACCTATATGCTCAACAGTTATTGCGTTTGTACGGTTTTTCGATGATTAATGAAATGAATGATTATTACAAGAAAGAACAAATATAATAGGTGTTTTAAGGGAATCAAATGGGCAGCATACTTTTACTACTGTGGAAATAACGGGCATGTACATATTTTTTTTGTTTGTATCTTTTCGATCAGCAACTCATATTCACTTGTGTTTTGTTGCAAACTGAAAACCAAATTCATAATTTTAAACCAATATCTCACTCGCTTACTTGTTAAGGTGTGTGCCTACACGGCCACCTAGGCATCAACCCATCCCAAGGGGGTAAGCCTCGACCCAAGCCTTGCCCTACATGCTGCCTTAGGAATTTTATGGGTCCCTAGCCCTCTATACGGTTCTGAAGGTTATTTACAACTAGTTTCCTAATGTTCAAAATACTTCAAGTTAACTAATTTTGTCTATGCATGTGGGAAGTATCATTGTTATTACAAATTAATATACTTGGTAATGGTTTTACTTTTTCAATTGGCATTTGCTTAAATCTATATTGAGGTCTTTTTCTGCCACCTCCCCTCTCTGCTCACTGCCTCCGTGCATGGCCACGACGAGATTGAAGCTGCTTGCCGCCCCGACGAGCTTGAAGTTGCTCACGCCGGAGTTGTTGCTGCTGCTGTTGTACCCAGTCGCCGGCCGCCACTACCTGCTCCTGTCGCCGCAACCACCTGCTCCAGCGGAGCGAGGAGCCTTCTTCTAGCCGCCTTCATCTTCTCCACTCACCGCCACCGGCCACCGCCTGCACCTCCAACGCCGGCCACATTCACCTCCAGCCCGGCCGACCTCCTCCACCTCCGGGCGCCACCACCACAGCCTACAGTTCGACCAGTGCGGTGAGCGGTTTAATCAGTACAAGATTTGAACTTAGGGTTAATAATGCCACCATTGTGTAGTTGATTAATATTGAATTAGGGTTTAATAATGAATTAATAAACACAAAATGGAAGAATGAATTGAATTAATTGATTAGGATGATGATGATGATGATGATGATGATGATGAAGACGATGATGTTGAGGATGATCATCATCATCATCTCTAATTACTATCAACTGAAACAATAATTCTGACTTCGCTTTTACTAATAAATAATCAGCTTCATATTATAACTAGCATTTTTTTGCTGCAGAATAAACCAATTATAAAATAACTACTCCGTGCTTATGGTAGGAATTTCAGATACCCATATTAGATGCAAAATATATGCAAATAAACTGGAAAAATAACAAAGAAAATCGGTTGCCTGTGTTATCGCTGATTCCTAAGGGGGGTTATTTTAGAATTGGTTTATTCTGCAGCAACAAATGCTAGTGATAATATGAACCTGATTATTTATTAGTAAAGCTAACGTCATGATTTACGCTGCATTTTATACTAATTAGAGTTGAAAATACCTCCACATAGATTTAAACGAATATCAATCGAAAAAGTAAAACAATTGCCAACGATATTAATTTGTAATGATGATAGCGTGCATAAACATATACAAAATAGCTAACTTGAAGTATTTTATATATTAGGACACTAGTTATACATAACCTTCATAACCGTATAGAGGGTTGGGGACTCATAAACCAATTCCAAGATAACCCTGTTGAAAAGTGCGAGGGAAACTCACTTGTGTTGAATATTATTAGACAACACACCCATGTCCTATTCCTATATATAGGAGAAACGGGGGAAACATTATGACTTGGGACTCAAGTAAGGCTATATGGGTCGAGACACTTAAGCCCATATACTAGTTAACCTATTAACTAAATGAGCTAGTAATACTTTTTAACACACCCCCTCAAGCTGGAGCATGGGTAAAACACATGTCCTAGCTTGGACTTACGGGACTCAATTACACGATAGAGATAAAAATGTCATTCCCCATATGAAAATTGTCACTCCACCTTAAACAATACTTACAGCCTCTTTTGAGTTGTGTTCTATAGGCTGGAAATACTCGAGCTTTGGACAAGGTCTTTTGAAGTACATTTGAAATGAAGAACATCTGATAAATGAAATCCAAACGCCATAGCAAAAACTCGTCACAATCAAACTGGAGCAGACGATCAGAACAAGACTATGCCATCTTCATTGGAGAGGAATGTGGGATTGGTATAAGTGCACTGTCAACACATCCCGCGCACATAACACGGCACTTACGCAGAGGCACAATGTTGATGTAGCAATATAGGTATCTTCAAATCATTTGAAAAGTGCAACCAAGTGGAATTAGCGCAAAAGACCACAAATGTGCATAATGTGGCACGAACACAAATTGGACAATTAATGCATCCCATACTAGTTCCATAAATTTGGCGCATCTATCTTAGGGGGAGGGGGCTTGATAGAATCGAGGGCATCATAAAGGATAAACCCAAGTGATTCGTGGAAGAGCAATGTCAACAGATGCAACTAGGCATAACAAAAAAATCCTACCCTACCCTACCCTATTCCGACCAGACCCGCAATTTTCAGGTTTCTGAGTGTATACAAATTTTGTGGATTTAGATTGAGTGTATACGCGACCGCACGATGGATCTAATACTATTGGGTCTAAAAACACACGGGCACCCGTCCGAATTAACTTTTCATGGTCAGGGCCCTTCACGAGTCACTCAGTCTCAATCTTCCACCGAGTGCAGCCTAATTTCAGCTCTTAGGGTTGTTGGCGTTGCCCGCTTCTGTCTACCATCTCATGCAACGACCGCCATCAGAAGTTGTTGTGATGGACGTATAATTGTAGAGTAGTCACGTCGATTTTGTTCATTTCCGCTCGAGTCTCGTAGAGATGGAACTTCTCAAGGGGGCATGTTGTAGTCACATTGTCCCAGTAGTCGATGGGATCAAGGCAGAGTGAGCGGGCGCTAGAACGACAGCGTCACTGTGAGCGGAATTCTCTAGCTTGGACATGCAGCCAAAGGAGGAGGACGACAGGGAGATGGGAGGATCGAGCGGGGTTGGGGAGAGTCGTTGTGTTGGACCGCGTGGAAGACTGAAGTAGCCGAGTCGAATTGCACTCCCGAGGTCGGGTCCCATACCCATGCCTAGGGAGTGATGTGGTGAGTGCCTGATTGAAAGACATAAAAATTCAGGTTTGTGTGTGTCGGGTTCAATGGGGAGACGAGTAAAACATGTCTTTGGCTTTTAGCGTGTTGCAAGGGCAATGGGGATCGAGATACAGACGGACCCTCTAACTCAGATTTTGTTGTTGATTATTAGCCCTTAGCCTTTCCCTCTCGTAACATGAAGATAGAAGAGGAGAAACCAACATGTCTCATGTTCCTGGAGCGTCGGAGATCTAACAAATCGGCGACACCCCACCTTTGCTCCAACTCTTACTGTTTCGGCAATTCGAAGAAGGATCAAACGTATGGAAAAAGTGCAGCAGAGGAACGGAGGGTGAAGGAGCCAAAAGGAAATGGTGCGAGAGAGTCTTCTCTGGGAGCAGAGATTACTTCTGAAGTCTGGTTGAGAGGCTTATTGTTTGGGTATGAATTAAATCACCTATTCTTTTTTAGAATGGAACTGTAATCACCATTTTTAGTGAACTTAACATGTGTCCCACAAATTTATTGTTAGTTTCTAGATATGTTGTGATGTTAAACTCTTGTTTTCTGGATATGTAAGCATGTTAAATTCTTGTTTTCTAGATATGTTCATAGTTGTGGATTGTAATCAGAAATTTTGTTATGAGAATTCCAATTCTAGTAGCTCAAATTGACTGTGACTAAAGCAATTGCTTATTGGTATCCTGCCTGCCAATTGAGGGCATTGTTTCGTATCAAGTACTAACCATTTTCGGCTGATTTTACAGTGCTTGTGTCATGTATTTTGACATAAGACTACCCTTCACATCACGCACCGATTTTCAACTTGGAGTTTGAGGCCTAATTTATTAACTTCAAAAGACTGCTAGTATCATGATCTTATACAATCATTGAGAAAATTGAGATTTCCTTTTTTAGTGAGTGTAGACATATGCAAGTAGTTGATTGTATTTTCAGGTCGGGTCGGGCATATACCCCGTGGGTCGGGGGTTTTTCGGGTCGGATTCTTTGAGTTTTTTTTGGTCGGGTTTTTTCGGGTTCAGGATTGTGTTCGGTTCAGCAACTAACAGGTTGGGTCGGGTTTGTAAAAGCCCGACCCATTGCCATGCTTAGATGCGACTCAAAGAAAACATAACAAGAGTAGCTCAGTGAAGATAAATATGGATGAAATCCTTACATATACAAAATTTACAGGCTAGAAGACGACAACCTTCTGAAAGTTTGATGTGAAGATTAAAGAAGCAACATTCTGTCTCGTGAGAATGCAGCAAGAATGCTCAACCGAAACATCATTAATCATCAGAGGGACAAGAGGTTGGAATTAGTGTTGCAAGCTATTGTCCTGACATACATAATGTCGAACAAACGCAAAAAATTTGGTGTCAATGCTGCAATTGAAATCCTTCAACGCTGGCTGAAAGCGTGGCCAATTGGAATTAGCATATGTAGCAAACACACATGTAAATTGATGCTTAGTGGGAATGACGTGCCACAAAGACATCAGAAGAGCAGATGTGCTAATGAATACGAAAATCCCTAAAGATAGCATGGAATGTTATCATCTCTCATCTCTCTCCTCATACTCTCTGCTTCCTCAATATCCCCCAGCACACTAAATACGAGAAGAATGGGTAGGTGGTGTATAAAAGAGACATATAACCCCCCTCCACATGGAAAAAAGTGCAAACATGATCGGTGAAAGGGCAGGAAAGGAAAATATAAAGCAAGAGGTGTACTATGTAGAGAAGAGAAACCAATAATTGGAGTCAATATGCAAATGACCCGATTATAAGATCCACATAGAAAAATTAAATGGATATTTTCTTGACCCACAAAGGAGATTTGTTAGAATTTGGGGTGTCAGAGCGGAGCCCTGCAAAAAAAATGGACTATCAAAAAAACAATCCAATTAGCATTGGGTATTGAAGGAGAGAGACCTTTGCAGGACGTCATAGCTTGAAATGGAAGTAGACAGGCTTCTTTGGATCATGCGTGTAACTTTGTTGGTTGAAGATGATATGCTCCCATCAACATGCCATGTGGAGATTCTAACACGCTGTGTAGGATGTCGAGGGCGTGAAACAGATTTTCGTTAACAAGTCAAGTGGAAATCTAACATGTCGTGTAGGCGTGAAACAAACTTCCATCAGCACGTCATGTTAGAATATGACACGCCATGTGATTGCAATCTGGCCAAAACCATGCTTTGTCAGATGATTTTTGGACTGCGACACGTGTCAGTCGGACAACACGTCATGTCAAGGGTCGTTGATGCACGATCTAGACGGAAATTGGTGTCATCCAAGATAACATAACCCGGGGAAGACGCACCAAAGGGTGACGTGAATTAGCATTGTCACTTGTGACAATGGATCATGTGAATATAAGGCAGCGACAGCCCCGTTAACGTCGTCTGGGGAATTACTGGAGGCTTGCAGAACGACAATAGCTACAGAGGACGTTTGCTAGACCACGAACCAAGAGGTTCAAGGGGGAACCAGTGTTGTCAAGGCGCCCGCCTAGGCGGCGCCTAGGCGCTAGGCAAGGCTGCTAAAACTAGGCGCCCAGCCTAGTATGTGCATTATATGGGTGTCTAAGGCCTTTTAAGCCTAAATTAAGTCATTTAAAGGATAAATTAGCATGAATCAAGTCTGGATTTGGTCGAATTAGATTAGCTTGAGTCAATTTATGGCTGAAATAGGTGTGATTTAGGCAAAATCAGGCCAAATTTTGGAAAATTAGGAAAAACATGTTTGATTTGGGCCAAATTGGTAAGTCATAAAATCACTTCCTCATATGTTTGTTGTTCTTGCTTCTTTTTCTTTTCTTTTTTTATCCTTTCTCCTGCATTTTAGTCCTTAATCCTACTGCTGCTGTGTTTTTTTTAGTTATTCCTCCTATATCCCCTCCTACTCCGAAATCCTACTACTGCTGTGTTTTTTTTATTCTGTTTTCTTCAAATCCTCTTTTACATCACCTATGCTTCGTAATGTTGATGATGTTGTACTTTCTACTTTCCTCTTTTACATCACCTATTCCTCGTGATGTTGTTGATGTTGTTTATATTTCTTTTGTTTTGTTTCTCATCCTCCATTTCCTTTCTATTGAGTTACAACCTCATCCCGCCCTTTTTTCCCTGTTTTCTTTTATTCTTTTCTACATCTCCTGCTCCAATTGTTGTTGCAGGCTTGTTGATATTACTTCCCTTTTGCCTTCCTATTCCCATCTCCTGCTACTTCTGTCATAGCCTCATTCTGCCACCCTTTTTCCCTGCTTTCTTTTCTAAGTCTCCTGCTCCAATTGTTTTTTTTTTAATTAAAATTGAGGTCCATCTTATTCATCTTGCCCCTCAAGCAAGCCAAATCAAATCATCCGCATTACAAAAGATCATCCGCGATCTACCCAAAAAAAGAAAAAGAAACCTTCCCATAAGTCTTCTTCAGATGGAGAGTCCCGCTCAAACATCATAATACCCCTCCCTGCAAGCCAGGTATCTACACTTCCCCTTCTCAACGCCAACCTTTGTGCTTACTACCTCCGACTCCAGTCCAGGAATCAACTAAGTCTCCATCGTCCCATACAAAATCTTCATCCTCATCCTCGCTTGGATATCCGTTCATGTGTGAATCGCTGACCATCACCCTCACTGATGAACTATTGGAGTTGCTACTGATTGCCCGCGATCTTGTGGTGACACCGCCCCATAATGGCCTCAGAAAATCACCAAAACGAGGAGAGCGCAGGCGACGACAGTCACCTGCCGCATCCTCCACCCATCTCGCTATAGTGTCCTTTCCGCCATCAGGGGTTCCGCCATCAACAGCCTTCGCTTGCCATGGATGCCCATCAGTCAACCTCGGTATCGAACGAGAATCCGACCTGCGCGTCGGGCAATCCTTTACAACGTGGCCAGTTGCTTTGCAACGGAAGCACCTTACCTGTGAGGAACAGCAATTCCTCCAGTGACCCTTCTGAAGGCACCGGAAGCAGCGATCCCTGCGTGGGGGGGGTCTCTTCATGACCTTCCGGCGAAGATCGCAGCTCCTCGCGAGATGACCAGGGGCTCGACACCGGAAGCATACCGGTTCCGCCCTGCAGTGGATCTTCTTATGCCCTCGTTGCAAGCAGCGCCAGCATCTAACGCGATGACGACCCCGGAATGGAGCCCCCATCTCCACCACGGCCAACTCTGCATCAGCAGACTTCTCCGCCGACGACGAGAGAGGGACACAGATAGTCCCCACCCACACACAACGCCCAGCGCAGCCCACATCGCCCGCAGTATACGCGGAATCCGTGCAGCCCGTCTCCGGCATATCCTCAAACAGTTCGTCTGCAACAACCGTCAGCAGCGCTTCCTCCGCCGCAACTCCCACGTCCCCACCTGCAAGAGAAGAAAGGGGACATGGGACTCCACCCACCAAAGTCTCCGATGCCGCAACCACCTCAGCCTCCAGCCCATCTGCAACACTGTTCGCTGTCGTCGCCGCACCCTCCATATCCTATCTTTTGCCTGAGGCTTCATCCTGCCTTCATCCGCCACCGTGGGGGCGTCACCCCCGCCATCATCCGCCGCCCTGGAGGAGGATAACGCAGTTCCATGGTCGATCGCCTCCGCGTCTCGCAGGGCCCACTGGTTCCGTAGGGCCAAGAAGCGTGCTCGGAATAGAGAAATAGATTCGGCGTCGCTCCAAATCTCGTCACTAACGGGTTCAACCCCGCCATATGTCGTTGTACCCGATGGCGCTGGAGACGCCCCTTTCACCCAAACCGCCTTAGCTTCCTGAAGTCGCGCCCTGAAGTCCAAGATTGACGGCTGCGAGACGACGACGGTTGTCGTCCGGCCATTGCTAGACATAATGTGAACCTATCCGCCCCGATCCACCTCCGCTAGGATGCAAAAGGGGGGGAGGCCCCCCTCGCCGGGGGGCCGCCCCTAGGGCAGAGGCGCCCTAGGGATCGCCACCTGAATCGCCGCCTGAAACCGATGCCTCCTGCTCCAATTGTTGTTGCAGGCTTGTTGATATTACTTCCCCTTTTTCTTCCTATTCCCATCTCCTGCTACTGCTGTCATAACCTCATTCTGCCCTCTTTTTATGTTTCCTATATGGTATTATATGTAGTATATATGTATAATAAGAATCAAATTAACATACTGAAAAAGATACAAAATATAAAAAACGACCAGAACAGCCTAGGCGCCTGCCTGGGCGCCTAGGCGGGCTAGGCGCCCCTTGGGAAATGCTGACCGCCTAGCCACCTTGACAACCTTGGGGGGAACTAGGCAGTTCCCTTGTTGCGAGAAGATGTTCGGGATGATGCCCAACCCTTGATAGGTTGGAGGCAGTGATATTTTTAGAATCAAGAGACACTGGCAATCGTTGGGACAAACAACGATTGATGATGGATGAGATGAACAACGCCTACATGACCGCGAAGAGAACCTTATGGAAGATACGACATGGTTCGAGGGTGACAACCACGAGGAGACTCGGTGGCTACCTTTGACTATGAATCGAGAAAGCGTATATGAAACAAAGATGAAGGCCAAGAAGGATAGCGTTGGTGTATAGATGAAGAACTCTATGAGAGAAGAAGAGAAACAAACATGGAGCCTAGAGGAATACCTTGCGGGCAGTCGGTCTAAGCCATGTTGAGATGGCGGCCGCTTGCAAGCAGAGGCTCTCTAATGGAGAACCTAATGAATAAAATCTAAGACTAATTATCTAGACCTAAACTAATCTAAAATAACTAATCAAAAGGAATAGTAATCATCAAAAGATTTCATTCATCAAGTCTACTTTTCTGAGAGCATTACAAAGACTATATATGGGTGTTTAAACCCAACTCACTACACAGCTAGCCAATGTGGGACTAAACCACAAGCTTTACAAGACAAACTGGGAAAATATCAACTAACCCCTAAAATGCAAGGAAACTGATAAAACATTATAAAACTGGTAAAAAGACTATTTAAAAGGCTATGCTTGTCCTACATCAATTCTCCTCTGCTTCAAAAGGCTCGACTCTGACGAGTCAAAACAATCATATGGGGCCTGAAAAGTAAAGAAAGTCTTTGAAGCTTGTGTATACGAGTCATGTAGCATCACACCAGCGAACAAGATAATGGCACAGGAGATCGGGAAAGAACACCATGTTTGTCTTAAATTCATCGTTGTGATGTTTGTAGATTGTGGATGAGGAGAAGGCTCATAAATATATGGAGGTTGTGGAGGTCGGTCGATAGCTCTCTGAACAAGGAAATTTAAACTAGATATTCAATCCTCATGTGCAGCCCATGTTTGTTTCTTAGCAAAGCATGTCTCTGAATGATCATTGTCCACATTTAGCACAATAGAATCATATGAAGCAAGTGGTAGAACTTTTGTACTATAACTGAGAAAGGCAGTATCAACCTTGTCAACAAGTAATTCAGAATTGGCCAATAAAGATTCACCGTCAACATTTTCATATGTTGGTTGAATTTTCCTATTAACATTAACCACAGGGGAAGCCAGCTGAAATGTCATTGTAGGTGAAGTGGTGGCAAAAGAGCATTCGTCAACAGAAGATATACAAACTGAACAAGGTTGTAAAACATCACGTTCTGGAGTTATAATAGAAGACGCGGGCATCTGAATTTGCAAAACATCTGGCGGCTCCAGAGTTGTAACTGAGGCAACAGTCATTTGACACTGCAAAACATTACGCAGCTCTGGAGTTGTAACTGAGACTGGGGGCATGTGGAGTTGCAAAATATTAGGTTGCTTTGGAGATGTATCTGAGATAGAGGGCATTTGAAGAGGTGAAACATTTGGTTGCTCTGGAGATGTGACTGAAGGCAGAGACATTTGAAGCTTGATACTTGTAGCCAGAGGAGATGTTTTCGTAAAAGTACTAACAAAAGGGCCCCCCTCCAGGGGAGGGGAGCGGAGCGCATGCCCCCCTGCGGTACGATACATCTTCCACCTGTATGTGGAGGATATAGGTATTGCCAGAAGGTGTAGAGCAAGGCAGAAAATGAGGAGATTGTACTTCAATAGCATAGAAGGCTCCATAACATCTTTGACAATATAGGTAATCACCGAGGTAGATTCGTGAATACTCATATTGCCACTTGCAATGGACGCAACAAGTCCAAGACGTAAACAGATTACCATAGTGTGGCGCAACATCTCCTTAATAATGCATACTTGATCGATGTTTGGATATTTGTTGCGTCATGAGAAAGCAAGATTACAATTGTCGTTGAAGCAGGCCTTGCCACAGTAGGCAGTCTTACCGTTGTTGTTGAAGCAGCCCTTGCCACAGTAAGCCTTGCTAGGGTGTTGGGAGTTATGCGACAGCATGAAGGGGTCAGCGGAGGCACAGGATGTATGTGAAGTGCGGAAGGGGCAAGAGGGTGTGAATGTGGTGCGGATAAGCGGAAACAAGGTCATCGTAGGTCCCTCAAGATGAAAGAGGAGTTGGGTAAGCGAAGGGGATAGGCGCAGAAGGGTTGGGGTTACGTGCAGAAGTTGGATGACATGTAATGACTTGCGTGAGCAGGCGGTGAAGGGGGCGGGGAGAGTGGAACTAGGGAGTCGGGTTGCAGTTGGCAGACAGCCGTGCTACGCAAAAGATTAGGCAGACGGAGGCTTGAAGATGGGATTATGGGATTCTGTGAGCGGACGAATAAAAGGTGGATGGATGTTGGGATTAAGGGAGTTAACGGGGTGGTGGTAAGGCAGGCGAGTAGCAGGGATGCAGAGACTAGGCCCGTAGTAGCAGAAGAAAGCGATAGTTCTTGCAGTGTGCGTAACATGTGTGTCGCAGGGTGAGTTGCGGATGGCGGAAGATGATTGGCGTGGTGTTGTTGGACCGGAGAAGAATTTGTGGGAGACATGCAAATCTGGAGAGATGTTGACAGGAAGAAGAGTCGCAGATCCACTAGGGCGGCGGTCGTCTTTTTTTCAGTCGGACAAGAATGCCGAGAACAGGGCGACGTTCTGGCAAACTGGAAGACTGCTTTTGAACGTTGGAGAAATGGCTAGATCTTCAGGGAGCGTTACACCAAGGGGCAGGAAGAGAACACACAAAGGGGCAAGATCTTCCTGCCATGTTGCTTAGGGGTGGGGGGCGTAGCCCCCTGCGGTACGGTACATCTTCCGCCTGTATGTGGAGGATTAGGTATTGCCTGGAAGGTGTTGAGCAAGGTAGAGAAAGAGATTGTACTTCAATAGCATAGAAGGCTCCATAACATCATTGACAGTAGAGGTAATCACCGAGATAGATTCGCGAATACTCATATTGCCACTTGCAATGGACGCAACAAGTCCAAAACGTAAAAGGACTGCCATATTGTGGCGCAACATCTCCTTGATAATGCATACTGAATTCAAGTGTGGATACTCCAACTATAGACACTATTGTCATTGTATAGCCTCACAAAGTTGATGTCGTAGTTGGACGCAACACAAACACCGTCGAAGCGATGGTTGAGCAACCATCTGCTACTAGTGTCGGAAGTCCAGACAGGGCTCGTTGCCTTAAGAAGCGGTTGTTGATGGCGGATGACCTTGCTATAGCAGGCTTGTTTAGCCCCTGTGCCTACTGTGTCTAGGTGTTGTTGGTGGTGGTCGCCTTCCTATGCCTTGCGGCTGGGAATGCAAAAGATAGAGGAATAGTAGGGAAGGTTGGTAGGCGCAGGGGTGCAAGATGGATTAGCGGGTGATGAATTTGCGGCAGGTGGGTTAGCATGGATAGGTGTGGGGATGCGTGGAGGATTAGCGGACTGGGTAGGTTGTTTACTGGAGTTGACGACGAAAATGATTTTTGTGGGGAACTACTGAACTGATGGGGCCTTTGTGGGGAGGTGAAGGTCGGTGAGAGACTACTGGTGAAGAAATTTGCGTGGTGGGGGGATTTGCGTGGAGATGGATTTGCGTAGATTAGGTAGTTAAGTGGCAGATGAAGTGGAGATGTGGGCGGCTGAGTGGGTGAAGGGTTAACGTAGAAGGGTAGTGTTGGGTGGGGTGTCGGGGTGATTAACTGAGACAGCGGCAAATGATGACGGCGGCAGATCGATGATGGCAGGATGGTTAGGGGATTCACGGTGGGGAATAGCGATTGAGTCTAATGTGGATCATAATGAATAAAATCTAAGACTAATTATCAAATCTTAACTAATCAAAAGGAATAGTAATAATCAAAAGATTTCATTCATTTAAGTCTGCTTTTCTGAGAGCATTACAAAGATTATATATCGATGTTTAAACCCAACTCACTACACCGCTAGCCAATGTGGGACTAAACCACATGCTTTACAAGACAAACCGGGAAAATATCAAATAACCCCTAAAATGCAAGGAAACTGATAAAACATTATAAAATTACTAAAAAAGACTATTTAAAAGGCTATGCTTGTCCTGCATCACTCTCTCTCTCTTCTCTCTAGGGCTTGGGTAAGTGCTCTAATATCATGTTGAAAAGTGAGAGGGACTCTTACGTGTGTTGATTAACATTAGGCGGCACACCCTATCCTACACATAGGAGAAAGGGAGGAAACATTACAGACTTTGGAACTCAAGTAAGGCTATATGGGCCGAGACACTTAAGCCCATTAACTAATTAATCTATTAACTTCATAGGCTATGAATACTTTCTAAAAACCCTTCTTGCTTATGGTAGTAACTTCGAATACCCATATTAGCTGCAAAATATATATATGTAGATAAACCGAAAAAAAGACAAAGAAAATTGGTCGCCTATGTTATCCTTAATTCCTAAGTCAAGTATATAATTGATATATAACATTACAGAACTTATATGTAGCCCCTTGAATATATTATTGGAAACTCGCTACTTAAGAGTGTGTTGATACACGGTCTTGGGATTATTTCAGAGATTAAACAAAGAATATACCTATACATCCAAGTATCACAATAAATTATATGTATACATCCATGTATCTATGAGATCGAATATAGAATTCTGTTTACTCACTTTACTGTATTCTATAATAAATTTGTATGTATCCAAGTCTAACTAGAATGTTTTTTATTTCTATGTAAATACAATTAAATTGTGCATGTAAAAAACTCATTAACAGACATCATATGTATAGGCATAAGTAGCCTAAGCGCACAAAATGGCAAGGCACCGAGTGTTGCTGCGTTAACGGTTTGCCACCTTAACAGGTACGATAGGAGCTAGAAAGTACTACATATATTATGGTATATCAATTGAAGGTGTGCGTTTAAAACCACATTTTACATATGGTTATTTTTGTTACGATGGGTAGGCCAATAACTATGTTATTGTGTCTCAAATTCACTCTTTAAATATGATTTTCTGGGGAAAACGTACTCAACGTACTGGAATTTTGACTATTGAACCATCAGAAAAGTGAATAAATCTTGTCTATTATATGATGCACACTTTTAAATATCAAAATTTAAATCTTGGATTACATAATCGTATTCGAGTTATTACTGTTATAAAAACCTGATAAGAAACTCACAAAATGTCAAAAATTAAATGCTCTTCGTGGAAGGATTCTGGAGATAGTTCGAGCAATGTGATGGTATCAGTACCCAATTATATTCATAATGGTTTGGGTGTTGATTCCTTAAATGGTTCGACCAAGCTGGTTGTCCACCCTGCCAAATACTGTTTGGAGATGTAACATGCATATACACTGCACATAATTAGACATGCAATGCAATGGCTCTTGGAATCCAAATATTACAATATGTTTCGAGCTTTTCCAACTATGTCACGATAGACATATTCAATGCTCACTTAGTTATTGCCCAAGTAGTACTTAAAATGTCGTTATGCTATGACTTCAATCAAACAAGTCAACAGTTCCGTCAGCATACCTGAATTGCTTTACATCTCTATGGATATTTCCAATTTTTCATTTCCATTGTCATGACACTATCGAATTAGTACGTCAAAATCTTGGTGAATTTCATAATGTAAATAAACCTCAGATGCAAGACCCAAAAAAAAAACAATAGTCATCGTGTAGTACATTTTTCGGATATCTCTCCTAAGTTGATGAAGTATTAAACTGGTTTCTGAGAGTGTAGATGATCAACATTTCAACACATCTGAGTATTAACAATAAATGCACATTCTCAGACAATGATTGGGCTTAAATTAGCAACTTTACAGCAGACAAACATGGTTTCCCCTAATAATTTAAATTGCCTTAAGTTTTTCATAAACACTCCTTCCAGTAAGGGCTTATTTGCATGTAGGAAAATAACTGTAAGTCTACAAGTTTCATGCAGGAACGTCATACCATGTTTGGTATGCCAAAAAAAACTGGAAAGAAATCCAAAAGAATATTGCGATCCAGAATTTAAGGATTCCATAAATCTTAATGATGGTGGGTCTTAGTATCACATCCCAGTACATCGACCTCCAATCAGCTACTCCCACAAATCATGCAACCTCTTCCTCTATCACTGGGTCATTGTTCGAAGCAACCTGCATGTGTACATGGACTTCACATTTATCAGGTCCATTGGAACATAGTTACCACACCATAAAATTCAGCCCCATGCATCATACAGCCTTGCTACATACAGGAAATTTGGCCGCGGCGTCACCGCCAATGTCTGCTCCACAGAGTGCTTGAGCCACAATGCACGCGTTGCATGGGACACCGCTAGTAACTGCAGCATGAGTTTGTTGGAGCTACTGTAATGGTTGTCCAGGGAAAGTTGATAGCTTATTGTAGTACATGCATCAGAGGCAGCAGCTAGGACCCAAGAGTATGCTCTGTGCATTGATAGCCTTTCCTACACGACAACTTGGAGGACGGTATCCATAACAATACAGTGCCACTCAGCGTTGCCTGTCATGATCATCCTAAAGTTCAATGATGTTGGTAGATACAATCCTCCCTTCTTTTCAACCACCATTCTTTTGACTTTGTTGGCTAGTTGTTCCCTTCTCTCAGTGGAACCGAGCACCAATCCTTTTGCTGGATTCAATTTCTTCCTCCACTTCTTAGCTTCTTCTCCACTCCTCAGTATCGAGTGCAAACTATGTGTTCAGTGAGAAATGAGGAAGATGATGATAGGGAAATATCCAACCTAAGCCTGATTTCCTTTGCCTTCCACCCTTGTCATTATAGTAGCATGCGAACATAGTGTTAGATGTTTGTATCCTTCCTCCCATGTTTCCTATCCTTTGTCTCATCCTACTCATTTCTTTTCCTTCCATCCAAATGGAGCCTTATGGTGGTAATATCACAAAACAAGACAGCAATCAGCCGTCATCATCTGAGAATCAATTTGACAATGGTCCCGGCTCTACATTTTATATGATAAAAGAGTCAATATACAGGATACGACACTTTTGGAACAACTATAGGGTTTGAACTTGGGTCGCTTCATTGGCAGCCCTTCAACTAAACCAACTGGCCGTGCTTGTCCAATTCACAATACAACCTTTCCATCAAATTGTAAGACCTGAATACTATAGACTTTGCTAGATCCTTTTCTTTCTCAGGCAACCGAGAAGCAATAAAACATGCACTTCTTAACACCATCAGCAAGAAAACCATGCAGAACCCCCTACAATCATTTCTTACAATTTCTCATACAATCAAGATATATACACCACACACAAGTGAAGTGAGAATAGGTGTATGATCAAATCACGATTCACAACAACTCTGTAGCAAAGCCATTCAAAGCAGACAAGCAGTCCCACTGCCCAAAGTAGGTGATCAATGTACTCCCACTAGGCAATAGAGACATATTCGCCGTACCATCTACGCATGAATTGTGGCACACCATAGTCACTGATTTTTACCACAAAGTCTACATATCAAGGCACCACGGCCCATGGATAAAACCAACCTTTTAGACGTCTTCATCTCCTAATCAACAATGGATCCTACAAGTAAAAAAAGACAAAAAGGGCATCACCAAGTACATTTGTATCCAACTACATACGTCAGTATTGAGAACCTACCTATAGAAATGTAAGCCCTACCCCAATCAATCCACCCATAGTGTTAAAAAGCAGTATGTGTTATGTGTGCGGAGAGATCACCTTACAGAGTATACGCGGTATGCGGTTCTTGGCTTTTTTTTATTATACATCTAGCATAAGAATATATATTAAGCATAATAATTTTATATTTCATTTGTGAACACAAAATTATGTATATTCATAAGTGTTCATACAAATATAAATGTATAATATATTTAAACATTCATATATGTATACACATAATAGCATATGTGAAACATGTATGTGTATTATATGTATATATATATACATATTGACATGTAAATATACAAACAGTATATGCATATATGTTGAAATGTGTGTATGTAGATGTCTATATATATCACATATGCATGTCCATATATATCAAAATGCATATACATAAAATAGACTATTACACATTTGAAGATGTTTGTGTATTATCGTAAGTATACCATTGATGTATAACCATATATATATTGAAAGGTATTAGTACATATACATATATATACAAGTGTACATGTGGGCGTGTAGGTAACTAAGTAGTTTAGATTAGACTGAAACAAATTAAATTGAAAAAAAAGTCTGCAACACTTCGGCATATACCCCCCCATATGCCCCACACAGGATTGCATATTGGGCCGCTTATGCATATGCAGTCCGGCAAGTGAGCCGCACCGCATATGCCTTGCATAAAAACGCTATTTAAAACACTGAAACCACCTAAAAGAAAAACCAAACACTTCTCAAGTATTGCTATCACACACACCAAAAGCATCCTAGCGATACTTTAGAGCACTCATGCTAGCCCTCTAGTAGGCTAAACAAAAGACATGTCCTGCATGCCAAACATGACCAGCAAAAAGCAATTACCTATTGTTTAATTTTGACGTTACTTTTTGCTATTCATGTCCCAGATAGCCTTTTGACCTCATCCTCTTCCCTTACGGCTGATTCATATCTTCTTCATGCTCTCAAAAATTGTTGATTATAATATTTGTGGATTATAAGTGGTTTATTATGATCTCCATGATAACTAGGTCATTTTTTGTTGAATAAGCCTAAAGTACCTAGGTTGTTCAAAGATATAGATAGTGCACAAGTTTATGATCTATATTGTTGATTAACCCAAAAGTACCAAGTTCGTTCAAGGATATAGAGAGTGCACAAGTTTATGCCAACACCTAGAGTATGATTTAGACGATCTTGGTTGTTATTTGGATTAAATTTAGTTTATTATACATTTACATTGCTCACTTAATGCTCAAAAATGTCTTTCATAATTTGATATGTTATTTTAATTATCTGCACTGATTATTGACTTGTTAACATTTTCTAAGTTAAAAAGATTTTTGTACTAGTGTTTATCAATCTTCTTGAACTATAACTCAATTATTTTATTCTAGCATGATCTTCTACTTAGGTTATTGGCTGAATGGGACTTGTTAGATCAAATGACTAATCAAATGGGGCATGAGGGTGTTGCCTCATCACTCTAAGTGGCAGATGTGGCTTACTAACATTGCCATTGAAATCATTTGGCAACCAAATGGGGACAGTATAGCACATCATGCCATCAACTCACCATTAAAGATATATCCCAACCAAGGAACGAGGTATCCGATTTCGATGCCGTTTGGAGTTCGACAGCATGGAAACTGAATTTTTTTGAAATTTTGACGAAAATTTCGATAGATGCAACTGTGCCCGTTTTGACGCCAAAATGAACGAATTAATTTATGAAATTTTACAGGCGTGATCTCTACACCTAAATGTATCATTTTATTCAATAAAATTTTATATGGGGGTAGGTTGGGGGGTCGTTCATGTGGGAGGTAAGGGAATTGTACTGTTTCTTGAGGATTTCGATGAGAAAATATAGGTATTAAGTTATGCAATTTTGCAAGTATGAGCCATATACATGCATGTACTTATTTGTGTTATAATATCAAATATTGGATATGTAGGGCATCCCCATACATTTTATTTGGGTTGATAGTTTGTTGTTGATATTGACCAATAGTCAATCGTTTCATTGGTCCCAAGAACACTAGTGCAATGTTTCCAAGCTAAATCATTATTTGTTGGTGTGGTTGGCTTCCTAGCACCCTCATTGTTTGATAAACCACCACTAGGATACATGCCGTCCACATTGCATAAACTAAAAAAACATGCATTGCATAAGTATTTAATCATTTGAATAGCAAATATTAGGGAAATGCAATGCAATTATGTTAACTATAAGTATATACTATGTATGAGTACTAAATGGTGAAATAACTCCAATCCCCCTTTGCTCCTCTTCAAAAAACAACAATAACAACAAGCATTGCAATTATTGAAATTTGGCAAAATTCGTCGAAATCATCAAAATTTGGCGAAACTCATCGAAATCGACATAGTCGCACGCTTCGGTATCAGATCCTATCAAAATCGAAATTTTTGGGCGAAATTTCACCAATTTCGCCGAAACCTCATTCCTTGATCCCAACAAAGCTCTCCTCTCCATCCCTACTTGTTTAAGTTAAACATCAAATAGCACCTTTATCGGCTTGCCTTTATGACCCAATCCAACCCATCAATGGGGAAGCAAAAATTACCAACCACCTCATTGGTACCCACATCCGTCTTGAATGGTTAGTGCTCATATCCATGTGATGATTAGGACCATCATTGACGTTATTGTCATCATTAAAAAGCTGTAACAGGTGATAAATTGGGTACTTAATTTTGGCCATATCCGATCTATCAATGGGAGAAGAAACATTACCAACCCCCTTGTCTATGCTCATCCATCTTGAGTCGATCATGCCCAAACCCATGTAAGTTGTAACCCTTGAATCATTATTGGAATTTATTGGCATCATTACCAAGTTATAACAATTAACAACTATAGTTAGCTACTCGGATGATCCAAACCATAATTAGCAAAGACCTTTCATTCATGAAATATCGAGAAAATGACGGGCACACAGTTGTCAGGCCAACAAGGCAGACAACTAGTAAGATGGATTGCTACTCAAAGGTTCCATGCTATAATAGATGAGCCATTTCATTCCTGAATTATTATGGAAAAATAAGTGAACCCATGATTGTCAAGGAGGCTGGTTTGGCTTGGCTAGGTGTCTAGACTATCTAGGCGCCTAAGTGTGTGGCCTTTTTATTTCTCCATATTTTGCATATTAATTACTACCATATCAAAAATCAGATTATATAAGGAACTTTATATATTTCTTTAATACTTTACACCGCAAGTTCCTACACAAAAATATAATATTATATTGAGATATACAAAATTCAAAAAAAATGAAGAAAAAAAATTGCCCAGGTGACGGGCCCAAGTGATCCTTAGCAACCCATAATCACTCAACCATTATATTAGTCAGGTGGCAGCCAATGCAAAACCATCCATGGGATGCCTAGCTGCCTAGGCAGTTGCCACAACACCATGACAGAAATTTAATTGATAAAATAGAAATTAACTTTGTTCATAATCATCAAGACATTCCCACTTGACGGAGAAGAACTTATTTATAGGCACAAAAAATGAGATGAGTTAGCCGATAACTAGTGTGGGAAAAAACCACATGGTTTACAAAAGCTCGAGTATAAGGGAACTAAAACATAGCCTAAATATTGCAAACGAAAGACGAATAAAGTCTATTGAGTATCATATTTTCTAGATCTATCCTCATAACTATGCAGATGTAGTGTATCTCCTGCATCAGCTCGCCTCGGGTGCAAAAGACTCGACTTCGTCGGATCAGCACTGAGATACTGTGCCATGAGATCAGTATTGATATGGAAGAAAGCGTCTTCACTGATCCATGTGGTGTCCGCATGAGGCAGTTATGCCATTGAACGAGGAAGCGTGGCAGCCGTGGCTCAGTGCCACGAATGGCAAAAACTACCTAGTCCACGACAATTAGATCTATGTGCCAGCCTCCAGGTTGAGGTGAAATAGAGGAGGTTGAGTTGATGACATTGAGGCGTTGGAGCATCATGAACAAGCTCATGCAAGTGCATGTGATGGAGGGGGCTATATCGTACCACAATAAGGGCATAGTTCCTCCACGTTAGATACAGTGCCCTAATATGATTGTTGGCAGATTCAATACAATGGCATTGGATACTTGTCTGCTAAGTCTTAGGGCCTGATGCTCTGGCATGAACTTTCCTGAAAGAATTATTGGGGTAGCATTTGGGGTGAGTGTGTACTAACACATAATCTCTTATTTTGAATTCATGACAATCCACATAAATCTTGTAATTTTCACAAGACTAAGTTTTTAAAAAATCTCAGCATGCATATAACAAATGTGTTGGGCAATAGTTTTGTAGAGTGGGAAAGATGGGCATCAGTGGGCGCCAAACTAGGTAAATAAGTAGGCATGGTTTGTAACCATGGACAGCTGCAAAGGGGCTCTATTTAATGAACCTGTTGACTGACTATTGCATATAGATTCCTAGGAACATATCACACTCACGTAAGTCTAGTTTTGACACCATTTCCGATGGTCCAAACACAAAAGATTACAAAAAAAATTGATGGAAATTTCAACAAATCTGTTCATGTCGAGTTGTTAACACAAAATTTGACACACATTTCGACAACCAAATAAAGGAATTGAGTTGCAAAATTTTAACAAGATGATCTGCATACATAAATACATCTAATTATGCAATAATATCATATGTTGATATTAGGTGGAAGTGTTCCTATATGTGTGAGTAAAAAGCTACAAATTGTTTCGATGGAGATTTTATTATGCAATCTATACATACATATATATATACACAAGATTTTGACACAAATTTTGATGACCAAAAGAAGGAATTGAGTCACCAAATTTTAACAAGATAATTATGCATGCATACATACATCCATGCATATATGTACATAGGCATACAGACACACACACATAGACACAGAACAGAGGCACACGTGCACGCGCGCACACAGATATATACACAATAACTTGTTATATCTCATATCTTGCATTCTATAAAATTTATACATAGTTTTTTCATAGTTTCTATTTTTTTTATTTTTTAACAAAATTACATACCAGAAATTTCGGTGACGCATAGGTACAATTCTGTTTGGTGGCTGTCGAAATCAAAATATCAACATTTTGACCAAAATTTTAAACCATGTAGTTGGGTAATATGGATTGTGTCTAAAACAAATTCATGTATAGTTGTCCTAGTCATTTACAGACCAACACAAACTGAACTAGGGAGAGATGTGACAGATACAGTGTCAATGAATGATCAAACACTCTTCACTAATGTTGTGTTTGGTACACGGGGAAAATTGTGTATATTTTTATCATTCCCCTCTCCATTTATCGTACTCTTATGACCAAACAACTCTGTTAAGTGATATATTTGCAATTTTTTCCCTTTTTCTATTTCCCTTCCCTTCCCTTTTCCTTTTCCCCTCCTGATTTTCTCATGTACTGGATACAACCTACAGGACAGCTAAAAGCCTAGAGACACTGCCCTTCCCCATATATTAATGACAGCCTGAAGGGATAGCTAGAAGCCTAGGGAGACACTACCTTTCCCAAGATCAGCTCGTACAGGGTGCTGCTAGCGCTCTGATGCCCTTCTTTAGGAAGTAGAAGAGATGGGTGTTGCGAGTGTGATGAGTTCCTTACGGAGGTAGCAAGACCTCCAATGAATATGATATAGATGCATTGTCTACCAAGCTGCATTCTGCCATACAGAATGAAGTGACCTGCAGAGACCAGCGGCATTCTATTTTTACAAACTGATATTATACCTGACGGACGATCTGCCACCAGTGCCTTTGCGCACAATGTGCCCTGCTCCTTTGAAAGCAATATCTGATCCATATCGCGCCTGAGCAGCACCGCACTCTGAAACAGCATCAGCCAGTCAGATTGAATTCTATGTAGAATAGTAAAATCAGCAAGAGAAGAGGGAATAAAACAAGGTAACATGCGGTGCAAAAACCCTAGAACTGACGAGATTGGCATTAAGCAAAATGGAGCTAGTTACCAGGTGACAGTGGATGAAAGGAATTGGATGCAGGATGGAAGGCGGCAGCGGACCTGCCCAAGATCTGGGGCATCGATCGCCGAACTGAACCCTGCATCGTTTCTCTAGCTACGGCGAAATGCGCTGCCGCGAGCAGGATGCGGCCCAGGAGGCAGCAACTCGAGCGGTAGTTCGTGGGTCGAGTTGGACTCTCTGATGTGAACCCGGCGGATCGTCTATTTTAAAATTTTGTATAACCAGTGGACGATGGCCATAGACCGATGTTGTTCCTTCAAAAATGTCTCCTCATTTAGGCTCCTTTTGTAATCGTGATTGTTTTCACATAGATCAAGCATCTAAGATGGACCATCTCTTAAAATTTGGTTCAGTGGATAATCTCACTTAGGTAATCACAGTGAAAAGTATGTATAAATTTATCAATTGTTAATCTGGTATTTCAGTACTCATAGTTGACTTTTGGTCTTCTACCACTATCCGAAGTAATCGCGTTATCAAACCCTGCCTTAGCATATTTTCATATAATCTTAACGAATTATTTGATGCGTGTGTTCTCCTATTTTTTTCTTAATTCATTTTACATGTTTCAATTAGGAAATTTAAAAACGATAATTTCTTAAGTAATTTTTCATAATTAATTTACGTAAGTGATAGAATTTATGTTCTATAACTTTTTTGAAAATTACAGACTTACCAATACAGTTCCAGAGTTCCTTCTTAAAATGAGCAAAAAACGAGTTCCAAATATTTTGACAATATTTTCTATATAATTATATTCTTTATTATCAATAAATGACATATATAAATATGAATGACTAGGCGTATTAATATGATAAAATGTTATACTCTATAATTGCATTAATTATGTAAAATGTTTTACACCATTATCACTACGGCTTTTAAAATAGAAAAATATACAAGTACTATGAAAAAATAAGCACACCTCACCACGTGGCAAAATTTTGATTTATCAATCAATTTGTTATTCTTCATTTTTAAGTAATATGATGCAAAAATGATAATTCACTGTAATGATGCTCGAATAATATACTAAAATATAATATTGTATATTATGTTAAATAATAATGAACAAATGCATAAATTTTGAATGTTATTACAATACTTTATACATGAAAAGTGAAATGAAAATATTGTGATGTGATTTTACCCAAAATATTTGTATTAAAATTATAATTGTACCACACTAGAATATGTTTTAGAGGAGCAACATCCATACTAAGACAACTTGTTGAGATTATTATAGTTGAAAAAATATTATAGTTATCAACAAATATTATTCTTTCTTTACGTCTTTGGCATCCTTAATTAATATATATTACAAAGTAAAATCAACAACATTCTTTTACCAGTTCATATTTACGTTTACAACAAACCAATGATGTGGAAGTGAATGAAACTTAAAATTCAAAAATTGAATTGGAGATTCTCGGAAATGAGTTCCACATAACTTATAACTTGCATCAAACCAATCGGAGCTAAAAGATGCCTGAAAACACATGTTAGCAAGTTTGTTGAATTTGGATTCATTTATTATATGATTAAAAAATAAAATTCTCCATCTTTTCTAATTTGTAATATATCTTTTATTCATATGTTTTAAATTCCTATCTTTAATGGCACAAAAGAAAACTCAGAATATTGTTAAAAATAAAATTCTCCATCTTTTCTAATTTGTAATATATCTTTTATTCTTATGTTTTAAATTCCTATCTTTAATGCCACAATAGAAAACTCAGAGTATTGTAAACACATTGTAAAAAGCATCCTAATTGGGAAAGAATTTGAAACATATTGACATCTCATTTTTGCTCACTTAATTAATGTTCGAAGTTAATTTGTTCTATAACTAATGAAGTAATTTATCTCATTTACTCCATGTTTTTCATATATTTTACAATTTAATACACACATTTATTTACTGTGACATTGATGGTTCAGCTGAGGGAAAAGTTTAATGTAAGTTGTCTTTTATATATGTTGATTGTAGGTCTTTTTTTTTAAGTTGTTCTTTTGAATTATCTTGAATATAATGTTTCAATTTTAAACTCATAAAAATTCAATTCTCCATAATTTTACCTTTATCCTTTTTTTTTGCCTCCAAGTCTTATATCTCTTCTTTCCTTTCTTTTTGTAATTGAGCTTTATTCGTCATATGACTCGGTCCATTACCAAAACAATTTTCTATCCATGAATTTATAGAACCTTCTAGAAAATCTAGAAACACAAGTACAGAAATGTTTCTTTTCCCTACATATTGACACTTCCAACTGCAAGGGTGTTATGACCGCATCTGAGCTTAATTGGTAAACTAGGGTTTACCTGGATGATTATATGCTTAATTGGATTGATCATTGCTTAAATCTAATTATTGATGATAATTCAATTATGATTTTTTAAACCTAATAATAACGTTAAGTTTTCTATTGTTTGATAAATTAGGGTTTGAGAAAATAAACCCTTGTTGGCTGAAATTAGGGTTTTGATGGTACATGAGTATATAATTTGATCAAGATAGCAGTGTGGTAAATGATTTTTCATATTTTCTACAAATTTTGTATTTAATTGAATTTTGGATATGATATGTATAACTCAATCATTCATATTGGAGAAAATTTTCAAAATATTTGAGTGTTATTTGAATGTGGTTCTCGGTCAAACTATACTTCAACCAAAATGCTGACAGAGTGCTTTTCAGCAGTATAGTGTTTTATTTTTAATTATTTATTTGTAACTCCAAATGATCTGAAATTTTAAATGAAGATCTGAAACTCAATTTTTAATAACATGTAAAATTTTAATAATTTTTGGATGCATTTAGACCTTATCAGTAGACGAATTATAGTAACTAACAATTCTGCAAAATTCTAGATAGCAGTGTACTATTCGATTTTTAATTATTAAATGGAAGCTTGGAATGATTTAAAATTTAAAGTTAAGCTTTTTAACTCAATTATACACAACATGATAAATTATCATAATTTTTTTGAGAAGGTTTGATCTCTAAAATATACGAATTCACATAAATCTTTTTATGACAGAAAAATCTGCTGAAATAAGAAAAAGTTTAGTGAGGGGTCAATGTGCAATTAACCCAAGCAGCTCAATTGCTCTATATGGTCAACCTAACATACAAGGAGCTCTAATAATTCGTAATTCAATCTAGAGAAACGAAATCCTAGAGAGAGAGAGAGTTAGGATTTGAGAAGAGAAATTGATGGAGATGCTGACCTAGGGTTTTGCGGTATGAGGAATGATGAAATCATGTAAGTTTAGCTTCTTTGGATATAGTTTTATGGTGAATCTTCTCTCACATGTCAATATTCCATCCCTCCTCTGATTTGATCCAGAATGGTATCAAAACTTCCCTTTTTCTCATTCTTTCTTCATAATCCCTCATTTTTAGGGTTTCCGAGTTGAAAGGAAGAAGAATTGGGTGAATTGCTAGGGATTTGATATGGATTCGAGATTTTCAGATATGGGATACATTTTTAAGGTATTTTCACACCTTAGGTTGAGTGGGAACTTCCTTTAAACAGTATATTGTACGAAAATTGGTTAAATCAACCATAATCTTTTATTGCTTAGTATGCGACTACAAACCCTGAATTGTATATTTGCTCTAAGTTGTTGCAAAATGATATGAAATGGATTCTTACTTTTTTTGAATGAATTTCAGATGATAAAATTATATTAGAAATGTATACAATGCATTCTAATGAGAATTCTCTAAGTATTCACAGAGGTTGTAAGAGTAAACTGAAATATAGGAAATTCGTCTATGACTGAAATTTACTGTATAAGTAAATAGAGAAAGTTGCTTATCTAGATCCCCTTAGTTTTGAATGATTGTTTATCTAAATTTATAGTACATATATGTCAGATACTATCTTGGATTTCTTTTAAAGTGATTAGTGTTTGTTTGGTATCTCAGTGAAGAGGGTGAAATCCTAGATACGAGGAAAATTAAATATTTGCGAATAGATATCGTGAAATCCATTGGAAGGGATTTTCTTGACATGATAGACTTTATTTATTCAATGTTATTATTGATGCATGATATCTTAGTGAATGACATGGAAACCCAAATTCAACTCAGTTCCAAGGTTTCATACATATATTGATTTTATATGATTTGTTGATAGTAGTCTTTATTCAATGAATGTTTATGTCGCATGAAATCTTTATGGGAGCCATGTGAATACGTTGTTGCCTAGTGAGAGGTGACAAGATATGTGATGGCCTTGTGAGCCATGAGAATACTTGTACAACCAGTGAAATGAATACCTTGGTCTAAGGACCTAGAGGTAATGGTTACTTGTTACAAAGGTAACAATGTTATGTGATGATCTAAGGGTTTGAATACCCAGATACAATAATTATGATAATGATGTGAAGGGATGAGAATTCCTAGTAATGTGATAAGGGATTGAGATCACAAGTATCATGTGTTTTAAAGATTTGAAAAGTACGTGATATATGTAGTACACCTTTCTTTGTAGTATTTGTGGTGATTAAATGAAACCCTAAGGGTAGGGTGTTCAATGAATCAAGTATTGTGATATCAATGTTCTCAGTTATTAATAATAATTCTTGTCATGATAAGTAATTAACTCTTAATTGAGTTATGAGATGCACAACTCAAGATTTGGGTTGATATGCTCGATTCTAGTGTGTATGTGCCAAGTGGACATGAAGTCTGTTTATTTAAGAATTTTAGTCTACCTGCATGTATAGTATGTTGATTACTCAGTATATTATAGTGTTTTGAATATACTGCTCTACCAAGTTTAGAATGATATACATGTTGTATTATAACTTCAAATAAGTAGACGTGACACCATAGAGATACCAGAGTCAAGTATAAGTAAGAGAAGGGTACAATATAGAAAGAGCTTTCTAGGAATAATAAAATAATATACTTAGGAGCCCTGAACACCGTAGAACCTCTATGTGAGGTATGCGCCTTAGGGGTGAAATGACCTAACCCTGGTAGCGTCCAGTATACGGGGGTCGGAACATGCTATCCGGTGGCACGGGGGACGAAGCCCTAGTGGAAGTCTCCTTAAATTATAATTTGCAGTGTCCAACATCAACTAGAAGTCATGGTGGCACTAGAGTACAGAAAAGCCAAGAGGTGGCTTGACTCTCCGCCTGTGTGCTCAGGTTAGAGGAGGAGTCCAGTTTAGGCCAAAGAGCCATTTCCCTATTACAGACCAGGAGAGTAGTCAGACTTAGCATTTCCTGGGCGTGTCTGCTAAGTCTTGTACGGTGTGATCGTAGTGCACTACAAGTTTTCATATGTAGAGTACACTGCATATGATCAGGGCATAATAAAATGAATGAGAGGTCAAACAAGTGTGTACAGTTATTCAATTATTCTTTATATGTTTCTGAATTATTAGTTATCTTTATGATTAATCAAGCAATTCATATATTGATTCACTCTTACAGATATTTAGACTATCCTGCCATATTTATGATTGTCAATTATTAGACTCTTTAAAGCTTATTGTTGTTATAATTGATATCAATTGCTCAAAAGTATATATGTAATTATATCAATGCTTTAGACTGTTTCTTTGAAGTACTCATTCACTGAGCGAGTAGGATCACCCCTCTACTCATAATTTTTAGGGAAATCACATAGAGTTGAAGAACATATCATTGCATCAGAGTAGATCTGCCACAAGAGTTAAGTCTGAGTATAGTTAAGTTCAGTCGGTCCTTGTCACTCTAGGTCCTTGTAAAGAAATAAGAGAGAGTTGTAAATGATGATGTATAACATTATTCCTCTTTTAGCAATATGTGCGAATCAGCAAGTCTTATGTGCTTAAAAGTATGAGGAATATAATGAATGTTCATACATGCATTTTTACTGTTGAAATCAGATTAGAGAAATCAATGTTTAGATTCCCTTGTAAAGTTGGTTTATGTGGTTCAATGCGAGAAAATAAAGAGTTTTAAAAGAGAAGAAAAAGTTAAGGGTGATCTTTGTATTACGTTTGTTACGACCCGCGTCGAGCTTATCCTGTAAGTACGCTGTTAAGCAAGAGTTTAGCTGATGTGTTAAGTTCTAAGCTTGTTTTTGTTAATAACGTTTAAAATGGTTATGATATGTGCTTAGTGTGTTTTCTAGCTTCTAAAGCGTGTAGGATCTTACGCTTGAAGCGTTGCCAGAGAAATCATTCGAATCTGACTTTCGAGTCAAAAGTTGCATGTTTTTGGGCTTATAGGGACCCGATTGTAATTTTTGAAAGTTTTAAACTTTGCAATTTGGCCCCTAAGTTTCTTCCTTATCCTTTCTCTCTTCCTTATCTTGTTTCACTTTCACAGAAACGAGAGAACGCTTCTGCGTTCTCCTTCCTTGCGTGAGAAAGAGAGAAAGAGAGAGAGAGAGAGAGAGAGAGAGGGAGTTGAGAAGGGAAAGACGTCGGAGCTTCGTTTTGCTCCGATCAGCTGCTGCAGCTCGTCCTCTTCCCTCCGTTGATCGTCTTCTCCATCAATTCGATTCGGATTCGCAGCTGAAGCTACGTTTGCAAGGAAAACGGCCATGAGATTGGGGTGCACGGTGCAGCCCTAGCTTGTTTCTTTCTCCCCTTCAGGTGCGGTTTAGTGATATGCATCGATTGCGAAAGTTTTGTGGTGTTTGTTCGAGATTTTCCCGTCGATTCGAGAGAAATCGACTTTTGCAGGCCGTTTTTGTTTTCTGCCTGTGCGCGGTTCGGCCGAGTTTCTATTCGGTCGGCCGAGTTCCTTCTTAGGGCTATCGTACTGTGTTTTTGGGTCGGCCGAGTTTGGGTCTTGGATCGGCCGAGTTTCTTAATTAGGTAGCCGAACAACGTTTTTGTCGGCCGAGTTTGGGTTCTGATCGACCGAGTTTCCTTGTAGGTATATAAAGCGGTGTGTTGGTCGGCCGAGGTTGGTCGGCCGAGTTTCAAAATCTGGGAAGCGTTCGGCCGAGTTCCATAGTGTTCGGCCGAGTTTCAAGTGGTGAGTGGCAGTTCATTTAGAAATCATTATTAAACTCATTTTAAATGCTTACTTGCTTCAGTAACAGTTGATATGATTTTAAAACAGTGTAGCATATACATTTTTGTATGATAAGTTCGTTGGAACTTGAAATGCGTGATAAGAATGATGAGAAAGAGGAAATTTTGTGTTTTACAGCTGTAATGCGATATTTCTGTTAAATTGTTTATCTGTTAATCAATTAATAGACCTAGATGCCCTAACACCGTAGAACCCCTAAGAGGTATCTGCAACTTAGGGGTGAAACTCGTGTTGTAACATCATCTGTGCTTGTGTCACGGACAAACGAGGAAAGAGAGAGGCAGTGTCCGACAACAATCGTGCTTGTGTCACGATGGCACTGGGAAAAGAAAAGAAAACTTGGTTATCTAACACCATTCGTGCTTGTGTCACGAAGGTAACCCTGTGACTCTCCGTCAGTGTACTCAGGTTAAAGGAGAAGTCGGGTGCACTCGGAGTAGTGCTTTGAGGCCATAGAGCCTATGTTTCTAGCCGGTAAGCCAGGGACCCTGTGGCAGAGCAGGGCTGGCGTCAGACTTAGCATTTCCCGGGTGTGTCGCTAAGTCTTGTACGGTGGGACCGTAGCATGGACTTGTTGCGGATCTTTATATGCAGAGTACACTGCATATATTTAGGGCATAATAATAAAATGAATAAACAATCATATAGGATCACAGTAAATTTATATAACTGCTTTTCTACCTGAGATATCTGTTGAAGCATAGAAATGTGATTATTATCTGTATACCTGCCATGTCAATAGAACTGCCCTGCTTGAACTGTATAAATGTTTATTTTCAGTTAATAAACCTAACGAGTTGTTTAATGATAGCTAAGTGAAATGTTATTCACTGAGCGAGTAGGCTCATATCTCTACTCAAAACATTTTCAGGTCAGCATCAACATCAGGAATCGGAAGGATCGTTTCATCCTAACGCCTAGTTGATAGAAGGTTTGCAATTAGTCTAGTTAGAGGTCTCTTAGTCCTTTCCCCTCGATCTTCGGGACAAGGTATGAGTGAGAAACAGAAAGTGTACAAAGATGTAAATTAACTGTTATGCTTTGTTTTATATCGAACAATGTAATATGTTGTAGACTCTGTTTATATTTCTTGTCAGTTTAATAGAAATGCTTCCGCAGTTTGTTTAGTTTCTGTTTACAGTTTAAACTGGTTATCTTTTAAATATCTTAAATTGTTTTAAAAAAAAGCGACGAGTGGTTGGTTATGTGTTAATTCCATCCTGTCGCGTCCTAATCTCGTGGTTTGTGGTAATGTGAGATTGGGTCGCGACAATTTTTGGTATCAGAGCTTAGGTTTGAGTACTTAGTTACTCAAGGTCAGGGGGTGATAAGAGACCAATAGGATTAAGGTTTAAGTGTCTTTCTTCTATCTGTAGTTTTCTAATAGGAAATATTCTATTATATCATTGCAGATGGCAGGAAGAGGCTTTGATCGTGATGATCAGGCCGAGAGCCATGTTGGCCCTGAACTTCGGTACTTGGGTCCAGGTGGTGGTGACCACGTGGATGAAGCATCCAGGATGTACAGGATGTTCCTGGAGACCAAAGAAAGGTACAAAGTTGATAGGCGAGAATCTTCTTCTACCAGCAGTAAAGATCTGATGCGATCTTATGAGCTTGTGAAGAAGCTTGGTGGCATATAGTTCAGTGGCACCACAGATCCCGCCGAAGCCGATGAGTGGTTTAGACAGATAGAGAAGGTCTTTCGTCTGATGGAACTTCCAGAAGACAAGAAGATTAATCGTGCAGTCTACCTTTTGACAGGCGATGCAGAGTTGTGGTGGCGTGGTGTGGAAGAAAAGAGGGGAGGTGCAGAGCTTTCCTGGCAGGATTTCTCTGAGGAGTTTCATCTCAAATTCTATCCACCCACTTTTCTTAATGAGAAAATCAGGCAGTTACAGAATATCAAACAGGGAAACATGACAGTTACAGAGTATGAAGCGCTTTTCACACAGTTAGCTAATTTCTGTCCGCAGCTTGTTCCCGACAACATAGAAAGATGTAGAAGGTTTCAGGAAGGGCTAAGGCCAGAAATTCGGCATACAGTTTCTGCTACTAGCAGGAGGAACAGAGAGAACTTTGGTGAGTTTGTTGAGGCTGCCAGACAGGTTGAAGAATCTGTGAATGCTGATAGGGTGCCCGAGTCTAAGAAAAGATCTGCAGATTTCAGTAGAGGACAGTCCAGTAGTGGATACAGAGGTGGAGGTAGAGGCTTCTTTTCTAAACTTGGGCGTGGCTTTGGTTGTTTTGGCAGGCAGAGATCTGAGGATGTCACTACTTCTAGAGGCAGAGGAGAATACAACCCAGGAAGATGGAGCAGTGCCGATAGTGGACAGTCTTCTGGGTCGTCAATGTCAGTGACAGGTCCCCAAGGACAGGGAATACCGCCATGTGACAAATGTGGAAAATCACATTCTGGACAGTGTCGGGTTCTAAGTTATTTTGTCTGTGGACAGGCAGGACATATAAAAAGGTTTTGCCCTCAGCTTCAACAAGCAGCATTACAAGCTTTCCAGCCTCAATACCATGACGTTCCGAGTTCCTCTGTGGCTTCCGGTTCTAGAGGTGGTGGAGTGTCTAGTGGCAGGAGTGGTCAGAGAGGACAACGTGGCAGAGGGAGAGCTTCAGCACGTTTCTTTTCTTTAACACCTCAGGAAGGTATAATCTCTTCACAAGTTGTTACTGGAGAGATGCTTTTGTTTAATAGTATACTAGTTTCAGTTTTGATAGATCCGGGAGCTACTCATTCTTTCATACGACGTTCTTTAGTTGGTGAACTTAATCTGTTAACTCAAGAGTTGGCAGATGAGTTAGTGTTAAGGGTTCCACTAGGTGGAGCAACAGTTTTAGCTGAGTCCTGTCCCGGATGCTTGTTATCTTTTGGAGGTTTTACCTTTGCTGCTAATCTCATACCCTTGGATGTAAATACCTTTCAAATCATCTTGGGTATGGATTGTCTTGAAACATATCGAGTGCAACTCGATTGTTGGAAAAATGAAGCTACCTTTCAACTAGGAGAATTTTCTTGTATCTTTACTGGAGACAGGAAAGTTCTGCCTACGTGCATAATATCAGCTGCTGTAGCTGATAAGATGCTACTAAAAGGATGTGAAGCATTCCTTGCTCATGTGGTTGACACCAGAGCTGAGAAGAGCACTGCCAGTGTTTATGACGTACATGTGGTTCGTGAGTTCTCTGACGTTTTTACAAAAGAATTACCAGGCTTACCTCCTGTCAGAGACATTGATTTTGAAATCCAGGTATATCCAGGTAGTCATCCAGTAGCACTGCCAGCCTATAGAATGGCACCTGCAGAGTTGAAGGAACTCAAGGTGCAGTTACAGGAGTTACTAGATAAGGGTTTCATTAGACCCAGTTCTTCACCGTGGGGTGCTCCAGTCCTGTTTGTTAAGAAAAAGGATGGAACCATGCGTCTCTGTATAGATTACAGGCAACTCAACAAGATCACTATAAAGAACAAGTATCCATTGCCGAGAATAGATGATTTGTTTGATCAGTTGCATGGAGCGACGATCTTTTCTAAAATTGATTTGAGATCCGGATATCATCAGCTCAGAATAAAGGCTTCTGATATTCCCAAAACAGCTTTCAGAACCAGGTATGGGCATTATGAGTTTTTGGTCATGTCGTTTGGGCTGACCAATGCCCCAGCAGCCTTTATGGATATGATGAATCGGATTTTCAAACCATTTCTAGATCAGTTTATTGTAGTCTTTATAGATGATATTCTGATCTATTCCAGAGACGATGAACAACATGAACAACACTTGAGAGTAGTGTTGCAGTTGTTGAGACAACACCAGTTGTTTGCTAAATTTAGCAAGTGCGAGTTCTGGTTGGCCGAGGTAGCATTTCTTGGACATGTTATCTCGAGAGATGGAGTTAGCATGGATCCTAAGAAAGTTGATTCTGTACTTCAGTGGGAACAGCCTAAGACGCCTACTGAGATCAGAAGTTTCTTGGGATTAGCAGGTTACTACAGAAGGTTCATACAGAACTTTAGTGTGTTAACATCACCTTTGACACGCTTGACGAGGAAGGATGTACCGTTTGTTTGGTCTGATAACTGTGAGAGAAGTTTTCAGATTTTGAAGAAAAGGTTGACTTCAGCACCAGTGTTGGTTTTGCCAGAAGCAGAAAAAGGTTATACAGTATTCTGTGATGCTTCCAGGAGAGGTTTGGGCTGTGTACTGATGCAAGAAGGTAAAGTTGTTGCTTACGCATCTAGACAGCTTAAGAAGAATGAAGAGAATTACCCTGTTCATGATCTGGAATTAGCTGCCATAGTTCATGCTCTTAAGACATGGCGTCACTACTTGTATGGTGAGACATGTCAGGTGTTTACAGACCATAAGAGCTTGAAATATATCTTCACTCAGAAGGACTTGAATTTGAGACAGCGCAGATGGCTTGAGCTGATCAAGGACTATGATGTGACAATCGATTACCATCCTGGTAAGGCGAATGTTGTAGCTGATGCCTTGAGTAGAAAGTCAAGTTCAACAGCCAATGCATTTTCTATGGCATGTTTCAGGAGAGACTTGCTTGTAGATATGCGAAGGATGAACTTAGACTTGGATGTGACAAGACAGAGTGGGTTGATTGCTCAGATGCATGTCAGACCTACTTTTTATAATCAGATAAATGAATTGCAGCAGAATGATGATGAGTTGTGGCAAATCATGCAGGAAATGTCAGAAGGTAAGAGAACAGAGTTCAGATTTTCTGATGAAGGCATGTTGTATCTTCATGATAGGTTGTGTGTACCTGGAAACAGTGAGTTGAAAGAGCAGATTCTTGAGGAAGCACATACTTCTATGTATGCTATGCATCCAGGTAACACAAAGATGTACAGGAACCTCAAAGAGCTGTACTGGTGGTCTGGCATGAAAAAGGATGTGGCTGAATACGTGGCTAGGTGCGGGGTGTGTCAGCAGGTTAAGGCTGAACATCAGAAACCTGTTGGTATTTTGCAGTCGCTTCCTATACCAGAATGGAAATGGGAACATATCACGATGGACTTTGTGGTAGGATTACCCAGGACGCCGAAGGGTTCAGACTCGATTTGGGTGATTGTGGATAGACTGACTAAGTCTGCTCACTTTCTTCCAATCAAGTCAACCTTTGATGCTTCAAAGCTGGCTAAAATTTATGTGGATGAGGTAATCAGGTTGCATGGGATTCCAGTTTCCATTATTTCTGACAGAGATCCAAAGTTTACATCTAGATTCTGGAATCAGTTACATCATGCGTTGGGCACAAGGCTGAAGTTCAGTACAGCGTTTCACCCACAGACAGATGGTCAATCTGAGAGGACCATTCAGACCCTTGAAGACATGCTGAGAGCATGCGTGCTACAGTTTAGAGTCAACTGGGAAGAACACTTAAGCCTAATGGAGTTTGCATATAATAATAGCTACCATACAAGTCTTGGAATGGCCCCATATGAAGCTCTTTATGGCAGGAAGTGTAGATCGCCAGTTTGTTGGTACGAGGTAGGTGAGAAAGAAATTCTTGGACCTGAGCTAGTTGATGTGACTACAGAAAAGATATCTGTGATCAGGGATCAGTTAAAAGCTGCTCAGGACAGACAGAAAAGTTATACAGAGAGATGACGTCGACCTCTCGAGTTTGAGATTAGTGACGAGGTCTACTTGAAGGTTTTGTCGTGGAAGGGAGTACTGAGGTTTGTCAAGAGGGGTAAGTTGACCCCTAGATATATGGGTCCATATCCTATTGTTGAGAGGATTGGACCTGTAGCTTACAGGTTGGATTTGCCGTCTGAGTTGGCAAATCTTCATGATGTCTTCCACGTGTCTATGCTGAAAAAGTGCCATCCCAGTACAGAAAAGATTCTAGATCCAGAACCGGCACAACTTAGGACAGATGTGTCCTATGTTGAAGGACCAGTGCAAATAGTTGATCACCGGATCAAAAAGCTTAAAAACCGCGAGATACCTTTAGTGAAGGTTTTGTGGAGAAACCATAATCTTGAAGAAGCTACGTGGGAGCTAGAGTCTGAGATGCATGGCAAGTTTCCTTTTCTCTTCTAGGAATTTCGTGGATGAAATTCTTATAAGGGAAAGAGGAATTGTTACGACCCGCGTCGAGCTTATCCTGTAAGTACGCTGTTAAGCAAGAGTTTAGCTGATGTGTTAAGTTCTAAGCTTGTTTTTGTTAATAACGTTTAAAATGGTTATGATATGTGCTTAGTGTGTTTTCTAGCTTCTAAAGCGTGTAGGATCTTACGCTTGAAGTGTTGCCAGAGAAATCGTTCGAATCTGACTTTCGAGTCAAAAGTTGCATGTTTTTGGGCTTATAGGGACCCGATTGTAATTTTTGAAAGTTTTGAACTTTGCAATTTGGCCCCTAAGTTTCTTCCTTATCCTTTCTCTCTTCCTTATCTCGTTTCACTTTCACAGAAACGAGAGAACGCTTCTGCGTTCTCCTTCCTTGCGTGAGAAAGAGAGAAAGAAAGAGAGAGAGAGAGAGAGAGAGAGGGAGCTGAGAAGGGAAAGACGTCGGAGCTTCGTTTTGCTCCGATCAGCTGCTGCAGCTCGTCCTCTTCCCTCCGTTGATCGTCTTCTCCATCAATTCGATTCGGATTCACAGCTGAAGCTACGTTTGCAAGGAAAACGGCCATGAGATTGGGGTGCACGGTGCAGCCCTAGCTTGTTTCTTTCTCCCCTTCAGGTGCGGTTTAGTGATATGCATCGATTGCGAAAGTTTTGTGGTGTTTGTTCGAGATTTGCCCGTCGATTCGAGAGAAATCGACTTTTGCAGGCCGTTTTTGTTTTCTGCCTGTGCGCGGTTCGGCCGAGTTTCTATTCGGTCGGCCGAGTTCCTTCTTAGGGCTATCGTACTGTGTTTTTGGGTCGGCCGAGTTTGGGTCTTGGATCGGCCGAGTTTCTTAATTAGGTAGCCGAACAGTGTTTTTGTCGGCCGAGTTTGGGTTCTGATCGGCCGAGTTTCCTTGTAGGTATATAAAGCGGTGTGTTGGTCGGCCGAGGTTGGTCGGCCGAGTTTCAAAATCTGGGAAGCGTTCGGCCGAGTTCCATAGTGTTCGGCCGAGTTTCAAGTGGTGAGTGGCAGTTCATTTAGAAATCATTATTAAACTCATTTTAAATGCTTACTTGCTTCAGTAACAGTTGATATGATTTTAAAACAGTGTAGCATATACATTTTTGTATGATAAGTTTGTTGGAACTTGAAATGCGTGTTAAGAATGATGAGAAAGAGGAAATTTTGTGTTTTACAGCTGTAATGCGATATTTCTGTTAAATTGTTTATCTGTTAATCAGTTAATAGACCTAGATGCCCTAACACCGTAGAACCCCTAAGAGGTATATGCAACTTAGGGGTGAAGCTCGTGTTGCAACATCATCCGTGCTTGTGTCACGGACAAACGAGGAAAGAGAGAGGCAGTGTCCAACAACAATCGCGCTTGTGTCACGATGGCACTGGGAAAAGAAAAGAAAACTTGGTTATCTAACACCATTCGTGCTTGTGTCACGAAGGTAACCCTGTGACTCTCCGCCGGTGTACTCAGGTTAAAGGAGAAGTCGGGTGCACTCGGAGTAGTGCTTTGAGGCCATAGAGCCTATGTTTCTAGCCGGTAAGCCAGGGACCATGTGGCAGAGCAGGGCTGGCGTCAGACTTAGCATTTTCCGGGTGTGTCGCTAAGTCTTGTACGGTGGGACCGTAGCATGGACTTGTTGCGGATCTTTATATGCAGAGTACACTGCATATATTTAGGGCATAATAATAAAATGAATAAACAATCATATAGGATCACAGTAAATTTATATAACTGCTTTTCTACCTGAGATATCTGTTGAAGTATAGAAATGTGATTATTATCTGTATACCTGCCATGTCAATAGAACTGCCCTGCTTGAACTGTATAAATGTTTATTTTCAGTTAATAAACCTGACGAGTTGTTTAATGATAGCTAAGTGAAATGTTATTCACTGAGCGAGTAGGCTCATACCTCTACTCAAAACATTTTCAGGTCAGCATCAACATCAGGAATCGGAAGGATCGTTTCATCCTAACGCCTAGTTGATAGAAGGTTTGCAGTTAGTCTAGTTAGAGGTCTCTTAGTCCTTTCCCCTCGATCTTCGGGACAAGGTGTGAGTGAGAAAGAGAAAGTGTACAAAGATGTAAATTAACTGTTATGCTTTGTTTTATATCGAACAATGTAATATGCTGTAGACTCTGTTTATATTTCTTGTCAGTTTAATAGAAATGCTTCCGCAGTTTGTTTAGTTTCTGTTTACAGTTTAAACTTGTTATCTTTTAAATATCTTAAATTGTTTTAAAAAAAAGCGACGAGTGGTTGGTTATGTGTTAATTCCATCCTGTCACGTCCTAATCTCGTGGTTTGTGGTAATGTGAGATTGGGTCGCGACAACGTTAAATTCTCAATTTATGCCCTAATCTCATGATTAGTGGAAATTGTGAGATCGGGGTGTAACAAAGGGTGTCACGTGGCAAAATCTTGTGTCCTACCACTAGCTTGACCCACGGAATGATGCATTTCTTCCATGCACGATTCCCAAGACACGAGACTCCCAATTTATTTCTAGATTTTCTTGATCTGACAGGTCATATTCTCAAAACCTTTTACTAAAGTGACTAACCCACGACCCACAATTATAAATACCCCCATATAAGCCATCCACCTTCATGTGTTTTGACTCTCCTGAAGTTAGAGAGAGAACTATTTGACTACAAGATCCTTCTTCTAGCACAATTGATTATCATTCATCAACGGACTACTAAGACGGTAAGCAGGCAACATGACCTCATGTTCATACATATGATATGAATTGCAATATTTGTAATTGCTAACTTTTATTTAGAATTGTCTTCTTGAAATACCAATTGGTCTTAATTGTTTGTCGTGACCAATTGACTAGATATTGCTCTTAACAATCTAGCCAATCCTCCATCATAATTGCCACGTCTAGATTGCTTGCTATGTAATCTAGTTATTCCCAATATTTGTTGTTGACGCTCAAACAAATATATCTTGCTAGCGATTGAACCCTCATATTTTGTTCCCCTCTCTACTTCCACTACTCACCCTAATTGTCTGAGATGGATTTCCATAATGGGATATTTCAAGCGATTGGGATCTCATAACTAAATAATAATTTTTTTGTGTTGATGATAGAAAAGATACAATCATCTCTAGTCCGAAAAGAATCTCTAATAAGAATCGTATTACTTTACTTTTTTTTCTATTTTCCATAGTCAAATCCAAACTTCCTATTTAAACAAACTCAAGATTAATGAAATACAATATAATGACATGGGGTTTATACATTGCCCATATTTTGATGATGACTTTACCATTATATTCATGTGTATCTAACATGTCTATTTGAATCCATTTTAGATCATTGGGACATGTAAAGTTTGAACTCAAAAACATTAGTTCGGCGGAAAACAAGTCAAAACATCATAAAGACAAGAATTAATGAATATATAGATTTTGACCTAGTTTTTGTTATAAATAAGTTATAAATGATTGTATAACTTTTAGTTTAGCTCGAACTTTTTGGAATAATTTAGATTGAATCATATTACGAGTTAGGACATTTGATGAAAAATATTACATGACTATTCATAGGTTAAGTTTTTCCTAGAGCAAACTCTGATGACGAACTTGTTTGCTTAGCATCAAAATGTCATCTTCCGAATTGCTAACTAAACTAACATTCGAGGGATAACATTTGGACTTGGTCTCTCCAAGTCCATTAGACGAGTTAGGGTCCCCCCTAATTCATCATTGATGAAGTACACATGCTTAAATTTGATCTACAACTACAATATAAAGGTGTAGATGTTGAAAAATGTGTCTATCTAAGCAAATGAATACACTTAAATATGAAAACCAAGTTTATGTTTGTGTGATTATTATGCTTAGAACTGGAAAAGCTAAATTTCCTGCCAAGATAAATGATTTTGAATCTATACGTATATTGCCTTGTAATGGTGTGACTAGTATTACTCTTAAGAGAGTATCTTACCTGACTAAAGCTCTCTATTTAGAGGCCAATTTTTGCATGCTCACGATGATCTAGCTAGCTTTTCTACTACCATTACTACTCTTGTTGATGGTAACCACTTTCTTTGAGCATTTTTGCAAAAGTTCCTTAAGGGCAAGAAAACCTTATATGAAATCCTAGATCATTCTATCCAACAACATATAAGAAATAGGATTGAATATAATGGTCTCTAATGTAAACAAAAAAAGAAAGAAAGGGACCTCCAATTTTCATGTAAACTTTTCTACCTACTAGGCAAAGATGTTTTCCATAATAAGGATGATTATTTTATTTCTCTTTTATCTTTTAAGATGAAGGAAACCAAACACAAAATGGTTTGGTTTACCAAGCTAACCCAGACCCAAAGGTTTGAATGGGCACTAGCCTTTCTTCTTTTGTAGGTGAACAAAAATTGCATGTTTTAGTGGATGCTCCAAGCATGACCAGAGAAAAGAGCCACTTCAACACTCATATTAAGAAGAAAGTTGTACTACTGACTTTTGATGACAATAAGAAGGGCGAGGTGACATCTGAGGATGATTTAGGTGTTTCATTATGTATCAAGAATGTTCTTCTTGTGAATGACATACATCACAATTTGATTAGTGTTAGCCAACTTTTTGATAGTAGATATCTTGTGTTATTTACTACTTTTGAATACTAATTTAGGTTCCCCCACCTATAATGTCATATATAAGGGAACTAATATTGGTAACATCTGTAATATTGTTCTTAGATCTTTCAATCTTATTATTAGTAAATGTGTTGTAATATATAAAAATGATATATCTTTGTGGCACTATAGACTTGATCATGTAATTGAATAATCTGAACAAAAAGGATTTTAGACAAGGGGCTTCCTAAATTAGATTATTTAAAAATAATAAAATAATGTCAACCTTGTACCCAAGGAAAGCAAACCAAACATTTTTTCAAGTCAAGGGAGTCCTTAGTATTTAAGTATCTCTAAAACTTCTTCAAGTTGATCTTTTTGGACCAATGCGCACACAAACACTTAAGAGTAGCAAGTAATATCTAGTTATTTTTATGATTGTCTCGCTTCACTTGGACCTTGTTTTTTATTTTTAAGAGAGTGATACGCTTAAGGTTTTCTCATCTTTCTACAAACAAAATGAACATGAAGCTTCTTTCCCCATCATCTCTATCTGCATGACCACAAGGGAGAATTTGAAAATGATTTATTTAAATATTTTTGTGATGAATCTACTTACAAAAAAATATCCTTACAGACCTAAACAAATGGGGTATTAGAGATAAAGAATAGGTCATCACAATAAATGACTAGGACAATGTTCTTAATAGTATGATATCCCTAAGAAGTTCCCAGCCAAAGCCGTTCACACCGCTTACTTTTTGCAAAATTGGGTTATCACTTATCCGCTCTAAAGACCCCCCATGTGAGTTATGGCATGGTATAAAACTAAATACCAAACTCTTTCATGTTTTTTATTGTCCATGTTTTGTTTTTAACACTAGTGATTCTCTTAACAAGTTTGATGTGAAATTGTATAAGACTTTCTTTCTTGTCTATGGTGACTCTAGTAGAGCATATAGAGTGTATAATATTGATCTCTCTAGAGCAACATAATTTTTTAATGTCAAATTTTTTGAGCCTAACACAACTTCATCAAAGAATGTTATTTGTAACAACGAGGTGGATGACACTATTCCTAAAGTAAAAGAGTTAGACATAAAATAAAAAGTAAAAAGGTGTTGCAAGATTATTTCTATCGAGGAGTATATAAGAATGATTGTACTTGCTTCTTTGTCAAAGATCATTCAAAGGAGCCCATCATAGGTAATGCATTTGACATAGTGAAGCCACGAGCTGCACTCAATGAAGAACAAGCAAATCGTGCCTTCATCTTATAGTTGAAGGAAAAGAATGTGAACGGAGCTCTTAAGGATGGAGAGTGGATCCTAGCCATGTAAGAAGACTTGGAGCAGATTTAAAAGAACAAGGTGTGGACCTTGAGCAAAGACCAAAAGATAGGAAGGTAATCGGCATCAAGTGGGTCTATGGAAACAAGCTTGATGAGCAAGGAAAAGTGGTAAGGAACAAGGGAAGGTTGGTAGTGTCGGCTCTGATCTCCAAACCGCGATATAATCTCGATTTAAACTTAGCGGAAGTGATTCGATAAACAGCGGAAGACAAAATCACGGGAAATTAAAACTTTTCGGGACAAGAGCTTGAATCCATAAAAACTTCTTTCATAACAAGAGATAAACTGTTTACATCTCATGATAATTAATTCTTGAGTAATTATATACATCAAGATACAAAATCTCAAGAACTCACATAAAAGACTCCAAGACCTGAGAGTACAGAGGACACATAGGACTGACTCTAACTACACCACATGGCAGGCTAAATCTCCACCTGAGATTACTGCTGCTCCTGGTGCTGCTGCTGAGATTGGTCACCTGTAGACCGGTTCCTCCGTCTACGACGTCCACCTAAAAAGTTGAAGTCTACGGGGTGAGACAATTTTACATAATTGTCCCAGCGAGAGTTATAACTCTCCGCCAGAAGCTTTATTATATCATCAAAGAATATCTTAAGCAGTAAAGCTTTCAAAGTATTCAATAACAGTTGCAACTATATAACAAGAGTTCAACATTTATGAGACATGAAGAAAAATAAGCACTATCACAGTGTATCATCAATCAACTAACTCGTAGTTATCTCTAGCAGGTATACTATGTGGTTGATTATGTTTTACAAACAACATTATGCCATGTGGAGATGAGGCATACCACTCATACTCCAACTGATTGCTGAGAAGTCACATCAGTATCATACATAGGTCATTAAGAGAGCCGGATTCTCATGACCTTCATCTTCCTCAGTCAGTAAGAGGATCACTTGTAGGACATCTTGTGTCTCTACTTATTATAGCTCACCAGGGTAAACTGGTCCTTCGCTATTTTAGAGTTACAGTGGCGTTCTGTACTCTCTTCGTCATCAGGAGTTTTCATGTTTATCTCCACTGATACGGATATCTATGTTTTCTTCGTCATCAGGAGGTTTCATGTTTACCTTCCACTGATGCGGTAGGTTTTAGTAGTGAAGGGTTGATGGATTACACATCTACATCAATCACTTACACTAGGATGTAAGGTTCTACACATCCATATACCCCACATACTCAATAGTATGTGTTCCAGGAGCTCCCTTAGGAAATCCTGTTTCACCATCATTCGATCTCTGACAATGATGGATCTATGATCATGGCTCTACATTATACTTGATTAGTTAGGTACATTTAGTATTCATTTAATCATCACACATTGTTCTTCAAACAATAACAGTAGCATAACAGCTATAAAAGGAGAATACTAAATGTAACAAGCCTAACTCACATCAATCATCATTTCTCATTATACTCATCACCAGTCATCTCTGAAGCATGACTTGGTGGTATTCATGGCTCTTACAGCCCATTAACTCATAGGATGCCACAGACAAGGCATCAAGATATTTTACTTATTCATAAAGCCTTTAACATGCTTTTAATGAATACAATATCATCATCCATACCTGGATATGATCACCTTCATATCAGGACCTGCATAGTTAGTTCAACTGATAAAGGTAATTTAAAACAAGGAATATACTTCTCACTTTTATCATAAGAGCTAAGTTCTCTGATTCTTATCAATTAGAGTTTAATACTCATAAAGCATGTCATTACCCTTGAATTAGGGTTTACTAATCACATTGAAGTGAATTGAACTCATAACATCATCATGTATGTGGAACATCATCATTGATGCTCTCATACTGGCTTAAGATTCATCATACATCATAATTAGGGTTTCCATGATCTCACACAGGTGGATCATACCCTAATTATGCACATTCATGTGTATTGAAGGTTCTTTAATTGAGTTTCCACCTAAAAAGGGTACTTTCTCTCTCTAGAAGCACTTTCTCTCTCTAGAAGTACTTTCTCTCTCCTCATACAAGTAGATGGTGATAACATCACTCTAGATCAAGTTGAAATAAGTCATCATGGGCTAACATAGCCAAAAACATCACTAACATGTGATTAGGGTTTGATTTGATCAAGGTATTACTCAATTGACCCTTCAAGGGTATTTTGGTAATTCACCCCATTGATCACCATCATGGGTTAATTCATTAGTCACTTAGTCCTTTAATGTACTAGGTTATCATTAGGGTTTAGATTAGGGCATCATAGAACCATATACACCTTTAAGTGGTTAGTTGAAATCAACCTTTGAAAGTCCTCAAATGGTCTCAACCTCCAACCTCCAAACGGTTTGAAACCGTTTTGGATGGGTTGACCATTTACTATTGTTGACTTCAAGACCAAGAAGAAGTGTAGACCATTTAACCATGTTGACTTCAAGGTCGAGAGGGCAAGTTGGGTTGAGATCGTTTGATGGCTCTCGGTCTTGAGACCGTTTGATGGCTCTCGGTCTTAAGACCGTTTGATGGCTCTCGGTCTTGAGACCGTTTGATGGCTCTCGGTCTTGAGACCACGAGCCCTCTCATGGTCTTGAGACCATGAGACCTCTCACGATCTTGAGACCACGAGCCCCCTCACGGTCTTGAGACCGTGAGGCTCACATGGTCTCCAACCGCTTGGACCATCAACAAGGTTCAAGGTTACAACCGATTATGTCAACCAATGTTGAAGCCCTCAAAAGGTCAAATCCATGGTGACCACTTATGGATTGAGTCAATTAGGGTTATGATTAACCAATTTTTCACTCAATTGACCCTCAATTGTTGATCAATTAGGGTTGAAGTCGATTCAATTAGGGTCTATCAATGTTCAACTATCAACACTCATCAATGTGCATCAATACGAGGTTGAACCCTTCAATTGAGCTCCAATTGGGCCCAAACTTGGCCCAAACGGTCTTGAGATCGTGTGGATGAACTCCACACGGTCTTGAGACCGTTTTCCCAAGTTTTCATCAAAATCTAATGTGATTTGATAGGAGTTGAACTTTAATTAAGTCACAAATCAGCATTTTGATTAATTCAATAACCCATTGTAATTGGGCCCTCAATTGATCAATTTATCTTAACCCTAGACCTCCAAACGGTCTTGGGTTGTCACCACACGGTCTTGAGACCGTTTGGATGAGCTCCAAACGGTCTTGAGACCGTTTTCCCATCCAACTTTTGGATTCTAGTGAAAATTCTTCAAGGTTGGATCCATTGAGTTGATGATCATATCAATACTTAATTGCATTGTAATTTGGTATGTTTGAACCTTCAATTGGTCAACTATTCTTGACCCCAGACCTTCAAACGGTCTTGGGTGATTGTCCTCGCGGTCTTGAGACCGTTTGGTTGATCCCCAAACGGTCTTGAGACCGTTTAGGTCAATCAACCCCAAAAACCCTAAATTGATCATTGATATTTCAGTACTGATTTTAATTAGGGTTTGCCCTAGTAATCACCCTTCAACTCTTAGCTCGATTGGAATTAGTCCATAAAATTTGGTGGGTTGTTAATTAACATTATTTTGAACAATAATCGCATATGGTCAACGCCTGGTCAACGACATTACACGGTCTTAAGACCGTTTGCCCAAAAAGGCTATTTCAGACCGTTTGAAAATCAGGGATAAATTCAATTAAAGTTGTTGATTAAAATGGCCATATCTACCGATTCCTTTAGAGTTAACCTCTCAATTTTTGAGGGTGATTAGTATACATAATTATAGAGAGGTTTTTTATACGGTCCACGCTCGGTCAATGGGGTTAAATGGTCTTGAAGACCGTTTTCCCTCTCGCGGTCTAGAGACCGTTTGCTCACCTCGCGGTCTTAAGGCCGAGAGAGCAAGTTGGGGAGACCGTTTAACAAAGTGAAAAGCGGTGGATTTTTCTTGGAAATAACGCATTCATCTCCTATCTCAAGAACAGCACGGATTTCCCATGGATTTTCTTGCAAAGTAGCAAAGGAAAGTAGGGAAAAAGAAAAACTATCATCTACATGCATACATGAGATGTATATAATAAAGCATGGGTTTAGAGTTATAAAACCCGCCTAAAGCTTGCTTCTTGAGCTCCAAGCTTTCGAGATCCAAGCTCTAATGGCGTCCTTGAGCTCTCACAGGTTGGCCAAGGTGAAAACTCCAGGGAAAATCAAGAAAAGATGGCTAGAAAGATAGGGTTTCGTGAGCTAGTTACCAAATTGACCTTGAATTCGAGTTCTAACCATGGAATTAGGCAAAAGAAGGGATTCAAACCTACCTTACACCCTTGGTCGTTCCTCTTGAGATCCAATACAGTCTTTAGTCGGTCAAGCAAGGGGAAACAGTGAAATGCACGAAGGAAAGGTTCCTTTGCTTGAGAGGTAAAGTGTATATATATACTTGGGGTGGGGTTTCCAACTTAAGCTTATAAGTTTTTCATAATATCAACCAAGTCCCTCCATCTTTACTTGCTCGTCCCTTCCTCTTAATTCTAAGGACAAACCTTCTCTCAAGGTCAAGAAAATAAGGGCAAGGAAGATTAACCTAATACTAAGGTACATATATAAAGAGCTATTGTACATACACCATGATTATTCAATCACAAGGTATATTTCATAACTTGATTATTCAATTGAGGTGACTCCCTCATCATTTCTTCTCTAAATGATGTCAAGAGTCTTAAAAGATACATTAGATGATATATTTTACACATAGCATCCCTTAATTTGGGTAAATTGCATTTTACCCCAAATTAGGGTTTCAAGCACCGAGATTGCTTCCACAGCTGCACCTTGGTGCCCAAGCTTGGGAAATCCCTCTAACTTCAACATAATCATTATCATGATGTCTCAATATCAGAGAATCATTTTAACATGTGCAATTTGCAAGTTAACCCTTCTAAATGGGTAAATTGCACATAGGTCCCTGTATTTCAACACAATGCTACAACTTTATATAAAAAGGAGCAAAAACTGAAATATATGTTTCTGAGAAACTTAATTACATGTCCAAAGTTAATCACAAGGATTTAATTACATAATTAGACAAAACACCTAGGGTTAGCTTATAACCCAGGTCAGGGATATTACAGGTAGCACAAGGTTATAGTGGCAACCCACCACGGTAAATGAGATTACTCAAAACCAAAACATTAAAAGAAGCAAGGCAAGGGTTATAAGCCAATGTGAATTGTAGTATAACCCCAACAGATATGCTACATGGCTGAATTACATCTTTTATCTAACCTTGGGGAGTTTGAGGTATACCACTTAAACCTCCAACTGACCGTTGTGAAGTCTCAATCAGTTTTGTACAAGATCTAAGAGAGATGCATTCCTAACATCTCTTCTCCTTGGTTAGTAAGAGTCTACTGCAACGACATATCAAGCAAGTTGCAATCAGCCTAGTCAGCCCTTAGTATACATACCACAACACTAGAGACCAGGGTATTCAACCCTATTGTATGAGGTACAACCAAAATTGTCCTCAATCACATCACATATACATATTTGTTCATCTGAGAAACAACCTTGACCATTCTCCATAACCTTGGGATCAGGTCAATAAGTATATACCCTCCCTGCACTCGCATATACTCAACAATATACGACTCTGAGTTTCCCTTATGGAATACTCATTTTCCTAGCCAGGAAGTTCTGACACTGGAATAGTTCTATGGAATGTGGCACTACATGATTAGGGTCTCACTTTATTAGTTAAGCCAATTTAGTGATTCTAGATTGCATCAATCAAGTTACATACAAACCTAAAAGATTTCTACGAGATCTTTGGCAAATTAACAATTATAGAAGATATAAAACATATGAGATATATTTCTTATCACAACATCACCAGGTATGATTCTTTTATCAATCATGAAGAGGATTATGCCTCCACCGGGACTCAAGACATGCCCACAGGTCATTTAGACCATTCTCATAATCATATGCAAGAACATCATTATCTTTCAACACTATTGGAGAAAGTTCTACATGTCATCGACACACTTGTTGTATATCATAAGATTTCATCAAACATGAGAGCTATGATGTTGTCAAGGTAACATAATAGGGTTACCATTAATATTATGAGAGTATCCCTCCATCGTCATGACATTAAAGGAAGATAGGTACACTAAAGCATCACTGCTTAATCATTTAAGTTTGCTTCAACAAGGTGGATTGGATTGATATTAAAAATCAACACACATAAGTAATCCATCAGTTTGTACACATACTTGGGCAAAAGTATAAACTCTTGTAACTAGCATCCCCATCGGATCATGGATGCATTTAGTCAAAGTACAACCATCAGATCATGAGCTTATACAAAACCATCGGCTCCCATGTTAAGCAAAACCATCAATCTCCATGTCAAACAAGACCATTGATTTTCATAGGTACACTTAGAAAGAACCATCAATTGATGTACCTAGTAGAGCCATCGTTCTTAAAATTATTTGGTTAATTATCTCATAAAATTGTAGAGCCATCGACTGTGAGCATTAAGTAAAACAGCGATTGTGAGAGATAGACAAACCATCAATTATGGACAACAAGCAATCCATCGATTGTGAACCATAGAAAGATCATCAAATTAAAGTGCTAGAAAGATCATGGTTTGACAATCTAGGTAAACCATTATTTGACAAACTAGGTAAAAACCATCGTTTGAAAAACTAGGTAGACCATTATTTTTGCAAGAGAAGTCAAACCATCATTTGTAAAAGCTAGTGAAACCATCGGTTTTAAAGCTAGTGAGACCATCATTTGAAGGGTTAAAGAAACCATCATTTCATCTACAAGATGAGAGCATGGCCATTAATTATTTAATGAAGCATAACGATCGATCCTTACATAAGAAAATCATCAAATTAGCAACTAAGTATAAACCATCATTTGGTATGGAGAGTCAAACCAACGATTATAGTTTTGGTTAGCAATCAGTTCATAACACTTAAGGAGAAACCATTGTTTAAAGGGAAACAAAACCATCTATTTTTGTAACATGCAAGGTTTAAGTAGTAAACTCCAAAAGAAGATCGTGATCAAGACCTGGAGGTAGTTTACCCACACAATTTACTACTATAAATGCTCAAACCTTACACAAAGGATCATATTTCTACTTGTTACTACGTTTTTAGGACAAGGCTAACATATAGCAAGTTAAGAGTAAGAAAAAAAATGAAGTAAGTTATATAACTCGCCTCAAGGAAGATGATGAAGGTACTAACAAAAATGTAGCTTGAAGAAAGAAGAGAAACCCTAACTTTAGCACTCCAAACGCTCCAAGCCAGCACCCTTCTTCAAGAACAAGGAAGAACTAGGGTAACAGAGAGGAAAAAAGAGGTTCTTCAACCACTTGTTCAAGTTTTTCTAAGAACATCCATGGATCCATCCAAGGATGAAGAGAGAATAAGAAGGGAAACATGGAAAATGAAGGTAAAGAAGATTATTTTACTTGCTTAGGTTGAGAAGCTAGGTTAGGAAGCCCCAAAAAATCCAAGTGAGGGTAGATCCAAACCCTAGAGCACATGCAACTAATCTTGATTGAGCTTTGTCTGATAGAGTTCGTCCTCTTCCACCAAGTAAGAGTGTTGGACCTATCAAGTAACATGAATATGATGGAGGTGTGTAAAGAGTTTGTTCATGTGAAAGAAGAGGAGTATATAAGGCTAGGATGAGAGAGGAAGGTGGGTTGAAGGTTGAAAGCATGCATGCTATGTGTCCAAAGGCTGAAACCTCCCATCCATGGAAACATATCTACCATTGGATCAGGTACCTAGGTAAACCATCGAGTTCTAGCATCAAAAGAGCCATCAGCTCGTGCCTTCACTCAGCCACAAAAGCAAACCCTAAACCACCATCGGTTGGTGCACCTTCCATGGAAGACCATTAAATTTGGTGCCTCAAGAGAAAACCATCGAATCTCATGCTACATAAGGGAACCATCAGATCCCACTCTCTCAAAGAGTAATTATCATATCCTAACTTCTAATGGAAAGCCATCGACCTAGGTACATAGGTGAGAAACCCTAGGTTTCAACCCTTAAGCTAGGAAACACCTTGCATCCGATGATGAATATAAGTGCTCAAAGGTGCAACAATATCAAATATGTTAGTAAAACTTATGAGTCACAACATACATGTGAAAATCATAGATAAAACCCTGGATATGAGAAAAAATGCATAAAAATCCGTATAAGCACATAAATTACAAACAAAAAAAATCTCCAAACTAGACCAAACTTGAAACTTAGATTCGTGACATGATATCAAATAATAACTTAATGTTTGATTAAGGTTTAAGCACGCAATTAAGATAAGAAAGCATGCTTAACCATAAATCTAGGCTAGGGGTCTTACAGTTATACCCAACAGGTAGGTATCTATTTGGATGAAACTTATGCTTTTGTTTCTAGATTCCAATGTATTTGTATGCTACTTGCCTTTTCTACTCATAAGAAGTTCTCACTATATCAAAAGCATGTTATAAATGTGTTTTGAAATGGTGAGATAGAGGAGAAAGTCTTTCTAGCTTAACCTCCTGACTTTGAACATGATAAGCATGTGGACTGTGTTTATTTTTTGCCTAAGGCTCTTTATGATCTCAAACAAACCTCCAGAGCTTGATATGAGAAGCATAAGACCTTTTTCATTGATAATGGCCATGTCATTGGCAAAGTTGATTTGAAAATATTTTGAAACGTAGTTGTAACAATCTTCTTGTTGCTCAAATATATGTTGATGATGTTGTTTTTGGAGGCACCAAGTTTGATCTTTTCTAAGAGTTTAATTTTATCACGTGGAGTGAGTTGGAGATGAATATGATGGAAGAGCTCACCTTCTTCCTTGTATTTTAAATCAAGCACACAAATAATGGGAATTTCATCTACCAAGGCAAGTACAAAAGTGAACTCTTGAAGCGCGTTGGGATGAAGATTGGCAAGTCGATCTATACTTCACATGAGCATATTGCCAATTTTGTTTGCTTTTATATGATTTATACTTATACTTTGAGAGTTTGGATTCAATTGTTTAAAAATTCGGAATGGCCTGATGGATAATAGTGTCTACAATCATTTATATATGTGTTATGCTCAAAATACAATTTGAACATGCTTTTAGAGCTACATCCTAGAACTAATGGAGTTTTGGTCTAATTTTTCCATCGGTCGAGTTTGTCTTATACAAACTTGTCTCATAAGACTTTTTAGGGATTCTTGATTAAATATGCCATTGATTGAGTTTTTAGATTACACAACTTGGCCATTGACATTGTTTCATGCAAAATACAAGGGTAGTCAATTGCCTTTAAAACCCTCACGACTAGTTCATTTAGCATTCAACACCCTCGAAAACTTTGACCCTAACCTCCATCCTTACTAAAAAACCCAAAACATCCATCTTCCTTCATATACCAACCTCCTTCCCTCTCCCTTTTGGAGCCCTAATTGGTGATTTATCTCTCTTTCCTACCATGTCTTGGATTAGGAAACACAATAATCCCTTAGGGACCCTAGAGACAAGAACATTTCTAGTCCTCCTCCTCCCACTTCTAGGATGGTGTCCTTTAATGGAACCTCCTTTGTACATGCCCAAGTCATGGCCAAGTACAACTTTGTATTTCCTCATCAACTGTACCTCTTTTGACCTTTTGTTGGCAAGGGGTTAGATAAATATGGGATTTTCCCTCTATTTAAAGCCCAATGACTCTCTACTCTCTTTATTTGTGCCTCAAATTTCAAAAACTTTGATTGGAGCAAGAAAATAGTCAATTAGTTTTACACCAATATCACCTTGAACTACACTTCCAAACTCCTCTTATCAATCTAGCTATCATCTTATCACTCGTGATCACCCAAAGTTAGATTTGAAATCTCTTAGAAAAGCCTTACTAACTATTTGAACTATTGTGATCCTATGAATTCTTGAGACTCCACATATGAGAGAGATATTGACCTTATCTATATTGACAAACTCTACTCTCTTGATGGCCCTAAAATTATTATGCATGATGTCCATGTGGATATTGAAAAGCCATGGTATGAGTACATGGTTTTCTAAGATCTCACGTTCAAAATGGAGGCAGGTCTATAGTAACCAAGATTTATATTTGTATCCCAATATTTAGACACCCACAACAATAATATGGGGACTTGTGCAGTAATTGGGGTCGAACACGTAGATAGGGGGTGACAAGTTTTTTACAATTTGAGGTCTTATATTGGTTTCGTCTAACTAAAAGGAGAGATAAAGCGTTCCTTGTGGAACAAGGTAACCAACCAAAGAATAAGTAAACTTGAAGTAAAAGTAAATCTAAGTTAACAAACAAGAACATTGTAGGTACTTTTGATATGTTTCAATATATAGATAAAACTTGGATTGGGTTTTACTAATAAAAAACTATCACCACATGAAACACTCACACCCATTGAATATCATTATATTAGTCTATGAGTGATCATAATTGGTGTATATTCCCTCCTCTCTAGAGATTGGGTAAGATCTAGATCATAGGCATATATATATCTCTCTCAACATGGCAAACATATAATTGAAAATATAATCATATGATCATTAGCTCTAGTATTCCAATATTCCCATGCATTCATACTACTCCATAGCTCTAGATAAAGAGTAACACTACTTTGTTGAAGCATTATTAGTCAAACAACACAAGATGGTATCTAGTTGTGAGAAGCATTAAAGAGAAAGAGTATGGAGATCAACATTGCTAAGAGTGTATACTAGCAATGTATGTGAATATTTACATATTGGTAGAGCCTTAATGACTACTTCCAACCCAAGAATGTGGTCTATACACTCATGTTAATGAGATACAATGCATATTTACATGTGAAAGAATCCATAACAGGATGAATGAATGAAGGGGAGTGAACAAAAAGGGGGAAGAAAGAAGAAAATACAACAAATAGTATATGCAAGGAGTGTTGACGGTCTATGGTAACAACCTTCTACATTGCAATGGTGATGGTGATGATATGGTACCTTTGGCATTCATTCTCATATCAAAGAGGGTTGTCGATGGTGTTGGAAGCGAAGGTGGTCAATGAAGAACAATGAACTATTGTCATTGGTTTGTGATGGTCGATGACAAGTATGTAGTTGGACAAGAGTTCATGGAATGTCTGAGGATATGTTCAATAGGGGTTGTACACCCCTATTTATATTCTTCTTCATGTACCTTGGGCACTTGAGCATGGTCATCTTGCTTGTGCCCCAAGTATTAAACCACACACCTCAAGGCACACACTAAACTTGTGGTAATGTTCTTTGCATAGACTTTGATGGGCTTGAGATTTCACTGAATCTTCGTTGGTCGATGGTTTTGTACTAGGCCGTCGTGGTACTTCCTACTTGCTCTTTGGGGTTGAATGCAGATTGAGCATCACGCTCATTTATGTCAGTCGTCAGGGCTAATCTTTCACCAGGCTCCTGCTGGTGTGACACCCTTTGCCACATAAAGCGAGACTACTCAAAACAAAGCATGAAATTATCACTGATAACAATATTACCACAAAATAGGGTAAATTAAAACCATTTGCAATTCAATATCTCAAGCAGGAGTATTTTATAAACAATCCTTCAACTCATGCCATCTGTATTTCATATATGCCAAAAGATGTTACATATCATGTTTAAAGTCTATCAAGCCACAACTGTTACATATTACAACATGTTCATATGTACATGTCGTTTTATACACTCATGGAACAAAGCCAAAATCTATGTGTCAATATATAAAACAACCAAATCTCCCCAAAGACTTGAGAGTACAAGGACAACACATAGGACTCTACTACAAAACTTTGGAGCATATCCAACCTCTAATAGTTACTGCTCTTGTTGTTGCTCAACACATGTACCACAACCTCAGCCTCCTCGTCCACATCCACCTAAAAAGTTTTGGAACCCACAGGGTGAGACCAAAAGTTTGAGTGAGAGATATCACTCTTTGTCAACATCTATTATAAGCATAGTAATATAATAGAGCAGTTAAGTAAAGTAGTAAATACTGGTTACACAATTTAAGCACTTGCAACTGAGCAGTAGAACATCTTATGCTTTTTAGAAGAAATATGAAGAACATGTATAACAGTTATAAACTAAACAATACAAGAATAAGTAAACTTAAAGTAAAAGTAAATCTAAGTTAACAATCAAGAACCGTGTAGGTATTTTTGATATGTTTTAATATATGGATAAAACTTGGATTGGGTTTCACCAATTAAAAACTATCACCAACATGCAATACTCACACCCATTATATACCCTTATATTAGTTTATGATCAATCATAATTGGTGTATATTCCCTCCGCTCTAGAGATTGGATAAGATCTAGACCATAGGCATATCTCTATCTCAATGTGACAAACATATAATTGAAAATACAACCATAACCATATGATCATTAGCTCTAGTATTCCAATATTCTGATGCATTCATACTACTCCATATCTCTAGATAAAGAGTAACACTACTTTGTTGAGGCATTAGTAGTCAAAAAACACAAGATGGTAGCTAGTTGTAAGAGTGAAGCATTAAAGAGAAAGAGTATGGAGATAAACATTACTAAGAGTGTATACAATCAATGTATATGAATATTTACATTTTGGTAGAGCCTAAATGGCAACTTCCAACCCAAGAATGTGGTCTATACACTCATGTTACTGAAAGACAATGCACATTTACATATGAAAGAATCCATAACATGATGGATGAATAAAGGAGAGTGAACAAAAATGGGGAAGAAAGAAGAAAATGCAACAAATAGTATATGTAAGGAGTGTTGATGGTCTATGGTGGCATCCTTCTACATTGCGGTGATGATGGAAATGATATGGCACCTTTGGCACTCCTTATCATCTTAAAGAGGGTTATCGAGGCTGATGGAAGCGAAGGTGGTCGATGAAGAACAATGAACTCTTTTTGTTGGTCTGTGACGGTCGATGGTAAGTATGTAGTTGGACAAGAGTTCATGGAATGGTTGAGGATATTTTCAATAGGGGTTGTGCATCCCTATTTATAGTGTTCTTTAGATACCCTACACAATTGAATGTAGGATATCTTGTTTGTGCCCCAAGTATCAAAGCATGTGCCTCAGGGCACACACTAAACTTGTGGTAATGTTCTTTGCATAGACTTTGACGGGCTCGAGATTTCACTGAGCTTCGTCGGTCGATGGTTTTGTACTAGGCCATCGAGGTACTCCCTACTTGTTCTTAGAGTTTGAATGCAGATTGACCATCATGCTCATTTTGCCTGTCGTCGAGCTAATCTTTCACAGGGATGCTATTGGTGTGACACACTTTGCCACACAAAGTGAGATTACTCAAAATAAAGTGCAGAATTATCACTAATAACAATATTACCACAAAATAAGGTAAATTAAAGCCATTTGCAATTTAATATCTCAAGCGGAATTATTTTATAAACAAGACTTCAACTCATGCCATATGTATTCCATATATGCCGAAAGATGTTACATATCATGTTCAAAGGCTATCAAGCCACAACCGTTACATATTACAACATGTTCATATGTACATGCCATTTCTATACACTCGTGGCATAAAGCCAAAATTTATGTGTCAATATATAAAACAACAAATCTCCTTAAAAAGACCTAAGATTACAAGGACAACACATAGGGATCTACTACAAACTTTGGCAACATATCCAACCTCTAATAGTTACTTCTCTCCTTGCTACTCAACACATGTTCCATGGCCTCAACCTCCTCGTCCACGACCACCTAAAAAATTGTGGAACCCACAGGGTGAGACCAAACATCCCAATGAGAGATATAACTCTTCCCCGACATCAATTATAAGCATAGTAAGATAATAGAGCAGTTAAGTAAAGTAGTAAAGATTGGTTAAGCAGTTTAAGCACTTGCAATTGAGCATTAGAACATCTTATGCTTTTTAGAAGAAATATGAAGAAGATATATAACTGTTATAAACTAAAGAGTATAAGAATAAGGCATGGGGTCATCCAATGTGATTCGTATTTGACCCTAAGCAAATATACTACTCGGTTGTATGATCATTTTTATTATTATGCCATGAGGATTTTAGGCATACCACTCAAATCCAACTAAGCACTTCTAGGTTGAAATCACTACCATACAAGATCTATGGAAGAGTCAAACTCCATAATCATCACCAACACTACTCGATTAGTTCGAGTCTGCAATGAAGTGACATAATAGTCAAACTGCTAAACAACAACTTATAGTCAAAGCTATGGTCCTACAGAGACAACAACTCATAGTCAAAGCCATGGTCCTATAAAACAACTAGCCTGTCTTGGTACATGGCAGAACACTAGAGAATAGGCTCACGCATGTCCATTCTATAATAAAGCATCATACCACTATAACAAAAATTTAAGGATACACAAAGGTAATTCAACTTGCATCCCACATATTCAATAATATGCGCTCTGAGTTTCCCGTAGGAGTTACTCATTTCACCATCCAACCATATATTGACGCTGAAGATGGATCTATGGTACAAGGCAGCTACATGATTAGTGTTTCGCTTGGTTAGACATTCCAATTGGGTTTCTTTTAATGCATAAATCAACTTACAATGTATTAACCCTAAACAAGTTTTACAATATTAAAGATAAGATACAACTTTAAAAGATATAAAATGTACAAGGTGAGAACTTGTCTCATCATCACATCACTATGGGATATCAATACTTCAAATTATGCACAAAGCATTTGCTAGGTCATTAAACCAATTCATATAACTCTTTCACCTTTAATAGCATAGTATTCCTTAACATCACTTATAATCACCACCCTATATTACATAGGGATCATCATAGCATACTCATAGCTATGACATTCATATCACCTGCAAGTTAGTGTTACACAAGTATGAGAGATAAAACACATTCATATAACAAATACTTTGAGTAGTATGGGCGCATACATCATGTTATTACAAGATTAGGGTTAGGGTTCATATGCATTTGATTAGGGTTTCATCACAACCCTCGACCACTAAGCCCTAATTCCATTACCCCCACGTTGTTGGAGAGTACATGGGTTAAGCATTACTGCTGATGGTTAAGCATTCATAACTACATTGCCATGTGTAGACCATGTACATATATATGTATAGGTGTATTGAACACTTCACAACACATGGTGTCGACCTCTCATAACACACACATGTCATGACCGAGAAAACATATGTGTCTCGACCCTTCACCCAACAAAAGTGTCACGACCATGACACATCAACCGTAACACCCCACCTCATGACATATAATAAAATTGAGCGGAAGCTTTCATTATGAAGGGGGATGTCACATTTATGAAATCATAGCAAATAAACACATAATTCACCATTCATATTCATACATTTTTCTTTAAATATAAAACTGTAATTGAGTTCTATAACATGTCAAACATCTCTAGACATGGAAAACTATTCATGAAGGTAAACATGTCTACATGATTGGGCCGCCTAGTATGGATGGCACCCCACTAGTTAGCTCTTGAAGGTCTTCTAGGCCTTTCTTGATCCTCTTGAGTCCTTACTTGCTCCAATTCTAGGGGACATCACGTCCCCAACCATGCAAAGGGGAAAAACAACACATTAATAAATGGTACGAGTACATTATACTATGAGCCAAGTAAATATACTTTACATGTAAGAAAACTTGACATGAATTAACTATAAACATTCTTGAATCATTATTAACAGAAGGAATTGAATAGTAAATGCATGCATCCTTGTATAACGCCCCCTTAGGAGCACATGATTGCTAGGAAAGCCTTTGATGCTAGAAAAGTCCTTGACGACCCCTTGAGGTCCATGATTTGGGAGCATATAAAGACTAGTTCAATTTCAAATAACTTGATCATTAATATGACATTAACATTAACATATCATGATTCTTGAACTTAACATGATGGTATTTCTCCCTCCTAACATGATGTCTTAACATGATGGGATTTCTCCCTCTTGATCATTAACATGAATTTCATGAGTCGACAATCATAAACTTTAATCACAGTGAACATTATAACCATAGGACATATGTAGCAATTATCAACTAATAATATAGAGTGATCATGATTAAAACATTAAACTTGCAATGATAATGTCTACTTTGTACTTAGCATGAAAATAATCATAATTACTTGTGCTCAGCAGCAAGACCCGTTTACCTGGAGCAATTGAGTCTAAGAAGGTCTCTCTTTATCCTTGAGTCAATACTAGGTCAAACTTCCTCTTGTCTTGATCAAGCTCTAAAACCTGGTCATAAACATCCTTAATCAATACATTGTTTTGATCTTAGGTTCAATTCAGGTGAATTAGGATGTGAGCATATTAGGGTTAGGCACACTTATTAACATCACTAAATTAGAAAAGCTTTGTTGACTCATATCATATTATTTACATGTAACACATAATTAGGGTTTCATGGGTCCAAATAAGGTTTCTAATAAAACATCAAAATGAAAATGCAAATAAGGACTTGAAAACCATAAAATCGTGTTCCTCTAAAAATCCTTTCCATTGACTATTTATTTGCATTTTTCTAAGCATCCTATAACTTACTATGAATATTATAAAATCGACCAATCAGAATCTAGGAAACCATATCGTGACATAAATTTAAATCAACGATTAATCTGATGTAAATAAAATGTGTAAGTACTAAAGTACCTTAGGCACACGTTACATGTTATCAATTAGGCGGGGGCAAACTTGTCATTTAACTGATCAAACTTGTTTCACGGCTGATAAACACAAGTGAGTGTTAGAGGACTAAAAGGACTAATATAGCCATGCGAGGATAATGATTCAGTTCATTTTGTGGGGGCGTTGGGGTCATTACACAACCCGACTTCTTCTACCTTGAGTCATGGCTCGAGCAGATGCCTGGAGCTCCAAGCTTCGGTCATAGTGGTGATTGGGCTAGGGTGACCGGTGCTATGAGATCTAGGTAGGCATCGTCAGAGAGAGAGAGAGAGAGGAGGAGAAAGTCGTGGAGTTTGGAGGCACTAGGGATGAAATTGAAAATGGAGGAGTGATTGATGGTGACTGTCGGTGCTATACAACGCCTTAAATGGGATGAAGCGATGTTGCAGTGGTGTCTGCTACCACCAATAGAGAGAGGCGGTGAGCCCTATTTGGGCATTTTGTCAAATGACCACTGGAAGGGGATTTCTAGGGGTTGACTGAAAAGGCTGAGAGAGGTGAATCAGTAAGAAAAAAATCACGTGAAACGATGGAGGGAAGAAGGAGAAGGGATCAGATATCAAATCACTTGCACATCTGTTCTGTCTTATGGAAGTCACAGAGGTAGATGACAACTCCTAAGTCGTTGGATCAGATGTTTGATAAAACATTGACCATCCGATCATCATTTAGAGGGAGAGAGGTGAAATTGAAGGCATGACATGCAATAAAATGTGGACTTTGGCTTAATACATTACATTAGTGAAATTGGATTCAAAACTTTGGTCAAACTATATTCAAAACTTGTTTAATCGATTTGAGGGTTCAAACATGGGTCAAATTTTAACCATAGACAAATTAGAAGGTCTAGAATATTCCTATGAAATTATATTTCAATTTTGTACACATTATGATCCATAACTCCTATATTGACTATTAACCTTAAATAAAAGAGATTGAAAGTAATATAACTTTAAAAAGAGCTCCTAATATTGAATCTTTGAGTCAACATTTGGAGTTTTACTCATTAAATAACCACATGGTCACCTCTTTAACCTCTTCCTATGTCTTATGGTCATTTTGGAGGATAGAGAAAATGAAAGAGGATTAATATGAGTTAATGAATATGCATAATGCATATTTGGAAGTGAAATAGTCTTATTTTTTAGTTTTCTCATCCCATTTTCGTATAAGGACAACCATTATTGGTATTTTATATTAAAGCCCCTTAACTATTATTATTTAGAAAAACTTCATTCTAAGTTTTAATATTGCTTTGAAAAATGGGATGTGACAATTCTACCCACCTTAAAACAAATTTCATCCTCGAAATTTTCTAGTGTACTACCCACCTTAGGGTTTTTGTTTCTTCTCACAAAATGAAAGCATTACTAAAATTTGCATGAAAAAGTGAATATATTTCATAAAGGGTTCAAATGAACATAAGCTAGTTATTATATCACTATTCATCTTCCTTCTCTACTTCCATAGTAAAATTCTAGCTTGTCTTTTGGGAGGTGGATTATGGTCCTTGTTCTGGTCTTGGTCCTTCTTTGTGACCTTAGGGTAGTTTGACTTGAGGTGTTCAGTTTCTCCACAATAGTACCATGCATCTATACCATACCTGCATGGTTCTTCTTGCACGTCGACCATTGGGGCTTCTCAATTTCTACTACAGGCTCGAGTACCTTCCTGTTAGGGTTGTTGGGAGGTTGGTATTGATTATTCTTTTGGAGAACTTCTTTCTTATAGGATCTCCCATGGTGATCTTCAATCTCTAGGGCTGCATCTAGGGAATCCTGGAGAGTCGTTTGGCCTCTTTCTAACAAGGAAAAGCTGAAGTAGGGCTTGATTCCTTGGATGAATTTCTTTGTCCTTCTATGTTCATCATAATCATAGCCATACTTTTGGAGGACCCTGAACTTCATGGCGTATTGGGTAACAATCATGTCACCCACTTGAGCCAGGTTGGCAAACTCTAGCTCCTTCTTCTCGGTCATGGCTTCAGACACATATAGCTCTTGAAAGGCTTCAACAAACTCATCCCATGTGAGTGGAGGTGCATCAACTACCCTTGAGTTGAGGAAGTTTTTCCACCATGTGAGGGCTACTCCTTTGAGCATGTGGGTTGCAAAGTGAACACTAGAGTGTCGAAGGCATTCCATATCTCAGAAGCAATGCTCCATGCCTCTAATCCACTCAGTTTTGGTGACTACATCAATCTTTCCTTGACCCGAGAAAGAGTCGGGCCTTATCTTTAGGAAGTCCACTAGAGTTATTTCATGATGTATAGGGTAATGGTGTCCTTGTGTTAAGACATCGGTTAGGGCTTGGACTAAATCTTCTAGGGTTGGCTTATTGTTCCCTCTTGGTCCACATTCCCCACTAGAAGAGCTAGCACCATCATCCTTCCCCTTCCCCTTATCTGCTCTCTTAGGGGCCATCTGAAAAAGGGTCACATAATCCTAGGGTTAGAACATATGAATCAAATTATATCTTGGTGGCCATCCATTTATTGGCTCTAATATTATTAATGTAATACCCCACCTTATGACATATAATAAAACTGAGCGGAAGTTGTCATTTTGAAGGGGGTGTCACATTTATGAAATCATAACAAATAAACACATAATTCACCATTGGGATTCATACATTGTTCTTTGAATAGGAAGCTATAATTGAGTTGTATAACATGTCTAAACATTTCTAAACATGAAAAACTATTCATGAAGGTAAACATGTCTAAATGATTGGATCACCTAGTATGGATGGCACCCCACCAATTAGCTCATGAAGGTCTTCTACTCCTTGCTTGATCCACTTGAGTCCTTACTTGCTCCAATTCCTGGGGACATTGCGTCCCCAGCCATGCAAAGGGGGAAAACAACACATCAATAAATGGTAGTGGCACTTTATAATATGATCAAAGTAAATATACTTGACATGTAAGAAAACTTGACATGAATTAACTATAAGAATTATTGAATCATTATTAACATGAGGTATTGAATAGTAAATGTATGCATCCCTCTATAACGCCCCCTTAGAAGCACATGATTGCTAGGAAAGCCCTTGATGCTAAGAAAGCCCTTGACGACCCCTTGAGGTCCATGATTCAATAGCATAGAAAGACTAGTTCAATTCTAATTAACTTGATTTTTAACATGACATTAACAATAACATAATCATGATTATTGAACTTAACATAATGGGATTTCTCCCTCTTAACATGATGGGATTTCTCCCTCTTAATCATTAACATGAATTTCATGAGTCATTAATCATAAACTTTAATCATAGTGAACATTATAACCATAGGACATATGTAGTAATCATCAAGAAATTATATAGAGTGATCACGAATAAAACATTAAACATGAAATGATAATGTCTACTTTATACTTAGCATGCAAACAATCATAATTACTTGTGTTCAGCAGCATGACTTGACAACCTGGAGCAAATTTGAGTCTAAGATGGTCTCTCTTGATCCTTGAGTCAACACTAGGTCAAACTTCCTCTAGTCTTGATCGAGCTCTAAAACCTAGTCATAAGCATCATTAATCAATACCTTGTATTAATCTTAGGTTGAATTCATGTGAATTAGGGTTTGGGTGTATTATGGTTAGGCTCACCGATTAACATCACTAAATTACAAAAGCTTGCTTGACTCATATCATATTATTTACATGTAACACATAATTAGGGTTTCATGTGTCAAAATAGGGTTTCTAATAAATCATCAAAATGGAAATGAAAACTAGGAAGTGAAAACCATAAAATTACGTTCCTCTCAAAAAACCCTTTCTAATGAATATTTAAATGCATTTTTATGATCATCCTATAATTTACTATGAATATTATAAAATTGATTAATCAGAATCTAGGAAACCATATAGTGGTAAATCAAAGATTAATCCGATGTAAATAAAATGTGGAAGTACGAAAGTACCTTAGGCGGGTTACATGTAATCAATTAGGAGGGGGCAAACTAGTCATGTAACATATCAAACTTGTTTCATGACTGATAAACAAAAGTGAGTGTTAGAAGACTAAAAGGACTAAAATACCCATGTAAGGATAATGATTCAGTTAATTTTGTGAGGGGGTTGGGGTCATTACACAACCCGACTTCTTCTACCTTGAGCCATGGCTTGAGTAGAAGCTTGGAGCTCCAAGATCTGGCCGGAGCTGGCGATGGACAAACACACATGAGGAGTTGGGACCATCTGTAACTTCCCTGGATTGAGACCAAGTCAGTGAGCTAGGAGAAGGGACCTCCAGTGCCCTGGAGCACCAAACCCACACCTTGGCAATGGCTGGCGATAACTGAAAGTGGGATGGTGTTGTCGAGGCTAGAATTAGGAAGAAGGCGGGGGCAATCGGTTCTTCATGGTCGATTGAAAATAAGGAAGTATGCATAAAGGGGTGAGGGCCTCTATATCCATGAGGCTCACTGGAAAACCAAAAGATAGGGGAGTTTAGTCGGAGGTCCAAAACCAAATAATCAGGCAGGAACAAGTCTGTTGGGAGTGGAAAAATCATCGTGACATCTTGGCAAGTTTAATGGGGATGCTTCCGTGGCCAAAGAGGGTCTGGTTAGTCACGACAACAGGTGTCGACAAAGGTCAAAATGGCAAGCTATATGATGTGATGATTGGGGTGAACGCAAGGCATATGGGCATAACAAGACGAAAGGAGGGAGTCTGAGGATGCTTACTGCGGTGGTGATTGGGCTGGGGTGCTGTGAGATCTACGTCGTTTGTCACTAGAGAGGGAGGATAAGCAGGTCATGGAGTTTGAGAGCACTAGGGATGAAATTGAAAATGGAGTGTTCGGTGGTGACCATCGGTGCTATACAACACCTTAAATAGGGAGGAGTGATGTTGTGGTGATCTCTGATACCACCAGTAGAGAGAGGCGGTGAGCCCTAATTGGGCTTTTGTCAAATGACCACGAGAAGGGGCATTCTAGGGGTTGACCGAAAGGGTTGAGAGAGGTGAACGAGTAAGAAGAAAAATCACATGAAATGGTGGAGGAAGAAGGAGAATGGATCGAAGATCAAATCACTTGGACATCCATTCTATCTCACGGAAGTCACAGAGGTACTGAGGTAGATGACGAATCCTAAGCCGTTGGATCAGATGTTTGATAAATGTTGACCGTTTGATCGTGTGTTTAGAGGGAAAGAGGTGAAATTGAAGGTGTGACATGCAATAAAACGCAAACTTTGGTTTAATATATAACATTAATGAAATCAGATTCAAAAGTTTGGTCAAACTATATTTAAAACTTGTTTAATTGATTTTGAGGGTTCCGACATGGGTCAAATAACTTCAAACTTGAACCATAGACAAATTATAATGTCTATAATATTCCTATGAAATTATATTTTGTGTTTGTACACATTATGGTCCATAACTCCTATATTGACTATTAACCTTAATTAGAATGCATTGGAAGTAATATAACTTGAAAAGGGCTCCTAATATTGAATCTTTGAGTCACCATTTCGAGTTTTACTCATTCAATAGTCACATGGTCGCCTCTTTAACCTATACCTATGTCTTATGGTCTTTTTGGAGGAGAGAGAAAATGAAAGAGGATTAATATGAGTTAATGGATAGAAATAATGCATACTTGAAAGTGAAATATGAATTTGAGTCTTATTTCAAGTTTTCTCATTCCATTTTCATATAAGTACAACCATTATTGGTATTTTGCATTAAACCCCTTAACTATTATTATTTAGAAAAACTTCATTCTAAGTTTAAATTTAGCTTTGAAAATTGGGATGTGACAATTCTACCCACCTTAAAACAAATTTCATCCTCAAAATTTTCTAGGGTACTACCCACCTTAGGGTTTTTGTTACTTCTCCACATAATAAAAGCATTACTAAAATTTTCAAGAAAAAGTGAATGTATTTCATAAAAGAGTTCAAATGAACATAAGCTAATTATTACATCAGTCTTCATCTTCCTTCTCTACTTCCATAGAAAAAAAATCTAGCTTGTCTTTTAGGAGGTGGATTATGGTCCTTGTTCTGGTCCTAGTCCTTCTTTGTGAGCTTGGGATAGTTTGACTTGAGGTGTTCAGTTTCTCCACAATAGTAGCATGCACCCATACCATACCTGCATAGGCATGCATGGTTCTTCTTACACGTTGGGTATTGGGGCTTCTCAGCTTCTACTGCAGGCTCATGTACCTTCCTCTTAGGGTTGTTGGGAGGTTGGTATTGGTTGTTCTTCCAGGGAACTTCTTTCCTGTAGGATCTCCCAGGGTAATCTTCAAGCTCTAGGGTTGCATCTAGGGCAGTCTAGAGGGTCGTGTCACCTCTTCTTGACAAGGAAAAGCTGAAGTTGAGCTTGAGTCCTCGAATGAATTTCTTTGTCCTTTGATGTCCATCATAACCATATCCATACTTTTCGAGGACCCTGAATTTGATGGTGTATTGAGTAACAGTCATGTCACCCACTTGAGCTAGGTGGCAAACTCTAGCTCCTTCTTCTCAATCATGGCTTCTTTGGACACATATTGCTATTGGAAGGCTTCAACAAACCCTTCCTATCTGAGTGGAGGTGCATCAACTGCCCTTGAGTTGAGGAAGTTTTCCCACCATGTGCGGGTTGATCCTTTGATCATGTGGGTTGCAAAGTGAACCCTAGAGTGTTGAGGGCAATCCATATCTCATAAGCAAAGCTCCATGCCTGTAATCCTCTCCTGAACTTTGATGACCACATCAATATCTCCTTCACACAAGAAAGAGTCGGGCCTTATCTTTAGGAAGTCCACTAGAGTTAGTTCATGATGTCTAGGCTAATGTTGTCCTTGTGTTAAGACATTGGTGAGGGCTTGGACCAAATCTTATAGGGTTGGCTTATTGTTCCCTCTTGGTCCACTTTCCTCACCAGAAGAGCTAGCACCATCATCCTTACCCTTTCCCTTGTCTGCTCTCTTAGGGGCGATCTAAAAAAGGGTCACATAAACCTAGGGTTAGAACGTACGAATCAAATTGTTTCTTGGTGGCCATCCATTTATTGGCTCTGATACCATTAATGTAACACCCACCTTATGACATATAATAAAACAGAGGGGAAGCTTTCATCTCGAAGGGGGATGCCACATTTACGAAACCATAGCAAATAAACACATAATTCACCATTGGGATTCATACATTATTCTTTGGTTAGGAAACTATAATTGAGTTCTATAACATGTCTAAACATGGAAAACTATTCATGAAGGTAAACATGTCTAAATGATTGGATCCTCTACTATAGATGGAACCCCACCAGTTAGCTGTTGAAGGTCTTCTAGTCCTTGCTTGATCCTCTTGAGTCTTACTTGCTCCAATTCATGGGGACATCGCGTCCCCAGCCATGTGAAGGGAAAAAACAACACATCAGTAAATGGTACTAGCACTTTATAATATGAGCAAAGTAAATATACTTGACATGTAAGAAAGCTTGACATGAATTAACTATAAGCATTCTTGGATCATTATTAACATGAGCAACTGAATAGTATATGTATGTATCCATCTATAACACCCCCTTAGGAGCACATGATTGCTAGGGAAGCCCTTGACGACCCCTTGAGGTCCATGATTCAGGAGCATATAAAGACTAGTTCAATTCCAAGTAACTTGATCACTAACATGACATTAACATTAACATAATCATAATTCTTGAACTTAACATGATAGGATTTCTCCCTGTTAACACGATGTCTTAACATAATGGGATTTCTCCTCTTGATCATTTACATGAATTTCATGAGTCATTAATCATAATCTTTAATCATACTGAACATTATAACTGTAGGACGTACGTAGCAATCATCAAGTAATAATATAGAGTGATCATGATTAAAACATTAAACTTGCAATGATAATGTCTACTCTTTACTTATCATGCAAGCAATCATAATTACTTGTACTCAGTAGCACGACCCGTTTACCTAGAGAAAATTTGAGTCTAAGATGGTCTCTCTTGATCCTTGAGTCAATACTAGGTCAAACTTCCTCTTGTCTTTATTGGGATCTAAAACCTGGTCATAAACATCATTAATCAATACCTTACATTGATCTTAGGTTGAATTAAGGTGAATTAGGGTTTGGGTTTATTAGGGTTAGACTCACTAAGTAACATCACTAAATTAGTAAATCTTGGTTAACTCATATCATAATATTTACATTTAACACATAATTAGGGTTTCATGGGTCCAAATAGGGTTTCTAATAAAAGATAAAAATGGAAATGCAAATCAGGACTTGAAAACCATGAAATTGTGTTCTCCCGAAAAACCCTTTCCAATGACTATTTATTTGCATTTTTCTGAGCATCCTATAATTTACTATGACTATTATAAAATCAACCAATCACAATCCAAGAAACCATATAGTGACATCAATTTAAATCAACAATTAATTCGATGTAAATAAAATATAGAAGCATTAAAGTACCTTAGGCGTGTGTTACATGTAATCAATTACGCAGGGACAAACTTGTCATTTAACAAATCAAACTTGTTTTGTGACTGATAAATAAAAGTGAGTGTTAGAGGACTAAAATACCCATGCGAGGATAATGATTCAATTCATTTTATGGGGGCATTGGGGTCATTACACAACCTGACTTCTTCTGTCTTGAGCCATGGCTCGAGCAAAAGCCTAGAGCTCCAAGCTTCGGCCAGAGCGGGCGATGGACAAACACACATGAGGAGTTGGGACCATCTGTGACTTTCCAAGACTAAGACAAAGTCAGTGAGCCAGAAGAAGGGACCTCCGGTGCCCTGAAGCACCAAATCCACACCATGGCAATGGTCAGTTATAACTGAAAGCAAGATGGTGTTGTCGAGGCCAGGATTAGGAAGAAGGGGGGGGGGTTCTTCGTGGTCTATCAAAACTAAGGAAGTAGGCATAAAGGGGTGAGGGCCTCTGTACCCATAAGGCTCACTAGAAAACCTAAAGATAGGGCAGTATAGTCAGAGGTCAATAACCATATAACCAGATAGGAACACGTCTGTTGGGAGTGGAAAAATCATCATGAGGGCATGGAAAGTTCAATGGGGATGTTTCTGTGGTCAAAGCGGGTCTGGTTAGTCATGACAATGGGCACCGACGAAGGTCAAAATGGTGAACTATAGGCTGTGATGACTGGGGTGACCGCATGGCATATGGGCATAGCAAGACGAAAGGAGGGAGTCTGACAATGCTTACCGCAGTGGTGATTGGGTTGGGGTGACTGGTGTTGTGAGATCTAGGTCATCATAATTAGAGAGGGAGGAGGATCAAGTCATTGAGTTTGGGGGCACTAGGAATGAAATTGAAAATGGAGGAGTGTTTGGTGGTGATTGTCAGTGCTATACAACACCTTAAATAGGGAGGAGTGATGTTGCAGTGGTTTTTTCTACCACTGGCAGAGAGAGGCGGCGAGCCCTATTTGGATGTTTCGTCAAATGACCACAAGAAGGGGTGTTCTAGGGGTTTACTGAAATGGCTGAGAGAGGTGAATGGGTAGGAAGAAAAAATGTGTGAAATGATGGAGAGAAGAAGGAGAACTGATCGGAGATCAAATCACGTGCACTCTTATTCTGTTTTGCAGAAGTTACATAGGTAGATGATGACTCCCAAGCCATTGGATCGGATTTTTGATAAAACATTGACCGTCTAATCACGTGTTTAGAGGAAAAGAGGTGAAATTGAAGGTGTGACAGGTAATAAAATTCAGGCTTTGGTTTTATGCATCACATTAATGAAATGGAATTCAAAACTTTGATCAAACTATGTTCAAAACTTGTGTAATTGATTTGAAAGTTCAAACATTGGTCAAATATGTTCAAATTTGAACCATAGACAAATTAGAAGGTCTAGAATATTCCTATGAAATTAGATTTCATGTTTGTACACATTATGGTCCATAACTCCTATATTGACTATTAACCTTAATTAAAAGGCATTGAAAGGAATATAACTTGAAAAGGGCTCCTAATATTGACTCTTTGAGTCACCATTTTGAGTTTTACTCATTTCGTAACCACACTATCACCTCTTTAACCTCTTACTATGCCTTATGGTCATTTTGGAGGGGAGAGAAAATGAAAGAGGATTAATATGAGTTAATGGATATACATAATGCATATATGAAAGTGAAATATGAAGTTAAGTCTTATTTTAAGTTTTCTCATCCCATTTTCATATAAGGACAACCATTATTGGTATTTTGCATTAAACACCTTAACTATAATTATTTATAAAAACTCATTCTAAGTTTATTTGGCTTTGAAAATTGGAATGTGACAATTCTACCAACCTTAAAACAAATTTAATCCTCAAATTTTTTTAGGGTACTACCCACCTTGGGTTTTTTGTTACCTCTCCACATAATGAAAGCATTACTAAAATTTGCATGAAAAAGTGAATTATTTCATAAAAGGTTCAAATGAACATAAGCTAATTATTACATCATTAATCATCTTCCTTCTCTACTTCCATAGCAAAAATTATTGCTTGTCTTTTAGGAGGTGGATTATGGTCCTTGTTCTGGTCACGGTCCTTCTTTGTGAGCCTAGGGTAGTTTGAGTTGAGGTGTACAGTTTCTCCACAATAGTAGCATGCACCCGTACCATACATGCATGTGCATGCATGGTTCTTCTTGCACGTTGGGCATTGGGGCTTCTCAACTTCTACTATAGGATCAGGTACCTTACTCTTAGGGTTGTTGGGAGGTTGGTATGGGTTGCTATTTTGGGGAACTTCTTTCTTGTAGGATCTCTCAGGGTGATCTTCAACCTCTAGGGATACATCTAAGATAGTCTGGATGGTCGTGTGGCATCTTCCTGACAAGGAAAAGCTGAATTCGGGCTTGAGTCCTCAGATGAATTTCTTTGTCCTTCAATGTTCATCATAATCATAGACATACTTTTGGAGGAACCTAGACTTCATGGCGTATTGGGTAACAGTCATGTCACCCACTTAAGCCGGGTTGGCAAACTCTAGCTCCTTCTCAATCATGGCTTCAGACACATATTGCTCTTGGAAGGCTTCAACAAACCCTTCCCATGTGAGTGGAGGTTCATCAACTTCCCTTGAGTTGAGGTAGTTTTCACATCATGTGCAGGATGCTCCTTTGAGCATGTGGGTTGCAAAACAAACCCTAGAGTGTCGAGGATAGTCCATATCTTAGAAGCAATGATCCATGCCTCTAATCCACTCCCCAGCTAGGCTGACAACATCAATCTCTCCTTCACCCAAGAAAGAGTTGGGCCTTATCTTTAGGAAGTCCACTAGAGTTAATTCATGATGTCTAGGCTGATGTTGTCCTTGTGTCGAGACATTGGTGAGGGCTTGGACCAAATCTTCTAGGGTTGGCTTATTATTCCCTCTTGGTCCACTTTACCCACTAGAAGAGATAGCACCATCATCCTTACCCTTTCCCTTATCTTCTCTCTTAGGGGACATATGAAAAAGGGCCACATAAACCTAGGGTTATAACATATAAATCAAATTGTTTCTCGATGGCCATGCATTTATTGGCTCTGATACCATTAATGTAACACCCCATCTTACGATATATAATAAAACTGAGATGAATCTTTCATCCTAAAGGGGTATGTCATACTTATGAAATCATAGAAAATAAACACATAATTCACCATTCAGATTCATACATTGTTCTTTGAATAGGAAACTATAATTGAGTTCTATAACATGTCTAAACATTTCTAAACATGGAAAACTATTCATGAAGGTAAACATGCCTAAATGATTGGATCACCTAGTATGGATGACACCCCCACCAGTTAGCTCTTAAAGGTCTTCTAGTCCTTGCTTGATACTCTCAAGTCCTTACATGCTCCAATTCCCGGAGACATCACGTCCCCAGCCACGCAAAGGGGAAAAACAACACATCAATAAATGGTACTGGCACTTCATAATATGAGCAAAGTAAATATACTTACATGTAAGAAAACTTGACATGAATTAACTATAAGCATTCTTGAATCATTATTAACATGAGGAATTGAATAGTAAATGTATGCATCCTTCTAAAATGCCCCCTTAGGAGTACATGATTGCTAGGAAAGCCGTTGATGCTAGGAAAGCCCTTGACGACCCCTTGAGGTCCATGATTTGGGAGCATATAAAGACTAGTTCAATTCCAATTAACTTGATCATTAACTTGACATTAACATTAACATAATTGTATCTCTTGAACTTATCATGATGGAATTTCTCCCTCTTAACACGAGGTCTTAACATGGTGGGATTTCTCCCTCTTGGTCATTGACATAATTTCATGAGTCATTAATCCTAAACATTACTCATAGTGAACATTATAACCATAGGGCATATATTCAATCATAAAGTGACAATATATAGTGATCATGATTAAAACATTAAACTTGCAATGATAATGTCTACTTTGTACTTAGCATGCAAACAATCATAATTACTTTTTCTCGATAGCATGTTGCCTGTTTACTTGGAGCAAATTTGAGTCTAAGACCTCTCTCTTGATCCTAGAGTCAACACTAGGTCAAACTTCCTCTTATCTTGATCAAACTCTAAAACATGGTCATAAACATCATTAATAAAAAACTTTATTGATTTTAGGTTGAATTAAGGTGAATTAGGGATTCGGTGTATTAGGCTTAGGCTCACTGCTTAACATCACTAAATTAGAAAAGCTTGGTTGACTTAGATCATATTATTTACATGTAACACATAATCCATGGTTCTAATAAAACATCAAAATGGAAATGCAAACCAGGACTTGAAAACCATAAAATCGTGTTCCTTTCAAAAAACCCTTTCCAATGACTATATATTTGCATTTTTCTAAGCATTTTATAATTTATTATGAATATTATAAAATTGACCAATCAGAATCTCGGAAGCCATATAGTGACATAGATTTAAATCAATGATTAATATGGTGTAAATAAAATGTGAAAGTACAAAAAAACATTAAGCACACGTTACATGTAATCAATTAGGCGGGGGAAACTTGTCATTTAACTGATCAAACTTGTTTCACAGATGATAACCAAAAGCGAGTGTTAGAGGACTAAAATACCCAAGCGAGGATAATGATTCAATTCATTTTGTGGGGGCATTGTGGTCATTACACAACCCAACTTCTTCTACCTTGAGCCATGGCTTGAGTAGAAGCCTAGAGATCTAAGATCCAGATAGAGTGGGCAATGGACAAACACACATGAGGAGTTGGGACCGTATGTGACTTCCCTGGATTTAGACGAAGTCAGTGATCTAGAAGAAGGGACCTCCAGTGCCCTGGAGCACCAAAGCCACACCACGGAAATGGTCGGCGATAACTAAAAGCAGGATGGTGTTGTCTAGGCCAGAATTACGAAGAAGGGGGGCATAACCTGTTCTTTGTGGTCTATCAAAATTGAGCAAGTAGGCATAAAGGGATGAGGGCCTCTGTATCCATGAGGCTCACTAGAAAAATAGAAGACAAGGGAGTATAGTCAGAGGTCCAAAACCATACAACTGGACAGGAACACGTCTGTTGGGAGTGGATAAATCATTGTGACGACATGGAAAGTTCAATGTGGATGTTTTCGTGTCCAAAGTGGGCCTGGTTAGTCACGACGATGGGTGTTGATGAAGGTCAAAATGGTAAGATATAGGATGCAATGACTGGGGTGACCGCAGGGCATATGGGCATAGCAAGACGGAAGGAGAGAGTCTGAGGATGCTTACCGCAATGGTGATTGGGTTAGGGTTACCGGTGTTGTGAGATCTAGGCTGTCATCGTTGGAGATGGAGGAGCAACAGATCGTTGAGTTTGGGGGCACTAGGGATGAAATAGAAAATGGAGGAGTATTTGGTGGTGACCATCTGTTATGACCCGTTTCAAAGTTTATTGGTAAGCTTTATAATTTGAGCCTAATTAAAGTTAATTGAGCTAACATATGTGCTTATGAGGTAGTTAGTGAATCATTAACTTGATTTAGTTGAATTAAGCACATAAGATCAATTAGTGCATAATTAAGATGATTAATTTGAGTAAAGTAATAATTGGATGCAATTGGAATGTTGAATCAGTAAAACAGTGTGATTAGCATGTTTTCATGCCTTGGGAGTGTAGTGGGCCTCATTCTTGAAAAGATGCAAAAGAAATCATGCTGATTGGACCTCCGAGGAAAAAGTTATAAGGATTTTCAGTTTCTGGGGTCAATTTAGCAATTTTTTCCAAAGTTTTTACTTATAAAGGATCCTTTTTCTTTTCTTTCCCTTTCTTACTTATCTCCTTCCTCGTTTCTTTGTCGGTGCACTGCGGCCCGCAGTGGCGATCAGCAGGCGATCGATCGGCTGGAGCAGTTGGCTCCGTTTTTTTTTCCAGCAGTTCGTTTCTTCTTCTTCCCTTCTTCTTTTCTCCTTCCTCTTCCTTTCCTCTTCCCCTTTCTCCTTTGGCCAGCAGCCGTTTTGCTGCTTAGGCGGCCAGCTGAAGTAGCAAGCTGCTACGGTAGCAGCAAGCTGTGATTTGCAGCAGCTTGGGGAAGGTTTTTGGGGCGCCCAGCAGTAGCGGTTTGCTATTTGGAGCTCAAATTGGAAGCTTAGTTAGATTCGCAGCAAATTCAGCCATCAATTGAGCCTCTCCGCCAACCTGCTGGGTGTGTGCGTGAAGCTGCTAGCAACAGTACCGTGAAATCCAAATACCAAAGGAAGAAGACAATAGAAATTCGCCCGGAATCAGGCCTTGGACGCATCTCCGGACGAATCCGGACAGTGCAAATCACTGTGAGTGGGGTTTCATTTATTTATCATTAATAAACTCAGGCGTTTGAATATTTCCAGTTATGTGTGCGAATTTCGTTGATAACAGGCGTTATCAGGCGTCGGGCAGCGTTTGGCGTCGCCCGACTTTTTATTTCATAAATTGCTTCTAGACGCTGTTATATGTTTAAATTTAGCAATTGATCAGTGTGGATTGAGTCGGTAGATTTATATGGTTCATTGGAACCTAAATTGCTCATTTGAATGTTGAAATTAGAAATTCATGTCTGAAAATGGTATAATTTGGGTATGAACCCAAACAATGAAGATTTCTGATAAATTATCAGATGTACGATTTCAAAGTAGATATGAATAAATAAAATATGCATGAAAACCCTAATTGCATATATCTTTTGACGTTAATATGTGTAAATTGATATTTACATGAAATGGCACATTTCTCTGAAATATTACCAGAAATTCTCAAGTATTGTTATTAAATTATATTGTGAAATGTAATTAACTCTTAATTGAGTTAAGTGATGCACAAACCAAGATTTGGGTTAATGTGCACGTTTTTCGAGAATTTTAGAGAATTGACAAATGTTGAGTATGATTCTCGTAGGTGAAGTAAATTTCTTTAATTTGTGCAATAAGATGTTCAATTGCGTAAATTCGCTATGTATGTGCCAAATTGAAATAAGTTGGGTTATTTATGCATTTCTAATTTGTCTGAATGCATGGTATGAGAATTTCTCAGAAATTATGAGGATTTAAAATATATTGCTCTGTCAGTTTAGAATGACAGTGTATTGTGATCTGATATAAAATCAGTAGATGTGATTTTCCTGTTTAAATGGTTATATGTTAATCAGTTAATAGACTTAGGTGCCCTAACACCGTAGAACCCCTTTGACAGATCTGCTTCTTAGGGGTGAAACTCGTGTTGCAACATTATCCGTGCGGAGTCATGGAGACACGAGGAAAGAGAGGCAGTGTCCAACAACAACGCGTGCGGAGTCACGGTGGCACTGGAGGAAAATGGGGGTTATTCAACATCATCCGTGCTTGTGTCACGGAGGTAACCCGGTGAGACTCTCCGCCTGTGTACTCAGGTTTGTCAGGAGGAGTCTGGAGCACACGTGGTTGTGCAGCACACATGGTTGTGCATTGAGGCCGTGGAGCCTGGGGTCCTGTAGCAGAACAGGGCTGGCGTCAGACTTAGCATTTCCCGGGTGTGTCGCTAAGTCTTGTACGGTGGGATCGTAGCATGAACTTTCTACGGATCTTCATATGCAGAGTACATTGTATATGATTAGGGCTTAATAATAATATAAATTGGTACTCATATAGGATCACAGTAAATTAAAGTATTCGAACTTTTGTGCTATTTCTTTATATCTGTTTATCTGTTAATGCATGGAAATGTGATTATATTCTGCAAATCTGTTATGTTATTAGAACTGCCCTGCTTAGTACTGTATTTATGTTTTATTTAAATTTATAAACCTGATGAGTTATTTAGTGATAGCTAAGTGAAATGCTATTCACTGAGCGAGTAGGCTCATACCTCTACTCAAAACATTTTCAGGTCAGCATCAGCATCAGGAATTGGAAGGGTCATTTCATCCTAACGCCTAGTTATAAAAGGTTTGTAGTTAGTCTAGTTAGAGGTCTCTTAGTCCTTTCCCCTCGATCCTTGGGACATGGTGTGGGTGAGAGAGAGTATGTATGGTGAATGTGTATAAAGATGTAAATTAACTGTTATGCTTTACTTATGTTAAACAATGTAATATGCTGTAGACTTTGCTTTGTACCTTCTGTCAGTTTAATAGGAATGCTTCTGCAGTTTGTTTAGTTTTTGTTTACAGCATAAATCTGGTTATCTTTAATGTCTTAATACGTTTAAAAAAAAACGAGTGGTTGGTTTATGTGTAAATCCCATCCTGTCGCGCCCTAATCTCATGGTTTGTGGTTAGTGTGAGATCGGGGTATGACAACTTGGTATCAGAGCCTAGGTTGAGTACATAGTTACTCAGAGTCCAGGTCAGGGGACGATAAGAGACCAATAGGATTAAGGTTTAGGTGTCTTTCTTCTATCTGTAGTTTTCTAACAGGAAATATTCTGTTATATCATTGCAGATGGCAGGAAGAGGCTTTGATCGTGATGATCATGCCGAGAGTCATGTTGGCCCTGATCCTCTGTACTTGGGTCCAGGTGGTGGCGACCACGTGGATGAAGCATCCCAGATGTATAGGATGTTTCTGGAGACCAAAGAGAGGTACAAGGCTGATAGGCGAGCTTCTACTTCTACCAGCAGTAAGGATCTGATGCGATCATATCAGCTTGTAAAGAAGCTTGGCGGCACAGAGTTTAGTGGCACTACAGATCCAGCAGAGGCTGATGAGTGGTTGAGACAGATAGAGAAGGTCTTTCGCCTGATGGAGCTTTCAGAAGAGAAAAAGATTAATCACGCAATTTATCTTTTGACAGGCGATGCAGAGCTGTGGTGGCATAGTGTGGAGGAAAAGAGGGGAGGTACAGAGCTTTCTTGGCAGGATTTTTCTGAAGAGTTTCATCTTAAGTTTTATCCACCTACCTTCATTAATGAGAAAATCAGGCAGTTACAGAACATTAAGCAGGGGAACATGTCAGTTACTGAGTATGAAGCACTTTTCACACGATTAGCAAACTTCTGTCCGCAGCTTGTTCCTGACAACTTAGAAAGATGCAGAAGGTTTCAGGAAGGGCTAAGGCCAGAAATTCGGCATACAGTTTCTGCTATTAGTAAAAGGAACAGGGAGAACTTTGGTGAGTTTGTTGAGGCTGCTAGACAGGTTGAGGAATCTGTGAACGCTGACAAGGTGCCTGAGTCTAAGAAAAGATCTGCAGATTTCAGTAGAGGACAATCCAGTAGTGGATATAGAGGTGGAGGTAGAGGTTTCTTTTCTAAACTCGGGCGTGGCTTTAGCTGTTTCGGCAGATAGAGATCTGAGGATGTTGCTCCTTCTAGAGGCAGAGGGGGATACAACCCAGGGAGATGGGGCAGTGCGTCTAGTGGACGGTCTTCTGGGTCGTCAACGTCAGTGACAGGTCCCCAGGTACAAGGGATACCGCCATGTGACAAATGTGGAAAACCACATACTGGTCCGTGTTGGGGTGCAAGTTGTTTTGTCTGTGGACAAGTAGGACATTTCAGAAAGGAATGTCCTCAGCTTCGTCAAGCAGCATCACAAGCTTTCCAGCCTCAGTACCATGATGTTCCGAGTTCTTCTATGGCTTCTGGTTCCAGAGGTGGTGGAGTGCCCAGTGGTAGAAGTGGTCAGAGAAGACAGCGTGTCAGAGGGAGAGCTTCAGCACGTTTCTTCTCTTTGACACCTCAGGAAGGTATAATCTCTTCACAAGTTGTTACAGGAGAAATGCTTTTGTTTAATAGTATACCAGTTTCAGTTTTGATAGATCCGGGTGCTACTCACTCTTTCATACGACGCTCTTTAGTTGGTGAACTTAATATGTTAACTCAAGAGTTGATAGATGAGTTAGTGTTGAGGGTTCCACTAGGTGGACCAACAGTTTTATCTGAGTTCTGTCCCGGATGCTTGTTATCTTTTGGAGGTTACACCTTTGCTGCTAATCTCATACCCTTGGATGTCAATACTTTTCAAGTCATCTTGGGTATGGATTGTCTTGAAACATATCGAGTGCAACTCGATTGTTGGAAAAAGGAAGCTACCTTTCAACAAGGTGAATTTTCTTGTGTCTTTACTGGAGACAGGAAAGTTTTGCCGACGTGCATAATATCAGCTGTTGTAGCTGATAAGATGCTACAGAAAGGATGTGAAGCGTTCCTTGCTCATGTGGTTGACACTAGAGCAGAAAAGAGCACCGCCAGTGTTTATGATGTGCCGGTAGTTAGTGAGTTTTCTGATGTTTTTCCAGAAGAGTTGCCAGGCTTACCTCCTGTCAGAGACATTGATTTTGAGATTCAGGTATATCCAGGTAGTCATCCAGTGGCACTGCCAGCTTATAGAATGGCACCTGCAGAGTTGAAGGAACTCAAGGTGCAGCTGCAGGAGTTGTTGGATAAGGGTTTCATCAGACCCAGTTCTTCGCCGTGGGGTGCTCCAGTCCTGTTTGTTAAGAAAAAGGATGGTACCATGCGTCTCTGTATAGATTACAGGCAACTGAACAAGATCACTATTAAGAACAAGTACCCTTTGCCGAGAATAGACGATCTGTTTGATCAGTTGTGTGGAGCGACAATCTTCTCTAAGATAGATTTGAGATCTGGATATCATCAGCTCAGAATAAAGGCTTCTGATATTCCCAAGACAGCTTTCAGAACCAGGTATGGGCATTATGAGTTTTTGGTCATGTCGTTTGGGCTGACCAATGCCCCAGCAGCCTTTATGGATATGATGAATCGGATTTTAAAACCGTTCCTAGATCAGTTTATTGTAGTCTTTATAGATGATATCCTGATCTACTCCACAGATGATGTACAACATGAGCAACACCTGAGAGTAGTGTTGCAGTTGTTGAGGCAACACCAACTGTATGCTAAGTTTAGCAAGTGTGAGTTCTGGTTGGCTGAGGTAGCATTTATTGGACATGTTATCTCGAGAGATGGAGTTAGCGTTGATCCTAAGAAAGTTTATTCTGTGCTTCAGTGGGAACAACCTAAGACTCCTACTGAGATCAGAAGTTTCTTGGGTTTAGCAGGCTATTACAGAAGGTTTATACAGAACTTCAGTGTGCTAGCATCACCCTTGACACGTTTGACGAGGAAGAATGCACCGTTTGTTTGGTCTGATAACTGTGAGAAAAGTTTTCAGATCTTGAAGAAAAAGTTGACCACAGCGCCAGTGTTGGTTTTGCCCGAGGCAGATAAAGGTTATACAATGTTCTGCGATGCTTCCAGGAGGGGTTTAGGCTGTGTGTTGATGCAAGAAGGCAAGGTTGTGGCCTATGCATCTAGACAGCTTAAGAAGAACGAAGAGAACTACCCTACTCATGATCTAGAATTAGCTGCTATAGTTCATGCTCTTAAGACATGGCGTCACTACCTGTATGGTGAGACATGTCAGGTGTTCACAGACCATAAGAGTTTGAAGTATATCTTCACTCAGAAGGATTTGAATTTGAGACAACGCAGATGGCTTGAGCTGATCAAAGACTATGATGTGACAATCGATTACCATCCTGGTAAAGCGAATGTTGTGGCAGATGCCTTGAGTAGAAAGTCAAGTTCAACAGTAGATGCATTTTCTATGGCATGTTTCAAGAGAGACTTGCTTGTAGATATGCGAAAGTTGAACTTAGACTTGGATGTGACTGGACAGAGTGGGTTGATTGCTCAAATGCAGGTCAAACCTACTTTCTTTGATCAGATTAAGGAATTGCAACAGAGTGATAACGAATTGTGGCAGGTTATGCAGGATATGTCGGAAGGTAAAAGGTCAGAATTCAGGTTTTCTGACGATGGTGTGTTGTATCTTCATGACAGGTTGTGTGTACCTGGGAACAGTGAGCTGAAAGAGCAAATTCTTGAAGAAGCGCATGCTTCTATGTATGCTATGCATCCAGGTAACACAAAGATGTACAGGAACCTCAAAGAGATGTACTGGTGGCCTGGTATGAAAAGAGATGTGGCTGAGTACGTGGCTAGATGTGGAGTGTGTCAGCAGGTTAAAGCTGAGCATCAGAAACCTGCTGGTACCTTGCAGTCGCTTCCTATACCTGAATGGAAATGGGAACACATCACGATGGACTTTGTGGTAGGGTTACCCAGGACGCCTAGGGGTTCAGACTCGATATGGGTGATTGTGGATAGACTAACTAAGTCTGCTCACTTTCTCCCTGTCAAGTCAACCTTTGATGTTCCAAAGCTGGCCAAGATATATGTGGATGAAGTAATCAGATTGCACGGTATTCCAGTTTCCATTATTTCTGACAGAGACCCTAAGTTCACATCCAGGTTTTGGGATCAGTTACATCGTGCGTTGGGCACAAGGTTGAGGTTCAGTACAGCGTTTCACCCGCAGACGGATGGTCAGTCTGAGAGGACCATTCAGACTCTTGAAGACATGCTGAGAGCATGCGTTCTGCAGTTCAGAGGTAACTGGGAAGAACACTTAAGTCTGATGGAGTTTGCATATAACAACAGCTACCATTCTAGTCTTGGAATGTCCCCATATGAAGCTCTATATGGCAGAAAGTGTAGATCACCAGTTTGTTGGTACGAGGTTGGCGAGAAAGAAATTCTTGGACCTGAGATAGTCGATATGACTACAGAGAAGATATCTGTGATCAGGGAGCAGTTGAAAGCTACTCAGGACAGACAGAAAAGTTATGCAGAGAGACGACGTCGACCTCTTGAGTTTGAGGTTGGTGACGAGGTTTATCTGAAGGTTTCACCGTGGAAGGGAGTGTTAAGGTTTGGCAAGAGGGGTAAGTTGACCCCTAGGTACATGGGCCCATATCCTATTGTTGAGAGGATTGGACCTGTAGCTTACAAGTTGGATTTGCCGTCTGAGTTGGCAAATCTTCATGATGTGTTTCATGTGTCTATGCTTAAGAAATGTTACCCTGGTACGGAAAAGATAGTTGACCCAGAACCTGCACAGCTCAGATCAGATGTGTCCTATGTTGAAGGACCAGTTCAGATAGTTGATCAGAGGATCAAGAAACTTAAGAATCGCGAGATACCTTTAGTAAAAGTTTTGTGGAGGAATCATAACCTAGAGGAAGCTATGTGGGAGCCTGAATCTGAGATGCGTAACAAGTTTCCTTTTCTCTTTTAGGAATTTCGGGACGAAATTCTTATAAGGGAGGGAGATTGTTATGACCCGTTTCAAAGTTTATTGGTAAGCTTTATAATTTGAGCCTAATTAAAGTTAATTGAGCTAACATATGTGCTTATGAGGTAGTTAGTGAATCATTAACTTGATTTAGTTGAATTAAGCACATAAGATCAATTAGTGCATAATTAAGATGATTAATTTGAGTAAAGTAATAATTGGATGCAATTGGAATGTTGAATCAGTAAAACAGTGTGATTAGCATGTTTTCATGCCTTGGGAGTGTAGTGGGCCTCATTATTGAAAAGATGCAAAAGAAATCATGCTGATTGGACCTCCGAGGAAAAAGTTATAAGGATTTTCAGTTTCTGGGGTCAATTTAGCAATTTTTTCCAAAGTTTTTACTTATAAAGGATCCTTTTTCTTTTCTTTCCCTTTCTTACTTATCTCCTTCCTCGTTTCTTTGGCGGTGCACTGCGGCCCGCAGTGGCGATCAGCAGGCGATCGATCGGCTGGAGCAGTTGGCTCCGTTTTTTTTCCAGCAGTTCGTTTCTTCTTCTTCCCTTCTTCTTTTCTCCTTCCTCTTCCTTTCCTCTTCCCCTTTCTCCTTTGGCCAGCAGCCGTTTTGCTGCTTAGGCGGCCAGCTGAAGTAGCAAGCTGCTACGGTAGCAGCAAGCTGTGATTTGCAGCAGCTTGGGGAAGGTTTTTGGGGCGCCCAGCAGTAGCGGTTTGCTATTTGGAGCTCAAATTGGAAGCTTAGTTAGATTCGCAGCAAATTCAGCCATCAATTGAGCCTCTCCGCCAACCTGCTGGGTGTGTGCGTGAAGCTGCTAGCAACAGTACCGTGAAATCCAAATACCAAAGGAAGAAGACAATAGAAATTCGCCCGGAATCAGGCCTTGGACGCATCTCCGGACGAATCCGGACAGTGCAAATCACTGTGAGTGGGGTTTCATTTATTTATCATTAATAAACTCAGGCGTTTGAATATTTCCAGTTATGTGTGCGAATTTCGTTGATAACATGCGTTATCAGGCGTCGGGCAGCGTTTGGCGTCGCCCGACTTTTTATTTCATAAATTGCTTCTAGACGCTGTTATATGTTTAAATTTAGCAATTGATCAGTGTGGATTGAGTCGGTAGATTTATATGGTTCATTGGAACCTAAATTGCTCATTTGAATGTTGAAATTAGAAATTCATGTCTGAAAATGGTATAATTTGGGTATGAACCCAAACAATGAAGATTTCTGATAAATTATCAGATGTACGATTTCAAAGTAGATATGAATAAATAAAATATGCATGAAAACCCTAATTGCATATATCTTTTGACGTTAATATGTGTAAATTGATATTTACATGAAATGGCACATTTCTCTGAAATATTACCAGAAATTCTCAAGTATTGTTATTAAATTATATTGTGAAATGTAATTAACTCTTAATTGAGTTAAGTGATGCACAAACCAAGATTTGGGTTAATGTGCACGTTTTTCGAGAATTTTAGAGAATTGACAAATGTTGAGTATGATTCTCGTAGGTGAAGTAAATTTCTTTAATTTGTGCAATAAGATGTTCAATTGCGTAAATTCGCTATGTATGTGCCAAATTGAAATAAGTTGGGTTATTTATGCATTTCTAATTTGTCTGAATGCATGGTATGAGAATTTCTCAGAAATTACGAGGATTTAAAATATATTGCTCTGTCAGTTTAGAATGACAGTGTATTGTGATCTGATATAAAATCAGTAGATGTGATTTTCCTGTTTAAATGGTTATATGTTAATCAGTTAATAGACTTAGGTGCCCTAACACCGTAGAACCCCTTTGACAGATCTGCTTCTTAGGGGTGAAACTCGTGTTGCAACATTATCCGTGCGGAGTCATGGAGACACGAGGAAAGAGAGGCAGTGTCCAACAACAACGCGTGCGGAGTCACGGTGGCACTGGAGGAAAATGGGGGTTATTCAACATCATCCGTGCTTGTGTCACGGAGGTAACCCGGTGAGACTCTCCGCCTGTGTACTCAGGTTTGTCAGGAGGAGTCTGGAGCACACGTGGTTGTGCAGCACACATGGTTGTGCATTGAGGCCGTGGAGCCTGGGGTCCTGTAGCAGAACAGGGCTGGCGTCAGACTTAGCATTTCCCGGGTGTGTCGCTAAGTCTTGTACGGTGGGATCGTAGCATGAACTTTCTACGGATCTTCATATGCAGAGTACACTGTATATGATTAGGGCTTAATAATAATATAAATTGGTACTCATATAGGATCACAGTAAATTAAAGTATTCGAACTTTTGTGCTATTTCTTTATATCTGTTTATTTGTTAATGCATGGAAATGTGATTATATTCTGCAAATCTGTTATGTTATTAGAACTGCCCTGCTTAGTACTGTATTTATGTTTTATTTAAATTTATAAACCTGATGAGTTATTTAGTGATAGCTAAGTGAAATGCTATTCACTGAGCGAGTAGGCTCATACCTCTACTCAAAACATTTTCAGGTCAGCATCAGCATCAGGAATCGGAAGGGTCATTTCATCCTAACGCCTAGTTATAAAAGGTTTGTAGTTAGTCTAGTTAGAGGTCTCTTAGTCCTTTCCCCTCGATCCTTGGGACATGGTGTGGGTGAGAGAGAGTATGTATGGAGAATGTGTATAAAGATGTAAATAAACTGTTATGCTTTACTTATGTTAAACAATGTAATATGCTGTAGACTTTGCTTTGTACCTTCTGTCAGTTTAATAGGAATGCTTCTGCAGTTTGTTTAGTTTTTGTTTACAGCATAAATCTGGTTATCTTTAATGTCTTAATACGTTTAAAAAAAAACGAGTGGTTGGTTTATGTGTAAATCCCATCCTCTCGCGCCCTAATCTCATGGTTTGTGGTTAGTGTGAGATCGGGGTATGACACCATCGGTGCTATACAATGCCTTAAATAGGGAGGAGCGATGTTTTCGTGGTGTCTTCCCACCAATAGAGAGAGGCGACAAACCCTATTTGGGCATTTAGTCAAATGACCACGAGAAGGGGCCGTCTAGGGGTTGACTAAAATAGCTGAGAGAGGTGAATGAGTAGGAAGAAAAATAATGTGAAATGGAGGAGGGAATAAGGAGAATAGATCAGAGATCAAACCACATCTATTTTGTCTCGTGGAAGTCACATATGTAGATGACAAATCCTAAGCCATTGGTCAGATGTTTGGAAAAAACATTGACCGTCCGATTTCATGTTTAGAGGGAAAGAGGCAAAATTGAAAGTCTTATAGGCAATAAAATGCCGACTTTGGTTTAATACATCACATTAATGAAATCATATTCAAAACTTTGGTCAAACTATATTCAAAAGTTGTTTAATTGATTTGAGGGTTCAAACATGGGTCAAATGAGTTCAAATTTGTACCATAGACATATTAGAAGGTCTATAATATTCCTATGAAATTAGATTTAGTGTTTGTACACATTATGGTCCATAACTCCTATATTGACTATTAACCTTAATTAAAAGGCATTAAAAGTAATATAACTTGAAAAGGGTTTATAACAAGAATAATCCTTTCAAAAATACTACCAAATTAAACCCTAAACTTTATCATTACTACTACCATAAAGAACACATTTTTTAAGATCTATAATAATAGTATAAGATTAGGTTTAAGATGCACATAATATATATGAGAAAGGTTATATAACCTGCCTATTTTGGAGAGAATCAAACTTCCAAGATCTCAAGTTCCAAGAACTCCAACTAAGCTTCAAACTTCGACCAAGCTTCAACACCTCAACCAAGAAATCATCCTCTCACTAGTTACCACCATGCCAAACACAGTCTAAGGCCTTTGTCAAGAGGAGTTTATCTCAAGAAGGTCACCATGGATAGTCCAAAGTCTATGACCAAGGGGGAAGAAGAAGATGGTGGGGATTTTAGAAGAGGGGAAAATGTGATCAAGAGTAAAATAACACTTACCAAAAGAGGAATCACCAAAAATCTCCACCAAGATGTTAATCTAGCACAAGATTTTCCTCAAACAAGGTAGATTGGCCAGTAGGGCTTCAAGATCTAACCTGTCTTGTTCCAGAAGCTCCAAGGACGGTCCAAAGGAATAAGAAATAGTGTAGGGCCAAAAGGTTGCTCATGTGTGAAGAGAAGGGGTTATATACCCAAAGGAGGAGGGAAGTAAACGATTTTGAGGTGTCAACATAATAGATCACCAAGGGACACATGTCCTTCAAAGAAATAATCTTTCCTCCACTCACATGCAAATTACAAAATATTCATGTTTATCCAGCAAAAGTGTAGCGACCTTCAAGGTCATCTACCATCTTGTCTCAGTCAAGATACCTCTATCTACTTGTCTCGGTCAATACACATCCTTATACATGTCTAGGTCGAAACCCTAGGCCACATATGTATATGGTTGAGACACTAGAAGACAAGGTGTTTTGACCCACTCCTCTATAGGTCATCTCAGTCGAGACCATAGCATCTAAGGCATGTGTTTTGGTTGCTACCCTCACCAAAAGTGGTGTAGTGGTAATAACATCAAACCCTTACTCTATTAACTAACCAAACCCTAGAAACCCTAGAATCACCATAAGATGTCTCATCACCAACCATGATTCAAACAAGGTACCCCATTGTAAAGAGGCGAGATCACATCCTTACTAAAATTTAAAGGAAATACAAAGCATCCACTTTTTTCAAGAAAAATAGACATTGTGGAATGCATGTATAATAATACAAGTAAATAAGCACGTTTCAGATACATATAAAATGTCAATAGCAGCAAAAAGAAACTAAGTTATTACATTTCTTTTCGAACTCTTGTTCACAACATGAGTTTCTTATAAAATGGAGAAACTAAAAAGAAACTGTAGGATCTAGCAATAAGCAACCTAGTCATCCTTGATTGCAAAACTTGAATCTACTACCCCTGAACTTGGTCACCTTGGCCTTGTTCAACACCCTGATCTAACCCTGGGTGGTTGGGAAAGCACCCATCAAAAGGGAAAGAAAATAAGGTATGTATCAGAGAAAATGAACAAGGATAAGAGATAATAAAACTATATGGAAATAAAGGCTATGTTTTCATCATATGGTGAAGATGATCAAAAGAATGAGGCATAAGTAAATAGATGCTTGCCATAACAAAAATAGTAAAAAGGTTGCATGCATGATTAATATTGACTACCTAAACTATGTAGAGTTGAGGCACCTACCTAACCTCAACCAATAGGTGAGGGAGAGTAACACATTCTGGTCACCTACAACTATTCTATATTGGGGAGAGTAGTAACACATTCCCCTGGGCAAATTTACACATGCCCTATCTATGGGTGGTTGTACATAAGTACCTTCACATATAATGAATGTGTTGGCTAATTATTTGTTGACTAGAGCATTTTCAATCTTAGTAAGATAAGTTTCATAGAAAGAGTGGTTGAGATAAGGCATCTAGTGATCATCTAGTGATAAGGTGGTCTCTGGGATGTGTTCCTTATTGGTTCATTATTTGTTCGCCTAGGTTGTCAAGAGCAATTATCCCTGACTTTGTAGTTCTTACTTGATTTGATCATCCTACTTTTAAACGGTGTTTATACTGGGAAAGGATCATCAAATCTATAAATGAGAGCATATGTGATTACTAAATGTTCCTACCTGATGTAGGGAATAGAAATTCATTTAGGACATGATTGGTGTAATTTTAGATCATGATCTTAGACCTCAATTTTGTTTGAAAAGTGAGTCTTCATATTGGTTCAATTTTAGGTCATGTCGAGGACCTCAAAAAGACATGGAGATTAAACTAGCCTAGTTTAAGTTCATAGTCCAGTTACATGAAGATGAGAAAATTGAACATAAGACAAGTTCCATTTTAGGTCATAACCCAAACCCCAAAGGATATGGAAATTAATTCTCCTGATAGTAAAATCAATATTCTTTTCATGAAAAATAAAGTGATTTTTTAATTTCATAGCATGATTTGAAGTCTTCATATTTACATTTTTTATAAATTATTTGCAATTTTCTATTTTTTAAATATTTTTGTAAGGTTCTAAAAGTTCTAGTGAAAATCCAAAGACCCATTACAATTTTTATAAAAACTTTGTTTTTGAAAGGAGAGGAAATGAGAGGAATTGAGAATACTTCTCATTTCTTCCACCTTTTAACAATGGTAATGACCAAGGGAGCTTGATTGAGCAAACAATAATGTTGGCAGCTGGAGATAGAGAAAACCATGGCTCAACATCACAATCTACCACATATCCATCTTGTAGATCAAGGCATGCTATACGTGCTTCTTGAAAATGTGGCAAGTAGTGATTTATGACATATGTGAAACTTCATATTACTGATTTTGAAGGTGTTCTTTAGTGGTTTTTAGCTCCGTTCATCCCTAGGGAGGTATGGCTTCATTCTTGAGCTTTAGTTTTGCCATTTTGGCCTTTGGTAGTAAAATTTAGATTTTGGCTTTCTTGATAGTCTTTACAGATTGTAGGTGATATGTGTTTTGACTTATGATTATGCTATTTTTTGTTTTTGCATTTATAAGTGTTTGATATCTGATTTGCTAATTCAAGTTCTCAAATGAAGCTAACATTGTTGTGGCTTTGAATTTGTACATGGCAGCTTGCAACTGGCATGAAAAGGCAGACATTCATCTGGAGGATCCGGTTATGGATGAACATGATGTTGGTGATGATGCTAGGACTAAGGCATACCCACTGTACATTATGCTTCTTTTTGCTAAATTCATATATGGATATGAAATTTCTAATTTTTTATCTATTCTACAAAGTTACCATGGTAGTGCAAGTCAGATTGTGGGAGAGATTTTTTTAGCTTCAACATTTTTAGTTCATCCAGGCATGTTGTGGATGAATGTTCACCACCAAGGACGTTGAGTGGGCTATGAGGTATAACTCGAAAACTTTTCTCCCTGTCATTTCCTTTCATTTGTCTAAATTGAGTTAGACTTCTATCAATTGTGATGGTTTTTGACTTCATATTCTTCTACGCCTTTTAGGGTCTTGAAATCTTGAATGTATATCCAAGGACCCATTGGAACGAGTTGGGGTGTTTTATTTTGGGTTGGTTGATTGGGAACTAAAATCGTTTGAGGGGGGTGTCTTGGGGAGTATTTTTCATTGTAGGACTATATATAGGAGTTATCTCATCCCATATGTTGAGAAATTCCTCCCAGAGACTAGTACTATTCAGTTTACTTTTAGAAAGCTAGCCATCATCCCTAAAGAGTTTGTTGGGATGACAGGGTTAGGTTTTTGTGGGACTTCCATTTGTAGTTTCCCAGACTGATAGTTGTGGGAAAGATATTGCCTTGCTAAGAAATTAGGAGTAAACCAAGGTGAGTTGAGATGCTTTCAAGGTATGAATTCAAGTACACATATCTGTGAGCCACCTTATTCCATAAGAGGGTGAGAAGGGGTGCCATATATCATTTATTTGTTATCCTGAGGGTTAGGGTGTTTCTTTTCATGCTAATCACGAGTTGTCTTTTTGGTAACAATGCTAGGAATAGAGGAGAGATTGATTGTTTCTCCTATCTACTTGACCTAGAGGCAGTTCCTTCTTTTGATTAGGGAAGATGTGTGTATGCCCATTTACTAACATGCTTGATGAGGTGCCTCGTTGGAGAGATCTCTACAAAGAAAACTATTAGGGAAACTAAGAGTTGTGGTGTATTTGTAGGTCTGATTATGGTATTTTTGTTTTGTTTACTTTTTCTCTATTTTTGTTTGTCTTAAAATAGTTGTGTAACTAACTTCACTAATCTTAATTTTGCATCTTTGGTTTTTGAGCACTTCTTGCTCAGAAGTTTGATTACTTTGAGTGGTCTTGTGGGATATATGCATGCTTCCCTCCCTACTTGTCTCCATTGGGTCAACATCAGATGATTGTAGGTTTGTTTGTCATATGACAGGTGGAGTGTTGAGTTTGATATGATGACTTTTGGAGAGGTATGATTAGTACTATGATATTGTATGATCTTGTATGCATGTACTTAGATGACTGTATGTTTGTATATCATTTCCCAGGTTCAATTAATATCTTCTACATGTCTCAAATTGGCGAGGGAAGTACATAGTGCATTGCCTACTTCACAACCTTGTCTTTGGATGCTTGTCAGATCTAGTTCGAGTCAATCTTGGGGAGTGTTTTCTACATGGTTGAGTTGTTGTTTGTTAATGGACTGGTGGCTGAAATATTCCCTTTAAACCTCTTCCTAGATTAGTTATCTCTGGTCTTGGGGTCCGTGAGGCTACATGAGAGCTTATGGGTGGTTAGATATCATATACCAAGCACCTCAAGTGGAACTACTCACATGGTCATTCGATACTATTTTCCTAGGGAGAATATGATTGGTTGTGGCATTCTCTGTTGGCAAGTGTTTATATATGATTTGTCTTATTTGACAGAAATAGTTTGACACATGTTTTCCACAAGTGGTTGATGAAAGATTTTTTTGTAGATCAAGATGATTCTAGATATGAGTTTTGTCATCCACCTCCTCTGAGGTGGACTCTCCTCCTAAAATTTCACCCTTATAGCCATTGGTTCCTTAGGTTTTTGATGACTTCCATAGGATGAGGTCACACCATGACTTTAGTATTGGAGTCTTGTGTCACTTATTGGGCAATGTTAGTTGGACTTCATCCTTCCAAGATGATGATGTAGATATGAATGCCGTTAAGGGACTCTTCGGTTCAAGCGTCCCACCAGGATATGGACGCAATTAGAATTTTTAGGAGACCACAAGCATGGGAAATTACCCCACAGAGAACCTAACCCAAATTGTAGATCCATTATCAGCAAGTGTTGGAATAGGTTCCTCTCCTTGTAAAGATGCTACTTTGGTTGTAGACGTGCAGTCTAGCAGCTCTTCTTATAGTCACACATGGTCCACTAGTGTTATTTGTCCATATATGAGTAGAGAACACTACTATTCAGGGTCTTATTTTTCTGATCAGCGGCCTTTAGCTAAGTGTTTGTCGGGATGGATAATGAATTAGTTGAAGAAGTAGATTTAATAGTATTTTGTCATTGTATATTGTATTTTCTTTCTACAAGATAATCATGTATTAGCATTATTCCAACATTTGTATGACATTTTGAAATCATTTTGTGAGGAACAAATGGATTTTTCTTAATGAAGGATTCCCTCCTCGTTGATCTTGACTTAGTCCATGCAATTATTGGTCTCACCTCTTTTCGATGGGCATGGATAGTAATAAGGAGTTTCAATTTCTACTTCAGTCCTCCTATCATTTCCCTTCAAGGATGACCTCAAGCAGCTTTCATCATTAGAATTATGTGATTCCCATCCAGATATAGGTGTGAGGAATCATTGAGAGTTTTGGATCGGATCTAATTCACTTATAAGAACGCATAGTTTTTCTAAATGTCTTATGATTGTTGTAATAGTGATCATGGGGATTCATCATATATTTATCATAAACATGAACACTTTCTGGTATTTTATTAATATTGGTCTATTCTAGAATTAATCTAGGTTGATAAAGCATTGGGTCCTCAAAATGATGGCCATGCTCCTTTTGTCCTAGACCATATGATTATATTTTCACCCTTGTGCTTTAGGAGTATGAGAGACACATCTTGTTACTTAAGTAGATTTTATGTGTATTTTGAAAGGATGTGAGCTTTTTGCTCTTACATGGCTTTTGCCAGAGATTATTAGTCGTTGATGTTTTCTTGTCAATAATAGTAGCCATTGACAAGGCTGGCATTTTTGTGATGAAGACGAATATCTCCATCCATCTCCTTTAGGGACAGATCGCCCCAGTCATACATGTCATGGATGATATAAAGCCCTTTCCATTTAGGGCTTAACTTGCCCATTCAACATTTTGGATGACACCCAACACCAAATCACCCTTTTGAAAATTGTGAGGGAGGACCTTCTTGTTGAATGCTGAGATGATCTTGCTTAATAACATTATGCATGATGTAAAGCTCTCAGTCATTGTTCTTATAAGGTGTTGAGTATCTTTGTTCATTTGAGGCCAATATGATAACATACAGTGATGCTTGATTCCTAGATTATTCAGATGCTCTTAGACATATTTAGCTATGAAGTCTATGACATTGACTGAGGCAATCCCATCTGGTATCCGATACCGACTTATGATGTTGTTCTTAAGAATTTTAATTACTTGGGTTAAAAGTTGGTATTGAAATGGATTCCACCCACTTTGTGAAGTAGTCTATGGTGACCAAAACGAAGCAATTCCAATTTGAAGTTTAGGATTACCTTTTTCGATCATGTCAATTCCCCAATCATAAAATGGCCAAGGCATTGCCATGTTGTACAACTGGTAGGTAGGCATCTGGATGTAGTCATTTTGGATTTGGCAGACTCAACATTTTTGGACATATTGATGCAATATTCTATTTATATGGTGCTCCATTAGTATCCCAATAGTTTTATCTTCTTTCCTAGCATGACTCCGCTCATGTGTGTGTCGCATAATTCTCTATAGACTTCCTTCAAGAGAGCTTCCACCTCAATCTTTTCAACACACCAAAGGAGAGCTCGGTTGTGAAATCAATGATATAGATGCTTGCCCCTAGGGTATATTGTATGCATTTTTGTTTAAGCTCTTGTTGTTATCTTCATGATAGGTCTTCAGGGATGACTTTGATTTCCAGTTATACCTTGATGTTGTGAAACTAAGTGTTCTCTTCTCTATTGATTACATTATCGATGACCATATAGAAGTATGGATGAGAAATTATATATGCTTCAAAAGAAAAGCCCTAGTCCCCTTAGATGTTGATACATGAAGCAAGGGTATTTAGATCATTAGTAGATGTTTTGTGCTAACTCATGATGAAGTTGAAGGAAATATGCTTGAAATCTCAAGTCACGGAACACATGTTCTTGCTAAGGGACCAAGTTCATATGGTGAGTCCTCTAATAATACTATACATGAGATATCACGAGTGAATCCCCATAAACCTAGAGATGATGTGCCCCTTGTTGTTTAGTGAGCTGCATTGCTAGTATTTAGGCTTTTATTGGCCACATTGTTGGTGGCACTGAATTTAAGTCATCTACATATGATCAATTGTTCTCCATGTAGGTTTTGAAGGACTACAATGATCCAACTCCTTTATAGATGACATCTCTGTGAAAAATATTTTCCATAAGTCTGGATTTGGAGAGATAATAGTGTCAGGAGGGCTGATCACTCCTATATCTTCATCTATAAATTCATACTCATGTGTCAGTTCCTCCGTGAGACGGAAATCTTCTAGTTGATTGGCTAGATTTTGCACTTTGACTAACTTCCTTAGTAGATATGTGATGTCAGACTCTGATAGAATTACCTATCACTTGGCACATCATCCAATGGGGGAAGCTTGATCGCACATATACCTGATTGGTCATGCCTTCTAGTTAGTTGTAACAGATACATCATAATGTAGTGTTACAACTTTCTCATTATATCTATTAGGGCCTAACAATACTTTCAACACGGGCCTCAATGTCATTGAATTTTTGGGACAAATAATAGATATAATGCTTGTCATCGGTCGTTTATTGACTAATAATTGAAGGTATATGTTGGTACAATTGGCATTAGTAACAATATAATCTTTAAGCTTCTAGAGTGACTTGTCACATTGTTTGTTCCATCCAAAATCAACATTTTTCTTGAGTAGCTTGAATATGGGATCACATATGGATGTGAGTTTGGAAATGAAGTATTCGATGTATTGGAGCCGACCAAGCATGCCTCATATATCCTTATTAGTTTTTAGGGAAGGAATTTCCCGTATAGATCGGGCTTTCCTAAGGTTGACCTATGTTCCCTCTAATTGATAATTTACTAAGTTACCAGAAGTAACCCCAAAGGTACTCATGGTTGGATTTAATCATCATGAGAATTGTAGAATCTATTGAGACATATTTTCAAGGTTGGTGATGTGATCTTCTAGACTTTTAGATTTTCCTATTATGTCATTCATGTAGACCTCCGTCTTCTTTTGTATCATGTCATGAAACAGAGCAACCATCACTCTTTAATATGTAGCTCTAGCATTTATGAGACCAAATGGCATGACCTGATGGAAAAATACTCCCCATTGTATTATAAATATTATCTTCTCTTTATTTTCTTTAGCCATCTTAATCTGGTTGTGATTGGCGAACCCGTCCTTGAAACTCAGGAGTGCATGATAAGTTGTGTTGTCAACAAGTACACCAATGTGTGGATGAGAAAAATAATCTTTAGGAGATGCCTTTTTGAGTACGTGATAATCCAAACACATTCATACTTTGCCATCTTTCATTGGTACATGTACAATGTTGGTAAACCATGTAGGATAACTGGTTGGCTTTAAGAAATCATCATTTTACTATTTTTTAATTTCCTATATGATCTTGAGGCTCCATTTGCTCATAACCATCTAGCCCTGGGAGGAGAGGGAGTTGATGAACTATGATCTTCTTGGCCAATCTAGGCATATTTGAGTAGATCCATGTGAATAAGTTGAGTAGTGGAGTAAGATGGGCAACTGATCCTTGATAATATGAGAAATATGTGCTCAAACTTTGATTTTGTGTTGCTCGGGGATTAATCTAAAAATTTTAATCATCTTTGTCTCATATTTAATATGAAAAGGTTGGTGTTGCTTTGCCATATATTTTGGGATGGGGACGTATTTGAACTAGGCATCTTTGGTGTTGTAGATCTATGCTACTTTTGTGAAGTAATCATTAAACTCCTAGAGAGCCAGTGTGTCTTCTAATATTTTTGGATTTCCTGAAATCATAATTGTTTAGGATTTTGTGGATTTTTAGATTTTTTTTTTCATTTTGTGGAAGAGAACTTCGATGTGGTGGAGTGTAGATGTATATCCACTCTGGGATCTCCACCACATTGGGGTGTCACTCCTCTAATGGGCTTTTTAGGCATGAGAGGTGAACTCACCTTGAAGACATTGTGTTCCTCCACACACCATTTGTGGACTTTATACTCATTTCACACAGGGAAGATGATGGATTGTGGGTCTTCTACATATTATGTCTCAAATATGGTGTTGACCCCATCCTTCAATCATGTCGTAGACGTAATCGTATTCATCCCATGAAGCACCATAATCTTTTTCCATGTCTTTGTGACATCAAGTCTCAGAGTCATTCTATCATGCCAGCCATGGATAATCCATAGTGGATCAAAGTTGGCATGGCTAGGTTATGTGCCCATTTATTTGGGTGTTGGGTCGACGATCTTCACCTTGACAACATGGTCATCATGAGAATCTTCATGACCTCCTCCTTGACTCCCAACATATGCATGCTTTGAGCGTGGCTAGTTGATTGTGGGGGCGGGCATGAACTGGATTGATTCCTCATTTTGAGGAATGATTCTGTCTTTAGACTGTTGGGTTTTTAAGGCGGTCTGGATGCCCTAGGGGTATTTACTGATGTGGGTGATCTCCCCAATTCTAGCAACACTCCTAAGGAAATTGTCATGGCCGTCTTTGTTGACATATGCAAGCGGTATGGTATCATTTCAAGAATGATGACTTTGGGGGTGTCATAACCTTATTTAATGTTCATGATTGAGAAGGGAAAGTAAGGATAGGAACCCCTAAACTCGGGGTTGAGGTCCCATCAATACAATAATCATAGGCAACACTCTTCATCTAGACAAATGTATCTATCTCTCTACTTAGATCTTGGTCACTAGTAGACAATTGAGATAGTCGCTCTTATTCAAGTCATTTATAGTGGGCCAGAATGTTACAGGATTCCAATACGGTGTCCACCTAGTGATCAGGGGTTTCATATGATGGGTCATATAATCCCAGGCCCAATCCTTTTTATTTTCTCAGAATCTTGATGATCTATGTGTGATCTTGTCGCTTGGCTCCCCAGACCCTAGTTTGGGAAAATATGCATCTCATGTAACCATTAAGAGAATCATGTACCATTATCATCTCCTTGGTGGTGACACCTAACCGATGGTGGCGACATGTAGTATCTCAAACCAAAGGTGAATGTCATCTTTTTCAATAGAAATTATTGTGGTGTTAAGATTGTTGGCATGGACTATGATGTTGATATGTTGCAGTTAATACTTGAGCCTTTGATGTGATGAGGAAACCACCCAATTCTTTTGGATCCACAATCTTCCCAAGAGAAGGTTGAAGGAAGGACTCGATTCCATAACCATGAACAAAACCAAGAAAATGGTCCAACATTTAACTTGAGGGTGATCTCCCCTATGGTATCTTTTAATACAATGTAAAGGGGTGTTGCTTTCCTGATTGTTGGTTGTAGGTCCAAGTGATCCTTTCCTATACTCATGATTGAAGAATACTTATCCCAATTTTATATGCATTTTTAGACTAGTTTTTCTATGATATCTCTTTGTTTGACTAAGAATAGCTTCAATTTGTTCTATTTAGATTTGATGTTAATTTATAGGGTTTGGATACTCTTCTTGACTTCCTTTACAAGTTTGGAATTGCATCTCTCCAAACCATCATGGTAGAGGGAGTTTTATCAACCTCCCAATCAATTAAAAGTATACCATATCTTGAGAGTGAAATTGATCTCTACTGTTCAAACACCTCAATCCGCCATCCAGCAATCAAGATTCACTTATCGAGCTGTAGTACCCAACCAATTTTCAATAACACCCATAGTAAATGACGTCTTGATCAATTTTTAAAGCTCGACGAGCACAACTACACCCATCAACCTTGAAATCAATAGATAAGATCTAACTCCATAAACTAATGATCAACCATATTCATGTTCAAGATGCCAAGTGCTTGACCTCTAGCTAAATACCCAAAAAATGCTAGTAGCACTCCACCACCATTTCTTAAGCTCCAATTATCGACCTGCACCTAAGATCAAGAAACCTCTAAGCTCAAGAAACAACAACCAATTGACCTCGACAAGATTTAGTTAACAACTACTCCCATAATCAAGGTCTGCATGAAGTAGCACCTATCGTCCTTAAGGTCAATAATTCCAATATGGTTCAACGAATCCATGCTTGACCACTATATTTTGAGTAAGACTCCAATCAACCACTATGATGGTCAATTTACGCCTATCGAGCATTGACTGCTCTATAGCTACCTCCAAGCAAAGGATCTCAACCATCCATGTAGCACGAATCCCACTATTGTCACCTCAGTACTAAGTTCCATAAATACTCAATGCATAGTTTCTAGATAATCTCTCAAACTCTAATTGATGAAGGGAAGCTGCTACCTCTTAAATAATTTTAAGGTGATTGACCTGGTCATTTTTGAGTAATTGATCTTTAGGGTGATCGGCCTAGTTTCATTGAGTGCAACTGATCCTTGTTTCTTCCATGCAAGAAAAAGGCCATGGGAGGTGCTGGAAAGACTAATTCATTCAGATCCATATGGGGTTCCAACTATAGTGCATTATCGGAATCTGTGTTATATATTTGAGAGATGTCTAGCCAATCAGAGGAGTTGTTGCACAGTGTGTAGGGGGGTAGAAGTTCCTACATTTCATTGATTTCCACAAGCCAAAAGGCTAGATTTCACTCTTTTGATCGATATCAAGAAGATTTTTTTTCAGGCCAGCGAAGAGAACAAAAGGAAAATAGAACTTTGGTTACTCTCTAGTAGTCTTATTTAACCTTGAATATTTTTTGCTTTATGATGAAATTGTTCTGCATGAATGGTGGTTTCTCAGGAAATTTCGAGGTTTCTAAGAAAGGTAAAAAGTCAACTGGGAAATTCCTTTGTAGATATCCAAGAGTACATTTGCACTCATGCATGAGCTACCAACCTGGCAGTGCCAGCGCCAGCAACGGCACAACCGGAAAATACATTGAATACTAATGATCTCTACCATGCATCACTTGTAGATAGGAGGATTTCTCACATTGAGATCAATTCCCAGACCTGAAAAAAAGGCAAAATTGACCCAAAGGCCAGGGCCAGTATAGTCTCTTAATCCTCTATACCTTCCCAACTTAGGCATTTAGCACATAACAATGTCAAGAAGGCGACTCAATGAATGTTGCACAGTGGGAAATCCTTCTCGATATGGTCTTATATCATGTTATGCCATAAGAACTTGAAAGAGTTATGGGTTTAAGGCAACTAGGATATACAAAAGTTGTCACATGTTCCATACTACATTAAGATTTAATTCAATTAAGAAACATCTTGTTTTATTTTTTATTTTGATTTCTAATTTATAAAAAATTATATACCTGCTAATCTGATGTTTACCCCGCCGTGCTAGAATGGTATTTTCTACTGATATATGCCTCCTAAGTTTAGTGACTCCATGCAACAAGGGGATTGACCTTCATGTGATCAACCTTTGTTGTTTGAAAATGATTAACATGTTATTCTCGTTAAAGTAATCAAACTCTCCCTTGAGAGCTTTCAATATCTTACAAGACAAAGAGAATGACCTCTCCTCTATTGTAAGGGTGATTGACCTTCGACAACACCCAACCAAGTAGGTTGATCGACCTACATAAATCGACTATACTATTGTTACTTAACTTCAGTCATGTCAGAGATTGCCTCCATTGACTCTACTAGTTGAAAAATCTTGCTATGAGAAGTGGTTACTCCTTGCACTGGGGTGTTGATACTATCCCCAAAACCCGTATTCTTACAATTTTATTTTAATGTTCTTGTATGAACCCTTTATAATTCATTATTAGTCATTTAATGCATGTTTTATGGATTTATCACCAGCTTTACGTGTATTATTATAATCTTAGGCCGAGAGAACTTTGATGTTTAATATTTGAATGCCAATTAGCTTTGATTGACTCCCATATGAGAACTCCAGATGGGAAGTCTTTGTTGTGGTGAATAAATGATTTATAAGCAATGAGACATCAAGTTTACAATGATTTTTACTAATGAAAAAATCTAGAGCCGAAAGGATTAAATTTGAATAGCTCCAACTAAATATGTCTACAAGTTTGGATATGAAATATATGCTTAGAGGCGACTAGTGGTAGTGAAACCTAATACCACTATGGTGTTTTTCATCATTAACATAGTACTAATTTATTCGAACTACTTTTCTCACAATTACTTTAATTCAACCAACTCAAATCCTAGTTTAAATATCAGTCCTAGTTTAAATGGACAAAAGGTATCAAGGATCTTAAAACGTTTGTCCCTTGGGATTCGATCCGCATTTACACAACGATAAGTCATTTCTACTTTCGAGTGGTATTTTACATGTTTTTTTGATAAAAATATAGGTATTATTCTCTAGGTGAATTTTCTAGTGTAGCAAAAATACACAAATTGATAAGCATATTGAGGGGCATATGTTGAGACACACCCTAATATAGATGAAGCAAGAGGGAATTTTGAGGCCTTTATAGATGACATTGATCAATAGCAGCATGTTATGGGTTCCTCCTTTGGGTATTTCATCTTTAGAAAAAGAGATTAGGTATGGAGTGGTGTTCAACCTGATGGTGCCAGAAAGTGCTTCTGGCCTCACATCTTTGGAGGTGTAGCCTCCTTCGAGCATCTTCATTACTACTTCGATATGAATGGGTGATCTTTATGTCACTTAATGTAGAGATACTTCTCTTCTATATCATCGAGAAATTAAATTATATTTGAGCTCTCGTAATTGATTGTTTTCATAAAGTTTTTGATAGGAGACACTTGTTTTGATAGTAGGTATGGAGACTTCTCTATCTTCTCGTTAGGTACATTGGTAGTAAATCCTACATGGATGGTTACCGTCACTTTGAATTTATCAAGGGGTGAAGGAACTTTTGCTGAGGTTGTGTGCACTACTACCAATTTTGTTGTTGATAAGGGGTTCTTTACATAGGACTACCACATAGGGATGAGGTGTTGTAATTTGTTAGGCCTTTTGCGGAGTAGGTGTCATAGGCACCCACACTGCTTTCCATCTTTTCCTTGTACAATCTCTTGGCATTCTAACGGTTTTGTAGTACTTAGTGGGACCATCGACTTCTTCTCTTGGGTAGTGACAATGACATGAGTACTTCGGTACCAGTCCTGAGAGTTTGCTTCAATAGACCAATAGAGCCAACTGATGGATCTTTATATTACATTATGATAAACATGATGTTAGAGGATAAAGTCATATCCTTTAGTGTGATCATATAGACCTCGTTGGACTTGCTCATATCTTGCAAAGCATGCTTGAGGGTGAGACATGTATCCATCTTATGCTCCTTGGCTCGATGGAAGTCACAAAAGGCATTTGCATTACAACATTTTGGAAGGGAATTTAGTGGATCCCTCATATAAGGAAACCTTCAGTTTATGTTTGATTTTATAGAGAATGGAGCTAAGAGAAGATCCTAAGGGAGTGAACTTCCTTTTTAGCTTGGTAGGTTCATATGATATGGGATATGTTGCTAGTTCTGCTTGAGGTGGCGAGTTGCTTGTCACAAGAGGATTGTTTGCCATTACTTGTTGTATGGGTGGTTGAAATGGAAGTGGTGGGTATTTGTAGAAGTGTTTTGATGGCCATGGATATTGTGGTGGATATATTGGGGTTTGCAGTTAGGTGGTGTTGTTTGATCTTGCTATTGTTGGAGTGTCATGACAGTAATAGCTCATGATGGTTGAGCATTAAACAAAGATATTTACCCAATTGGATGTTTCTCTTGTTATGGCATGTTGGGATTTACACATCACATGTCAAATCCTCCTCTTTTTTCTTTGTCCATTTTGACTTTGATTGGCCTTTATGGAGGTGGATTGGGCTGAAGGGTGAGTCTAATGTTTCGATAGACCCCTCTCCTGAAAGAATTATCAATACTAACTCTTGCTTGAATCAATTCTGGGAAGTTATTATACCTCTGCATAGAGAGAAAAGTTGTGAATCCAGGTGTATCTCCCCTGGTCACCATGTCCAGGGCCTCCTTATTTATAGGCTTGAATTCTAGTCGGGGTCCATATCTTTCCACCGTCTGATGAACTCGAAGAATCTCTCTTTTGTATTCTATTATATTGCTGCCATATGCTTTTTGGTGGGGAACTGCACTAGGTTCCAACCGTATTGATCGATAAACTTCTCAACCATCATGGACCAAGTGTTGATTGCCATCATATCCGTTTTGATGCACCTTTCCAAGGCTAATCCTTTCAGCAGATCAAAACCTTTCCATAATCCTAAACCTCTGCCATGTCTAAGTAGTATGCCTTAACATGGGCCATTGGATCTCCTTTCCCAAACTATTTATGGAATTTTGGCATTATTAAGTTATCAAAAAACTTTGCATCAAGAAAATAGCAGAAATAACTGAAGATCATCTCATCATCCTTTTTCCGTTCTAATTGTTTGAGCTTTTTTAGAATCTCGAGCATGAGGGGATATGCGGTAGTAGGATATGGGGTTGCATCTTCTTGTCAAGGTGTTTCCATGGTTACTACTGGTGGTTTGATTATTATCGGTGCTCCATGCATATTATTGGTGGGAACCCTTATGAACCTCCCATGTATGGATCATACCAAGAGTATGCTGGTGGGTAGAACAAATGTAGGTCGAGGAATGGTACCATGTTGTTCATGTATTGTATCTGGATTTTTCTTGTAGTACGAACCTTATATACTACCATAGGATCTTACTTGGTGACTTCATCTTCTACTTGCTTCTTCTTCCCCTCAGCCTCACCATTGGGGATTGGATAGATGTTATCACCTCTGGAATTGTTGGGACTGCTATAGTATTTACACCTTGTGGATACTAGTATGATTATGGTTGATGGTGATAGGGGTTCCATATGACATAGGGGAATAAGGGAATTGATGGACCTACATACGGAGTTCCTTTCCCAAAAAATCTTGGATGATGTCACCCTTCCATGTAATTTGTGCCATGTGATTGCATTAAGGTGGCACTTGTCAGTTTTTCCGACGTGTATTGCAATAGAACTTCTTGAGAGGTGGAAGCTTTAGGTACTGGCGTGGTTGCTTTGGGCTTGTTGCCTTCCATTAGTTGTCTTGCTTTTTGTTTTTGCATCTCCTTTGTATCAGTTGTTAGTTTGTGTTGCAATTTCTAGTCATTTTGGTTGATCCTTTGTGACACTGGGTGAAGTATGGACTCTTTTCAGTTCTCATGATGCCTTGCAATCCAGTCAATGAGATTTAAAAGCATGGTGTAATATGAAATAAGAGAATATTTTGTCTTTTGGGATGCATCTTTCCACACACGTTATATTGTCTGAAAAGAAAAATCATTATCCCCTTTATTTATGAGATTTAAAAAAGGATACTCCATGGCCTTATGCAATCCTCCTAGGGTGAAGGATACCTGCATTGAACTTTTGTGATCAACTTTTAGGTGATTTTGCATGCCCTGGATTGGGTGAGACAAATGGGCTCTCCAATTTTGACAGGAGATGTGCATGTCGATGCTACAACTAGGTGGATTAAAAGAGTGGAATGTAGTATAAATGAATCGTCTTGTGAGGCTAGTGAGGTGTGATATTCCTCAAGGTGTGTTCTAATAGGGTTATTCTGGGATGGGGATGTATTTCAACTAGGCATCTTTGGTGTTGTAGACCTATGCTACTTTTTGAAGTAATCATTAAACTCCTAGAGAGCGAGTGTGTCTTTTACTATTTTTGGATTTCCTAAAATCATAATTGTTTAGGATTTTGTGGATTTTTAGATTTTTTTTCATTTTGTTGAAGAGAACTTTGATGTGGTGGAGTGTAGTTGTATATCCACTCTAGGATCTCCACCACATTGGGGTGTTGCTCCTCTAATGGGCTTTTTAGGCATGAGAGATGAACTCACCTTGAAGACATTGTGTTCCTCCACACACCATTTGTGGACTTCATACTCATTTCACACATGGAAGATGAGGGATTGTGGGTCTTCTACATCTTATGTCTCAAATATGGTGTTGACCCCATCCTTCAATCATGTCGTAGACGTAACCGTATTCGTCCCATGAAGCACCATAATATTTTCCATGTCTTTGTGACATCAAGTCTCGGAGTCATTCTATCATGCCAGCCATGGATAATCCATAGTGGATCAAAGTTGGCATGGCTAGGTTATGTGCCCATTTATTTGGGTGTTGGGTCGAAGATCTTCACCTTGACAACATGGTCATCATGAGAATCTTCATGATCTCCTCCTTGACTCCCAGCATATGCATGCTTTGAGCGCGGCTGGTTGATTGTGGGGGCGGGCATGAACTGGATTGATTCCTCATTTGGAGGAATGATTCTGTCTTTAGACTGTTGGTTTTCTAAGGTGGTCTGGATGCCCTAGGGGTCTTTATTGATGTAGGAGATCTCCCCAATTCTAGAAACACTCCTAGGGTAATCGTCATGGCCGTCTTTGTTGACCTATGCAAGCGGTATGGTATCATTTTGAGAATGATGACGTTGGGGGTGTCATAACCTTATTTAATGCTCATGATCGGGAAGGGAAAGTAAGGATAGGAACCCCTATACTCGGGGTTGAGGTCCCATCAATACAATAATCATAGGCAACACTCTTCATCTAGACAAATTTGTCTATCTCTCTACTTAGATCTTGGGTTATTGGTAGACAATTGAGATAGTCACTCTTATTCAAGTCATTTATAGTGGGCCAGAATGTTACAAGATTCCAATACGGTGTCCACCTAGTGATCGGGGGTTTCATATGATGGGCCATATAATCCCAGGCTCCATCCTTTTTATTTTCTCAAAATCTTGATGATCTATGTGTGTACTTGTCGCTTGGCTCCCCAGACCCTAGTTTGGGAAAATATGCATCTCACGTAACCATTAAGAGAATCGTGTACCATTATCATCTCATTGGTGGTGACACCTAACTGATGGTGGTGACATGCACTATCTCAAACCAAAGGTGAATGCCATCTTTTTCAATAGAAATTATTGTGGTGTCAAGATTGTTGGCATGGACTATGATGTTCATATGTTGTAGTTGATACTTGAGCCTTCGATGTGATGAGGAAACCACCCAATTCTTTTAGATCCACAATCTTCCCAATAGAAGGTTGAAGGAAGGACTCGATTCCATAACCATGAACAAAACCAAGAAAATGGTCCAACATTTAACTTGAGGGTGATCTCCCCTAAGGTATCTTTTAATACAATGTAAAGGGGTGTTGCTTTCCTGATCGTTGGTTGTAGGTCCAAATGATCCTTTCCTATACTCATGATTGAAGAATACTTATCCCAGTTTTATATGCATTTTTAGACTAGTTTTTATGTGATATCTCTTTGTTTGACTAAGAATAGCTTCAATTTGATCTATTTAGATTTGATGTTAATTTATAGGGTTTGGATACTCTTCTTGACTTCCTTTACAAGTTTGGAATTGCATCTTTCCAAACCATCATGGTAGAGGGAGTTTTATCAACCTCCCTATCAATTAAAACTATACCATATCTTGAGAGTGAAATTAATCTCTACTTATCAAACACCTCAATCTGCCATCCAACAATCAAGATTCACTTATCGAGCTGCAATACCCAACCAATTTTCAATAACACCCATAGTAAATGATGTCTTGATCAATTTTCAAAGCTCGACGAGCACAACTACACCCATCAACCTTGAAATCAATAGATAAGATCCAAATCCATAAACTAATGCTCAACCATATTCATGTTCAAGATGCCAAGTGCTTGACCTCTAGCTAAATATCCAAAAAATGCTAGTAGCACTCCACCACCATTTTTTAAGCTCCAATTATCGACTTGCACCTAAGATCAAGCAACCTCTAAGCTCAAGAAGCAACAACCAATTGACCTCGACAAGATTCAGTTAACAACTACTCCCATGATCAAGGTCTGCATGAAGTAGCACCTATCATCCTTAAGGTCAACAATTCCAATATGGTTCAATGAATCCATGCTTGACCACTATATCTTGAGTAAGACTCCAATCAACCACTATGATGGTCAAGCTACACCTATCGAACATTGACTGCTCCAGAGCTTCCTCCAAGCAAAGGATTTCAACCGTCCATGTAGCATGAATCCCACTATTGTCACCTCAGTACTAAGTTCCATAAATACTCAATGCATAGTTTCTAGATAATCTCTCAAACTCTAATTGATGAAGGGAAACTGCTACCTCTTAAATAATTTTAAGGTGATTGACTTGGTCATTTTTGAGTAATTGATCTCTAGGGTGATTGACCTAGTTTCATTGAGTGCAACTGATCCTTGTTTCCTCCATGCAAGAAAAAGGCCAAGGGAGGTGCTGGAAAGACTAATTCATTCAGATCCATATGGGGTTCCAACTATAGTGCATTATCAAAATCTATGTTATATATTTGAGAGATGTCTAGCTAATCAAAGGAGTTGTTGCACAGTGTGTAGGGGGGCAGAAGTTCCTACATTTCATTGATTTCCACAAGCCAAAAGGCTAGATTTCACTCTTTTGATCGATATCAAATAGAGGAGATTTTTTTTCAGGCCAGCAAAGAGAACAAAAGGAAAATAGAACTTTGGTTACTCTCTAGTAGTCTTATTTAACCTTGAATATTTTTTCTCTTTATGATGAAATCGTTCTACATGAATGGTGGTTTCTCAGGAAATTTTGAGGTTTCTAAGAAAGGTAAAAAGTCAACTGGGAAATTCCTTTGTAGATATCCAAGAGTACATTTGCACTCATCCATGAGCTACCAACCTGGCAGTGCCAGCGCCAGCAACGGCACAACCGAAAGATACATCCAATACCAATGATCTCTACCATGCATCACTTGTGGATAGGAGGATTTCTCACATTGAGATCAATCGCCATACCTGAAAAAAAGGCAAAATTGACCAAAAGGCCAGGGCCAGTGCATTCTCTTAATCCTCTATACCTTCCCAACTTGGGCATTCAACACAGAACGTACAATGTCAAGAAGGTGACTCAATGAATGTTGCATAGTGGGAAATTCTTCTCTTTATGGTCTTATATCGTGTTATGCCATAAGAACTTGAAAGAGTTATGGGTTTAAGGCAACTAGGATATACAAAAGTTGTCACATGTTCCATACTACATTAAGATTTAATTCAATTAAGAAACATCTTATTTTATTTTTTATTTTGATTTCTAATTTATAAAAAATTATATGCCTGCTAATCTAATGTTTACCCCGTCGTGCCAGAATGGTATTTCCTACTGATCTATGCCTCCTAAGTTTAGTGACTCCATGCAACAAGGGGATTGACCTTCACGTGATCAACCTTTGTTGTTTGAAAATGATTAACATGTTATTCTCGTTAAAGTAATCAAACTCTCCCTTGAGAGCTTTCAATATCTTACAAGACAAAGAGAATGACCTCTCCTCTATTGTAAGGGTGATTGACCTTCAACAACACCCAACCAAGTAGGTTGATCGACCTACATAAATCGACTATACTGTTGTTACTTGTCTTCAGTCATGTCAGAAATTGCCTCCATTGACTCTACTAGTTGAAAAATCTTGCTATGAGAAGTGGTTACTCCTTACACTGGGGTGTTGATACTATCCCCACAACCCGTATTCTTACAATTTTATTTTAATGTTCTTGTATGAACCCTTTATAATTCATTATTAGTCATTTAATGCATGTTTTGTGCATTTATCACCAGCTTTACCTGTATTATTATAATCTTAGGCCGAGAGAACTTTAATGTTTAATATTTGAATGGCAGTTATCTTTGATTGACTCCCATATGAGAACTCCAAATGGGAAGTCTTTGTTGTAGTGAATAAATGATTTGTAACCAATGAGACATTAAATTTACAGTGATTTTTACTAATGAAAACGTCTAGAGCTGAAAGAATTAAATTTGAATAGCTCCAACTAAATATGTCTACAAGTTTGGATATGAAATATATGCTCAGAGGCGATGAACAAAAATCAGGAAATGATCATATACCATATATCTAGGTGGTTCTATTCTAAGCATATGCACAATGGTGCTATATAAGATAGAGTCATTCTACACTAACAGGAGGGTGTATAACTCAAACCTTCATTTGTGATATTAATGCTTGTGAATTTGTTGTTGTTTCATGGCATGATATGATAGTGAAACCCTATCCTCAAAAATTCCTAATCTAGTTTGATCCTTAATACAAGTAATTTCTATTTTAATTCATTTTCTTCTAAATTGCTTAGTTCACATAACAAAACCTCTCTTGTTAAAAAGATATAGATTGTTGAAGTTCGTTACTCTTGTGCCTGTATACTTTTGGGTAGTTCTCGAGTTATAAATATTACAACTTGCACATTTAAGAATAACAGTTTCCTCTTGTGATTTTAGGGTTTCATATTTGCTTCCCTTTTCAAGATTTCAAATCTACTTTCACTTTTCTCTAAAAAAAAAAAATAATAATAATAATAATAAATCCTTGAAAAAAGAGAAATGAATGAGAAAATATATATGTTATGACCAATATGTTCTGTTTCTTAACATTGCATAACTTCTTGTATGCATGCTTATCCTTTGTCTTTCATGCTTTATTATTATTGGCTTCCTTTAGAAAATATAAAACCTTAGACTTGCACTATGCATGTTTATAAACCCATGTATCTATGAATTGGGTACCAACACTCTCATTACACAAATGGATGTGATGCGAGAGTGTTAGTAAAGGTACAGAGTGCAATATTAAGTTGGACATCTAAAGGCCTTGAGGGCACCCCCTCCTCCTAGCACTCAAGACTGATTGTGAACTCCATGGTCATAAGGTGTATTGGAAGCAATACTGACATCCATTGAACCCATGTTACCCCCACGATGGGTTCCATCATGCCATAGAAAGCTAAGGACCAATCCCTCCTATGCAGGTCATGCTTGAGTAAGGACATAACATGGATCTAAGATCATGGGCTAAAAAGGGGAGGGTAATACTCCTTGTATAGATACATCTTGTAATGTTGCTTGAATGTCAAACGGTCAAATTTTTGCTTTGTTCATGGTTTCAAGTTGACCGCTTTGACTGTGCATGGGTTACTAACATGTTCATGTCCATGCCATTAATCTCTTTCAATATCAAACAATATTCAAAGATAAATAATATGTTTCAAAATTAAACAAGCTTTCTCAAAATTAAACAATCTTTCAAAGATTAACAATATGTTTCAAAATAAAATAATAGTTTTCTAAAATTAAACAATCTTTTGAATATTAATAACTATTATAAAATTAAACAATCTTACATAGATCAAGAATCCTTTTCAAATTCAAACAATCTTTTAAAGCATAACATATTTTTAATGAAAAAAAATCTTTCAAAGATTAAGAATTTTTTCAAATTCAACAATATTTTAAAGAATAATTTTTTTTCAACATTAGACCATATTTAAAATGTTAATAATCTTTCTCAAAATCAAAAAATATTTCTAAGATTAACAAACATTTTGAAAATAGATTGTCTTTCAAAGGTTAATAATCTTTTTGAAATAACCTACTTAGAAACCCTGTCATGCTAGATGTTTCTACAAATGTGACTGAGATGTCACTTACCAATGAATGGTCTGCCCATAATTCAAGCACATGGGCCATGACATAAAACTAGACCACCATGCTCCTTTGATACCAATATCTATATGGTCATGGACTCTGACCTAAAACTAGACTGCATCCCACATTAAACTTCATCACCTATTCAAATATGGCAGGACAAGGGTCCCTCCCTTTTGAACTTATCACCGCTTCCAAAGGAGGGGACCTCTAATAGAACTTCATCAAATCAGGTGGGGAACATGACATCATGAATGCTTCTAAGGATTTCATTTTGGAAATCTCGCTTGATGAGGATACCCTAAGGAAGAAAGCAATTGATTGAGCACAATCACTACCTAGGAGGAGCTATCTTACTCTAGATTAATCACTCAACCCCTACCCCCCCTAATAACCCTCTTAGAACACACCTTGAGGAACATCACACCTCACTAGCCTCACAAGACAATTCATTTATACTACATTCCACTCTTTTAATCCACCCAGTTGTAGCATCGACATGCACATCTCCTGTCAAAGTTGGAGAGCCCATTTGTCTCACCCAATCCAAGGGCATGCAAAATCACCTAAAAGTTGATAACAAAAGTTCAATGCAGGTATCCTTCACCCTAGGAGGATTTCATAAGGCCATGGAGTATCCTTTTTTAAATCTCATAAATAAAGGGGATAATGCCTTTTCTTTTCAGACAATATAACGTGTGTGGAAAGATGCATCCCAAAAGACAAAATATTCTATTATTTCATATTACACCATGCTTTTGAATCTCATTCACTGTATTGCAAGGCGTCATGAGAACCGAAAAGAGTCCATACTTCACCCAGTATCACAAAGGATCAACCAAAATGACTAGAAATTGCAACACAAACCAATAATTGATACAAAGGAGATGCAAAAACAAAAAGCAAGACAGCTAATGGAAGGCAACAACCCCAAAGCAACCACGCCAGTACCTAAAGCTTCCACCTCTCAAGAAGTTTTACTGCAATACACATCAGAACAACTGACAAGTTCCACCTTAATGCAATCACATGGCACAAATTACACGGAAGGGTGACATCATCCAAGATTTGTTGGGAAAGGAGCTCCGTATGTAGGTCCATCAATGCCCTTATTCCCCTATGTCATATGGAACCCTTATCACCATCAACCATATCCATCTTAGGCAGGACCATACTAGTATCCACAAGGTGTAAATACTAGAGCAGTCCCAACAATTCCAGAGGTGATAACATCTATCCAATCCACAATGGTGAGGCTGACGGGAAGAAGAAGCAAGTAGAAGATGAAGTCACCAAGTAAGATCCTATGGTAGTATAGAAGGTTCATACTACAAGAAAAATCCAGACACAATACATGAACAACATGGTACCATTCCTCGACCTACATTTGTTCTACCCACCAACATACTCTTGGTATGATCCATACATGGGAGGTTCATAAGGGTTCCCACCAATAATATGCATGGAGCACCGATAATAATCAAACCGCCAGTAGTACCCATGGAAACACCTTGACAAGAAGATGCAACCCCAAATCCTACCGCCCCATATCCCCTCATGCTTGAGATTCTAAATAAGCTCAAACAATTAGAACAGAAAAAGGATGATGAGAATATCTTTAGTTATTTCTGCTATTTTCTTGATGCAAAGTTTTCTAATAACTTGATCATGCCAAAATTCCATAAATACTTTGGGAAAGGAGATCCCTTGGCCCATGTTAAGGCATACTACTCAGACATGATAGAGGTTTAGGATTATGAAAGGTTTTGATCTGTTGAAAGGATTAGCCTTAGCAAGGTGCATCAAAATGGATATGATGACAATCAACACTTGGTGCATGATGGTTGAGAAGTTTATCGATCAATACGGTTGGAACCTAGGGCAGTTCCCCACCAAAAAGCATATGGAAGAAATACAATAGAATACAAAAGAGAGATTCTTTGAGTTCATCAGACGGTGGAAAGATATGGGCCCCGACTAGAATTCAAGCCTATAAATAAGGAGGCCCTGGACATGGTGATCAGGGGAGATACACTTGGATTCACAACTTTTCTCTCTATGCAAAGATATAATAACTTCCCTAAATTGATTCAAGCAGGAGTTAGTATTGATAATTCTATCAAGAGAGGGGTCTATCGAAACATTAGACTCACCCTTCAGCCCAATCCACCTCCATAAAGGCCAATCAAATTCAAAATGGACAAAGAACAAAGCGACGGATTTGACATGTGATGTGTAAATCCCAACATGCCATAATAAGAGAAACATCCAATTGGGTAAATATCTTTGTTTAATGCTCAACCATCCCGAGCTATTACTGTCATGACACTCCAACAATAGCAAGCTCAAACAACACCACCTAACTGCAAACCCCAATATATCCACCACAATATCCATGGCCATCAAAACACTTCTACAAATACCCACCACTGTCATTTCAACCACCCATACAACAAGTAATGGCAAACAATCCTCCTGTGACAAGCAACTTGCCACCTCAAGCAGAACTAGAAACATATCCCATATCATAAGAACTTGCCAAGCTGAAAAGGAAGTTCACTCCCTTAGGATCTTCTCTTAGCTCCATTCTCTATAAAATCAAACTTCAACTGAAGGTTTCATTCTAAGAGGGATCCACTGAATTCCCTGCCAAAATGTTGTAATGCAAATGCCTTCTGTGACTTCCATTGAGCCAAGGAGCATAAGATGGATACATGTCTCACCCTCAAGCATGCTTTATAAGATATGAGCAAGTCCAATGAGGTCAATACAATCACATTAAAGGATATGACTTTATCCTCCAACATCATGTTTATCATAATGTAATATAAAGATCCATCAGTTGGCTCTATTGGTCTATTGAAGCAAACTCTCAAGACTGGTACCGAAGTACTCATGTCATTGTCACTACCCAAGAGAAGAAGTTGATGGTCCCACTAAGTACTACAAAACCGTTAGAATACCAAGAGATTGTCCAAGGAAAAGATGGAAAGCAATGTGGGTGCCTATGACACCTACTCTGCAAAAGGCCCAACAGATGACAACACCTCATCCCTATGTGGTAGTCCTATATAAAGAACCCCTTATCAACAAAAAACTGCTGGTAGTAGTGCACACAACCTCAACAAAAGTTCCTTCACCCCTTGATAAATTCAAAGTGATGGTAACCATCCATGTAGGAGTTACTACCAATGTACCTAAAGAGAAGATAGAGAAGTCTCCATACCTACTATCAAAATAAGTGTCTCCTATCAAAAACTTTATGAAAAAAATAAATTACGAGAGCTCAAATATAATTTAATTTCTCGATGATACAGAAGAGAAGTATCTCTACATTAAGTGACATAAAGATCACCCATTCATATAGCAGTAGTAATGAAGATGCTCGAAGGAGGCTACACCTTCAAAGATGTGAGGCCAGAAGCACTTTTTGGCACCATCAGGTTGAACACTACTCCACACCTAATCTCTTTTTCTAAAGATGAAATACCCAAAGGAGGAACCCATAACATGCTGCTATTGATCAATGTCATCTATAAAGGCCTTAAAATTCCCTCTTACTTCATATATATTAGGGTGTGTCTCAACCTACGCCCCTCAAGATGCTTATCAATTTATGTGTATTTTTGCTACACTAGAAAATTCACCTAGAGAAGAATACCTATATTTTTATCAAAAAAACATGTAAAATACCACCCGGAAGTAGACATGACTTATCGTTGTATAACTGAGGATCGAATCCCAAGGGATAAACTTTTTAAGAACCTTGATACCTTTTATCCATTTAAACTAGGACTGATATTTAAACTAGGATTTGAGTTGGTTGAATTAAAGTAATTGTGAGAAAAGTAGTTCGAATAAATTAGTTCTATGTTAATGATGAAAAACACCATAGTGGTATTAGGTTTCACTGCCTTTAGGAGACACTCAACCCAACCGATCGCATCCCCCCTTCTCTTTCATGTCCATAGGCCTGAACCACCCTGGTTTCCTGGACACCATTAGAGTAGCACAGGATACACAGGTCGTTAGCCATCATTCATACATCCTTTTATCCAAATTGAAGCAGGTCAAGCAAGTGTTGAAAGCTCGGAACAAGTCAACCTTTGGGCATATTCAACAACACAAAATAGATATCCAAGACATCATCCACATTACTCAGATCGAGTTTGATGAATATCTTTCATCCAAGAATGAGGTGTTGCTCCTTGATGCATAAAACAAACTGTAAGAGATACTTGATCATGAGGTGTCATGTGGAAAGAAAAGTCCAGGATCTCATGGAAAGATGATGGTGAGTGCAACCTGGCTTTCTATCATGTTGTTGTGAAAGCCAAGCGAAGGAGAAGGAATGTCCCACAGATTTTGATCCCTGACAACACCGTCACTGATGATCCATTAGCTATGGCACAAGAAGCTGCCACATACTTCAAAGACCTTTTCTCACCATAGGGGGTGTAGATGATACCCTGCTCCAAGAGATCCTTGATGTCATACCAGTAGCACTTGATTCAAAAGATAACCTCTACTGGATAGGATTCCCGCTGAATAAGAATTTGTATCCACAATGACAAGATGAATCACTCTTCCACACTAGGCCTGATGGTTGTCTCCTTCTACATTGCAGCATGGGATATCTTAAAGATTGAACTCATGGAGATTGTGAAAGATTTCTTCTCTAGCCAGGCATGTCCCAGAAGCATGTTATGTTTCCACATCACCCTTCTTCCCAAGGTCAGCAAGCTGTGTGAGCTTATTAGTGACTTCAGACCCATTTCAATCAAGAATATAACACTCTGAATCCTTGCCAGTGTTCTTAGTAGAAGAATGGCATCTATGATCGTAAAGATGATATTAGACACACAAGGTGCCTATGTCTCAGGCAAAGATATAGTTAATCACATGAAACTCACCAAGGAGATTGTTCACAACCTTAAGAGAAGTGTTCAGTTCCCTAATACGGTGGTTAAATATGACATGAAGAAGGGATATGATCGTATTGATTGGAGTGTCCTGAGAAGAATCTTACTATAATTTGGCTTCTTTCTAGAAATAATGGATCTATGTATGATACCTTTTATTGGCACTTGGGTGAGCATCTCTTTAGGAGAACACACAACTGGCTTTTTCCAAATTCATAGAGGTCACAGGCAAGGAAACCCACTTTCTCCATATCTCTTCATCATTTTTGAAGAAGTTCTAGCTAGAAGAATGCATCTTACAACCGCCCATGGAGAGATCAATAGATTTTGTACTAGAAGGAAAGGTGATGTGCTTCTTATCTTAATGTATGCTGATGACATTCTTATTTTTTCCAATGCATCACCTCCATCTATCACCACCATTAAGTCTATTGTTTGCAAATATGAATCGGCAACATGATAAGTCGTCAGTAGATCTAAATCTTTTTGCTTGATGATGTGAGTTTCTTTGACATATGTAGTGACCACTGCTCAATCCCTTGAGGTTCAAATTGTTGATGGGGTCTTCTCTTATTTGGGCATACTAATTGCATACGGTAGAACCAAACTATGATCTTTTGAATACCTCTTTGAAAAGATGAAATCCAAGATCGCTGCATGGAAGGCAAAGCTCTTATCCTTTGCGGTCTGAAGACTCCTAATAAAACATGTTCTTTCTTCCATCACTTTATACACTACTACGGTAGTTGGTATTCCAACATGTATTTGTGATTGGATTGAGGTCTTGATGTCACACTTCCTTTGGGCCGATCGTGTGAATACTCATTGCAGAGCGTGGGTTTCTTGGCATAATGTGGCTACTTCAACATCTCAAGGAGGTCTTGGCTTGGATTCAATTAGATGTACGGCCAGATATTATGTGTACAAGGCATTCTGGGAGATCCTCAATGGATCCTCTACCTGGGTGACGTTTTGTATAAGTAAATATGTGTGTGCATTTATACACAGATCGAGGTTCTATCCTCCTTACATTAGATTGGGTGCGTATGCATCGTCTTTCTAGAATAAAATATGGTGTACCTTCCCATTGTTCACACCAGACTGTAGATGGATTGTCAAAATAGGAGACCTCTCCTTCTGGGACTCCAAATGGTGCGATGCACCTATGGCAAAATTTTCTATTACGGCTAATGACAGAAACCATGAATTCAAGGTGAAATATTTTTAGATCAAGGGTTCCAGATGGGATTGTTGGCTAAATGGACATCTGTAAATCCCTTTGTTTTGATAATGACAAACATTTCATTCTTATTGATCTAACGTGCTACTTGAGTGTTGCAGGAATAAGGTGAATGACAAAGCACTAGGGAATCTATATGCTTGAATGATTGTAAATGTCATGAAATGTAATCAATTGTAAACTTGTACAAATATATAATGTACAAGTACTTAGACTTCATGTAAATCAAGCGTTAGATCTTCCCTAGCTAAACACCACATTTAGATAGGTCATCCCCTTCAATAGTGTCACATATGCACACTCATACACACACTTAATGTCTTTATTTAAAACATTGAAACATGGTCTATCTCGGTCAACAAAATCCACGACCGAGACACTCTCGGTCGACAAACTTCTTGACCAAGAAAGACCCAAGTAGCCGTTAGACATAGCTGACAAGGTGGTTGGCAGTTGGAGATAAATGTTGCAAAACACTTGATCCAGAGAGCCTGTCGGTCGACAAAACTTCGACCGAGTAGGTGTCTCGGTCGACCATTTCTCGACCGAGATGGACTCTGACAGCAACTGCAGAATTAATTAACTAGCCGTTGTTAAAGCAACTAACTTATACCTAACAACTAGTTAAGCACTTAGAAACACCTAGAAAGTGTCTAGAACGTCCTTAAGCACTTGTAGGACATTCCTATAAATAGGACATGCCTTAGGACACCTAAACTCACTTGTTTTTACACTTGAGAAATCTTTGAGCATACACTTACATTGAGCAACCTATTTGTGAGCAATTGAGCATATTGACAATTGGCTATTTCTTCTCTCAGCTCAAATTTCGTGTCCTATAGGCTAGCATCTCCTATCCACAGCAATCACAATTCCATACACATTGGTTAGGAGATCTACACGCTTGATCTAGGCAAATCAAGCCTTGTGCTTCAAAGGATAAGTTGTAATTTCCATTTTCCTTTCTTGTTCACTATTATTGTTTGTACTCTCCTTGCTACTCCTAGGTTGGAGGCTGCGGATTGGAGAGGTTGGAGATCTTCTTGGTGAAGAAGGGGACCTTGAGCTACTTCAAGAAGGCTGGTGCAACGGGAGGTTACTTCTAAAAAGGAAGGCTACTTCAAGGGGGAGCTTGGAGTTACTTCAAGAAGGATACCTCGGGTTGGTGCATCTACTTCAAGTGAAGGCTGTTCAAGGGGTGTAAGAAAGTATTGTATTTCCTTGTGAAGGTAATAAAATTGATACTTTCAAAATCCCGGTTGGGTAAGCAACCGGGTAGTGGACTGACAACCTTAGTATTTGCTAAGGTTGGAACCACTCTAAACCCTTTGTCTCCTTCTTGATTTCTCATTTGTGGTTGTTTGAGTTAAATTATTGTTAAATTAGTTAAAAACCCTATTCACCCCCCCTCTAGTGGTTTTTCAATTGGTATCAGAGCAGGCTTCAAGGAACCCTAACAAGGTCTTGAAGAATGGGTGACGGGGTGCTTAACAACCTTAACCTTGAAGGGACACTTGTTGCTAGACCTCCAGCGTTTGATGGAACAAACTACACATATTGGAAGAGAAGGATGCAGTTCTACTTCCAAGGCATCAATTGGGACTTATGGAGGATGGTGTCAACCCCATACGAGCTTCCTCAAACACAATATGCAGAGTGAGATGCAAATACGGTAAAGTTGGCTCAAATGAATGCCAAAGCTGTAAGCATTTTATATTTTTCAATTTCAGTAGGAGAATTTAATAGAATATCAAATTGTGACACAACCTATGACATTTGGCATAGACTGTCCATAACTTATGAAGGTACGGTTCAAGTCAAGAATTCTAAGATTAGTATTCTTAAACAAAAGTTTGAACACTTCCGTATGGATCCAAATGAATCTATTAGTGAAATGTTTGCAAAATTCTCTTCTATTGTTAATGGTTTAAATGCCCTAGGAAAAACTGTTCTTGAAGAAGATCAGGTATCAAAAATCCTTCGATCACTTCCTCCTAAATACAAGCCCAAGGTGACAGCCATTGAAGAAGCTAATGAACTCACTCGACTGAAAATGGAGCAACTCATTGGCAATCTAGAAGCTCATGAAGCAACCCTAGAAGAGGAAGAAAGAAGAGAACATGAACTTCAACAAGGAAAGAAGAAGGATGTGGCTCTAAAAGCTTCAAAGAGTATCACACCAGAAAGTGAGGAGTCAAGTGAAGAAGAAGGGGAAGAAGCCTTGATCGTCAATGGTAAGAAATATAAAAGATTTAAGTCTAACAAAATTTCTAGTTCTTCTTCCCCTCCTAGGTGCTTTGAGTGTGGAAAGAAAGGACATCTAAAAAATGAATGTCCTAAAGCAAAGAAAGGAAAGAAAAGCTCACACAAGAAGAAGGGAGAAAAAGCCTATAAAGCTACATGGGACGAATCAAGTGAAAGTGAAAGCGGAGAAGAAAAGGTGGAATGTCTAATGGTAAGAGAAGATGATGAAGACTCTCAAGAGGTAAGCCTTCTTGATCTTCCTAAAGAAGAGTTAATTACTAGTCTACAAGAAACTCATGATAAGTATGTTGATGTCAAGAAGAAACTAAAGAAGGTTATCAAAACAAATGATGAGCTATATGCTAAATTAAATGATCTCTCTTCTGAAAAGAACAACATTGATCTTGAGAATTTGTCTTTAAAAACATTTTTAAATGACTGCACTAGAAAGCTACTCACTCTAGAAACAAATGTTGATCTTCTCTCTCAAGAAAAGACTGAATTGTTAGCTAAACTAAATGATTTTCAGACTCAACCAATTCTGTGTAACCATCTAGACTATGACAATGTTGTAAAAGAAAGAGACTCCCTATTATCTGATTTAGATCAAGCAAGAAAAGATTTACACAAGAAGATGGATGACATTAGTAAGCTACAAAGAAACCTACATGATTTAAGAAGAAAAGATATCCTTGATAACATTATGAAAATCTCCTCTAGTTTCAATGGAAGAAAAGGTTTGGGATATGCTCCAAAGAAAAATCAACCCAGAAGAATTACATCATCTAAGACTCAGATTATGTTTGTACCTAAGAATACAATTCCTAGAAAAAGAAATGAAGTTGATTCTATTACTTGTCATTTTTGTCTATGTCTTGGACATTATTCATTTTCATGTCCTTATAAGACCAAGAATTCCGACTTAGTTTGGGTCCCAAAACCCCAAACTTAGTAGAGTCAAATAAAATACAGTTGAGATATGATCAAATGCTTATTTTTGCAAATCATATTGTCTTATCTCAACTTAATAAAAGGTTTCATACATTATGGTAATTTTCTAAAATGTTGTACTGAAACAGAAACTTGGTCGGTCGAAGTATTGTCGACCGAACATAAAATCGGTCAAACTTTTGTCGACCGACCAGACGCCTGTAACAAATTAAATCTACAACAACAAAACAACAACTTTCTCGATTGACGATTAGCCGACCGAGAGTGTAGTCGGTCGAACAGTTGTTGACCGACTGAAGTTCTGAGTCATATTTTTATTCAGTCTGTAATTAAATGCTTCTAACCATACCGAACCATCACATGGGTACCAAAACCTACATTTTAATGCAGGATTGGGTGGTTGACAGTGGATGTTCCAAACATATGACCGGGAACAAGGATGCATTTCAAACTTTTGAAGAAAAGAAAAGTGGAACATTCACCTTTGGAGACAATGGTAAAGGTAAAATCGTTGGAATAGGTAATATTGGTACAAACCTCAAAATAAAAAATGTTCTACTCGTTGATGGTTTGCACCATAATTTGATAAGTGTTAGTCAATTATGTGACAGTGGATATGATGTTCTATTTAACAAAAAATGCTGCAAATTATTAATAGAAAACACTACAAATGTTGTCTATGAAGGAAAAAGAGTTGGAAATCTTTATATTCTTAGACCTAACTCTATGAAATATGTAGTAGGAAAATGCTTGCTTGCAAATGAAAATACTTTACAACTATGGCATAAAAAGCCAGGACATGCTAGTTCACATGTTATCAAAAAACTAGTAAAATATGATCTTGTTCGTGGTTTGCCTACTTTATCCTTTGATCAAGTTGAAAACTGTGAACCATGTACTTTGGGAAAGCAAACAAAAACCTCTTTTAAACCTAAACATGTACTTAGCACTAGTAGATCTTTAGAATTAATTCATATGGATTTATTTGGACCCATGAGGACACAATCTATTGGTGGCAAAAGATACTGTTTTGTTATTGTTGATGATTATAGTAGATATACATGGGTACAATTTCTTGCAACCAAAGATGATACTATTCATGTTTTTATAAAATTTTGTTTCAAGATTGAAAATCTATTACAAAGCAAAATATGTACCATTAGAAGTGATCATGGTGGAGAATTTGAAAATCATGTATTTGAAGAATTTTGCACATCTCATGGGTACACTCACAATTTTTCTACTCCACGCACTCCACAACAAAATGGCATAGTTGAAAGGAAAAATCGATCATTACAAGAAATGGCTAGAACTATGATGCTCGAACATAACACACCCAAAACCTTTTGGGATGAAGCTGTAAACACCGCATGCTATGTGAGTAACTGTTCACTCCCATTTGAAGAAAACTCCATATGAAATAATACATTCTAAGAAACCTAGAGTTGACTATTTTCATACCTTTGGATCCACATGCTATATTTTAAATACCAAAGATGATAGAGATAAGTTTGATTCTAAATCACATAAAGCATTCTTTTTGGGATATTCTACCTCTAAAAAAGCATTTAGTCTACAACACTATCTCTAGAAAAGTTGAGGAATCTATTCATGTCTCTTTTCATGAAGAGTCCAAATCATAAAATTTTGAAATAATTGATCTCACTAATCAATTCGAAAACTTAAACATACCAAATGATAGTGAGAAAGATACTACAAACAATAACCAAGCTGAAACACAACCTATACCTAGACTTATTAAGGATCATCCTCAAGAATTAATTATTGGAAATCCAAATGATAAAGTAAAAACTCGGTCTTCCTTTAAGGATGTTGCAAACATGGCTTTTGTTTCTATTATTGAACCTAAGAAGATATCTGAAGCTCTTAAAGATGACTATTGGATAATAGCAATGCAAGAAGAATTAAACCAATTTACTAAAAATGATGTATGGGATTTAGTTCCTAAACCACAAGATAAAACCATCATTGGAACTAAATGGGTTTTTAGGAATAAGCTAAATGAGGCAGGAGAAGTAATAAGGAATAAAGATCGGTTAGTAGCACAAGGATATAATCAACAAGAAGGAATAGATTTTGATGAAACGTATGCACCAGTAGCTAGACTTGAAGCTATTAGAATGTTACTAGCTATTGCTGCACATAAAAACATCAAACTTTACCAAATGGATGTAAAAAGTGCATTTCTAAACGGAATCATTCAAGAAGAAGTATATGTTGCCCAACCACCTGGTTTTGAAATACCATAAAAAGGTGACTATGTTTATAAACTTAAGAAAGCACTTTATGGTTCAAAACAAGCACCTAGGAACTGGTATGAAAGGCTCAAGACATATCTTTTTGATAATGGTTTTTCTATTGGAAATTCAGATTCTACTTTATTTTTCAAAACATATACATCTGATTTTCTAGTTGTTCAAATATATGTTGATGACATTATTTTTGGAGCTTCTAATGAATCGTTGTGCACACAATTCAGTGACATTATGCAAAAAGAATTTGAAATGAGCCTCATGGGTGAAATAACTTTCTTTCTTGGTTTCCAAATTAAACAAACGCATGCCGGGATTTTTATAAGCCAAGAAAAGTATACTAAAGAACTCTTAAAACATTTTGGGATGGATCAATGCAAACATGCTACTACTCCTATGGCCACTTCTATTAAGATTGATAAGGATGAAAATGGGGAACCTATTGATGATTTCTTATATAGAGCCATGATTGGTAGTTTGCTTTACTTAATTGCTTCTAGACCGGACATCATGTTTTCCGTTGGTCTTTGTGCTCGATTTCAATCACAACCTCTGCACTCTCATTTTTAAGCAGTTAAACGAATTCTTTGATACTTAGCCGACACTACATGTTTTGGTTTATGGTATCCAAAAGAACAATCCTTGGATTTTAAAGCTTATACTGATGCTGATTATGCTGATTGTCGACTTGATCGCAAGAGCACTAGTGGTGGCTGTTTCTTGTTAGGGAGAGCTTTAATATCTTGGTTTAGCAAGAAACAAAACACGGTTTCCCTCTCTACAACTGAAGCTGAATATATGGCAGCCGGATCTTGTTGTGCTCAAGTGCTTTATATGCAACAAGTGTTAAACGATTATGGTTTTACTCTTTCATCTACGCCTATATTTTGTGACAACACAAGCGCTATAAACTTAGCACACAATCCCATTTTACACAACCGAGCTAAACATATTGAAATCCGTCATCACTTTTTAAGGGATCATATTTCTAAGAATCATGTTTCCCTTCATCATGTTGATACGGAAGATCAATTGGCTGATATTTTTACAAAACCGCTTCCACTAGACCAATTCAACAAAATAAGGAAGCAACTGCTTATCACTCCTTTGGAAGATGTTTTCTTTGATATTTGTGCTTCTTAACAATGTCATTTATTTGCATCATTTTGGCTTTTAATGGACATTTTTTTTTGAAATTGACGGGACATCTAATTAAGGGGGATTTTTTTCTTTTTAAACGGATATCTTTTTTTGAAATGACAAAGGGGGAGAAATAAATATAAATGCAAAACTCAATCAATGAGTTTCATAAACAAAATCTTGGCTTTACATTGAAAGTTTCTATATTCCCTAAAGAATTGGATTTCATGTTCCATGATTCATGGGGAATAATAAGCACACATTTTATAAACAAGAGAAAAATTTTACAAAGGTAATCCTCAGGTATGAAACTCACATGTTTTATATTTTCTTATTTTATATTTAGGAAATGTTTGTCATCTTCAAAAAGGGGGAGATTGTTGGCTAAATGGACATATGTAAATCCCTTTGTTTTGATAATGACAAACATTTCATTCTTATTGATCTAACGTGCTACTTGAGTGTTGCAGGAATAAGGTGAATGACAAAGCACTAGGGAATCTATATGCTTGAATGATTGTAAATGTCATGAAATGTAATCAATTGTAAACTTGTACAAATATATAATGTACAAGTACTTAGACTTCATGTAAATCAAGCGTTAGATCTTCCCTAGCTAAACACCACATTTAGATAGGTCATCCCCTTCAATAGTGTCACATATGCACACTCATACACACACTTAATGTCTTTATTTAAAACATTGAAACAGGGTCTATCTCGGTCGATAAAATCCTCGACCGAGACACTCTCGGTCGACAAACTTCTCGACCGAGAAAGACCCAAGTAGGCGTTAGACACAGCTGGCAAGGTAGTTGGCAGTTGGAGATAAATGTTGCAAAACACTTGATCCAGAGAGCCTGTCGGTCGACAAAACTTCGACCGAGTAGGTGTCTCGGTCGACCATTTCTCGACCGAGATGGACTCTGACAGCAACTGCAGAATTAATTAACTAGCCGTTGTTAAAGCAACTAACTTATACCTAACGGCTAGTTAAGCACTTAGAAACCCCTAGAAAGTGTCTAGAACGTCCTTAAGCACTTGTAGGACATTCCTATAAATAGGACATGCCTTAGGACACCTAAACTCACTTGTTTTTACACTTGAGCAATCTTTGAGCATACACTTACATTGAGCAACCTGTTTGTGAGCAATTGAGCATATTGACAATTGGCTATTTCTTCTCTCAGCTCAAATTTCGTGTCCTATAGGCTAGCATCTCCTATCCACAGCAATCACAATTCCATATACATTGGTTAGGAGATCTACACGCTTGATCTAGGCAAATCAAGCCTTGTGCTTCAAAGGATAAGTTGTAATTTCCATTTTCCTTTCGTGTTCACTATTATTGTTTGTACTCTCCTTGCTACTCCTAGGTTGGAGGCTGCGGATTGGAGAGGTTGGAGATCTTCTTGGTGAAGAAGGGGACCTTGAGCTACTTCAAGAAGGCTGGTGCAACGGGAGGTTACTTATAAAGAGGAAGGCTACTTCAAGGGGGAGCTTGGAGTTACTTCAAGAAGGATACCTCGGGTTGGTGCATCTACTTCAAGTGAAGGCTGTTCAAGGGGTGTAAGAAAGTATTGTATTTTGTGTAATTCCTTATGAAGGTAATAAAATTAATACTTTCAAAATCCCGGTTGGGTAAGCAACCGGGTAGTGGACTGACAACCTTAGTATTTGCTAAGGTTGGAACCACTCTAAACCCTTTGTCTCCTTCTTGATTTCTCATTTGTGGTTGTTTGAGTTAAATTATTGTTAAATTAGTTTAAAACCCTATTCACCCCCCTCTAGTGGTTTTTCAGGGATTGGGATGCCCTTTGACACATTGTTCACAACAAAGGTATTTGGATCATTGTTTCATCTCGAGCTACTATCTCCACTGACAATGACAAAATGATTTGGAGTCCCAAATACAACGGCAATTTATTTGTTAGATTGGTTAAGAAAACCTTATTCAGTTCTAATACATTATCGGACAAACCATGGTTCAACAAGATTTGGAAGATGGATAATCCTACGGCTAGTGATGTGTTGTGGAAGATTGCACATCGTGCCATCTCGATAGATGGCAACATTCATAGATGTTGCATTCAGCTAGTCTCTTGTTGTTGTTGTTGTGTTGAACCTCAAACAGAGACAATGTAGCACATTTTCCTCGTCAGTCAGTTTGCTCAAAAGTTTTGGATCAAGTACACCGCCATCACGGGGTACGAAGTGCCTGGTTTGTTTGATGAGATCCTGATGAAATGTGATAGTTTACACTACACCACATCTGCGAAAAAACATATTGCTGGTGAGTTAAGTGCTCATATCTTATTGACGATATGGAAAATTTGATGCGCTGTAAGAATGGGAGGTAGTGAACTATCTTGGCTCCCACAGTGGAACTACACCACTACATTCTTGAACAGATTCATGACTAAGAAGAAATTTATCAAGATCGAGGCACTGGTTTTCTATAGAGAACTCAATCTTCATAACATTCATGAACTGTGGTCCAATCTTTGGAACATAGAGCTTGTTAGATGGCTTCCTTCGAAAGTCACCAACCTTAAGTTGAATTTGACTATCAATCATGCTATTGATCCGACAAGCACCGATAAGAGATGGGTGGAAGGTGTTGTTTGCAATTCCCACTGTCATGTGTGTTTGGCCTTTAGAGTGTGGCTTCAGGATGAGGACTACATTGCAACATACATTCATGCCTGTGCCATTACTCTTAAGATAGTTGACGATAGAAATATCAATATTTCCTTTATTGAAGTTGACGATCCATATGTTTTTGACATAATGTGGAGGAACTCAAAGGAACCATGGAAAACCCCTATATTCACCAAGGAGATTCATGAAGTTTTGAGATATTATGCCATTATTGGGTTCCTTATACCCAAACCCTTCAATACTGTTTCGAGGGAACTAGGTTTACGGGGGCAATCTTTTGAGGATGTGTTTATTTGCACGGAGTTGGCATTGTTACCCATGCGAGTGTGAGGACTCATCATCCATGAACAACGTCGTACACCATACTTTTACTTTCAATGAGCTCAAGAAGGGTGAGTTAGAGTTTATGGTCTATGGGGGTGATACCTACAATCTTATAAGCGAGAGCTGTAATACTTTTTATGATGGCTCACAAGAGGAGAGTGAGATGAATAGAATGATCTGCTATCTTAATTAAAAAAGAACCACCGAAACCTTAGAATCCCCTTCAGTTTCAAGCCACTCTCATGGTCGAAGAATCAAAGCTACAAAACACATATCCCTACTTCAATGTACACCTTCCCAATATGCACAAGAAGTATAAGACATACATACAAGATGGTCAATCAAGCATATATATGAAATAAACACTGATGTATCCATAGAATAGTGATTAAACCAACATTAAGTAAGATAATTCATAGTTCTACAAAGCATGACATGGGAGTTACTCCCCATGCCTAAGAAAATAAGATTTACTTGTCCATGGTTGTAGCAAGTAGATACAAGCAGTAGAAAGTAATGCTAGATATCATAAATGAAGAGAGAAAGCTCGAATGTCTGTGGAAGAAGTAAGGTAGAGTTGGAACTCCAATCACAGAGTCACAAATCCGTCCTTGTTGCTGGAATCTCTCCAGAAAGCTTCACGCAAGAGTGGAGGGAAGAGAACGGTGGAGATACCTAATGCAATTATTTGAGAAGAAGGAAGAAGAAGTTTTCCTCTTGAGAAACCAACTTTTCTCCCTTAGAATGCCTCCAACTCCTCGTGGATCTCCCTTGCTTAAGTCCGTCTCCAAAAGGTCTGAAATAGTCAATGGTAACTATCCTAAGATGGATTAGGGTTGTATATATAAGTGTGACACAATTAAATTTGTGTTTGATTAAAATATGAAGGTCACACAGTGTGTTGGATGGCCAACACATGTGTTCAATGTGATAAATGAAGTTTGGATCCAAGTTCTAGAAAGTCACATGGCATGTTGTTGCAATTTAGGGAGTTCCAGATCTAAGTTCTAGACTGGGACACGCCGTGTTTGGAATTAGACACAGTGTATCTGCACTGGACATGGCATGTCGATTTATGGACACGATGTGTCATTGTCAGTTTCAACAACATTGATTTTTTGAATGTCTAGATGAATTGGAGAATGTTTTGATGGATGATCTGATGGTGATTTGTCTCCATTTTGATGCCAAAATATTGTACCTACAATCCAAACCATGGAGCAAGTAAATATAACAATAAAGTAGAAAATCTAGCATGATTAAGAGGATTATTGGGTGAAATTGATTTGGAAATGCAACCAAAAGTGGTCCAAAAGATGATATAAGATATGCTCATTAGAAACCAAACTAAAAAATGAATAAAGAACTAAAAAGGAGAAAATGGTAGAGCACACCAAAAAAAGGGAGACCAACAGTGAAACTCACCATATCAAATAGGAGGGAACAGAGACCATGCAGATTGCCTTGATATGTTGCCCATAAGGATTGCATAATGTAGTAATGTGCTACTTTGTTTCAACCCCTCCCCCCATCAGTAGAGACCATGTGCATCAAACATTAGGAAAGTGAGAAAAAAGGGAAATAAAAAATTGAAACCAAAGAAACCATCTGGAGATGATAAGAAAGAGAGACACCAACTTAGATATTCTACTAGTCCCCAACAGAGTCGCCAAGTTGTTGCACCCTACCCCAAAAATATATATATTGATGAGGAAATCAACAAAGCACTCACATTGGAAAATAAAACAAGATCTAACCACATTTTATTTGTAAAATGAGGAAAACCAAAATTAATGCTTTGAATCCATGGTGGAAAACCCATTGAATTGAGTATCCAACTATTGAATAGGTAAGAAAAATGGAAAACATAACCATAAATCAGATTTGATGATATTATTACGAGTGGGGAAGGATTAGCACCTCCATTCCTATTAGAAAAATAGGTATTGAATGTGTTTATTAACATTCATAAAAATAAGGCAGTTTTGGGTTGGTCTAACAAAATGGCAAAAGACACTAGTACAGTAATGGTCTATAGGGTCAGTTTTTTTAAACCTGTAGCGTTACATTTTAACTGATGCCTAAGTGGCCGTCGCTATAGAATTTTCTCTATAGGGTCGATTTTTTAAACCAAAGAAAACTGACCTTAGAAGGTAGCGTCGAGTTGGCACAAACTAAAAGCCGAGGCAATAGTTGCACTGCTGCATCACTTATATCAAAATAAAACTGACCCAAGAGAGGTACAAATACTGACCTACATCGATGTCTGTAAGGTCAGTTATATACAAAAATTCCGACCCTAGAAGTCTATAAGGTCGGTTATATGTAGAAAATTGACCCAGATGTGAGTACAAAAACTAACCTACTGACCACAGAGGTCTAAGGTCAGTTATATATAAAAATTGACCCTAAAGGTCTATAAGAACTGACCCAACAAGTACAAAAAATGAATGAGCTGAAGTATATAAGGTTGGGTATTTTTAAAAAACTGACCCTAAAGGTCTACAAGGTCGGTTATATGAATAAAACTGACCCAACTTTTGTACAATGACTTATAGAAATTTGCATTGAGGCTATTAGGTCAGTTCTGTTAAAAAACCGACCCAGTAGGTCTATAAGGTCGGTTATTTAAAAAAAACTGACCCAATAGACCAAATAAAGCTGATCCTAGAGTCTATAAGGTCGGGTATTTTTAAAAAACCAACCCTAAAGGTCTACAAGGCTGGTTATATGAATAAAACCAACCCAACAGTGGTGCAATGACCTGTAGAAATTTGCATTGAGGCTATTAGGTCGATTCTGTTAAAAAACGGACCCAGTAGGTCTATAAGGTTGGTTATTTTAAAAAACCGACCCTAGAGTTTACATTTTTTTAAAGAAAAATTCTACAGAACAGAATTCTTCAGAATAGAAACCTACAGAACAAAAATCTGCTTTACAAAGTTCAAAACCTGCAATAGAAAGTAGACTTACAAATGCAATGATGCAAGCTAGAATTCATTCCAAAGCCATTTTCTAGCTTTTACGTCCAATCCTTTTTGAATGATGTATCAGTTTCCAAACCACACACATTCATAACAACAATAATTCACATATTCAGTTGAGACATTCATATACATAGCACATACTAACATTCACAAAATGATAGATTGCAAGTATAAGATGATATTAAAATTCATGTCATATACAAAAGTAAATTTGTAAGAGTTTCAAAACTACATACATAAATGAAGCTATGCATTCAATCCAATGCAATAGTGACTTCATTTAGAAAAGCATCTACCGCTCTTCTCAGAATTCATTTAAATCATCAAGTGTGTAAGATTGAGTTGTAAAGATTTGCAATAGAAAATGCACATACTAATATTTTATAAAATGACTACATCTCACTTATAAATTTATGATGTTATTTTTAATTACCTGATCTATAGTCTGAATGTCATGTGATGCTCCTTTGACAATAGCTTGCATATATTCCATTACATAGTAGCCATAAGCCCAGTCATTATTTTGTATAGGACACTACAAATAAAGAATTATACTTAATGTCAGTAAACTACTATAAACAGAGTTGAGATAAGACTATAAGAGTTGACATTAATATACTATAAGAGTTGTACATATAAGACTAAGCCGTCAAAGTAGTTACCTTGACATTTTTCAAACTTAATGTCTTTAATTTTATGGGCATTCGTCCTCCACCTTCATGAAAATCCTTTATACCCTTATCAATTAAATGATTATGATAGTTGTCAAAATATAAATTCTAAGTAGAAATATCATATTGAAGCATAACAATTGATGTTGTAGAGACTAAAATTTATGCTTACTCCATAGTTAGCAATTTCAGTTTGTGGCCCCTTGTTGTTTTTCCCATTGGGTCAAGATAATAAAAAGTCATCAATTTTGGGACAACCACCACTAATTCCCAATGTCTAGATCTGAGTAAGAATAAAACAAACATTAAAATAAAGAAATTTAGTCAATATTAAATTATTTTGAATAATAATACTTACTGGACGTTAAAAGGAATTAGAATAATTTTCTTTCCCACACTAGCAAAATATTTGAATGTAGTAGAGAAGTACTCATTTACATCCTCAATATGTGTCTCCACTTGACTAGTGAATGAAGAAACTAAGAATCCAACATTCTTTATATCAAAGTTTATGGCCTCGGTATATAAATGGCTGTAAAACATTTGTAATCATTTCATATATAGAAATAAGTTAAAAATATGTATTGGAATTTTCTATATTGATGGATCCTTACTTTATCCATACTTCTAATATCAAAGTATTTAGCCACTCATACCGGAAAAACTCTATAATATCATCAAGAAAAATATAATTCTCAAAGTCCCTCCCAGTTGCATCTTCTGTTACATCTGTGATCCCGAGCTTTGGTTGGCTAAGTATCGACACAAATATTTACATTTACTTCCCAACTCATCGAATGTGGATTCTGGAATAAAAGATGGCTTGGGCATAGGAGGACGACTAGTAGAATTTTTACTTTTTGGTTTACAAACCTATTAATTAAATTACATACTTATATTACACGAGTTCATATATGTAGTCAAATATGAAAAACATGGTAGAATTCAGGTATACCTTGTCATTGATAACCAAGTGTCTAGGCCAACCCACCATAGCGCCCTCTGCTTCTTCAACTATACTATATTCAGGATTGGATATGGGTAGTGGGTTGTCCCCCATTCCGTCATACACAAGATGGATGGACACATGACAAATGTCATCTATAATTGGACATCCATCACCTCCCTAGCCACATAACCCTCAACAATACTCCTTTCAGGACGATAACAATTCCAAACATCACCTTTAAAAACACTCATGTAGCGTTCAAATGGATACATCCAGTGTAAGAAAATTGGACCCAACATCTTCACCTCCCTTGTTATATGTACTACAAGATGAACCATGATATCAAAAAATGAAGGAGGAAAGTAAATTTCAAGCTGACACATGGTAACAACTACATCTTTTTGTAATTTATCGAGAGTATCAGAATGTATCACTTTGTTGCATATTTCATTGAAGAAGAAATAGAGTCTTGTGATTGCAAACCTTACATGCTTCAAAAATATAGATCGAATATCCATAGGTAAATCTTTTTGCATTAAGGTGTGACAATCATGCGATTTGAGACCTATCAACTTCAGATCCTTCATTGATACCAATCTACAAATATTAGAAGAGTATCTTTGTGGAACCTTAATATTATACAAGCACTCACAAAAAGTAATTTTCTCCTGCTTTGACAAAGTGTGACAAGCTAGTGGTAAATATGTGCGACGAACCCTGATCTCCATTGATAATTCTTTTCTTATACCCATTAATTCTAAATCTTTTCTAGATTTGATGTCATCTTTAGTCTTTCTCGGTATATTCAATAGCGTACCAATGATGCTATCACAAACATTTTTTTCAACATGTATGACATCAATGCAGTGTCTAATTGACAAGAATCTCCAATAAGGAAGATCCCAAAATATTGACCTCTTCATGTATAGAGATTTGTCACATGCGAGAGTACAACTACTTGAACTCTTCCCAAATTCATTAACAATATCTTTCACCCTGTCATATAGAACATTTCCTGGTATAGGTTTAGGAGCACTTCATTCCTCAGTTGATCCATTAAAGGTTTTGCGTTGCCTTCGATAAGGATGCACTTGTGGGAGAAATCTTTAATGACCAAGATATTCAATTTTACCACCATGTTTCAGTCAGATGGAATCAATATTTTCCTCACAAATAGGGCATACTTTGTATCCTTTTATTATACAGACAAATTTCCATAAGCTGGAAAGTCATTAATCGTACAAAACAACATAGCACACAAACTAAAGATCTCTTCACGTGAAGCATCATATGTCATAACACCTTCTTCCCTTAGTTTCATTAGGTCATCAATTAGAGGTTGAAGGTAAACATCAATGTCATTTCCAGGTTGCTTGGGCCCTGATATCAATATTAACAGCATGACATACTTATTTTTCGTACACAACTAAGGAGGAAGATTGTATATAATAATCATAACAGGCCAAGTGCTCTGTTGGCTGCTTAGTGTACCATAAGGATTCATTCCATCGTACAAAGTCCAAGTATTAAGTTTCTTGGTTCTTTACCAAATTGAGGGTATAATAAATCAATTTTCTTCCATTGTGGTGAATTAGATGTGTGTCGTAGGATGCCATCATCATTGGCCTTTAACTCCCCATGCCAAGACAAATTTTACGCATCTTTTGTATTAGCAAATAATCATTGAAATTGTGGTATTATTGGTAGATACCACATCACCTTGATAGGAGAGCCATTTTTAGCCTTAGCTGAATTTGTGGTCTTGTACCTTGACGCACCACATTTTGGACAATTTATCAAATTACTATAGTACTTCTGAAATAACACACAATCATTTGGACATACATGAATCTTCTTAGCCTCCATTCCCATGGGGCACATTATTTTCTTTGCTTGATATGTTGAAATTGGAAGCTCGTTGCCTTTAGGAAGAATTTCCTTTAACAAAGATAACAGTGAAGTGAAACTCTTATCACTCCACCGATTTTTAGCTTTAAGAGTATATAATCACATCACATCACATCACTCAACCTTGTGAACTTAGTACAACCCTTATATAATGGTCTTTCAGCATCATGGACAATGTTTGCAAATAAAGAAGGTGGATCAATGACATTGTCCCGACAACTATGTGGCATCTCATCAACTATATCATCCTGAATCAGGTCATCCTGAATCAGTTCATTGTTATCATCATTGTCTATATCTTCTATGCTAAAACTATTAGTATCGACATTTTCTGATCCATAATTAAATTTCTCTCCATGCCAATACCATTCATTATAATCTTGTACGATCCCATTGCATATGACATGATTCTTAATTTCCTCAACAATATCAACTTTCAAATTGTTACCACTATTTCTACATGGACAATAGAACATATATGTAGGTAGTTTCCTATGTTCCTAAGAAAATCTGATAAATTCATCAAGACCTTTGGCAAACTCTAGACTGCAACGGTTCTTGATAGACATCCAACTTTGATCTATTTTCTAGATCACATTAAAATTAATTATAAACTTGGGCATTTAATATTGATACTATAAGTTGTAAGTTTTTATTGATATGAAGTTAATTACTTTTATTACTAAAGTGTACCACCTATCCCATTTTTGAATATTTAATCTCACTAGTAACTGTATAATGTATGTTTAGTTTTGAAGAAAATTTCAGCAACATTTCCCCTAAGTTCTCCAAGTACATCGATGTAAATAGAAAATAACCACTCACATATGTACCCAGAGAACAAATGAGGAAATCCTACTAAAATTTTCTTCAAAACTAAACATACATATACACTTACATCTTAAGTGAGATTAAGTATCCAAAAAAGTCCCAGACTGGGGACTATCCAAAATTTACTCCTAATGAGTAAATTTTGCATGGGTTTCTAAGTTAATATATAAATGTATTATTTTCATATTTATATATTAAGTTAAACAACATGCATCGATGATCTCATCTATAAACCCTAAAGTGTCAATCTGGGAGTACACATGTCTAATCTCAAATTTTTAGAATGTATACAATGATTACATATGTGACTGATAATAAAATGTAGATATGAAAAAATATAGAATGATTACATAGAATGTATACAATTATTATTGGTTGGGTTACTAGTCATATAAAATGGAAAAATAATGTAACTGACCTGAGCCGCCGAGATGAAAATGAGAGAAGACTGTGGGCAGTGGAAGGCACATATGTGCCAAAGAGCAAGAGGATGACCGCCGAGCGCTGGAGCTTCTGCAAGCAAAAGGATGACGGTCGTGAACAATATTGCAAACCAAGAGTATTTCCATAGATAAACATGCATTATGTCATATAAACAACATCTTCAAGGGGACACAGAGGAATCTGACCATGAAAAAGCCCTCAGGACAATCATAGTCCCCCCTACCCCATCAGAACCCCCACATCTGACTTGAAAATAGGAGGTATCAACATGGCCATGTGTTTGAGACATAACCTCAAACACCCCTTCAACAACATCCACCCTCATTGGAGATACCCCTTGCCTGTCTGATGCCCACACCATTTGATCAGAAGCACTCAGGGCCGCAACAACCATCTCCCCACCACTCCCCACCATGGAGTCCAGACGTTCACAACAACCATCATCCATGAGGATATCACCATGAGCAAGAGAGAGAGAGGATATGAACTAGGGACGCCGTCGTTCGCCCCTGTTCTTGACGAGCTCCTGCCACCCAGGCGATGAGGCACCAAGACGACACATGCGTCAAAATGCGGTCCTCACAGATGGAGCACCGTCGGCACCTACTCTCCACAGTCGAACCTATCGTGAGATGCAACACCCCCTTCGCGGATCCGGGGAGGTTCCTTCGCCAGCCGCCGCCCCTAGGGCACAACGGGCCTCCACCAGAGATGATTTTAAGGCAATAGAGAAAAATCTTACCTTCAGGGGCACGCAGAGACATACCTTCTATTGGGAACGCCGCCGACAACAGTTTGCCTCTTCTTTGGTCTCGGGTGCAGAAGTGGTAGCGGGCTAGGTAGCGACGGTGCAGATGTAGAAGGCTCAGACAGTAGCTAGCAGCACACACGACTATCAAAAACTTTTTGGGAAGGCGACCTCACCAACGGGACGCCTGCTATTAAGTGTTGAACTCTAAGGTCAGTTATTAAGGGAAAACCGGCCCAGTAGCCAAACCGGTGCTCACATTTCAGCTATTAGGAAGGTTGAAAAAGAAAACCAACCCTAGAAGTCCAAAATGTAAGGACGGTTTTATAGGAAAACCAACCTTGGAAGTCACACTAGTCCAAATTGTAAGGATGATTTTTTTAATAAAACCAACCAAATAGGTCTCAATAGAGATCCCAATCTCTAAGGACGGTTATTCACTAAAACTGACCCTAAAAGTCCCAAGCTAATAGGTCACTTGTATGCAAAAACCGACCCAACAGGTGAACGATGCTCGAACTTTTTTATTCTAAGCTACTAGGTCGGCTATTTGGAGAAAAAACCAACCCTAGAGGTGACCTGCAAGGTCAGTTATGTGGGAAAACTGACCCAATAGATTGTACACTCCTAGGTCAATTATTTGGAGAAAACCGACCCTATAGGTCGACAATCATGGACGCGCGAAGGTGAAATTGAGCCAATTTTCGCCGCGGGAAACATGTTGGGTCAGTTTTCTAATAAAATTGATGCTATGTTTATGCGTGTAGTGAAATTTTGATTTTACGGGTCTTTTTAGCATCGATTATCTTTAACATAACCGACCTTGTACCTCAACAATACCCGGATTTTTTCCTAATGAATTGTTGCTTTGGTTTTAGCTTATTAGGTCAATTTTTCTAATATAAGTGATGCTTTCGACAACGACGTTATTTGCCAAAAATGTTGTAGTGAGAGGATAAAAATATGCTTTTATTGTTTATGGACCTTTGGGGCTAGAGATGTCTGGGACCTTCCCTTCACATCCTTGAAGATCCTAATTTGTAGGTATTGAGGTCCTAATAGCCTCAATATCTCCCACAGTGGAGATTCTTCTTGGGTGATTAGGATGGATGCCTATGAAAAATTAGAGGATGATGAAAAGACATAAGTTTTAATCTTTCTAGAGGTAGTTAATTTGAAATATGTAAACAGACCACGTGATATTGAATAAGAATTTAGGTAATCAGATATGTAGTTATAAATAGTTGAGAACAATTAAAATATGCAATTTAGATAGTCAATATTATCATTTTGTAGCTGAATTGGCACTTAAAAAGCAGGTGGTGTTAAAGGAAGAATCCTTTGAACACGAGCAATGCAAGAAATAAAGGGGGGGGGAGATTGTTGATCCTATGGATTCATGAGATCAAAAGGGGGTCCAAACACATTGGGTATGGGGGTATTTATAGGATATATTCAAGTTTTGGAGGAATAATTCTTTGAACATGAGCAATGCAAGAAATAAAGGGGGGAGATTGTTGATCCTATGGTTTCATGAGATCAAAAGGGGGTCGAAACACATTGGGTATGGAGGTATTTATAGGATATATTCAGGTTTTGGGGACTCTACGTAGAAAATCTACAAGAGGTAGCAAAATGGCTGATTCATTGTCTGAGCTTGGCTCTCAGATCAAGGTGATCTGCCAGGTATCACATGACAAATGACTTCGATCCGCTGGATGGCCCAGGCAGGAAAAAACATGTCTCCCAATTTTCTAGATTTTTTGGCATGCTCTACAGAAAATCAGATAGAAATAGTGGATACACAAATTCCTAATAAAATAAAATAAAACAATGAAGGGTGGGAAAAAGGTGTCGGTATGTATGCCAAGAGAGCCAATCATATGATGATTGTAATGGCATAACTTGTAAATGATTTGATAAAGGCAAACTTTCATTTTATTTTGTTCTATTCTGTTATGAGATAATGATATAACATAATAAATGACCAAATTATATATTACTCAATGACGTAAATTTTTGAGTTGAAGACCTGGACAATGAGATCATACGTATGCCAAGAGTATGCATTTTTTTTAATTTCCCTAGTCAGATTTTATTGTGTAAGGTTGATAGACAACAATAACACATAAGACTAGAGTGTGTGTTGGTTGATGACATAATCTCATCAGTGATATGTGATATCAAACCAAGCATATAGATACTTGTTAGAGAATAGTGTATTGGATAGACCCACCATAAGAGTGATACATGAAAACCAGAATTGGTAGTCAGGATCATCTCTTATACTATTGGTGGTGACTGTGGTTCTTAGACCTAAAGTTACTATACTCATTACATGTCGTTTGATGTACTTTGACATCATCCACCTTGATCCTGAATAAGGGTTGCCATAAAGGTGATGGTTGGCTGCACTATGAAACATGAGGATGACTGTGAGTGATGTATATGGGATTTTTCCCTACTATATGAGTATGATATCCTGGTAACTTGATAAGAGAGACTGAGAAATGCATGGCCATGAACATGTGAGTCAATATGTGATATTGAGCTTAAACATATCTCAGATGGTCTACATAGATTGAATGTTGAACATGATGACTATACCATGCCTTGAGTTCAATTTGGATATCAGTGACAAAGGATCTATACAAACATTGTAACACTAATCACATAATATAGGTTGAAGTTGTTCTCCAACTTCCAATTTACTTAGATAGCAATGATGTGTGACTAGGCACCTCTCTTTGCTTGTGATGTCATAATTGGTTATGAATGTTCACTGCCAACGTAATATGGGACCTATAGGGTCACACACATAGGATATACCTAGAAAAGGAGTTTTGATCATGAATGATAAATGAATGGATTGCAAAAGTGTTTAGGCATTCAATCCAAGTAACAAATCAACTGATTGAACTCCCAATCGACTGCTTCAACTGTTGAACTGACTGATGGAGTGTTAGTTTGATTGGATATTGTAGTGGCTGAATTTTGGATGAGTTGGGGATAGAAAAGATCGGTTCACTTAGTGAACCAATCGATTCACGGCTGTGAGAAGACCATTTCGCGAGGTGATATGCCTGATTTGTGGTACAATTCAATTACATCAAGGATTCGTGTTGACGTCATGTCATGCATTAATTGGATTAGAATTCCCAATACATATGTGATTGGAAAACATGATAAAACAACTGGTTCACTTGGTGAATTGATTGACTCGCATGCCAACCGATTGACTATCATGCCAACCGATCAGTTCGCTTAGCAAACCGACTGTTTTGCCTGTCACATATTGTGAATTTTTGTGAGATTCTGATCCTTTCTACTCTCACACAGATTGGGAAACCTGACCCTAACCCTCCTATAAATAGAGGGGTATTGGGGGTTCTCAAACACATCAATTACCTCTAATAATTGTTTGTCTTCTCTCATTGTGGTAACTGAGAGAACCTGAGCAAGCCCTACCCGTTCAAGGGAGGGATAGCAAGATGGGACAATTATGGGAGAGTAAGTCAGTGACTAGTACACCAATGGGAGGGATAACTCCTTCATGTCTGTTCTAGTAGGATGACATGAGTTCTAGGAAGTATGTGTGGACTTCCATAGAGGCGTGGAGGCTGTTGCCTACCGCTAAGAGGATAACATCAACATGTTGTCTGTGGAGAAGACTAAAAGATGTTATAGATGTCGTCTGAGTGCAACTAGAAGATAGCTGCACAACTACAACAACAAGGAGATTGTCGCTAGACTTGCTTTACGACCAACTATATCCTTGTAACCATCCTTTCCATTATGTAGTTGTTACCACAATCTACTAGTTTAATGGGGAATATGTTAATAATTTTTTTGTTTCCTCTGCCTACCTGATGTCATATTTCCCTACAGTGCTATCAGAGCCACGCCAATTTACTATAATTTGGGATAATGGATATGATATGATTTTTGATTTTATCATTTATTTATTGTGTACATCGTGAAGATTAATGTACAATAAAATACCATGTACAATCCCAAATTAATATATATGCTATATATATGCAACTTACATGTGTCACCCTAAAAGTGAGTTTTCATGGTGGATGTGAAGCATGGTTATGGAAAATAACCCTATACATCTATGTATGATTGTTTGGTTGGTTATTCCTATTTTATCTTGGATTGCATACCGATCTTATACCTTATCTTCCAATTATAAAATTAGTATTCTCTCATACCTTTGCTCCCCTCAAATGTAACTTGAGGTTTCTACATAATCATGTAATATTAGGATAGTTTAATTTCTTGTTACAATAAAGAAGACAAGCTGCCTGAGGATCCAAACCGATCGAATGGAGGCCCATCCAATCAACTGGAGGACCCATAAGATGGTGGACTGGAGACCAAATGACTGGGGAGATGATCAACTGAGCTTCCAGGTGGCGAGCCAAATGGTTCAAGGGTTGAGCTGATCAACCCAGGTTGGCAAGCACAAATCTTCATCAACAATATGTTTTTGCATGAGATGTAGACCCTAGGTTTTGGTAATTTCTTATGGATCCAATGAATTACAATGGAACGACCATAACCATTGCTTATGTTTATTGCATATTTTCTTTGTGGGATATAGAATGTATGTGATATGTACTATATATGTGGTGACTGGATGATGTATATGTATTTATAAATGAAAATCCCTCAATATAATATTCATCCTAAAGATTATTTCAATAAGCAGCACACATGAAAAACTTGATTGATCAAGCATAGGTTATGCTAAAGCATGGTGTGTCATCTATCTTGTAGAAGTGTGATGGTAGATATGTAGATCTACCAAAGCAGGTTACATATTCTATCATGTTGGCTTTTCGGCCAGGATTAACTAGGTGATCTTAATGAGATTAAGTACCTAGAAGAATAGAGATGGACTGTGAAAAATAGTTGTGTACGCCATCTATCCAAGAGTTGCATTTCGATGCAATTGGAAAAAGTTCCCTACCTAAATAGTCAATTTGTGGACGATCAACCAAAGCTGATTCATGATTTGATGAAATATGGATCTTGGATCACTAGAAGGTTGTACATAAAAATCTTCCAAATTGGTAGTGAGGGCTATCAATTTGAACAAAATAGTGGGAGTGATAATTAATTAAAGGCTTAATTAAATATTATCAAATATTATTCCAATCAAATCAAATCAAAAGGTGTTTTGACAAAATGCAATTTGTTTTCTTCCAAAATCAAATGACAATCAAATCATCATTGTTATTGGTCCTTATGAAGGACAATCTAAATGAGGTATATTTCCATAACTGGATTGGGACTTTGAGAAGTGTTCTCTATGTTCTTGAAATACCAGTGCCAGTGGAATCCACTCCATGTGTGCCTAAGGCTGAAATAGATTCTTACTTGAAGCATGCCAATGATATCGTGGACATTAAATATCTTATCCTGAGCTATATGGACTATGATTTGCATGACAAGCATGAAAGGTATAATGTCTATAAGGTGTTGTTTGAATGCAAACTGACAGAGGGAGATCCAGTAGAGTCCCATGTGCTCAAAATGATTGGGCATGCGGGACATCTAGAAAGAGTGGGGTTTCCTTTAGGTTAAGAGTTGGGCATGAATGTGATTTTGGGCAATCATTTCCTAAATCATATAGCCATTTTATCAAGTGTTACAACTTGATTGACATGGCTAGACTGCTGATAACCTCCCATTTTGCGATGTTATCTTACTAGTTTTTCTCAATTTTCCATACTCTTTCTTAGATAAATTAGATAGAATCTTTAACTTTCCTCTTTATTATAAATATACCATTAGACTAACTTTCCCCTTTTCTCTCACAGAAAGTACAAAAAAATTACAAAAGTTCCAAATGGTCCGAAGACTGTTCGAAGCCACACGGTCTCAAAACCGTTTGGAGCCACACGATCCTAAGATCGAATGGACACCAAACGGTCCCAAGACCAAATGGACACCAAACGGTCCCAAGACTGAATGGAAACCAAACGGTCCCAAGACTGAATGGACACCAAACGGTCCCAAGACCGAATGAAGGACAAATGGTCCCAAGATCGTGTAAAGTCAAACGGTCCCAAGACCGAATAAAGGCAAGCAGTTTTGAACCGTGAGGACTCAAATGGTTTCCAGACCGAGAGAGTTCAAACAGTCTCCAAACCGAGAGAAAGTACAAACGGTCCCAAGACCGAATAAAGGCAAGCAGTTTTGAACTGTGAGGACTCAAATGGTTTCCAGACCGAGAGAGTTCAAACAGTCTCCAAACCGAGAGAAAGTACAAACGGTCTCCAAATTGAGAGAGAGTCCAAACGGTCTTCACGATTGTTTGGGCCCAAACCTCCCAAACCGTTTGAGCCTCACTCAAAGCCTATAAATAAGACCCGAGGGGTCCTCACAAAGCATCAAGTTTTAGACGTCCAAAGGCTGCCTTTATTTCTTCAGAACTATTCCATCCTTCATCCACATGCCCTGAGGCTGCCGGTCTGAGATCCATACTCCATCTCCAAGCTGCTTTCTCTCTCATCGACAAAGAAGGTGGGAGGAGGAGGATTCATCATCAAGCAAGCTACGAAGTGTGAAGATCGTCACTCTCTCTCTCTCCAAGGGGTCAACCTTCCTCCCTCCTTCGTGGAGATGACACACTCTCTCTCTTCTCACCCCCTTCTTTGTTCTTGCCATGAGCGAGTAGTCTTATACACTAGGGTGCGGGGAGTAGCCCCGCTACCCATGTTTTCATTTCATGCATTGTAATTCTTGAGTTTGCAATAGAAAAACACTATCTTTCCAGTTCAACATCAATTATTTAATGAATGCTAGTTGCTTGATCACCAACTTGTGTTATCTATTATCTTTTAGTGCAAATTGTCTACATTTATACTTTTGGATTCGAATATCAACTGTTTGTTGGTTCCAAATTGTATGTAGTCATCGTACATTTGGTTCAGTATCTAAGAGCATTTATCAAGAAGTGGAGTAAACTCACCTCCATCGTTGCACTTTCATACTATGAAATGAAATCAGTTGACGTATGAAAGTGAAACCTTGACGGGTCGAGAAACACACTTTGTGAGGGGAGCGATGCAAAGTAAGTGATCATTCGTCTGGGGATGGCTGGCATTGCAATGCTTCCACGTTTCTCGTAGTTAGTTATCCGAAAGGAGGATAAGCCTACAAAGATACTAACTATTTAGACTCTTTTCTTTGTAAGCCAAGTTTTTGTGATGTATGTTTTGATCCATGAGTAGTGGTGGTGAAAGCCGATAACACCCTAGTGGTTTCTTAATATTATTTACAACCTTAAATTTACCTTCCTACTTACTTTCTTGCTTTTACTTTACTTGCACTTAGTTTAAACAACCAAACCAATTCTTTGATCTAAATACCAACTGTTAAGGAGTTAAGTAAAATTCTAACATTTTCTATCTTGTTGATCTCAACAAGACCGTTGTCCTGTGGATTCGACCCTTAACTATACTACGATAAGACTTCCACGTATCCTAGCATATGTGGGCGGAGTTTTTAATCTAGTATAAGTAAGGCTAAACCTAAAGACTTACTATCTTTAGGATTTTTAGTGGTGCACGCAATTCCACACAAATGGAAGCTCCATCAAAAATGGGCGCCGTTGCCGGGGACAACGGAACGTTTTAATTTCATTTATCATATTATTAGTTGGTTAAGGTTTTACACTTTTTCTTTAATATTACTCCATATTCTCTTGATTTCATCACATCTCCCGCATCATCTGAAAAGTGTGCTTCTTCCTCTACTCAGGTAGAAGACGTGTATGCAACCAATGCATAATCTCGGATTCTCCCCTGATCCATAGTATGACTCTGAGGTAGAGAAAAGTTTCCACCGCCGCATTAGACTTAATCGTCAAAGAGCTAGATAAATGACCGAAGATCAACGCCAAGCTACACTAGTGATGGAAAGGGTCAACGCTGCCATAGCAGCCCAGCGAGCACAACTCATTGCTGACACACACGCCCAAGTTCAAGCTGAAGTACGGGCTGAAGAGAAAGCCCACATCCGTGCTGAGAATGAAGCAGCCAAGGCTACCACACAACTGTTGATAAGGAGCAAGCAACTAAGGGACTATGCTATTCCCAAGAACTATGAAGACAACCATCTAGTCCAACCACCACTCATCGACACATCTAATTTTGAGATTAGGACACAATGGATCCAAATAATGCAGGGCATCTCATTCTCTGGAAGTGCCAAAGATGACTGCATGGACCATTTGAAGAGGTTTAAGGCTCTTTGCAGGCTGGTACCACAAGCTGGAACAACCATGGATGCAGTCATGCTTAGACTCTTCAATTTCACCTTGTCTGGAAGAGCATTAAGCTGGTACAATTCTTTGGATGGGGAACCAATCACCACCTGGGCTCCCTTAGAAGAGAAGTTCTTGGAGAAATTCTTCCCACCTTCACTAACCTACCAAATCAGAGGGCAAATCAACCAATTCCTTCAATTACCGGGAGAGTCACTGGCTGATTCATGGGAAAGGTTCAAATAACTCTTGAGGAAATGCCCCCACCATGGAATCTCACAAAATCAACTCATAGAAACTTTTTATAGGGGAGTAAGTGATGAAATTAAAAATTTCTTAGATTCCTCATCTGGAGGAAACTTTATGAGACAAAACTACGAAGACACATGGAGAATCATCACTCTCGGAGCATAAAATCAATCCAATTGGGGGAGGGCGACCACAGGAGGAGTTCTAAAGGTTTGTAAAGTTGAAGAATCTATGGAAATGAAAGCTATAGCCGAAGCTTTGAAAACCATAGCCAACAAACAACAAGCCCTCAAAGCATCATTTGGGGAGTATGACAGAAAGAAGAACCCCCAACAAGCTAAAGTAGCCATAGGAACATGTGAGGCCTGTCATGCATCAGATCATCCCACATTGTCATGTGGTCTTCTGTATAATGTAATGATGGATTTGCAACCACCTCAACCGCAATATGAACCAATCATTGAACATCCTGAGGATCAAATGGCAGAAAAAGTAAATTCCATTCATTCCATACCAGGACAAGCTTACTACAATCCAAATCAACTGAGAAATCATCTTGGTTTTCAATATGGAAATCTTGTGGGGACTGCTAACCCGCAACATCAAACACAAAGTGTATCCTCCAATAGACTACCACCTAGATTTCAAAGCAACTACAACTAAAATCAAGGGAATCATAGAAACAATTTCCAAAGATCCAACTACCCAAGAAATCCCTCCGCATACTACTAGTATACTCACCCTCCTTTGCACCCAAAATTACAACAAACTCAGCTGCAACAGCCAGACCAACCTCAGTTGCCGGCACCTCAACAACAACCACTTCAAGGGCAGCAACAACTCACTCAATTTCAACAAAGAATGCCCTGCCACAACAGACTGATGAACTGTCCTTGATAAGGCAAATGCTGCAATCACAGCAAACCATGCTGGCTAACCAGCAGGCCCATCAAAAAGCTGTGGAAACTCAGTTAGCACAGATAGCAGCTCAGCTAAAACCTCTAGTAGGCACTTTCGCTGGCCAATCAGAAGCAAATCCAAGACACAACCAACATAGACCAGAACAATTAAATGCTGTTACAACAAGGTCTGGTCGTGTTCTCACTAAATCCATCTCGCTTAATCAAGAAGACATGTACGTAACTAAAATCATCCCAACAGAAGAATCAGGTCAAGATGCTGAAGAGAGGAAAGAAAAAGAACAAGGTCACAAAGAACCAGAGGTTCCACAATATAAGCCAAGGATACCCTATTCTGGCAGGCTAAAGGAAACCATACTAGACTCTAGATTCCACAAATTCAAAGAGTCAATGAAGAAACTTTATGTTGATATTCCTTTTCTCGATGCCTTATCTGAAATCCCAACATGGTCCAAATATCTGAAGACCTTGCTGTCCAAGAAATATATGACAGAGGAGCATGAAACTGTCAAGCTAGCCCTGTAACATCCCTGACCTGGGTTATATTTTAACCCTAGGTGTTTTGATTAAGAAAGATAATTATATGCTTTATGTTATCTTTTGAAAGGTAATTAAGGCTCAAGAGGAACTTATATTTCAATTTTAGTCCATTTTGAATAATGTTAAAAGTAATGTTTTACTTGTTTGGACTAAAGCGCAAATTTCCCAAGTTAAAGGGTTAAATTGCAAATTGTACATGATAATATGTTCCTCATGTGTTGAAGCATCATGGGAATTAAGATGATGCAGAGGTATGGCTAGTGAAAACCTGAGTACCAAGAAAGAGCTGATAAAGCAATGTTTGTGCATTAAAGCCTAGTTTTGGTGTAATGTGCAATTTACCCAAAACCCAGGGTTCAATATGCAATTTACCACTTCAATAAGGTCCTTAATATTCTTGACATCTTTTAGAGGAAAGAAAATGAGAGGGGCATCTCATTTGAGCTACTTTGAAGGAAAGAGAATCTTGATATTAAAATAATCAAGATTTAAGCATAATTGAAAGAATGCAAAAATAATTATATTAAATAGTTTGATCTTTAACCAAATTTTTATTGGTTGAAATCCACATAAATGGACGTCCTTGTGCCTTGCAAAGGCAAAGGAAAGAT